>JAOPSE010000012.1:13023422-15423422 GCA_029449295.1 Zea luxurians
TGCTTCGGCTGCGACAAGACGCCCGAGGGCGTCACAAGCTTACTCCTCCCTAGGAGGGGCCGTTCATCATCGCCAAAATCCTGAAGCCCGAAACATACAAGCTGGCCAACGATCAAGGCGAGGTCTACAACAACGCTTGGAACATCGAACAGCTACGTTGCTTCTTCCCTTAAAATGTTTCAAGTCGTTCATGTTCCTCGTTTTTACACGCGCAAATAAAGTCTATCCGTCAAGGGAGGGTCAGCCTTGCCTCGGCCAAGCCCGACCCTCCCTCGGGGGCTAGAAGGGGGGAACCCCCTCTGCGTCAAAATTTTCTTCGAAAAAGTTTTCTACGAAACAACTTTCGTGCTTTCGACTATGTCGATAGCAGGGCCCTAAAAACGACGAGAGTACACGTAAGCGGCAAGGCCGACCGAGCCAAGGGACTCCTACGCCTCCGGGATACGGATACCTCACTCATCACCTTCCGCGAAAAGTAACTCTCGCTTGGGTAATGCGATTCTGCTACCGACGAACAAGTCCTAAATGCTCGAAACAAGAGGAAAGAAAACACAGCTTTATAATCTGAATGCTAAATATGTTTAGGCCTCGGTGGCTGCAAAAAACATACGCATACTTCAGACGAACTGTTCATGCAGGCTCAAACATCAGTAGGGGGAGGAGCGGCACTCTCGCGTCGTTTCCACCCTCGGCGGAATCTGGCCCAGCCTCAGACGACCATGTGAGCAGGCACCTCGGCCAGCTGCTCCGAGCCCCAGCCAGCCGTCCTCCGAGGATCTTAGCCCGGCTCACGGCCTCGGCGGCTTGGCTCCGGGATTGGCCCTGCTCGCGGGTGATCTGGCCAAACCCCAGCTACGCTGCTGCACCTTCTCGGCCTGGGAAGCCACCTGCTCCGCGCCTAGAAAGCCTCTGTCCGAGCCAACATCGCCTCTGTCCACGCCACTGCTGCCTTCAGCTTTGGCTCATAGAGCAGCCGAAGGTTCTAAAACCAAGCAAGAGAGGCTTTAAGCGGCAAGGCCGACTGAGCCAAGGGACTCCTACGCCTCCGGGATACGGATACCTCACTCGTCACCTTCCGCGCAAGGCAACTCACACTCGGTTAAGTGGTTCGGCCACGACAGGCAAGTCCTAGTGCTCGAAATGAGGAAGAAACACAGCTTTATACTCGAATACCCAAATGTTCAGGCGACAGCCACGAAGAACAAATACATATGCTTGGGGTAACTATGCTACATAGACTTAGACGTCGGCAGGACCCTCGGTGGTTCTCCCGGCCTATAACAAATGTCTAAGTCCTTGAAGCAGTTACATTTTGCTCAGGCAAAAACCCAGTATATTCCCCCTACAAACGGGACTCAGGTTCCAATCCCGCGGGTATGAACAACCTCCACACCAGGGGGCCCGCGGGATAACAAACTCCAAGCGGTTCGCCGACGACCTCTGTAGCAGCAGAGACAACGACCTCCACCTCGGGCGCTGAACAGCAGCTGCGATGACCTTAGGACAGACGCTGCTGTGAAAGGGCCCTCACCCACGTCCCCACACGAGGTGCGAGGACAAGCCGTTGAGGCCGAAGAGTCGGAGGTCCGGCCATGGGTGGCGCTGACAATCTCGTCGGTAGAGACAACCTCCTCTAGCTACCACCACCTTAGCACCGACGACAGCGGCCACCCGCCCACCAACACCGCGCTGGCGAACAGCAGCCGCCCCAAAGCGCACGGCAGGTCCTCACTCCCGTCCTCGCCGAGGCCATCCAGAACACGAGTACGCCCTCGCAGCGTACGACGTGCTGAGCGACCCCCCGGTGCGGCCGACGGGGCAAGGAGGGCCTGGACGTGGCCAGCCCGCACGCGGCATGACCACCGCCCAGGTGGAGGACGGAAAGCTGCACCCTAGCCAGGGAGCAGCAGTTCGCCTTCCCCCGCATGGCTGGAGGACGCCTCCGCAGGGCTGGAGGATGCCCTTCTCCCCCGAACGCTGGGGAAGAAAAGGGTCACCGACCCACGCGGAGGCGACCCCCCACTCCGTGCGCTCCTCCACCTCAGCCCGGATGACGAAGATCCTTGAAGCTGAGGGCGGGGCGGAGGTCGCAGCCCGGCTTGCTTCTCCCCACCAAACTGACCATTGGTGAGGGAATGCAGCCGGGCTGCATGACGAAAATCCTTGAAGCCGGGCGATGGCTGAAGAGCGCCAATCTCCACGAGGTCGCGCTCCTCCAACGACAGCAAGAGCAAGGCGATGCCGGTGCGCCCCATCTGGGGGCTCGAAAGGTGGAAGGGCGCAACACATGAGGGGAGAACGAAGGCATGGCCACTGCCCGGGGGGTCGATCCCCTTTTATAGGCAGATCTCCTCACTTGCACCCCTTAGCGTCACGGGCAAAGTCTCCACCGACGTGCTCCAGGGTTCTCCCCCTACGACCCGGGGGTTGGGCCCCACACGTCGTGCGAGCTGACCCGAAACGCGAAGGAGGCGAACCGCCGCACGTAGAGCACGTAACTGCCCGGCGGTTATAAGCATTCCCTCATCCTCGCCGGAACTAGCGGACGAAAGGGCGAGCCGCCACTCAGGGAGCATGCAACTGCACCATGGTTATGCACCCTTTTGGCTTCGTCACTTCCGGTGGACCAGCACGAAGACCCGGTCCCACCTACCATGCAACCGGCGCGACGGTCACTACGTGCGAGGAAACTGCACCGCCACCTGCGTTGATGCTGCGTCTTCTCGACTGCTGAACCAGTGCCGCGACTCGAGGCGGCCCCACGTGACCCAACAGTGCCAATTGGGTGCAGCGGTCACGGGTCAGTCAGCCACGGGGGTAGGCACGGCAGTTGATGTGGCCAAAAGCGGACCGGCAATAACTGCTGCAACAGACGGGCGGAAGCAGCGGTCAGATCACCCCCAGGCTCGCGTCTTTTCCTGAAGCAGCGGGGGAGCCCTCTCCCACGGCGTAAGAACGATGCGCCCGTGCCCCGTTCCTCGAACGCCCGCGCACGCGCAACAGACGCCTCGCGAATCACCCGTCCCGTCGTATTAACTCCTTGGCAGAGCCAGCGACACCATTGGCAGGCGAAGCGAGCGACGTTTCACCTCTGCCATAATGGTCGCGTCAAAAAAGGTGTGCCACGACCTTTGAATTCATATCCTTTTCCGTTTCCTCTCTCTCTTTCCACAGGGACTGGGAAGGGGGATATTTCGGAAAGGATCCTTCCCCGCGAAGGAAACAGGCCCCCAAGACCTCCTACTGATCAGGGGTTCGAAGGCTGGCCCCTCGGAAGGGTTCGACAGCCGCCCCAGAGCACCCGGGCTCCGCGCCCATTACTGATCAGGGGTTTGAAGGCTGGCCCCTCGAAAGGGTTCGACAGCCGCCCCAGAGCGCTCGGGCTCCGCACCCACTACTGATCAGGGGTTCGCAGGCTGGCCCCTCGAAAGGGTTCGACATCCGCCCAGAACACAGAGTGAGGGATGACCCTGGGTATTCGATACATGGCGAGGCTCGGGCTACGCTCCCGAGGTACCCTAGGACATTTCCGAGGCCAGCGGGAACGACTCGTAATGGAATCCCACCGGAGGGAGGCATCGAGCCCTTGGACCCTGTCGAAAAAGGTCCGGGTCCAGTGAATCACCTGCAGGTACTTTTGGAGCGCGCCTCTGGGCCACTAGCCGACCCTCAACGAATGGGGCACGGGCGTCCACTCGGATCACCCGTTAGCAACTCACCGGAAACGCCATGATCGGTGCCCTCCGAGGGTAACATGGCGCTTTCCCCCTTCCTCCTTGCGGAAAGGCGACGAAGGGGCGTATAATAAAAGTCGAGACAGTCCTTGATCATCCTCTCGCTCCGTGCAGAGGCTCGGGGGCTGCTCCCGCACCCGGCTACGGCCAAATTGTTGACAGCGTCAACAAACCAGCTTTAAAAACTCGGAACCTGATCATGCACCCGGGCTACGGTCAGGCCGCATGAGGGAACGTCAGGACCGGCCAAGGCATCACGAAAAGCGTTAAGACCTCAGAGGAGTCAAACCACTCCTCCAAGGCCTCGGGGGCTACACCCGGTGGGTGCGCTCGCGCGCACCCGTCAGAACAAAGTATAACCGAGAAAGGCCATCCCCTCACCAAGAATGCGGCAGAACCTCGAAGCGAGCATCATCACTCCCCTCGAGGCTCGGGGGCTACTGTCGGGTACCGAAATTAGGGGTACCCCCAACACTCCTAATCACGGTGGAAAACACCTTCAGAGCAAACCATGAAGGCTTATAGTTCAAGTCAAAGTCAAAGCTTCGTCTACCAAGGGACTCGGCCTTGCCTCGCCTGAGCCTGGCCTCGAGCGGAACAGTGGTCCCAGATGAGTTCTCGTCTCGCCCGAGGGTCTCCTCAGGCAGTGAGCGCGCCTCGGCTTAGCCAAAGGCAAGCCTTGTCGTGCAAGCGACCTTGGCCAAATCGCCTTACCAGCCGACCGTATCGCATGCGCATTTAATGCTGGGATCGCCTGACACCTTATCCTGACATGCGCGCCTCAGTCGGCAAGGTCGAAGTGACCGTAGTCACTTCACCCTTTCACTGACGATCAGACAGGAAAACAGCGCCGCCTGCCCCGCTTTGGCTGTGTGCCAACCACCGGTCAAAACCGACAATAGTCAAGATAAGCCTCGGGCGCAACAGGAAGCTCCGCCTCGCCGACCCCGGGGCTCGGCCTCGGCCTCGGCCTCGGGAGGAGATCTCTGCCTCCCGACCCCAGGGCTCGGCCTCGACCTCGCCTCGGGAAGAGTCACATCCTCGCCCGACCCTGGGCCTCGGCCCCAGCCTCGACCACAGAGGAGTCGCCGCCTCGCCGGACCTCAGGCTCGGATCAACCGCGCCACAAGGGATGCATCATTACCCTACTCCTAGCTAGCTCAGGCTATGAAAGAACAAGACCGGCGTCCCATCTAGCCCCGATAACATGCGATGGTGGTTTCCCGCACGCAACCATGACGTTGGTGGTTCTCAAGCCCCCTACGGAAGCAAGGAGACGTCAGCAGGATCCATACAACACGACAGCTGTACTGCTACAGGGCTCAAGGCACTTCTCGACGTTACTACCTCTACAGGAATCGAGACGTCCCCCCGACGGCCACGTTGTTATCTGTACAGGGCTCAGGGCACTTCCCTACCAGCCACGTTAGCTCCTAGCTACACCCTTTTGTACAGCTGGGCATCTCCTTACGTCTATAAAAGGGGGTGTCCAGGGCCCCACACGGGAGGGGGGACGGGGGAGGACAAAGGGACGAGCATACGAACATACGAACATCCAAACGCACGGCAGGAGAGACGAGTAGACGCACGGCGGGAGAAGACGAGCAGGGGTCGGACCCTCTCTCTCTCTCGCTCTCTCCTACTCACTCCCTGTTGCCCTCGCTCTCTCGCAACGCTTGTAACCCCTACTACAAGACCCTAGTGCAGGATAATACAAGGCTCATTCCCCCACTTGTGTTCCATCTCGCACCAACCCATCTGGCAGGGGCACGCAGCGACAAATTTACTCGTCGGTCTAGGGACCCCCTGGGTCCGAAACGCCGACAGGACCAGTCCAGAGCAACACTAGTGGCACGCTAAACCGAGTACACAGATATATATTCTAACAATACTGAGCCTGCCACACTAGACCAATCCGGTGATGCACCGACAGCCAACGGACCAAATGCTCAACGATCGGCAACGGCTAGTTCCAACGGCTATCTGACATGCGGGCACCGGACCAGTCCGACGGTGCACTAGAACTCTAGAGTGGCGTAGAGAATCTGTCAGAGCAGCAATGGCTAGCTAACGTGGAGGTGCGCCGGACAAGTCTGGTGTAACACAGACGGTGCATTGGACTGGTCGGTGAGATTCATAAAAAGTCTACACCTTCTAATGGATCTCTTAGACTTGGGGCTCTACATATACCCACTGAATCAGTCATTTAAGAGTGTGGAGAGCCAAGAAACATTGATATAGTGTTGAGACATCATTCCTTAGCTCCAAACACCGAAGTACATAATATAATCACTCGGTGATTATCGTAGCAGCTTTGTGAAGTGCTTAGATTAGTTAGACTGCTTCATAGCACTTGCTCTAGGTTTAGTCCTAGTTGATTGAATGAGGTTAGACAACCCTCAACGCCCTCGGCTCTTGCGCGAATTTGTACCACATCAACCACGTTTGTGGTGTGGGTGTCACCGTGTATTGAAGAGGACGTAGCCCGCGACATTTGGTTGGAAGGTCGATAGTGAACACGGCATGAAGCATCCGAGAGAAGACGGAAGCGGAGCACCACTTACACGAGAAAAAGGCTCGTGGCTGTCATCGGAGTTACCTGTCCAAGGTGCTTCGCGTGGGCTTCCCTTTGTGCGGAGCACCAATGAGGATTAGGAAGAACCTTGCATGGTTCTTGATACCTCAATAAAAATATTGTCGCATCAACGAGAGCTTGTATTCGGTACCACTCTTAAAATTCCACTTTTACATTGCTTCCTTTGGTTGTGATTTACCTTTCCTAGCTTAGATTATATGCTAGTTGATAGGATTAGAACCTAGGTTACACTAGCTTGCTTGGTTATCCGCATATGTTTTGTTTAAGAGACTAATTATTGGCCTAGTTTAGAGCACGAGAAATAAAAGTACTAATTTACCCCCCCTCTTAGGTGTCCACACTCCTTTCAATTGGTATCAAAGTCGGTGGCTCATTAAGAACCTTTTTGGCTTAACTAACATTGAGCCGACACTAGATCAAGAGGGACATGCGAGATACCCATAAGCAACCTCACTTTGATGGCATTAACATTGATAGGAAAATAAGTTGAGTGGTGCCCGATCTTCACAGCAGTAACGATCTTCACCAAGGTAACTAGCAACAATTACAAGGGCAACTAGCTGCTAACAAAAAGGATAACTAGCTTTAACCTGTAAAGGTTGGAGGCGACCAAGCGACGGGGAAAGGAAAAGTCGAAACCCTTTGGACTTCAACTCGACCTCCGGGACTAATCCACATAAAAGGCTCAAACGCCTACAGCATGAACTTGGGGATCTCGAAGAGATCTCTCACAAGTCCAAAGAACTCGCAAGAACAATGGTGTAAGACTCTCAAGTCTCAGGCCTCCTGGATGCAATATAGTGTATTAGTTTTTTAAATCATCAAAGGATCCTTAACGCAAAGATACAATAGGTATTTATTACTAGGAACATCCCTTTGAGCTGGGTGTGCACGGATACATTGAAGGTATGAACAAACCCCTTCGAATTCCTGAAGTTATTAGTTTATATAATGTTTCATTGGAAACTCGCGTAGACTTTTCACCTCCTATGCAATCTCCACTAAAACGGTCATAAGTCTTGATTGCGAAGTCCAAAAGGTGTGCCATTTGTTGCGTTGGAAAGCGGACTTAGATACCTTTTCAACAAGTACTTGTGGACTCTCATAACCTTCGGGAATAAAAAGTTATGATGTTATCTTTAGGTGCTCCAATCTGCCACTCTAATCTGCCATGTGCTGCTTTTAGTGATACGTGCTATTCTAGTAGCACGTGTTTCTTCTTTTCCTTCTTCAAATCCAACACACCTAAGTTCTAGAGAAAAGGAAGTGGGAAGTACATCCAAATCATAATGTGATAAATAACTTAGGTTAGCGTTCACCTAATCATGTATTTTCTTAGCTCGATTTCTTGTGATTGGTCCTTGAAATGTGTTATTTAGTTGGCCATTTGAGTGACCAGTGGTGTTGCTTGGGAATGTCCTCATTATCACTCCAATGCACCGATGTTCAATTAGAAAAAGGAAGTGGGAAGTACATCCAAATCATAATGTGACAAATAACTTAGGTTAGAGTTCACTTGATCATGTATTTTGTTAGCTCAATTTCTTGCGAATGGTACTTAAAATGTGTTGTTTAGTTGGTCACTTGAGTCATCGGTGGTGTTGCTTGGGATGTCCTCATCATCCTCCCCCTCTTGAAAAGTAGTCGTCTTAGACTCTAATAGACCCATGAATGGAGAGAGATCAAAGACATTGAAACTCTTACTAACACCATAAGCACTTGGCAGATCAATCTCCTAGGCATTATCATTGATCCTTTGAAGTGCTTTGAATGGACCATCAACTCGTGGTTGAAGCTTGCATTTGTGTTTTTCAGGAAAACGATCCTTTCGGAGATGAACCCAAACCAAATCTCTAGGTTCAAACAACACCTTCTTGCGGCCTTTATTTGCATGCTTCTCATACATCTTCATCATCTTGTTTATGTTGGCTCGAGCTGGTTCCCAAATTTTCTTGACATATTCGGCATGCTAGCTTGCATCAAATTTCACTTGTTCCTGCATAGGCAATGGCAAAAGATCGATAGGAGCAGTGGGTTTGTACCCATATACAATTTCAAATGGACAAAATTAGTGTTTGAATGAACTACCATGTTGTAAGCAAATTCCACATGTGGTAGACTTTCTTCCCATAATTTTAGATTCTTCTTTAGGACAGCTCTCAACAAAGTTTGAAAGTGTTCGATTGACAACTTCAGTTTTGCCCATCAGTTTGTGGATGACATGTTGTAGAAAACAACAATATGGTCCCAAGCTTTCCCCACAAGGTCTTCCAAAAGTAGCTTAAGAACTTGGTGTCACGATCAGATACAATTGTCCATGGTACACCATAGAGCCGCACAACTTCCCCTGCAAAATAATTCAGCAATGTGTGAAGCATCGTCGCTTTTATGGCATGAAATAAAATGAGCCATCTTGCTGAACCTATCAACCACAACAAAAATGGAATCCCTCCCCCTCTTTGTTTGAGGTAAACTGTAACACCTCAACTACATCAATTAAATAATACATTACTAGTTGCTAAACTTAGTAAAGAGTAAATTAAAAATTTGAATAAAGTGCTTGATTTTATTTACATTTGGACAATGATTTTTGTTTGCTAATAATTTGAATGTGCGTTAGTCTAACCCCCGGTCCAACACCCAATGCCCCCACCCCCATGTGGGATGCAAACCATAAATTATGGTTCTATTTTTTACGCAAATAGCGTAAATAGTTCATAGAAATAGCGTAAATAGTTCATAGAGTAGCATAAAAACCCCGCCCACCCATTGGACCACGTCCACACGCGCCAACGCATGCATGTAGATTATATTACGGTAGATCTAATAATTATGGCAGATCGTGGAGTTTTCATTGTATGTACGCAAATTTTGGATGATATTTTCGTTTCCACAGCATGCGCGCAAAAATAGATGGCTTTTATAAATATAGGATTGCTCCAACAATCATGTAGATAGGCTCGTTAGAACCAGTTTATGATATATATACTGATAATAATTAAGCTACACGGCGTAGATATTTATGTAATTCAGTACACTGCATAAAAATCTGTTTCCTACTGCATGCGCATAAATTTGGGATGACAGGAATGTGTGATGAAAGAAAATGAATTGGCATGCATGGAAACAAAAAAAATCTTATTTAAATGATTTATTTTCTCCATAAATATAGGATCTCCAACAACCATGCAGTTAAGCTCGTTAGAACCGGTTTTAATATATACTGATACTAATTATGCTACATGGTGTAGATATTTATATAATTTTATACACTGCATAAAAATCTGGCGTGCGGTTCACTGGGATGCATCTCCATGTTTGAGCATAAAAACCTTCACTTGCGAAAAAATCTGTTGTTATGAGCGTAAATAATGGTCCAATATGAAAGCTGTTGAAAACATCTTGATGTTGGCATAAAGATGTATACAAAGTGACGTAAAAATATGTACACGATTTTATATCGTCCCTTTACCAGGAACATGCATTCAGGCACATCCCCCATCAGATGCATAAATGCGGTCATATTTTTATATCAGATTTGAAAAATATGGCAACCACTAGGCACATGCATGTGGTTCCTATTTTTATGCAGATCTGAAAATTATGGCATGTCGTGTGAGTTTCCATTGCATACGCACAAATTTTCAATGACATTTTTGTTCCCACAGCATACACACAAAAAATTGGATAGCTAATATCTCGCAAAGAATAAATCGTTATAGAAACTTGCATATATACCTACACCGTACATATGATTAATGAAAAAACCTAGTATGGGCTCAACCAACAACAGTATGTGTTGGGGGCCTTCATCTTCCAAAGGTCCTCAAAAACACAACTAACATGTTTTCCAAGCATAATACATTCACAGGGACCTTCGGCCTTGGAATGAAGCTGTACACAATATGAAAAGCGCGGTCTGGAGACGGATGAACCAATTCCGAAGCTACTCGTGGAAAAGCTTCGGCTCAGCAATAGAAATGAAACCGACTTAAAGAGGAAAAGGCCATCTAGTCCTCAATAGATTGTCCTTAAGTCAATAGTAAATATCAAGGGCGTGGATGTAATTTTACATAGGCTGCGTCCTGTGCCTATAAATAGATGAACAATAACACCGTACTGTTCACGCTGTCATGTATTCATTCGCACGTCACACTTGGATTCTCACCTTCTGTCAAGCCAAAGGTATAAATGTAATTCAATATTGCTCATGTTATTCATGATGATATAATAAAAATATGCTAATAATATCATATGATTATTCATGTTATTTTTCGTGTTTCATATGCTCCTACTTTCATTATTTTATACTAAGATGATGAAGGTATGTCCTTCATAACCTTCGTCTAAAGATCATTATATCCCAAGGGAAGATAATGCTTCAAAGGACGAAGGTCTTTAACTATTAACACTTGTGTTGCCTTGTTCTTAAGCCGAAGCATTTGAGAACAAGTGACCAACATTGGCGCCCACCTCCGGTGAACTCATTCGACCACCTTCGGCAAGCTGTGACATTCGTCGTGCCGCCGAAGAAAGCTTCAACGCTAGGGGCTACATTGCAGCCACTGGACATCAACCAAGAAACACTACGCGAAGCTAGAAGTCAAAAGAGGAAGGCTACAAGTCCAACCCCTCAGGAGGAGGAGTTGGACCAAGAAATTAGGGACCTCGAAGTAATCAATCAGCATGTCCAAAGGAAGAAGGAGAAGATGCTTCGTCTTGCCTGATCTTTAGAAGAAGATCGACGAGGCCGCTAAGGAAATGCATCATCACACCGAAGATGACCAGGACCGAAGACCTCAACGTAGAGAGCTTCGTCAGGATAATTCCTATGATGATGATGAATGGTATGATGATTTCCATCATGGAAATTTTGCTTTTGATGATGCTTCTCCTCTGTCAGCAGAACTGTAGGCTACCCCATGGCCCCCATCATACAAGCCACCCCAGCTCCCCATGTATGATGGGCACTCAGATCCGAAGCAGTTTCTGATGAGCTACAAAGCAACCATATCTTCATATGGGGGCAATACCACAGTCATGCCGAAATCCTTTGTCATGGCAGTCAAGAATGTTGCGTAAACCTGGTTTTCCTCTCTTCGGCCAGGAACAATCACATCTTGGCAGAAGCTAAAGGACATGCTGATCACCAGTTTCCAAGGGTTTCAGACAAAGCCGGTTACTGCTCAAGCTTTGTTCCAGTGTACCCAAGACCACGAAGAATACCTTCAGGCGTATGTCCGAAGGTTCTTACACCTGAGAGCACAAGCGCCCACAGTGCCCAATGAAATTGTCATTGAGGCCATGATCAAAGGGCTTCGGCCAGGACCTACGGCTCAATATTTTGCCAGGAAACCTCATCAGACCCTAAAGAAGCTTCTTCAGAAGATGGATGAGTACATCTGGGCTGATAATGATTTCCGCCAGAGAAGGGAAGAAGCTTATAGGTTTTCTGAGATGACTAGGGGCTTCGGAGGAAGAATTCACCCTAGGCATGTCAGATCAATTCACAACTCCAGTCAGAGTGATGACAGAGGAAGCCAGCTTCAAGGGCCACAGCATAGCTCACAATCTTCAGGGCAACAACAAAGCTCTTTCAGGCCACCAGCCTCAAGTGGCAGAAGCGACAGGGGCTTCAGAGGAAGGTACGGGGATCAGCCTAGAAAGCTCTATTGTCTATTCTATGGTGAAGACAAGGGCCACCCTACAAGAACCTGCCAGGTCACCATTCAGAAATAGAAGGAGATTGCCGAAGCAGAGGCGTGGCAAAATCAGCCGAAGCAGGTCTTACATACTGCTTCGTGCTACTCTCCCTATATACCAGAATATGTGGGTAACCAACCTGCAGCCTCTGTTGCTTCGACAAGTCATTCACAAGCTTCATGTCCCCAGCTCCCACTACCACCACCATTGCCACCCACTCACGCCCGAAGCTAGTAGCCAGAAGGGCATCAACACGCCCAACAGCAGCGTGACTTTAGGGAGGAGTCCGAAGCTCGTACAGTCAATAGCACTGTACCAGAATCGAAGCATATATACTAAGGAATATCCTACTGTTAGTGTATCTTTATCTTTATGCCATTTTATTTTTTGTGTGCAAGAAAAAAGTAATGGAGAACTTAATTTCAAATTCCATGTAATAATTGTGCATATATCCCCCTCATGGATTTTCGAAGCTCGAAAGATGTTTTTGAGAAAGCAGAGTAAATTCCGAAGCTCAAAAGTCGTTCCTAAGGGAATGCAGAGCCAAAAATTGACAAAGTTACAAAAAGTCATTCCTAAAGGGGCACAGAGTAAGTTTTCTGCTCAAAAGTTGTTCCTAAGGGAATGCAGAGCCAAAAATTGACGAAGCTACAAGAAGTCGTTCCTAATGGAACGCAGAGTAAGTTTTCTGCTCAAAAGTCGTTCCAAAGGGAATGCAGAGCCAAATACCGCCGAAATATAAGGCAAAGAAGTTCAAAAGTCGTTCCTAAGGGGATGCAGAACTTATACCACCGAAATAGAAGGTGAAGAAGCTCAAAAGTCGTTCCTAAGGGGATGCAGAGCTTAAAGACTCAAAAGGCGTTCCTAAGGGGATGCAAAGTCTTCCGTATTCCAGTGTGGGTGTATGAGTGGGTTTTCAAACATCATCATCACATTGCATCATAGCATTGCATCATTTAGCACAACATCACATCATACATCATATCGCATCAACAGAATGATTGAATACAAAGCAAACCTTCGGTAACACTTCGTTGAATGAAAATATGCTAAGATACGAAGCAAATCTTTGGCAACACTTTGTTGAATGAAAATATGCTAAGGCACGAAGCAAACTTCGGGTGACAACTTTATCTGTCCGAGAAGGGGTTTCTTTCTTTTCGAAGCATGAAAAGAAGGGAAGGTGTTTTTTCGCCGAAGGCTCAAAAAACGGTATGTGTGTAAATTTCATGCATCGCAAAGAAATAAGTTACAACAACTTATATATTCCATTCATTGTTCCATACATCAAATGATACATAGTTGTGTTACAACAGAAACTTAATCTTCCCTCAAATTGTTTCATACATCAAATATTACAAAATATTTTTACAAAAAGTCTACTCTTCTTTGAGGACTTTTTCTGCGACTTTGTTCAAAAGTTTATCAACAACTTAGTCCATTTTGGAAGTAGCAATGCCTATTATATCTAATGCTTCCTTCAACTCTGGATCAGCAAGGGGAATGTACGGCTCCGGTAACGGTGATAGCTCAGCTGTAATAGATAAACTATTAGTTCGAAGACACAAAGTAAGTACCGAAGCTGAAATTCAAAAACAGTACCTATACGCCTTTCGTGTTCAGCAGCTTCTTCAGCTCGCCTAGCTTCTTCTCGGACATCATGGGTGTCTTTTTCATTCTTCCTTATGATTTCACTGTCCAATTCCCGGTCACCATTCACCCAGATATCAGAATAAAATTTTCTGCCCACTGAAGTAGCTTTGGTCGAGGGGTCCTTTATGTTGTCTATGGAGAAGGCAGCTTCAGATTCAGCAGCAGCTTTAACATGATCACAGCCAGCTTTCTCCAGGATAGCTGCAATCCCTCAAACGCTAGAGAAAGCACAAATGTCCACACGATCGCTCAGGATCTCCTTGAAAGCTTCGGATTCCCCACTTATCCACTCGATAACGCCTTCGGGGTCGCCTCGAATGAAGTTCTCCTCAGAAGAGTAGGCACCTACCTTGGCAAAGCTACTTTTCAAATTTTTCACGCAATCCAAGGATTTTTTGAAGCACCTTTCCTTGGATTCACGAAGCTCCTTGAAAGTTGCCTAGAGGGGGGTGAATAGGCGGAATCTGAAATTTACAAACTTTAAGCACAACTACAAGCCAGGGTTAGCGTTAGAATAAAATCCGAGTCCGCGAGAGTGGGTGAAAAACAAATCAAAGACAAATGAAGCGGATGACATGGTGATTTGTTTTACCGAGGTTTGGTTCTTGCAAACCTACTCCCCGTTGAGGTGGTCACAAAGACCGGGTCTCTTTCAACCCTTTCCCTCTCTCAAACGATCACTTAGATCGAGTGAGCTTTTCATCTCAATCAAATGGGTCACTTAGAACCCTACAAGGACCACCACAACTTGGTGTCTCTTGCTTTGACTACAAGTGTCTTGAGAACAAGAATAGAGGAAGAAGAAAAGTGATCCAAGCGACAAGAACTCAAATGAACACAAATGTCTCTCTCTCTCACAATCCACTAAGTCTTTGGAATGAGTTTGGGACTTGGAGAGGATTTGATCTTTTGTTTTGTGTCTTAGAGTGAAGTCTAAAGCTCTTGTATTGAATGCAAATTGCTGGAAACTTGGATGCCTTGAATGGTGGTGGTTGGGGTATTTATAGCCCCAACCACCAAAACAGCCGTTGGAGAGGGCTGCTGTTGATGGGCGCACCGGACAGTCCGGTGCGCCATTGGACACTGTCCGGTGCGCCAGCCACGTCACCCAACTGTTAGGGTTCTGTTGGTTTCGACCGTTGGAGCTCTGACTTCTTAGGGCACCGGACAGTCTGGTGCTACACCGGACAGGCACTGTGCACTGTCTGGTGCGCCTTCTGGTGCTGCTCTGACTCTGCGCGAACTGTCCGCGCACTGTTCACGCACTGTTCACCTTTTGCAGACGATCGTTGGCGTAGTAGCCGTTGCTCCGCATGGCACACCGGACAGTCCGGTGAATTATAGCGGAGTGGCTCTCCAGAAACCCGAAGCTGAGGAGTTTGAAGTGTACGGTCCCTGGTGCACCGGACACTGTCCGGTGGTGCACGAGACATTTTCTGGTGGCACACCGGACAGTCCGGTGCACCAGACCAGGACAGCCTTCAGTTTCTTTTGCTCCTTTTCTTTTGAACCCTAACTTGTTCTTTTTATTGGTTTGTGTTGAACCTTTGGCACCTGTAGAACATATAATCTAGAGCGAACTAGTTAGTCCAATTATTTGTGTTGGGCACTCAACCACCAAAATTATATTTAAGAAATGGTTTGACCCTATTTCCCTTTCAATCTCCCCCTTTTTGGTGATTGATGCCAACACAAACCAAAGCAAATATATAAGTGTAGAATTGAACTAGTTTGCATAAGGTAAGTGCAAAGGTTGCTTGGAATTAAACCAATTTATACTTTCACTAGATATGCATGGATTGCTTTCTTCTTATTTTAACATTTTGGACCACTCTTGCACCACTAGTTTTGTTTTTGCAAATTCTTTGGAAAATTCTTTTCAAATTCCTTTTGCAAATAGTCAAAGGTGTATAAATAAGATTGAAAGAAGCATTTTCAAGATTTGAAATTTTCTCCTCCTGTTTCAAATGCTTTTCCTTTGACTTAAACAAAACTCCCCCTAAATGAAATTCTCCTCTTAGCTTTCAGGAGGGTTTTGGGATATACCAATTGAGATACTTTCATTAGAGGAATACCAATTTGAAAGATACTAATACCAATAAAATTTTTAAAACACAAATAAAAATTAGGTGTGGTGCGGTCCTTTTGCTTTGGACTAATACTCTCTCCCCCTTTGGCAAGAATCGCCAAAAACGGAGACTTTGTGAGCCCCCCTTTTTTTAAACTCTCTCCCCCTTTGGCAAACAATATATGAGTGAAAGATTATACCAATGTGGAGAGATGGTGGAATACCGGCAAAGAAGAAATAATACCGATGGAGTTGAGTGGAAGCGTCGTCTTTGCCAAATACTCCATTTCCCTTTCAATTCTATGACTAAGCATAAGAATATACTTGAAAACCCATTAGTCATAGACATAAAAAGATATGATCAAAGGTATATAAATGAAATATGTGTGCAAAGTATCAATCAAAATTCCTAGAATCAAGAATATTTAGCTCATTCCTAAGTTTGGTAAAGGTTTTCTCATCTAATGGCTTGGTAAAGATATCGGCTAATTGTTCTTTGGTGTTAATATAGGCTATCTCGATATCCCCCTTTGTTGGTGATCTCTCAAAAAGTGATACCGAATGGCTATGTGCTTAGTGTGGATGTGTTCAACGAGATTATCCGCCATGCGGATTGCACTCTCATTATCACATAGGAGAGGGACTTTGCTAAATTTGTAGCCATAGACCCATAGTCCCTGAGGGTTTGCCTCATCCAAAGTAATTGCGCACAACAATGGCCTGCGGCAATATACTTGGCTTCGGCGGTAGAAAGAGCTACTGAGTTTTGTTTCTTTGAAGCCTAAGACACCAGGGATCTCCCCAGAAACTGACAAGTCCCTGATGTGCTCTTCCTATCAATTTTACACCCTGCCCAATCAACATCTGAATATCCTAATAAATCAAAAGAGGATCCCTTGTGGTACCAAAGACCAAACTTAGGAGTATAAACTAAATATCTCAAGATTCTTTTCACGGCCCTAAGGTGAATTTCCTTAGGATCGGCTTGGAACCATGCACACATGCATACAGAAAGCATAATATCCGGTCGAGATGCACATAAATAGAGTAAAGATCCTATCATCGACTGGTATACCTTTTGATCTACGGATTTACCTCCCGTGTCGAGGTCGAGATGCCCATTGGTTCCCATGGGTGTCTTGATGGGCTTGGCATCCTTCATTCCAAACTTGGTAAGTATGTCTTGAATGTACTTTGTTTGGCTGATGAAGGTCCCCTCTTGGAGTTGCTTGACTTGAAATCCTAGGAAATACTTCAACTCCCCCATCATAGACATCTCAAATTTTTGAATCATGATCCTACTAAACTCTTCACATGTAGATTTGTTAGTAGACCCAAATATGATATCATCAACATAAATTTGGCATACACATAAATCTTTTGCAATAGTTTTGGTAAAGAGAGTAGGATCGACTTTGCCGACTTTGAAGCCATTAGTGATAAGAAAATCTCTTAGGCATTCATACCATGCTCTTGGGGCTTGCTTGAGCCCATAAAGCGCCTTTGAGAGTTTATACACATGGTTAGGATACTCACTATCCTCAAAGCTGGGAGGTTTCTCAACATAGACCTCTTCCTTGATTGGTCCATTGAGGAAGGCACTCTTCACGTCCATTTGATAAAGCTTAAAGCCATGGTAAGTAGCATAGGCAAGTAATATACGAATTGACTCAAGCCTAGCTATGGGTGCATAGGTTTCACCGAAATCCAAACCTTCGACTTGTGAATAGCCCTTGGCCACAAGTCGTGCTTTCTTCCTTGTCACCACACCATGCTCATCTTGCTTGTTGCGGAATACCCACTTGGTACCTACAACATTTTGATTAGGACGTGGAACTAAATGCCATACCTCATTCCTCGTGAAGTTGTTAAGCTCCTCTTGCATTGCCAGCACCTAATCCGAATCTCTTAGTGCATCCTCTGCCCTGTATGGCTCAATAGAGGAGACAAAAGAGTAATGCTCACAAAAATGTGCGAATCGAGATCGAGTGGTTACCCCCTTTTGAATATCGCCGAGGATGGTGTTCACGGGGTGATCTCTTTGAATCGCTTGGTGGACTCTTGGGTGTGGCGGTCTTTGACCCTGTATTTCCTGATCATCTTCTTTGTCTTGATTTTCTTCATCTCCCCCTTGATCATTGCCTTCTCCTTGAGGTGGCTCATCTTCTTGATCTTCTTCTTCATCATCTTGAGCCTATTCCTCATCTTTAGTTGGTGGAGATGCTTGTATGGAAGATGATGGTTGATCTTGTGCTTGTGGAGGCTCTTCGGATTCCTTAGGACACAGATCCCTAATGGACATGTTCCTTAGCGCGACGCACAGAGCCTCTTCATCATCTAGCTCATTAATTTTAGCACTAAGTTGAGCTATGTGATCATTTTGTTGTTTAATTAAAGCTAGGTGATCATGGATAGCATCAACATTAATATCTCTACATCTAGTGCAAATAGAAATATGCTCAACAGTAGAAGTAGAGGGTTTGCAAACATTTAATTCATCAATCTTAGCATGTAACATGGCATTTTCATTTCTAAGATTGGAAATAACATCATTACAAACATTTAAATCTTTTGCCTTAGAAATTAATTTTTCATTCTCAATTTTAAGGCTAGAAAGTGAGGCATTCAATTTATCAATCTTAGCAATCAAACTAGCATTATCATTTCTAAGATTGGTAATTGAATCATCACAAGCATTTAACTTCTCAACCTTAGCAATAAAACTAGCATTCTCGGCTCTAAGGTTGGAAATGGTGTCATGGCAAATGCTAAGCTCACTAGTTAATTTTTCACATTTTTCTATCTCCTGAGCATAAGCATTTTTCACCTTAACATGCTTCTTATTTTCCTTAATAAGGAATTCCTCTTGGTTATCCAAGAGTTCATCCTTCTCATGAATGGCTCCTATCAATTCATTCAATTTTTCTTTTTGTTGCATGTTTAAGTTGGCAAAAAGAGCAAGCAAATCATCTTCATCATCACTAGAACTAGCCTCATCACTAGATGTTGTATATTTTGTAGAGGCTCTAGATTTTACCTTCTTCTTTTTGCCATCCTTTGCCATGAGGCACTTGTGGCCGACGTTGGGGAAGAGGAGACCCTTGTTGACGGCGATGTTGGCGGCGTCCTCGTCGGAGGAGGAGTCGGTGGAGCTCTTATCGGAGTCCCGCTCCCGACATACAAGGGTATCGTCGCCCTTCTTCTTGTAGTATCTCTTCTTTTCCCTCCTCTTTCCCTTCTTGTCATCGCCCCTGTCACTATCACTAGATAATGGACATTTAGCAATAAAATGACCAGGCTTACCACATTTGTAGCAAACTTTCTTGGAGCGAGGCTTGTAATCTTTTCCCCTCCTTTGCTTGAGGATTTGGCGGAAACTCTTGATGATGAGCGCCATCTCCTCATTGTCGAGCTTGGAGGCGTCGATGGGGAGCCTACTTGATGTAGACCCTTCTTTCTTTTCTTCCGTCGCTTTGAATGCGACGGGTTGCACCTCGGGTGTGGAGGTGGTGCCTTGCTCGATGATTTGTTTGGAGCCTTTGATCATCAACTCAAACCTCACAAACTTTCTTATAACTTCCTCGGGAGACATTAGCTTATATCTAGGATCACCACGAATTAATTGAACTTGAGTAGGATTGTGAAAAACAAGTGATCTTAGAATAGCCTTGACCATTTCATGGTCATCCCATTTGGTGCTCCCGAGGTTGCGCACTTGGTTCACCAAGGTTTTGAGCCGGTTGTATATAGCTTGTGGCTCCTCTCCTTGGTTGAGGACGAACCGACCGAGCTCTCCCTCGATCGTCTCCCGCTTGGTGATCTTGGTCACCTCATCTCCTTTGTGCGAGGTCTTTAGTACATCCCAAATCTCCTTGGCACTTTTCAACCCTTGCACCTTATTATACTCCTCTCGACATAGAGAGGCGAGAGTATAGTAGTTGCTTGGGAATCAAAGTGCTTGATTTGGGCGACTTTGTGGAGTGAGGTTAGATGATGCCTCATTTTATCACTCCACATACAATAATCTTCACCGTTAAAACCAGTGGTTTGCCTAGTGAGACGGAAAGTAAAGGAGTGCGTTTCGAAATGCGAGGGTAACGTAGGGGGATCATACTAAACTTCTTGCGCTCATGGCGCTTAGAAGTGATGGACGGCGCGTCAGAGCCGGAGGTGGATGGCGACGAAGAATCAGTCTTGTAGTAGACCACCTTCTTCATCTTCTTTTCTTGTCGCCACTTCGATGCGACTTGGCATGTGAAGGGGATCCCTTCACCTTGTTGCCGGACTCCCTCGATGGAGCCTTCCCGTGGCTTATGGCGGGCTTCTCGCCGGTCACGACCTCCTTCTTGGCGTGATCTCCCGACATTACTTCGAGCGGTTAGGCTCTAATGAAGTACCATACTCTGATACCAATTGAAAGTCGCCTAGAGGGGGTGAATAGGTGGAATCTGAAATTTACAAACTTTAAGCACAACTACAAGCTGGGGTTAGCGTTAGAATAAAATCCGAGTCCGTGATAGTGGGTGAAAAACAAATCAAAGACAAATGAAGCGGATGACACGGTGATTTGTTTTACCGAGGTTCGGTTCTTGCAAACCTACTCCCCGTTGAGGTGGTCACAAAGACCGGGTCTCTTTCAACCCTTTCCCTCTCTCAAACGATCACTTAGACCGAGTGAGCTTTTCTTCTCAATCAAACGGGTCACTTAGACCCCTACAAGGACCACCACAACTTGGTGTCTCTTGCTTTGAATACAAGTGTCTTGAGAACAAGAATAGTGGAAGAATAAAAGCGATCCAAGCGATAAGAACTCAAATGAACACAAATGTCTCTCTCTCACAAGCTAGTAAGTCTTTGGAATGGGTTTGGGACATGGAGAGGATTTGATCTTTTGTTTTGTGTCTTGGAGTGAAGTCTAGAGCTCTTGCATTGAATGCAAATTGCTAGAAACTTGGATGCCTTGAATGGTGGTGGTTGGGGGTATTTATAGCCCCAACCACCAAAACAGCCGTTGGGGAGGGCTGTTGTCGATGGGCGCACCAGACAGTCTGGTGCGCCACCGGACACTGTCCGGTGCGCCAGCCACGTCACCCAACCGTTAGGGTTCTGACGGTTTTGATCGTTGGAGCTCTGACTTCTTGGGGCACCGGACAGTCCGGTGCCGCACCAGACAGGCACTGTTCACTGTCCGGTGCACCTTCTGGCGCTGCTCTGACTCTGTGCGAACTGTTCACGCACTGTTCACGCACTGTTCACGCACTGTTCACCTTTTGCAGACGACCATTGGTGCAGTAGCCGTTGCTCCGCATGGCACACCAGACAGTCTGGTGAATTATAGCGGAGTGGCTCTCCAGAAACCCGAAGCTGAGGAGTTTGGAGTGTAGGGTCCCTGGTGCACCGGACACTGTCCGGTGCGCTAGACCAGGATAGCCTTCGGTTTCTTGTGCTCCTTTTCCTTTGAACCCTAACTTATTCTTTTTATTGGTTTGTGTTGAACCTTTGGCACCTGTAGAACATATAATCTAGAGCAAACTAGTTAGTCCAATTATTTGTGTTGGGCACTCAACCACCAAAATTATATTTAGGAAATGGTTTGACCCTATTTCCTTTTCACTCCTCAATATTCTTCTCAAGCCTGGCCTTCCACCATTCACTTATTTCTTGGATGGCCTTTGCAACTTCGCAATTTTCTTTGGCTTCAGCTAGTTGTTTCCGAAGATCTTCAACCTCGGCTTTTTGCGCTTCAGCCTAAGCATTGTATTTAGCTTCGTCTTCTTTCATTTTACTCAGCAATGAGATTAAAATTTTGTCTTTCTCCAAACCTTCATTTCTCAGCTCAATTACTTCTGAGTGAAGGTTACTGAGAGCTATCGTACAACTTTCGTCTTTAGCGCTTTTTTGAGCCCTCAAAGCATTACTAAGAATTAAGCCCTAAAAGAAAAAGAAAGAATTAAGCATGTCAATGAAATATTTCATTTAAAACTTTAAAGTCAATAGCCTTTGTACCTTTATACTGTTGTATGCAAGGCTATCATCAAGATCATCCTTCGACATGGCCGAAAGGCCTTCTTCAAGTTTTGGAAATCCCATACTTTTGCGTATCTCCCGACATACAAATATTTCTTTGTTGTCCGGGAGACAGTACAGGAAATCATCTTCGTTAGTGCCATTGAACACTATGGCTCCCTTCGGATATTTTAGTTTCTGAGCATAGTGTCTGGCTTCTAAGATCTCTTCTTTGGATAATTTTTTTCCCGAAGCATGTCGAATAATATAATCAACATCTTCAGCCAGAGCTTCGGGGGCAGGAGATTTTGCTTTTTCTATCTTATCTTGCTCCGCTAATATGACGGTATCTGAAGTCTGTTGCTCAGCTTTATCTTCAGGCGCGGAAGCCCTTGTCTTAATGAGCACTGAAGGCCCAGCTTCGGCCTGGACTTCGACAGCTTCGACAATTTTCTTAATAGGAGTAGGGCTCAAAGCCTTTGTGGTCTCCATCATAGTGTCTAGCACGCTGGCCATCCTCCTCCTCTTAGGAGTTACGGCAGGAGCCTTTTGCACTTTCGGCAATTCTGCCTCTGCTGGTGGGATCAGAATTTCTGGCATTATCACTGTTTTTTCAAATTTAGGCTCTTCGATCACATCATCCTTGGCTTCGGCTGGCCCGGCTGTAGGCACTTTCGGCACTACAATAGATCCTTCAGCGCTCTGCATGGTGGGAGCAGCTGGTTTTGCTTCGGTAGTTGAAGAGGTCCCTTCATCAAATTCAGGCACTACAGCCGGTTCAATATATCGCGGTCGATGGGTCAGAACCTTCATCTTCTTGCCCTTCGGCACAGCGGTAGTGGACGAAGTGGCAGTTTTTCTCTTCTTTCCTTGCCTTCGTAATGGGTAGTGATAATCAGGGTATACGAAGCCAATTGCATCAAACACCCTGTTCAATCTTTTCTTGCCCCGACCCCCGAAGGCTGCGGACAAGGCATCATCTTCGGCCTTCGAATATGTCCCAAGCAGCTCGTCGCTGGTAGCTTCAATGCATTTCAACCAATCATCATTTGGTTCATCAAACTTGTCCCTGAATCTGAAGGTATATTTTAATCGAACTAAGCCACCTTCACTGGATTCAGCAGTAGTCTCCTTTGGCATTTCCTAGCTATTCACAAGTGGCCACACCCTATAGGCTATGTGCTCTTGGATTATATCTCTTGTACCAATGAAGGCACAAACATTGCTAAAGGCCTTCTGGCATGCTTCGACGTCACCTTCAATAGCCACCTTCGGCCTTCGGAGGCCGAAACGAGACCAGATGGGGCGCTAGATGATTTCCTTGATATCCTCCCTTTCAATTAGATCGAACCACTCCTCCATCCAGGCCCCAGGCCATCTTTTCTGATTTGTTGGCACTGGGTAGCTTGCATTAGGGCAGGCAATGAATCCGTAACAACCAAAGTTGTTGTGGTATTGTTCTTTGCCGGTAGCCTTCGTCTCAAATAATAGCTCATGCATATTGCAAAAGCACTTCGCGCTCGGCTCCAGCCCCTGGCTTCTTACAGCCAAGACAAACATCCCCATCCTAATTATAGCTTCGGGGGTAATCTGATGAAGAAAGATCTGGAATATCTTTAACACTTCAACCACAAATTTGCTCAACGGGAACCGAAGGCCCGCCTTCAAGAAGCTTCAGTAAATAACAACTTCATTCTCTTCAGGAGCAGGGGCAGTGCTATCTCCTCCGACCCTCACAATAGACATATCGCAAAACTATCTCCCTCTCATGGCATCAACATGACTTTGTTTAATGGTCGATTTACCGAAGATGGTATAGCTTGGCCGCCAGGGCCGGTCCTCAGAATCTTCATCTCCACTTTCCACATCATAACTATCACTGTCATCAGAATCTTCAGACAAACCCTCCATTATCTCCTTAGTAATTTTTTCTATATTCGTTTTCGCCATAGACTCAAAAAACCTAGCAATAAAAGGATCTGCAACTTTCTTCTCTTCATACAGCTTCTTCTCCTCAGATATCTTTTTCTCCTCAGTCAGCTTCTTCTCTGAAGTCATCTTCTTCTCCTCAGACATGGAGGAAACACGTCCTTAAACCAAAGCTCGAAAATCAGGCGAGGGTTGTTAAGCGAGAATTAAAAATTTGAGAAAATAACGCATGCAGCAGAAATGGCGCATCAAATGCTGCCGCTGTGGGTTCCTATTTATACGCCTAGCGCTTTGCAATTTGGCGGGCCCTGTTTGTCATTGACTTTCGCTATTCTACCGAAGGGAAGGTGTTTTTTTCGGACCTTTGGCTTAAGGCCTTCGTTCACGTTGCAGTCTGAATTCGTTATTAAAATAAATTAATACTGCAAGGGGCTACTGTTGGGGGCCTTCATCTTCCGAAGGTCCTCAAAAACACAACTAACATGTTTTCCAAGTATAATACATTCATAGGGACCTTCAGCCTCGGAATGAAGCTATACACAATATGAAAAGCGTAGTCTGGGAGAAGGATGAACCAGTTCTGAAGCTACTCGTGGAAAAGCTTCGGCTCAGCAATAGAAAATGAAACCGACTTAAAGAGGAAAAGGCCATCTAGTCCTCGATAGATTGTCCTTAAGTAAATAGTAAATTTCAAGGGCATGGATGTAATTTTACATAGGCTGCGTCCTGTGCCTATAAATAGATGAACAGTAACACCGTACTGTTCACGCTGTCATGTATTCATTCGCACGTCACACTTGGATTCTCACCTTCTGTCAAGCCAAAGGTATAAATGTAATTCAATATTGCTCATGTTTATTCATGATGATATAATAAAAATATGCTAATAATATCATATGATTATTCATGTTATTTTTCGTGTTTCATATGCTCCTACTTTCATTATTTTATACTGAGATGATGAAGGTATGTCCTTCATAACCTTCGTCTGAAGATCAATATATCCCAAGGGAAGATAATGCTTCGAAGAACGAAGGTCTTTACTATTAACACTTGTGTTGCCTTGTTCTTAAGCCGAAGCATTTGAGAACAAGTGACCAACAGTATGCATAAACAAAGGATTGGAGGAGTTTGTCGCTGGAGGATGTCGCTGAGGCCACCGGATCAAAGGATTTGGTCATGGAAGGACGTCCGAACCGCCGTGTATACAGGCGACCCTCGTAGCCCTCGTCCCGCATGAATGCTGTCGCCACCAGAGCCACCCGAGCCAAGCGTGGCAACCGACACTGGAGACGACATCACCTCATGGGGCGCCGGCATCGCTCACTCATCGGGATCTCCACCGGTCGCCCGCCTCGGGGCTCAGGGTCGTCGCCGCTCGGTCGCCTCGGGGCCCACCGTCGCTCACTTGCCTTGGGGTCGCCACCACTCGCATGCCTCGGGGCCCTGCCATCGCTCACCCTCGAGGTCGCCATCGCTCGCCCGCCTGCCTCGGTAGCACCACTCATCCACCATGGGGGCCCTACTGTCGCTTGCATGCCTCGAAAACTGTCGTCGTCGTTAAAAACCTAATCCCTGACAAACCGGGATGCTTTTAGATGTCCAGGTCTGATGCGGCTGGACCGGATGACACCGTTGGGCTAAGAATTCTTCTAGTTATTAGAAGCCCAGAACTTTATATATATACACGATAGTGCTATTTAACACCATTAGTGCCAACAAATAGCTATTTGACACCCTCTCCGCTGGCGCGCCATAAGGTCATGTGCGGCACTACCGGAATCCGAGGCTTTGCCGAGTGCCTTTTGTCGGGCACTCGGCAAAGAAGGCTTTGCCAAGAACCGCACTCGGTAAAGTTAGGCTCTCGGCAAAGAGCCTCTTTACCGAGTGTTGGACACTCGGCACAGGACACCACTCGGCAAAGACTCATTTGCCGAGTGTGAAACACTTGGCAAAGGTGGCGCTCGACAAAGGGCCGTCAGCGGCCGTCCCAAAGCTGACGGCCGTCAGTCTTTGCCGAGAGCCGAGGGTTGGCACTCAGCAAAGAGTCTTCTTTGCTGAGTGCCAAATATTGGGCACTCGGCAAATGACGCTTTGCCGAGTGTCTTCTCTAGACACTCGGCAAAGTATCTTTTTATTTTTTTGATTTTGTCTCCCAAACTTTTTGTGGTATGTTCCTACACTATGTAGACCTACATGTATCATTTGTGGATAATTATAACAGAGTTTTCAATTGTTAGTAGATTTAGTTCGTTTATTTGAATTTCTTCGGAAAATTCAGATTTGAACTGCAGGTCACTCGAAACTTGGAAAACCGTGCATGCAAAAATGATATTCATGTTACTTACCATAAGTTACGACCGATTCCAGGAGCGTACCGGAAACTTAGAGCAACATGCTCACTAAACATGGCCGTCAACTTGCCATCCACATGTTTAAAAATTGTATAAAACACAAACAAAGTCAGAAAATCATGAAACTTGTCCACGTGTCATGATATCATATGTACAGGCTGTGATAAAAAATTAAAAAAATTTCGAGAAAACTATGACGCGCTATGTGTACAAACCTAAGATATCCACATTGAAACTCTATGATTTCATGTGTAGTTCTCTTAGGTTTCTACACATTGTGTCTCACAACTTTCTCCAAATATTCTAAAATTTTTATCACAGCCTGTACATATGATATCATGACACGTGGTCAAGTTTCATGATTTTCTGACTTTGTTTGTATTTTATACAATTTTTAAACATGTGGATGGCAAGTTCACGGCCATGTTTAGTGAGCATGTTGCTCGAAGTTTCCGGTACGCTCCTGGAATCGGTCGTAACTTATGGTAAGTAACATGAATATCATTTTTGCATGCATGGTTTTCGAAGTTTCGAGTGACCTGCAGTTCAAATCTGAATTTTCCGAAGAAATTCAAATAAACGAACTAAATCTACTAGATATTGCAAACACAGTTATAATTATCCCCAAATGGTACATGTAGGTCTACATAGTGTAGGAACAAACCACAAAAAGTTTGGTGGTCAAAATAAAAAATACAAATGTACTTTGCCGAGTGTCAGCTGGTGACACTCGGCAAAGAATACTTTGCCGAGTGCCCCCTGGGTGGCTCTCGGCAAAGAAGTGTAAATTAATCTTTGCCGAGTGTCACCTGGTGGACTCTCGACAAAGAAGCCTTTGCCGAGTGTTGCCGATCTAGCACTCGGCAAAGCATATTTTAAAAATAAAAAAAATCTTTGCCGAGTGCCAGATCGCGGGCACTCGGTAAAGAAGGAAAATAAACTTCGCGCTCGGCTTCTTTCTTCTTCTTTGTCTCCTCTCACTCTCTCTGTCTCAGCCCGCCTGCGCCCGCCGAGGTCGCCCGCGCCCGCCGCGCGCCGCCGGCTCGCCGCGCCGCCCCACCGCCGTCCTGCCGCCCTCCCCGAGCCGTAGCCTCCCCGGGCCGTTGTCTCCTCCCCGCGCCACCGTCTCCCCCGCCCGCCACCGTCTTAAGGTATAATTTTATTAAATTATGTATTAATGTTTATATTAATGTATTGATGTTTTATAGATTAATGTATTGATGTTTTATAGATTATGTATTTCATAAACACATGTTTATATTAATGTGTTGATCACTCAGTATATGTCTCCCATCCAATCCACCACCGCACGTCGCCACTTGCACCGACCCTCACACAACACACTCCCACAACACACTATCCCATCCTATCCACCACGCCGTCACCGACCCTCACCACACCACTCGCACAACACACTCCCCGTCCTATCCACCACCGCACCGACCCTCATCACGCCAACGTCTACAATTCCTCGTCGTCGTGTCGTTGAATTGAATATATATATATATATATATATGTGATTGTCGGCCATCGTGTCGTTGAATTATTAGTGGAAGACAGCCATCATGCTGATACTTTTATTTGCAGGATTTCGAAACCTCCCCGTGCAGGGGAGGTGCTGCCGAAATTTTCTGTTGCTAGGCTTCTGTTAGAGGATGGAGAACCGTGAGTGGATGTACACGGGCCGTAGAGGAAGGAACGATGTCACCACTGAATGGATTAGAAAGACCGATGATTTCGTGGAACAGGCATATGGCGAAGCTGCTAAAGGAGCGAGTCTAATCCCATGCCCGTGCAACAAATGTGACAACCGGAAAAGAAAACCAAAGAAGGCCATGGTAGAACATATTTGGAAGAATGGATTTACGCCGGGCTATACTCGGTGGATATTTCATGGTGAAGCGCATCGTACGAGAGAGGAGGTGCTGAGACAAGTGTCGAGGATTATGACACGGATGCGGGGGTAGCAGATATGTTGAACGACTATCAGGAGGCACAGTACACGGGAGGATGTATGGATGACGAGCCAGAGCCGACTGCAAAGGCGTTCTACGACATGTTCGACGCGGCATAGAGGCCCCTTCACGGCTAGACAAAGGTTTCTCAACTGGATGGCATTGGGCATGTAATGGCGTTCAAGTCGCAGTACAGCATGAGTAGAGACGCATTCGATGGCTTGTTGACGGTTATTGGGAGCCTGCGAAATAGATGACATGGCACAAAAATGGAAAACGATACAATCCTGATAAGATGGTGCACGCATCCGATGGTGAAGCATGGAAACACTTTGATGCCATTCACCGTGAGAAAGCCGAAGAGGCTCGTAATGTACGTGTTGTGTTGGCCACAAATGGGTTCAATCCCTATGGAATGAGCGCTGCCCCATACACATGTTGGCCCGTGTTTGTTATCCCAATCAATCTCCCCCCTGGTGTGTGCTTTCAAAGGCAGAATATATTCGTGTCGTTGATAATTCCCGGACACCCGGGGAATAAAATGGGTGTGTACATGGAGCCTTTGATCGATGAATTGGTACGTGCCTGGGAGGAAGGGGTATGGATGTATGACCAAGCTACGAAGACAAGCTTCAGAATGCATGTTTGGTACCAGTACTCCATGCATGACTTACTAGCCTATGGGCTATTCTGTGCCTGGTGTGTTCACGGTAAGTTCCCATGCCCAGTTTGCAAGGAAGCTCTCATGTTCATTTGGTTGAAAAAGGGTGGCAAATATTCGTCCTTCGATAAACATCGACAAATTCTTCCTGCTGACCATCCATTCCGCCTAGACATCAAGAACTTTACGAAAGGTGTCGTAGTGACAGACCGCCCACCTGCAACGATGACTGGTGCCGAAATTCGTCAATAGATAGATGGGCTCGTGGCCAATACAGAAGGTGGTTTTGTGGGATATGGTGAGCAGCATATGTGGACACATAAGTCTAGCTTGACTTGGCTCCCCTATTATGACGACCTGCTCCTTCCACACAACATTGACGTAATGCACACTGAAAAGAATGTTGCCGAGGCACTATGGGCAACAATTATGGACATTCCTGATAAGTCAAAGGATAATGTGAAGGCAAGAGTGGATCTGGCAGCGTTATGTGATAGACCAAAACTAGAGATGAAGCCGCCAAGTGGCGGAAAGACGTGGAGAAGGCCTAAGGCCGATTTCGTCCTAAGCAGGGCCCAGAGGAAGGAAGTACTTCAGTGGATCAAGATGTTGATGTTCCCTGATGGGTATGTAGCTAACCTAAGTAGGGGGGTGAACATATCTACTATGCGAGTCTTAGGGATGAAGAGTCATGACTTCCACATATGGATTGAACGGATTCTTCCTGCGATGGTTTGAGGCTATATCCCTGAGCATGTCTGGCTAGCGCTTTCAGAGTTGAGCTATTTCTTCCGTCAGCTTTGTGCAAAAGAGTTATCTTGGACCATGGTTGCAGACTTGGAAAGGTTGGCACCCGTGTTACTGTGTAAGCTTGAGAAGATATTTCCACCCGGCTTCTTCAATCCAATGCAGCATTTGGTTCTTCATCTCCCCTATGAGGCACGAATGGGGGGGCCCGTGCAGGGACGTTGGTGCTATCCAATTGAGAGATGTCTAAAGACTATTCAAAAGAAATGTAGAAATAAATGCAAAATCGAGGCTTCCATTGCAGAGGCATACATTCTAGAGGAGGTCTCAAACTTCACAACAACTTATTATGGTGACAAACTGCCGAGCGTGCATAATCCACCCCCTCGTTACAATGATGGCGACAATGAATCGAACCTTAGCATATTTCAAGGCCAACTCGGAAGCGCAAGTGGCTCGACCACCAAGACCCTGACACATGAAGAGTGGCGGCATATCATGCTATACGTATTAACCAACCTTGAAGAGGTGACACCATACATGGAACAATTTCTTCATGAATTCTGGCGTCGATCAAGGGACCCCACTCCACAGGAATATGACGCTCTTCTTAGAACGGGTGTGAGAAATGGGTTGCCCGATTTCATTTCCTGGTTCAAACGTAAGGTACGTGCTTAGTTTGTAAAAGAGATACGTCTTTGAACTCAATTTAGCATCTTTTAACGTGCGAATACTTGCAGGGCCAAAGAGATCCGTCTATGAGTGCCGAGTTGAGACAAGTAGCCAACAGCTTTGCTTATAGGGTCAAGAAATATTCTGGGTATGACATCAATGGATACCGTTTTCGCACAACACACTACGACAAAAGTCGGCCCAATCGGAAAACAACGTGTTCTGGAGTCTTTACGCCCGGCCTTGACAATGTCGATTATTTTGGACGAATCGAAGAAATATATGAGCTCAATTTTTATGGTTCCAAACCTCTTACTCCAGTGATATTCAAATGTCATTGGTTTGACCCTCAAGTGACGAGACGGACACATTCTAATCTTGGGATAGTCGAAATTCGACAAGATTCCGCCTTAGCAGGAGACGATGTCTATATCGTGGCCCAACAGGCCACACAAGTGTATTATCTCCCATATGCGTGTCAAACGAAAGAACATCTTAAGGGTTGGGATGTTGTGTATAAGGTACCGCCGCACGGGAGGTTACCTGTTTCTAACGATGAAGATTACAACTTAGACCCAGACACATATGATGGAGAGTTCTTCCAAGAATATGGGCTAGAAGGGCAATTTGAGATAGACTTAACTGAAGCTATCGGAATGGACGTAGATATTGAAATGGTTGTTGATGAGGAGGATGATGAGGTGCAAAATGATAATGACTTAGTAATCCTTGAAGGCAATGACATTAATGACGAGGTTGCGTCTTCCGATGGTGTTGAGATTGAAATGCTTGATAGTGATGATGAGAGTTATGATCCGGCTAACCCCGACACATATGAAGATTATTTTTAATCGATGTAATGCTATATGACTTTTTATTTCGCACCTATGTTTAAATACATCTTTTTATATGTGCTTATTTGTTTACTCTTAATTGCAGGTTGTTGGACAAATATGGTGGGCGGTTGGCTGAGTAGGAGGAGGGGGAGGAGGAGGAGGACGGCGGACGAGGCAGAGCAGGCAGCGCAACAGCAGGCGGCACCTTAGGACGACGATGACCAGCAGCAGGACGACAACGACCAGCAGCAGGACGCCTCAGGTTCAGGCGGCTCAAGTTCGAGGAGCATCTACCTACGAGGCCCCGCGAGTCTCCCTCAGCGTCCCATACTTCGGGACAGGCGGCCGCTGATTCGGCCGGAAGGGGAGAGGTATGTAACTTTATGTTCTTCATTCTTGTTCATATTATGTGTTCAAAATCATAATATAAACTAATACTTTTTATTTATCACTTGGACAGGTCTTGGACGGTTTTGGATTATGCTGGGGGTCATCGTCACCCCCCAATGGCATCCTCGGCCTGCTGTGCAGGGAACACTTCCCTGGACTTGTGGAGTACGCTGGAGTGACGGGCCCAGCCTTCACCTTCGACCACTACGCCGTCGCCCCCGATGCAGTAGACCGGGATGGCCGGGAATTCAATAACAAGGCGGAGCGGGTGAAGCAAGAGCTGTGGGTAAGTCTTAGTATAATGTAAAATATGTCGCATTCATTGCAAATTCTTGAAATAATGTATGGATACATCGTTTTTGTATGCAGGATTTCTTCAGATGCGATGCTGGATACGAGGCTAGGGCGGATTTGGTGGCCACACGAGCTGTAAGAAGCTCGTCGTGGACATGCACTATGAGGCCCGAATCTAGTCCATCATCACCTACCACGGCTCCGTCCTTGGGGAGAAGGTGACCAAACCTCAAGCCTGAACCATGTCGTTGACCAGGGAGCAGTACCTGCAGGTAAAGTCATGCATGTTTGGTACCAGTATTCCATGCATGAATTTTATTTTATCTTCTGATATGCACTTTACGTGTTTACTTTGTAGATGATTCCATATTGGTGCGCCGCACATCCTCTGTGCTGGGAGCAGATGGTGGATAGGTGGTGTTCGGCTGAGTGGGACGAGGCGCACACCGCTAGCCGGGAACGGCGTTTGATGATGCAAGGCCCTTCCCACCACCAAGGCAGCCGGAGCCTGGGCCAATATGCCGAAGCATGGGTACGCCATCTTTTTTATTTAGATATATAGCACTGAATTAGATATTATTTCTAACTATCTCGTTGGTTTTCGTTGTAGTCGGCGTCACATGGTGGCTAGCCTTGCTCCACCTTCTCGGCCTATGCTATGGCCCATAAGGGTAAGGTGACGTCCGACGTCACCTACAACCCGGATGACGGGCCCGAGGCCTACACCAACCCCGCCGTCTACAACCGCCTCCATGACTACACCGCCATGGCGCAGGAGGTCCATGGCCCAGACTATGATCCGAGCACCGAGCCGATCGACCCCGATGTGCTCATGAGGGTCGGAGGAGGCAAGAGACATGGGCGGTACTGGATTGCCGATGGGGCAATCGACTCGTCCTCCACTCCCACTCTGTCTCAGGTGAGAGCAAGGAGCACGGGCTCGAGTCCAGCCATACGACCTCGGCACGACAGCTCACAGCATCGCATACAGCAACTCGAGGTTAGTGCTTCTGTAACTCGTCCTTCCTTGAGTTATAAACCTACTCTTTGAGTTACTATAACGTTGGCTTGTAATATTACAGACCCAACTAGAAGAAGAGAGGAGGGAACGTCACGAGATGGAGGCGAGGATGATGGCGGAGCGGGAGGTGGAGCGCCGGGCAGATCATCAGAGGATGGCGGAGATGTTCCAGTACATGCAGAGCCTTGGCGTCGCACAGGGCATCGCTCCGCCACCTCCATTGTTCCCTCCAGTTGATCCTGCTCTCTTCCATACTCCTGTGAGTATCAAAATTGTAGTTAGATGTTTGTAATGCATCTGGTATAACACATGCAATCTCTTCTCTGTGCAGGGCCAATCTGGGGCGGCATCCAACAACCCTCCGGAAGGGTTCAGCCCAACGCAGCCCCGGTCAAGCCGCCCACCTCCATGAGTGTTGTGTTTTCATTGTTTTAGACTTCAGAACTTGTGTATAATACTTATGTCTGTGTTTGATACTGTCGGGCACCGTAATTAGGGGTACCCTCAAGACTCCTAATCTCAGCTGGTAACCCCCATCAGCACAAAGCTGCAATGGCCTCATGGGTGCGATTAAGTCAAGGATCAGTCCACTCAAGGGACACGATCTCGCCTGGACCGAGCCTAGCCTCGGGCAAGGGCAGCCGACCCCGGAGGATTTATGTCTCGCCCGAGGACCCCCTCTAGCAACGGACACACCTTCGGCTCGCCCGAGGCCCAGACTTCACCAACAAGCAACCTTGGCCAAGTCACCATGCCGCCCGACCGTATCGCAGGAGCATTTAATGCAAAGGTGGCTTGACACCTTATCCTGACGCGCGCCCTTCAGTCGACAGAGCCGAAGTGACCGCAGTCACTTCGCCGCTCCACTGACCGGCCTGACAAGAGGACAGCGCCGCCTGCGCCGCTCCGACTGTTGTGCCACTCGGCAGAGTGAGGCTGACAGCAGCCAAGTCCGGCCTTAGGCACCATAGGAAACTCCGCTTCGCCTGACCCCAGGGCTCGGACTCGGGCTCAGCCCCGGAAGATGATGAACTCCGCTTCGCCCAACCCTAGGGCTCGGACTCGGGCTCAGCCCCGGAAGACGACGAACTCCGCTTCGCCCGACCCCAGGGCTCGGACTCGGGCTCAGCCCCGGAAGACGACGAACTCCGCTTTGCCCGACCCCAGGGCTCAGACTTGGGCTCAGCCCCGGAAGACGACGAACTCCGCTTCGCCCGACCCTAGGGCTCGGACTCGGGCTCAGCCCCGGAAGACGACGAACTCCGCTTCGCCCGACCACAGGGCTCAGACTCGGGCTCAGCCCCGGAAGACGACGAACTCCGCTTCGCCCGACCCCAGGGCTCAGACTCGGGCTCGGCCCCGGAAGACGACGAACTCCGCTTCGCCCGACCCCAGGACTCGGACTCAGGCTCAGCCCCAGAAGACGACAAACTCTGCTTCGCCTGACCCCAGGACTCGGACTCGGGCTCAGCCCCTTAAGACGATGAACTCCGCATCGCTCGACCCCAGGGCTCGGACTCAGCCCTGGCCTCAGCCGACAGTCTCCGCCTCGCCCGACCCAGGGGCTCGGACTCGACCTCGGCCTCGGAAGACAGACTCGACCTCGACCTCGGAGGAGCCTCCGCCTCGCCCAACCCAGGGCTCAGACCGACCACGTCACAGGAGGCGCCATCATTACCCTACCCTAAGCTAACTCAGGCTACGGGGAACAAGACCGGCGTCCCATCTGGCTCACCCCGATAAACAAGTAATGATGGCGCCCCGCATGCTCTGTGACGACGGCGGTCTCAGCCCCCTTACGGAAGCAAGGAGACGTCAGCAAGGACTCGACAGCCCCAACAGCTGTCCTTCCACCAGGCTCCAGCGCTCCTCCGACGGCCACGACACCACACGAACCGGGTGCCAAAACCTCTCCGGCTGCCACGACGGCATGTACTTAGGGCGCTAGCTCTTCTCCGCTAGACACGTTAGCACACTGCTACACCCCCCATTGTACACCTGGATCCTCTCCTTACGCCTATAAAAGGAAGGTCCAGGGCCCTCTTACAGAAGGTTGGCCGCGCGGGGAAGGACGGGACGACGCTCACGTAAGCCTCTCGCTCCCTCCCGCGTGGACGCTTGTAACCCCCTACTGCAAGCGCACCCGACCTGGGCGCGGGACAAACACGAAGGTCGTGGGTTTCCCCTCTACGCCTGTCTCCCTCCGGCTTCTTCCCCCCTTCGCGCTCCGTCTCGCGACGACCCATCTGGGCTGGGGCACGCGGCGACAATTTACTCGTCGGTCCAGGGACCCCCCGGGGTCGAAACGCCGACAGTTGGCGCGCCAGGTAGGGGCCTGCTACGTGTTGACGAACAGCTTCCCGTCAAGCTCCAGATGGATAGTCTCCAGCAACCTTTCCAGCCTAGGACGGTGCTCCGTTTCGGGAGCCTTGAGTTCATGTCCCTCGACGGCAGCTATGACATGATACAACTTCCCCCGCCGCGCGACAGCGATAATGGCGGCCGACAATCCACCCGCCGGCGGCAGAATCGACGACGTCTTCCCCACGTGGCGGAAGAACGACATTCGAGCTTGTCCCGTCCCCTCCCCCACCGACAGAGGAGGAGGCGGGGCAACCAAGGCCAAGCAGGAGGCGCCATCTCGTCGGCTGTCGAGCGAGTCGACGGCGCCGGCACCCCAACGGGGGGCACGTCGGGCATCGACCTCGCGTCTGAGACGAAGACGAGCGCCGTCTCCCCGCAACACGCCAACTCCAAGCAAACGGACGATGCCAGCATGCTCGCAAAGGACTTGCTGGGCGTCACCCTCGTACCTGAGACGACGGTGCAGTCTGCCCCTGACGCGACTTCGTCACCGCCCGTCGACCAAGAGGTACCGACCGACTCCCATCTCGTGACTTTTGGATTCAGCCTCGACCCACCAAGCGACTTCACTTTGGTGGACGCTCTCATAGAGGCGAGAGTCCAAACCCTCTGGGGTATTGTATGCGGTCACCCTAGGACCGGCTGACGGCCGTCTCGACCTACGGGCCCTCGGGTTCCGAGGAAGATGGCGAGCCCGACTTTTGTTGGGATTTCTCCGGACTTGGTAACCCCAGTGCCATGCGGGACTTCATGGCCGCATGCGACTACTGCCTTTCCGATTGTTCTGACGGTAGCCGCAGCCTCGGCGACGAGGACTGCGGCCTAAGTCGTGAATGTTTCCACGTTGATCTAGGGGGTCCCGGCGAAGGCAACCATCTTGGTACGCCGGAAAACGGTGATCCCCTTAGGCCTGCGCCTCGCGTTGACATCCTTTGGGAGCTAGCTGTGGTCCTCGTCCCGGCGGGGGGTCATGATCCACAGCTCGAGCAAATCCGCGAGATGCAGGCCAGGCTCGACGAGGGAGCAGGAACACTTGAGCCGTTCCGCCGGGACATCGGGCAGGAATGGGCAGGCCAACCTCCGGCCGGAGAAGCGCGTCATCTACCCCAGGGCATCCAGCACCGCATCGCCGACGATGTCAGGGTAAGGCCGCCACCGGCTTCCAGTGGGGTCGGCCAGAACCTGGCTGCAGCGGCAATACTTCTCCGCGCGATGCCGGAGCCATCTACCACCGAGGGGCGGCGTATCCAGGGAGAGCTCAAGAATCTCCTGGAGGATGCCGCGGTCCGACGGGCCGAAAGCTCCGCCTCCCGAAGGCAGGGGTACCCCTCAGAACATCGCGCCGCGACTTCCCGATTCATGCGAGAAGCCTCGGTCCACACCGGGCGCACGTGCAACACATCGCCTGCGGCCCCGGATCGCCTCGGCAACGGACACCCTCACTGCAACCGTCGAACCCACCTCGACGAGAGGGTGCGCCGAGGCTACCACCCCAGGCGTGGGGGACGCTACAACAGCGGGGAGGATCGGAGTCCCTCGCCTGAACCACCCGGTCCGCAGGCTTTCAGCCGAGCCATACGACGGGCGCCATTCCCGACCCGGTTCCAAACCCCGACTACTATCACAAAGTACTCGGGGGAGACGAGACCAGAACTGTGGCTCACGGACTATCAGTTGGCCTGCTAACTGGGTGGAACGGACGATGACAACCTCGTCATCCGTAACCTCCCCCTGTTCCTCTCCAACTCTGCTCGGGCCTGGCTGGAGCATCTGCCTCCAGGGCAGATCTCCAACTAGGACGACCTGGTCCAAGCCTTCGCCGGCAACTTCCAGGGCACGTACGTGCGCCCTGGGAACTCCTGGGATCTCCAAAGCTACCGCCAGCAGCCGGGGGAGTCTCTCCGGGACTACATCCAGCGATTCTCGAAGCAGCGCACCGAGCTGCCCAACGTCACCGACTCGGATGTCATCGGCGCGTTCCTTGCCGGCACCACCTGCCGCGACCTGGTGAGCAAGCTGGGTCGCAAGACCCCCACCAGGGCGAGCGAGCTGATGGACATCGCCACCAAGTTCGCCTCTGGCCAGGAGGCGGTTGAGGCCATCTTCCGGAAGGATAAGCAGCCCCAGGGCCGCCCACCGGAAGATGTCCCCGAGGCGTCAACTCAGCGCGGCACCAAGAAGAAAGGCAGGAAGAAGTCGCAAGCGAAACGCGACACCGCCGACGCGGACCTTGTCGCCGCAGCCGAGTACAAGAACCCTCGGAAACCTCCTGGAGGTGCCAATCTCTTCGACAAGATGCTCAAGGAGCCGTGCCCCTATCATCAGGGGCCCGTCAAGCACACCCTTGAGGAGTGTGCCATGCTTCGGCGCCACTTTCACAAGGCCGGGCCACCTGCGGAAGGTGGCAGGGCCCGCGACGACGATAAGAAGGAGGATCACAAGGCAGGAGAGTTCTCCGAGGTCCGCGACTGCTTCATGATCTACGGTGGGCCAGTGGCGAACGCCTCGGCTTGGCACCGCAAGCAAGAGCATCGGGAGGTCTACTCAGTAAAGGTGGCGGCGCCGGTCTACCTAGACTGGTCCGACAAGCCCATCACCTTCGACCAGGGCGATCACCCTGACCGCGTGCCGAGCCCGGGGAAATACCCGCTCGTTGTCGACCCCGTCATCGGCAACGTCAGGCTCACCAAGGTCCTCATGGACGGGGGCAGCAGCCTCAACATCATCTACGCCGAGACCCTCGGGCTCCTGCGGATCGATCTGTCCTCGGTCCGGGCAGGCGCTGCGCCTTTTCACGGGATCATCCCCGGGAAACGCGTCCAGCCCCTCGGACAACTCGATCTACCCGTCTGCTTTGGGACACCCTCCAACTTCCGAAGGGAGACCCTCACGTTCGAGGTGGTCGGGTTTCGAGGAACCTACCATGCAGTGCTGGGGAGGCCATGCTACGCCAAGTTCATGGCCGTCCCCAACTACACCTACCTCAAGCTCAAGATGTCGGGCCCAAACGGGGTCATCACCGTCGGCCCCACGTATCGACACGCGTACGAATGCAACGTGGAGTGCGTGGAGTACGCCGAGGCCCTCGCCGAATCCGAGGCCCTCATCGCCGACCTGGAGAGCCTCTCTAAGGAGGCGCCAGACGTGAAGCGCCGTGCCGACAACTTCGAGCCGGCGGAGACGGTTAAGTCCGTCCCTCTCGACCCCAGCAACGACGCCTCCAAGCAGATCCAGATCGGCTCCGAGCTCGACCCCAAATAGGAAGCAGTGCTCGTCGACTTTCTCCGCGCAAACGCCGACGTTTTCGCGTGGAGTCCCTCGGACATGCCCGGCATACCGAGGGATGTCGCTGAGCACTCGCTGGATATCCGAGCTGGAGCCCGACCCGTGAAGCAGCCTCTGCGCCGATTCGACGAAGAAAAGCGCAGAGCCATAGGCGAGGAGATCCACAAGCTAATGGCAGCAGGGTTCATCAAAGAGGTATTCCATCCTGAATGGCTTGCCAACCTTGTGCTTGTGAGAAAGAAAGGAGGGAAATGACGGATGTGTGTAGACTACACTGGTCTAAACAAAGCATGTCCGAAAGTTCCCTACCCTCTGCCTCGCATCGATCAAATCGTGGATTCCACTGCTGGGTGCGAAACCCTGTCTTTCTTCGATGCCTACTCAGGGTATCACCAAATCAGGATGAAAGAGTCGACCAGCTCGTGACTTCTTTCATCACACCCTTCGGCATGTACTGCTATGTTACCATGCCGTTCGGTTTGAGGAATGCGGGTGCGACATACCAAAGGTGCATGAACCACGTGTTCGGCGAACACATTGGTTGAACGGTCGAGGCCTACGTCGATGACATCGTAGTCAAGACGAGGAAAGCCTCTGACCTCCTTTCCGACCTTGAAGTGACATTCCGATGTCTCAAGGCGAAAGGCATAAAGCTCAATCCCGAGAAGTGTGTTTTCGGGGTCCCCCGAGGCATGCTCTTGGGGTTCATCGTCTCCGAGCGGGGCATCGAGGCCAACCCGGAAAAAATCGTGGCCATCACCAACATGGGGCCCATCAAGGACTTGAAAGGCGTACAGAGGGTCACGGGATGCCTTGCGGCTCTGAGCCGTTTCATCTCACGCCTCGGCGAAAGAGGCCTGCCTCTGTACCACCTCTTAAGGAAGGCCGAGTGCTTCACTTGGACCCCTGAGGCCGAGGGAGCCCTCGGGAACCTGAAGGCGCTCCTCACGAACGCGCCCATCTTGGTGCCTCCCGCCGTCGGAGAAGCCCTCTTGATCTACGTCGCCGCTACCACTCAGGTGGTTAGCGCCGCGATCGTGGTTGAGAGACGAGAAGAGGGGCATGCGTTGCCCGTCCAGAGGCTAGTCTACTTCATCAGTGAGGTACTGTCCGAGACCAAGATCCGCTACCCACAAATTCAGAAGCTGTTGTATGCGGTGATCCTGACGCGGCGGAAGTTGCGACACTACTTCAAGTCTCATCCGGTGACTGTGGTGTCATCCTTCCCCCTGGGGGAGATCATCCAGTGCCGAGAGGCCTCGGGTAGAATTGCAAAATGGGCGGTGGAAATCATGGGCGAGACGATCTCGTTCGCCCCTCGGAAGGCCATCAAGTCCCAGGTCTTGGCGGACTTTGTGGTTGAATGGGTCGACACCCAGCTCCCGACAGTTCCGATCCAACCGGAACTCTGGACCATGTTTTTCGAGGGTCGCTGATGAAGACAGGGGCAGGCGCGGGCCTGCTCTTCATCTCGCCCCTCGGAAAGCACCTATGCTACGCGCTACGCCTCCACTTCCTAGCGTCCAACAATGTGGCCGAGTACGAGGCTCTGGTCAACGGGTTGCGCATCGCCATCGAGCTAGGGGTCCGATGCCTCGACGCTCGCGGTGACTCGTAGCTCGTCATCGACCAAGTCATGAAGAACTCCCACTGCCGCGACCCAAAGATGGAAGCCTACTGCGATGAGGTTCGGCGCCTAGAAGACAAGTTCTACGGGCTCGAGCTCAACCACATCGCCCGACGCTACAACGAGACTGCGGACGAGCTGGCTAAGATAGCCTCGGGGCGAACAACGATTCCCCCGGACGTCTTCTCCCGAGACCTGCACCAACCCTCCGTCAAGACCGACGACACGCCCGAGCCCGAGAAGGCCTCGGCCCAACCCGAGGCATCCTCGGCTCGACCCGAGGCACCCTCGGCTCTGCCCGAGACACCCTCGGCTCAGCCCGAGGCAACCTCGGCCCCCGAAGATGAGGCACTACGCGTCGAGGAAGAGCAAAGCGGGGTCACGCCTAATCGAAACTGGCAGACCCCGTACCTGCAATATCTCCACCGAGGAGAGCTACCCCTCGACCGAGCCGAAGCTCGGCGGTTGGCGTGGCGCGCCATGTCGTTCGTCTTGCTGGGGGACGGGAAGGAGCTCTACCACCGCAGCCCCTCAGGCATCCTCCAGCGATGCATATCCATCGCCGAAGGCCAGAAGCTCTTACAAGAAATACACTCGGGGGCTTGCGGTCATCACAAAGCACCTCGAGCCCTTGTTGGAAACGCCTTCCGACAAGGCTTCTACTGGCCGACCGCGGAGGCCGACGCCACTAGAATTGTGCGCACCTGCAAAGGGTGTCAATTCTACGCAGGGCAGATCCACCTACCCGCTCAGGCTCTGCAGGCCACCCATCACCTGGTCGTTTGCTGTGTGGGGTCTGGACCTCGTCGGCCCCTTGCAGAAGGCACCCGGGGGCTACACGCACCTGCTGGTCGCCATCGACAAATTCTCCAAGTGGATCGAGGTCCGGCCCCTAAACAACATCAGGTCCGAACAGGCGGTGGCGTTCTTCACCAACATCATCCATCGCTTTGGGGTCCCGAACTCCATCATCACCGACAACGGCACCCAGTTCACCGGCAGAAAGTTACTGGACTTCTGCGAGGATCACCACATCCGGGTGGACTAGGCCGCCGTGGCTCACCCCATGACGAATGGGCAAGTAGAGCGTGCCAACGGCATGATCCTGCAAGGACTCAAGCCGCGGATCTACAACGACCTCAACAAGTTCGGCAAGCGATGGATGAAGGAGCTCCCCTCGGTGGTCTGGAGTCTGAGGACAACACCGAGCCGAGCCACGGGCTTCACACCGTTCTTTCTAGTCTATGGGGCTGAGGCCATCTTGCCCATAGACTTAGAATACGGTTCCCCGAGGGCGAGGGCCTACGACAATCAAAGCAACCAAGCTAACCGAGAAGACTCACTGGACTAGCTGGAGGAGGCTCGGGACATGGCCTTGCTACACTCGGCGCGGTATCAGCAGTCCCTGCGACGCTACCACGCCCGAGGGGTTCGGTCCCGAGACCTCCAGGTGGGCGACCTGGTGCTTCGGCTGCGACAAGACGCCCGAGGGCGGCACAAGCTCACGCCTCCCTGGGAAGGGCCGTTCGTCATCGCCAAAGTTCTGAAGCCCGGGACGTACAAGCTGGCCAACAGTCAAGGCAAGGTCTACAGCAAAGCTTGGAACATCTGACAGCTACGTCGCTTCTACCCTTAAGATGCTTTCAAGTCGTTCATACACCTCGTTCACACACAAAGTCTAACCATCAAGGAAGGGTCGGCCTTGCCTCGGCAAAAAGCCCGACCCTCCCTCGGGGGCTAGAAGGGGGGAACCCCTCTGCGTCAAAATTTTTCCTCGGAAAAAAGATCTTTTCTGCCAGAATATCTCTCGTGCTTTTTGACTACTTCAAAAGTGGATCCTGAAAATGACGGAGTACACGTAAGCAGCCAAGGCTGACCGATCCGAGGGACTCCTACGCCTCTGGGATACGGATACCTCACTCGTCACCTTCTGCGATAAGTAACTCACGCTCAGATAAGCGATTCCGCTGATCGAACAAGTCCCAACGCTCGAAGACCCTTCTGCCGAAATGATTTTTCGAGCCTTCTTGACTACATCGATAGCAGAAACCAGAGGACAAGTAAGAGTACACGTAAGCGGCAAGGCCGACCGAGCCGAGGGATTCCTACGCCTCCGGGATACGGACACCTCACTCATCACCTTCCGTGAAAAGTAACTCTCGCTTGGACAAACAACTCTGTTACCGACAAATAAGTCCAGATACCCGAAGCAAGGGGAAAAGACACGCAGCTTTAAAACACGATGACAGTATGTTTGGGCCTCGGCGGCCGTAGAAAACATACGCACACTACAAGATAACCCGATCCTGCAGGCTCAGACCTTGACGGTTGAAGGGAGCAGCAGCACCCTTGGCGTCAACTACACCTTCGGTGAGGTTCGACCTAGCCTCGGACGGCGACGCGGTCGGAGGATCTCCACTTCGAAGGACGACATCAGCACCACGCCTGGGCCATCGCCGCCAGGGTCTCTTCCAAGAGTCAGGCTCAAGCAGACGGCTCGGCCGGCCACCCCGAAGCCTCAGCCAGCTGTCCCCTGAGGACATCAGCCCGGCTCGTGGCCTCGGCAACTCAACTCCGACGCTAGTCCCGCCAGTGGACGGTCCGGCCGGGCTCCAGCCGATGAAGTCTACTTTTCGAGTCAACTCCGCCTCTGTCTGTGCTGACATCGCTACCTCCGGCTTCGGCTCATCGAAGAGCGGCCGAGGGTTCCTTTAACTAAGCAAGAGAAACCTCGGACAGCAAGGCCGACCGAGCCAAGGGACTCCTACGCCTCCGGGATACGGATACCTCACTCGTCACCTTCGCACGAGGCAACTCACGCTTGGTGAAGTGGTTCAGATAGCTGACAGGCGAGTCTCAGTGCTCGAAATGAAGAAAAACACGGCTCCGTGCCGAAAATACATACATGTTCAGGCCCCGACAGCCACAATGAACAGACTCCGGCACTTAAGGTGCCATTACAAACGGAACTCCGGTTCCACCTCCGCAGGTACAAACAACCCCACACGATTGGGGGGCATGCGGAGCAACAGAAGGCCAACGGGTGGCGCGTCGCCGCCCGCTCCAGCAGCGGCGACGACGACTTTTGCTCTGAGCGGCCAAACAGCAGCAGCGATGACCTCAGGGCGGATGCTGCTGCCATAAAGCCCTCGCCTCCATCCCCACTCGGGGGGCGAGGACGAGTAGAAGGACGTAGAGTTGGAGGTCAGTCCGTGGGCGGCACCGGCTATCTCGTCGGCGGAGAAACCTCTTCCGGCTGCCGTGGCGGAAGGTGGCGCCGGAAGCGGCGCCGAAGCCGCTCGGGTCGAAGAGGCAGGCACGCGGCAGCTGCCAGCGCCACGAACGGCGAACGCCCTTCCCCCCGATCACTAAGGGAAGGAGTGGGCCGCTGCCCGCGCAGAGACCGACCCCATCTCGGCGCACTCCCCGCCCCAGCAAGGATGACGAAGATCCTTGAAGCTGAGGGCGGAACCAAGATCGCAGCCCGGCTCACTTCTCCCCACCACCGAACTGGAGGTCACCGTCTTGGGTGACCACCGGTGAGGGGATGCGGCCGGGCTGCCTGACAAAAATCCTTGAAGCCGAACGATGGCTGAAAGGTACCAACTTCCACGAAGTTGCGTTTCCCCAACGACAACAAGGCGGAAGAACCATGGGCGCCCCCCATCTGGGGGCTCGAAAGGTGGAAAGACACGATGCATGAGGGGAGCGCGAAGATATGGTTGCCCTTCAAGGGGGTCGCCCTCCTTTTAAAGGCAACTCTCCCCACTTGCGTCCTCAGCCGTCGCGGGCTGAGTCTTCTCCAACACGCTCCAAGGTCCTCCCCCTATGACACGGGGGCTGGGTCCCACGCGTCACGCAAGCTAGCCCAGGGCAGAAGAAGACAAACCACCGCGCGCGATGCGCGCAACTGCCCAGCGGTTACAAGCATTCCCCCACTTTCGCCCAGACCAGCGGGTGAAAGGGCGGACCGCCATGCAGGCGGCATGCAACCGCACCGAAGGGGCGCACCCTTTCAACTTCGACGCGTCCAGCATGGAGGCCTAGGCCCATGCGTCATGCAACCGGCGCGCCGGTCGCAACGTGCAAGAAACCGCACCGCCACTCGCGCCACTACCGCTCCTCCTCGACTGTGGAACCAGTACCGCGACTCGAGGCAACCCTGCGCATGACCCAACAGTGCCAACCAGGCACATCGGTCATGGGCCAGTCAGCTGCAGGAGAAGGCGCGACGGTCGATGCGGCCAGAAATGGGCCGGCAGTAATGGCGGTGGCAGGCGAGCAAAAGCAGCGGTCAAGTCGTCAGCCAAGCTCACGTCCCCTCCTGGGACAGCGGGAGATCCCTCTCCCACGGCGTGAAGACGGCGCACCCGTGTCCCGTTCCTCGAACGGCTCGCGCACGCGCAACGGCTGCCCCGTGAACCACTCGTCCCGCTACATTAACTCCGCCGCGGGACAGGCGGCACCTTTGGCAGGAGAAGCGGGCGACGCTTCACCTTCGCCATAATGACCGCGTCCAAAAAAGGTACGCCACGTCATTTGATTTCGCATCCTTTTCCTGTTCCTCTTTCTCTCTCTTACAACAGGGACCGGGAAAGGGGATACCCTGAAAGGGATCCTTCCTCGCGAAGGAAATGGGCCCCAAGCCCCCCTACTGATCAGAGGTTCGAAGGCTGGCCCCTCGGAGGGGTTCAACAGCCACCTCAGAGCGTCCGGGCTCCGCGCCCACTACTGGTCAGGGGTTCAAAGGCCGGCCCCTCGGAAGGGTTCAACGACCGCCTCAGGCCACTCGGGCTCCGCGCCCACTACTGATCAGGGGTTCGTAGGCTGGCCCTCGAAGGGTTCACAGCCGCCTCAGACGCAGAGCGAGGGATGACCCTGGGTACGTTCGATACATAACCAAGGCTCGGGCTATGCTCCCGAGGTACCCTAGGACATTTCCGAGACCAGCGGGAACGATCTTGTAACGGAATCCCACCAGAGGGAGGCATCGAGCCCTCAGACCCCGTCAAAAGGGGATCGGGTCCGGCAGATCACCCGCAGGTACTTTTTGAGCGCGCCTCTGGGCCTCTAGCCGACCCCTAACAAATGGGGCACGGGCGTCCACTCGGATTACCCATTAGCAGCTCACCGGAGACACCATGTTCGACGCCCTCCAAGGGCAACATGGCGCTTTCCCCCCCCCCCCATCCTCCTTGCTGAAAGGCGACGCAGGGGCGTATGTAAAGAAGTCGAGTCTGTCCTTGACCGTCCTCTTGCCCTGTGCGGAGGCTTAGGGGCTGCTCTCGCAAACCCGGCTCCGGCCAAACCGTTGACAGCGTCAACATACCAGCCCGAGAACTTGGGACCCGACCGTGCACCCGGGCTACGGCCAGCTCGCATGAGGGAACAACCAGACCGGCCGAAGCATTGCGAAACGCATTAAGACCTCGAAGGAGTCAAACCACTCCTCCGAGGCCTCGGGGGCTACACCCGGCGGGTGCGCTCGCGCGCACCCACCGGAACAAAATGCAACCGAGAAAGGCCGGTCCCCTTGCAAAAAAGTGCGACAAAAGCCTCCAAGCGAGTATTAACACTCCCTTCGAGGCTCGGGGGCTACTGTCGGGGACCATAATTAGGGGTACCCTCAAGACTCCTAATCTCAGCTGGTAACCCCCATCAGCACAAAGCTGCAAAGGCCTGATGGGTGCGATTAAGTCAAGGATCGGTCCACTCAAGGGACACGATCTCGCCTCGACCGAGCCCAGCCTCGGGCAAGGGCAGCCGACCCCGGAGGATTTACGTCTCGCCCGAGGACCCCCTCCAGCAACGGACACACCTTCGGCTCGCCCGAGGCCCAGACTTCACCAAGAAGCAACCTTGGCCAAGTCGCCACGCCGACCGATCGTATCGCAGGAGCATTTAATGCAAAGGTGGCCTAACACCTTATCCTGACGCGTGCCCTTCAGTCGATAGAGCCGAAGTGACCGCAGTCACTTCGCCGCTCCACTGACCGGCCTGACAAGAGGACAGCGCCGCTTGCGCCACTCCGACTGCTGTGCCACTCGGCAGAGTGAGGCTGATAGCAGCCAAGTCTGGCCTCAGGCGCCATAGGAAACTCTGCTTCGCCCGACCCCAGGGCTCGGACTCGGGCTCAGCCCCGGAAGACGACGAACTCCGCTTCGCCCGACCCCAGGGCTCGGACTCGGGCTCAGCCCCGGAAGACGACGAACTCCACTTCGCCCGACCCTAGGGCTTCGACTCGGGCTTAGCCTCGGAAGACGACGAACTCCGCTTTGCCTGACCCCAGGGCTCGGACTCGGGCTCAGCCCCGGAAAACGACGAACTCTGCTTCGCCCAACCCCAGGGCTCGGACTCGGGCTCAGCCCCGGAAGACGACAAACTCCGCTTCGCCCGACCCCAGGGCTCGGACTCAGGCTCAGCCCCGAAAGACGACGAACTCCGCTTCGCCCGACCCCAGGGCTCAGACTCGGGCTCGGCCCCGAAAGACGACGAACTCCGCTTCGCCCGACCCCAGGACTCGGACTCGGGCTTAGCCCCGGAAGACGACGAACTCCGCTTCGCCCGACCCCAGGACTCGGACTCGGGCTCAGCCCCGGAAGACGACGAACTCCGCATCGCCCGACCCCAGGGCTCGAACTCAGCCCTGGCCTCAGCCGACAGTCTCCGCCTCGCCCAACCAAGGGGCTCGGACTCGACCTCGGCCTCAGAAGACAGACTCGACCTCGACGTCGGAGGAGCCTCCGCCTCGCCCAACCCAGGGCTCAGACCGACCAAGTCACAGGAGGCGCCATCATTACCCTACCCCAAGCTAACTCAGGCTGCGGGGAACAAGACCAGCGTCCCATCTGGCTCGCCCCGATAAACATGTAATGATGGCGCCCCACATGCTCCGTGACGACGGCGGCTCTCAGCCCCCTTACGGAAGCAAGGAGACGTCAGCAAGGACTCGAAAGCCCCAACAGCTGTCCTTCCACCAGGCTCCAGCGCTCCTCCGATGGCCACGACACCACACGAACCGGGTGCCAAAACCTCTCCGGCTGCCACGACGGCATGTACTTAGGGCACTAGCTCTTCTCCGCTAGACACGTTAGCACACTGCTACACCCCCCATTGTACACCTGGATCCTCTCCTTATGCCTATAAAAGGAAGGTCCAGGGCCCTCTTATAGAAGGTTGGCCGCGCGGGGAAGGACGGGACGACGCTCGCGTAAGCCTCTCGCTCCCTCCCGCGTGGACGCTTGTAACCCCCTACTGCAAGCGCACCCGACCTGGGCGCGGGACAAACACGAAGGCCGCGGGTTTCCCCTCTTACGCCTGTCTCCCTCCGGCTTCTTCCCCCTTCGCGCTCTGTCTCGCGCTGACCCATCTGGGCTGGGGCACGCGGCGACAATTTACTCATCGGTGCAGGGACCCCCCGGAGTCGAAACGCCGACAGATACTTATGTGAGAGCTTGCGACGTTTGAGACTTATGTTTGTGTTTGATACTTGTGTTGAACATTTATGTTTGTGATGGATATTTATGTTTGTGGTGACGGTTGTATGTTTGTGTTGGCTATTTATGTTTGTGATGATATCTGTGATGTATATATGTGATATATATGTGATATCTTTTGTTTGTGTGGATGGAATACAAAAAACAAATAAAAAAGGTATATACTGGTCACTTTGTCGAGTGTAACACTCGGCAAAGAGGCGCTTTGCCGAGTGTCAGGGTCATAACACTCGGCAAAGAGCAAAAACCTGGGCACCGGTTTAGTGACTTTGCCGAGTGTTATGTCTGTGGCACTCGGCAAAGAGGCCGACTTTGCCGAGTGCCGCACAGAGCACTCGGCAAATAGCCTGACATGGGGACCCTCCCTGGCGGGCTCTTTGCCGAGTGTCCCAGATGGCACTCGGCAAAGATGTATTCTTTGTTGAGTGCTTCTGGAAAGACACTCGGCAAAGGTAACTCCTTTGCCGAGTGTCATCCGTGACACTCGGCAAAGACGCCGTCTCCGTCACCCGTCACCGTAACGACCGCTTTTCTTTGCCGAGTGCTCCTTGGCACTCGGCAAACCTCTTTGCCGAGTGCCCGAGAAAAAGTACTCAGCAAAGAAGGCTTTGCCGATGCACTGTTTGCCGAGCCTTCTTTGCCGAGTGTCACACTCGGCAAAGCCGTTGCCGAGTGTTTTTAAGGCTTTGCCGAGTGCTTCGGACACTCGGCAAAGCGCCCGTTTCCGGTAGTGCGGGTTCACCTTATAGCGTCGCGATGAGGTCCGTTTCAAAAAAATGATAACAATAAGCACCAGGGTTGGCATAGTTTTCTGCCCTTAAGAAAGTAAAAGAAAATAAACGATAGACAAAAAAAGGCTTTAAAAATAAAAAAAAACTGCAGAGAAAACAAACTGTATACCGTACGACCAGCTCCTGCAGCAGCTCTATTCACAGTAAGGGGTAGGCTGCCATTTCGTGTTCTGCCATTCCCATTTTCCTTTCCTCTTTCTCATTCTCCCTCCCCGCAAAGCCCATTCTCATTCCCAGCTATCATTCCATGTTCTGTCATTCCCATTCCCCCCTCTCGACACTGTCTTTCTCATTCCCCCTCCCTGTAAAGCTCATTCTCATTCCCACGTGTATCCCACGCCTAGCTAAAATTAAATTAAAAAACACAAATGTGACCCCAATGGGATTCAAACCCGCGACCCTCAAGCAAATGTGCTCGTAGCTACCACTACACCACATGTGTGTTTATATCAATAACTGTTACAGTAAAAATATCTACTATATCTCTCCCAAAGCCTACCTACTACCCTTGCAAATGTGTATTAGTAGATAATTATCAACGAGATTCCTGAATTATATTTTTAGATGGAGGGAGTAGTATTTAAAGAAGAGCCTTGCATGCAATTTCTTTTGTTTGAATAATGTTTTCAACTTAAATTCCTTTTTTATATGTGTAACATTTATTCTCCGTAATATTTTTCCATGGATCTGACTTGTGAGTCATTTTCATAAACCAACGCCAAAGATGAATCCATGTTTCTTACTTGGAAACCCCGAACAAACACCACTAGCAGGAGGCGCTCGCGTTGGCATCGCTCATCGACGACGAGAAGAAGCTTGGCGACTGCCAGTTCGACCTTTGGAAGCAGTCCTACGTGCCCGCATGCGCCACTATGTTCGGCAAGCTCCGTCGCAGCCGCCACTTGGACGTGGTCTAGAGCGTCTGCACCGCGTTGTCCATCTTCAAACAGGAGAACCTTATGGTCATCACCAAAGCCGGCGACTCTCGAGTTGTTTTGGGTACCGCATCCGACGACGGCGCCGCCATGCCGTCCAGCTCATCATCCACCTGAAGCTCAACCTGCCACGTAAGTCGCACTGACCGGCCATGAATTCTTGTGTGCTGGGACGACGGCCGTTGCTGACGTTGTGTGAGTGTCCTTGAACAAGATGTATGTAGAGGTGTAGCACATCCGGTGGTGCAACGGCTAGGTGTACTACCTCGCTGATGAGCCCGGGGTGCACTTCGTTTGGCAGCCCAGCTAAGAGTCATCGGTACTCGCCATGTCGTGCGCGTTCGACGACTACTATATCAAGGACTGTGGCGTCATCTTGGCGCCAGAGGTGACGCAGAGGAGGACCGACAGCAATGACCATTCGCCATCGTCGGGGTAGCTTTTGTGCCGGTCTGCCTTTAATTCTCTTCGCAAACACATACACTTGCCTTTTTTAAGCAAACGTGTATGGTGGTGCGTACCTGATGACTAACAATGTACGAGGGAACTTATACCGGCAGGTATGGCACGTGCTCTTCAATGATGAGACCATACAAATCGTGGTATATATCGAAGTCTGCATGATACTGATGGTTACAATGTAGTAGTGAAACAGCTAAATTAAAATAACAAAATTTATATATGTACGACCAGGATTACAAATGGATTATGAAACAATTTCTTATAACAATATAAGACACATTTTATATATAAGTTATAATGTTATTATATATTCCCGTTGCAACGCACGGGTAAGACCACATTCGGCAGTCATCGCCGTATTTATGGTTGATTGGCCTTCTCTCCCTTCTGCGGCGATGTTACACGGATTAATGCTGTATTAGCTACTTATCCGGCTTTAATTTCAGCTGGACTGCAAATAAATAGAATTAATTACGTGCTGAGGATATATATGCGAGAGCAAACATCATGACACCCTGCGTTTTGGTTGGATGCTGTAGGCACACGCACAACGAAAGAAAGACAAGTGCGTGTTTGGTTATCCTAACTAAAATTTAGTTAGTGTAATTTCAAATGTTTAAATATTAATTATAAATATCAAATATATGCTTAGTTAGGTCTAATAAATTTATCTCATTTTTTGTCGTTATCTATATAATAATTAGTTTCATAATTAAACTATATTTAACATTCGTAATTATCGTTCAAACATTCATTCAATAATGATAGAGATCAAATTTTAGTTGGGTTGCAGCAACGCCGTGTATATGGACGCGTATAACAATGATGTTTTATACTGTTGATGCACTCTTTGCAGAAATAAGTTTGAAATATAAAATAAGATAAAAAGTAACATATGAATTCTGATGGAGATAGTACGTCTTACTGAAATAAGGCAAATCCAAAGGGCCAAAGATCTACTCTAGTATTGAAACCAGCCTTGGGCTTGGTTCGTTCTCCTTTTCCACGGGGGGACAGACAGACTGATCAAATCATCTTTCCATCTGCACTTGGGCACTTTAATTGGCAGTGGCAGCTAGCAGTGCCCTGCCCTTATCTATCTGCTTGCACTTACAAGCTACTAAATGTGACAGGGACCTCAGGCATTAGCACCGCCGACCCCCCATCATATAGGGATGGAATAGAATTGCAGTGGATGGTCGTCCTTGCATTGCAAATCAGATGGCCTCTACTACAGTGGTCATGAAAAAGATGCAGTGCAGTGCAGTGCAATGCAGGAAACCCATAAAGGAGGGATTAAAGGCAATGCAGTGCAGTGCAGTGCAGTGGAGGACATGCATGCATCCATGGTCCTCAGTCCTGATGATGCATACACACCGATAGTGTTCTTGAACGCATGCATGCGAAGCAAAGCAAAGCCAAGCCAGGTGGCCTCCAGGCAAACAAGAATAGGTTAGATTTGATTATTAGACACCCTCCTGCCTGCATAGGCCCTGCCCTAGCCTTGGTTGTGCCGCGTCGTTGGCCCTGCGCGCGGCATGCATGCTCACCACCACTGCTAGCTCGAGAGAGACCTGCTACTGCATGCTATCCAGCTCATCCACACTCATTTGCTTTGCTGAAGAAATGAGAGGCAATGTACGCAAAGCGAAGGGCAGCCCCATATATCCTAGCTAGTGAGAATATCTCCGACAGTGCCATGACATGCTAATGGCCAATTATATTAGTCATGACCGCCATCATCATCATCATCGTCAAACAAACAAAACCAGCTGGGATTAGCTCCAGGACAAGCTCGCTCGCTCGCTCTCTCTGTGTGGTCACTGATGAACAGGACGGCACGCTACTGGACATCGATCCATCGTATCGTATCATTGCCTGTATGCATGGCTCCATGCAGATGCATCCACATCATGCAAGCGGCCGGTCACCAGGTGTGTGTGTCGTCAAGAGATGAGTGTCAAATCTGATTTCTCATTTCTTGGAGGTAATAACTGAATTGAGCGGCCGTACGTGTGTCACATCATTGCCTGTATGTCGTCGCATGAGCAGACTCCTTATCTCATTTCTTATTTTTCTACAAACAGTGTAATTGAAATCTGCAAACGGTGTAATCTACGGTATAAAATTGGCACCATTATATTTACACAGCCTATTGAAGATATGGCCTCAATGTGACGACGCATCACAGTCGTCGTGCTAGCTAGCCTGTACGTTGGCTAGCTAGGCTGTGGCAGATGTGTGTCCGAGTCGTTGCATGGCCCGTGTGTCCGTCGATCGTCGTCCCATGCATGCTTGCTTTCTCATGGGCGACGCTTCACCTAGCTAGAGCTAAAAAGGCCCACGGCATGCATACATACATTATACAGTATTTCTCGCTCACACGATTGGAGCCAAAGCTTTAAAAGCCAACAATATGGAGGAGGTGCCGGCCGGCCCCGGCAGCTTCCGATAGGTCACAATTAATGCACAGCCCACCATGGAAAAGCCCAACCCACAAAGAACCAAAACCTACCTAGTGAATCATGCACGACTCAGAACACGTACTACACTTACAGGGATCTATAGCTGCTTGCTAAAAACACTTTTAATGACCTACGGTTGGTCGTTAAAAACCTTTAGGGACCCATAAGAATGGTCGCTATAAATGTGGTCGCTAAAGCCTTTAGCGACTGATATCATTTTAGCGACCGACCGTCCGTTGCTGATATTGTATATTTACTGAACAATTGTGAGTTGTTGTACTATAGATTTAGCGACCAGTTGTGCGTCGTTATAATATACATTTAGCAACCAACATTGTCGGCGTTTCGGACCCGGGGGGTCCCTGGACCGACGAGTGAATTTGTCGATGCGTGCCCCTGCCCAAATAGGTTGGTGCGAGATGGAACACAAGAGGTGAGACAAGCCTTGTATTATTCTGCACCAGGGTGCTCGTAGTAGGAGTTACAAGCACGTCGCGAGAGGGAGAGAGAGAGAGGGAGAGCCTGTTCGTTCGCTCCTTCCCCGCGCGAACCCCCCTCCAGGATGGCCCTGGACCTCCCTTTTATAGACGCAAGGAGAGGGTCCAGATGTACAATGGGGGGTGTAGCTATGCGTTAACATGTCTGGCAGAGAAATGCCTAAGCCCTATGTACATGCCAACGTGGCTGTCGAGGGAGAGCTTGAGCCCTGCGTACATGATAACGTGGCCGTCGGAGAAGCGCCTGAGCCCTGTGAAAGCACAGCTGGCGGTGCGGCAAGGATCCTGCTGACGTCTCCTTGCTGCCGTAAGGGGCTGAGAGTCATCGGTGTCATGGTTGCATACGGGGCACCATCATTACCCGTCGCCGGGGTAAGCCAGATGGGACGCCGGTCTTGTTCCTTATAGCCTGAGCTAGCTAGGGATAGGGTAATGATGTATCCCCTGTTGGCGCGGTCGGTCCGAGCCCAAGGTCGGGCGAGGCGGGGACTTCTCCTAAGGCCGAGGCCGGGGTCGGGCGAGGACGCGATTCCTCCCAAGACCGAGGTCGAGGCCGAGTCCGGGGGTCGGGCGAGGAGACTTCCTTCCGAGGCCGGAGCCTGAGGTCGGGCGAGGCGGAGACCTCCTCCTGAGGCCGGAGCCTGAGATCGGGTGAGGCGGAGCTTCCCGCTGCGCCCGAGGCCGAACTTGGTGGTTGATCGTGACTTGTTGTCAGCTTCGCCTGGGTGGTTGGCACGGCACTCAGAGCGGGGCGAGCGGCGCTGTTTTCCCGTCATATCGGACAGTAAAAGGGGGGCAAAGTGACTGCGGTCACTTTGGCCTGGCCGACTGAGGCGCGTGTGTCAGGATACGGCGTTAGGCGACCCCTGCATTGAATGCGCCTGCGAAGCGGTCAGTTGGTGAGGCGGTCTGGCCAAGGTTGCTTCACAACGAAGCCTGCCCGAGCCAGGCTTCGGAAGAGCCGAGGGTGTGCCCGCTGCCTGAGGAGGTCCTCGGGCGAGGCGTGAATTCGTCTGGGACTACTGCTCCTGCCTGAGGCTAGGCTCGGGCGAGGTCACGTCCCTTGGGTAGACGAAGCCTTGACTTGAACCGCGCCCGTCAGTTGGTCTGAGGGTGTTTACCAGCCGTGATTAGGAGTGTTTGGGGTACCCCTAATTACGGTACCCGACAGTAGCCCCCGAGCCACGAAGGGAGTGTTGGTACTCGCTTGGAGGCTTTTGCCGCATTTTTGGTGAGGGGACCGGCCTTTCTCGGTTTTACTTTGTTCTGGTGGGTGCGCGCGAGCGCACCCGCCGGGTGTAGCCCCCGAGGCCTCGGAGGAGTGGTTTGACTCCTCTGAGGTCTTAATGCTTTTCGTGGTGCCTCGGCCGGTCTGATCGTTCCCTCATGCGGCCTGGCCGTAGCCTAGGTGCATGGTCAGGTTCCGAGTTTTCAAGCTGGTTTGTTGGCGCCGTCAACAGTTTGGCCGTAGCCGGGTGCGAGAGCAGCCCTCGAGCCTCTGCACGGAGCGAGAGGATGATCAAGGACTTTCCTGACTTTTATCATACGCCCCTGCGTCGCCTTTCCGCAAGGAGGAGGGGGGAAAGCGCCATGTTGCCCTCGGAGGGCACCGAACATGGTGTTTCCAGTGAGCTGCTAACGGGTGATCCGAGTGGACGCTCATGCCCCGTTCGTTAGAGGTCGGCTGGTGGCCCAGAGGCATGCTCCAAAAGTACCTGTGGGTGATTCGCCGGACCCGGACCCCTTCGACAGGGTCCGAGGGCTCAATGCCTCTCTCCGGTGGGATTCCGTTACAAATCGTTCCCGCAGGTCTCGGAAATGCCCTAGGGTACCTCGGGAGTGTAGCCCGAGCCTCGGCCAGTTATCAGACGTACCCAGAGTCATCCCTCACTCTGCGCGCTCTGGGGCGGCTGTCGAACCCTTCCAAGGGGCCAGCCTTCGAACCCCTGATCAGTAATGGGCGCGGAGCCCGAGTGCTCTGGGGCGGCTGTAGAAACCCTTCCGAGGGGCTAGCCTTTGAACCCCTGATCAGTAGGAGGGCTCGGGGCCCGCTTCCTTCGCCGAGAAGGATCCTTTCCGAATTATCCCCTTCCCAAGTCCCTGTAGCAAGAGAGAGAGAGAGAAAGAGGAAGAGGAAAAGGATATGAATTTAAATAATGAGGCACACCTTTTTTGACGCGGTCGTCATGGCGGAGGTGAAACGACGCCTGCCTTGCCTTCCAGAGGTGTCGCTTGCTCTGCCGGGGAGTTAATGCGACGGAACGGGCGATTCGCGTGGCGCCCGTTGCGCGTGCGAGCCGTTCGAGGAACGGGACATGAGTGCGTCGTCTTCACGCCGTGGGAGAGGGCTCTCCTGTCGCTTCAGGAGGGGACGTGAGCCTGCAGGCGATTTGACTGCTGCTTCCACTCGTCCGCCGCTGCAATTACTGTCGGCCCACTTTTGGCCATGCCAACCGTCGTGCCTACCCCCGCGGCTGACTGACCCGTGATTGTTGCACTTAATTGGCACTGTTCGGTCATGCGCAGGGTTGCCTCGAGTCGCGGCACTGGTTCCGCAGTCAAGGAGGCGCGGCATTCGGCGCAAGTGGCGGTGCGGCTCTTTGCACGTCGTAACCGGCACGCCGGTTACATGACATGCGGGCCCGCTTCCTTCACGCTAGCCCACCGGATGTGGTCGAAGCCGAAAGGGTGCGCATCCGGGGTGTGGTTGCCTGCTCCCTTCGCGGCGGTCCGCCCTTCGGTCCGCTGGTTTCGGTGAAGATGGGGGAGCACTTGTAACCGTAGGGCGGTTTCATGCTTTGCGTGCGGCGGTTTCCTCCTTCGTGTCTCGGGTCAGCTCGCATGACGTGTGGGACCCATCCCCTGTGTCGTAGGGGGAGTACCCTGGAGCACGCCAGTGGAGACTTTGCCCGTGACGCTAGGGTTGCAAGTAAGGAGGTCTGCCTATAAAAGGGGACTGATCCCTCGGGCAGTGGCCATGCCTTCGTTCTCCCCTAATGCATTGTGCCCTTCCACCTTTCGAGTCCCCAGATGGGGCGCACCAGCGTCGCCTTGCTCTTACTGTCGTTGGAGGAGCGCGACCTTGTGGAGATCGGCGCTCTTCAGCCATCGCTCGGCTTCAAGGATTTTCGTCGTGCAGCCCGGCTGCATTCCCTCACCAATGGTCAGTTTGGTGGGGAGAAGAAAGCTGGGCTGTGGCCTCCGCCCCGCCCTCAGCTTCAAGGATCTTCGTCATCCGGGCTGAGGTGGGAAGCGCGCCGGGCCGTGGAGGAGACGTCCTCCAGCCATGCGGGGGGAAGGCAAACTGCTGCTCCCTGGCCGGGGTGCAGCTTTCCATCCTTCTCCTAGGCGGCGGTCGTGCCGCGCGCGGGCCAGCCACGCCCAGGTCCTCCTCGCACCGTCGGCTGCACCGGGAGGTCGCTCAACACGTCGTACGCCACGAGGGCGGTACTCGTGTTCTGGGTTGGCCTTGGTGAGGTCGGGAGTGAGGACCTGCCGGTGCACTTTGGGGCGACCGCTGTTCGCCGGCGCGGTGTTGGAAGGCAGGTGGCCGCTGTCGTCGGTGCTAAGGTGGTGGTCGCCATAGGTGAGGCTTCCTCTTGCACCAGCGGTTGTCTCTGCCAACGAGCTCGTCAGCGCCACCTGTGGCCGGAACTCCGGCTCCTCGGCCTTGACGGCTTGTCCTCGCCCCTCGAGTGGGGACGTGGGCGAGGGCCCTTTCACAGCAGCGTCCGTCCTGAGGTCATCGCTGCTGCTGTTTAGCTGCCCAAGGCGGAGGTCGTTGTCGCTGCTGCTGCAGAGGCCGTCGGCGGGCCGCTTGGAGTTTGTTATCCCACGGCCCCCCTGGTGTGGAGGTTGTTCATACCCGCGGGAATGGAACTAGAGTCCTGTTTGTAAAGGAGCATACTGGGTTTTTGCCTGAGCAAAATGTAACTGCTTCAAGGACTTAGACATTTATCGTAGGCCGGGAGAACCGCCGAGGGTTCTGCCGACGTCTAAGTCTGTGTAGCATAGTTACCCCGAGTATATGTGTTTGTTCTTTGTGGCTGTCGAGGCCTGAACATTTTTGTATTCGAGTGTAAAGCTGCGTTTTTTCCTCATTTCGAGCACTGGGACTTGCCTGTTGGCTAGCCGAACCACTTAACCGAGCATGAGTTGCCTTTCGCGGAAGGTGACGAGTGAGGTATCCGTATCCCGGAGGCGTAGGAGTCCCTCGGCTTGGTCAGCCTTGCCGCTCTAGGCCTCTCTTGCTCAGTTTTTAGAACCCTCGGCTGCTCTGCGATGAGCCAGAGCCGGAGGCAGCGGTGTTAGCGCGGATAGAGGCGGAGTCGGCTCGAAAAGAGACTTCGTCGGCCCGGGAGCTGGCGGCTTCCCAGGCCGAGAAGATGCGGCAGCAGCGGCTGGAGCTTGGCCAAGACATCCGCGGGCGCGATGCTGGCGTCCTCCCTTGGGTGGAGGTCCTTTCGCCCGGGTCGTCGTCCGAGGCCGGGCCAGGTTCCGCCAAGGGTGGAAACAACGCCGAGGGTGCTGCTGCTCCCCCTGCCGATGCCTGAACCTGCAGGAATAGTTTGTCTGTAGCATGCGCATGTTTTTCACGGCCGCTGAGGCCTAAACACTTTATTGTCGTGTTAAAAAGCTGTGTTTTCTTTCCTCTCGTTTCGAGCATCACGACTTGTCTGTCGGTAGCAGAATCGTTTATCCAAGCGAGAGTTACTTTTCGCGGAAGGTGATGAGTGAGGTATCCATATCCTGGAGGCGTAGGAGTTCCTCGGCTCGGTCGGCCTTGCCGCTTACGTGCACTCTCATTTGGTCATAGGATTCTGTTATCAATACAGTTGAGAAGGCACCGAAGTCGTTTTCTACCTGAGTGTTTGGACTTGTTCGGTAGCAGGATCGCTTATACGTGAGTTACTTCTCGCGGAAGGTGATGAGTGAGGTATCTGTATCCCGGAGGCGTAGGATCGCTTATACGTGTACTCTCGTCGTATTCAGGATCCCGCTATCGATACGGAAGTCGAAAGCACGAAGGTCGTTTTGGTAGAAAATTTTTTCCGAGGAAAATTTTGACACAGAGGGGGTTCCCCCTTCTAGCCCCCGAGGGAGGGTCGGGCTTTGCTGAGGCAAGGCCGACCCTTCCTTGACGGTTAGACTTTATGTATACAAAGAAAACGAGGTACATGAACGACTTAAAACATCTTAAGGGTAGAAGCGACGTAGCTGTTGGATGTTCCAAGCGTTGTTGTAGACCTCGCCTTGGTCGTTGGCCAGCTTGTATGTTCCGGGCTTCAAAATCTTGGCGATGATGAATGGCCCTTCCTAGGGAGGAGTGAGCTTGTGGCGCCCTCGGGCATCCTGTCGCAGACGAAGCACCAAGTCTCCCACTTGGAAGCCTCGAGGCTGAATGCTTCGGGCGTGATAGCGTCGCAGCGACTGCTGGTACCGTGCCGAATGTAGTAAGGCAACGTCCCGAGCCTCTTCGAGCTGGTCCAGCGAGTCCTCTCGGCTAGTCTGGTTGCTTCAGTCGTCGTACGCCCTGGTCCTCGGGGAGCCGTATTCTAAGTCAGTGGGGAGGGCGGCCTCGGCCCCATAGGCTAGAAAAACGGCGAGAAACCCGTGGCTCGGCTCGGCGTCGTCCTCAGACTCTAGACTACTGAGGGTAGCTCTTTTATCCACCGCTTGCCGAACTTGTTGAGGTTGTTGTAGATCCTCGGTTTGAGTCCCTGCAAAATCATACCGTTGGCACGCTCCACCTGCCCATTCGTCATGGGGTGAGCTACGGCGGCCCAGTCCACACGAATGTGGTGGTCGTCGCAGAAGTCCAGGAACTTTTTTTCGGTGAACTGCGTGCTATTGTCGGTGATGATGGAGTTTGGGACCCCGAATCGATGGATGATGTTGGTGAAGAACGCCACTGCCTGCTTGGACCTGATGCTGGTCAAGGGTCGGACCTCAATCCACTTGGAGAATTTGTCGATGGCGACCAGCAGGTGCGAGAAGCCCCCAGGTGCCTTTTGCAAGGGATCGACGAGGTCCAGACCCCATACTGCAAACGGCCAGGTGATGGGTATTGTCTGTAGGGCCTGAGTGGGCAGGTGCGTTTGCCTCGTGTAGAATTGTCATCCTTGGCAGGAGCGTACAATCCTAGTGGCGTCGGCCATCGCGGTTGGCCAGTAGAAACCTTGTCGGAAGGCATTTCCCATGAGGGCTCGAGGTGCTGCGTGGTAACCGCAAGCCCCCAAGTGTATTTCTTGCAACAGCTCTTGTCCTTGGGCGATGGATATGCATCGTTGGAGGATGCCCGAGGGGCTGTGGTGATAGAGCTCCTTTTCATCACCCAGCAAGACGAACGACTTGGCGCGCCGAGCTAGTCGCCGAGCTTTGGCCTTGTCGAGGGGAAGCTCTCCTTGGAGGAGATATTCCAGGTATGGGGTCTGCCAGTTTAGATCTGGCGTGACCCCATTCTGTTCCCCTCGACAGGCAAGGCCTCCTCCTCGATGGCTGAGGGTACCTCGGGCTCGGCCGAGGCCTCCTGGGGCTCGGCCGAGGGTACCTCGGGCTGGGCCGAGGCTTCCTCGGGCTCGGGCGTGTCGTCGATCTTGACAGATGGTTGATGTAGGTCTCTGGAGAAGACGTCCGGGGGAACCGTCGTCTGCCCCGAGGCTATCTTCGCTAGCTCATCCGTAGTCTCGTTGTACCATCGGGCGATGTGGTTGAGCTCCAGCCCGTAGAACTTGTCTTCCAGGCGCTGAACTTCGTCGCAGTAGGCCTCCATCCTCCGGTCGCGGCAGTGGGAGTTCTTCATGACTTGGTCGATGACAAGCTGCGAGTCGCCACGAGCATCGAGGCGTCGGACCCCTAGCTCGACGGCGATGCGCAGCCCGTTAACCAGAGCCTCGTACTCGGCCATGTTGTTTGATGCAGGAAAATGGAGGCGTATGACGTAGCGAAGATGCTTTCTGAGGGGTGAAACGAAGAGCAAGCCAGCGCCTGCTCCAGTTTTCATGAGTGACCCATCGAAGTACATGGTCCAGAGCTCGGCCTGGATCGGAGCTGTTGGCAACTGGGTGTCGACCCATTCAGCCAGGAAGTCTGCCAAGACCTGGAATTTTATGGCCTTCCGAGGTGCGAATGATAGCGTTTTGCCCATGAGCTCCACTGCCCACTTTGCTATCCTACCCGAGGCCTCACGGCACTGGATGATCTCCCCCAGGGGGAAGGATGACACCACAGTGACCGGATGAGACTCGAAGTAGTGTCGCAACTTTCGCCGTGTCCGTATGAAAGGGAAATGTGCCCTTGGGCCATTTCTAAGTATTTTGGTGATCAAGTGCCAACACAAATGGTTTAAGTGTGAAACTATGCCAAATGGTGGATGAAGTGAAAATCAACACAAAGGTATGATTCTAGACTTAGTACATTGGTTTTTGTGTACTGAAAGTCGCCTAGAGGGGGGGTGGATAGGCAAAACCTGAAAATTAAAACTTTATCCCCCAACTAGATCCCTCGATTAGTGGTTAGAACAAGATATACAAATATCAGAGAATAAAAACTAAGTTCTTGCTTGTAAAGAATATTGCGCTTAAATAATGCGGAAGTGATAAATCAATACTACTAACAAGTTTATGAGAATAAAGCAAGAAGGCTTAGATAAGAAGAGTAATAACACAAGTTCTCTCTTGCAATGTGTTGCTTCACTAAATAAGATTTTAACTTAAAGCAACACCAAATAGAATTAGCAAAGAGTAGTGCAAGAGGAACCAAGAAAGGGAAAAGACAAACAAATCACAGGCAATAAGCACACGAGACACGGGTGATTTGTTTTACCGAGGTTCGGTCCTCGAAGGCCTAGTCCCCGTTGAGGAGTCCACTAAGGACGGGTCTTTTTCAACCCTTTCCCTCTCTCCATCGATCACACAAGGATCGGCGAGCTCTTCTTCTTCTCAAGGATCACTCTCGATCCCGCAAGGACCACCATACTCTTTGGTGTCTCTTGCTAGCTTTTACAAGCCTCCAAAACTTTGGAGGAAGTTCAATTGGAGTCAAAACTCCACGCGCAAATGAACACAAAGATGTAGTACACACTATCTCTCAATGAATCTCATAAGGCACTAGAGCTAAATCACACGAGAGGCTTTCTTTTGCTTGCTCTCGATTTTGTGGCACTTGTGTGGGTTGTAGTGGTCTAAATCTTGTGTATAGGATGGATCAATGAATATATGTGGTTGGGAGGGCTTGAGTATGTCAACTAGATGACTTAGAATGTTGCTTGGACTCCCACACCTTGAAGTGGCCGGTTGGGGTGGTATTTATAGCCACCAAACAAAAATATGGCCGTTGGAGAAGCTTGCTGGCGATGGGCGCACCGGACAGTCCGGTGCGCCACCGGACAATGTCCGGTGCGCCGCCATGTCATCCTCCCATTAGGGCTCGGAGCCAGTCGACCGTTGGAGGCTTTGTCCTCATGCGGCACCGGACAGTCCGGTGCGACATCGGACAGTCCGGTGCGACACCGGACAGTCCGGTGCCCCTCTGACCGTCTGCTCTGACATCTGTATTCCACTGTTCACTTTGCAGAGTCGACCGTTGCACGCAGATAGCCGTTGCTCCGCTGGTGCACCGGACACTGTCCGGTGAATTATAGCGGAGCTACGCCTGGGAAACCCGAAGGTGAAGAGTTTGAGCTGAAGCACCCTAGTGCACCGGACACTGTCTGGTGGTGCACTGGACACTGTCCGGTGGCACACCGGACAGTCCGGTGCGCCAGACCAGGGCAGCCTTCGGTTATCCCTTGCTCTCTTTGTTGAACCCTTTTCTTGGTATTTTTATTGGCCTTTTGTGAACCTTTGGCACCTGTATAACTTATAGACTAGAGCAAACTAGTTAGTCCAAATATTTGTGTTGGGCAATTCAACCACCAAAATCAATTAGGAAATAGGTGTAAGCCTAATTCCCTTTCAATCTCCCCCTTTTTGGTGATTGATGCCAACACAAACCAAAGCAAATATAGAAGTGCATAATTGAACTAGTTTGCATAATTGTAAGTGCAAAGGTTACTTAGAATTGAGCCAATAAAAATTATCATAGGATATGCATGGATTGTTTCTTTATAATTCTACCATTTTGGACCACGCTTGCACCACATGTTTTGTTTTTGCAAATTCTTTTGTAAATCCTTTCCAAAGTTCTTTTGCAAATAGTCAAAGGTAAATGAATAAGATTTTGCGAAGCATTTTCAAGATTTGAAATTTTCTCCCCCTGTTTCAAATGCTTTTCCTTTTGACTAAACAAAACTTCCCCTCGATGAAATTTTCCTCTTAGTGTTCAAGAGGGTTTTGAGATACCAATTTTTGAAAGTGCTACTTTCTCCCCCTTTTTGAACAGAATAAGATACCAATTTGAAACTTACCAATTGAAGATCATTATTTTTAAAAAATTAGGGGTGGTGCGGTCCTTTTGCTTTGGGCTAATACTTTCTCCCCCTTTGGCATGAATCGCCAAAAACGGATACTTTGAGTGAAATATAAGCCCTTTTTATAAGAGTTCTCCCCCTTTGGCAAACAATATATGAGTGAAAGATTATACCAATGTGGAGAAATAGTGTGGAGTGATGGCGAAGGGTAGATAACACCGATAGAGTTGAGTGGAAGTCTTGTCTTTGCCGAAGACTCCATTTCCCTTTCAATCTACGACTTAGCATAGAGGTCACTTGAAAGCACATTAGTCATAGACATAAAGAGATATGATCAAGAGATATGTTAATTAAGAATGATCATAGTTCTATACAATATAGATTGCTCCCCCTAAATATGTGCCTAGATAGGAATACATATTTGGGCCTTGAAATGCCAATTGCACATAATGAGGTTAATGAGAACATATCTATACCATACAGAATGTGAAGTGCATTGTGTCATAGTATAAGTGTGATGCTCATGACAGTTTATGCACTTACGAAAGCATGTTGTAAACATTTTAGGCATTTTCCCTTAAGGATTTCAAAGAGGCTTAAGGACCATCCACCTTTGGAACAAAGGCAGCTTATCCTCGTTACAAGGTTAAGCTTTAAGCTCTTTGACAATTAAATCACTTCAACTAGTTTCAACAAAGATGCATTAAAGCATGAATGAATTATTGAGAAGTTAAACTAGATATGAAGCAGGGATATGCATGGACATGCTTTCTCTTCCTTTTATACAAGATATGTAAAGAAAGTATAGAAAAGGAAGATTTAGGTACAAGTTTAAATGAAAGGAGATAGTTTTACCTTTTTGGACCTTTACATAGAGACGCTCTCTTCATTGTGCTTTGTCCTCAGTCTTTGCTGCTTAAGACCTATACTCAAGATAATATATGGAAATATTTTGCACAAGAGAGAGTTTTATAACTAGTGATCCTTTTCTAAGTCATTGTTAGCATATATCAAATGGATCACAAATTGTATAAATGTATCATGAATTCTCCTCTTAACTTAGTGCATATCAAGAGATATCGATTGATAGTATATGCGGCACTAAGAAACATAAGTGTTAATTGAAGTTATTCAATGATCAAACAAATAACAGATGAGATCAAAAGAACAACATATGCATGAGATAAGCTTAAAACAGGAGAATTCATTACATATGCTACTTTAGTAATGAAGGCAACAATCCTTTATAAAGATGACATTACATTAACGAGAAGGATTGATTTGTAGTAGCATACTTCATGAGAAATTTATTCTTATGTAAGAGACTATATGAGATTATTAAGGATAAAGCGATAGTCTCAACAAAATCAAGATATAGAAAGATGCTCCCCCTAAAGATATACATCAAGTATTTGAATGAATTGAATGGATGCATTTACTTTAAAGACAAATAGGGAGAAGCATTATACATCTTGATCAAGGCTCATAAAATTTGCAATAAACAACTTAAGCCTAGTATTGTCATTATGAAAGGATTTAGAATACTCACAACCACACCATTGATTGTTTTGTAGATCTTACTATCCAAATAGGTGGTGTTGTTCTTGATATCCTCCTCTTTCATTTGAGAGTCCTCCCTTTGTAGTTGTTTCTTTTACCTTTCAAACTTATTGAAAATACTCAAGAAAGATGTTAATAGCACAAGGGAGTATATGATGAAAGATGATCTCTTTAGATAGGAAATATAGACAATTCATCATTCATAAGTCACACAGACAGGAAGTAAAATCCTTAACATTAGTGCATTTCATTTGAGAAGGAGAAACATGCACTTTTTAAGCATTTTAATAATCATTGGAGATTTTACTTCATCATATTGAATTTAGTAATCATTACTTGGAAGCAAATCAATATGATAGCAAATATAGCAAAGGCATGAATTGGATTCTAATGGACGAGTGCATTTATGAGAATGTGATTGAATGCACACGTAGACAAGTTTAGGTCCAATAAAGAATCTATTCCTTACATGGGTAGAATATGATAGTTTAGATTAAATACCCATTGAGATGGGAACTAAATTTGATGAAGATGAGTTCCCATACCTTTGCCTTTACCTTTCTTCCTTTGGGTGAAGAGCAACCCATGAGGCTTGTGCACTTTCTCTTTTGTAGATATTCATAAGTAGGCTCAAGAGATACTTTGTTAGTAACACAAGCACTAGTTTCCATTTTTGTCACCATTTTTGATAAGGAATGAAAAGATAGATTACTGAAACATGGAAACTTCATAGCATGAACTAGATTATACATAGATGATGTTATGCTTAATTTTAACTCATAAAATAAGCACAAATAATCCTTTAAGATTATGGGTATAAATCTAATTCATGATATGGAAAGCGATAAATGAGAAAGAATCATATCCAATTTGAGCAAGTAGAAATACATTATAAATCATAGGATTGATTTTTCTTTTTATGTTAGATTACACATTTCCAAAGAGAAACTTATTCTCTACATGTGAGACTACTTGGGTTATTTAGATAAAATCATTAGTCTCACTATTCTAGTTATAGAGAGAGTTTTTTCTTTTTATAAGTGTCCTAAGGATTTGAATTCCTTACATGACACCTTATCCTTTTAAGAATTTGAAATATCTCTCTATATCTAGAATCATGGCAATAATAAAACAACTTAGTGAAAAACATGCCATGAGATACTTGCAACATTTTAAAGCATGTAGATTGCCATAGGATGGAAATGATGAGTATGCAATCTACCATATGAGAGGAAATTCTTCAAAGAATGGTAATATAAATTTAAAGATATTTGAAGTGCTTCAATTTTTCTATGTGACTACACAAGACACATAAGAAATGATATTCTAAAATATTTGCACTTAAAAGATAAGTGTTGCCATCCTTTGGCTTTCCTCCATGTTGTAGGCCTTGATTTTTCGCACATGATATTTCTTCATTTCCTACAACATATAATATCTTCCTCGAGATGATATGAGCATTAGACATAATAAATTGAAATAACTTTGGGTCAATCTTGGATATATAGATTATTGAAGATTGATAGCTTGAGTTATTGAGTATTGAATGGACTCTCTCAAGCACCCCAAAGCTTCATATCATCTCCTTCTCCTGGAAAGCTTGTCAAGCATATTTTGGTACCCATCGCTTGATGGGTCCATCACGGTTAGTCAACAAAGATCTAGGAACCCAAAAGTCCTTTGTGTTAGCACTAGGTAAACTCATTACCTTTCTAGCACAAGTTGCAATTTTGGGTTGCCTAGTTACATGAAAATTAATTGACAAGCTAGGAGTGGGGTTGTTACCAATGAGACAATCTTTGCATTGGTGTCCCTTCTTTTGGCATATGTAGCATAGGCGATCTTCAGGCCTTGAAGATTTCTTCCTTCCTTGTTTCTTGCTTGCTACATGGTTAGTGAATGTTTTATTTTCTAACCCTATGCCTCTTTGTTTTAAATGGGGACAAGATCTAAGTAAGTGTCCCTTCTTGGAGCATTTAAAACAAAGTCTATCAACCTTGTTAATAATCAAGTCATTTTTAATGTAGGGACATGACCTAATCAAGTGCCCTTTTTCAAAGCATTCACTACACCTCTTAATGTGAAGTGTGGCTTGATCATTACCTTGGAAGTTACCTTTTGTGGAGGCGTGGTTAAGGCTTTTGGAGGAGGTATTGAATTTCATCTTTCGTTTCTCCCTCTTGACAATCCTCAAGTCCTTGACATTTTCTTCAAGGGATGTAGTGCATGTCACGGTTGTTCCAGTCTCAAGCTTCTTCACCATGTGATCACGGTTATCTTGAGAAGGTTGAGCAATGCACTTCCCTTTTAGTTGTGTCAAGCTCATTTTTAGCCTCTCATTCTCTTCTTTGAGCTTTTGATATGTATCATCTTTTGTTCCTGCAAATTCTAGCTCAAAAGAAGATTTGCTTGTCGACGGACAACAAGCATTAGCACATGGTAATATAGTATCAATTTGAATACATGTGCACGAGTGAGGTTGTTGGGATTTTAAGTTTTCTATCACAACCTCATGAGTCAAATTTAATATGATATGATCATCCATAAGATTTTCATGAGAACATAGAAGCATATCATATTTTTCTTGAAAAGCTAGATTTTCAACTTTTAGCTTTTCTACTTGGTCCTTAAGCAAGGTATTCTTATTTACTAATTGAGCGATACAATGTAAAGTGTTATCATGCTCAATTGAAATAGTTTCATACCTTTGGACCAAATCAACATGAAAGCACTTTAGCTCCTCATGTTCTTTAGTCAACTCGTCAAAGCATTGCATTTTCATGGAGAGAATATTTTCTAGCCTTTGACAAGCTTCGCTTTGCTCTCTCGCTCTTTCTAGAAGTTTGAGCATGACCGCCTTATCTTCTTGGCTTAGACGAGCGTAGAGTTGCATGAAGCTTCTTTCTTCCTCCTCATCCTCATTTGTGCTTCCGCTATCATTTTCATTAGCCACACAACATATGTGGGAATCGAAATGGGAAGACAAACCTTTTGGAGAGGTGGATTCATCGTTTGGTCTCCTTCGTTCATTTTCTTCTTCTTCCTTGCAAGGGTTAGTATCACAAAGACCAAAGGAAGTGGAAGCACAAAATGAACTATCATGTTTGGACTTGTCAAATTTGCTTTTAATTCTAGTCCAAATATCATGCGCATCACGAATAGATTCATTATAATTCATTATGAAGGCATGATAATCTTTTTTGCTAAGGGATTTACTTAAGATGTCATAAGCTAGATAGTTTAAGCGTATATATCTTAAATCTTCTTCGGAGGCATTTTCCCTAGCATAGTTAGGAGGAATAATACTCTTGTCTAAAATTTGTTCTAATTGTGGATCTACCGCTCTAAAAGCATTTATCACTCTAGTAGACAATGAATCATAGTTAGAACAATCGGAAAGTAATATCTCAAGAGTTACCTCCTTGTTCTCCTAGGTCTTCTTGTTCTTTTGGGATCTTCTACGAGCCATCACTTCGAGTTGTTAGACTCAAGATGAAGTGCCTAGCTCTGATACCAATTGAAAGTCGCCTAGAGGGGGGTGGATAGGCGAAACCTGAAAATTAAAACTTTATCCCCCAACTAGATCCCTCGATTAGTGGTTAGAACAAGATATACAAATATCGGAGAATAAAAACTAAGTTCTTGCTTGTAAAGAATATTGCGCTTAAATAATGCGGAAGTGATAAATCAATACTACTAACAAGTTTATGAGAATAAAGCAAGAAGGCTTAGATAAGAAGAGTAATAACACAAGTTCTCTCTTGCAATGTGTTGCTTCACTAAATAAGATTTTAACTTAAAGCAACACCAAATAGAATTAGCAAAGAGTAGTGCAAGAGGAACCAAGAAAGGGAAAAGACAAACAAATCACAAGCAATAAGCACACGAGACACAGGTGATTTGTTTTACCGAGGTTCGGCCCTCAAAGGCCTAGTCCCCGTTGAGCAGTCCACTAAGGACGGGTCTTTTTCAACCCTTTCCCTCTCTCCACCGATCACACAAGGATCGGCGAGCTCTTCTTCTTCTCAAGGATCACTCTCGATCCCACAAGGACCACCACACTCTTTGGTGTCTCTTGCTAGCTTTTACAAGCCTCCAAAACTTTGGAGGAAATTCAATGGGAGTCAAAACTGCACGCGCAAATGAACACAAAGATGTAGTACACACTATCTCTCAATGAATCTCACAAGGCACTAGAGCTAAATCACACGAGAGGCTTTCTTTTGCTTGCTCTCGATTTTGTGGCACTTGTGTGGGTTGTAGTGGTCTAAATCTTGTGTATAGGATGGATCAATGAATATATGTGGTTGGGAGGGCTTGAGTATGTCAACTAGATGACTTAGAATGTTGCTTGGACTCCCACACCTTGAAGTGGCCGGTTGGGGTGGTATTTATAGCCACCAAACAAAAATATGGCCGTTGGAGAAGCTTGCTGGCGATGGGCGCACCGGACAGTCCGGTGTGCCACCGGACAGTGTCTGGTGCGCCGCCATGTCATCCTCCTGTTAGGGCTCGGAGCCGGTCGACCGTTGGAGGCTTTGTCCTCATGCGGCACCGGACAGTCCGGTGCGACACCAGACAGTCCGGTGCCCCTCTGACCGTCTGCTCTGACATCTATATTCCACTGTTCACTTTGCAGAGTCGACCGTTGCGCGCAGATAGCCGTTGCTCCGCTGGTGCACCGGACAGTCCGGTGTGCACCGGACACTGTTCGGTGAATTATAGCGGAGCTGCGCCTGGGAAACCTGAAGGTGAAGAGTTCGAGCTGAAGCACCCTGGTGCACCGGACACTGTCCGGTGGTGCACCGGACACTGTCCGGTGGCACACCGTACAGTCCGGTGCGCCAGACCAGGGCAGCCTTCGGTTATCCCTTGCTCTCTTTGTTGAACCCTTTTCTTGGTCTTTTTATTGGCCTTTTGTGAACCTTTGGCACCTGTATAACTTATAGACTAGAGCAAACTAGTTAGTCCAAATATTTGTGTTGGGCAATTCAACCACCAAAATCAATTAGAAAATAGGTGTAAGCCTAATTCCCTTTCATGTACTAACATATTTGTCTAAGTGCTAGAATCAGAGAAAATACAATTGAAAAAGACTTGGCTCGAGCAGCCAAGACTCTGCTCAGTCTGGGTACACCGGACTGTCCGGTAGTGCACCGGACAGTGTCCGGTGCGCCAGGCTGGCGTCTGGTCAACTGGCTGCTCTCGGGTCTCGACGGCGGCGTACGGCTATAAATCACCGGACTGTCCGGTGAGTCGTCTGCGGCGAAGTCGCTGCTCTCGGGAACCAAGTCAACAGCGTACGACTATAATTCACCGGACTGTCCGGTGAGGCACTGGACTGTCCGGTGAGCCAACGGTCGGCCGCGCAATCCGCGCGTGACGCGTGGCCGAGCCAACGGTCAGATGGGGGCACCGGACTGTCCGATGTGCACCGGACAGTGTCCGGTGCGCCAACGGCTCCAAATCTTCAATGGTCGGCTGCGCCAAAATAGGAAAGAAATCAGCACCGGACAGTGTCCGGTGGTGCACCGGACTGTCCGGTGCACCAACCGACAGAAGGAAAGAATTGCCTTCCTGGATTGCTCTCAACGGCTCCTAGCTGCCTTGGGGCTATAAAAGGGACCCCTAGGCGCATGGAGGAGTACACCAAGCATACTTTGAGCATTCTTGATCATTCACACTCTGTCTTTGCGCACTCGTTTGACATTCTTAGTGATTTGAGCTTCGTACTAGTGAGAACCTTGTGATATTCATTTGAGCTCGAGTCTTGGCCGTGTGTGTGTGTATTGCTGTGGATTTGTGTGTGTTTCTTCCCTCCCTTACTCTAGTGCTTTCACCTTGATCCTTATTGTAAGGGCGAGAGACTCCAAGATGTGGAGATTCCTCGCAAACGGGAAAGAGTAAAGAAAAGAAGAACACTGTGGTATTCAAGTTGATCATTGGATCACTTGAGAGGAGTTGAGTGCAACTCTCGTCCATTAGGACGCCACAACGTGGAGTAGGCAAGTGTTGTACTTGGCCGAACCACGGGATAAATCTCCGTGTCTCTTGTGCTTGTTCTCACTGTGTCTATTGTGCCTCACAAGAGCTCTCCTTAGCCACTTGACTTCATTGTGCTAACTCCTAATCAAGATTTGTGGCTTTAAGTTTCAAGTTTTTACAGGATCACCTATTCACCCCCCCTCTAGGTGCTCTTAACTGGTATCAGAGTCGTTCTCTTCAAGAAAGGGACTAATCGCCCGAAGGGATGGATCCTAAGGGAAAGGGGATGGTGATCAACGACAAGGAGAAGGAGTCCTTCATCAATGAGCCAAAAGACGACAAGCCCACTGACTCGGGCTCAAGTCATAAGAAGAAGGATGGGAAGAAGAAGAGGCGTATCAAGAAGATCGTCTACTACAACGACAGCGACGAGTCTTCTTCTTCCCAAAAGGACGCCGACGACAACGACTACGAGAAAAAGAAGATGGTTAACTCAAACTTTTCTTTTGATTACTCTCGTATTCCGCAAAGTTCCAATGCTCATTTGCTTTCCATTCCCCTTGGTAAACCTCCTCACTTTGATGGAGAGGACTACGGATTTTGGAGTCACAAAATGCGTAGCCACTTGTTCTCTCTCCATCCAAGTATATGGGAGATAGTAGAAAATGGAATGCAATTTGATAGTACGGATAGTCCCATGTTCATCAATGAACAAATTCACAAAAATGCACAAGCTACTACTGTTCTTTTAGCGTCATTGTGTAGGGATGAATACCATAAGGTGAGCGGCTTGGATAACGCCAAGCAAATTTGGGACACCCTCAAGATCTCGCATAAGGGGAACGACGTCACCATGCTCACCAAGATGGAGTTAGTGGAAGGCGAACTAGGAAGGTTTGCGATGATCAGGGGAGAGGAGCCAACCCAAACGTACAACAGGCTCAAGACCCTCATCAACAAAATAAGGAGCTATGGAAGCACGCGATGGACGGACCACGACGTCGTCCGACTTATGCTAAGGTCCTTCACCGTCCTTGATCCTCATCTTGTTAACTCTATTCGTGAGAATCCTAGGTACACCAAGATGACGCCCGAAGAAATACTTGGGAAGTTTGTGAGCGGGCGAATGATGATCAAGGAGGCGAGATATGTTGATGAGGCGCTAAATGGCCCAATCCATGAGCCTCAAGCCATTGCTCTCAAGGTAACAAGTAGCAGGGAGGCGCTACCTAGCAAGGTGGCGCAAATTAAGGCGGCCGGGCTAAACGAGGATGAAATGGCCCTCATCATCAAGCGCTTCAAGACGGCGCTCAAAGGTCGCAAGGAGCATCCCAACAAAAGCAAGACGAAGGGAAAGCGCTCTTGCTTCAAGTGTGGTAAGGTTGGTCACTTTATTGCTAATTGTCCCGATAATAATAGTGACCAGGATCAAGAGAAGAAGAGGGAAAAGAAGAAGACTTACAAGAAAGCGAAGGGCGAGGCACATCTTGGCAAAGAATGGGACTCGGATTGCTCTTCATCCGACTCTGACGACGAAGGACTCGCCGCCACCGCCTTCAACAAATCATCCCTCTTCCCCAACGAGCATCACACCTGTCTCATGGCAAAAGAGAAGAAGGTAAGCACTTGTAATACTATTACTTACGCTTCTTCAACTAATGATGAATCTAGTGATGATGAAGTAGACTATGCTAGTTTATTCAAAGGTTTAGATAGAACTAAAATTGATAAAATCAATGAATTAATTGATGCCTTGAATGAGAAGAACAGATTGTTAGAAAAGCAAGAGGATCTTTTATATGAAGAGCATGATAAATTTGTAGATGTTCAAAAATCTCTTGCTTTAGAAGTTAAAAGAAATGAAATGCTTTCATGTGAATTATCTACGTGCCATGAATCTATTTCTAGCTTAAGGAGTATCAATGATGACTTGAAGGCTAAGTTAGAAATAGCTAATAAATCAACCTCTTGTGTAGAACATGTTGTAATTTGCAATAGGTGTAAAGATTTTAATGTTGATGCGTGTAGTGAACACCTAGTTTCCATTCTAAATTAAATGATGAAGTGGCTAGTCTTAATGCTCAACTTAAGACTAACAAAAATGAATTTGATAAACTAAAATTTGTAAGGGATGCCTACACTATTGGTAGACACCCCTCAATTAAGGATGGGCTTGGCTTTAAGAGGGAAGCCAAGAACTTAACAAGTCATAAGGCTCCCATCCCCGCTAAGGAGAAAGGGAAAGCTCCTATGACTAGTAGCAATCAAAAGAATCATGCCTTCATTTATAGCGATAGGAAATTCTGTAGAAATGCTTGTAGGAATTATTCTTATGATTCACATGCTATGACTGCTTCTAGTTCTTCTATGCATGGTAGAAATATGGCTATGAAATATTCTAGAAATGTTCATTATGATAGGAGTTATAATGCTTTTGACTCACATGCCATGACCACTTCAAGTTCTAATGGTAGGCCTAGGAGAAACTCTGTGTCTCATGCACCTAAGAATGTGTGTAAAATGGATCTACCACTATATTTCTTGCATGTAATACTAAATTTGTTCTTTCATGCAAAAATAAAAGGGTGATTGCTAAAAAGGTGGGAGCCAAATGCAAAGGAGACAAGACTTGCATTTGGCTCCCTAAGGCTATTGTTACTAACCTTGTAGGACCCAACAAGAGTTGGGTACCTAAAACCCAAGCCTAATTTGCCTTGCAGGTTTATGCATCCGGGGGCTCAAGCTGGATTATCGACAGTGGATGCACAAACACATGACGGGGGAGAATAAGATGTTCACCTCCTACGTCAAGAACAAAGATTCCCAAGACTCAATCATATTCGGTGACGGGAATCAAGGCAAGGTTAAAGGACTAGGAAAAATAGCTATTTCTTCCGAGCATTCCATTTCTAATGTGTTTTTAGTAGAATCACTCGGATATAACTTGTTGTCCATTAGTCAATTATGTAATATGGGTTACAACTGCTTATTTACAAACGTAGATGTGTCTGTCTTTAGAAGAAGTGATGGTTCATTAGCATTTAAGGGTGTACTAGACGGTAAACTCTATTTAGTTGATTTTTCGAAGGAGGAGGCCGATCTAGATGCATGCTTAATCGCTAAGACTAGCATGGGCTGGCTGTGGCATCACCGTCTAGCACATGTGGGGATGAAGAACCTTCACAAGCTTCTAAAAGGAGAACATGTGTTAGGTCTAACAAATGTAACCTTCGAAAAAGATAGACCTTGTGCAGCTTGTCAAGCAGGTAAACAGGTGGGATGTGCTCATCACATCAAGAATGTGATGACCACATCAACACCTTTGGAGTTACTTCATATGGATCTCTTCGGACCCATCGCCTACCTCAGCATCGGGGGAAGTAAGTATGGTCTCGTTATTGTTGATGATTTTTCCCGCTTCACTTGGGTATTCTTTTTGCAGGATAAATCTAAAACCCAAGGGACCCTCAAGCGCTTCCTAAGGAGAGCTCAAAATGAATTTGAGCTCAAGGTGAAGAAGATAAGGAGCGACAACGGGTCCGAGTTCAAGAACCTGCAGGTGGAGGAGTACCTTGAGGAGGAAGGAATCAAGCACGAGTTCTCCGCTCCCTACACACCACAGCAAAACGGTGTGGTAGAGAGGAAGAACAGGACACTTATAGACATGGCGAGGATGATGCTTGGAGAATTCAAGACGCCCGAGCGGTTTTGGTCGGAAGCTGTGAACACGGCTTGCCACGCCATTAACCGAGTCTACCTTCATCGCCTCCTCAAGAAGACGTCATACGAGCTACTAACCGATAACAAAGCCAACGTTTCGTATTTTCGAGTTTTTGGGAGTAAATGCTACATTCTGGTGAAGAAAGGTAGAAATTCAAAATTTGCTCCCAAAGCTGTAGAGGGGTTTTTGTTAGGTTATGACTCAAATACAAAGGCGTATAGAGTCTTCAACAAATCATCAGGTTTGGTTGAAGTCTCTAGCGACGTTGTATTTGATGAGACTAATGGCTCTCCAAGAGAGCAAGTTGAGCTTGATGATGTAGATGAGGATGATGTTCTAACGGACGCAATTCGTACCATGGCGATTGGAGACGTGTGACCACAGGAACACAAGGAGCAAGATCAACCTTCTTCCTCAACAATGGTGCATCCCCCAACTCAAGATGACGAACAGGTCCCTCAAGAAGAGGCGTGTGATCAAGGGGGAGCACAAGATGTCCAAGTTGAAGAGGAAGAAGCACCACAGGCCCCTCCAACTCAAGTTCGAGCGATGATTCAAAGGAATCATCCCGTCGACCAGATTTTGGGTGATATTAGCAAGGGAGTTACTACTCGCTCTAGATTAGCTAATTTTTGTGAGCATTACTCTTTTGTCTCTTCTATTGAGCCTTTCAGGGTAGAAGAGGCCTTGCTAGATCCGGACTGGGTGTTGGCCATGCAGGAAGAGCTCAACAACTTCAAGCGAAATGAAGTTTGGACATTGGTGCCGCGTCCCAAGCAAAATGTTGTGGGAACCAAGTGGGTGTTCCGCAACAAACAGGACGAGCACGGGGTGGTGACAAGGAACAAGGCTCGACTTGTGGCAAAAGGTTATGCCCAAGTCGCAGGTTTGGACTTTGAGGAGACTTTCGCTCCTGTGGCTAGGATAGAGTCGATTCGTATTTTGTTAGCCTATGCCGCTCACCATTCTTTCAGGTTGTTCCAAATGGACGTGAAGAGCGCTTTCCCTAACGGGCCAATCAAGGAGGAGGTGTACGTAGAGCAACCCCCTGGCTTTGAGGATGAACGGTACCCCGACCATGTGTGTAAGCTCTCTAAGGCGCTCTATGGACTTAAGCAAGCCCCAAGAGCATGGTATGAATGCCTTAGAGACTTTTTAATTGCTAATGCTTTCAAGGTTGGGAAAGCCGATCCAACTCTTTTCACTAAGACTTGTGACGGTGATCTATTTGTGTGCCAAATTTATGTCGATGACATAATATTTGGTTCTACTAACCAAAAGTCTTGTGAAGAGTTTAGCAGGGTAATGACACAGAAATTCGAGATGTCGATGATGGGCGAGTTGAACTACTTCCTTGGGTTCCAAGTGAAGCAACTCAAGGACGGCACCTTCATCTCTCAAACGAAGTATACGCAAGACTTGCTCAAGCGGTTTGGGATGAAGGATGCCAAGCCCGCAAAGACTCCGATGGGAACCGACGGACATGTCGACCTCAACAAAGGAGGTAAGTCCGTCGATCAAAAGGCATACCGGTCTATGATAGGGTCTTTACTTTATTTATGTGCTAGTAGACCGTATATTATGCTTAGTGTATGCATGTGTGCTAGATTTCAATCCAACCCAAGGGAGTGTCACCTTGTGGCCGTTAAGCGAATTCTTAGATATTTAGTCGCTACGCCTTGCTTCGGGATCTAGTATCCAAAGGGTATACCTTTGACTTAATTGGATATTCAGACTCCGATTATGCTGGATGTAAGGTCGATAGGAAGTGTACATCAGGGACGTGCCAATTCCTAGGAAGGTCCCTGGTGTCGTGGAGTTCTAAGAAACAAACCTCTGTTGCCCTATCCACCGCTGAGGCCGAGTATGTTGCCGCAGGACAGTGTTGCGCGCAACTACTTTGGATGAGGCAAACCCTCAGGGACTTTGGCTACAATCTGAGCAAAGTCCCACTCCTATGTGACAATGAGAGTGCTATCCGCATGGCGGACAATCCTGTTGAACACAGCCGCACAAAGTACATAGACATCCGGCATCACTTTTTGAGAGACCACCAGCAAAAGGGAGATATCGAAGTGTTTTATGTTAGCACCGAAAACCAGCTAGCCGATATCTTTACCAAGCCTCTAGATGAGAAGACCTTTTGCAGGCTGCGTAGTGAGCTAAATGTCTTAGATTCGCGTAACTTGGATTGATATAGAGCATACATGTGTTTTATGCCTTTGATCATGTTCCATTATGCATTTTATTGCTTATTTATGGTGCTCAAGTTGTAGGGGATCCCCCGGACTTCACAAGTCCATGTGTGAATGATGCACATATTTAGGGGGAGAAATGCTACAACTTGACCCTTTGAGACTAACCGTGTGCTTGAGTTTTCTTAATTTAGTCTCAAAAGGAGGATTGAAAGGGAAAAGGTGAACTTGGACCATGCAAGACTTCCACTACACTCCGATGAGAGGGTAACTTACTCCAAGTTCATCTCCGTGTTCTTATTGCCTCTTTACTCTTAATTGAAGATTTTGGTAAGGCAATGAGGTTTAAGGGCCAAAAATGATCTCGTTTTGGTGCTTGATGCCAAAGGGGGAGAAATTAAGTCCAAAGCAAGAAATGGATCAGCTACCACTTGAGAATTTTGAAAATAGTAGAGTAGAGCTTTTGTTTTGTCAAAATACTCTTGTTGTCTCTTATTGTCAAAAGTTGGTCTCTTGTGGGGAGAATGTTTAATTATGGGAAAAGGGGGAGTTTATGAATCCTTGATCAATTTCTCTTGGAATACCTCTCTCTATGCCTCAACAAGTGTGTTTGACTTAGAGATAGGAAATTGAGTTTGATTTGCAAAAACAAACCAAGTGGTGGCAAAGAATGATCCAAATTTGCCAGGTTTGAATCAAAACAAATTTGTGTTCTCATTTGCATTGATGTTGCACTTCCTTTAGTTGCTTTTTGTTATGTTGGCATAAATCACCAAAAAGGGGGAGATTGAAAGGGAAATGTGCCCTTGGGCCATTTCTAAGTATTTTGGTGATCAAGTGCCAACACAAATGGTTTAAGTGTGAAACTATGCCAAATGGTGGATGAAATGAAAATCAACACAAAGGTATGATTCTAGACTTAGTACATTGGTTTTTGTGTACTAACATATTTGTCTAAGTGCTAGAATCAGAGAAAATACAATTGGAAAAGACTTGGCTCAAGCAGCCAAGACTCTGCTCAGTCTGGGTACACCGGACTGTCCGGTGGTGCACCGGACAGTTTCCGGTGCGCCAGGCTGGCGTCTGGTCAACTGGCTGCTCTCGAGTCTCGGCGGCGGCGTACGGCTATAAATCACTGGACTGTCCGGTGGTGCACCGGACTGTCCGGTGAGTCGTCTGCGGCGAAGTCGCTGCTCTCGGGAACCAAGTCAAAAGTGTATGGCTATAATTCACCGGACTGTCCGGTGAGGCACCAGACTGTCCGGTGAGCCAACGGTCGGCCGCGCAATCCGCGCGTGACGCGTGGCCGAGCCAACGGTCAGATGGGGGCACCGGACTATTCGGTGTGCACCAGACAATGTCCGGTGCGCCAACGGCTCCAAATCTTCAACGGTCGGCTGCGCCAAAATAGGAAAGAAATCAGCACCGGACAGTGTCCGGTGGTGCACCGGACTGTCCGGTGCACCAACCGACAGAAGGAAAGAATTGCCTTCCTGGATTGCTCTCAACGGCTCCTAGCTGCCTTGGGGCTATAAAAGGGACCCCTAGGCACATGGAGGAGTACACCAAGCATACTTTGAGCATTCTTGAGCATTCACACTCCGTCTTTGCACACTCATTTGACATTCTTAGTGATTTGAGCTCCGTTCTAGCGAGAACCTTGTGATATTCATTTGAGCTCGAGTCTTGGCCGTGTGTGTGTGTATTGCTGTGGATTTGTGTGTGTTGCTTCCCTCCCTTACTCTAGTGCTTTCACCTTGATCCTTATTGTAAGGGCGAGAGACTCCAAGTTGTGGAGATTCCTCACAAACGGGAAAGAGTAAAAAAAGAAGAACACCGTGGTATTCAAGTTGATCATTGGATAACTTGAGAGGAGTTGAGTGCAACTCTCGTCCATTGGGACGCCACAACGTGGAGTAGGCAAGTGTTGTACTTGGCCGAACCACGGGATAAATCTCCATGTCTCTTGTGCTTGTTCTCACTGTGTCTATTGTGCCTCACAAGAGCTCTCCTTAGCCACTTGACTTCATTGTGCTAACTCCTAATCAAGATTTGTGGCTTTAAGTTTCAAGTTTTTACAGGATCACATATTCACCCCCCCTCTAGGTGCTCTCACAGTGTCACTATGTACAACAGCTTCTGGATATGTGGGTAGCGGATCTTGGTCTCGGATAGCACTTCGCTGATGAAGTAGACCGGCCTCTGGATGAGCAGTGCATGCCCTTCTTCTCGTCTCTCTACTATGATCGCGACGCTGACCACCTGAGTGGTCGCGGCTACGTAGATCAAGAGGGCTTCTCCCGCAGCGGGGGGCACCAGGATGGGTGCATTTGTAAGGAGCGCCTCAAGAGGTTGCTGAAGACTCCCATCTGGAACTCAATGGGAAGGCGTTCGTTAACACGCAGCAGGCCCCTACCTGGCGCGCCAACTGTCGGCGTTTCGGACCCGGGGGGTCCCTGGATCGACGAGTGAATTTGTCGCTGTGTGCCCCTACCCAGATGGGTTGGTGCGAGATGGAACACAAGAGGTGGGACAAGCCTTGTATTATCCTGCACCAGGGTGCTCGTAGTAGGGGTTACAAGCACGTCGCGAGAGGGAGAGAGAGAGAGGGAGAGCCTGTTCGTTCGCTCCTTCGCCCGCGCGAACCCCCCTCCAGGATGGCCCTGGACCTCCCTTTTATAGACCCAAGGAGAGGGTCCAGATGTACAATGGGGGGTGTAGCTATGCGCTAACGTGTCTGGCAGAGAAATGCCTAAGCCCTATGTACATGCCAACGTGGCTGTCGAGGGAGAGCTTGAGCCATGCGTACATGATAACGTGGTCGTAGGAGAAGCACCTGAGCCCTGTGAAAGCACAGCTGGCGGTGCGGCAAGGATCCTGCTGACGTCTCCTTGCTGCCGTAAGGGGCTGAGAGTCACCGGTGTCATGGTTGCACGCGGGGCACCATCATTACCCGTCACCGGGGTAAGCCAGATGGGACGCCAGTCTTGTTCCTTGTAGCCTGAGCTAGCTAGGGATAGGGTAATGATGTATCCCCTGTTGGCGTGGTCGGTCCGAGCCCAAGGTCGGGCGAGGCGGGGACTTCTCTTGAGGCCGAGGCCGGGGTCGGGCGAGGACGCGATTCCTCCCGAGACCGAGGTCGAGGCCGAGTCCGGGGGTCGGGCGAGGCGGAGACTTCCTTCCGAGGCTGGAGCCTGAGGTCGGGCGAGGCGGAGACCTCCTCCTGAGGCCGGAGCCTGAGGTCGGGTGAGGCGGAGCTTCCCGCTGCGCCCGAGGCCAAACTTGGTGGTTGATCGTGACTTGTTGTCAGCTTCGCCTGGGTGGTTGGCACGGCAGTCGGAGCGGGGCGAGCGGTGCTGTTTTCCCGTCATATTGGACAGTAAAAGGGGGGCGAAGTGACTGCGGTCACTTCGGCCTGGCCGACTGAGGCACGTGTGTCAGGATACAGCGTCAGGCGACCCCTGCATTGAATCCGCCTGCGAAGCGGTCGGTTGGTGAGGCGGTCTAGCCAAGGTTGCTTCACAACGAAGCCTGCCCGAGCCGGGCTTCGGAAGAGCCGAGGGTGTGCCCGCTGCCTGAGGACGTCCTCGGGCGAGGCGTGAATTCGTCCGGGACTACTGCTCCTGCCCGAGGCTGGGCTCGGGCGAGGTCACGCCCCTTGGGTAGACGAAGCCTTGTCTTGAACCACGTCCGTCAGTTGGTCTGAGGGTGTTTACCAGCCGTGATTAGGAGTGTTTGGGGTACCCCCTAATTACGGTACCCGACAAACATAAAGTCACCCTATTTAAGCTGTTACTAATAATAATATATAAAAGCACCATAAATCACAATTTTTATGCACGAGCAGCAGGCAGCGGCTGCGTAATGGCCTGTCGGGTGGTGGAGATGTGGAATACACGTGACTAGGGTTTCTCTTAGTGGACAAGTGTTTAGATGGCCTTTGTAAGTAAATAAGAAAGAAACAATCATAACAGAAAGTGAAATCAAGTCTAGTCTAGTTGGTTAAGTCGTTGACATTTGAGATAATAATAGGTTCAGGTTCAAACCTTAGAAATACTTTTTTATAAATCTTTTCTTTTCCATAATTCTTTTTTCTTTTCTATAATTTTTCCCTTTTCTACAATTTAGCGATCAATGTTTAATTAATTTTTAGTCACTAACATCTATAGGTCAATTAAGCTATAAGATTTGATAGGGACCCCTTTCTCTATTGCGACCCACCATTGGTCCCCAACGATACCTATAGCGACCAACCATAAGTTGTTAAATTTCTAGACTTTTAGTGACCAACAAACCGTGGCTACGAACGGATTTAGCGACCAACCATCGGACCATTACTTTTAGCAACCAATAGTTGGTAACAAATAACGGCCGCTAAAGATCAACCGTCGTGTAGTGGAAGGTAAGATCACAATGCAAGATCCAAATAGGAGAAGAAATAAGATGTCCATCTTTGACTATAGCACCAATCGATGGATGGCCAGATGATGGGACTTGTAAATTCTAAAGGACCAATGGGGTGTTTGTTTCATCATAAAATCAGATTCTAGCCACCACAATCGGTTTCTAGTAGCCAAACACTTTGCTTCTTAGCTTGTTTATGTGAGAATCGCTTTGGTAAAAATCGTCCAAATCAACGTGAACACAGAATCTGCTGAGTGGTCGTGATGGAAGGAATCCGTCACTTCCTAGATCCTAAATCTTATGGACTCGTTCATCTTTCTCAGCATGTAAATCCCACGATATTGAGATTCTTCACACAACAAGATTCTCCAGGAATCCAAATTCTCGGAAAACCTCATCAAAAAAAGTTGAACCAAATAGGCACCATATCACGATTGGAGTAGAGGAAATAGAAGCCCACAAATTTTTTTGCTCTCTAGACAATCTTGTCTTTGCTTCGCAAAACTTAACAAGGCCTTAAAACAACAAAAATAGAAAATAAGTAGCTCCCAAGCCAAACCATGGTTAGATATTATCGACGATGATCTACAAACATAGTGGAGCAATTAAACCAACAAGACACCAAGCACAACATCCAAAGCCCCTGGAATAAAAACGGTGCTCTCAACTCTAATCGAGATAAAGAGCACACACATAAATCACTCAAACCAACCATACCGGTAGCTTAATGACTTGAAAAAGTTCAAGGCTAATTAGGAACCTATCGGAATAAATGGATAGAAAAATGGAGACACAGGACTAAAAAACCACTCCAAATAGAAACTTTACATGCAAAGACAACCTAGTCAGAAAGGAAGGTTGGGTTGCTACAGTGATGGTCTAACCGGGTTATAAAGTTAGCTCAGTCAGGTTGCTACAGTAACCTAGAAAACTTCACTATTTTTTTCAAATCCTCCATTTGAAATTGCATTAAGATGAAACTTCACACACAACTTCACAAGGAGGTTAGGAAGATATCCAACCTGACCCATCCATCGAGTTGATAGGAATTGATCAAATCGCTCTCTGAGTCGGGGTTTCCTCCACAACCGGTAAAAACACAAAACTCCGTGCTCATGTAAGATCTGCTCTAACCACCTAGCAGATGTGATCTCAAGTACTCATAACATGTAGAGAAGGACAAGAAATAGATTCAAAACATCACATGCCAATTGGAGCACCAAAACAACAAAAACAAGTGAAAATTAGGCACCAAAAGGAAAAGAGCAACCAAACTCAGCAAACAACTCACAATATTGAGACACCATCACTACTAAACAAAACCACCCTTCTACAACATATACATACCAACACACAATTTTTTAAGTGTTGCAACATCACTGTTATATAAAATCCCCTAATAACCAGTGCCTCTCTTCCTCATCCGATCCCCTTTCATTTTCCACAAATCAACCAACACCTCTCTCTCTCTCTCTCCACGTACTCAAGCATGGGCATGTGCATCCTCCCGAGGGCGAGTTCCAACAGTATCGACCGACCGCCTCCAAGCTATGAAATTCCTCTTCTCTCCCTCCCTCTTTTCATGTGCAACAATTCCCTTACGCCCCTCTAGATCTTGTGCACTTTGATGCAACTTCTTCCTCGATCTGCAGTAGATGAGGACTGCATCAAAGGATGGCTAGTGGCTCTGGGCTCTAGCCTCCTTCTACACCCTCTATGATGACATCATGTGGTACATGATGTGGATCTAGAGGTACATGGTGTTGATCTGATGAAATTTCTTCCATACCTTTTTGTAAACCCTAATAATGACAATAGGGAATTTAGTTAGTCTTAGTGTCATTTGAAGGGTAGTATCAAAATTTATTTAGATATATGTACCATTATTGAAGCATGCTACTTTTTTATTAAGGCTACACCTTATAAATGATATTTCATTTTCCAAATGCTTTATGATTATGGTCAAAAGAATTTGCATAAAGGGATAAAACAATAAATTAGTGATAAATAAACAAAATTGGTTTGCATTCATGCTGGATTCTATTTGTGCACTTGGGTGAAAATCAAACTTGATTTTAGATTGGAAATAATTTAAACAAGAAAGTGAATAAAGATTCTAGAAAAGAAAATTGAAAATATAAAAGAAAAAAGGAAGAAAGGGGAGCAGCCCTCAGACTGGGTCAAAACCGCGCAGGCTCAACTCACTGCGCTCTCTAGTGCCGACATGTGGGCCTACATGGATAGTGGCAGGCGCGCGCTTTGCTTGGCCGCCTCAGCTGACACGGGGCCCGATGGACAGCCGCTCCGTGCCCTCACAGCCCTGCGTGCCGTGGCTCTAGCGGTTGGGGCCCGCACGTCAAGGTCTCGTGGTCACTGTGTTTCTTCCAAACGCCAGCGCGTAACAACCCACGTGCAGATCGTGCGGATCGCCGCTATAGCCTCACCAACTGGCACCGTGATCCACAGCTCGTTTCACTCAGAATCAGCGTGCCTATAATGCCCTGGTGGTTCCACCATCGTCGCCCTCAACCCCATCGCGAAAGCCAACAAAGAGAATAGAGGGAGAGCAAGGGGGATTGCCGCCACAGTAGACTCCTGCGTGCATCGCCAGCCTAGCCTCGTGAACTGACCAAGGTGATAGAAGGAGTGTCCAGGAGGGTGTCGGTGGGTGGTTTTGTCCACGAAGTCTCCACGGGATAGTGCAATCCTCGTCGACCTTCACGGAAGCATCAGAGTCGCCCCTTGCCGGGGACGACCTCATTGCGGTCATCTCTACCTTCGGTGAGTCACCCACATTCTCTAGCACATCTGAGGAATTGTGTAGAGTCTATGGGATTAGGAATAGTGGGTCGGGTTGTGAGATAATTTCTCACTGGAGTTCATACTCTCCACAGGATCTCCCTCACCATGGAAGAGAGGCATCCTCAACCCCATCACCGGTAATAACCCCTCCCTGTAGTTCGCTTCGTTCTACAATTCGTCTAGCACCGATCGGGAGAAGCCAGATTACCGGAGTGACCAAAGGCCTTTGCTTCGACGGCACACCACCGCGTGTGTCGCTGGCGCTGTCGTGTGCCGTCGGCGATGGTAGAGAGTGAGTCGTGACCGTTGATTAGCCAATTGATGATCCTGATTAGATCTAGCATACCACTGCGGTTGAGCGTGCCCTGACTGTCGATCAATGATCGGATGTGTGCAGGGCGATCTCCGCTGTTTAGAACCCTGACCGTTGGATCTAGATCCAAGGACCAACGTGCGTATCGGTTCAATGGTTGTGGGATTTAATCATCGTCGTCCCTATTTGATCGGGTGGTTGTGATCGCACTATACCCCATCGATGAGTATATTTCTCTAAATAGCCCCTGGATTCATTTGATATTAACTCGTGGACTAGTCATGTGTTAAGAATCTTACACCGAGGCCCTATTTTTTTATAAAACAAACCCTATGATCTCTGGTTTTTATACCCGTAGTCCAAATAAGATCTCTGGTTTAATAAAATAAATCAGAAAATGAATTTTAATATAGAAATTAAATCCTAAAACTTCATAAATTCATAACTTCTTTGTTTTAACTCCAAATTGATCCATTCAAGTTGCATTGGACTCATATTAATATTGTTTACCATTTAGTAACCTTATTTTATTATATAACATGTTGTTAAAACCAAGCACTTAATCTGGTTAGCTTATATTTAACACATAAACATTCAGAAAATCATAACTTTATAACCATAACTCCGATTTTAGTAGTTCTCGAATCTACGATCTTGTTGCGAAGCGTAGATCATTATTATGCAGTGTGTTCTTATGTTTGGTGTGATGTTAATTTCTCATGTGCAATGTTTGTTTGTATTGTTGCGAGTAGACGAGCAAGTGATCGAGGAGCTCGGAGCTCAGTAGGTTGAAGAAACAGAGCAGGAGCTCGCTGAAAGCAAGTTGTGCCCTTGACCACCTTCCTTACCTACTAATGCTCTCTATAATCACTATGACATGCTCATGTTAAATTTGATGGGACCTAATAGGTTATCCTAGTTTGCTTTACTTTATACCTTGTTCACCACTGAACATTTGGGTAGCATCTGCTATTCCTCTATGTGGTTTTGGGTGTTAAGATACATATGATATGATCATGCTTTATTATTACTGTTGGGTTATTTATTGTTCATGGTAAGATTATTATGTTATCTAGAACATGGAGAACCACCCGAAAAAATAGTGCTACCACAAGGGTGGAATGGGACGCCTTTGGCTAAGTAATGAGGAAAACTAGGGAGAGATTACCTTACCTGAAAGGGGCAAGCGGGGAGGCATAGCTATAGAGTATAGGGAGGTTCTTGGGTCGGATTGTCTGTTAAGCTTTCTGTACGAGGGATTCCTATGCTTCCTTCTTTCTAAATCTGTAGCAGGTTTTCTCGAACTAGTGGAACTTTGGAAAGGCCTCGTAGTGCTACACTGCCTTGTCATGAATGTGACTTCTAGACCCCTTGGCAAATGGGTAACATGGCTTGTGGGTAAAGATGTGCAACCTCTGCAGAGTGTAAAACTAGTATATCAGCCATGCTCACGATCATGAGCTGCTCGGACACTCACATGATTAACTTATGGAAGTAAACTTAATCTGTCATATGCATTGCATTGTGGGATTTATTATAATTATGATCTCTTATTTTATTGGGTTGGTATACAATAATACCTAGTAACTTCTAATAAAATGTGACCAACTATTAAAAGCAATGCTCAGCTTTAACCATTATTTGTTTATCAGCCTTACACTATACATGAGCCCCCACCGTAAGTGAGCTCATGTATATTACTCCCCACACTTGTTGAGCTATGAACCTTTGTGAGCTCACCCTTGTGATAAACCACCCCCCACAGGTGAAGAATAGGTGGCCCTGGTGGAGGACTACTATGATGAGTTCGACGAGGTCTAGGTGTCGTCTCTCAGTTAGCTTGATGGCGCTAAGAAAATAATATTAGTTCGATTTATTTATTATCAGTTAATTTGTGAGACATTTTCGTTATGTAATAAAGATTGTGACATTCGTCTCAATACACTGAGTCATTGTATGTGTTGATCTTGATTGGCGCACATATGAGGCGCACCCGGGTTTGCCCCTTAAATCCGGATGTAACTCCTTTCAAAGAAGACTTTATTTCTATTTGTGGTTGATGTCTTGACTACTAACAGTTTTGTGAGGTACACGATGGTAGATCCAATTTTCTACTGATTGTGTTTCGATTTGTTGGTTAGATTCACCTTAATCTGGTTAAGAATACTCTCAGTGTGATGTAGGGTGGCATGTATTACATGTATGTGTGTAGTCTTTTTTTCTAGTCCAGTTATGTAGGAGGCCTTATAGTTCTACAGGTTGGTTTCCATAGTATATGACCATGTTATGTTGCATGGCAGATATGGGAACGACAAAAGGGGAAGCAGTTGCGAACTGTGAGAAACTTGCCAAGTACTATGCTCATATTGTCTGGGACAATGGGTGAGTGATTTTGTTATGTCCTACAACTATTTATCTTAATGTTCTTCAACAAACCATTGAGTTAATCACCATTGATTGTCACAATGATATAAAAGGTTGTTGTTAGTTGGTTTCCGTGTAAGTGTGGGCTTCAACTCGTTAAGATAAAAAAATCTCAACCTTAACAGTTGTTATGGTTCATCTTTCTCCAATTTTTTTAGCTTTGATTTGAGTGCTTGATATCTGTCTTTTCTTAATATGTGCAATGAGATGGTTGTTGAATTATGTAGTAACCTTTGTTTAATGCTAGTGCCCTGGCTGGCTTGAAATAGATTTATACTGTTATCCGGTTCAATTCCTTAAAGCTAACAGTAGTTGTCACTAGCCCTTGAAAATAAATTTTGGACAACTAGAATTTTATAGCAACTTGGACTATTGTTGAAGTTGATGAGTACTACTTAGGTTGTATAAATGTTTAGATAATTTATCCTAGTGAAAGCTAGTCTAAGGGTTGGTCATACTAGGCTATATGATCTTTTTACTATTGTAGATTGTCATTGATGTAAATGTTATTAGTGGTGCTTTGAGACGAGTAAGGATCGATATCTGTCATAAGGTATGTCTTTTCTTTACAAGTGAGGAGATTGCGCGATTCAATGAAGTACTAACCTATGATCTATGGGCCAAATCTATAATGAGTACCTTAACTTGCAGGATAGCATACTCATATAGTAATACCGTTGCTTGTCGATATTATCAAATTTCATTTAGGAACCAGGTCATGCTGATGTTTAAACGAGTTGTTTGCATTTCATGACATCTAGTGTTTATTATATCTTCTTTTGTAGAGGGCTAGTGTGGTCTTCTTAGCAGTAGTTAATTTTGCTATTGAAATATTAATATATTGCCATAAGCTTAGTAATTGACTGATAGTTGTGCTAGTTTTTCTTTTTCAGTTTACATGTCACAAACTTGTAAGGAATTCTCTGATTTATACTTAACCTAACTATTTGTCTATGTGAATGGATACATATAATAACTCAGGTAGCACTACAACTATCCATGTATGGCTGAATTGAAGGAAGTATAGAAGGCAGACGATCTTATAGAAACTCTGCATCTTAAAACTGCAATGATTAGCAAAGAAGCTGGATGCATCCTTTGCATTGGTGTCTTGTTATCACCAAGCAATAATGTGAAGCAAGTTCGTTACAGTGAAATGTTTGTTTCTCTCGAGGAAGATTGCTATGCACATGAGGTGGCACAAAGATCGTACGAACAAAAAAGTTGGTTTAATGGTGCACCCATTAGATAGTGATGCCTGGAAGCCTCTTGACACATTTGATCTAGAGTTCGTCCAGGATGCAAAACAAATATTCATATCGGCTTGGCAACTAATGGTTTCACACCATTCAATATGACCATTGTGTCTTACCCATGTTGTCCTATCTTTGCCATCTCGAACAACCTTCTACCTTCTATTCATATGAAATATGAGTTTATGTTCTTATGTCTTGTTATACCAAGGCATGAGCATCCTAACATACGCCTCAATGTGATGCTTCAACCATCAATTGAAGAGTTGAAGAAGCTATGGGAAGGAGTGGAAGCCTATGACTACTTCAATAAGTAGAAATTCAATCTCTGGGTTGGGTACATATTTGTTCTCATTACATGATTTTATGGATTATAACATTTTTGCTACGTGCAACGTGCATGGAAGATTGACATGTCATATTTGTGGTAAAGATATATATTGTTTCCATCTTGGTGCTAATGGGAAAATCTATTACTTTGATTGTCATAGATGGTTTCTACCCATGAATCACGTTCAGAAGGCAAAGAAAAGAGTTTATAAAAGGCACTATCGTCATAAAGGGACAACCAGAGCAACGAAGTAGGACATAAATTGTAGATGAGCTTAGAAAACTTGTCATAAATGAGAAATGGAATAGGTTTCAAGGTTTTGGTGAGGAGTATAACTAGACTCATATATGTGGCTTGTAGGAGCTTCTTATGTGAAGTCATTGATTCTGATGTAGAACATCAATGTCACACACCAAGAGAGTAACTTTTTCTAAGCCCTCATAAATACATGCATGTATTTTATGGATAAAATGAAAGACAATCAGAAGGCACGCATGGACTTAGCTAAGATATGTGATCGTCCAACTTAAGTGCTCAGAAAAAACAGAGGCAAACCAAAATCTAAGTACTGTATAAAACCTAAGCAATGAAGATAAGTTATGTGGTGGATGAAACATCTAAAATCCCTCGATGGTTATGATGTTGGTTTTAGAAGATCTATGAATTTGAAGATAATAAAGATGAAGGGATCGAAGAGCCATGACTTCCACATAATAAAGGAAAGACTCATGCTAATAATGTTTCGTTGGCACGTTAGCCATGATGTGTGGAAAACATTAATTGAAGTTAGCTATTTCTATTGACAACTTTGTGCTAAAAATCATAAGGGATATGATGGAGCAACTGAAGAAAGAGCCACCCATGCTTATGTGTAGATTATAAAAAAAATTATTCTCATTGGGTTTCTTCAATCCCATGCAACAACTCCTTATACAACTTCCATATGAAGCTAAGGTAGGTGGTCCTATTAAAGAAGATTAGAGAATTTGTGGTTAATAAGGCAAGGGTTGAAGGTTGTAATGCCAAAAAAAAAGTATACTCAAGGATGTAGCACACTTCACAAGTTGATACTTTATAGATAAACATAATGTATTTTCTCAAAAGAAGAGGTACCATGATAACGAAACAGAGGCACCTCCATGCAGTGACCTTTCAATTTTTTCAAACAAACAACAAAATAGTTGGTCCACCTAAGGCCTATTATTTCACTGTGGAAGAACATAAGTTTGCTTTGCTCTATATGTTCATGAATATGCATGAGGTGGAGAAATATTTCGTGTAAGAGTTAATAGTTGTCCTTAATTTGTTTAGATGTGAAATACTTTATGTCCTCAAATACTTCATGTCTTGCAATATTATGTGAAGTGAGTTTGATGAGCAAAATATGAGGTATCTCGGTAGACCAACAGTGAGAGAACTAGATAAATTGCAACAAGATGGAATGCATGACTGACCTAATTTCATCACGTGGCTCCGAGACCGTGTAAGTCTTAAATTATTTTAGTGCACTACATTGTAGTCTTTGCTAATGCTTTGTGGCATAATTGGTAGTTTGTGGAGCAATGGAATTTGAATGATGACTTACATCAGCTATCTATTGGAAGCATCGCTGCCAAAATCTATGCACGTTACAACATCAATGGATTCCGCTTTTGTACAATCATATTTGAATCTAGTCATCCTATGACTACCACTAAAAATAGCAAAGTCGTTTTTGGAGAGCCGGTGCAAAAGGACATGAAGCCAACTATTTATAAGATGATTAAAAATATAATTGAGATTTCATTTACTTAGAATAAGCCTTTAGCGGTAGCCTTTAGTGTAAATCGTATGACCCGAAGCTTCATAGGATCGAATTTGGAATGACATGGGTGAAACATGAAAAAATGCTTCAAGCGCATGACAAGTATATCCTTTCCCATCAAGAGAACCAGGTTTATTTCTCAACACATCCATGCAAAGAGTTTTTTTTGTGGTGGGTCGTGTATGGTGTTAACTCCCGTGAGCGACTATACACACTAGTGAGGATGAATATCAGTTTGAGCACCATGACCATGTTGATGAGGTGTTTCAAGGAGAAGATTCACTAACATCTTTTTTATTGTCAGTACTCTAGGTTTAGATTTACTAGTTGGAGACGTTAATGACTTAACATTTCCCTAGAGAAGGATTCACCAATCTATTAGGAGAAAAGTTACATGGCGACCTCTTTTTAGAAGGGGACAAATATATCTGTATTTTTCTGATATTTGACAAGTATTTTGTATATTTGTTTCTTTATTTGTATTTGTTTCATTATTTGTTTGTATTCACACTATGTACTAATGAAACATGTCTTATTTTGATATAGGATGTCACAAAAGACGAAGAAGTAGACAATAAAGGGATTGTTCAAGGGACTCGTGCAGACTTTTTTACAAGACAATTCTTTGAGCTCTAAGAGGCGTCAAGAGCTATTGAGTGCTAGCCAGAGAGATGAGGTAACAATTCAATTATTTTATTAGAATATATCTTACTAATGAATATGCTATTAACATATATCTAAATATTGAATTTGATGTACCAGGAGGAGTAGCACCATGAGGAGGAGGAGCAACACCATGATGTATAGCACCAGGCATGGGATGAGGTTGTGCAATACCATGTGTGGTTCTAGTGGCAGGAGGTGTAGCACTAGGCGTGGGTCTAGTGCCCAAGATGACATTATAGGGCTTACAGGCACCACTATGGCAACACACATGTCGCTCTAGGAAGAGCCATGTAGTAAAGACACCTCTCACAAAACAACAGGAAGCTGATAAGACATTAATTAGGCCTCTTAGAGATTAGTGAATGCAATATTTTATTTGTCTCATATATATTTTTATTTGTAACCTTTCAATTTTTTATGTAATGTAGCCATTGGGAGGACCTATCTTTTACCGTCGAGGAACACCATACGCAGATTATCCTTGCCTTGGGTGCCCTTTGCTGTCTTCACTACCCTGGTTTAGTAAAGGTGTTCGACGAACCTGGCGCGGAGGAGGTCCTTGTCAGTAACTGGGACGAATACAGGTTGAAAAAGGACATGGACTACACCAACAGACAAGGACTAGTTCACCATGACCTTTGGGTAAATATTCTCATTCTATTTGTTCTGTTTCTGAATATTCTTATTCTATGTCTTCTAACTACATGATCTTTATCTTGTAGCTACGTTTTTGGTTGCCTGAAGGCATGAAATACACATGGCATGTTGAATGTTTGTTCTAAAAGAATGCACAGAAGCTACTGAAGGATGCACTATACTATTCAAGGATTCAAGCAATAAACCTTTATTTTCATGTGCATCTAGATGAAGAAGGTCCCTTGACCAAGAAGCAAGGGTCCTCAAAGATATACTTCACCGAGGAACTATATCATTAGGTTAGTTTTCAATTTGTTTTATTCGCTTTTGTTTAATGTTGTCATTGGTTAGCTTATGTGTGCAAGTGATGGTTCCATGGATGGTGCCCGTGCTAGAAGCCTACGATGCTTGCTGCTGACGCTAGGCTTCGAAAGGCTTTCAGAAAGTGACAGTGCAACATAATTATTGTTGAGGCACTAATCAAAACCATAACTTCATCGGTGATGACTATATTCAAAAAGCTAAACACATGATAAGATTGATGTAACCATGTCAATATTCAACTAATATGTTTATTTATGAAAGTCATTTCTCCATACAGGAAGCTAGGATCGGTCAAAAGCCTAGCAACATCGATATGTTCATAGAGGGACACAAAGGACCAGACCCTAATAACCCTAAGTAGTTGTGGAACCAGAAGGCCACAAATTGGTTGATGAATTTTGACCAAAAAATTTAAATACTTTAACTATCATAATTTCTGCATTTTTAAGTTCATAAATATTGTATAGGCAAGATATGGAGAGGAGATGGTTCAGCGTCAAGGCCTAGACTTCGATTGGTAGTATGAACCGTTCGATGCCTCAATAGTTCATGCTAGTGGTAAGGGGAAAGCACATGCACAATTAGCTCTAATATAACTTATCAAATTCTATGAGTTCTACTAACATGATCATGCCCTAAGTACACTTTTTGAAACACTTGTAGGTACACACTCTTATACAAAATGATTGACTTGTATGATGTGATAGCTTAGAGGACGGGTTCATCATCCCATAGCTCGAGCTCTCGTCAGCCAACCGAACAAGAGTTGGAGACGGTGACGATGCATAAGGAGCTAAGACAACAAAGGGAATACTTCTTGGCTTGCATGTTATAGCAACAAGCGATGTTTAAAGTAAGTATAACTGATACAAACTCTAAATTTGTAGATTTGAAAACAATGTCTGCAATACTAACACATTTGTTTAATAGACATCATTCTAGCAACATGACATGAACATAACATTCCCAGAGTTTTGACCGCCACCACCACTACTACCACAGTGGAGCCTTTTTCCAGCTACACCAACTCTAGTACGTTAATCTTAGCCAATTCTCTTGTACCATGGTCCAATCTAACATTTCATTCTAGTTATTATAGCAAAATGTACCCTATTGCATGTTCATGTGTTATTTGGTAGATACAGGAGATAAAAGATGAATTGTATCTAAACTTGATCAAATATCTATTAAATAAGGATCAGGGATGCACAGATACCAGTTTAACATTCGACGGGAATTATTGTGTTACAGTAATAGGTTAACCCTCGTTGGCTGTGGCCAAGCGGACATGACGTAATGCTAACGTGGCCCTGCGCCGTTAATTCCCATCAAACTGGCGGTGGCCGACGAGACTTATTGCCCGCACCAGTAACTTCCGTCGGCTCCTGGTAGTTGACAGGGTTTATTTACTTCTCATTGCTAGCTGACAATAATTAAATAATCCCTGACTAATAAAGCCCGTTGGCCAAAAACCAAGGAGAATTAACCTATTAACGACGAAAATAACTGTTTTCCGCCAGTAATGTCGGTAACAGGTTAATTCCTGTCGGTTATCAACCAACGCAATTTTCTTGAATTACTGTTGTATAACACGTCCTACGCATGCTAATTATCAGTCTTACTGGTAAACAAGATTTCCAAGTTTCTGTTAGACTGTGTGTGAGTGTGTGTGTTGGTCGGTGGCCCATTAGGATTAGGGTTGAGTCTCTATATATATGTACCCCACTCTATGCAATATATGAAACCTTTCGTAATTCTACATGGTATCAGATTAGGGTTTCCTTCCTCCCCCATCCTAGCTGCCACCTCCCTCCAACCCACAGCAACAGCCACCGCCCCTGGGAGGCTCCTCCCTCCCGGGGCGGCACCTGCACCTGGCGCGTCACGGCCCTCATGGCTGTCGTCTCCCTCGCAGCCGGCCACCAGTCTCTGCAACACCGTCCGCGACTAGGACCAGAAATTTTCCACCCACCCCTAACAGCCACTCCCCTTTCCTTCCAGTCGCCAGGCTTCTCTCCCAGCCTCTCACTCTTCCTAAACGCAGAGAGCTCCCTCGGCGCCATTCCTCCCTGCTCCCCATCCATGGCAGTTTGGCTCCAGCTCGCTCGGCGCCCAGGTCCCATGGTGCTCGTGCTCTCCCTCCCTGGTGGCCATGGCGCCCTCTTCTAGTGAGCGGGACGAGTCCCCCCTCTCTACTCCTTGGGCACCACCCCTCTAGTCGCCAGCCTAGAGCCTCCCCATGGCATAGGTTCACCCATGGTCGGAGCTCCGCACTGTGTGGCCTAGCTCCCATGGGCACCAGTGGCACAACCTCCCTATCCATGGCTAGTCGGCATCCCCCTCTACAGCTCACCCATCGCCACCCCCTACTCCTCTTCTTCAAGGTACTTGGTCCATGGACGCGAGTACCTCCATTCGGGTCCCTCCTGGGTGAGCACCCTCTTCCCTAACCCAGGGACGGCCCAGCCACTTCCCTAGCTCCATGGCCACTAGCAGAGCCTCTAGTCCATGGCCTAGATCTCCTCCCCCTCGATAATCGGCGTCCCTATCCGCTCCTACATTATGCAGCCCATATCGTCGCGTTGTCCACCTTGTCCCTGACTGCGTCGATGCCCAGCAGCGCCTCTTACCTTCAAGCTTCTCTATTGTTGGTGTCCACCTCCCCTGCTAGGTCCGGCGTAGGCCCCTGCCTAGCTGGACCCACCCTGCCGCGTGCCTCCCTCCTTCGTCGCCTTTGTTGGTTCCGTCACTGCTGCGGCCTTCCCGGCCGAATCCATGTTGTTGTGGCCATCTCAGCCTGATCCACCATCCCTTTGGCTAGATTGCCGTCTGTCGTTGTTGTGGCTTTCCTGACCGGATCCGCCGATACCCCTACTTTTCTGCCGCGGGTGCGACCACTGTGACCGGCGCAGACGCATGCGCTATCGTCGGCCTCCCTAGCGAGGCTCCTCGATGATCGATCGCGGAACGAAGCAAGAAGGCCCTGAGGTTGCTGTTGCTCTTTTGTTATGTCGCCCTACCGACCGTTGACGCTCGAACGTCGACCCCTCCCGAAGAACAGGCTTCTGCTGCGTGTCTCTCGACCGTGACCACCTCAACTTCGGCTACCTCGGCATCTAGGGACTATCGTCTTCTTGGAGCACACACCGGTCTCTACTCCAGCCGCAACATTTGCACCATCACGACGCTGCGACTATGGGGGGATTTCAACTCGTCAGCTCGTACCTTCAGCCTCTACTCTAGTCTCATCGTGTGTGGTGCTCTCGTTGCGTCTGCGGGGGGTGTAAGATTGTGTGTGTGGACCGGCACCATTGTTGGGATGCCGGCCCATTAGGGTTAGGGTTGAGTCTCTGAAAGTCGCCTAGAGGGGGGTGAATAGGCGAAATCTGAAAATTATAAACTTAAGCACACACTACAAGTCGGGGTTAGCGTTAGAATTAAAATCGAGTCCGAAAGAGAGGGTGAAAACAAATCAAAAGCAAATAAAGCGGATGACACAGTGATTTGTTTTACCGAGGTTCGGTTCTTGCAAACCTACTCCCTGTTGAGGTGGTCACAAAGACTGGGTCTCTTTCAACCCCTTCCCTCTCTCAAACGGTCACCTAGACCGAGTGAGCTTTTCTCCTCAATCAATTGGGTCACTTAGACCCCGCAAGGACCACCACACAATTGGTGTCTCTTGCCTTGATTACAAATGTCTTGAGAACAAGAATGGGGAAGAAGAAAAGCGATCCAAGCGCAAGAACTCAAATGAACACAAATATCTCTCTCTCACTAGTCACTAATTGTTTGGAGTGATCTTGGACTTGGGAGAGGATTTGATCTCTTGTTTGTGTCTTGGAGTGAAGTCTAGAGCTCTTGTATTGAATGCAATGGCTAAAAACTTGGATGCCTTGAAGTGTGGTGGTTGGGGGTATTTATAGCCCCACCCACCAAAATGGCCGTTGGGGAGGCTGTTTGTCGATGGGCGCACCGGACAGTCCGGTGCGCCAGCGGACACTGTCTAGTGCGCCAGCCACGTCACCCAACCGTTAGGGTTCAACCGTTGGAGCTCTGTCAGCCTGGGCCACCGGACAATCCGGTGGGCACCGGACAGTCACTGTTCACTGTCCGGTGCGCCTTCTGGCGCTGCTCTAACTTCTGCCCGAACTGTCTGGTGCACTGTTCAAGCACTGTTCACCTTTTGCAGACGACCATTGGCGCTGTAGTCGTTACTCCGCATGGCACACCGGACAGTCCGGTGCAACACCGGACAGTCCGGCGAATTATAGCAGAGTGGCATTTCCAGAAACCCGAAGCTGAGGAGTTTGGAGTTGATCTCCCTGGTGCACCGGACACTGTCCGGTGGCACACCAGACACTCCGGTGCGCCAGACCAAGGCTGCCTTCGATTTCTTTTGCTCCTTTTGTTTTGAACCCTAACTTGTTCTTTTTATTGGTTTGTGTTGAACCTATGGCACCTGTAGAACATATAATCTAGAGCAAACTAGTTAGTCCAATTGTTTGTGTTGGGCAATTCAACCACCAAAATCATTTAGAAAAAGGTTTGACCCTATTTCCCTTTCAATCTCCCCCTTTTTGGTGATTGATGCCAACACAAACCAAAGCAAATATATAAGTGCAGAATTGAACTAGTTTGCATAATGTAAGTGCATAGGTTGCTTGGAGTGAAACCAATATAATTATTTCAATAGATATGCATGGATTGCTTTTTTCTTATTTAATATTTTGGACCACGCTTGCACCACGAGTTTTGTTTTTGCAAGTTCTTTGGAAAATTCTTTTCAAAAACCTTTTGCAAATAGTCAAAGGTATATGAGTAAGATTTCGTGAAGCATTTTTAAGATTTTGAAATTTTCTCCCCTGTCTCAAATGCTTTTCCTTTGACTAAACAAAACTCCCCCTTAATGAAATTCTCCTCTTAGTGTTCAAGAGGGTTTTACCAATTGAGATAGAATTTCTTAGAGGAATGCTAATTTCAAAGATACCAACTGAAAAACATTTAAAAACTTAAACTTGTTTCGAAAAATTTTGAAATTGGCGTGGTGGTGCGGTCCTTTTGCTTTGGGCTAATACTTTCTCCCCCTTTGGCATTAATCGCCAAAAACAGATACTTTGAGTGAAATATAAGCCCTTTTTTTAAAATTCTCTCCCACATTAGCAAACAATATATGAGTGAAAGATTATACCAATGGAGAGATGGCGGAATACCGGCAAAGAGTAGATAATACCGATGGAGTTGAGTGAAAGCGTCGTCTTTGCCGAATACTCCATTTCCCTTTCAATTCTATGACTAAGCATGAGAATACACTTGAAAACACATTAGTCAAAGACATAAAAGAGATATGATCAAAGGTATATAAATGAGCTATGTGTGCAAAGTATCAATCAAAGTTCCGAGAATCAAGAATGTTTAGCTCATTCCTAAGTTTGGTAAAGGTTTTCTCATCTAGTGGTTTGGTAAAGATATCGGCTAGTTGTTCTTTGGTGTTAATATAGGCTATCTCAATATCCCCCTTTATTGGTGATCTCTCAAAAAGTGATACCGAATGGCTATGTGCTTAGTGTGGCCGTGTTCAACAGGATTATCCACCATGCGGATTGCACTCTCATTATCACATAGGAGAGGGACTTTGCTAAAATTGTAGCCATAGTCCCTGAGGGTTTGCCTCATCCAAAGCAATTGCGCACAATAATGGCCTGCGGCAATATACTCGGCTTCGGAGGTAGAAAGAGCTACTGCGTTTTGTTTCTTTAAAGCCCAAGACACCAGGGATCTCCCCAGAAACTGACAAGTCCCTGATGTGCTCTTCCTATCAATTTTGCACCCTGCCCAACCAGCATCTGAATATCCTAATAAGTTAAAAGAGGATCCCTTGGGGTACCAAAGACCAAACTTAGGTGTGTAAACTAAATATCTCAAGATTCTTTTCACGGCCCTAAGGTGAACTTCCTTAGGATCGGCTTGGAACCTTGCACACATGCATACGGAAAGCATAATATCCGGCCGAGATGTACATAAGTAGAGTAAAGATCCTATCATCGACCGGTATACCTTTTGATCTACGGATTTACCTCCCGTGTCGAGGTCGAGATGCCCATTGGTTCCCATGGGTGTCTTGATGGGTTTGGCATCCGTCATTCCAAACTTGGTAAGTATGTCTTGAATGTACTTTGTTTGGCTGATGAAGGTGCCCTCTTGGAGTTGCTTGACTTGAAATCCTAGAAAATACTTCAACTCCCCCATCATAGACATCTCAAATTTTTGTACCATGATCCTAGTAAACTCTTCACAAGTAGATTTCTTAGTAGACCCAAATATGATATCATCAACATAAATTTGGCAAACAAACAAATCATTTGCAATTGTTTTAGTAAAGAGAGTATGATCGGCTTTGCCGACTTTGAAGCCATTAGTGATAAGGAAATCTCTTAGGCATTCATACCATGCTCTTGGGGCTTGCTTGAGCCCATAAAGCGCCTTTGAGAGTTTATACACATGGTTAGGATACTCACTATCCTCAAAGCCGGGAGGTTGCTCAACATAGACCTCTTCCTTGATTGGTCCATTGAGGAAGGCACTCTTTATGTCCATTTGATATAGCTTAAAGCCATGGTAAGTAGCATAAGCAAGTAATATACGAATTGTCTCAAGCCTAGCTACGGGTGCATAGGTTTCACCAAAATCCAAACCTTCAACTTGTGAATAACCCTTGGCCACAAGTCGTGCTTTGTTCCTTGTCACCACACCATGCTCATCTTGCTTGTTGCGGAACACCTACTTGGTTCCTACAACATTTTGATTAGGACGTGGAACCAAATGCCATACCTCATTCCTCGTGAAGTTGTTGAGCTCCTCTTGCATCGCTAGCACCCAATTCAAATCTTTAAGTGCATCCTCTACCCAGTGTGGCTCAATAGAGGAAACAAAAGAGTAATGTTCACAAAAATGAGCGACTCGAGATCGAGTGGTTACCCCCTTATGAATATTGCCGAGGATGGTGTTCACGGGGTGATCTCTTTGAATCGCCTGGTGGACTCTTGGGTGTGGCGGTCTTTGACCCTGTATTTCTTGATCATCTTCTTTGTCTTGATTTTCTTCATCTCCCCCTTGATCATTGCCTTCTTCTTGAGGTGGCTCATCTTCTTGATCTTCTTCTTCATCATCTTGAGCCTGTTTCTCATCTTGAGTTGGTGGAGATGCTTGTATGGAAAGATGATGGTTGATCTTGTGTTTGTGGAGGCTCTTCAGATTCCTTAGGACACATATCCTCAATAGACATGTTCCTTAGCGCGACGCACGGAGCCTCTTCATCATCTAGCTCATCAAGATCAACTTGCTCTACTTGGGAGCCGTTAGTCTCATCAAACACAATGTCACAAGAAACTTCAACTAGTCCAGTGGACTTGTTAAAGACTCTATATGCCCTTGTGTTTGAATCATAACCAAGTAAAAAGCCTTCTACAGCCTTAGGAGCAAATTTAGATTTTCTGCCTCTTTTGATAAGAATAAAACATTTGCTACCAAATACTCTAAAATATGAAACATTGGGCTTTTTACCGGTGAGGAGTTCATATGATGTCTTCTTGAGGATTCGATGAAGGTAGAGCCGGTTGATGGAGTAGCAGGCGGTGTTAATTGCCTCGGCCCAAAACCGGTCCGATGTCTTGTACTCATCAAGCATGGTCCTCGCCATGTCAAGTAGAGTTCTATTTGTCGGGGACCATAATTAGGGGTACCCTCAAGACGCCTAATTCTCAGCTGGTAACCCCCATCAGCATAAAGCTGCAGAGGCCTGATGGGTTTGATTAAGTCAGGGATCAGTCCATACGAGCGACTCGATCGCGCCTCGCCCGAGCCAAGCCTCGGGCAAGGGCAGCCGACCCTGAGGTGTTTCCGTCTCGCCCGAGGCCCCTTTTTCACGGCAGACACATCTCTGGCTCGCCCGAGGCCTTGCCTTCGTTGAGAGGCAACCCTGACTAAATCACCGCGCCAACCGACCAAGTCACCGGGGCATTTAACGCAAAAGGTAAGACCGACGGGCGACCAGGCTTTGCTAGAGGTGCCATAGGAGGCTCCGCCCGACCCAGGGCTCGGACTCGGGCTAAGGCCCCGGAAGACGGCGAACTCCGCTCCGCCCGACCCAGGGCTCGGACTCGGGCTAAGGCCCCGGAAGACGGCGTACTCGGGCTAAGGCCCCGGAAGACGGCGAACTCCGCTCCGCCCGACCCAGGGCTCGGACTCGGGCTAAGGCCCCGGAAGACGGCGAACTCCGCTCCGCCCGACCCAGGGCTCGGACTCGGGCTAAGGCCCCGGAAGACGACGAACTCCGCTCCGCCCGACCCAGGGCTCGGACTCGGGCTAAGGCCCCGGAAGATGACGAACTCTGCCTCGCCCGACCCAGGGCTCGGACTCCGCCCTGGCCTCTACCGAACGACCTCCGCCTCGCCCGACCCAGGAGCTCAGGTTCGGCCTCGATCGTGCAGGACAGACTCGACCTCGACTTCGGAGGAGCCTCCACGTCGCCCGACCTAGGACACAAGACCGCCACGTCAACAGGAAGCGTCATCATCACCCTGCCCTGAGCCGACTTGGGTCGCAGAGAACAAGACCGGCGTCCCATCTAGCCAGCTCCGCCAGATAGGCAATGATGGCGCCCCGCTAGACCCATGACGACGGCGGCTCCCGGCTCCCTTACGGAAGCAGGAGGACGTCAGCAAGAGCACAGCTGTTCCAACAGCTGTCCCTCCATCAGGCTCCGTTACTCCTCCAACAGCCACGACACCACACCGGCTGGGTGCCAAGATCTCTCCGGCTGCCACCTTGGCATGTACTTAGGGCACTAGCTCCCCCCCGCTAGACACGTAGCACCTTGCTACACCCCCATTTTGTACACCTGGATCCTCTCCTTACGCCTATAAAAGGAAGGACCAGGGCCTTCTTAGAGAAGGTTGGCCTCGCGGGAACGAGGGCAGGGGCAGGCGCTCTCCTAGGGCCGCTCGCTCCCCTCACCCGCGCGGACGCTTGTAACCCCCTACTGCAAGCGCACCCGACCTGGGCGCGGGGCGAACACGAAAGGCCGCGGGAATCTCCATCTCCCTCGTCACGACCCGGCTCCGGCCACCGACCTCGCTCTCTTCCCCCCTTCGCGCTCGCCCACGCGCTCGACCCATCTGGGCTGGGGCACGCGGCACACTCACTCGTCGGCTCGGGGACCCCCCGGTCTCGAAACGCCGACAGTTGGCGCGCCAGGTAGGGGCACGCTGCGTGTTGACGAGCAGTTTCCCGTCAAGCTCCAGATGGGCAGTCTCCAACGACCTCTCCAACCCGGGACGGTGCTCCGTTTCGGGAGCCTCGAGTTCATGTCTCTCGACAGCGGCTACGACATGGTACTCCTTCCACCGCCGTGCGACGGCGACAATGGTGGCGGACAGTCCGCCCGCCGGCGGCGGAATCGACGACGTCTTTCCCGCGTGGGGGAAGGACAACTTTCGAGCTCGCCCCATCCTCTCCCTCGCCATCGGAGGAGGAGGAGGCGGGGCAACCAGGGCCGAGCGGGAGGCTGCGCTCCGACGGCTGTCGAGCAAATCGACATCCCCAGCGCCCCAACGGAGGACACGCTAAGCGTCACCCTCGCGTTCGAGGCGAAGGCGAGCGCCATCCCCCCGCAGCATGTCGACCCCGAGCAGGTGGACGACGCCAGCACGCTCACGAAGGGCCTGCAGGACGTCGCCCTCGTACCCAAGACGATGGCGCGATCAGCCCCCGACGTGACTTCGTCGCTCCTCGTCGACAAAAAGGTACCGACTGCTCCCCATCTTTCGTCATTTTGACTCGACCTCAACCCGCCTGGCGACCTCGCTTTGGCGGACACTCACGTTGAGGCGAGTGCAACCCCTCTGGGGTTTCGTGTGCGGTCGCCCTGGGACCGATTGACGGGCGTCTCGACCTACGGGCCCTCTGGGTCCGAGGAAGACGACGACCCCAGCATCTGCTGGGATTTCTCTGGATCTGGCAACCCCAGTGACATGCGGGACTTCATGACCGCATGTAACTACTGCCTCTCCGACTGTTCCGACGGCAGCCGCAGCCTTGACAACAAGGACTGCGGCCCGAGCCGCGAATGTTTCCACGTTGAGCTAGGGGATCCCTCCGGAGGCAGCCATCTCGGCATGCCGGAGGATGGCGATCTCCCTGGGCCGGTGCCTCGCGCCGACATCCCGCGGGAGCTAGCTATGGTCCCCGTTCCGGCGGGGGGTCACGACCCACAGCTCGAGCAAGTCCGCGGGGCGCAGGCCGGGCTCGACGAGGGAGCAGGAGCGCTCGAGGCAATCCGCTGGGACGCCGGGCAGGTATGGGCAAGCCAGCCCCCGGCCGGAGAAATACGTCACCTGCCCCAGGGTCTCCAGCACCGCATCGCCAACGAGGCCAGGGACAGGCCGCCACCCGCATCCGGCGGAACCGGTCAGGACCTGGCAGCCGCGGCGATGCTCCTCCGCACGATGCCGGAGTCATCAACCACCGAGGGTCGGCGAATCCAGGGAGAGCTCAGGCATCTCCTGGAAGGCGCCGCGGCCCGGCGGGCCGAAAGCTCTGCCTCCCGAAGGCAGGGGTACCCCTCGGAACCTCGTGCCGCGACTTCCCGACCCATGCGGGAAGCCTCGGTCTGCACCAGGCGCACGCGCAACACCGCGCCTGCGGCCCCGGGTCACCTCGGCGACGAGCGCCCTCATCGCGACCGTCGGGCACGCCTCGACGAAAGGGTGCGCCGAGACTATCACCCCAGGCGTGGGGGACGCTACGACAGCGGGGAGGATCGGAGTCCCTCGCCCGAACCACCCGGTCCGCAGGTCTTCAGCCGAGCCATTCGGCGGGCGCCGTTTCCGCCCCGATTCCGACCCCCGACTACTATCACAAAGTACTCGGGGGAAACGAGACCGGAATTGTGGCTCGTGGACTACCGCCTGGCCTATCAACTGGGAGGAACGGACGACGACAACCTCATCATCCGCAACCTCCCCCTGTTCCTCTCCGACACTGCTCGTGCCTGGTTGGAGCACCTGCCTCCGGGGCAGATTTCCAACTGGGAGGATCTGGTCCAAGCTTTCGCCGGCAACTTCCAGGGCACGTACGTGCGCCCCGGGAATTCCTGGGACCTCCGAAGCTGTCGGCAACTGCCGGGAGAGTCTCTTCGGGACTACATCCGGCGATTCTCGAAGCAGCGCACCGAGCTGCCCAACATCACCGACTCCGATGTCATCGGCGCGTTCCTTGCCGGCACCACCTACCGCGACCTGGTGAGCAAGTTGGGTCGCAAGACCCCCACCAGGGCGAGCGAGCTGATGGACATCGCCACCAAGTTCGCCTCCGGCCAGGAGGCGGTCGAGGCCATCTTCCGAAAGGACAAGCAGCCCCAGGGCCGCCCGTCGGAAGATGCTCCCGAGGCGTCTGCTCCGCGCGGCGCCAAGAAGAAAGGCAGGAGGAAGTCGCAAGCGAAACGCGACGCTCCCGGTGCAGACCTTGTCGCCGCCGCCGAGCACAAGAACCCTCGGAAGCCCCCCGGAGGTGCTAACCTCTTCGACAAAGCACTCAAGGAGACGTGCCCCTATCATCAGGGGCCCGTCAAGCACACCCTCGAAGAGTGCGTCATGCTTCGGCACCACTTCCACCGGGCCGGGCCACCCGCAGAGGGCGGCAGGGCTCACGACGATGACAAAAGGGAAGATCGCCAAGCAGGAGAGTTCCCCGAGGTCCGCGACTGCTTCATGATCTACGGAGGGCATGCGGCGAATGCCTCGGCTCGGCATCGTAAGCAAGAGCGTCGGGAGGTCTGCTCGGTGAAGGTGGCGGCACCAGACTACCTAGACTGGTCCGACAAGCCCATCACCTTCGACCGGGACGACCACCCCGACCACATGCCGAGCCCGAGGAAGTACCCGCTCGTCGTCGACCCCGTCATCGGCGACGTCAGGCTCACCAAGGTCCTGATGGATGGGGGCAGCTGCCTCAATATCATCTACGCCGAGACCCTCAGGCTCCTGCGCGTTGGTCTGTCATCCGTCCGAGCAGGCGCTGCGCCCTTCCACGGGATCATTCCTGGGAAGCGCGTCCAGCCCCTCGGGCAGCTCGACCTTCCTGTCTGCTTCGGAACACCCTCCAACTTCCGGAGGGAGACTTTGACGTTCGAGGTGGTCGGGTTCCGAGGAACTTACCACGCGGTGCTGGGAAGGCCATGCTACGCCAAGTTCATGGCCATCCCGAACTACACCTACCTGAAGCTCAAGATGCCGGGCCCCAACGGGGTCATCACCGTCGGCCCCACGTACAAACACGCATTCGAATGCGATGTGGAGTGCGTGGAGTACGCCGAGGCCCTCGCCGAGTCCGAGGCCCTCATCGCCGACCTGGAAAGCCTCTCCCGAGAGGTGCCGGACGTGAAGCGACACGCCGGCAACTTTGAGCCAGCGGAGACGGTTAAGGCCGTCCCTCTCGACCCCAGTGGCGACACCTCCAAGCAGATCCGGATCGGTTCCGGGCTCGACCCCAAATAGGAAGCAGTGCTCGTCGACTTTCTCCGCGCAAACGCCGATGTCTTTGCGTGGAGTCCCTCGGACATGCCCTGCATACCGAGGGATGTCGCCGAGCACTCGTTGGATATTCGGGCCGGAGCCCGACCGGTCAGACAGCCTCTGCACCGATTCGACGAGGAAAGGCGCAGGGTGATAGGTGAGGAGATCCACAAGCTGATGGCAGCAGGGTTCATCAAAGAGGTATTCCATCCCGAATGGCTTGCCAACCCTGTACTTGTGAGGAAGAAAGGGGGGAAATGGCGGATGTGTGTAGACTACACTGGTCTCAACAAAGCATGTCCGAAGGTTCCCTACCCTCTACCTCGCATCGATCAAATTGTGGACTCCACTGCAGGGTGCGAAACCCTGTCATTCCTCGATGCCTACTCAGGGTATCATCAAATCAAGATGAAAGAGTCCGACCAGCTCGCGACTTCTTTCATCACGCCCTTCGGCATGTACTGTTATGTCACCATGCCGTTCGGTTTGAGGAACGCGGGTGCAACCTACCAGCGGTGCATGAACCATGTGTTCGGCGAGCACATTGGTCGCACGGTCGAGGCCTACGTCGATGACATCGTAGTCAAGACAAGGAAAGCCTCTGACCTTCTCTCCGACCTTGAAGTGACATTCCGGTGTCTCAAGGCGAAGGGCGTCAAGCTCAATCCCGAGAAGTGTGTCTTCGGGGTGCCCCGAGGCATGCTCCTGGGATTCATCGTCTCCGAGTGGGGCATCGAAGCCAACCCGGAGAAAATCGCTGCCATCACCGGCATGGGGCCCATCAAGGACTTAAAAGGCGTACAGAGGGTCATGGGATGTCTCGCGGCTTTGAGCCATTTCATCTCGCGCCTCGGCGAAAGAGGCCTGCCCCTGTACCGTCTCTTAAGAAAGACCGAATGCTTCACTTGGACACCCGAGGCCGAGGAAGCTCTCGGGAACCTGAAGGCGCTCCTCACCCAGGCGCCCATCTTGGTACCCCCGGCTGATGGAGAAGCCCTCTTGGTCTACGTCGCCGCCACCACTCAGGTGGTTAGCGCCGCGATCGTGGTCGAAAGGCAAGAAGAGGGGCATGCATTGCCCATTCAGAGGCCGGTTTACTTCGTCAGCGAAGTGCTGTCCGAAACCAAGATTCGCTACCCACAAGTTCAGAAGCTGCTGTATGCAGTGATCCTGACAAGGCGAAAGTTGCGGCATTACTTCAAGTCTCATCCGGTGACTGTGGTGTCATCATTCCCCCTGGGGGAGATCATCCAGTGCCGAGAAGCCTCGGGACGGATCGCAAAGTGGGCGGTGGAAATCATGGGCGAGACAATCTCGTTCGCCCCTCGGAAGGCCATCAAGTCCCAGGTACTGGCAGACTTCGTAGCCGAATGGGTCGACACCCAGTTGCCGACGGCTCCGATCCAACCAGAGCTCTGGACCATGTTTTTCGACGGGTCGCTAATGAAGACGGGAGCCGGCGCGGGCCTGCTCTTCGTCTCGCCCCTCGGGAAACACCTGCGCTACATGCTACGCCTCCACTTCTCGGCGTCCAACAATGTGGCTGAGTACGAAGCTCTGATCAACGGATTGCGAATCGCCATCGAGCTAGGGGTCCGACGCCTCAATGCACGCGGCGACTCGCAACTCGTCATCGACCAAGTCATGAAAAACTCCCACTGCCGCGACCCGAAGATGGAGGCCTACTGTGATGAAGTCCGACGCCTGGAAGACAAGTTCTACGGGCTCGAGCTTAACCACATCGCCCGGCGCTACAACGAGACTGCGGACGAACTGGCAAAGATAGCCTCGGGGCGAACGACGGTTCCCCCGGACGTCTTCTCCCGGGATCTGCACCAACCCTCCGTCAAGATCGGCGACACGTCCGAGCCCGAGGCGCCCTCGGCCCCGTCCGAGGGGACCTCGGCCCAGCCCGAGCCATCCTCGGCTCAGCCCGAGGAGCCCTCGGCCCCCGAGGGCGAAGCCCTGCGCATCGAGGAGGAGCGGAGCGGGGTCATGCCAGATCAAGATTGGCGGACCCCATACCTGCAATATCTCCACCAAGGAGAACTGCCCCTCGACCGAGTCGAGGCTCGGCGGGTAGCGCGACGCGCCAAGTCTTTCGTCTTGCTGGGCGACGAGAAGGAGCTCTACCACCGTAGCCCCTCGGGCATCCTCCAGCGATGCGTCTCCATCGCCGAAGGTCAGGAACTCCTGCAGGAAATACACTCGGGGGCTTGCGGCCATCATGCAGCACCTCGAACCCTCGTCGGGAACGCTTTCCGCCAAGGCTTCTACTGGCCGACGGCGGTGGCTGACGCCACTAGAATTGTCCGCGCCTGCGAAGGGTGCCAATTCTATGCGAAGCAGACCCACCTGCCCGCTCAGGCTCTGCAGACGATACCCATCACCTGGCCCTTCGCTGTGTGGGGTCTGGACCTCGTTGGCCCTCTGCAGAAGGCGCCCGGGGGCTACATGCACCTGCTGGTCGCCGTCGACAAATTCTCCAAGTGGATCGAGGTCCGACCCCTGAACAGCATCAGGTCCGAGCAGGCGGTGGCGTTCTTCACCAACATCATCCATCGCTTCGGGGTCCCGAACTCCATCATCACCGACAATGGCACCCAGTTCACCGGCAAAAAATTCTTGGATTTTTGCGAGGATCACAACATCCGGGTGGACTGGGCCGCCGTAGCTCATCCCATGTCGAATGGGCAAGTAGAGCGCGCCAATGGCATGATTCTACAAGGGCTCAAGCCTCGGATTTACAACGACCTCAACAAGTTCGGCAGGCGGTGGATGAAGTAACTCCCCTCGGTGGTCTGGAGCCTGAGGACGACGCCGAGCCAGGCCACGGGTTTCACGCCGTTCTTCCTGGTCTACGGGGCCGAGGCCGTCCTGCCCACGGACCTGGAATACGGCTCCCCAAGGACGAGGGCCTACGATGACAAAAGCAACCAAGCTAGCCGAGAAGACTCGCTGGACCAGCAGGACGAGGCTCGGGACAGGGCCTTACTACACTCGGCGCGGTATCAGTAGTCCCTGCGATGCTACCACGCCCGAGGGGTCCGACCCCGAGACCTCCAGGTGGGCGACCTAGTGCTTCGGCTGCGGCAAGACGCCCGAGGGAGGCACAAGCTCACGCCCCCCTGGGAGGGGCCATTCGTCATCGCCAAAGTCCTGAAGCCTGGAACGTACAAGCTGGCCAACAGTCAAGGCGAGGTCTACGGCAACGCTTGGAACATCCAACAGCTACGTCGCTTCTACCCTTAAGATGTTTCCAAGTTATTCATATACCTCGCACCCCCACAAAGTTTAGTCAACAAGGAAGGGTCGGCCTCGCCTCGGCAAAGCCCGACCCTCCCTCGGGGGCTAAAAGGGGGAAAACCCCCTCTGCGTCGAAATTTTCCTCGAACAGAAAATCTCTTTTACCAGAATATCTTTCGTGCTTTCTGACTACTTCGAAAAGTGGGTCCCGGAAACGACGGGGTACGCGTAAGCAGTCAAGGCTGACCGAGCCGAGGGACTCCTACGCCTCCGGGATACGGATACCTCACTCATCACCTTCTGCGATAAGTAACTCGCGTTCGGATAAGGTGAATCCGCGGATCGAACAAGTCTTTACGTTCGGAAGCCTTTCTGTCGAAGCGATTCTTCGAGCCTTCTCGATCGAGTCGGTGACAGGGCCTCATGGACGGGTGAAAGTACGCGTAAGTGGCAAGGCCGACCGAGCCGAGGGACTCCCACGCCTCCGGGATACGGATACCTCACTCATCACCTTCCGCGAGAAGCAACTCTCGCTCGCACTAACGTCCCTGTTACCGACAAGAAGTCCAGATACTCGAAACAAGAGGAAAAAAGACGCAGCTTAACACACGACAAGGGTGTGAATTCTGGCCTCAACGGTCGCACAAAGCACACACTACAGGACAAGCTGATCCTGCAGGCTCGGGTCACGCTGGAAGGGAGCGGCGACAACCTCGGCATCGACGGCACCTTCGGCGAGGCCCGACCTAGCCTCGGACGGCGACGTGGTCCGAGGGCCTCCGCTCCGAAGGACGACATCATCACCACACTCGAGCAATCGCTGTCAGGGACTTCTCCGGATCCCTTCCGAGGGCGCCAGCCCGGTCCGAAGCCTCGGCTGGTCAACTCCGACGTTGATCCTGCCAACGGACAACTCGGCCAGGCTCCGGCCAAACAGGTTTTATTCTCGAGCCAACTCCGCCTCTGCTCATGCTGATATCGCTACCCCCGGCCTCGGCTCATCGAAGAGCGGCCGAGGGGTCTCTTTAACTAAGCTAGAGGAACCTCGGACAGCAAGGCCGACCGAGCCGAGGGATTCCTACGCCTCCGGGATACGGATACCTCACTCGTCACCTTGACACGGGGCGACTCATGCTTGGTGAAGCGGTTCAGACAAACAACAGGCGAGTCTTAGTGCTCAGAAATGAGGAAAAAACACGGCTCTGTGCCGACATTACATACATGTTCAGGCCCCGAAAGCCAAAATGAACAAAAAACCCGGCACTCGAAGTGCCATTACAAACGGAACTCTGGTTCCGTCTCCACGGGTATAGACGACCTCCCCGCCCAGGAAGCCCGTGAAGCGACAAGCTCTGGGCGAATCACCAGCAAACGCGGGACGCCCTCGAGCACCCCGGCAGATCCTCGCAGCCGTCCTCGCCGCGAACGCGAGGAGGAAGACGGAACGCTGCACCCTAGCTGGGAAGCAACAGTTCGCCTTCCCCGGCATGGCTGGAGGATGTCTCCGCCGTGGGGCTGAAGGGCGATTGCCACCACCAGAAGCTGGAGGATGAGGTGGTCCACCAACCCGTGCAGGAGGTGGAGCCCCGGCTCGCCTCGTTCCCCGCCCCGGCGAGGGTGACGAACACCCTCAACACTGAGGGCGAGGCCAGGACCATAGCCCGGTTTGCCTTTCCCCCTCCGGGAGCTGGAGGTCACCACCTTGGGTGATCACCAGCAAAGGGGAGCAACCGGGCTGTGTGATGAAAATCCTTGAAGCCGAACGATGGCTGAAAGGTACCAACTCCCACGGAGCTGCGTTTCCTCCAACGATGGGGCGAAAAGACGGCGGTTTCCCCCATCCGGGGGCTTGAAAGGTGGAGGGACACAATGCATAGGGAGGAAGAAGACATGGTCACCTTACGAAGGGGGACGCCCTCCTTTTAAAGGCAACTCCCCCTGCTTGCGCCCCCAACCGTCACGGGCTGAGTCTTCTCCAACACGCCTCCAAAGCCCTCCCCCGCGGCGCGGGGGCTGGGACCCACAAGTCATGGAGACCGGCTCCGAGCAGAAGAAGCCGAACCACCGCGCACGACGCGCGCAACCACCCAGCGGTTACAAGTAACCCTCCACTTTTGCCCAGACCAGCGGGCGAAAGGGGCAGGCAGCCATGCAGGCGGCATGCAACCGCGCCAAGTGGACGCGCCTCTCCGACTCCTGACAGGCCAGCGCGGAGGCCCAAGCCCACGCGTCGCGCAACTGGCGCGCCGGGTGCTGCATGCAAGCCGCTGTACCACTTGCGCCACCACCTCACCTCCTCGATTGTGGAACCGATACCGCAACCCGAGGTGACCCGGCGCGCGACCCAGCAGCGCCAGTCTGACGCAGCGGTCAAACGCGGTCAAAAGTGGGCCGGCAGTAATGACGGTGGCAGGCGCGCGAGAGCAGCGGTCACACCATCGACCGAGCTCATGTCCCATCCGAAGGTAGCGAGAGAACCCCCTCTCACGGTGTGAAGACGACGCGCCCGTGACTCGTCCCTCGAACGGCTCGCGCACGCGCAACGGCAGCCTCGCCAACTACTCGCCCCGGCGCATTAACTCCGCGAACCGGACAGGCGACGTTTCTGGCAGGAACAGCTGGCAACGTTTCGCCTTCGCCAAAACGACCACACCAAAAAAGGTACGCCACGTCGTTCAAATTCGTATCCTTTTTTCCCTTTTTCCTCTTTCTCTATCTCTTGCAACAGGGACCGGGAAGGGGGATACCCCCAAAGGGATCCTTCCCCGTGAAGGAACTAGGCTCCGAGCCTCCCTACTGATCAGGGGTTCGAAGGCTGGCCCCCCGAGGGGTTCAACAGCCGCCTCAGATCGCGTGGGCCCGACACCCACTACTGGTCAGGGGTTCGAAGGTTGGCCTCCCGAAAGGTTCCACGACCGCCTCAGGCTACTCGGGCTCCGCGCCCATTACTGATCAGGGGTTCGAAGGCTGGCCTTTCGAAGGGTTCACAGTCGCCTCAGACGCCGAGCGAGGGATGACCAGGGGTACGTTCGATACATAACCAAGGCTCGGGCTGCGCTCCCGAGGTACCCTAGGACATTTCCGAGACCAGTGGGAACGATCCTGTAACGGAATCCCATCGGAGGGAGGCAACGAGCCCTCGGACCCCGTCGCCAGGGGACCGGGTCCGGCAGATCACCCGCAGGTACTTTTGGGCGTGCCTCCGGGCCCCTAGCCGACCCCCAACGAACGGGGCACGGACGTCCACTCGGATTACCCGATTGCAGCTCACCGGAGACACCATGTTCGGTGCCCATCGAGGGTAACATGGCGCTCTCCCCCCCTCCTCCTTGCGGAAAGGCGACGTAGGGGCGTATGTAAAAAAGCCGAGTCTGTCCCTGATCGTCCTCTTGCCCTGTGCGGAGGCTCGGGGGCTGCTCTCGCAAACCCGGCTCCGGCCGAACCGTTGACAGCGTCAACATACCAGCCCGAGAGCTTGGGCCCCGACAGTGCACCCGGGCTACGGCCTGTTCGCATGAGGGAACCGCCAGACCAGCCGAAGCATTACGCAAGGCATTAAGACCTCGAAGGAGTGAAACCATTCCTCCGAGGCCTCGGGGGCTACACCTGGCGGGTGCGCTCGCGCGCACCCACCGGAACAAAGTACAACCGAGAAAGGCTGGTCCCCTTGCAAAAAAGTGTGACGCAAGCCTCCAAGCGAGTGTTAACACTCCCTTCGAGGCTCGGGGGCTACTGTCGGGGACCATAATTAGGGGTACCCTCAAGACGCCTAATTCTCAGCTGGTAACCCCCATCAGCATAAAGCTGCAGAGGCCTGATGGGTTTGATTAAGTCAGGGATCAGTCCATACGAGCGACTCGATCGCGCCTCGCCCGAGCCTAGCCTCGGGCAAGGGCAGCCGACCCTGAGGTGTTTCCGTCTCGCCCGAGGCCCCTTTTTCACGGCAGACACATCTCCGGCTCGCCCGAGGCCTTGCCTTCGTTGAGAGGCAACCCTGACTAAATCACCGCGCCAACCGACCAAGTCACCGGGGCATTTAACGCAAAAGGTAAGACCGACGGGCGACCAGGCTTTGCTAGAGGTGCCATAGGAGGCTCCGCCCGACCCAGGGCTCGGACTCAGGCTAAGGCCCCGGAAGACGGCGAACTCCGCTCCGCCCGACCCAGGGCTCGGACTCGGGCTAAGGCCCCGGAAGACGGTGTACTCGGGCTAAGGCCCCGGAAGACGGCGAACTCCGCTCCGCCCGACCCAGGGCTCGGACTCGGGCTAAGGCCCCGGAAGACGGCGAACTCCGCTCCGCCCGACCCAGGGCTCGGACTCGGGCTAAGGCCCCGGAAGACGACGAACTCCGCTCCGCCCGACCCAGGGCTCGAACTCGGGCTAAGGCCCCGGAAGACGACGAACTCCGCCTCGCCCGACCCAGGGCTCGGACTCCGCCCTGGCCTCTGCCGAACGACCTCCGCCTCGCCCGACCCAAGAGCTCAGGTTCGGCCTCGACCGTGTAGGACAGACTCGACCTCGACTTCGGAGGAGCCTCCACGTCGCCCGACCTAGGACACAAGACCGCCACGTCAACAGGAAGCGTCATCATCACCCTGCCCTGAGCCGACTTGGGTCGCAGAGAACAAGACCGGCGTCCCATCTAGCCAGCTCCGCCAGATAGGCAATGATGGCGCCCCGCTAGACCCATGACGACGGCGGCTCTCGGCTCCCTTACGGAAGCAGGAGGACGTCAGCAAGAGCACAGCTGTTCCAACAGCTGTCCCTCCATCAGGCTTCGTTACTCCTCCAACAGCCACGACACCACACCGGCTGGGTGCCAAGATCTCTCCGGCTGCCACCTTGGCATGTACTTAGGGCACTAGCTCCCCCCCGCTAGACACGTAGCACCTTGCTACACCCCCATTTTGTACACCTGGATCCTCTCCTTACGCCTATAAAAGGAAGGACCAGGGCCTTCTTAGAGAAGGTTGGCCTCGCGGGAACGAGGGCAGGGGCAGGCGCTCTCCTGGGGCCGCTCACTCCCCTCACCCGCGCGGACGCTTGTAACCCCCTACTGCAAGCGCACCCGACCTGGGCGCGGGGCGAACACGAAAGGCCGCGGGAATCTCCGTCTCCCTCGTCACGACCCGGCTCCGGCCACCGACCTCGCTCTCTTCCCCCCTTCGCGCTCGCCCACGCGCTCGACCCATCTGGGCTGGGGCACGCGGCACACTCACTCGTCGGCTCGGGGACCCCCCGGTCTCGAAACGCCGACACTATTCTTCCTCTCCACTACACCATTTTGTTGAGGTGTGTAGGGAGAAGAGAACTCATGCTTGATGTCCTCCTCCTCAAGGAAGCCTTCAATTTGAGAGTTCTTGAACTCCGTCCCATTGTCGCTTCTTATCTTTTTGATCCTTAAGCCGAACTCATTTTGAGCCCGTCTCAAGAATCCCTTTAAGGTCTCTTGGGTTTAAGATTTTTCCTGCAAAAAGAATACCCAAGTGAAGCGAGAATAGTCATCCACAATTACAAGACAATACTTACTCCCACCGATGCTTATGTAAGCTATCGGGCCGAATAAATCCATGTGGAGTAGCTCAAGCGGCCTGTCGGTCGTCATGATGTTCTTGTGTGGATGGCGGGTACCAACTTGCTTCCCTGCTTGACATGCGTTACAAACCTTGTCTTTCTCAAAATGAACATTGGTTAGTCCCAAAATGTGCTCTCCCTTTAGAAGCTTGTGAAGATTCTTCATCCCAACATGGGCTAGTCAGCGATGCCAGAGCCAACCCATATTAGTCTTAGCAATTAAGCAAGTGTCGAGTTCAGCTCTATTGAAATCAACTAAGTATAGCTGACCCTCTAACACTCCCTTAAATGCTACTGAATCATCACTTCTTCTAAAGACAGTAACACCTAAATCTGTAAAAAAAACAGTTGTAACCCATTTTGCATAATTGACAAACTAAAAGCAAGTTATAATCTAATGAATCTACAAGAAAAAACATTGGAAATAGAATGGTCAGGTGATATAGCAATTTTACCAAGTCCTTTGACCAAACCTTGATTTCCATCCCCGAATGTGATAGCTCTTTGGGGATCTTGGTTTTTCTCATAGGAGGATAACATTCTTTTCTCCCTAGTCATGTGGTTTGTGCACTCGCTATCAATGATCCAACTTGAGCCCCCGGATGCATAAACCTACAAAACAGTTTTAGGCATTGTTCTTAGGTACTCAAACAGTCTTGGGTCCTTTCACATTAGAAACAAGCACCTTGGGTACCCAAACACAAGTCTTTGAGCCCTTGTGCTTGGCCCCAACATATTTGGCAACTATTTTGCCTGATTTGTTAGTCAGCACATAAGAAGCATCAAAAGTCTTAATTGAAACAATAGGCTCATTTGATGCAGTAGGAGTTTTCTTTTTAGGCAATTTAACATGAGTGGATTGCCTAGAGCTAGATGCCTCACTCTTATACATAAAAGCATGATGAGAGCCAGAGTGAGACTTCCTAGAATGAATTCTCCTAATTTTGTGTTCGGGATAACCAGCAGGATATAAAATGTAACCCTCGTTATCCTAAACCATGGGAGCCTTACCCTTAACAAAATTAGACAATCTTTTGGGGGCATTGAGCTTGACATTGCCTCCCTGTTGGAAGCCAATGCCATCCTTAATATCAGGGCGTCTCCCATTATAGAGCATGCTTCTAGCAAATTTAAATTTTTCATTTTCTAAGTCATGCTCATTAATCTTAGCACTAAGTTGAGCTATGTGATCATTTTGTTGTTTAATTAAAGCTAGGTGATTATGGATAGCATCAACATTAACATCTCTACATCTAGTACAAATAGAAATATGATTAACACTAGAAGTATAGGGTTTGCAGACATTTAATTCATCAATCTTAGCATGTAACATGGCATTTTCATTTCTAAGATTGGAAATAACATCATTGCAAACATTTAAATCCTTAGCCTTAGCAATTAATTTTTCATTCTCAATTTTAAGGCTAGTAAGAGAGACATTCAATTTATCAATCTTAGCAATTAAACTAGCATTATCATTTCTAAGATTGGTAATTGAATCATCACATATATTTGACTTCTCAACCTTAGCAATCAAATTAGCATTCTCAATTCTAAGGTTGGAGATAGTGTCATGGCAAGTGCTAAGCTCACTAGTTAATTTTTCACATTTTCCGATCTCCTAAGCATAAGCATTTTTTACTTTAACATGTTTTTTATTTTCCTTAATAAGGAATTCCTCTTGGCTATCCAAGAGTTCATCCTTCTCATGAATAGCACCTATCAATTCATTTAATTTTTCCTTTTGTTGCATGTTTAAGTTGGCAAAAAGAACAAGCAAGTTATCTTCATCATCACTAGAACTAGCCTCATCACTAGATGTTGTATATTTTGTAGAGGCTCTAGATTTTACCTTCTTCTTGTCGTCCTTTGCCATGAGACACTTGTGGCCAATGTTGGGGAAGAGGAGGCCCTTGTTGACGGCGATGTTGGCGGCGTCCTCGTCGGAGGAGTCGGTGGAGCTCTCATCGGAGTCCCACTCCCGGCATACATGGGCATCGCTGCCCTTCTTCTTGTAGTATTTCTTCTTTTCCTTCCTCTTTCCCTTCTTGTCGTCGCCCCTGTCACTATCACTAGATAATGGACATTTAGCAATGAAATGACCGGGCTTACCACATTTGTAGCAAACTTTCTTAGAACGGGGTTTGTAGTCTTTCCCCTTCCGTTGCTTGAGGATTTGGCGAAAGCTCTTGATGATGAGCGTCATCTCCTCGTTGTTGAGCTTGGAGGCGTCGATGGGGAGCCTACTTGATGTAGACTCTTCTTTCTTCTCCTCTGTTGCTTTAAAGGCAACGGGTTGCACCTCAGGTGTAGTGGTGGCGCCTCGCTCGATGATTTGTTTGGAGCCTTTGATCATCAATTCAAAGCTTACAAACTTTCCTATAACCTCCTCAGGAGATATTAGCTTGTATCTAGGATCACCACGAATTAATTGAACTTGTGTAGGATTAAGAAAAACAAGTGATCTTAGAATAACCTTGACCATTTCATGGTCATCCCATTTTGTGCTCCCGAGGTTGCGCATTTGGTTCACCAAGGTCTTGAGCCGATTGTACATGGCTTGTGGCTCCTCCCCTTGGTTGAGCATGAATCGACCGAGCTCCCCCTCGATCGTCTCCCGCTTGGTGATCTTCATCACCTCATCTCCTTCGTGCGCGGTCTTGAGCATGTCTCAAATCTCCTTGGCGCTCTTCAACCCTTGCACCTTATTATACTTCTCTCGACTTAGAGAGGTGAGGAGTATAGTAGTGGCTTGGGAGTTGAAGTGCCGGATTTGGGCGACTTCGTCCAAGCCATAGCCTTCGTCCCCCGGAAATGGTATCTGCGCTCCAAACTCAATAATGTCCCAAATACTAGCGTGGAGTGAGGTTAGGTGATGCCTCATTTTATCACTCCACATGTTATAATCTTCACCCTCAAAAACGGGTGGTTTGCCTAGTGGGACGAAAAGTAAAGGAGTGCGTCTAGAGATACGGGGATAATGAAGTGGCGTCTTACTATACTTCTTGCGCTCATGGCGCTTAGAAGTGACGGACGGCGTGTCGGAGCCGGAGGTGGATGGCGACGAAGAGTCGGTCTCGTAGTAGACCACTTTCTTCATCTTCTTTTTCTTGTCGCCGCTCCGATGCGACTTGGTGTGTGAAGGGGATCCTTTCCCCTTGTTGCCGGACTCTCCCGATGGAGTCTTCCCGTGACTTGTGGCGGGCTTCTCGCTGGTCACGACCTCCTTCTTGGCGTGATCTCCCGACATCACTTCGAGCGGTTAGGCACTAATGAAGTACCGGGCTCTGATACCAATTGAAAGTCGCCTAGAGGGGGGTGAATAGGCGGAATCTGAAAATTATAAACTTAAGCACACACTACAAGCCAGGGTTAGCGTTAGAATTAAAATCGAGTCCGAAAGAGAGGGTGAAAACAAATCAAAAGCAAACAAAGCGGATGACACGGTGATTTGTTTTACCGAGGTTCGGTTCTTGCAAACCTACTCCTCGTTGAGGTGATCACAAAGACCGGGTCTCTTTCAACCCTTTCCCTCTCTCAAACGGTCACCTAGACCGAGTGAGCTTTTCTCCTCAATCAATTGGGTCACTTAGACCCCGCAAGGACCACCACACAATTGGTGTCTCTTGCCTTGATTATAAATGTCTTGAGAACAAGAATGGGGAAGAAGAAAAGTGATCCAAGCGCAAGAACTCAAATGAACACAAATATCTCTCTCACTAGTCACTAATTGTTTGGAGTGATCTTGGACTTGGGAGAGGATTTGATCTCTTGTTTGTGTCTTGGAGTGATGTCTAGAGCTCTTGTATTGAATGCAATGGCTGAAAACTTGGATGCCTTGAAGTGTGGTGGTTGGGGGTATTTATAGCCCCACCCACCAAAATGGTCGTTGGGGAGGCTGTCTGTCGATGGGCACCACCGGACACTGTCCGGTGCACCAGCCACGTCACCCAACTATTAGGGTTCGACCGTTGGAGCTCTGTCAGCCTGGGCCGGACAGTCACTATTCACTGTCCGGTGCGCCTTCTGGCGCTGCTCTGACTTCTACGCGAACTGTTCGCGCACTGTTCACGTACTATTCACCTTTTGCAGACGACCGTTGGCACTGTAGCTGTTACTCCGCATGGCACACCGGACAGTCCGGTGCTACACCGGACAGTCCGGTAAATTATAGCGGAGTGGTATTTCCAGAAACCCGAAGCTGAGGAGTTTGTAGTTGATCTCCCTGGTGCACCGGACACTGTCCGGTGGCACACCAGACACTCCGGTGCGCCAGACCAGAGCTGCCTTCGGTTTCTTTTGATCCTTTTGTTTTGAACCCTAACTTGTTCTTTTTATTGGTTTGTGTTGAACCTATGGCACCTGTAGAACATATAATCTAGAGCAAATTAGTTAGTCCAATTGTTTGTGTTGGGCAATTCAACCACCAAAATCATTTAGGAAAAGGTTTGACCCTGTTTCCCTTTCAGTCTCTATATATATGTACCCCATTCTATGCAATAGATCAAGCCTTTCACAATTCTACAGTTTCAATAGTTATTAATCATGTTCACAAGTTATAAAACAAGCTTAGCCCAATAAATATGTATCAAATGAACAAAGTAACATAAGCTTGTCCAAGCAGTGCTACGTACAAATCACCACTAACAATATAGTCTCATTCTAAGCACTATACACACAAAGGTCAGAAATGCTTGATAGTATATGATGTGATGCAATGTAGATATTATAAAAACTGAAATAAAAGCTAAAGTACAAAAAAGTAAATAGTATTATATAAGATCCAAAGCTTTCACCCTTTAGGACTAGTTTGGAAACTTAAATATATATCTGAACACGATCGAACTAGCTAGCATCAGAGATCAATTTGATGTCAGGATGCATGATTACACTGCTAGTATCTATAGAGCTAGTACAGATTGTTGGCAGTGGCCGGTTTGGTAAAGATTGTCTAATAATTTGCTGGGCATGTCAGTTACAGTGTTGGATTAGATATTAACTGGCAAAACATGATATGGAAGCAAGCAAGGCATCTGGGTGTGCTGCATTGTTTGTTTAGCAGCAGCGTCTGGTGGACAAAGAAAAGAGGGGATAGACATGAGATGTCGGCAAGGGCCGGGCCGGGGGATCGATATGGACAGGACAAGTCACCCCCAGCATCATCATCGGCCGGCTGGCAATTATTCATTCCTCTTATTGCTAACACAGGAGAAAAAGATGCAATCAGCCATGCCATCACTCTAAAGCTTGGCTGCTTTACATCATTACACCAGATCTTGGCACAGTTCATGCACGTCCTTTAGTTCAGGGGTCGCTGTGTTGGATGGTACCAACGCAATTTCGTGACAAGAGAAATTGAGCTTGCAATTCCTGGGCCTGATTTCTGTCTACCATTTGTGGAAACGCAACAGTTGAGCAGCTGTTTGAATGATGATGGATTTCAGTGTAATTATTACTCCCTCCGTTCTTTTTTATTTGTCGCGTTTTAGTTTGAAAATGTGAACTAGCGGGTGACAAATATTCGAGAACGGAGGTAGTACTAGAAACAGTAGAGCACTATAGATGTTTTCGCTGATTGTTGTCAGTGTCTTTTTGAGAGAGGTTTCACTAGTCAATAGAGCATTGTGTTTGCAACTAAACAGCTGGCCCTTGTCATAGCATGGGTCTCGAAGGGAAATGGAGGCCCACTAGGACTCGAAATCTTCTATCTTAATTCTTCGGTGCCGTTTTCAATCTTTTTTTCTCTCACTATATTGGGAATTGAAACATCAGCATACAATCAGAATCGTAGTGAGTTCCTACTTGACAAGTCACTGAAAAACGACAGAAATAAAAAAAGCACTAGCAAAATTCAGAAAAACACATACATGACTGAAAGGCCACATGGTTTTTCGTTTGGTTTGACATTTGACTGTTGCCGACAGTTTATGTTTATATACATAGATATAGAAATCTAATAATATAATTAACAAGAAACGATCAAAAGTAGAATACAGTTCATGTCGAATAGCATGTATGCGAATGAGTGGCAATTGATGTCAGATTATTAGGTGCTATTTGTTTTCTTTCAAGATTATTTATGGATTATATAAGCATTTAATGACCTACTTATTGATTATTATAATATATACGTATCTAGATTATATAATTAATTTAATAATATGTATTGTTTGTTTGTCTCTTAGCTTATTTATGAGCTGAATTATATAATCTACAGGATAAACAAACAGGGCTGAGCAAAGACGGATCCAGCGGTGGGGCGGGCGGGGCTCAAGCCTCCCTACCACTTCGAATCCTATGGAGCCCCACTACAGCCTCCCCTAATATAAAATGTATACAATATAATGTAGAATGAACTTTTATACTGTAGCAATTTAATTCAGTCTCTCCTAAACTTTTCCCTCGCTTCGTCCCTGGCGCCGAGTTAAGTGTCATGGGTGCATGCGCATCATTGTGTTGATGGCCTCGGCCGCTGCCGACCGCCGGCGACCTCCTCGGGGCGGTTGGCGTCGATATGGACGGTGCAGAGCAGCAGCTGCCAACACCGGCCGTGCAGCATTTTGGGCCGGCTGCACTGCAGGCACGGATCACATTTTGGGCCTGGCTGTTCAGCTAGCATTTTAGATAACATTATATTGCAAGTCGAAATAAGCCCATCATGAAGTCGAAATAAAACAATCAACACTAACTAGTTTGGAAACTACATTTTCCCAATAAATTCCTATTTTTCCAAGAGAAAATAAACTAATTTCACTTGGGAAAATGAAAATCCTGTGAGAAATTGGGGTTCCCAAACTATCTCTAAAATAAAAAACAGGAGATTCTTATCTTAAACCAAAAGGAGGAAATGAAACATGGAAGCATTTTTTCTACGTTTTTAGTTAAGAAGAAACAAATTTTATTACTTAAAATTGATACTTGTTCTAAAGTAGGATCCAATACACTGGGGGTCTGTATCTACCTACATCGCATTGTTGACCTGTCTATATCTACCACGTTAGCTTTTATCTATCAGAACTTTCTAGTGCAGAACATTTATCGTCGGCATAAAGCCACATCATTGATAGATCAGGGTTTCCTTTATGGATTTTTGTTCCAAATGAAATTCTACGTTTCATTATAAAAAACGAACATTAAAAAAGAAAATAAAAATTATTTAGCTCATAAAGAAAATAAAACATTACAACACGTAAACAAAATTACACAGTACATAGATCAAATAAAAATAATTATTACATAATACATTAAAAATGAAAATAACTTGACTTAAATAAAAAAATACATAAATAATAAGAATAAAATCGAATTGCCTTGGGGTAGACCCCAAACGTGCTCCATTAAACCATTTTGGATTTGATCATGCAACAGGCTTCCATGAAGTGTTGCTTGTTGCTGAAGGATAGCTACAAAGCTTGTTAATGCTTTGGGGTCACTGTTGGTGCTGCAATAGAGGACTCAACTATCTTGTAGCTGTCCACATCGTATGACCTCTATGCTTATCCTCAATGATTATATTGTACAGACAGATACATGCATGCATCATCACACTGAGTAATTGCTGGGAGAAAGAACGATATGGGGTTGCAAGTATATGAAATCAAACCTTAAGCACCTCAAATGCCCTCTCTACATCCTTTTGTGCCCTCTCCAGGCACGTAGCAAACGCCCAGAGTTTGGGGGTGATGAGTACATGGACGTCAACTATATGGTTAAGGCCCAATCAATTATTGATTCTCAAGCTCAAGAGAAGATGACGTCCAGAATCTGCCAGAAATCAGTGACGTCTGTTTCTTGGCCTAAAGGCCTTGTACATCCTAGAGTTGCTCGGCCACCCTCTTGGCCACCACCTGAGTCGAGGACGACTCCAATTCAAGTGGGGGAGGATGATGAGGACATCACTCTCATACAAAGAATCCATGGATCGACAACACGAGCACAAGCATGGCAGCTAAATCTCTAGGTTCATTCTAACCTAGTCAATTATGTTTTAGAGCTTATACTTGGTGTCATGGATGTTTTGATGATTAGGAACCTTGGAGAGGACCAACAAAGACTTGAGAAAGGTCAAGATATCAAGGAGGAGAAACTAGGACATTCACAACAAGAGAAAGTCAAGTCCAATCCAACTTTGTCTCCACCTCGGAGTTCGGAACCAGTCTGCACTAAAATGGACGCCCAGGATGCATCATAACTCCGATTAGATTAGACTTTATATGGATGGAAAGATAAGGAGATAAGCTTTCCAACCCAACTGGTCCCACCATAAAATTCATCCAGAGTCAACGGGAATCATCGAAACAAGTCGATGTTCAGATTCTGTTTTGGTGTTGCAACATTGTGTATTGGACCGTTGGGCCGTGTATCGTGTTGGAGCCTATTAGGGGTTCCTCCAGGGGTTGTGCACGCCCCTAACCTCTATTTTAACAGTAGCCTCTGCCACATTAGGGTTTGGGTTTTGCTTAGATTATTCTGTCCTCGAACAGTTTAGCCGTCATCGGCTTGTGAGACCCCATCTCGTAATCAATACGGTTTGGTTGTGTTCTTCATGTTCTTGCTTGTGTTCTTGATGGCGCTTGCAGTGATAAGCCTTCGTGGCGAGGTCACTCATGTGTCACGAGTGATAACCAACGGAGCAGTGGTATCAAAGCCAGGTTCACTTGATAGGGAACGAGTCCCGATCTTCCGTGAGGTACGATAACTTGATTGGGTGGAGATCTCGACGTTGATGATCTAAGGCTCCAAAAGAACGGCTTCTCGCAATCACTACACCACTACTCCGTTGGTTATCACCCGTGAATTCGATACCTTTAGTGATGGCCATAGAGGTTATGGTGATGGTCGATGCGCTGATTTCGATAATCCGCGTGTAAGGCGTCGTGCACACGGACGCCTGGTAAGATTTGAAGACGAGGAGTTTGAAGGGCGTGATCGTGAGGAAGGATCTGATGAGAATCCCTTTGCAAATGATAGAATGTTTGGTCGGCGTCATCATCACCAACATGCTGACTTTGAAGATAGAGACTTTTATCATGGACGACGTCATAGAAATGACCCAGACAATATTGCCCGAGTTAAGTTGGATATGCCTAAATTTACGGGGAAAGAAAGTGCGGGTGAATATCTTAACTGGGCTAAACCGTGTGATAAAATTTTTAGAGTTCACAATCTTTCAGATCAACACCGAGTGAACTTGGCCCCAGTCGTGTTTTCTGGTTATGCTCTTACTTGGTGGAATCAATTAAAAGAACATTAATTTTAAATAGAACACGAAGTCAAAATCTTTAAGATAGTCCATGAGACCGCGAGCTTGACGCCTAAATATTCTTTGAACCAATCAGGTTGAAACCGACATGGAAACCCAGCTATCATCTTCAGTGGATACTTAAAACCAGGTGGTGGCCTAAAAGGTTCTTTAATCAAATACTTTTGTCTTACCTTATTTTGTAGTTTTTCACCTATGTAATCTGAAATTCTCCTTCTATCTGATGGATCATATGGAAGCTCATCAAAATTTACCTTATGTCACTACCGGAATCTGAGCCTTTGCCGAGTGCCGGACGCTTTGCCGAGTGCCTTTTCTCGGGCACTCGGCAACGATGGCTTTGCCGAGAGCCGCACTCGGCAAAGCTCGGCTCTCGGTAACGAGCGTCTTTACCGAGCGTAGGACACTCGGTACAGGTCCACACTCGGCAAATACATGTTTGCCGAGTGTCAAACACTCGGCAAAGGGAGCTCTCGGCAAAGGGCCGTCAGCGGCCGTCCCAAAGCTGACGGCCGTCAGTCTTTGCCGAGTGCCAACCGTCGGCTCTCGGCAAAGATGCTTCTTTGCCGAGTGCCGCGCAGCTGGCACTCGGCAAAGGAAGCTTTACCGAGTGTCTTATCCAGACACTCGGCAAAGTATATTTTTATTTTTTTGATTTTGTCTCCCAAACTTTTTGTGGTATGTTCCTACACTATGTAGACCTACATGTATCATTTGTGGACAATTATAACATAGTTTTCAATCGTTAGTAGATTTAGTTCGTTTTTTGAAATTCTTCGGAAAATTCAAATTTGAACTGCAGGTCACTCGAAACTTGGAAAACCGTGCATGAAAAAATGATATTCATGTTACTTAGCATAAGTTACGACCGATTTCAGAAGCGTACCATAAACTTCGAGCAACATGCTCACTAAACATGGCCGTCAACTTGGCATGCACATGTTTAAAAATTGTATAAAACACAAATAAAGTCAGAAAATCATGAAACTTGTCCACGTGTCATGATATCATATGTAGAGGCTGTGATAAAAAATTTAGAATGTTTGGAGAAAGTTGTGAGACACTATGTGTAGAAACCTTCTAGATTCACATTGAAACTCTATGATTTCATGTGTAGTCCTCTTAGGTTTCTACACATAGTGTCTCACAACTTTCTCCAAACATTCTAAAATTTTTATCACAGCCTCTAAATATGATATCATGACACGTGGACAAGTTTCATGATTTTCTGACTTTGTTTGTGTTTTATACAATTTTTAAACATGTGCATGCCAAGTTGACGGCCATGTTTAGTGAGCATGTTGCTCGAAGTTTCCGGTACGCATCTGAAATCGGTCGTAACTTATGCTAAGTAACATGAATATCATTTTTTCATGCACGGTTTTCCAAGTTTCGAGTGACCTGCAGTTCAAATTTGAATTTTCCGAAGAATTTCAAAAAAACAAACTAAATCTACTAACGATTGAAAACTATGTTATAATTGTCCACAAATGATACATGTAGGTCTACATAGTGTAGGAACATACCACAAAAAGTTTGGGAGACAAAATCAAAAAAATAAAAATATACTTTGCCGAGTGTCTGGATAAGACACTCGGCAAAGCTTCCTTTGCCGAGTGCCAGCTGCGTGGCACTCGGCAAAGAATAGGGAAAGAGTCTTTGCCGAGTGTCGCCCAAGGGACACTCGGCAAAGATGGCTTTGCCGAGTGCCAGCGATCTGGCACTCGGCAAAGCTTATTTTAAAATTTTAAAAAAAACTTTGCCGAGTGCCAGATCACGGCACTCGGCAAAGCGCCCTACATACAACGGCCAGCGGGCATCTTCCTCACTCTCTCTCTCACTCACTCAACGCCGCCGCCGACGCCACGCCCTCACCGTCGCCGCTCCCTCGCCGCCGCTGCCGTGCCGTTCCTCGCGCCCGCGCCGCGCCGCCGCCGTGCCCCCTCGCCTGCGCCGCCGCCGCGCGCCCGTGCCCGCGCCGCCTCCGCGCGCCCTCGCCCGAGCGCGCTCCCGTGCCCGCCGCCGTCGCGCGCCCTCGCCCGCGCGCGCCCGCGCTTGCCCTCGCGCTCGCCGAAGCCGCGCCCGCCGTGCCCGCGCTCGCCGTGCCGTTGCCCGCGCTCGCCGTGCCGTGCCTACGCTCGCCGTGCCGTGTCCGCGCTCGTCGTGTTGTGCCCGCGCTCGCCCTCGCGCTCGCCGTGCCATGCCCCTCGTCGTGTCGCGCCCTCGCGCTCGTCGTGCCGTGCCCGCGCTCGCCGTGCCGTGACTACGCTCGCCGTGCCGTGTCCGCGCTCGTCGTGTTGTGCCCGCGCTCGCCCTCGCGCTCGCCGTGCCGTGCCCCTCGTCGTGTCGCGCCCTCGCCCGTCGTCGTGCCCCTCGCCTAACCCCTCGCCCTCGCCCGTGCCCCCGCCGTTTCCTCGCCCACCGCCCCCGCCCGTGCCCCCGCCGCACTCCTCGTCGTGACCCCGCCGTTTCCCCGCCGTGCCCTCGCCCGCCAGGCGCCTCGCCCGCGACCCGTCGTCTCGCCCGCGCCCCGTCGTCTCGCCCGCGCCCCGTCGCCTCGCCCGTGCCGAAACCTCTAAGGTGATTACTTGATTTATGTTATACGTGTATGATTTATATGAAATGATTAGTTTTAATATTAAGTTAATTATATACGTGCATGATTAGGTTAATATGTAGTATTGTGGATTGCCGGCCATCGTGCCGTTGAATTATGCGTGGATGTCAGCCATCGTGCTGATAGTTTTATTTGCAGGATTTTGAAACCTCCCCGTGCAGGGGAGGTGCTGCCGAAATTTTCTGTTGCTAGGCTTTTGTATTAACAGACTTGTGTTTCTTTTTTACAGAGAAGATACTTGTCTTCCTAGCCGCTGCGGGTCTCCCTGCACCGCGTCCCGTCGCCACTGCACCGACCCGCCACAGCCCCACTAGCCTGACTCCACCGCCACCCTAGGTATAACCTCTACATCCGCATCATGGTCGTAGATCACCTAACCCAGTTAGGCGTCTCCCGTTCGAAAGTGATACGGTGTAGATATGCAGATCTTTGCATATCTACAAATGTATCAGTTTCGAATTGTCCACGTTTTTTGGACAGCCCGCGGTTGCGTAGATGGTGTTAGTTTCATGCTCTACTCCGGTCTGAGATAGAGTTTCGGTGTCACCTCCCTGTTGTTCTCCGGACAGTACACTCTCCCTGCCAGGACGTGTATCCGGAGAACAGCGGGGAGGTGCTGCCGAAATTCTATCTCGGATCGGAGTAGAGCATGAAAACTAACTCCATCTACGCAACCGCGGGTGGGATTAGGACCTATCGTCACCTATTAGAAGGTAGGAACGTAGTGTACATGCATTACATGTCTATATTAAACTATACTCGGTTATATATGTTAGAGGATGGAGGACCGTGAGTGGATGTACACGGGCCGTAGAGGAAGGAACGATGTCACCACTGAATGGATTAGAAAGACCGATGATTTCGTGGAACGGGCATATGGCGAAGCTGCTAAAGGAGCGAGTCTAGTCCCATGCCCGTGCAGCAAATGTGACAACCAGAAAAGAAAACCAAAGAAGACCATGGTAGAACATATTTGGAAGAATGGATTTACGCCGGGCTATACTCGGTGGATATTTCATGGTGAAGCGCATCGTACGAGAGAAGAGGTGCTGAGACAACGTGTCGAGGATTATGACGCGGATGCGGGGGTAGTGGATATGTTGAACGACTATCAGGAGGCACAGTACACGGGAGGATGTATGGATGACGAGCCAGAGCCAACTGCAAAGGCGTTCTACGACATGTTCGACGCGGCACAGAAGCCCCTTCACGGCCAGACAAAGGTTTCTCAACTGGATGCCATTGGGCGTGTAATGGCGTTCAAGTCGCAGTACAGCATCAGTAGAGATGCATTCGATGGCTTGTTGACAGTTATTGGGAGTCTGCTTCCGGATGATCACGTTCTGCCAAAGAGCATGTACGAGGCACAGAAACTACTTCGTGCACTTAAGATGACGTATGAGCAGATTCATGCTTGTTCGAAGGGCTGCGTGCTATTTAGGAAAGAATACGCGGAGGCAAAGTACTGTCCCAAGTGTAATTCGTCTAGGTTTATGGTTGTTGATGAGGAGGAGGATGAGGTGCAAAATGATAATGACTTAGTAATCCTTGAAGGCAATGACATTACTGACGAACTTGCGTCTTCCGATGGTGTGGAGATTGAAATGCTTGATAGTGATGATGAGAGTTATGATCCGGCTAACCCCGACACATATGAAGATTATTTTTAATCGATGTAATGCTATATGACTTTTTATTTCGCACCTGTTTTTAAATACATCTTTTTATATGTGCTTATTTGTTTACTCTTAATTGCAGGTTGTTGGACAAATATGGTGGGCGGTTTCCTGAGGAGGAGGAGGGGGAGGAGGAGTAGGACGGCGGACGATGCAGAGCAGGCAGCGCAATAGGACGAGGCAGAGCAGGCAGCGCAGCAGCAGGCGGCGCCTCAGGACGACGACGACCAGCAGCAGGACGACGACGACCAGCAGCAGGATGCCTCAGGTTCAGGCGGCTCTAGTTCGAGGAGCATCTACCTGCGAGGCCCCGCGAGTCTCCCTCAGCGTCCCATACTTCGGGACAGACGGCCGCTGATTCGGCCGGAAGGGGAGAGGTATGTAACTTTATGTTCTTCATTCTTGTTCATATTATGTGTTCAAAATCATAATATAAACTAATACTTTTTATTTATCACTTGGACAGGTCTTGGACGGTTTTGGATTCTGCTGGGGGTCATCGTCGCCCCCCCCAATGGCATCCTCGGCCTGCTGTGCAGGGAACACTTCCCTGGACTTGTGGAGTACGCCGGAGTGACGGGCCCAGCCTTCACCTTTGACCACTACGCCGTCGCCCCCGATGCAGTAGACCGGGACGGCAGGGAATTCAATAACAAGGCGGAGCGGGTGAAGCAAGAGCTGTGGGTAAGTCTTAGTATAATGTAAAATATGTCGCATTCGTTGCAAATTCTTGAAATAATGTATGGATACATCGTTTTTGTATGCAGGATTTCTTCAGATGCGATGCTGGATACGAGGCTAGGGCGGATGTGGTGGCCACCACGAGCTGTAAGAAGCTCGTCGTGGACATGCACTATGAGGCCCGCATCCAGGCCATCATCACCTACCACGGCTCCGTCCTTGGGGAGAAGGTGACCAAAACTCAAGCCCGAACCATGTCGTTGACCAGGGAGCAGTACCTGCAGGTAAAGTCATGCATGTTTGGTACCAGTACTCCATACATGAATTTTATTTTATCTTCTGATATGCACTTTACGTGTTTACTTTGCAGATGATTCCACATTGGTGCGCCGCACATCCTCTGTGCTGGGAGCAGATGGTGGATAGGTGGTGTTCGGCTGAGTGGGACGAGGCGCACACAGCTAGCCGGGAACGGCGTTTGATGATGCAAGGCCCCTCCCACCACCAAGGCAGCCGGAGCCTGGGCCAATATGCCGAAGCATGGGTACGCCACCTTTTTTATTTAGATATATAGCACTAAGTTAGATATTATTTCTAACTATCTCGTTGGTTTTCGTTGCAGTCGGCGTCACATGGTGGAAGGCCTTGCTCCACCTTCTCGGCCTATGCTATGGCCCATAAGGGTAAGGCGACGTCCGACGTCACCTACAACCCGGATGACGGGCCCGAGGCCTACACCAACCCCGCCGTCTACAGCCGCCTCCATGACTACACCGCCATGGCGCAGGAGGTCCATGGCCCAGACTATGATCCGAGCACCCAGCCGATCGACACTGATGTGCTCATGAGGGTCGGAGGAGGCAAGAGACATGGGCGGTACTGGATTGCCGACGGGGCAATCGACTCGTCCTCCACTCCCACTCTGTCTCAGGTGAGAGCAAGGAGCACGGGCTCGAGTCCAGCCATACGACCTCGGCACGACAGCTCACAGCATCGCATACAGCAACTCGAGGTTAGTGTAACTCGTCCTTCCTTGAGTTATATACCTACTCTTTGAGTTACTATAACGTTGGCTTGTAATATTACAGACCCAACTAGAAGAAGAGAGGAGGGAACGTCGCGAGATGGAGGCGAGGATGATGGCGGAGCGGGAGGCGGAGCGCCGGGCAGATCATCAGAGGATGGCGGAGATGTTCCAGTACATGCAGAGCCTTGGCGCCGCACAGGGCATCGCTCCGCCACCTCCATTGTTCCCTCCAGTTGACCCTGCTCTCTTCCACACTCCTGTGAGTATCAAAATTGTAGTTAGATGTTTGTAATGCATCTGGTATAACACATGCAATTTCTTCTCTGTGCAGGGCCAATCTGGGGCGGCATCCAACAACCCTCCGGAAGGGTTCAGCCCAACGCAGCCCCGGTCAAGCCGCCCACCTCCATGAGTGTTGTGTTTTCATTGTTTTAGACTTCTGTACTTGTGTATAATACTTATGTCTGTGTTTGATACTTATGTGAGAGCTTGCGACGTTAGAGACTTATGTTTGTGTTTGATACTTATGTTGAACACTTATGTTTGTGATGGATATTTATGTTTGTGGTGACGGTTTTATGTTTGTGTTGGCTATTTATGCCTGTGATGATATTTGTGATGTATATATGTGATATATATGTGATATCTTCTGTTTGTGTGGATGGAATACAAAAAACAAATAAAAAAGGTATATACTGGTCACTTTGCCGAGTGTAACACTCGGCAAAGAGGCTCTTTGCCGAGTGTCAAGGTCATAACACTCGGCAAAGAGCACAGACCTGGGCACCGGCTTAGGTTCTTTGCCGAGTGTTACGTCCCTGGCACTCGGCAAAGAGGTCGGCTTTGCCGAGTGCCACTCGGGACACTCGGCAAAGAACCTGACATGGGGACCCTCCCTGGCGGGTTCTTTGCCGAGTGTCCCAAGTGGCACTCGGCAAAGATGGATTCTTTGCCGAGTGCTGCACGGAAGACACTCGGCAAAACTAACTTCTTTGCCGAGTGTCACATGGGACACTCGGCAAAGCCGCCGTCTCCGTCACTCGACGCCGTAACGGCTGCTTTTCTTTGCCGAGTGCTCTCTGGCACTCGGCAAAGATCTTTGCCGAGTGCCCGATAAAAAGCTCTCGGCAAAGAAGGCTTTGCCGATGCACTGTTCACCGAGCCTTCTTTGCCGAGTGTAACACTCGGCAAAGCTTTTGCCGAGTGTTTTGAACGCTTCGCCGAGTGCTTCAGGCACTCGGCAAAGCGATTGATTCCGGTAGTGTGTCGTGAGATCCGTAAAGGATGATGAGTACCACAGTTGGTGTTTGGTGCATTTGGACTCTTCTTGATGTGCCTCCATCAACATCAGGACTATCGTTGTCGTCTCTTCGTGAAATGCCTCCCTCTGGATTCTCGTTGTCACTTGCTGGGGTTAATTTTCTTTTCAAAAAAACGTTCCAATGTGCTTTGGTTGCCTATTTAATTAGTCAACAATAATACAAAATCAAACACTGTAAATATTGAATGCACAAACAGCCGCATGGCGCACATGATTAAAAATCAATTTAGTCCTTACTTGTCATTTTGCTGGAACAAAGCATACACAAGAAGTTAAGACTTGAGAGGTTTGCTGAATCTGGAAGGTAAAAATCCCTACTTGGGTCTGCCTTTTGAATTTTGATTATATTATCTTTCTGAAAAAAATACAAAACCCTAACTAATTAAATGAGTATGGTGTTCATCAGTAGCTCAGTATGAGTGGCAACTGGCAAAATTGACAACTTTGGATTGGCCGGATTTGAATTTACCTGATAGCATGTACATGTGCCTAGCCTTGCCGGACGCCTTGAGGGATTTTCAAAGAGTCGCCGTTAGGAGTCTGGAGTCACCCAGGTCCTAGTCGCGAGAGGAACAGTCGAACTCGAACAGACGAACGTGATCTGTGCGGTGCAAGGGACGACGGTCGTAGGACTTTTTAATGGCAACGTACGTGAATCACTAATGGGCTTACAGGCTGCGCTTCCTATTTTGCTCATTTGCTGGCTACTAGCAACTATGGTGCTATCAAGGGAAAACAAGTTACATGGGCTGCGCTTCCTATAGCTAGCCAGAAAATCAAAGAACTCGGCAAACCGCCTATAAATAGAGACCACCATATTTCCACCCGCACCACCAAGCAATTAAGCTGTCAAGGGCAAACACCTAGCTACTACCATCCTCTAATAATCTCTCCCTAGCATCCAGCAGAAAACCAGCTGACAATGTTTCGGCGCACCAAGACCACCATGGCCGCGCCACCTACTGACGGCGAGGTGAGGATTCAGAAAGTTGACAAGATCGAGCTCGTCTACAACATCCTTTCCAAGCCGAAACTGCCCAAGCCGACTGCGGGAACCGGGAAGCATCCTGCCACTGGACATGATCAGGCCACGGGCTGGAAGAAGACCGAGAACCCCAGCAGGCCTGCTAGGAGTGTGTTTTCTGTGGAAGACATCAACAAGAGGTCTGAAACGTACATCACGGAGATGAAGAAACGGTTTCTTGGCTAGCTATAGCAGCAGCCAGCAGCAGCTGAGCCTGTGATGATGACAAGAGGTGAAGATCTGGCAGTCAGTACTGGTGTCATCCATCCATGCTTGGAATTGGTTTGGCTATATATATATATGTATATATTTGATATTACCATGTAGGATGGAATATTTGAGAGACTGTGCTCTAGTTATATATAATTGCGTTTATGTATGATATATGCATGTTATGTACATTATATATAGAGAACATAACGTTGAGTAACAAGCTGCTTATTAGTATGAGTATGAGTATGCATGATGTCTGCAAGTTGGTCGTCGGAGATTTCTAATTTTCCTGTTGTGCTTCTCAGAAACCTAACCTGTGCATGCAGTTACTTGCATGCTGTTCCTTTTATGACAATCTGCGTAGGGAACACTCAAATGCACCGCTACTAACTAGCCAAACAGCATGCTAGCATAAGGGGTCTGTTTGAAACGAGAGAAAATGGCTTATTCGAAATAGATACCGAATAAATCGTGTATTAGGAACTTCTGACACAAGTCTTTATCCAAGTGGTTTACTCAATTTTGGTCTTTTTTTTTTGCATTGTTTTAGTCTTGTTCTTTCTGAGTATCTTAAAAAAGGTCAATCAATAAGGATGCATTGCCATGTCAAGAGTTGGTGTGGGTTAATTGCACTGTGTGGATGCAGTTCTTGTGTATTTGCTTGTCAGCAGGTTCAGTGCTAGCAGGAGATGTTAGAGAGAGACAGACCAATGCAAGCAACAACCACAGCAGACAAGTCTCTCAGGCGTGCAGTGGTGCGGAAGGCCGAATTTTTTTTGCATTTTGGTCCTTTCTCAGAAAAAAAATCATGTTTAGACCCTAGAAAATTTTAATGTCATTTTTCGATCCTTTGCTCGGCGTCGTAGCCTATGGCGCCGAGGTAACACAGCTCGGCGCCATATGCTATGGCGCCGAGGTACGTGCTGCGCTGGCACAAATGGACGTCGTGGCGCCGACGTGGCACCGAGCTCGGCGCCATAGATCTTGGCGCCGAGCTCAATTGTGTACACAAAACCTGTCTAGCTCAGTCGGTAATGCACAAGACTCTTAACCTTGTGGTTGTGGGGTTTGAGCCACACAGTGGGTGTTTTTTAATACTTTTTGTCTTTGTCACTTATTTGTTTTTTTTTGTTGTCCAGGTTTTTCGTTTATATCGCTGATTTGTCCGTCCAGATTTATTTCTCATACAGATTTTTTTTGTTTTTGTGACTGATTTGTTTATTCGTCCAGATATTTTTTTTATCCAGCAAGCACAGCGGCTGTGTGCCACAGTGGTCGCGAGCCGTCAACTTTCCCCTTGTTTGCTCAGCTAACCTACACCTAGAAAAATCAAACTGAACCGCAAATGGACTATAATGTTTAAAACTTCTTTTGGAAATGCAATTTGAAGATTAGCATAGGAATAACAATTATGTTTCTCTTTATCAATCAAAAAGTGACCTATAAAATAATAGCATGGTTAGATCTATGCATCGTTCCCTTGATGGGAACTCAGCATTGAATGGAAAGGTTAATTAAATCCGCGGATTAACTATACTATTTAGTTTAGTAGTATGCAAATTAAGTATAAAAGTGAGGGACTGTACAGTCCCCCTACACACAGACACAAGCTCACAAAGTATTTTGTCCACTTGAAAAACTTAAATTTGTTTGAAAACCGTCATGGTAAATGGAGGGAATGAAATTAGGTATCACCTAGTGGAGTAATTTATGCAGTAAATTCTAAAATATATCTTCCATGAGACAAGTATATAATGGAGCATACTTTTATTTAGTGCAGAGGAAAAAAAGATGAATATGTGTGCTTCTTTTTACTGGGAATATGTTATTATGTATCTAGAATTTATGTTCAAAAGAACTCAATAAAAATATAATATTTGTATTTGGTCATGATTGAAGTAAGAGTGTTCTCATTTGAGTTTTATTGTGGTTAGCTGAGCAAACAAGGGGGAAAGTTGACGGCTTGCGACCACTGTGACACACAGCCGCTGTGCTCGCCGGATAAAAAAATCTGGACGAATAAACAAATCAGTTACAAAAACAAAAAATCTAAATGAGAAATAAATTTGGACGGACAAATCAGCGACATAAACGAAAAATCTGGACAACAAAAAAAACAAATAAGTGACAAAGATAAAAAGTATTAAAAAACGCCCACCGTGGGGCTCGAACCCATGTATTTTACCAACTGAGCTAGACAGTCTTTCTGTATAGAATTGAGCTCGGCGCCAAGATATATGGCGTCGAGCTCGGTGCCACGTCGGCGCCACGACGTCCGTTTGTGCCAGCAACCTCGGCGTCATAGCCCATGGCGTCGAGCTGTGTTACTTCGGCGCCATAGGCTATGGCGCCGAGCAAAGGGTCCAAAAATGACATTAAAATTTTATGGTCCAAACGTGAATTTTTTTCCAAGAAAAGACCAAAATGCAAAAAAAATCCGGTGCTGAAGGCACCTGATGCGCGCGCTTCCACGCAAAAGTGTAATCTCATGCTTAGCTTTGTATCGATCGACCAGTCTAGATATATTTAGAATGATTGGAACTAACGTGGAGCAACCTGAGCAACACACATTTGGTTATTGCATCAGCGTCTTGCTCTGGTGTTGCTGCTGGACCTACCTATCAAGTGGAGATTATTATGCGAGAACACCGCGCGCATTTGATTCCCGGGCCGATTTCAGTTTCTATTTTCATTGCATTGGGAGGGATAGCCTAGTTATATTGTATGTACCATTTTACCCTACATACATCATCTGACGCTGATATTTAGCTGTTGGAAAGCAAGGTTTCATTTCCTCATGCATGGACAAGATTATCATTACAGCATTTTTTTTTGCGTGATCTGCACCGAATAAGAACTTAATTCGTCTCTCTCTTTTGGGGGTGGGGGTCGAACAAGAACATGATTTGCCTTCAGGACGCTTCCGTGTGCACTGTTAAGCGCGCTAGTTCCCACCTCCAGTAGTGTGTCTCGTGCATTGTTTCTATCGTCTCTCCCACTTGACGAAACAAAAGAAAAACGTGCTCTTTTTCGTTACTGAAATCCTGCAACAAATTTGTTTTCACAACCGACTGTTCACAGCTCCTTCCGTGAGTACTTGCTTACTTTAGTCACTAAATTTTAGACCCTAGAATTTAATTTGGTAGACCTCGTTTAGTCATATTGTTTGACATTTTAGAGACTAAAAGTAACTAAACTTTAGTTATTAAATTTCAGAAGATGGGAACCAAACAACCCCTTAAATTATAAGTCGTTACAAGTTTTTATATTCACTTATAATATAATTTTTAATTCTTTACTTTTTTAAAGCATCAGTTTTATACGCCCGACGTCACGCGCAAAGCGTATAGGTCTTTGCTCTCCCCCGCTTCTTGTTCTTGCATAACAATAGACTCAATATGTTGTTACACCACATATGGCCACAAGAAACCACTCAAGTCCAACATGACGAAAACTCACAAGCAGCGCAGCGCTCTCTTACTTAATACCACCTCGCTAGCTGAAATAGGATGAGCGACCGAGCGAGACATAAAAAAGGGGACGAGCTCCTTTTAAACTCATACCTTTCTCGACCTTTTTTAGCTAAGATAAAGTGTAATATTTGTTCTTATCGGTATAATATATGACTAGTATGGTGCCCGTGCGTTGCAACGGAACACAAACTATTCGTTAAATGCTTATTACCTGCGCATATCTATGTTCTTGAAATGGTATGGTAGATTGGTTACCTCATTTAAACAAGATCTATCTATGTGTCTCCCGTTCGAGGTTGGCCTCGGGCGAGCTATGATTGCGTCCCCGCCCGAGGTTGGCCTCGCGAGCCGTGACTGTCTCCCATCCGAGGTTGGCCTTACAAGGCGTGAATGCATCTCCCGCATGAGGTTGGACTCGGGCAAGGCATGACTGCGTCTCCCGTTCGAGGTTGGCCTCGGGGGAGGCCTAACTGCGTCTCCCGCCTAAGGTTAGCCTTGATGGATTATGGGGAGGTTACACTAGCGCAAAACAAAATTTTCAACCTCATAAAACCAGAAACTACTGCGGTTATAGATCATGGAATTACCACTAGATGCGCAGGACAGACGTCTCGATGTAGACGAACGCGTCGAGCAGTGTTGTGCAGTCGCCGGCGACCTTCACGTCCTCGCGCGGTTCATCCTAGTGCTCCAGATATAGCACCTCCGAGGTATCCACACGTACAGGGAGGAAGCACGGCATTCCGAACTGCTAGGTTCGTGACGGCGGCTAGGCGAGGATGAGGGGCGGGCGGATGCTCGTTTACTGGTGGCGAATTAGGGTTACCTTAACCGCGCCCTGGTCCCTCATTATATAGGCGTTCTGGTGGGCTTCTAACTCCAAGGCCCATCACTAACCCTAAAGCCATGTCTAATTTCAGATCTAATCCGAGTTAGGCTTCCTTCCCCTTAAGTGTGTGACCCTATAGGTTCACGTACATATAGACATGGCCTGTGGGAGACAGATATCCCCCGGGTCCACCAGAAGGATAAAAGACCTCACGAAAGGCTCAAGGGCCCCATAATTCGTAAGGTCATCCCCCTCGTGGGCCTAGGGAGGAACGACCAATGAAGCGAATCGACACAAAGCCGTATCGGCATGAGCCCAAGACGGCCCAACGAATTCGAGCAGTAATCACAATAGAGGCTCGACCTTTTCGTGCAGGAGCCCCGTACAACGGAACCAAGCGAGAATGGGTCGGCAGGATTATAGGAGGATAAACTCAGTTGGTTCACTATTTCTTAGGTACACGTTGTTGTTATATCTACATGTACCGCCCCACGATCGAGTATATAAGGCCTAGGGGCACCCCTTCAGATCAGATGCTCGCTACTTAGCCTCCCGCCCAACTCTCTACGTTTTCAGCGCTAGAGAATCCTCTTGTAACCCACCACATAAAGCACTCTCGACAGGACGTAGGGTGTTACGCATCTCAAAGCGACCCGAACCTGTAAACCGCTGTCCTCTGTTTCTCGTGCATCCAGCACGAACCATCGAGCAACAGTCGATAACACCGTCCTACTCCTGAAAGCACCTTGAGGGGTAACCCCGGGTGCGCAGTCGGACCCAAAACACCGACAGCTGGCACGCCAGGTAGGGGGTGTGTCATCGATCCAAGCTAGCTCAATGGCCGTCACCTTCCAGCACAAGATCATCCTCCGTCCCGGGTCCACATTTTGCTTTGGAACTATCTCATCTGTAGCAGATGGGGAAGGAACTCTGCATCGCGTTGCGGATCCACCGGAGAGAAAATCTTCCTCAGAAATCTCCGGGAAAATCGGGGCAAAGCAGGAAAAGGTGCAACCTCCAGCACCCCGGAAAAAGATCACCTTCAGCAAACTAGGAGCCCAGGGCTCGTCAACCTGGAGAACTCCGTTGTCCACCTCTCTGATGGGAGAATGGACATGGATCACGAGGAAGAAAGAAACGAATGAGATCGAAAGGCGGCAAGCTGTTCTTTCTGTACCTTCGTCCTCAAAGGAGGGCAGAAAGAAGGTTGCCACGACAATTGTTCCATTCTACCCTGACGTCCTCTTCATTGGAAGGGTAGAGTCGCCCCCATCTCCTACGACGAACCGACCGTACCTGGAGAGGAACTTCCTCAGCGGGAGTCCCGCCGACGAAGGAACCGACGCCGAAATATCCGACGACATCACAAGGCCGGAGAACTGGACCCGGCGCAACCCGTATCGCGAGACGAGGTCTCAGAGATAGGAGAAACTCCGGAAGAACGTGTCTTCAGGGAAAGAAGGAATTCCCGACGACGCGATCGTCGACGGGCTCAAGAACAGGCCGAGCAGGAAACAAGGCAACGCCGGGAAAATCCACTCTTCGGACGCAACCTGAACCCCGATTTCGCCCGAGCCATGAACACGCCGAGTGAAGTCGGCGGAGTATTGGCTTGGATAGCAGATGGCCTCCCGCGGACTCCCGATGACCAGGGCTATCGGCGGCTGTTCACTCAAGCAGCCAATCATCTCCTACCCCTCGCTCACCCGTCGAACGATCTACGACACACCATCAACAGTCGACGAGACGCACGGAGCTCCATCAACGCTTCGCGCGAACGACGACACGAGAACGAAATTTGTCGCTGGGAAGAGTACGACCGGGATCACGGCGTCCCAGCGCGAAGTCAGGCTACCAGGACCGAGTCGGCCACGGCTTCAACTGGTGGCACCACCCGGGGACGGTCGAGGCACCACGACAACCATTCTCCTCCCTGGGACCGACATCATCATCAATGACAGGAGGACACGTGTGGAGTATCGGCACTTACTCCACGCCTCAGGACCATTCAATGCCCCCCTAACTTCAAGGTCTCCAAGGTCGACAAGTACGAACCTAATCAGGATCCGGGAGGCTGGCTGGCCGCCTACACCACCGTTGCCCAAGCAGCTGGGGCAACCGAGGACGTGATGACTGCGTACTTGCTTATCGTCCTCGGGCAAGACGCGCTGCAATGGCTGCGACACCTACCCCGACACTGCATCGATGACTGGAGCGATTTCAGTCGGCGCTTCACCGCCAACTTTCAGTCTCTCTCCGACAAACCGGCGCAACCATGGGACCTCAAATCCATCAAGCGCCGAGGGGACGAAACTCTTCGGTTGTACCTAGAAAGATTCTAGACCATGAGAAATCGTATCCCTGAGGTCGCGGAGGCAGCAGTGATCGAGGACTTCTACAGGGGATCCAATGACTCGGCGTTCGTCCGAACCATATTACAGAAGGCGCCGACTACCTCCAAGCAGCTGTTCCGGGAGGCCTACCTTTACATCACCGCGGACGAACGAGCTCAGGACCTCATCGGAGGAGCGAAGCCTGCACCAGCGGTGCCACGACGCGACACGAACCAGCAACCTGACAAGCGCTGAGAGAAGAGGCCTCGCAAGGAGGTCCACGCCGCCGGACCGCCCGCCTCTCACGCTTGAGGAGGACCTCGCGGAGGCGAACGCACGCTGGACGACATCCTCGACATCAGTGTCCATACCACAAGGACATGCGCCACACCCTCCGGAACTCCAGGGACTTCAAACACTCCGTTGGGCACGGTCGACCTTTTCAACCTCTACCTCCTCCCCCGCCGCGAGGAGGACCGAGAGAACCGCAACAACCCCAGCAGCAGGAGGAGGGAAGAAGAGGAGCCTTCCCGCGCGTCGACAAAGAAGTCAACGTCAACTTCGGCGGACACGGGTCACAAGAAAGCAAGAGACAACAAAAGCTCAACGATCGTCAGATACTAGTGGCGGCCACCGGTCCTCCCGCCCCGTACCGATGGTTTGAGCACCCGATCACCTTCACCCGGGCAGATCAATGGCTTAACTTCGATCACCCAGGCAAATACCCGCTTCTCGTCGATCCGGTGATCCGAGAGAGCAGGGTAAAGAAGGTACTAGTGGACGGGGGAAGCAGCATCAACGTCACCTTCCCCCGGACGCTCCAAGGCTTGGGAGTTCCCCTCAAAGAGCTCCACGAGTCGGACACACCCTTCTTCGGCATCGTGCCGACTGAAGGAGAGTACCCGCTGGGCCACATCTACATGCCAGTCACCTTCGGGACTCCGAAAAACTACATAACTGAGTTCCTGAGGTTCGAGGTGGCAAACTTCGACTGCGGATACAACGCCATCATCGGGAGGCCCGGATTAGCGAAGTTCATGGCTATTCCACATTATACGTACATGATATTGAAGATGCCAGGACCACAAGGGATCATAACTGTGCGCGCCGACTTCCAAGGTGCCGCTGAATGTTTCTGAGTGGCCATTCAGGCGTCCCTCACCACCAAACCATCGGCGATTTCCTCTGCACGGGCAAACTCAAAGCCTGAGGAAGACCTCGCGGTCCCCGCGAACGAAGCTCAAGCCGTGACCTCTATGCGGCCGACTGAAGAAACCAAAAGGATCAACCTCGGGTTCACTGACGAGCGCAAAACCGCCATCATCAGTTCCAGCCTGGATGACAAATAGGAAAGCGGGCTCATCCAGTTTCTGCAAGATAACCAAGACATATTCGTATGGCAACCTGCGGATATGCCGTGAGTCCCAAGAGAGCTGGCCGAGCACAAATTGAAGGTCTACCCCCAGGCGAGGCCAATACGACAAAAATTACATCGCTTTACGCCCGACAAGAGAGAAGCCATCCGTGCTGAGCTGGCTCGCTTGGTTGTGGCCGGATTCATTAGAGAGGTGTTACATCCTGAATGGTTAGCCAACCCTGTTCTTGTACTCAAAAAGAATAAAGTGGATTGGCGCATGTGCGTTGACTATACGGATTTCAACAAACACTGTCCGAAGGATCCCTTCGAGCTTCCTAGAATCGACCAGGTGGTGGACTCAACCGCCGGATGCTCTATGCTGTCTTTCTTGGATTGCTACTCTGGGTATCATCAGGTTAGTTTGGCAAAAGAAGACGAGGAAAAAACAACATTTATCACCCCGTTTGGAGCCTTCTGCTATACCTCCATGCCGTTCGGCCTCAAAAACGCTGGAGCAACTTATCAGAGGGCTATTCAGACATGCTTAGCCGATCACTGGGGCAAGCGTGTGGAAGCCTACGTGGATGACGTGGTGATCAAGACAGAGGATTCAGAAAATTTCATCGAAGATTTACAGCTAGCCTTCAATAGTTTACGACGATACAGATGGAAGCTTAATCCCGAAAAGTGCGTTTTCGGAGTGCCGGCAGGAAAGTTGCTAGGGTTTATTGTTAGCCACCGGGGAATTGAAGCCAATCCAGAAAAGATCGAAGCCATCATGAGGATGGAAGCACCACGATCACAAAAGAAAGTTCAAAGACTCACTGGGTGTATGGCAGCCCTAAGCAGGTTCATATCAAGGCTGGGAGAAAAAGGCTTACCATTCTATAAGTTACTCAAGAAGGTGGACAAATTTCAGTGGACTTCAGAAGCACAAGAAGCTCTAGATGCGCTAAAAAAGTTCTTGACAACACCACTAGCGCTGAAACCGCCACATCGAGCCACGCCGACTCAACCAACAGAAGATCTGCTATTATACATCTCTTGCACGACTCACGTGGTGAGCACCGCGTTAGTAGTCGAGCGAGCGGAAGAAGGACATGCATACCCAGTACAGCACCCTGTCTATTTCATCAGTGAAGTTCTGGGCTCTTCAAAGAAGAAATATCCTCAGGTTCAAAAGCTATTGTATGCAATACTTCTAACTGCATGCAAGCTTCGGCACTAATTCGACGACCACAAAGTCATAGTAGTCACTGGATTTCCAATAGGGGATATTCTCCACAACAAAGAAGCCATCGGAAGAGTAGCCAAGTGGGCCTATGAATTGGGGTCTCATGACATCGAATTTCAACCTCGCACTACTATCAAAACTCAAGCACTGGTTGACTTCGTATCAGAGTTGACCGAGCAACAGGTACCGGATAACCCGGAAATCGCAGAAGTATGGCGAATGTATTTTGACAGCTCATTGAAGCTGCAGGGAGCAGGTGCAAGGATCCTCTTTATTGCACCTGGAGGCGAACAACTCAAGTACGCTCTTCAATTATTATTCCCGGCATCTAACAATGCAGCCGAGTACGAAGCTCTGATTCACGGGCTAAACATTGCCATATCACTGGGCATCAAGAGACTGATGGTATATGGAGACTCTCTGGTGGTCATAAGTCAGATAAACAAAGAATGGGATTGCTCGAATGATTCAATGGGAAAATATTGCACTGCTGTCTGGAAACTAGAAGATAAATTTGAAGGTTTGGAATTTCATCATGTGGAGAGAGACCGCAACGCGGTGGCTGATACATTATCTAAGCTGGGGTCTAGTCGGACTCAGGTCCCGCCTGGAGTTTTTGTCCAAGAAGTGCCACGCCCGAGCATTTCAGTGGATCGGGTAGAAGAATGCAGTACTCTGAGCCAACCAGAGTCAAATCCTGATGACTGGAGGGAGCCGATCATCAGATATATAAGGAATGAAGAGGAACCAGATGACAAAAATACCGCCGAGCGCATTGCAAGGCAGTCAGCTCACTATACACTCATTGGGGAAACGCTATACAGAAGGGGCGCATCAGGAGTCATCATGAAATGTATTCTCTCAGCTACTGGAAAGCAACTTCTGGATGAGGTCCATGCTGGGCAATGTGGAGTGCATGCAGCATCCAGGACCCTGGTTGGGAAAGTCTTCAGGTCGGGTTTCTACTGGCCAACTGCAAAAAGTGACGCAGCCAAGTTAGTTCAGAGGTGCGAAGCCTGCCAGTACTTGTCAAAACAGCAGCATCTACCAGCACAGCAACTACAAACCATACCCGCAACTTGGCCATTCACATGCTGGGGATTGGATATGATTGTACTTTTCAAAAAAGCTCAAGGAGGATACACTCATGTACTGGTTGCCATCGACAAATTCACTAAGTGGATAGAATTCAAACCCATTGCTTCCCTAACTTCAGCTAAGGCAGTGGAATTCATACAAGATATAATATTTAGGTTTGGAATACCAAATAACATCATAACCGACCTAGGATCCAACTTCACAAGCTCAGAGTTCTTCGATTTCTGCGAGCAAAAGAGCATTCAGATCAAATATGCCTCGGTGCCACACCCAAGAGCCAACGGGTAGGTAGAAAGAGCCAACGGGATAATATTGGAGGCGCTCAGAAAGAAAGTTTTCGACAAAAATGAAAAGTTCGCAGGAAAGTGGATCAGAGAACTGCCGTACGTCGTTTGGAGCCTAAGAACTCAACCTAGTCGAGCCCTGCATGGAAACACTCCTTTCTTCATGGTCTATGGTTCGTAGGCAGTGCTACCTGCTGATCTCAAGTTTGGGGCACCAAGGTTGATCTTTGAAAACATAGCAGAAGCTGAGGCTACTAGGCTGGAGGATGTTGATGTACTCGAAGAAGAACGACTGAACACGGTGATTCAATTAGCACGGTATCAGCAAACTCTGAGGCGCTATCACAATAAGGCCATACGACCTCGATCCTTCGCAGTGGGAGATCTCGTCCTCCGCCGAATTCTAACGGGGGAAGGACGGCACAAATTGTCACCTCTATGGGAAGGACCATTCGTAGTAGCTGAAGTCACCCGACCGGGATCATACCGCCTCACTCAGATGGACGGCACGGAAATTGGGAACTCATGGAACATAGAACACCTCAGGAAGTTTTATCCTTAGCTATATTTCAAAAGCTATTGGGCGACAATGTATTCTGTAAACTGGGAAATACATCATCAATAAAAAGACTTCAAGGATTGTTCATTGTCAATCTGCATTCTTGCTCAACTCGGGGTGACCACTATACCCTACTAACGGAGCAATCGGCTTAAGTCGGTGATGACTTAAGACGGTGCGACATGCTCATGCTTACTTAACTCGGGGTGACCACTATACCCTACTAATAGAGCAATCGACTTAAGTTGGCGATGACTTAAGACGGTGCGACATGCTCACGCTTACTTAACTCAGGGTGACCACTATACCCTGCTAACGAAGCAATCGGCTTAAGTCGGCGATGACTTAAGATGGTGCGACATGCTCTCGCTTACTTAACTCGGGGTGACTATTATACCCTGCTAACGGAGCAATCGGCTTAAGTCGGCGATGACTTAAGACGGTGTGACATGCTCTCGCTTACTCAACTCGGGGTGATCACTATACCCCTGATAACGGAACGATCGATCTAAGTTGGCAACGACTTAAATTGGCACGACACATTCGGCACGTTCGCGACTATTCATCCCAGGGCGATCTCTATGCCCCACGAAAAAAATTCAAAACCATCATAATGCACTTACTTTTACGACTGTAGATACCGTTGAATTCTAACAACGGGAAAACAATAACAGCATTCAGTACCGAAAAGTGTTTTCTAACGAAACATCCAAGCATACTAACCATATACTCAAGGCATTCAGTGTTTTCTATCTGGAAATGTTTTTCTCAGGAGCAACCGACGAGGAAGGACGACTCGAAGAATCGGGAGCGGCATTCACATCTGCCACTATGTCGTCGGGAACAACCACGCCGGGTCTCCTCATCAGAATTCGCCCCGCGCGAATGGCTTTGTCCATGGCTTTGTCGAGCTGGGCCTTCAGAGTAGCAGAAGTATCTTCAGCGACCTTGACAGCCAACCGAGCGGCTTCTAGCTCCCGAACCACCGACTTTTTGGAAGCACGCAGATCCTTGATGACAGTATCCTTGTTCGACACCAATTGCCTGAGGCGAATCATATCATCTAGCGACTCTTGCAGCTTGTAGCGATGGTTATCCAAGTCCTCCATGGTAAAACGATGGCTCCTCTCCAAGATAGTCAATGAGTTGCTGGCATCACGGTATAACTTTTCCAGATTGTCGCGAGAAGTAGCAAGAGCACGTTTCTCCTCCTGCAGACAAGAGCCGGTTTCTCCAATGTCAAGCAAGCACTAAAAACATAACAGACAAGGGCAAGTGAAAGTTCAATTCAGTGGCCACCTTTTCAGAATCAAGTTGAGCACGGAGAGTGGAGTTAGCATCATTCAGAGAGGTAGAAACCTGGGCCAATGCAGCCTGACTTTGAGAATACCTTTCTTTAAGGTCAGAATATCGTCGGGCCATATCTGTCAGGAAACAGTCAAGCAAGGGTGTTCAGCTATAAAGCAGATTACTCAAATAGCCAATAAAGGAACAAAGGGCACTAACCAGCATTTGCCATTTCCAAGTCAGATACTCGCCGCTGAAGCAATACTCGATTCCAATGCGTTAGGGACAAAGCCCCTTCTGGGACAGAGGTCCCCTGTGATTTCAACCGGCCAGCCATTTCGTCCACCAATGCCTGACATTAAGAACAGATGAGCATAATAACAGCAGTCTACCTGAAGTAAAAGTCAGGATAGAAGAAACCAAGTTACCTGGAGGTTGGAGAAGAATGAGGGAACCCCCAAGTCGTGGGAAATCAACTGACGGCTTGCTGAAGGGTCACCAACTGGAACAACCCGCAATGCATCATTGGGAACCAAGTCAGTGTCACCAGCAGAAGTCAGAACTCTGTCATCAGGGACGCTGGCCTCTAAAGCGACCTCTTGACATGAAACCTGTGCTGCTGCCATACAATCAGAGTGCGGAGGAGAAGATCCCACGTGAACATCCATGGAAGTGTTAGAGGGAGAACCAACTCGGACACCCTCAGGGGCTGGGTCATCGCTTGTGCTACCCATTCGAGCCGGATCATCCCCAGCAACACCCTCGGGGGCTGGGTAAGCACCAGCGCTATCTTTGAGGACCGAGTCCTCTGAGGCAGCCACCTCTAAGGCTGAAGGACCTTCAACCACTTCCATAGTAACAGTGCAATCCGGGCCAGCCTCCTGACCCTTAAGACTGTGCTCCAAGGTCGATGAGGTGTGGGACGCCGCCCAGGACAACTCCAGCCCAGCATCAGGCACATCAGCGCAAATGTCCATCATGCCACCATCTGCTGGCTCGGACAACAGGTCTTCTGGGACCATATCCTCAAGAGTCTGATCAAAGTTGGCCAGAGACAATTCTTGTAGACCAACAAGAGCAGACAAGGCTAGAGAAGGAACACCACTGCTTTCGCCACTGGCAATATAGCGTCGGCTGTTCTTCCGAGTTAGAGGGATTTCATCCTCCTCCTCCTCACCCTCATCAACAACGCGGACAGTACACCCATTGGGGTCAGCATCATCCAGGTCACACCCATCGGGGTCAGCATCATCCAGGTCACACCCATTGGGGTTAACAGCAGGCAGGCTACACCCATTGGGACCAGTTTCAGCAAATGCAGGCACTGGCACATCCTCAGCAGCAGGAACAGAAGGACCAACATCCTGATCCAAACTAGACACTCGACGAAGACGTCTTTTCTTCTGTTTCTTCCCCTCAGCAGGAGAAGCAGGCTGATTGGCTCGGCGAGAACGCTTCGGACGAACATTGTCAGACTTCTGAATATCTAAAGCTTCGCTAACCTCTGGGATGGGCGCTACCACCAGTGTTTCAGCAGGGACTATATCAGAAGAATCTTCAGCTAACATATCCAGCATGGCACTTATCTCTGCATCACTTGGATTTAAAGGCACCTCAAAATGAACCTGCCTCTCGTCGTCAGGGATTTCTTCAAGTGAGGCAACCAAAGCACTAACCTCTTCGGGAGAGGGTCGCACTCTAAGGCCCAAACTGCTATCACCAGCAGGAGGATTTGACACAAAACTGGTAAAGGCCTTGGAAGGAGGCAGATTCCAAGCCGAGTATGCAACAGGAGCGCCGACGTTTGACACCTTGCCTCTGAGTATCATCTCGAGCCGGCCCACCAAGTCCATGGCAGGAATTCTTCTGTTGGTTACCCGAGTTGAATCAGCAAAGCCTCAATACAGATAGGCTGGATATGCTCTGTCTTTCAGCGGTTGAATGTTCTTGAAAACAAAGTCAGCGACCACAACTTCTGCAGTCAAACCCCTTTCTTTTAGCAATCCAACTTCAGCTAGCAAAGCCCCTGCTTCAGTTACTTCCTGGCCTGTGGGGGATTCGGTCCAGCTTGGAGTGCGAACATCCGGCTGTCTTCCTGACCGTGGGAGGAGAGAATTCCCATGATTCTCCACGATGAACCATTCCAAATGCCATCCCTTGATGCTATCCTTGAGCGGGATGTCAAGGTAATCAGCCTTCCTCCCACGGCGCATCTCCAAGCTCGTGCCCCCCACCAGCTGGTGCTGCCCTCCGGCCATCCCAGGGAGACAGTGGTACAAATACTTCCACAGGCCAAAGTGTGGCAGAACTCCGAGAAAAGCTTCGCATAAATGAACAAAGATAGAAACTTGCAGAACAAAATTGGGATTCAGATGGGTCAGATTCAAGCGATAGAAATCAAGGAGACCGCGGAAAAAAGGAGAAATGGGAAGAGCAAGGCCGCGGAGGAGAAAAGGAACGTAGATGACGGATTCGTGAGTATCCTCTGTTGGAATAGTGACCCCACGGCAGATCCGCCAGGAATAGAGCTCCTTCAGAGGAAGAACCCCGATAGATACAAGATGGAGAAGGTCGGATTCAGAGACAACAGACATATGGTTACCTACGAAAGGCAACTGACTGTTGGGGTCGATGGGGGGGGGGTGACTGCGACGGACGAACTTGAAGCTTTCCGCTTGGGCGCCATTTCAACCTTGCCGGCGAACGGAGCGGAAGCAGCGTTGCAAGAAAGTGGAGAAGGCCTGGGTGCAGAAAAGCAAGAACTAGGGCACGGAATGCGGAGGCGTGCGACAGTACAGTGCATATGGGGTTTTCCGAAGCTAGATGCCAAATCTAAAAAATGCCCAATCATCACCCAGCTGTTATCTCTAAAACGCTGGCGTGCCACGTCATCACCCGGCCATTATTTCTAAAGCGCGGGCATGCCACATCATCACTTGGCCGTTATTTCCAAAACGGCCGATGTGGTCCATTCTAACTCAGCGGTTATTTCTGAGAACGCTGACGTTACCAGACTCCACTTGGCCACTATCCCCAAAGCGGCCGGCGTGGCCCGTTATCACTCGGCTGTTACCTCTAAAACGCCGACGTTGCCATCGATCACTCGGCTGTTACCTCCAAAACACCGACGTCGTCATCAGCCGCCCGGTTGTTATTCCTAAAGCGGTGACACAGTTCCAAGGGATTCGTGTGTTACCTCTAAAAACACCGACATCACCAGTAACCGCTCGGTCGTTATCTCTAAAACACTGATGTGGCCGCTATCGCTCAGCCATTACTTCAAAAAGTGCCAACATCGCCAGTAATAACTCGACCGTCACTCCTAAAGCAACAACGTGACTTCAGATGACTCGGCCGCTATCACCAAAGTGTTGACATCGCGAAGAAAACAGTCAGGAGCATGATTCGTTGATTCCAAACATCCCTCAGGCATTAATGAGATCGGTGAATGACAGGAAAGCAAAATAAAGCGCACAGAAGTGAGGCGAAATCACTCTTCATTATAAGGGAAGCACTACCGAACTTACAAACCAACTCATTATGAGTTGATGACCTCCGTACTACTACACTATACTTCACTACTCTATACTACTAACTACTACTATATTATTTCATTATACTACTACTAATCTATACTAATAATTAAAACCAGTGGCATCTAGCCACTGGCCTTGTTGCTCCCCCTGCTGCCGCCCTTGCTGCCGTCGCCACCGTCGCCGCTGCCACCCTTGCCGCCGCCATCGCCTTCGCCGCCGTCACCGCTGCCGTCGCCGTCGCCTCCGTCGCCGTCACCGCCATCGCCGTCGCCACTGCCCTCCTCGGACGAGTCCGAGGAGTTCTCCTCGTCCGAGGAGTACTCCGACTCATCCGAGCCCGCGAGCCCGGTGCGCTCGACGGACCGGATGTAGGTCCAGACCTCCGCGGCAATCCCCTGGGAGTTGTCTGAATCATCAGACAACGCCGGGGGAGAGGCAGGAGCTGGAGAGCCCTCGGACTCGGAGGAGAACTCCTCCTCCGAGTACTCCGAGTCACCGAAGTCCTCCGAGGGAGGAGTCGACTCACGCTTGCGTTTGTCACCAGAGCGATGCGAAGAACTACCACCTTTCTTACTCTTGCCCATGTTGGAAATGGAAGGAAGAAGAGGAGGGTAAACAGCAAGCAGCAGTAAGAGATGTGAAAATGCCGGAGAAGCAAGAGCACTATTTATAGAAGAAGAAGGCAACCGCTCACCTCCTACCACGGCCACTGAACAGTCGCAAAAATTCAATATGCAATTCAAACCGTCTGAAGACACGTCAGGCGGCTGACGCCGTTTCACGTAACACGACACCCATTGGGACTCCAGTCAACTGCGCGGGCGATATGATTACGCCCGCGGTCACATCAAGTTACTACTCAGAAGCAGTTTGCTAAACGCTCAACGTACCAAGCCGTCCCTTGCCTACACCCATTGGGGGGGGACGCCCAGGAATTATCAGTATATTTTCAACACTGTCACATCCAAACAGTATATGCAATGAATACTTCAAGACAGAAGAAAGATATCAGCAGGGATCAAAGGAAAGCCAAATATAGCTGATGAGGTACAAGTCTAATCGACAGAAGCATCAAAGCACGAAGTGACATGAAGACTAGCCAAGGGCCATCTATCGAACGTCCAATCAGCCGCAGATCAAATAAATGGCAAGACCTAGCAAGATATGGGCAGATCGCGTACTCGGCCTCAAAGACAAAAATGTACGCTGACCTCTAAAGCGTAGTATCAATAATATAATGCTGATCTCCAAGGCATTCGACAAAGGGGAAGGATGATTCCCGGAAAAAAGACACGAAATGAAGACCTTCGAGTGGATTATTTTCAAAAATCCACTCGAAGCTCGGGGGCTACACCCTTCGGTGCACCCAATGGATCATCATCCCCGAAGAAGTAAAGTGCTGACTTCTAAAGCATAAGGCAAGATCAAGACAAGGTTGACCTCTGAAAAAGCGCAAGTGGAAGATAAAAGTGATCTCTGATAATACTTGAAGTGAAGACCTTCGAGTGGATTATCTGCAAAAATCCACTCGAAGCTCGGGGGCTACACCCATTGGGTGCACCTTCGGTGCACCCAATGAAATTTGAAGTCCTATGGTACAAAGATGCTGACTTCCGAAGCATGAGTCTTAGACAGAACGCCAAATTTCGAGTAATAAAGGCAGAAAAAGACAATGAAAAATTGTTTCTACCGGATCATTCAGAACTCAGAAGCAGTGGTCCGGCAGGCTTATCTCCAAGGCATCCCTTGTTAAAGTCAAAGATTGCAAGCTGGACCTTGGGCCGTTTATTTCAGAACTGACTGCAAGCTGGACCTAGGATCTTTGGGCCGTTTATTTCAGAATCGACCCAAAGATCAGGGGCTTGTGGGGGACAGATATCCCCCGGGTCCACCAGAAGGATAAAAGACCTCACGAAAGGCCCAAGGGCCCCATAATTCGTAAGGTCATCCCCCTCGTGGGCCTGGGGAGGAACGACCAATGAAGCGAATCGACACAAGGCCGTATCGACACGAGCCCAAGACGGCCCAACGAATTCGAGCAGTAATCACAACAAAGGCTCGACCTTCCCGTGCAGGAGCCCCGTACAACGGAACCAAGCGAGAATGGGTCGGCAGGATTATAGGAGGATAAACTCAGTTGGTTCACTATTTCTTAGGTACACGTTGTTGTTATATCTACATGTATCGCCCCACGGTCGAGTATATAAGGCCTAGGGGCACCCCTTCAGATCAGATGCTCGCTACTTAGCCTCCCGCCCAACTCTCTACATTTTCAGCGCTAGAGAATCCTCTTGTAACCCACCACATAAAGCACTCTCGACAGGACGTAGGGTGTTACGTATCTCAAAGCGGCACGAACCTGTAAACCGCTGTCCTCTGTTTCTCGTGCATCCAGCACGAACCATCGAGCTACAGTCGATAACACCGTCCTACTCCTGAAAGCACCTTGAGGGGTAACCCCGGGTGCGCAGTCGGACCCAAAACACCGACATGGCCCAAGTACTCTTACTTGGCCCAATAATTGAAAGCGGTCTCTAGCAAGACATGCCAACTTCTATGCACACGTAAAGATCATATCAGACGAACCATTGCAACATTACGTATATATTGTTCCCTTTGTCTCACGATATTTGGTCTAGATCTAACCTGACCTCTCTTTCTCGATATTGTGAATTGGAATCCTTTCATTGGTTAACACTTAATCCTCTCTTTGTCATTTTCATATGAAGACTTGAGGTTATGTCCTTCTATTTGCAAATTTCGGTCGACAGTGGAATATTTTATGAATTTAATTGCATTTTGATAATTTTTTTTAGAAAAAATAATAATAATACACAAATAGTCTCAGAAATTCATGAAATTTGACGGAGGGGCAATATATACCCGTATAGCATCCTCAAAAATGTTTGAGCCATAAAAATAAAAGATTGCTAGTGTTTATTTTAATTCACTTTCACATGTTGCGTGATTACATGTGAAATCACCTTAAGTATCCAAATTTTAACATAATCAATACTTCACTTTATCATTTTCACATAGGGACTTGAGGTTATCTTCTTTGCCATTTTCGGTCGACATTAGAATATTTTATGGATTTAGTTGCATTTTGATGATTTTCTACAGAAATAAAATAATAATACACAAATAGTCTAAAAAATTCATGAAATTTGATAGAGGGGTAACATATGTCCACATATAATTAAAAATGTTTGTACCATAAATTTCATAATATGCCTGGGATTCTTTCATTTCACTTCCACTTATTGCGTGAATTACATGTGAAATCACCACAAGTATCCAAGTTTCAACATAATCAATACTTCACTTTATCATTTTCACATAGGGACTTAATATTATCTTTAATAGAATATTTATTGGTCCTGATAACTTACTTGCAATTTCGGTAGACACGAGATTATTTTATGAATTTAATTGCATTTTGATGATTTTCTGTTGAAATAAATTAATAATACACAAATAGCCTCATAAATTCATAAAATTTGACGGAGGGTTAACATTTGTCCACATAAAATTCTAAAAAAGTTAGGGCCATGAAGTCCATAAGATGCCAGTGACTCTTTTCATTTCACTTCCACTTGTTGCGTGAGTTACACATGAAATCGGCTTAAGTATCCAAGTTTTAACAAAATCTTTACTTCACTTTACCATTTTCATGTAGGGTCTTGAGGTTATCTTCTTATGAAATGTTTATTAGTCCTGATAACTTAGTTGCAATTTTTGGTCGAAACTAGAATATTTTATGGATTTAAATGCATTTTGATGATTTTCTGCAAAAAGAAATCAATAATACACAAATAGTCTCAGAAATTCATGAAATTTGGCGTAGAGGCAACATATGTCCATATAGCATCCTCAAAAATGTTTAAACCATAAAATCCATAAGATGTCGACAATTATTTCATTTCATTTCCACTTATTTGTGTGAGTTACATGTGAAACCACCATAAACATCTAAGTTTCAACATAAACAATACTTCACTTTTATAATTTTCATGCCGGTACTTGATGTTATATTTTTGTAGGATATTTATTAGTCTTGATAACTTATTTGCAATTTTCGGTCGATGCTAGAATATTTTATGAATTTAATTATATTTTAACGATTTTCTACATAAAGAAATTAATAATATTCAAAATAGCCTTAGAAATTCATGGAATTTTATGGAGACATAGCATATGTCCACATATAATCCTAAAAAATGTTTGGACTAAAGGAGAGGCTAAATGATTACAATTATGATATGTGTGGAATTGTGTCTTACATGATATCCGACAAAAATATTCGTTACCGACGCTATCCGTATCTGACTAGTTCCATATTCGACACACGACTATCTGTATTTGTATTCGAGAACATCCGTATTTGTATTCATATTCGAAGCTATCTGTATTCGAATTCGAATCCGAATAAAAATATGAAAATAAATATGACTATATGTATTTATATTCGTATTCAAAACTATCCGTATTCGAATTCGAATCCGAATAAAAATATGAAAACAAATATGATTTTATTAATATTGGTCTGTATTCGATGCGATTAGGCTTAGTCCCCCGTTGAGGAATATGGCTGCCACCATGCCAGCTGTATGGAATTGGAAAGATTCTCTGCTTTTACATATGGACAAGTGTCTGCTGATGCCCAGCATGTGAGAAATGGTACTTGTACTGTCCATCAACAGTGCCAATAACCAATAAACGACAGACCGAGTGGTAGCGACGCCCACAGGATTAGAGTTTAGGAAAGTAGCGATCGAGACAAATTTATCTCCTCTGAGCATTTTATTTTGAATAGAGAATGTATGCGTTCTTATATCTAGGAACATACAGAATTATGTCAGAGCTAAAACCTTGAGATATAGCATACGTTTCTTTAGCATTTTCTGAAATTGCCCTCGAATCATTTCTAGTTCTAGCTAATAGCTATTATGAACATGCTACAGACTGTTTTCGAATAAGAGAGGGATCAGCGATGACTGAATGCAGCATCACTGCTCCGCTCTTCCCACATGGTATAAGATCCAATCCAATGGAGAGAATTTCAAAGGACGAGGCGAATGGGTGGATTGGATGTGGATGAAACCAGTTATAGTTGCTCCAGCAGCTTGGTCTCCTCCTCCTTGTCCTCTGCTTCGTCTTCGTCCGAGGAGGAGGTCTCCGACGAGCCGTAGGGCTCCTCGAAGAAGGTGTCGATGAAGGAGGAGCACTCCTCGGCCCAGCAGCGGCGGTTGGCGGAGGCGCGCCACTGCTGGTCGGCGATCATCTCCGGCGACATGCCCCACTGCTGGAGCTCCTCCTGGGTGTGGTGGACGAGGAGGGAGTACTCCCCGCCGGGGCCCAGCTGCATGACCCTGAACTCGCAGTTGTCGAAGTTGTTGAGGCGCTCGAACTGGGCCACCGTCCACTTGAACCACTTCATCAGGAACACCCGCGAGGTGAGGCCGTGGGAGACGATCACCAGGTTCGTCTCGCAGCTGGGGTCCTGGTCCAGCCGCCCCATGTCGATGTCCCGCCACAGCGACTCAAGGAAGCCTGCGCAAACGCATGGGTTCGTTGATTGGTGTGTCAATAAATAATGGTGGGGGGAGGAGAAGAGAAGAGGGAGACGATGGACTGAATCGGCTCGGCTCGGCTCGGATGATCGTACTGGCGACGCGGTCGAAGACGTCGGCGGCGGACTCGCCCTCTGGGAAGCGGAAGAAGAAGCGGCCGAAGCGCTGGCGCGTCTCCTTGACGGCGCGCATGCGCTCCTCCACCTGGAAGTTGCCGAAGTCCTGCTCCCGGACGCGGCACTCCTCGCGGGCGCCGATGACGCGGTCCCGAGGGAAGGCGCGGCCGATCTCGCGCAGCGTGGCGCGGGTGCGCGCGTAGGGGGACACGTAGAAGTAGACCTTCCAGTTGCCGCTGCCCGCCACCACGTCGCGGATGCGCTGGCCCGCGGCGCGCGCCTGCTCCGCGCCCAGCGCCGTCAGCGGGATGCGGTAGTCGGGCGTGGTGGTGTAGGCCGACATGTCCAGGTTGCCCTGGCTCTCGCCGTGCCGCACCAGGATGATGCGCTTCGGCAGCCGCCGCGCGCACTGCGGCTGGTGCTGCCGCGTCATCTCGCAGAACCGGCACTCGCTGCCGCCGGGGTCGTGCGCCGGTGTTGGTGGTGCTTCTACTGCTGCGTCTTGGCCTGTTGCGACGGCGGGTTCGGGGTCAGGGTCGTGGTGGTGGAGGCGCGATGGCGCGTCGTCTGACATGGGTAGCTGGCGCCGGGGTGCGCGGGTATATAAAAAGCTGGTGAGGTGGTTGGGTGATGGGCTGTGGGCTGATGGGTGGGGCAGTTTTATTTTGTGGGGTTCCGCTTCCGGGCAACGGCGCTCAGATCACCAGCTGAAGGCATGGAGGCTGCTGTGCACACAAGCCTCGCTGGCAGCCAAGCCTTTTACACTGCAAGGAATAATCTGGAGATTACCAGCTGCACTATGGTTACCACCATTACTGCCACTGTCAGGACAAAAATTATTGCTGAAAAAAAGGAGTATTCCCCGTGCCTGCCACGTGATCACGGGGCATCAGACGCGGTGCGGAAGCGTGGCCGTGGCTGCTACCGTATCCAAGTGCCCTTGCTCCCGTGTCAAGGAGTCGGTGCATGTGCGCCGCGAGCCGGGCCCCGGGTTGAGTGAGCCATTCGGCAAGCCGCCGCCGCACCGCACGGCGAAACCGTGTGCGCTGACACGGCACCCACGCACCGCCGTTGCCGACGGGAAGGTACCCCCCACTCGGCCCAGACATTCGTACCCTATCTTAACACCTTACAGTCAGACAGGTCTCGGGCAGAGCAGCGGGAGAAGTGCTACCACCACATCACGGCCGTGCTTGGAATCTGTATTAGGTGCACGGCGTCGCGTCCCACACGGCCACACCTAACACTGATCCATGATGAACGGTCGCCACTCGACAGCATGCAAACCAAGAGCCTACTTCCGTGAGTTTACCCATATACGCTGTTTTACACTATTCTATGTTGTAGATTATACTGTTCATATAGTAGAGTTTAAATATAGGTATAAGAATGGCTAAGTTGCTTGGGGTAATCCGGTGCAAACTGCAGAGTTTCCCCATCTACTAGTGAACCGGATAGAGCCTGCCTCCTATCCGTATCCCATGATAGATTGATAGGCAATCCAATCCAATCCAAACGGCACATTAGTGGACCGTATTGTCTCCCGTAGAATAAAACTCACATTTTTCAGGCCTCCGAGTAGGGATACAATGGTTTGTTGCCAAAGCTGGCTTGCGTGCTGCTGTTGCTATCTTTCAGGTAACTGGAAGCTCACAAATCCGAGAGAGAGCAGAACTGTTGCAACTGACTAATGCTATGTTTATAGCTACGAAAAGTCGATTGTTTGCAGCTTAAACCACTTTTGCACCGATGCTAACCAACACGATAGACCCTGCTCTCTAGTAGCGGAAAGGGAGAATCATGGGCATGGAGTGAAGCAATGTATATGCAGGCCTTGTCCAAACAAAACCATGCAAGTGCCTCCTATGATGATGCTCAGCTCCTCAAACTACTATAGGAGTGGCTTTGAAGCTTTGTCTTTTGGGTTGTGGGGGACAGCGTTGGTGTCCTCGAAGAAGCAACGTGAATCATGCAAAAGCAAGCGTTTCGGCAAAGCGATTCTAGTATGAAGATCGATCTGGCAGCTGTAGGCCTAATCTTACGAGGACCACAGAATCCACTTCAACACTCGTACCCCCCAGATTACTGTCAGCTGCCATTAACAACAGCATAAAATTGCTGCTAAACCACAAACCAATGCAGACGTAAGTGTAACTATGGGGCATGCCAGTTGAATCCGTGATCCCAACCACACCTGAGTACCTGACGTTGTACGCAAAAAAAAAAAAAAAAGGCATCATGTCCAGCCGTGTAGCCCAATATCTGGTCTGTACCACATGCGCCCAAAGGTAGGCGTGTTTTTGGGAGCAAGTCTTCTCCCCTAAGGAAGATGAACATCTCATTTGGCAATGTGGTGCTCCACCAATGCACCGACCCGGATAAGATAAATGGGTACAGCTTGGACTGCACTGCAGTGTGCAGTCTAGGTTCAATTCCATCCAATAAATTCGGTCACATTAACAAACATCCCCAGCAATCCATTAAACTAAGGCAAGGTTTAGCCTAGTCTGATAGTCCAACCGATGCTAAAAATAAACACCGCCAATCATCAACCGAAAAGAGAGAACGATCACCAAGTGAGGTACGAAAGGTACGAAGCGACTAAACCGACTTTCATTGGCTTGGGGGGGGGGTGTTGAGGGCGGTCACAGTGGCGTAAGAGAATGCCACTCCGTTCTTTCTGGGCTCCACGCGCAGGTAGCTCGTCCAGGTCACAGAGGCTGGAACTGGATGCCAGAGTAAAAGGGATGGACAAAGCTGTGTGTCATGCCATGCGATGGCCACTTCTCCTGGTTTTTTCAGTAGAAGATGATGAGATGGGGGAGCTGGGAGATGAGATGGATGAGCTTTGCCAACTTTTGTGCTAAACAATGAGGCAAGCATGTTTGTTTAGGCATTGGAATATCTTTCCGGTGATGGGGCCAAGGTGCCCAGTTTCACTTGCATGAGACATTGAGACGCCGCCCTGCCCTCTCAAGCAAACTCATCAAAATGTGGTGCTGATTTGAGACAAGGGATATCTAAAAAGATGTACTATCAATACAAAAATAGCACTGACATTTATATTAAAGAAAAAAAAGGGAAGAAAACAACAAAACAGCCTAATTTACTGGTACATCTGGTGAACAGTTACTCTAAAGATGCAACGGGACAATTCAAATGTCTGATGCATCGCTTAATTATGCTTTTCCAACAAATACACAAGAGTTGTAGCGCACTGATGAACATCTTACCTAACCATCAACAAATAAGCTGAATATCAACGCAACAAACGATACTGAAGAACTACTCTTTCCATGGATATATTCAAAAGAGAGATATTCCCATGCATGAATCATAATAAGTGCATGGTTTAATCTTTGGAAAAAGAAAAAGGAATACTTTGACAAACTATCAACAGCGAAGGAACATCCATGGTTCACATTTCTTTGTTGCCTAACATTCTTTAGCAAGCTTCCGTTCAACAGTCAGGGCATATAAACCTAACACGGAACAATCATGTTTAATGGTACAGAATGACAGGATCTGGTTCTTAACAAATGCAATTCTACTGCAGAGGCACAAATCAAGTAGAACCAACATTTTTAATGTTGCAGATCACCATACATTTTTAAAAATAAGGGCAACTGTGCGTGCTTGACCAACTGAAGGCAATCATAGCAAAAAATTAAGGCAAAACAGATCTCTGGATCATGCAAGCGCTTTGTCTGACATCTTATTAATTAGAACTGGTGATGGGTAATGGGGAAAGACAGTCTGACTGGTTCTGTGCTCAAATACTGAATATTACGAAGTATCACTGATGGAAGGTAATGGGAAAAAAATATGCATAATATGAACGGGAAAATGGTCTAAAGTACACCATTTTCTTGTCTCTTGTAGCCCAGAATTAATAAGGTAAACGGTATTAACACCAGCTTTAGGCTACTGCTGATGTACCCTATGATACATGTCAAAGAAATAAATTAAAGTTCTCCCAAGGTGTCATGGTGAGGTATCAGTTCAAAATGCTGTATTCCTCTTTGTGCTAATAATTCATATTTCTATGTGAATTCATCACGGGTTATTAAATGTAGCAGAGCTATAGTGTAGTTTCATTGAATCCCATGCTTGGACCTGTTTCTACTAACAAGAGCGTTGTTTTTTTTTTCTCGAACACGTGGGAGAACACGTATCATTATATTAAGAAATCAGGAAAAAGGTCTAGAAAAGACCAAAAACAAGGTGCTCAAAAAGCACCCGAGAAAAGGAAAAAAAGAGAATACAGACCCAAGAGCGTTGTTTTTAGAGTCACGATGTTAATAGTTGTCAGTAGTATCTCAGTGACTCTGCTAACAACATAACTTGGGTGTTTTCCAACATAAATAGTAGATCCATATTGATATTACTATGACAGCTATCTTTCATTACAAAGAGATGACTGCTGGTTGAACAAGATAATAAATTTAAAATGTTGATCTTTTAGGTATGTAGTAAGTTGAGCTAAGAAAATTGCACTATGATTTTAGTTATATCACTCAAGTATTGCTCTATAACCACAAGATATTAATATTCAGCTTCAAGTCAGAGATTAATTTAAATAAGACTAGTTGGTCACAGTTTGCAGATTTAGCGTACATATAGAACTTTTTGAGTGGCTGATAATTTAAACTGGTTCTCAGAGTTTTTGTTTCCAAACGCCCAATCTATATATAAAATAAAAAGGGAAAGTCAAAATTCTATTCAAGACACATTAATGTATTTTTATAGTAGTCTAACTTAGGAGTTTCATATTAGCTTCTGTATGATAAATCTAACAGAAAGGTGCTTGGAGTGTCATGCATAGAATACAATTGCTCTAATTCATTTAGCTTGCTTGTTGTGCAATGCTGTAATATTTGATGACACAAAAAAGGAAGGACTCATGGAAGAAAAATTCGAACAAAATGGGAACCTGGGGAATTTGGGTGGTGAGGGGGTATCAAGTCATTTATCTGATACTAAAGGCAGGGCAGAAGTTAGTGCTTACCAAGAAGGTGCTTTCTTTATTCCAAGATGATTAATATATTCTTTCCTAAGGTTCAAAGCATAAGAATGCTTTACTTGCTTAAAGCTTTGAGTTGAAATGACCGAAGTATCTACACAAGAAAAGTAAAGTTAGTAACAACCCCTAATAATGGTATCAACGATCTTGTCATTTTCACCATGCCATTTTGAAACTGCAAGCTGTGGAACAATAAACTGAAAATCCTTCTGTATTCATGATTGAAATTCTATCATGTTATTATAGTTTAACCAGATAAATTTCTGTAGGGGCATATATATAATCGTGTGGGTGGGGATCATGGGCTGCTCACAAACATGTCATTAAAAAAATTGGTGTTACTGTGCAAGTCCTTTACATTCGATATGAACCATACAGTATAAAAAAGGGTGGGAGCTCAAATTCTCAAAGAAGAGCAGAATCTTGAGCTTTTTAGTAAAAAAAAAGAATATAAATCAGGTACTAAATAAAAATGGTGATTTCTCTTTTTTCACTCAACAGGAATAAGTTCACATGTTTAGTATGAACCAGCATTAGAATCTGATAGCAAAATGTTATTTCCAGGGTAATAAGTCACTGTACACATAGCTGGGTGGATATGGTTATACTAGAATTTCACCATCGATAAGCCTTTGCAGATATTGAAATAATGCACACAAGGAATTTAGATTTTGATACTTGTCTAGAGAGGACATTTTTTTAAGGGACACCATTTGTTTAGGGAACTGATTCATGATTTGTCATTCTGAAATCATATATATTTAACCATAGTCATCACTTGCCACGTGCGGGTCATAAATGGCATATTGCTATGCAGAAGGGGTAACGACCTGATCAGTTGAGCTTCACCGTATGACAAAGGACATGATGTATTCTAAGCATCCTCAGGCTTTGGTCACCACTGCATCTTTTAGGCTCTCACCAATTCAGCAAGCTAATTTATTTCTATGCCACGTACGGTGCCTTGTTAATCCTCTCCAGCTTCCCTCAAACACAACATTAGTCCCCACACTATGATGCTACCTTGGCCGAAAAGCCACAACACCACCTGGAACCCAAATTCTATGAGCTCGTACGTCACAACGCTACTTGCAGTTCAAAAATCCCCCAATCCATGCACCTGGGTAGCGAGGCGAAACCCTCCACGAAGTGCTTCACAGCATGCTCGCAATCGGATCACTCGAGGAACGCCAATCTTCTGAATCCCCGTCTCGCGCCGCAAACACAATCGAACCCAAAAATACCCAATATGCTTCAATCCAGGGAAACGGCAAGCCAAATAACCGTACCATCCCAGCTGAACTCAATCCACCGATCCCAATTCCCACAGGCGATCGATTTCAAGCCAAACTAAACAATCTAGCTTCGCGGATGTAGCGCAAGGCAGAGCGAATCGGCGTGGATTAAGAGGAGCAGTTGAAGCTTGCAGCAATAAGAATAAGGAAAGTTCATCTCGAGGGGAATCCCGCTCTTACCTCGTCGCCTTCCTTGTCACAGGAGGAGCAAGTGCGAGACGGTAGGAAACGCGCCGGTTTCTGAGGACCAAGAATGGCAGAAGAGAGAGAGAGAGAGAGATTTTTTTAATCTAATTTAGCTTATCCGTGAATCCGTGATGGTGTACGAGAAGATCCAGGTACTCACGTGAGATGCACGCGCGGAGACCTATTATTAGGCCCGATTAGCATAGGCGCCCATAGCTTCTCAAAGAGCTTCTTCTGCTCTGGCTTCATCACTCGGAAGCTGGAGCCGTTCTTGTGCTAACGCGACGGAAAAAAAACATATCTGGCTTCGCCTAGGAAAAATAACTGCCCTTGGCCAACGATAAGGATCATCGAGACGTGAGCGAGGAAAAATAACTTAAAAATCAAGAAAGAAAATAAAGAAAAGAGTGATCGGCAACTTTTTCCTGTTTTTATGGTTCGTCCATCCCCGCACTAACCTGCTAGCCGCGCCCTCCTCACCTTGCCCACCGAGCCTAATGCAGTCCCGCGCAACAAAATAAACAGTCCTTACACAGATTCATAAACCACGTTCCATCTCTCTCAGTGAGCAACATATGATACACAGCTGCGCTTATAAACCATGTTTCGTCACTCTCAATAGCCGGTGTGGCACTAATGAAATAAATGTCATACCAGCGCGCCTGTGCCAGCAGTTAGTGCGGCCCAGTGATTTAGTGTGGACCAAAGGCCCATCGGGTGGCCCAGCGGCGCACCTCACTGTTGTCTCCGCGAGATGGCCGGGAGATCCGCACACCTTGCCTCCGCGCAACAACCGCACACCCACTCCGCATCCCAATCCACTAGCTCTGGCCTCGCCCCTGTAATACCCAAATTTGTATACAAAGGGTATTGTGGATCTCCTCATTTTGTGCCTTAATTGCATCATCAAAAGAGCATACATAAAATCAAGGATGATTAAATTAAACCAATAATGCTAAAATAAAAGAAAGTGCATTTTATTGGAGTTTTATATGTTTGTGCACTAAATAAAAATAAAAAGGATAATAACAATAAGATAATGAATATTAGAAGTGGAATTAAAACCCTAAAGTGGAAGGTGGGATTTTATAAATAAGGAAAAGGGTGATATAAATAATTATATTTCTAAAATTGGGATTTTAGATTTCACAATATCATTTGAGAATAAAATTCGACACTAATTTGGATTCAAAATTTGAATTCAATTTCAAAATGGAGAAAAAGAAGTGTAAAAGAAAAGAATAAAACAAAACTCACCTAGCTGGGCCTCGGACTCCTAATTTGGCCCAATAACCATTTCCATCCACGCGCGACCCAAACCATCAAACCGCCGCCGACATGTGGGGCCCATCGGTCAGCCTCGCACGCTACTTCTTCGCGTGCGCCGCTCGCGGCTTGTGCCGCTGTCGGGTGGGGCCACCTCGTCAGGCGTCACTCACCTCCCGCAAACCTCGCGCTCAACTCCGCTTGGCCGAGCGCCATCAACTGCCCGCCCGCCTTGCTAGGCCGAGTTCCGCGCACTTGGTGGGTCGTGTCCGTCGTGTGGGACCTCACCCGTCGGCCTCTTCACTCCTGTTAGTTCGTCTCCGCAATAAACGCGCGACCGTCGCAGAGGTCCCCGCCGAGATCCGCGCGCCACAACGACATTTTCCCTCTCGGCGCGGTCTCGGGCCTTCTTATAAAACGGGGTCGCCGCGCCCTCTGTTCGCAACTCACCCTGGGCCGAACCATTGCTGACCAACGCAAGAGAGAGAAAAAGGGAGCTTTAGAACGCCGCTTGGGGAGCTGTAGTCGCGCCGCACCGAGAACCTCGGATTCATCCTCACCGGTCGCTGCGGTGCTTCGACTGGGCACGGGAAAGCTGTTCCGGCCACCAATTTGGTGAACGGCCGGTCAGGGCGCGGGGAATTTCTCACCAGAATAGGGTGAGCGCCGCGGTCCGCATTCCACCGTGACCAGGGAGCTCTTGCTTCGGATTCTGGTAAATCGCTACCCCATATGGTTCGCCTAGTAATCCTCTTCGCGTAGCACCAGCCGGGGTAGAAAATAGGCCCTCGGGGCGCCTATTGGCCGCACTCCGACGAACTCGTCGTCGTGGGCAGGGCGGCGCCGCCGCGTGTGGGCACGATTTGGACGATGGACTGTGACCATTGATCCTTGAATCAAGGGCTGGGATTAGATCCCGAGTAACGTTTCGGAATGGATGGCGGGGACCGTTGGATCCTTGATGGAGGGCAGGGATTTAATCGCAGCCATATTAAATCTGGGCCATCCGATCTCGAACCAACGACCGTGAGTGCGCATCCCTTTAGATTTATGATGATATAATCATGGCCGTCGGTTCAGATCTAGCGGCTGGGAATCACCGGTACCCCTTCGCGGGTACATTTTGCTAAAGAAACCCTAGGCTTCTGAGAAACTAACCCGCCGTCCCTCTCAACTATTCTCTGTGTCTTGGCGATCTTGCGGGATAGCCCCTGGGTTTCTCTGCTATTAGCGCCCAGTCCAGACGACAGAGAAAACCAGATAATTAATATTAGAAATTGAATTTTAATACAAAAATAATTCTAGAAACTTGTATAAATCATATTTAATTCATTCTAACTCCAAATTAATTCGTTCCAGTTTCTATAATTTTGTATTAATATTGTCTACCAACCAGTAGCATTGTTTAGCCATGAAACTTGAGTTAAAATTGTTCATCAGGATTAATTTATTCCAAGCACTAAATAATTTCGAAAATCCATAACTTAATAACCGTAACTCCGAATTTAGTGGTTCTTGTTTCTACGATCTCGTTACGCAGCGTAGATTATTATTATTCAGTTTGTTATTATGTTTGGTGTGATGTTAATTTTGCCTATACTATGTTTGTTGTATTGCTACGACTAGCGTGAGGTCACAAGTCAGTTGAAGAGCAAGTTGGTAACTGGAATCTAAAGTGCCAGGCAAGTTGTGCCCTTGATCACTTCTTTTACCCACTCATGTTCTAATTAATCATAATGATCTGCATAGGTTAATTTTGATGGGACCCAATAGGTTACCTTAGTTTGTCTATCTTTATACCTTGTTTACCACTGAACTTTCTGGGTAGTACTTGCTAGTGCTATATGTGGTTTTGGGTATGGAGATACACTATTCATGATTACACTTTTGTTATCAGTTGTTATTTATTGTTCATGATAAGATCATTATGTTAATTGGAACATGGAGAACCACCCGGGAAAACAGTGCTACCACAAGGGAGGAATGGGACCCCTTGGCTGATTAATTAGGAAAGCTAGTGGAAGACTACCTTACCCGAAAGGGGCAAGGGCAGTAGGGGAGTGGTCAGTGTAGGGAGGCCCTCGGGAGGATTTTGCTGCGATGGCAGTCCTGCAAGGGATTCCTGCTAGGGAGGCCCTCGGGAGGATTTTGCTGCGATGGCGGTCCTGCAAGGGATTCCTGCATTGGAACTTCCTATAAACTGTGGCGGGTTTTCTGAAGCTAGTGGAACTTTGTAAAGGCCTCGTAGTGTTGCCCTGCCTCGCCTCCTCGGTAGAGGTGTATGGGATTAGCCGTCTCTTGGCAGATGGGTAACACGACTTGTGGGTAAAGATGCGCAACCTCTGCAGAGTGTAAAACTGGTATACTAGCCGTGCTCACGGTCATGAGCAGCTCGGACACTCACATGATTAAATTATGGAACTAAATTCAATTTGTCATATGCATTGCATCGCAGGTGAAGTTGTTACTTTTGTTCTACTACTTAATTGGGTTTGGTATTTACTTATACTTAGTAACTGCTAATAAAATTTTGACTAACTTTAAAAGCAATGCTCAGCTCTAACCATCCTCTTTGGTAAGCCTTACACTTCACGTGAGCTCCCACCTTTGGCGAGTTCATGCACATTATTCCCCACAACTTGTTGAGCGATGAACGTATGTGAGCTCACTCTTGCTGTCTCACACCACCCCACAGGTCAAGAACAGGTACCACAGGATGAGGCGCATGGAGGATGCTGTGACGTGTTCGTGAGAGATCTAGGCCGTCGTCTCCCAGTCAACTTTGGGTTGTTGGACCGTTGTCTCCTTACAATGTAATTATTTATTTATTTTGTATAGAACTCTTATTATATATAAAGATGTGACATTCGATCCTGTGCCACTATACATCATATGTGTGAGACTTGGTCCCAGCATACCTGGTGTTTATGTTCGCGCCCGGGTCTTGGTGCCCCTAAAACCCGGGTGTGACAGAAGTGGTATCAGAGGAATGTTGACTGTAGGACGAAACCTAGATAGAACTGGACGACCATTATCCACTTACCTTTGCTACTCTGATTCTTTTCTAAACTTATCTTAATCTTTTCTCATCTATTTCTGCTTTACTCTGATTATTCTTACCTTTATCTTTCTAGAGACAATTGTGGATTTCACACCTTGAAATCCTGTGCCTAAAGTGACCTTTAGGAATAGGAGACCTAATCCTAGGAACAAAAACAAAACCATTTTTTTTTATCTATGAACTTGAATGTTTGTTCTTATGATATTTGTTTGATTTGGATCTTTGATTGAGTGTGATGAGTTGTGGAGTAATGTCCACAATTACATCTGCATAAACGTATAGGTATAAAGGATAGTATTTGTAAGATAACTAGTCAATCTAGATTATCCCCTTAAAAAAAAATTATATATATAGTATTCCGTATCTATCTCACCTTGACAGATTCTATCTTACCTTTGGACATTCACCTCTTACAACTAGTTACCCTAGTTTTGACACAGAATATCTGGTCAAGCCCTGCCAAAGAAAGTTTCAGTACATAACCAACTATTAGCTTATTCATTCTGCCTACCAAATGATTCCCTTGCAAAACTATCTTACCATATGCTTCTAACTTAGATGGTCAATACCAGGCGGGGTGGTGGAATTGATTTGCCTCCTAATCGACACACTCGGTGGATATATAGACAACCCCAACCACAGCCAGCAGAGATGAATCCTCCTAATCCTCCACCAGGCGGAGTTGATCCACTAATTGCAGCTCAAATGAGGATGATGCAGCAAATGGCTGACACTATGGCAGATATGCACGCCCAAATGCAGCAAGAACGCCAGGAAATGCGCCAAGAAAGAGAGGATGCACGTCGGGAAATGCACCAAGAGTGGGAAGAGATACGCCAGGAGAGAAGGGTGCAACAACAGCAGCTGCAACAACAACTTCAACAACAGCAGCAACAGCAACAGGTGCCATTGCCTCCACCTCCACCACCAGTTCCACCCCGAGATAAGCATTGGGAATTCATGAGCCACAAACCACCAACCTTCTCCAACTCCATGGATCCACTGCAAGCTGACGACTGGCTAAAGTCTATAGAGAAGATGCTCAACATAGCTCAGTGCTCGGACCGAGAGAAAGTACTCTACGCATCTGGTCGTCTTGCTGGTCCTGCTGCGGATTGGTGGGATGCGTACTGCGCTGCTCATGTTGCTGTCGATACAATTACCTGGGCAGAATTCTCCACACAATTCAGAAATTACCATATTCCTGCTGGACTCATGAAGATTAAGAGGAAGGAGTTTCTATCCCTCAAGCAAGGAAGTATGTCCGTGAGTGAATATAGGGACAAATTCATCCAGTTATCTCGATATGCTCCCAGAGATGTTGAGGATGATGAGCAAAAGCAGGAGCTTTTCCTGGACGGGTTAATTGGACCCTTGCAATATCAGCTGGTATCACACACATTCCCATCCTTCCAAAGACTACTTAACAAAGCTATTGCTGTAGAAAACAAGAGGAGTATATTTGGAGAGAAAAGAAAGGCTGCTAACCAAGGGCAGGCTGGAAGTAGTTCTCGTTCTCGCTATACTACCACTCCAAGTACACCAGCTAGTGGCAGTTCCGGGCAACAAACTCAACAGGCACCAACTGCTCCTCCAAAAGCAAGCACTCCAGCAGGACCCATTGCTCCTAACACAACCACCAACCGGGCATGCTTCAAGTGTGGACAACCGGGACACTACGCCAACTACTGTCCCAACAGGGCTGCCTACACTACACTAGCTCCAATGAAACAAGGTCAGGCTTCGGCAGGAAAAAGTCAGCCCCTATCTGTTAACCGGGGACAAGCCCATCATGCAGAAGTAGAAGCTGAACCAGGTGAACTTGAAATTCAAGAAGAAGAGCCAGTTGAAGATGAAGTAGTCGGTGAAGAAGTCAACGAACAACAAGAATAGAGATAAACATAAATATAAATACTTATATATATTTTACTATTTGTAAGACCTAAATATTAGTTTAGCTATTAGTTAGTATTTTACTATTTTAGTGATAATAATAAGGTCTATTAACCCTATGTTTTGCTAAAGAATTATGCGTCATACCGAGATTTCTTTGTTTGTGCATATGTTCCGAGAACGATATGAGTATGCATCCCTTTTATTACAAATCTCGAGGGCGAGATTTCTTTTAAGGGGGATAGGATTTGTAATACCCAAATTTGTATACAAAGGGTATTGTGGATCTCCTCATTTTGTGCCTTAATTGCATCATCAAAAGAGCATACATAAAATCAAGGATGATTAAATTAAACCAATAATGCTAAAATAAAAGAAAGTGCATTTTATTGGAGTTTTATATGTTTGTGCACTAAATAAAAATAAAAAGGATAATAACAATAAGATAATGAATATTAGAAGTGGAATTAAAACCCTAAAGTGGAAGGTGGGATTTTATAAATAAGGAAAAGGGTGATATAAATAATTATATTTCTAAAATTGGGATTTTAGATTTCACAATATCATTTGAGAATAAAATTCGACACTAATTTGGATTCAAAATTTGAATTGGATTTCAAAATGGAGAAAAAGAAGTGTAAAAGAAAAGAATAAAACAAAACTCACCTAGCTGGGCCTCGGACTCCTAATTTGGCCCAATAACCATTTCCATCCACGCGCGGCCCAAACCATCAAACCGCCGCCGACATGTGGGGCCCATCGGTCAGCCTCGCACGCTACTTCTTCGCGCGCGCCGCTCGCGGCTTGTGCCGCTGTCGGGTGGGGCCACCTCGTCAGGCGTCACTCACCTCCCGCAAACCTCGCGCTCAACTCCGCTTGGCCGAGCGCCATCAACTGCCCGCCCGCCTTGCTAGGCCGAGTTCTGCGCACTTGGTGGGTCGTGTCCGTCGTGTGGGACCTCACCCGTCGGCCTCTTCACTCCTGTTAGTTCGTCTCCGCAATAAACACGCGACCGTCGCAGAGGTCCCCGCCGAGATCCGCGCGCCACAACGACATTTTCCCTCTCGGCGCGGTCTCGGGCCTTCTTATAAAACGGGGTCGCCGCGCCCTCTGTTCGCAACTTACCCTGGGCCGAACCATTGCTGACCAACGCAAGAGAGAGAAAAAGGGAGCTTTAGAACGCCGCTTGGGGAGCTGTAGTCGCGCCGCACCGAGAACCTCGGATTCATCCTCACCGGTCGCTGCGGTGCTTCGACTGGGCACGGGAAAGCTGTTCCGGCCACCAATTTGGTGAACGGCCGGTCAGGGCGTGGGGAATTTCTCACCGGAATAGGGTGAGCGCCGCGGTCCGCATTCCACCGTGACCAGGGAGCTCTTGCTTCGGATTCTGGTAAATCGCTACCCCATATGGTTCGCCTAGTAATCCTCTTCGCGTAGCACCAGCCGGGGTAGAAAATAGGCCCTCGGGGCGCCTATTGGCCGCACTCCGACGAACTCGCCGTCGTGGGCAGGGCGGCGCCGCCGCGTGTGGGCACGATTTGGACGATGGACTGTGACCATTGATCCTTGAATCAAGGGCTGGGATTAGATCCCGAGTAACGTTTCGGAATGGATGGCGGGGACCGTTGGATCCTTGATGGAGGGCAGGGATTTAATCGCAGCCATATTAAATCTGGGCCATCCGATCTCGAACCAACGACCGTGAGTGCGCATCCCTTTAGATTTATGATGATATAATCATGGCCGTCGGTTCAGATCTAGCGGCTGGGAATCACCGGTACCCCTTCGCGGGTACATTTTGCTAAAGAAACCCTAGGCTTCTGAGAAACTAACCCGCCGTCCCTCTCAACTATTCTCTGTGTCTTGGCGATCTTGCGGGATAGCCCCTGGGTTTCTCTGCTATTAGCGCCCAGTCCAGACGACAGAGAAAACCAGATAATTAATATTAGAAATTGAATTTTAATACAAAAATAATTCTAGAAACTTGTATAAATCATATTTAATTCATTCTAACTCCAAATTAATTCGTTCCAGTTTCTATAATTTTGTATTAATATTGTCTACCAACCAGTAGCATTGTTTAGCCATGAAACTTGAGTTAAAATTGTTCATCAGGATTAATTTATTCCAAGCACTAAATAATTTCGAAAATCCATAACTTAATAACCGTAACTCCGAATTTAGTGGTTCTTGTTTCTACGATCTCGTTACGCAGCGTAGATTATTATTATTCAGTTTGTTATTATGTTTGGTGTGATGTTAATTTTGCCTATACTATGTTTGTTGTATTGCTACGACTAGCGTGAGGTCACAAGTCAGTTGAAGAGCAAGTTGGTACCTGGAATCTCAAGTGTCAGGCAAGTTGTGCCCTTGATCACTTCTTTTACCCACTCATGTTCTAATTAATCATAATGATCTGCATAGGTTAATTTTGATGGGACCCAATAGGTTACCTTAGTTTGTCTATCTTTATACCTTGTTTACCACTGAACTTTCTGGGTAGTACTTGCTAGTGCTATATGTGGTTTTGGGTATGGAGATACACTATTCATGATTACACTTTTGTTATCAGTTGTTATTTATTGTTCATGATAAGATCATTATATTAATTGGAACATGGAGAACCACCCGGGAAAACAGTGCTACCACAAGGGAGGAATGGGACCCCTTGGCTGATTAATTAGGAAAGCTAGTGGAAGACTACCTTACCCGAAAGGGGCAAGGGCAGTAGGGGAGTGGTCAGTGTAGGGAGGCCCTCGGGAGGATTTTGCTGCGATGGCAGTCCTGCAAGGGATTCCTGCTAGGGAGGCCCTCGGGAGGATTTTGCTGCGATGGCGGTCCTGCAAGGAATTCCTGCATTGGAACTTCCTATAAACTGTGGCGGGTTTTCTGAAGCTAGTGGAACTTTGTAAAGGCCTCGTAGTGTTGCCCTGCCTCGCCTCCTCGGTAGAGGTGTATGGGATTGGCCGTCTCTTGGCAGATGGGTAACACGACTTGTGGGTAAAGATGCGCAACCTCTGCAGAGTGTAAAACTGGTATACTAGCCGTGCTCACGGTCATGAGCAGCTCGGACACTCACATGATTAAATTATGGAACTAAATTCAATTTGTCATATGCATTGCATCGCAGGTGAAGTTGTTACTTTTGTTCTACTACTTAATTGGGTTTGGTATTTACTTATACTTAGTAACTGCTAATAAAATTTTGACTAACTTTAAAAGCAATGCTCAGCTCTAACCATCCTCTTTGGTAAGCCTTACACTTCACGTGAGCTCCCACCTTTGGCGAGTTCATGCACATTATTCCCCACAACTTGTTGAGCGATGAACGTATGTGAGCTCACTCTTGCTGTCTCACACCACCCCACAGGTCAAGAACAGGTACCGCAGGATGAGGCGCATGGAGGATGCTGTGACGTGTTCGTGAGAGATCTAGGCCGTCGTCTCCCAGTCAACTTTGGGTTGTTGGACCGTTGTCTCCTTACAATGTAATTATTTATTTATTTTGTATAGAACTCTTATTATATATAAAGATGTGACATTCGATCCTGTGCCACTATACATCATATGTGTGAGACTTGGTCCCAGCATACCTGGTGTTTATGTTCGCGCCCGGGTCTTGGTGCCCCTAAAACCCGGGTGTGACAGCCCCTCACCCGCGTGTTCCCCTCCCCCGCCTCGTTCGCCCCTACCGCGCCATCAACGTGCCTCCCCGCCGCCCCTGTCCTCCCCATGCCCGCCGCTCCCACCCGAGATGGTTAGTGCCCCTCCTCCTTCCGGTCCCTTCCCCTGCCTCCACTCTCAACACGGTCGGCCAGCCATGGATTCACCAAGCGGGCTCTGGTGGCGGCCAGCGCCGTCGTCGTGTCCTCCATTCCCGTCAACCCCCTCGACGTCGCCAAGGTACGTCGGTGACCCTATCGTTGCCTCTTTCGCTTCCTCGCAACTGCCGCCCTCAACCATCGAGGCTCGCCCGCAACGGCCGCCACTGCCCGCTCGCCATGGCGCTCGCCTCGCAACAGCCACCGCTGGCCCAGCACCACCAACAACAACCCCGCTTGTTCTCCACCACCCACTCGCGAAGGCCCCCTTGGTCTCCCTTAAACCACCGTCTCCCACCGACTTCTGCGGTTCCCCTAGGGATGCTGATGCGTGCGGTAGAGCGCGCCGGGACCGATCCCTCACAGATGCACCTCCGCGTAGTCGCCGACGAGGACGACGTGACACCTACTGTCGTGGTTCCCCCGAGGACGCTGATGCGTGTGGTGGAGCGTGGTTGGACCTCTCCCTCACCGATGTGTCGCCAGCATCTCCGCGTAGAAGGAGTCCACACCGTCGTTGCTCCATGGCTCGAACGCCTGCGCCCGACACAGCGCGTCCCCGTTGTTCACCTCGGTCTGCTGCTGGGCGCCACCTCGCCTCCCTCGCCGCGTTGCTGCACGTGCCTCTACCGTGGCGACATGCCCAAGCACGTGACCGAGGCCAACCTGCTCGTCTTGTTCTGCGAGGTCGCCACTGTCGAGGAGGTCACCATCATCAAGGACAAGGCCACCAAGGTCTCCTGAGGTGTAGATCTGCCTAGCCCCAGATCTGGGCTCGCCGCCCTCCCTTCCCCACGTCTGCTCCCGCTCGGTTCGCCACAATGTTGTGACCTCCACTGCTCGCTCCGGAGAAGTTTTGCTCCGCTCGGGGTTGGGTTTGGGAGCAATGTCACCCGCAGGTCGGAGGAATCTTAGTCTTTTGGGCTAGAAAATTTTGTAGCATTTTTTGCTTGTTTTTCTCTGCCTGTGTGGTATCGATTTTGCTGCAATGATGCAGAGGGATCTCGTGTCGAGTCCTCTGGTTGCTTGGGTTTCAGCATGGATTCCAGTTTTTGTTTTTGCTAGGCATGAATTGTGGTAGCTTACTAACTTAGTGTATGTATTTGCTTCATTGTGTGTTTTGAATCTCTTTCTTTATGTTCCTGGATTACTATTTTTGTAGGAGCAGGACGGTGCAGTGGAGCAACATCTCTAATCATTTAAGGTCTAATCATTTAAGGAACGTATTGTTATTAGAACTCAGAACTCAATTTGTAGACATGAATTGTGTCAAAATACTCAAATGCACTCACCAAATTAATGGAGCCAATAACCCAGGCAGCAGTTACATTTCACCTACAAAACACAGTTAAATATAAACTTACACATTGCCTGTTTTTTGTGTGTTTGCCAGCTTCAAATTAACCAGTCCATTATATTATGCAACTCTGTGAATAGAATTGAGCTACTGGCTAAGAAAATAACTGAACTCGGTTATTCATGCTTCACATTCATGCTAAGAGCCTAAGATGTTGCAAGACAACATAAACTGAGTGTTTCATGAGTTTCATAATGGTGCTTGCAGAAACCTTTTGTGCACAGGTCTGTATTGATGTTTTCCTACCTTATTAGTCTTTTTAGAATTTAGTAGTTTAATTCTCAGCATCTGTTCAATTGTCATTTATGAAGGTTTCTTTATAAAGGTATCATGGCTCTGTTTCTTAGTCTCGCATCTAGGCTGTTTATTTATAAAAGTGTCATGGCTCTTTTTTTGCAGATATGTTTACCAGAGGAATTGATATCTATGCTGTTTATGTGGTCACTAGTTTTGACTCCCCTAAGACATATTTACACAGGGTGATTTTTTATATCTTTTCTTCTCTAGAAGTTGTTTGTTTTATAACCTTCCTGAGTTTAAAATTATGTGTGTTATCATATTCCTAGGTTGGTCGTTCTGGGAGATATGGGCACCTTGGTTTGGCAGTGAACTTGACCACTTACAAAGATTGTTTTAACTTGTAAGCCTACATTAATAAAGTGGTCTATTTCTTAGTCTAGCATCAAGATTCATGGTCGTGTTTTCTCTTTGTTTTGCAGATATAGTATTGATAAAAAAAAACTTGGAACGGAAATTAAGACAATACCCCCACAAATTGACCTGTTTGTATACTGCCAATGATGATAGCGACAGCTTCATGAGCGTCAGACACATTTTATTTATTTTGACTTGTTTGTATACTAACTTAACACAAGCTTTTTTGTCAATAACGTGGAATTTGGAATTTTCTGAGCTTTGTGTAGTGGAGGAGGAGGAGAGGCCCATGTCGGTGGAGCTAGAACCCATCGCCAGCGAGCAGCAGCTTAACTAGGTCCTTGGAGAGGCGTAGCAGCTCCAGCTCCTCATCGTCCTGCTCTGGTAACCCCACTTTCCTAGATCGGTTTGTGCCTGTAGGGTGTTCTTGTTAAAGTTTGCTTGTAATGTCTGTGAGATTGCAATCATGGTCGTGTATGATTGCGGTGTTCGCAGATTTTGTTTGCTTGTTCCTAGACAGTCATTTCTGTGGTGCAAATTTAGCATCTTGGATGAAGTGAAAATGGACAATTTTGTTCATTTGTTATTAGGTTCTAGCACTTGGACTTGGTATTTGGTAACAGAGAATTTACTTATTTAGTAGTTATACAACCCGTGTCATTGTCGTTGGGCAAATGAATTTCATCGTCAGTCTATTGCATGAATGATAAATGCATGTCTGTAATACCCAAATTTGTATACAAAGGATATTGTGGATCTCCTCATTTTGTGTGCCTTAATTGCATCATCAAAAGAGCATACATAAAATCAAGGATGATTATATTAAACCAATAATGCTAAAATAAAAGAAAGTGCATTTTGTTTTATATGTTTGTGCATTAAATAAAAATAAAAAGGATAATAACAATAAGATAATAAATATTAGGAGTGGAATTAAAACCCTAAATTTGAAGGTGGGGTTTTATAAATAAGGAAGAGAGAAAGGTGATATAAATAATATAAATAATTATATTTCTAAAAATTGGGATTTTAGAATTCACAATATCATTTGAGAATAAATTCGGCATTAATTTGGATTCAAAATTTGAAATTGGATTTGAAAATAGAAAAGAAAAGGTAAAGGGGATAACTGTGTGTCTGGGCCAGATTTTGGAAAGTCACGGCCCATCTCCACATCCTTGCGCGCGCCTGCATTCACCCCGCATGGGCCAAAATATTTTCCTGGCCGGCCCAAATCGCTGGCGCTCGCCAACCCTAAAGACGCTTCACGGTGGGGCCCGTTCTTCGGATCCATCCTCTCCACCAGACCATGACGCCGGCTGCAAGAGCGTTCACCGTGGGGCTTCTCTGAGCAAAGCCGGCCACCGCGCGGACTCCCATGCCCTGCACGTCCTCTTCTCTCCCTCATACTCGACATTGGCGGTGGGGCCGGACGGCCAGGTCTGCCCCTCTCCCGAAATCGGCGCTAGCTCTGCGGCCGAATCGCTCGGGCCACCAGAATCCACCCGGGGTTCTCGCGTGGACTGTTACAACTTCCCCCAGATTCGCGTCGAGGTACCAACTAAGCATCCTGGGTCTCCCCTTGCCTTTAGGATATAAGTATGCGGGGCCGCCGTCCTCTCTCGTGACTGCTTCGCGTTGGCTTCACATCGATGGATGGCGGGGGAAAGAAGACCACCATCGTCGTAGTGGAGTTTAGGGCCGGCCGCTAATCAGGCTTCATCATGGGGTGGAGGGAGCCAGCGGGGCCGGTGGCGGGGAGTGCAGCGGCGGTGGAGCGGCGGTCAAAGAGCGGATTCTGCCTGTGGAGCTGCACAAGGAGGCCACGGTGGCGTACATGTCGTACGCCATGTCCGTACTGCTCGGCCGTGCGCTCCCTGACGTCCGTGACGGTCTCAAGCCCGTGCACCGCAGGATACTCTATGCGATGCATGAGATGGGCCTTGCGTCTCGTAGGCCATTCAGAAAATGTGCGAGAGTTGTTGGTGAGATACTAGGTAAGTATCATCCACATGGAGATACTGCTGTATATGAAAGCTTGGTTAGAATGGCTCAGGATTTTTTTTCCATGAGGTACCCACTTGTTCAAGGACATGGAAACTTTGGTTCAGTAGATGCAGACCCTCCTGCTGCTATGTGATACACGGAGTGCCGCTTGGATTCATTAGCAGAAGCCATGTTCTTGACTGATCTGGAGCGATTACACCGTTTTGGCTCAGTAAAATGGGTCCATCGATCGTTGATCGTACGGTCAGGATGGCACACCGGTTAGGATATGCGGCCGGAACGATCTGAGCAGTCCGATGTTGATCGAACGATCCAGGTAATCCCATACCCCTTCGTCGTGCGCTTCTTTCAAAAGAGACCTTATGTTTTGCCGAAATAAACCCGCCGTCCCCTCGGGGTGTTTACTGAGTCATAGGAATTCTTGCGTTGCGGCCCCTGACTTCTATATAATTTGAGGCCCAGTCCAGACAATTAATAAAACCAGGAAAAATAGTTTAGAAAATAGTTTTTAGTACATATTTAATGCAGAAACTTGTTTAATTTGTAGAAAATGCATATGATCTCCAAATTGGACCATTCTAGTTCCTATAATTTTGTAAAAGTATTCTCTATCAAATAGTACCACTGTTTTTACATGAAATACACATTAAAAATTTATTTCTCACTTAACCCTATATTAAATGCATAAAATCTTTGAAAATTCATAATTTGAAATATATAACTCCAAATTGATTCATTCCAGTGGGATTTATTTTGTTTAAATATTGTTTATCACCTGGTATCTTTGTCTAACCATGAAACTAGATTTAAAATTATTCATATGAATAACTCTATTCTAGGCATTAAATAACTTCAGAAAATCATAAATTAATAACCCTAACTTCGATGTTAGTAGTTCTCGATCCCGCGATCTCGTAGCATCGCGTAGAATACTACTATTCAGTTTATCCTTATGTTTGGTGTAATGTTAATTTTGCCTATACACTGTTTGTTTGTAATGCTACGACTAGCGTGAGGACACGTGTCATCTGAAGAGCAAGTTGGTACCTGGAATCTCAAGTCCCAGGCAAGTTGTGCCCTTGATCACTTCTTTTTACCCACTCATGTTCTAATTAATCATAATGATCTGCATAGGTTAATTTTGATGGGACCCAATAGGTTACCCTAGTTTGTCTATCTTTATACCTTGTTTACCACTGAACTTTCTGGGTAGTACTTGCTAGTGCTACATATGGTTTTGGGTATGAAGATTACACTATTCATGATTATACTTTTGTTATCAGTTGTTATTTATTGTTCATGATAAGATCATTATGTTAATTGGAACATGGAGAACCACCCGGGAAAACAGTGCTACCACAAGGGTGGAATGGGACGCCCTTGGCTGATTAATTAGGAAAGCTAGTGGAAGACTACCTTACCCGAAAGGGGCAAGGGCAGTAGGGGAGTGGTCAGTGTAGGGAGGCCCTCGGGAGGATTTTGCTGCGATGGCGGTCCTGCAAGGGATTCCTGCATTGGAACTTCCTATAAACTGTAGCGGGTTTTCTGAAGCTAGTGGAACTTTGTAAAGGCCTCGTAGTGTTACCCTGCCTCGCCTCCTCGGTAGAGGTGTATGGGATTGGCCGTCTCTTGGCAGATGGGTAACATGACTTGTGGGTAAAGATGCGCTACCTCTGCAGAGTGTAAAACTGGTATACTAGCCGTGCTCACGGTCAAGAGCAGCTCGGACACTCACATGATTAAATTATGGAACTTAAACTCAATTTGTCATATGCATTGCATCGCAGGTGAAGTTGTTACTTTTGTTCTACTCTTTAACTGGGTTGGTATTTACTTATACTTAGTAACTGCTAATAAAATTTTGACCAACTTTAAAAGCAATGCTCAGCTCTAACCATCTTCTTTGGTAAGCCTTACACTTCACGTGAGCTCCCACCTTTGGCGAGTACATGCACATTATTCCCCACAACTTGTTGAGCGATGAACGTATGTGAGCTCACTCTTGCTGTCTCACACACCCCACAGGTCAAGAGCAGGTACCACAGGATGAGGCGCTTGGAGGATGCTGCGATGAGTTCGTGAGAGGTCTAGGTCGTCGTCTCCCAGTCAACTTTGGGTTGCTGGACCGTTGTCTCCTTATAATGTAATTATTTATTTTGTATAGAACTCCTGTTATATATAAAGATGTGACATTCGATCCTGTGCCATGATTCATCATATGTGTGAGACTTGGTCCCAGCACACCTGGTGATTATGTTAGCGCCCGGGTTTTGGACCCCTAAAATCCGGGTGTTACAGAAGTGGTATCAGAGGAATGTTGACTGTAGGACGAAACCTAGATAGAACTAGACAACCATTATCTACTTACCTCTACTACTCTGATTCTTTTTAAACTCTTCTTAATCTTTTCTCATCTATTTCCGCTTTACTCTGATTATTCTTACCTTTTCCTTCTAAAGACAAACCTGGATTTCACACTTTGAAATCCTGTGCCTAAAGTGATCTTTAGGAATAGGAGACCTAATCTTAGGAACAAAAAAAAACTATTTTTATAGGTATTTATACGCTTGAATGTTTGTTCTTATGATACTTGTCTGATTTGGATGTTTGATTGAGTGTGATGAGTTGTGGAGTAATGACCACAATTACATCTACATATACGTATAGGCATAAATATAATAAAAACATAAGATGACTATACGAACTAAGAATATCCCCTAATAAACTATATCTAGTTTAATAAATCCATCTTATCTTACAAGATTCACTCTTATATTAATAGATTCATCTTATCTTGAAAAGATTTTGTTATCCTAATAGATCTAATTTACCTCAAAAGATTATACCTTATCCTTATGAATTCATCCTACCCTAATTAGCATATTTATCCTAGTCTAAAATATCAACCATGATCTAATTCAAAGTAATTAGATATTGTCTAGACTAATCCGGTGATACCAATCTAGATCCCATCTAATCTAATATGATCCAATCTAAAGTGGGTTATTTAATAAATTAGTTAGTACTAGTGAAATGGATTAGACCTCACTCCTATAAAAATGATTTAAGCTAAATTGATGCCCTAGATTTACTTGACCATATACATATGCAACTACCTTACCCATCCGATAGTTGCATAATCCCTCTGTGTTAACACTAATAGAGATTCTAACCTACCTACGTCATATAATCCATACTATCCCAAAAGATTCTAACATGTATCCTACCCTAGTAGATCTATCTAACCTAGTCTAACCTAGTCATATCCAACCTAATCTAGATTTTATCTAATCTATTAGGATCTAATCTATCATGAGTTACTTAATGCTGGTACAATGGATAAGGCCATACTCCACATTCACTTAAGTCTAAATTGGTGACTTAGAGCCACTAATCCCTACACAACAACTTGACCTACATAATGGGTTACATAACCTATCTAAACCAATCAGAAGCAAAATAACCGAACCAGATTCTGACTAATCTCATTCAACTTATAGCCATCTACTAAACTAACCTAATGTGGTCCACTTAAATAGATTAGTGATACTGGTAGAAGAGATTAGACCCTACTAGCCAGGTGTTGACTTAACACATTAGACCAACTCAACCATGAGCAGAAGATCTAACTAAACCAGTAGAGTCATGACGGATTGTATATCAACCCCCACCTAAAACAAACTTTTGACTTACATCGTGTAGTCTATCCCACAATATTTATCTTAAAACATATTCCCCAGCCCGATAATATACACTAACTCCTGACCAATGAGACAAGACCGGAGAAGATGATCAACTTCATCAAGAAAGGATGAGCACCAACTCAAGTCTTCAAGGATCAAGTGAGGTCACCAAGATGAGTCAAGATCCGCAATCTTGGATGGAGTCTTTTCTTACCCCACTCCTTCTTACCCAAAACTATATATGCTTTAAAGATATCATTCATCCTGCATAATAAAGTGGCTATACCCATATATACCTAGGCCTTCCTAATCACCCACTATTGCCTATAAAAATATATGAAATTCCGGATCTTAAACCTAATATAGACTAAAACCCGAATCACAAACCAATCCTTTTATATCCCTTTTCTTACAAATCTCGAGGACGAGATTATTTTTAAGGGGGGTAGGATTTGTAATACCCAAATTTGTATACAAAGGATATTGTGGATCTCCTCATTTTGTGTGCCTTAATTGCATCATCAAAAGAGCATACATAAAATCAAGGATGATTATATTAAACCAATAATGCTAAAATAAAAGAAAGTGCATTTTGTTTTATATGTTTGTGCATTAAATAAAAATAAAAAGGATAATAACAATAAGATAATAAATATTAGGAGTGGAATTAAAACCCTAAATTTGAAGGTGGGGTTTTATAAATAAGGAAGAGAGAAAGGTGATATAAATAATATAAATAATTATATTTCTAAAAATTGGGATTTTAGAATTCACAATATCATTTGAGAATAAATTCGGCATTAATTTGGATTCAAAATTTGAAATTGGATTTGAAAATAGAAAAGAAAAGGTAAAGGGGATAACTGTGTGTCTGGGCCAGATTTTGGAAAGTCACGGCCCATCTCCACATCCTTGCGCGCGCCTGCATTCACCCCGCATGGGCCAAAATATTTTCCTGGCCGGCCCAAATCGCTGGCGCTCGCCAAGCCTAAAGACGCTTCACGGTGGGGCCCGTTCTTCGGATCCATCCTCTCCACCAGACCATGACGCCGGCTGCAAGAGCGTTCACCATGGGGCTTCTCTGAGCAAAGCCGGCCACCGCGCGGACTCCCATGCCCTGCACGTCCTCTTCTCTCCCTCATACTCGACATTGGCGGTGGGGCCGGACGGCCAGGTCTGCCCCTCTCCCGAAATCGGCGCTAGCTCTGCGGCCGAATCGCTCGGGCCACCAGAATCCACCCGGGGTTCTCGCGTGGACTGTTACAACTTCCCCCAGATTCGCGTCGAGGTACCAACTAAGCATCCTGGGTCTTCCCTTGCCTTTAGGATATAAGTATGCGGGGCCGCCGTCCTCTCTCGTGACTGCTTCGCGTTGGCTTCACATCGATGGATGGCGGGGGAAAGAAGACCACCATCGTCGTAGTGGAGTTTAGGGCCGGCCGCTAATCAGGCTTCATCATGGGGTGGAGGGAGCCAGCGGGGCCGGTGGCGGGGAGTGCAGCGGCGGTGGAGCGGCGGTCAAAGAGCGGATTCTGCCTGTGGAGCTGCACAAGGAGGCCACGGTGGCGTACATGTCGTACGCCATGTCCGTACTGCTCGGCCGTGCGCTCCCTGACGTCCGTGACGGTCTCAAGCCCGTGCACCGCAGGATACTCTATGCGATGCATGAGATGGGCCTTGCGTCTCGTAGGCCATTCAGAAAATGTGCGAGAGTTGTTGGTGAGATACTAGGTAAGTATCATCCACATGGAGATACTGCTGTATATGAAAGCTTGGTTAGAATGGCTCAGGATTTTTTTTCCATGAGGTACCCACTTGTTCAAGGACATGGAAACTTTGGTTCAGTAGATGCAGACCCTCCTGCTGCTATGTGATACACGGAGTGCCGCTTGGATTCATTAGCAGAAGCCATGTTCTTGACTGATCTGGAGCGATTACACCGTTTTGGCTCAGTAAAATGGGTCCATCGATCGTTGATCGTACGGTCAGGATGGCACACCGGTTAGGATATGCGGCCGGAACGATCTGAGCAGTCCGATGTTGATCGAACGATCCAGGTAATCCCATACCCCTTCGTCGTGCGCTTCTTTCAAAAGAGACCTTATGTTTTGCCGAAATAAACCCGCCGTCCCCTCGGGGTGTTTACTGAGTCATAGGAATTCTTGCGTTGCGGCCCCTGACTTCTATATAATTTGAGGCCCAGTCCAGACAATTAATAAAACCAGGAAAAATAGTTTAGAAAATAGTTTTTAGTACATATTTAATGCAGAAACTTGTTTAATTTGTAGAAAATGCATATGATCTCCAAATTGGACCATTCTAGTTCCTATAATTTTGTAAAAGTATTCTCTATCAAATAGTACCACTGTTTTTACATGAAATACACATTAAAAATTTATTTCTCACTTAACCCTATATTAAATGCATAAAATCTTTGAAAATTCATAATTTGAAATATATAACTCCAAATTGATTCATTCCAGTGGGATTTATTTTGTTTAAATATTGTTTATCACCTGGTATCTTTGTCTAACCATGAAACTAGATTTAAAATTATTCATATGAATAACTCTATTCTAGGCATTAAATAACTTCAGAAAATCATAAATTAATAACCCTAACTTCGATGTTAGTAGTTCTCGATCCCGCGATCTCGTAGCATCGCGTAGAATACTACTATTCAGTTTATCCTTATGTTTGGTGTAATGTTAATTTTGCCTATACACTGTTTGTTTGTAATGCTACGACTAGCGTGAGGACACGTGTCATCTGAAGAGCAAGTTGGTACCTGGAATCTCAAGTCCCAGGCAAGTTGTGCCCTTGATCACTTCTTTTTACCCACTCATGTTCTAATTAATCATAATGATCTGCATAGGTTAATTTTGATGGGACCCAATAGGTTACCCTAGTTTGTCTATCTTTATACCTTGTTTACCACTGAACTTTCTGGGTAGTACTTGCTAGTGCTACATATGGTTTTGGGTATGAAGATTACACTATTCATGATTATACTTTTGTTATCAGTTGTTATTTATTGTTCATGATAAGATCATTATGTTAATTGGAACATGGAGAACCACCCGGGAAAACAGTGCTACCACAAGGGTGGAATGGGACGCCCTTGGCTGATTAATTAGGAAAGCTAGTGGAAGACTACCTTACCCGAAAGGGGCAAGGGCAGTAGGGGAGTGGTCAGTGTAGGGAGGCCCTCGGGAGGATTTTGCTGCGATGGCGGTCCTGCAAGGGATTCCTGCATTGGAACTTCCTATAAACTGTAGCGGGTTTTCTGAAGCTAGTGGAACTTTGTAAAGGCCTCGTAGTGTTACCCTGCCTCGCCTCCTCGGTAGAGGTGTATGGGATTGGCCGTCTCTTGGCAGATGGGTAACATGACTTGTGGGTAAAGATGCGCTACCTCTGCAGAGTGTAAAACTGGTATACTAGCCGTGCTCACGGTCAAGAGCAGCTCGGACACTCACATGATTAAATTATGGAACTTAAACTCAATTTGTCATATGCATTGCATCGCAGGTGAAGTTGTTACTTTTGTTCTACTCTTTAACTGGGTTGGTATTTACTTATACTTAGTAACTGCTAATAAAATTTTGACCAACTTTAAAAGCAATGCTCAGCTCTAACCATCTTCTTTGGTAAGCCTTACACTTCACGTGAGCTCCCACCTTTGGCGAGTACATGCACATTATTCCCCACAACTTGTTGAGCGATGAACGTATGTGAGCTCACTCTTGCTGTCTCACACACCCCACAGGTCAAGAGCAGGTACCACAGGATGAGGCGCTTGGAGGATGCTGCGATGAGTTCGTGAGAGGTCTAGGTCGTCGTCTCCCAGTCAACTTTGGGTTGCTGGACCGTTGTCTCCTTATAATGTAATTATTTATTTTGTATAGAACTCCTGTTATATATAAAGATGTGACATTCGATCCTGTGCCATGATTCATCATATGTGTGAGACTTGGTCCCAGCACACCTGGTGATTATGTTAGCGCCCGGGTTTTGGACCCCTAAAATCCGGGTATTACAATGTCGGTGGCCTTTTGTCGAATCTACCATTTTGTTTGTTCCTCATCTCCATTTCTATCTGCTTGTTTATTGGTAGTAGAAGTAGAACTGCTATTTATGGCTGAGGCCTGAGGGAAAAAAGAATCAAATGTTCAACCAACTTCATTTTTTTCTTGAGTGCATGGGTTGCAGCCTTTGGCTAGCTTATGATCTCGTGTGGTCTATTTACCATATAAATAAATAGCAGCATTAGTTCAATTTGATGTTCATAGTTCTCTCTCTAAAGAGTTATATGTTAGATTCATGGGAAATACTTGAACTATACATTTTTTTAATGTATCAGATGTGTGAATTATCATGTCCGGATCAATTTCAACCAACCAACAGTTCCTTTAGCAAATTTGTCAGGCATATTTATGCACTTGTTCGCATAACTGAGACTATATTATTTTTATAAGACTAAGGTCAGACTATTGATGGTTTGGTTTGGGTGGCACCTTGTTCTTCGTTCCTTGCCATTTCCATGCCATCCTTTTATTATATACATACATTTTTTGGAGATAAAATTTGATGTCAAGAGAAACCTGTCTTTCTTTCACTCTCCAACTCATCTTCGTAGTTTGATTCTCATGGGAGGACCCTGTTTCCATCATGCTGCATCTTTTTATCTGATAAAGTGATATTTCTTAGAGCATCAAGGCTCGACAACCAACATATTCTCGTGTCAGGAAATGGAAAAGTGATGTCTTGAGGACATTTTTGCAGGCAGATGAAGAGGTAAAACATTTCAATGCAGATCAGTAGACTGCTGCGCCTTTTCTTGTGCATTTATTTGGATTCTTATTGAGAACTGTCTCAAAACTTCGTTGGATACACGAAATTGGTACTTAATTAGTTTGTTTTCATAAACTCATGGTTCTTGAAATCTGAGTTTTGATTTAATTTTGAGTAATGTTAATTGAAGTCTTTTGGCATTTTCTTTCAATGATTTTTTTGGCATGATATGCTTAGGTGTCCATAGGATAACTGCTAATAACTACATAACTCTTATGTCCAGTGATCATTTGACCTGATCTCTTGCTGAAATTTCCATCACAACATAAATAATAAGTAAGTCAGACATATCCATGTAAAGGTTTGATAGTTTGAGTATGTTATATGAATTCAACTGCTGACTTTGCAATAGTCATTTGCAGCCTTCTACCTCACATGCTTGGGTGATGGTTGTCTTATAACTTTCTTTATCCATGACTCCATGCCTTGCAAATATCATTCCTTTGACTAAATAATTCTTTGATGGTTACTTGGTTTTGATGGCATTTCTTCTGCTTCTATTTCTTTTTCCCATGCTTTTGAAGCAGATAATGGATAGGGCAAGATCTTATGAGACCGGTATTTTTAAGAAACCGGCAGATTTTATACAGATGTTTAAGGTACTGTCTCTCGTATCTCCTGTGAGTCTTTCTTGCTACTTTCTGAACACTTTTCTTAGTTCTTATAGGATTAGAACCAGTATTATGCTGTATAGCTCCCATACATCCTGGTCACTGTTGATATCACATTGCAAGTTAACAATCGTGGCATCATTTCTTTAGGACGTACAGTCAAAAGTCAGTGATGTTGTTCTGGGAAAAGAAAAGCCTGTGGAGGAATCTACTCCTAAATATGAGAAGCTTAAAAGTTACATATTTGAGCTAGAAATTCATTTAGCAGAGGCCCAAAAACAAGCATACCATCTTGTGAAAAGACACAGAGGTATATCAGTTGGTCCTTTGAAAACAGGCCCTCCATTACTTCTTTGAGTTTCTTTGTGTTTAAAATACCTTGCAACTTTATAGTTTCTTTTTCATTTCGAGATTGTTTTGACTAATTTCAGCAAACAAATAATGTTTGTTCTAAATTTTATTTTCCAAAAAAATATCTGTCTTAAACATGTGGGCAGACCTGGTGCAGTGGTGAGAGTTGTCTCACTGAGTCACCAGGTTCGAAGGAGCCTCTCTGCATTTTTTGGGGTGGGGGGGGGGCTTGTCTCGGCTTATCACTTCCCTAGACCCCACTTATGTGGGAGATCCCAGCATTGGGTCTGCCCTTTATCTAGCTTTAACATTACGAGGAACTCTAGCTCAAAGACGATCAATAAGACCCTCAATTTTTCCTGTTTTTTAGCACAGGATATCAAGATGAATTACACAGTCCTATTTTTGATTCATTAGAACTTGGACAATCTTTGGCGGACTTTGGAAAGGCGATTAAGCTTTTGGGCTCTTGTGAAGGAGATTTGATGGAAAAGGTGTTTTTTGAAGTTGGTTCAAAGTCAGAGATGTTGTCAATAAAGCTGCAAAGAGAGGTAATCATGATATACTCTTACTGTCTTTGAAAGTACTGCTTGATACTGGATATCTTACGGAACAGTTTATATGGATGTTTCTGTGACCCGATGATGTTGACACGCTTCTACTGTAGGCAGACAATCTTCTCTTTAACTTTGAAGAACCCTTGAAAGATTATGTGCGTTCTCTACAATCTATAAAAGTGAGCATTTCCCTCTCTCACCATCTCTATGGTATCACATTATTTGTTGTGAAGTCAGAAATTTTAACTAAATTGGGTTTCATTATAGGCCACTATGCTGGATCGAGCTAATGCTTTCAGGCAGCACTTTGATTTGGATCAGGAGAGGAAGTATAAAGAGCTTAATCTGTACGTTTTGCAAAGGCCATTTTTTGCTGACCAGTCTAGAATAATGTTAAGTAATCAGGAAAATAGGAATCCCTGTGTGTTTGCAATATCAAATTCAGAGTCCTCAACGAACTAGGACTCCCTAATTTATTAGTATAGTGCTGATCTCATGGTTGTTACATATTGCAACTTTAAGAACTTTATAATGCTGTTCTCACTACAGTGAAAAATTGAAGTTCATGAACCCTGGGAAGTATGCCGAAGCAGAATCTGAGTTTAGAGAGGCAAGTTGCTGTAACTTTCCATTGAGGGGCCCTTCACGGAGGCGGCACCGCTCCGTGGACGACCTTGCCGCCGCCGGGCTCGCCACCCGCGTGCACGACGACGTGGAGCTTTCTTGCGACCACCTGCACGTTGTCGAGGTCCTGCTGGTTCTGGACGAGGCCAGCGACGGCTCGAGCCAGGAGCTCCCCGCCTCTCACGCTGCCACCGCTGGAGGAAGAGGTGGAGATGTGGGGCGCTGGCGCTGGTACGTCGCTGCCCCATGCGTCGTTGTTATCCCTATAGATTTGGTAAGGAATCCCCTTCTAAGGGTTGTTCATGTTTCTCTTCCTGTTGTGATTCATCCGTTCTTCCTGTTGCACTCCAAATTAGCATCCATGTTTATCTCCCCTGATGGTCTGTCTCCTCGCCATCTCGTCGGCATAGCTCGAGTGCCGGTCCACGCCCCCGCAAATCTGGCCATGACAACGGCATGTAGATTCAGTCCATATCCGAAGAACTTGATATATCCGTGTGGAGGTTTGATTTTATGTCCTCATGCCTTCTTCTAATCCCCTCATTTATGTTCAGTGATGATGAATTTATGCCTCTGAGAATGTTGATTTGTAGTTGGATTTAGGCCCCTTCCTGATTTATTTTGTTTTTAGTAGGTCAAAGCGTCAGTGCATTTTTTAGCCGTTCAGTAGCATCCCATTAACCATGGTAGCAATGCAGATTTTATTTGTTCCTGATGCATTTGACCATGCCAGCAGTACATATTTCTTTTAGTTGAGTAGCACATTCATTCAATGAACATGAAGTGTCGGGAGAATAATAGGGATATGAAAAGGATCCGGTCATGTTCTCGGGTCAATGATATTTATTGTGCAATAGCACTTCATCACCAATCACTTTTATGTACTGCTTGGATAATGAGTGTCTATGAATTTTCATAGGATCATAGCGTAGCTATTGTGTGGCGTTCATTAACAGTCTGACAATTGCAGCTGAATGGAATATGTTAGGCTAATGCTGGAGATGGTCATGGATCTTACTTTGTTTTTGTATTATATTCAAACCAAATTGCACTTTTAAAAACCTGTAATAACTTATCTGTTTTTAACCTTTGCGTGAGTAGAAGAGGAAAATAGAATTTTGTACCACTAGATATTTGTGTGATTAGGAGGTGTTGAGCATATTTGCCCACATATCTCCACAGCAATGGAGAAATCTCTATGTTGCTTTCCAACTCAAGGCAAAATTGTAAAATAAACCTTATTGATTGGATAATCAGAGCACAACATGTCCCAAATTCCGACTACTAATTGAACCGTATGCTCCTGATGTAAATTGGAGTTCCTTTATCCTACTATCAGAAGGTCTTTTGGTGATTCCAGCATGTCTTGCTCTATCACTGCTATTGCGCAAACCTCAAGTACCTACTCGTATGTCCTTTCCCTCCCCCTCAATCTGGTCTATTTCCCATACAATTGCAAATCACGACAGTGCTAGCAAACTTAAGAATTGTTCCAGTGTCTCACAAGTTTGATTTTCTTCTGTATATTTCTAACCTTTGTTTGCATTCATATGTTTAAGTTTGATTTTCTTCTGTATATTCTAATCTTTGACAGTACTAGAAATTATTCTCATGATATGTTTAAGTTTCTAAATTTTAACATATTTCAAATTAGAATGATCTGTGGTATACCATTTGTATGGCCTTGTTTTCTTGAAATATAATTATCAAAATAAAATGAACGCTGACATTCTAGAAGTTACAACTTTTCCATTAGATGGTGGCATTTTGCAGTACCCCTGTCTATAGCTCACCAGTTTTCACATCTGAACATATTGAGTCCCAACGACAAGAGAGAAGCAACCCTGGGCTTCCGTTTGATAAACTCATTCCATGTCGAGGGTTTGAAGGAGTCAGTGGACCTTATAACATGATGGTTGAGGTTCCTACAATTTGCCCTGATAGTAGGAGGACGAAAGAAGCCGTGAAGATCTCTAGACTTACAAGTGAGCTACATTTCTGCTCTTTGGCTGATGCAATTGTTCAATTTGCCAGTTTAGTTTTGATACACTGTTTTTTACTAGATTCGATATTCCAGGCTGATTTTGTACTAGTTGGAAGCCGTTGATCTGAGGAGGATGTCAAACAAAGAGAAGATAGCATTCAGGGTCAACATACACAATGCCTTATTGATGCACTTCTTGCCAAAATTCCTTAGCACTTTACATAGTAATTTTATCATATTGGTTCCGTAGTAACGTACAGACATATACCTTAGCACTTTACGTAGTAATTTTATCATATTGGTTACGTACAATGCCTTATATAATACATTATCATTTTATGGAATCTTATATTTTTTAAGGTATATAACCATCAACTTTTAGTGATGCTAATAAAAGTATAGAATAACAATCAGTGGTTTTGCATATGCATGTATTTTATTATATTGATTGATTCCGTAGCAACACACGGGTATACGCCTAGTATAGTTTTACATTAACTCAGGCTGCGTCTTCTCCTCACGAATACGGAATACGGAAACATAAACATTGTTTAACATAAACAACATATCCCGCCACTTCACTCGCCCCCAAGATCCTCAAAAATAACTGGTATTACAGTTTAACAATCTTTTCCAATAATAATTAACTTATATCAGTCGAAGGATGTTAAAGTTGGAACTACAAACGTTTTTTTCCTAAACACTTTAAATCAGGTCCTATTTTAATTTTGAGCACTCAAATATAGGACTTCTTGTTGGATATGCTCTAACTGGTATTAACAGTTTAACAATCTTTTCCAGCAATAATTAACTCATATCAGCCGAAGGATGTCAATACAGACATGTAAAAAGAGAAGTAGAAGAAGTTTCAATTCAAACGCTCAGTCAAAGCATGCTACCAAAGGCAAAGCATCTGATCCGAAAACAAAGGAGGTTGACATATCTACTGATGCTTCGGAAGAAATGACGATGTTGTCCCCTAGTAATTTTTTGTAGCTAGGTGTATAGAATTCGAGGCTACGATTGTATCGGGTTGTCCCTATAAATAGGTGAATAGTGCCCATGCACGGACACCGGACCGAAGTTGTGTAAGTCCCTACCTTCGACCTGTTGCCTGAGCCTCCGAAGGTATAACTGTATCCATTTGTAACAAAAAGGAGATAATGCAAGGAGTGTGTCGGTAATGATTCTTTTTTTAGTGTGCTCATTCCTTTTATCCCTTCTAGAATTTTGATTGTAATAACCTTCTCGCATCAATTGAAGATAAATTGAGGGCACTAAGTCCTAAAGAGCTGATTTAAAGGCTATAAAGTGCAACTTTGGGTAAAATGGTAAAACCATGAGGTTTGAACGTTTGAATAAGTTGCATATGACTAATAATTTGTGTTTAGCACTTTTGTTTGATCTCTAACTAGATTCTATGAGAAAAGTGCTTCTAGAACTTAGTTTGAGCCAAAATGCAAATTCTAGTGAAAGACCAAGTAAAAGGTGAGATTACCACACTTAGTCAATTGGATTATGTACTAATCATGTTTGTCTAAGTTATAGGGAAGCTCCCAAGAATAGCTAAAAAGAGTTGGAGAAGATAAGCTCAAAAGAGCCTAAGTTGGGCTATTATGGGCCTCACTGAACCAGTCCGCAGAGGCCCTGGACTTGGCCATTGGGCGGCCTAGCGCACCGGACCGGGTCCGTGTGCACCAGACTTCTTGTACAACCAAACTTCGAGGTCTCAAAAATTTTATTATAAAACTCACTAGACTGTCTATAGTACTAGTTTTGTGGTGCACCGGACTGTCCTCCAATGACTACTTCATGGGTGCGCGTGTTGGCCGACAACAAGTTGATGTGGCACCTGGTCGAGAGGTGAACCGGACCGATCTGGTGCCCACCAGCTAAGGAAAGCGCCCAATCAGATCTCAAACTTGTTGCACATGGACCCAGTCCAGTGGCGCACTGAACGAGTCCGGTGCCCCCCGTAGAAGGCTGGATTTCAGTATCTTTTTAGAAGGAAGGGGAAATTTCTATGGGGCCTTTTAGGGCTATAAAAGGACCCCCATGGCACACCTCTTCAGCACCCAAGCACTCCAAGAGCAACACATCATTCTGACACTCTGCCACAACGTATTCTAAGTGCTCTCAATTGGTATCAGAGTGGTCTCTTCATATTAGGTCTAACAACCCGAAGATGGACTCCAAAGGGAAGGGAAAGGTGTTCGATGAGAAGGAGAAGATCCCCATCAACAACTAGCCTAAGGGAGAAAAGATCGTCGGCTTGAGATTAGGAAACAAGAAGGAGGGCAAGAAGAAGCGTATCAAGAAGATAATCTACTACGACAATGACACTTCTTCTTCGCAAAAGGACGACAACGCCTCTCCTTCCAAACAAAATATGGTGAAAACTTCCTTTAACCGCACCCCTTTACATTACTCATGCATTTCTCATTCTTCTAATACCCAAATTGCTATTATTCCATTAAGCAGGCCACCTCACTTTGATGGGGAGGATTATTCATGGTGGAGTCATAAAATGTGTAGTCATTTATTTTCTATACATCCATGCAATTAGGACATTGTAGAAAATGGATTTACTATACCTAATGTTCATGATGATGATTATAATGAGGTAGAAGTAGAAGAACAAATCCATAGAAATGGGGGAATTTGCTATTTTGTCACTTTAAGTTATGGACTTCTCTATTTTAGCACCAAGCCCACAAATCATAGACACAGATGGTCCCACAAGCCATAGACAGAGGGTCACATAATAGCAGAGAGCCCACGTTAAAAGGGCTAAAATAGCAATTTTTTCATAGAAATGCCCAAGTCACTACTGTTTTGCTAGCTTCTCTATACAGGGAAGAATACAACAAAGTTAATGGCTTGGAGAATGCGAAGGATATATGGGACTTTTGTGCATCACACATGAAGGGAACTTGATGACCAAAATCATCAAGATGGAGGTCATTGAGGGTGAGCTAGGGAGGTTTGCCATGAAGAGGGGCGAAGAGCCACAAGAAATGTACAACAGGCTCAAGTCCTTGATGAACCAAGTTTGCAACTACGGGAGCACACGAAGGACAGACCATAAAGTCGTACAACTCATGTTAAGGTCATTTACCATTTTTATGCTAACCTTGTCTCTCTAGTTCACGAAAACCCCAAGTATATAAAGATGAGTCCTGAGGAGGTGCTAGGCAAGTTCATTAGCCATCAAATGATGGTTAAGAATGAAAAGTACATTGATGACGTTGCCAACGGGAACCTTATCGCAAACGAACCACAAGATGTCGCTTTTAAGGCGACAAATGACAAGGAAGCGCTTCGAAGAAGGTGGCACAAGTTGAGGCAGTCGGCCTCAACGATGAGGAGATGGCACTTGTCATGAAGCGCTTCAAGACTGCATTGAAGGGGCACAAGGACTTCTCCAACAAGAACAATCAGGGGAAGCATGCTTGTGTTGGGGACTTGTTCTCAAATGCTAAGAGTTAAGAACAAGGCAACATAAAAAATGTTAAATATTAAAGTCCTTCGTCCTTCAAGACATTATATCCCTTCGGATATAATGAATTCCGGACGAAGGTTATGAAGGAAAAAACCTTCGTAAGCTCGATAGATAATAAAGAAGAATTCATATACCAAATACGAAGAATAATTTAAATATTATTATCAACTTATATTCATTTGCATTATCATATTCAAAATAACAAATTATAAATGTACCTTCGGATTGACGGAAAATAAAGGTACAGGCGTGATGCGGAAAGCGAATGCTAAGTCAGCCCAAATAGTACGGGAATACTGTTCATCTATTTATAGGCAAGGGACGCAGCCCATGTAAAATTACATTCATGCCCTTTACATTTGCCAATAACACTATAGTAATCCTTCGAGGTCTGATTTGCCTTTTCATCTTTGAGTCGGTTCCCCTTTTCTACTGTCATGCCGAAGCTTTCCCGTGTACAGCTTCGTGATCACCTTGCTCTTTGTCATAATCACCCTTCGTCTCGCTCAGGCTTCGTCCTAACCATGCTTTGTATGCTCATGATCCGGATCCAAAGGTACCTGTTCACATATTTCACTTGGAAAACATTATCAAAACATGTTTTTGAGGACCTTCGGAAGCCGAAGGCCCCCAACAGTAGCCCCTCGCAATATTAATTTGCTAGAATGATAAATTCATATTGCGACATGGACGAAGGCCTTAAGCCGAAGGTCCAAAAAAACACCTTCCCTTTGATAGAATAGCAACAGTCATTGACAAGCGGGACCCTCCAGTTTTCAACGCACTAGGTGTATAAATAAGAGCTTACCACGAGTTTATTTGGCATGCTTTCTTGCCACCTGCTCTTGCTCACTCGACTTTTAGCCTTTGCGCGATAACACTTGCCTGGCTTTTTAAATTTTTAAGCTTCGGATTTGAGAGCACTTTCTCAGCGTTTGCGAAGATGTCTGAAGATAAGAAAGCTGTTGCTGAATCGAAGCTGAGCCTTTCTGAGGAGATGCATCTCGGGTTTCTTCAATCAATAGCAAAGACCAATACAGAGAAGATCACTAGGGAGATTTTGGAGGGTTTATCTGAAGACACTGGTGACAGTGACAGCTATGATGTAGAAAGTGGGGGTGAAGACTCCGAAGATCGACCGTGGCGACCAAGTCACACAGTCTTCAGAAAATCGAGCATTAAACAGAGTCATCTTGATAACATGAGGGGAAGATATTTTCGAGACATGTCTACTGTGAGGGCAGATGACGGGGAGAAGACTGTGCCTACTCCCGAAGAGAATGAAGTCGTAATCTTCCGAAGCTTCTTAAAGGCTAGACTGCGGTTTCCCTTGAGCAGTTTTGTTGTGGAAGTACTGAGGATATTTGAAATCTACCTTCATCAACTTACTCCCGAAGCAATCATAAGAATGGGCATCTTCGTCTGGGCCGTGAGGAGCCAAGGTTTAGAACCAAATGCAAAAAGTTTTTGCAACATACATGAGCTATTGTACGAGACAAAACCCTGGGGTAAAGAGCAGTATCACAACAATTTTGGCTGCTACAGCTTCGGCGCCCGATCTGGGTCAAGCTGTCCCGTGCCAACCTTTCGAAAGAGGTGGCCCGGCGACTGGATGACTGAATGGTTTTATGTGAAGAATGACTTGAAAACACGGGAAGATATTAAAGGCATCATTATGCGCCCTATCTGGCAACGCTTCGGCCTTCGGAGGCTGAAGGTGGAAATGAATGAAGCAGCCGAAGAATGCCAAAGAGCCTTCGGCGTGGCTTGCTCTTTTATTGGGACAAGGGATTTGGTCCAAGAACACATTGCCTTCAGAATATGGCCACTTGTAGAAAAGTGGGAAATGCCGAAGGAGACTGTTAGAGAAACTGACGAAGGTGGATTAGTTAGGCTAAAATACACATTCCAATATGGAGATAAATTCGTCGAGCCAGATGATGACTGGCTAAAAAGTATTGAGGCCGTAAGTGATGAATTGCTTGGATTATACTCGAAGGCCGAAGACACTGCACTATCAGCGGCCTTCGGAGGCCGAAAGAAGAAGAGACTCAACCGAGTATTTGATGCAATTGGGTTTGTCTACCCCAACTACCGTTATCCAACGTGGGGTCAAAAAAGAAAGAATACATCTTCTGCGAAGGAAGCTGCTTCAGCCGCTCCTAGCGAGCCGGCGCCGAAGGGGAAAAGGGTAAAGGTTCTTACACACCGGCCACGTTATATTGAACCGGCCACAGTGCCTGAGTTTGCCGGTGAGACCTCTTCGGCCACCGAAGCTAAAGAACAAACTCCCCTGCCAAATATTGAAAGGCTGGCCGAAGTGCCGGCGTCGGAAAAAATAGAAGAACCGAGGGCTGAAGAAACAAAGACATTAGAAGTTCTAAGTCCTTCAGCAAAAATTGAGGCAGCAAAAAGCCAAAAGGGTCCAGCAGTGACCCCCAAAAGAAAAAGGATGGTTAATGTGCTGGATGTTTTGGAGACAATTAAGTCTTCCAGCACAACTCCGAAGAAAATTGTTGAATCTTCCGAAGTGCATATTGAAGCATTTGATGCCGGAACTTCAAAACATCAGTCTAAGACTGAAGCTGGGCCTTCAGAGCCTACCAAGGTGAAATCCTTGGGAGTCGAAGAAACAGAAACAACAGAACAAATTTCAGATGAAGAAACTGGTACTGCCGCCCCCGAAGCATCTTCCGAAACCTTCGATTATATTCTTCATCATGCTTCGGAGAAAAAATTGACTGAAAAAGAACAGCAAGAGGCCCAGTTTTACGCCCAAAAATTGAAATATCCAAAGGGGCGTTGATATTCAACGGCAGTGGAGAAGAAGACTTTTTGTATTGTCTACCTGACAGCAAGGAGATTTCTGTCTGTCGGGAGATGAGCAAGAGCTTCGGATTCCCAACACTAGAAGACGGGCTCTCGGTGCTGTCGAAAAACGAACTAGCCGACAGCCTGGCATATAATAGCTTAAAGGTGCAGAGAATGAGGTTTTCGTATTTTTTCTTGAAACCAAAATTTTTCGTTTGCTTAAATTTATTGACGCACACACATTTTTCTTTGCAGGGCCTTATACTTAGCAATGCCCTCAGGGCCCAAAAAGATGCTGAAGACGAAGGGTGTGTTATGGCCCTGAGCAACCTTCGTTCCAAAGTAATTGAACTAAGGAACGAAGGTCTCGAAAAAGATAAAATATTGCATTCATTGATAGATAGAATAAAAGAAGACGAAGCTATTTTTAAAGTTCAAGCTGAGGCTCAGAGGCGTGAAATTGAAGATCTCCAAAAACAACTAGCCAGAGCTAAAGAGGAACACACACTTGAAGAAACGAAACGAGAAATCAGTGAACAATGGGCAAACCATTTGGAAAAAAGCGTTGAAGAGCTTCGTGCATCTAAGAAAAGATGCTATGAGAAATCTATAGAATGTGTTAAAAAGTAAAAACCAGCTTCGCCAGCGTTGGCGCTTTTTCAAGTGAAGAGAATTTCATAAAGGGTGATCCCGAGGGCCTAATCGAATGGATCAGTCACGAAGCTGAGGCCTTTGAAGAAATTTTGAATAACCGCGGAGACATATGTGCCTTTTCGGGTGCCAGGGAGATTGCTACCATTTTGGAGAGAAAAGGCTGTGAGCATGTGAAATTTTTGGCACAATCCGAAGCCTCCTTATCCTTCGAAGATATAAAAGACCCCTCGGCCGAAGCAAGCCTGGTCGGTGGAAAATTTTTCACCGACATCTGGGACAATGGTGGCCGGGAAATGGCCCAAGAAATTATACGAAAAAGCGAAAAAGGCATTCATGACGATAGAAAAGTAGCAAAGGCCGCTGAGAAAAGTGCAGAGCCCGAAGGGCAAATAGGTATCGACTAGTGGTTTTTGACTCTTTGTTGTAATTTTTTGATTTCGAACTTGTTCACGATTTGTAATAGTAATATATCCGTATCTTCTCCTCCCTCAGAACTTGCTGAGCCATCTGCGGGCCCCCACACGAAATGGGATGACGAAATTAGGAAAATGGCCGAAGCCATCATGGATAAAGTTGTTGATCAGCTACTAAATGAAGCTGCAGAAGTAGTTCTAAGGGAAGATTAGATGCTGCTGTAAAAACATTTAGAATATAATGTTTGTTAAGAAACATGTGTAATATTTTGTAACTTTTAATGTAATATATTAACTATTTATGGTTCTATTCTTTACGATGCATGAAACTTCATATACATACCGTTTTTGAGCCTTCGGCGAAAAAACACCTTCCCTTCTTTTCATGCTTCGTAAATAATATCCGTGTTCTCATATGATCAGTAACCAATCCTCGTAAAGTCAATAACCAATGGATGTTTCCATTTTAGAGTTTGACGAAGGTGTAACTCCTCAATAGCTATTTTTGTGCCTTGTCACTATTTCTTCGAAACAATTTTCGAATATCAATACTGAGATCCCCTTCTTGCGTTGTTGATGCAACATGATGTATGATGTTATGCTATGCAAATGATGGAATGATGTGATGTTATGCAAAATGACATTTGCCGAAAGTCGATGTTTTTTCACTGCAAGCCTCCCTTAGGAGCTTCTTCGCCTTTTACTTCAGCGGAATCAACGTTTATTTTTCGCTGTAAGCCTCCCTTAGGAGCTTCTTCGCCTTTTACTTTCAGCGGAATTAGCGTTTATTTTTCACTGTAAGCCTCCCTTAGGAGCTTCTTCGCCTTTTACTTTCAGCGGAATCAGCGTTTATTTTTCGCTGTAAGCTCTGCATTCCCTTCGGAACGACTTTTGAGCAGAAAACTTACACTGCGCTCCCTTAGGAACGACTTTTGCTGTTTCGAAGAAATTACGCTGCGTTCCTTAGAACAAAATTTTTGATAATTTGAAGGTCCTTCTTGCCACCATAAATTCTTATGCTTCGGCAGCTTAAGCCTATGGAGAAAATATATTTTCATTACGGTAAAAAGCGAAATTGTTACAAGAGATTAAAAACGACAAAAAGCCATTAAGCCTCCCATAATTGTTCCTTATTAAAAAGAAAATAATACTGAATGCGAAAAACTGCTGTTGGGGTAGGATATTTGTCAGTAAATATGCTTCGACTCTGGCACAGTGCTATTGACTGTGCGAGCTTCGGACTCCTCTCTGAAGTCCCGCTGAAGGTGAGTGTGAAAGGGAAATGTGCCCTTGGGCCATTTCTATGTATTTTGGTGATTGAGTGCCAACACAAGTGCTTTTGTGTTAATCTATGCAAAGTGGTGGACAAAGTGCAAATCAAGTCAAAAGGTTTGTTTCTAGACTTAGTATATTGTTTTATGGACTAATGTATTGTGTCTATGTGCTGGAAACAGGAAAAATCGAATTGGAAAAGAGATGACTTTGTTCAGCCAAAGTCTGCTCAGTCTGGGCGCACCGGACTGTCCGGTGGTGCACCGGACAGTGTCCGGTGTGCCAGGCTGGCTCTGACGAACTCGCTGCTCTCGGGACTTCGACAGCGGTGTACGGCTATAAATCACCGGACTGTCCGGTGGTGCACCGGACTGTCCGGTGAGCCGTTCACAGGCGAACTCGTCGCTCTCGGGAAGCCATCAACGACGTACGGCTATAATTCACCGGACTGTCCGGTGTGCACCGGACTGTCCGGTGAGCCAACGGTCAGCCGGGGCAACGGTCGGCCGAGGATTCCGCGCGTGACGCGTGGCAGAGCCAATGGTCACTTTGGGGCACCGGACTGTCCGGTGCGCCAACGGCTCTGAATCTGCAACGGTCGGCTTCGCCAAATAAGGAAGGGAATCTGCACCGGACAGTGTCCGGTGGTGCACCGGACTGTCCGGTGCGCTAGGCGACAGAAGGCAAGATCTGCCTTCCTGGAATGCTTCCAACGGCTCCTAGCTGCCTTGGGGCTATAAAAGGGACCCCTAGGCGCATGGAGGAGCACACTAAGCATACTCAAAGTATTCCTAAGCACCGAGACTTCGATTCCACGCATTTGTTTCTTCGTGATAGCATCTAGAGCTCTAGTTGAGTTGTGAACTCGTCGGGTTGTGTTGCGAGCTCTTGTTGCGACTTGTGTGCGTGTTGACATTCTGATTTTGTGTCTTGTGTGCGTTGCTCATCCCTCCCTTACTCCGTGCTTCTTTGTGAACTTCAAGTGTAAGGGTGAGAGGCTCCAAGTTGTGAAGATTCCTCGCAAACGGGATATAGTAAAGCAAGCAAAACACCGTGGTATTCAAGTGGGTCTTTGGACCGCTTGAGAGGGGTTGATTGCAACCCTTGTCCGTTGGGACGCCACAACGTGGAGTAGGCAAGCGTTGGTCTTGGCCGAACCACGGGATAAACCACTGTGCCATCTCTGTGATTGATCTCTTGTGGTTATTGTGTTTTGTTGAGACTCCTCTCTAGCCACTTAGCATTATTGTGCTAACGCCTAACCAAGTTTTGTGGCATTAAGTTTTCAAGTTTCACAGGATCACCTATTCACCCCCTGTAACACCCAAATTCTGAATTTGGGATTGGTAGAAGAAATCTGAGCAAAGTACCATTGATAAGTGATTAAACTTTATAATTCACCCTTTTTAAAGGTAAATGATCATAATAAAATAAATGAAGAAAATACTATGTAGTAATTGTGCATCATGTGAAAGTTTATCTTGTGCATAAATTTGAAATTTAGAATTTAAAACTTGGTTTGATTTGAATTGGAAATAAGAAAGAAAGAAAAAAAAATAATATTATACAACACAAAATAAAGTTATAAATAAATAAATTCATCACACTTTTAGGTATGTCCAAATTTTACTATTAATCTGAAAGTGAATTTGCCACAAGTTGAAATTTAATTTGAATTGGAATTTGGGTTTTGAAAATGAGAAGAAGAGGAAGTATATAAAAATATATATATATATAAATAATATAATTATATGTTAAAACTGGTATTTTTAATTTCACAGAAGTAAAAGGTATTAATGTAGCACAAGCTTGAATTTAAATTTGAATTCAAAATTTAAATTTGGAAATAGAGGAGAGAGAAAGAAAATCAGAAAAAGAAAAGAATAAACCACCTTATGTGGGCTCCCTGTGCCATTTCAGCCCACCTAAACTCTTCCCCTCTGCTGCGGACGGCCCAAATTGGGGGGAAATGGTGCCGACAGGTGGGTCCCATTTTCCATACGCTCGCGCCACTGCCATGCGGGGCCCACTGGCTAGCCCCCCAGACTCTGCGCGCTTGCTCCTCACAGCTCCTGCCACGCGGGCCCGCCCGGCCAGCCACCTGCGGCCACTCGCCTCGCACCAGTCACTTACGCGTGGGCCGCCCCTGTCAGATTTATCCCCTCCGCTGAATCACGGGATCACAACAGAACGCCCGATACCCCGCGCCCACGGACTCCCCTCGACCGGCTACAAATGCGGGCCGACCCGACCGCCTTGGACTATAAAGCCTTGTCTCCTCGCGCACTCCTTGACCTATCAAGCCATGACCGAGTGCTCTTGCGGCAAGATTTCTCGCCGCCACCGTGAGGAAGATCTGTGAGAGTACCGCCACAGCCATAGTTCTTCTACACTGCCGATCCAAGACCAAGAAGTTGCCGCGGGTGTTCGCCAAGCCTTGGGGATTCTGTCGGTGTGGCTCCGAGGCCTGGGCATCGCGCGGGGACCGTCCAATTCCTCGTCGGAGTTCTTCTTTGCCGCCCTCTTCGTGGACAGCGCCCTCTGCACCTCCATTGACGGTATGAAGTATCTCCTGGTGTTCGCTTAGCTCCCCTCTTGGATTCGCGCATGTCCAATCTGGAACTGGGGCCCTGGGGAGCCGGGTCTGTGTATGCCGGCGAACCTCCGCCGTGTTTTGTGGGCGGCGCCGCCGTCTGGTGGGAATCGTAAGGGAGAAAGGCACCGACCGTGGGATCTTTAGGCAAGGGCTGTGATTAGATCCAGGGTGGAGCAACCTTGGCCGTTGATTTCAGAGCAAGCGCTCCCGATTAAATGATGCGTACCCTTTCGTCCGTCGAGTGCGTGCCGTTGATCGCCTGATGGGTGGCCCAGATCGTATGCCGATTCAGACGAGAACTAATCTAATCGGGCGCGTTGAAATCTAATCGAACGGTCGTGATTCACGCGTACCCTTTCGCGGGTACGTTTTACAATTGGGACCTTACGATTTTAGAGAATTGTACCCGCCGTCCTGCGGGTATTGTGCACTGTGTCTTGGAGAAGTTACTCCGGGGCCCCTGTGGTTCTCTAGTTTAGTGCGCCCAGTCCAGAAAACTCGAAAATCAGATAAAATAAAATAGAAATAGATTTTTAATGTACAAATAAATGTTAGAACTTGTTTAATTTGTATAAAATTCATATTAACTCCAAATTGAACCATTCCAATTTCTAAAATTTTGTAAATTTAATATCTATCACTTAGTGCCTCTGTTTTGGCATGAAAGGCTCATTTAAATTTATCTAATACTTAATCTTGTATTAAATACATAAAAGCTACAGAAATTTATAATTTGAAATATATAACTCCAAATTTAGTGATTCTTGTTCCTACGATCTCGTAGCTACGCGTAGATTATTATTATTCAGTTTGTACTTATGTTTGGTGTAATGTTAATTTTGCCTATACAATGTTTGTTTGTATTGCTACGACTAGAGCAAGGTCACGTGTCATCTGAAGAGCAAGTTGGTACCTGGATTCTCAAGGCCCAGGCAAGTTGTGCCCTTGATCACTTCTTTTTACCCACTCATGTTCTAATTAATCATAATGATCTGCATAGGTTAATTTTGATGGGACCCAACAGGTTACCTAGTTTGATTATCTTTATACCTTGTTCACCCCTAAATTTCTGGGTAGTACTTGCTAGTGCTTTATGTGGTTTTGGGTATGAAGATACATTATTCATGATCATATTTTTATTATCTGTTTATTATTACTGTTCATTATAAGATCGTTATGTTAATTGGAACATGGAGCGACCACCCGGGAAAACAGTGCTACCACAAGGGAGGAATGGGACCCCTTGGCTGATTAATTAGGAAAGCTAGTGGAAGACTACCTTACCCGAAAGGGGCAAGGGCAGTAGGGGAGTGGTCAGTGTAGGGAGGCCCTCGGGAGGATTTTGCTGCGATGGCGGTCCTGCAAGGGATTCCTGCATTGGAACTTCCTATAAACTGTAGCGGGTTTTCGGAAGCTAGTGGAACTTTGTAAAGGCCTCGTAGTGGATCCCTAGCCATTCACCTCGGTAGTGTCTAAGGGCCTTGCAAACCCTGGCGACATGGGATACACGACTTGTGGGTAAAGATGCGCAACCTCTGCAGAGTGTAAAACTAGTATACTAGCCATGCTCACGGTCAAGAGCAGCTCGGACCCTCACATGATTAATTTATGGAACTAAATTCAATTTGTCATATGCATTGCATCGCAGGTGATGTTGTTATTACTTTTGTTCTATTACTTAATTGGGTTGGTATTTACTTATACTTAGTAATTGCTAATAAAATTTTGACCAACTTTAAAAGCAATGCTCAGCTTCAACCATCCTCTTTGGTAAGCCTTACACTTCACATGAGCTCCCACCTTTGGCGAGTTCATGCACATTATTCCCCACAACTTGTTGAGCGATGAACGTATGTGAGCTCACTCTTGCTGTCTCACACACCCCACAGGTCAAGAGCAGGTACTGCAGGATGAGGTGCATGGAGGATGCTGCGAGGTGTTCGTGAGGGGTCTAGGCCGTCGTCTCCCAGTCAACTTTGGGTTGCTGGACCGTTGTCTCCTTATAATGTAATTATTTATTTTGTATAGAATTCCTGTTATGTAGTAAAGATATGACATTCGATCCTGTGCCATGATTCATCATATGTGTGAGACTTGGTCCCAGCACACCTAGTGATTATGTTCGCGCCCGGGTTTTGGACCCCTAAAATCCGGGTGTGACAGAAGTGGTATCAGAGGAATGTTGACTGTAAGACGAAACCTAGATAGAACTGGACAACCATTATCTACTTACCTTTGTTACTCTGATTCTTTTCTAAACTTCTCTTAATCTTTCTCATCTATTTCCGCTTTACTCTGATTATTCTTACCTTTTGTTTTCTAAAGACAAACGTGGATTTCACACTTTGAAATCCTGTGCCTAAAGTGACTTTAGGAATAGGAGACCTAATCCTAGGAACAAAAAAAAAGAACTATTTTTATAAGTATCTATGCACTTGAATGTTTGTTCTTATGATACTTGCCTGATTTGGATCTTTGATTGAGTGTGATGAGTTGTGGAATAATGTCCACAATTGCATCTGCATATACACATAGATATAAAAATATATTTATAAAATAACTAGACAACCTAGATTGTCCCCATTGGAACATATCTAGCTTAAGAGATTTATCTTATCCTAAAAGCTCTCATTCTAACCAATTCATCTTATTTTAAAAGATTCTCCCTTATCTTAATAGATCCATCTTATCGTAAGAGGTTTTCTCTTATCTTAATAGATTCATCTTATCTTGAAGGATTCATCTTATCCTAACCACTTTACTTATCCCATCCTAATAGATCTAACTGACCTCAAAAGATTCTACCTTATCCTTATGGATTCATCTTGCCCTAATTAGCATATTGATCCCACTCTAGAATAACAACCATGAGATAATCCAAAATTTACTTAGATCCTAATAGGTCTAATCCAACCTAATCTAGATTCTATCTAATCTATTATGATCTAATCTAGAGTAAGTTACTTAATGCTGGTATAAGAGATAAGTCCATACCCCTCATGCACTTAAAAATAAACTAGTGCCTTAAACCCACTCAGCCACATGCATGAGATCTGATCTAACCAATAGAGCCATGATGAATGGTATAACCTTTCTATTCCCACCTAATAACAAACAAACTTTTAACCCACATCTTGTAGTCTATCTCACCCATATATATCTCTCATCTTGACAGATTCCATCTTACCCTTGGATATTCACCTTATACAACTGGTTACCCCAATCTGGACGTAAAACAAAGATTAAGCCCTACTAAAGAATCTTCAGATTATAACCAGCTACTAGCTTATTCATTCCGCTTATTGAATAATTTCCTTTGCAAAACTATTACCATATGCTTCTAACTTTCATGGTCAATACCAGGAAAGGAAAGATTATCACGTAACAGCAAACAGAAATGAATCCTTCAAATCCTCCACCTGTTGAAATCGATCAAGTGGTTGCTGCCCAAAGACTGGTAATACAACAATTAACAGACCTGGTGACCGAGATGCAAAATCAGATAAGACAAGAACGCGAGGAAATACGTCAGGTCCGCCAAGAAATAAGGCAAGCACGGTTGGAGAGACAACAACAACAACAACCTCCACCACCACCACCAGCTCCACCAAGCTACATAAATATAAATTATGATGATTTGTAAGATCTAGATGTTACTTTAGTTAGTAGATGATATGATATTATTTTAGAAGGAATAATAAGGTCTATTGACCCTATGTTTTGTTAAAGAATTATGCCTCATGCCGAGATTCCTTTGTTTGTGCATATGTTCCGAGAGCAATATGAGTATACATCCCTTTTCTTACAAATCTCGAGGACGAGATTATTTTTAAGGGGGGTAGGATTTGTAACACCCAAATTCTGAATTTGGGATTGGTAGAAGAAATCTGAGCAAAGTACCATTGATAAGTGATTAAACTTTATAATTCACCCTTTTTAAAGATAAATGATCATAATAAAATAAATGAAGAAAATACTATGTAGTAATTGTGCATCATGTGAAAGTTTATCTTGTGCATAAATTTGAAATTTAGAATTTAAAACTTGGTTTGATTTGAATTGGAAATAAGAAAGAAAGAAAAAAAAATAATATTATACAACACAAAATAAAGTTATAAATAAATAAATTCATCACACTTTTAGGTATGTCCAAATTTTACTATTAATCTGAAAGTGAATTTGCCACAAGTTGAAATTTAATTTGAATTGGAATTTGGGTTTTGAAAATGAGAAGAAGAGGAAGTATATAAAAATATATATATATAAATAATATAATTATATGTTAAAACTGGTATTTTTAATTTCACAGAAGTAAAAGGTATTAATGTAGCACAAGCTTGAATTTAAATTTGAATTCAAAATTTAAATTTGGAAATAGAGGAGAGAGAAAGAAAATCAGAAAAAGAAAAGAATAAACCACCTTATGTGGGCTCCCTGTGCCATTTCAGCCCACCTAAACTCTTCCCCTCTGCTGCGGACGGCCCAAATTGGGGGGAAATGGTGCCGACAGGTGGGTCCCATTTTCCATACGCTCGCGCCACTGCCATGCGGGGCCCACTGGCTAGCCCCCCAGACTCTGCGCGCTTGCTCCTCACAGCTCCTGCCACGCGGGCCCGCCCGGCCAGCCACCTGCGGCCACTCGCCTCGCACCAGTCACTTACGCGTGGGCCGCCCCTGTCAGATTTATCCCCTCCGCTGAATCACGGGATCACAACAGAACGCCCGATACCCCGCGCCCACGGACTCCCCTCGACCGGCTACAAATGCGGGCCGACCCGACCGCCTTGGACTATAAAGCCTTGTCTCCTCGCGCACTCCTTGACCTATCAAGCCATGACCGAGTGCTCTTGCGGCAAGATTTCTCGCCGCCACCGTGAGGAAGATCTGTGAGAGTACCGCCACAGCCATAGTTCTTCTACACTGCCGATCCAAGACCAAGAAGTTGCCGCGGGTGTTCGCCAAGCCTTGGGGATTCTGTCGGTGTGGCTCCGAGGCCTGGGCATCGCGCGGGGACCGTCCAATTCCTCGTCGGAGTTCTTCTTTGCCGCCCTCTTCGTGGACAGCGCCCTCTGCACCTCCATTGACGGTATGAAGTATCTCCTGGTGTTCGCTTAGCTCCCCTCTTGGATTCGCGCATGTCCAATCTGGAACTGGGGCCCTGGGGAGCCGGGTCTGTGTATGCCGGCGAACCTCCGCCGTGTTTTGTGGGCGGCGCCGCCGTCTGGTGGGAATCGTAAGGGAGAAAGGCACCGACCGTGGGATCTTTAGGCAAGGGCTGTGATTAGATCCAGGGTGGAGCAACCTTGGCCGTTGATTTCAGAGCAAGCGCTCCCGATTAAATGATGCGTACCCTTTCGTCCGTCGAGTGCGTGCCGTTGATCGCCTGATGGGTGGCCCAGATCGTATGCCGATTCAGACGAGAACTAATCTAATCGGGCGCGTTGAAATCTAATCGAACGGTCGTGATTCACGCGTACCCTTTCGCGGGTACGTTTTACAATTGGGACCTTACGATTTTAGAGAATTGTACCCGCCGTCCTGCGGGTATTGTGCACTGTGTCTTGGAGAAGTTACTCCGGGGCCCCTGTGGTTCTCTAGTTTAGTGCGCCCAGTCCAGAAAACTCGAAAATCAGATAAAATAAAATAGAAATAGATTTTTAATGTACAAATAAATGTTAGAACTTGTTTAATTTGTATAAAATTCATATTAACTCCAAATTGAACCATTCCAATTTCTAAAATTTTGTAAATTTAATATCTATCACTTAGTGCCTCTGTTTTGGCATGAAAGGCTCATTTAAATTTATCTAATACTTAATCTTGTATTAAATACATAAAAGCTACAGAAATTTATAATTTGAAATATATAACTCCAAATTTAGTGATTCTTGTTCCTATGATCTCGTAGCTACGCGTAGATTATTATTATTCAGTTTGTACTTATGTTTGGTGTAATGTTAATTTTGCCTATACAATGTTTGTTTGTATTGCTACGACTAGAGCAAGGTCACGTGTCATCTGAAGAGCAAGTTGGTACCTGGATTCTCAAGGCCCAGGCAAGTTGTGCCCTTGATCACTTCTTTTTACCCACTCATGTTCTAATTAATCATAATGATCTGCATAGGTTAATTTTGATGGGACCCAACAGGTTACCTAGTTTGATTATCTTTATACCTTGTTCACCCCTAAATTTCTGGGTAGTACTTGCTAGTGCTTTATGTGGTTTTGGGTATGAAGATACATTATTCATGATCATATTTTTATTATCTGTTTATTATTACTGTTCATTATAAGATCGTTATGTTAATTGGAACATGGAGCGACCACCCGGGAAAACAGTGCTACCACAAGGGAGGAATGGGACCCCTTGGCTGATTAATTAGGAAAGCTAGTGGAAGACTACCTTACCCGAAAGGGGCAAGGGCAGTAGGGGAGTGGTCAGTGTAGGGAGGCCCTCGGGAGGATTTTGCTGCGATGGCGGTCCTGCAAGGGATTCCTGCATTGGAACTTCCTATAAACTGTAGCGGGTTTTCGGAAGCTAGTGGAACTTTGTAAAGGCCTCGTAGTGGATCCCTAGCCATTCACCTCGGTAGTGTCTAAGGGCCTTGCAAACCCTGGCGACATGGGATACACGACTTGTGGGTAAAGATGCGCAACCTCTGCAGAGTGTAAAACTAGTATACTAGCCGTGCTCACGGTCAAGAGCAGCTCGGACCCTCACATGATTAATTTATGGAACTAAATTCAATTTGTCATATGCATTGCATCGCAGGTGATGTTGTTATTACTTTTGTTCTATTACTTAATTGGGTTGGTATTTACTTATACTTAGTAATTGCTAATAAAATTTTGACCAAATTTAAAAGCAATGCTCAGCTTCAACCATCCTCTTTGGTAAGCCTTACACTTCACATGAGCTCCCACCTTTGGCGAGTTCATGCACATTATTCCCCACAACTTGTTGAGCGATGAACGTATGTGAGCTCACTCTTGCTGTCTCACACACCCCACAGGTCAAGAGCAGGTACTGCAGGATGAGGTGCATGGAGGATGCTGCGAGGTGTTCGTGAGGGGTCTAGGCCATCGTCTCCCAGTCAACTTTGGGTTGCTGGACCGTTGTCTCCTTATAATGTAATTATTTATTTTGTATAGAATTCCTGTTATGTAGTAAAGATATGACATTCGATCCTGTGCCATGATTCATCATATGTGTGAGACTTGGTCCCAGCACACCTGGTGATTATGTTCGCGCCCGGGTTTTGGACCCCTAAAATCCGGGTGTGACACCCCCCTCTAGGTGCTCTCAATTGGTATCAGAACCGTTCTCTTCACGAAGGGACTAATCACCCGAAGAGATGGATCCTAAGGGGAAGGGAATTGTGATCAACGATAAGGAGAAGGAGTCCTTTGTCAACGAGCCGAAGGATGACAAGCCTACCGACTCGGGCTCGGGCTACAAACGCAAAGATGGGAAGAAGAAGAAGACAAGACGCATCAAGGAGATCGTCTACTACGACGACAGCGACGAGTCCACTTCTTCCCACAAGGACGACGACAACGACAACGAGAAAAGAAAGACGGTTAATTCGAATTTTTCTTTCGATTACTCTCATATTCCTCAGAGTTCAAATGCTCATTTGCTTTCCATCCCTCTGGGCAAACCTCCACACTTTGATGGGGAGGACTACGGATTTTGGAGTCACAAAATGCGTAGTCACTTATTCTCTCTCCATCCAAGCATATGGGAGATTGTTGAGAATGGAATGAAATTTGATAGCTCGGATAGTCCTATATTTATTAATGAACAGATTGATAAAAATGCACAAGCTACTACTGTGTTGTTAGCCTCTTTGTGCAGGGACGAGTACCATAAGGTGAGTGGCTTGGATAATGCCAAGCAGATCTAGGACACCCTCAAGATCTCTCATGAGGGGAATGACGTCACCTTGCTCACCAAAATGGAGTTGGTGGAGGGCGAGCTTGGAAGATTCGCGATGATAAGGGGAGAGGAGCCAACCCAAACATACAACCGGCTCAAGACCCTTATCAACAAAATAAGGAGCTACAGAAGCACGCGATGGACGGACCACGACGTCGTTTGTCTAATGCTAAGGTCCTTTACTGTACTTGATCCACATCTGGTGAACAATATTCGTGAAAATCCTAGGTACACCAAGATGTCGCCCGAAGAAGTTCTTGGGGAGTTCGTAAGCGGGCGAATGATGATCAAGGAGGCGAGATACGTCGATGATGCACTGAATGGTCCAATCAATGAGCCTCAACCCGTTGCTCTCAAGGCAACGAGGAGCAAGGAGGCGCTACCTAGCAAGGTGGCGCAAGTTGAGGCGGCAGGGCTCAATGATGAAGAGATGGCCCTCATCATCAAGCGCTTCAAGACGGCGCTAAAGGGTCGCAAGGGACAGCCAAGCAAGACCAAGACAAAGGGGAAGCGCTCATGCTTCAAATGTGGTAAGATTGGTCATTTTATCGCTAACTGTCCCGATAATGGAAGTGACCAGGAACAAGGGAGCAAGAGGGAGAAGAAGAAGAATTACAAGAAGGCCAAGGGCGAGGCACATCTTGGAAAGGAGTGGGATTTGGATTGCTCCTCTTCCGACTCCGACAATGAAGGACTCGCCGCCACCGCCTTCAACAAGTCATCCCTCTTCCCCAACGAGCGTCACACATGCCTCATGGCGAAGGAGAAGAAGGTATGTACTCGAAACAATGCCACTTATGATTCTTCTAGTGATGATGAGTCTAGTGATGAGGAAATATATTACTCTAGTTTGTTCAAGGGATTGGATAGAACTAAAATAGATAAGATTAATGAATTGATTGATGCCTTGAATGAAAAGGATAGACTTTTAGAGAAACAAGAGGACCTTTTATATGAAGAGCATGATAAATTTGTTAGTGCACAAAATTCACTTGCTCTAGAAGTTAAAAGTAATGAAATGCTTTCTTGTGAACTATCTACTTGTCATGAAACCATTTCTACTTTAAAAGGTGTTAATGATGATTTAAATGCTAAACTAGAAGTAGCAAGTAAATCTAACTCTTGTGTAGAACATGTTATGATTTGCAATAGGTGTAAAGATTTTGACATTGATGCTTGTAGTGAACACCTAGTTTCAATTTTTAAATTGAATGATGAATTGGCTAGTCTTAATGCCCAACTTAAGACTAGCAAAAGTGAATTTGACAAACTGAAATTTGCAAGGGATGCCTACACGATTGGTAGACACCCCTCAATTTAGGATGGTCTTGGCTTCAAGAGGGAAGCCAAGAACTTAACAAGCCATAAGGCTCCCATCTCCGCCAAGGAGAAAGGGAAGGCCCCTATGGCTAGTAGTGCTAAAAAGAACCATGCTTTTATATACCATGATAGGAGACAGTCTAGAAATGCTTATAGGAGTTGTAATGCTTATGATGCTTTTGATTCTCATGCCATGTTTGCTTCTAGTTCTTCCTATATGCATGGTAGAGATATGTCTAGAAGAAATGTTGTTCATCATATGCCTAGGAGAAATGTTGTTAATGTTCCTAGGAAAGTTAATGAACCTTCTACAATATATCATGCTTGCAATGCTTCATTTGCCATTTGTAGAAAGAATAAGAAGGTGATTGCTAGGAAGTTAGGGGCAAGATGCAAGGGAGATAAAACCTGCATTTGGGTCCCTAAGACCATTGTGACTAACCTTGTAGGACCCAACAAGAGTTGGGTACCTAAAACCCAAGCCTAAATTTGCCTTGCAGGTTTATGCATCCGGGGGCTCAAGCTGGATTATCGACAGCGGATGCACAAACCATATGACGGGGGAGAAGAAGATGTTCACCTCCTACGTCAAAAACAAGGATTCCCAAGATTCAATAATATTCGGTGATGGGAACCAAGGCAAGGTAAAAGGGTTAGGTAAAATTGCTATTTCATCCGAGCACTCTATATCTAATGTGTTTTTAGTTGAGTCTCTTGGATATAATTTGTTATCTGTTAGTCAATTATGCAATATGGGATATAATTGTCTATTCACAAATGTAGATGTGTCTGTCTTTAGAAGGTGTGATGGTTCACTAGCTTTTAAGGGTGTACTAGACGACAAACTTTATTTGGTTGATTTTGCAAAAGAAGAGGCCGGTCTAGATGCATGCTTAATTGCTAAGACTTGCATGGGCTGGCTATGGCATCGCCGCTTAGCACATGTGGGGATGAAGAACCTCCACAAGCTTCTAAAGGGAGAACACGTGATAGGTCTAACTAATGTGCATTTCGAAAAAGATAGACCTTGTGCAGCTTGTCAAGCAGGGAAACAGGTGGGAAGCTCTCATCACACCAAAAATGTGATGACCACATCAAGACCCTTGGAGATGCTTCATATGGACCTCTTTGGACCCGTCGCCTATCTAAGCATAGGAGGAAGTAAGTATGGTCTTGTTATAGTTGATGATTTTTCCCACTTCACTTGGGTATTCTTTTTGCAGGATAAATCTGAAACCCAAGGGACCCTCAAGCGCTTCCTCAGGAGAGCTCAAAATGAGTTTGAGCTCAAGGTGAAGAAGATAAGGAGCGACAACGGGTCCGAATTCAAGAACCTTCAAGTGGAGGAGTATCTTGAGGAGGAAGGGATCAAGCACGAGTTCTCCGCTCCCTACACACCACAGCAAAATGGTGTGGTAGAGAGGAAGAACAGGACGCTCATCGATATGGCGAGGACTATGCTTGGAGAGTTCAAGACCCCGAGCGCTTTTGGTCGGAAGCCGTGAACACGGCTTGCCACGCCATCAACCGGGTCTACCTTCACCGCCTCCTCAAGAAGACTTCGTATGAGCTGCTAACTGGTAACAAACCCAATGTGTCTTATTTTCGTGTATTTGGGAGCAAGTGTTATATTCTTGTGAAGAAAGGTAGAACTTCTAAATTTGCTCCCAAAGCTGTAGAAGGGTTTTTATTAGGTTATGATTCAAATACAAAGGCGTATAGGGTCTTCAACAAATCATCGGGGTTGGTTGAAGTCTCTAGCGACATTGTATTTGATGAGACTAATGGCTCTCCAAGAGAGCAAGTTGTTGATCTTGATGATGTAGATGAAGAAGACGTTCAGACAGCCACAATACGCACCATGGCGATTGGAGATGTGCGACCACAGGAACAAAAGGAGCAAGATCAACCGTCTTCCTCAACAATGGTGCATCCCCTAACCCAAGATGACGAACAGGTACCTCAAGTGGAGGCGCGTGATCAAGGGGGAGCATAGGATGTTCAAGTTGAAGAGGAAGAAGCACCTCAGGCACCTCCAACCTAAGTTCGAGCGACGATTCAAAGGAATCATCCCGTCGACCAAATTTTGGGTGATATTAGCAAGGGAGCAACTACTCGTTCTAGATTAGTTAATTTTTGTGAGCATTACTCCTTTGTCTCTTCTATTGAGCCTTTCAGGGTAGAAGAGGCCTTGCTAGATCTGGACTGGGTGTTGGCCATGCAGGAAGAGCTCAACAACTTCAAGCGCAATGAAGTTTGGACACTGGTGCCTCGTCCCAAGCAAAACGTTGTGGGAACCAAGTGGGTGTTCCGCAACAAACAGGATGAGCACGGGGTGGTGATGAGGAACAAGGCTCGACTTGTGGCAAAAGGTTATGCCCAAGTCGCAGGTTTGGACTTTGAGGAGACTTTTGCTCCTGTGGCTAGGCTAGAATCCATTCGTATTTTGCTAGCATATGCCGCTCACCATTCTTTCAGGTTGTACCAAATGGATGTGAAGAGCGCTTTCCTCAACGGGCCGATCAAGGAGGAGGTGTGCGTGGAGCAACCCCCTGGCTTCGAGGACGAACGGTACCCCGACCACGTGTGTAAGCTCTCTAAGGCGCTCTATGGACTTAAGCAAACCCCAAGAGCATGGTATGAATGCCTTAGAGACTTTTTAATTGCTAATGCTTTCAAGGTTGGGAAAGCCGATCCAACTCTTTTCACTAAGACTTGCGATGGTGATCTTTTTGTGTGCCAAATTTATGTCGATGACATAATATTTGGTTCTACTAATCAAAAGTCTTGTGAAGAGTTTAGCAGGGTGATGACGCAGAAATTCGAGATGTCGATGATGGGCGAGTTGAACTACTTCCTTGGGTTCCAAGTGAAGCAACTCAAGGACGGCACCTTCATCTCCCAAATGAAGTACACGCAAGACTTGCTAAAGCGGTTTGGGATGAAGGACGCCAAGCCCGCAAAGGCTCCGATGGGAACCGACGGACACACCGACCTCAACAAAGGAGGTAAGTCTGTTGATCAAAAGGCATACCGGTATATGATAGGGTCTTTACTTTATTTGTGTGCTAGTAGACCGGATATTATGCTTAGCGTATGCATGTGTGCTAGATTTCAATCCGATCCAAGGGAGTGTCACTTGGTGGCCGTGAAGCGAATTCTTAGATATTTAGTCGCTACGCCTTGCTTCAGGATCTGGTATCCAAAGGGGTCTAACTTTGACTTGATTGGATATTCAGATTCCGACTATGCTGGATGTAAGGTCGATAGGAAGAGTACATCGGGGACGTGCCAATTCTTAGGAAGGTCCCTGGTGTCGTGGAACTCTAAGAAACAAACTTCCGTTGCCCTATCCACCGCTGAGGCCGAGTACGTTGCCGCAGGACAGTGTTGCGCACAACTACTTTGGATGAGGCAAACCCTCTGGGACTTTGGCTACAATCTGAGCAAAGTCCTACTCCTATGTGACAATGAGAGTGCTATCCGCATAGCGGAAAATCCTGTTGAGCACAGCCGCAGAAAGCACATAGACATCCGGCATCACTTTTTGAGAGACCACCAGCAAAAGGGAGATATCGAAGTGTTTCATGTTAGCACCGAGAACCAGCTAGCCGATATCTTTACCAAGCCTTTAGATGAGAAGACCTTTTGCAGGCTGCGTAGTGAGCTAAATGTCCTAGATTCGCGCAACTTGGATTGATTTATAGCATACATGTGTTTATGCCTTGATCATGTTCCTTATGCATTTTGTTGCTTACTTGTGGTGCTCAAGTTGTACAATCACTCCCGGACCTCACAAGTCCTTTTGCAAGTGATGCACATATTTAGGGGGAGTTGTGCTACAACTTGACCCTTTGAGACTAACCTTGTGTTTGAGTGTTCTTAATTTAGTCTCAAAGGAGGTTTAAAAGGGAAAAGGTGGACTTGGACCATGAAAGACTTCCACTGCACTCCGATGAGAGGGTAACTTATTCCAAGTTCATCTCATGTACTCTTATTGCCTTTGTATTCTCATTTGAAAATTTTGGTGAGGTAATGGGGTTTAAGGGCCAAGATTGATCCCGTTTTGGTGCTTGATGCCAAAGGGGGAGAAAATAAGGCTAAAGCAATAAATGGATCAGCTACCACTTGAGAAATTTTGAAAATAGTAGAATAGAGCTTTTGGTTTGTCAAAGCTCTTTTATTGTCTCTTTTGTCAAAAGTTGGTCTCTTGTGGGGAGAAGTGTTGATTATGGGAAAAAGGGGGAGTTTTTGAAATCCTTGATCAATTTCTTTTGAAATACCTCTCTTTATGTCTCTACAAGTGGATTTGACTTAGAGATAGGAAATTGAGTTTGATTTGCAAAAACAAACCAAGTGGTGGCAAAGAGTGATCCATATATGCCAAATATGAATCAAAACTATATTGAGTTTTCATTTGCATTGATATTGCACTTGTTCTAGTTGCTTTATGTTGTGTTGGCATAAATCACCAAGAAGGGGGAGATTGAAAGGGAAATGTGCCCTTGGGCCATTTCTAAGTATTTTGGTGATTGAGTGCCAACACAAGTGCTTTTGTGTTAATCTATGCAAAGTGGTGGACAAAGTGCAAATCAAGTCAAAAGGTATGTTTCTAGACTTAGTACATTGTTTTATGGACTAATGTATTGTGTCTAAGTGCTGGAAACAGGAAAAATCGAATTGGAAAAGAGATGGCTTTGTTCAGCCAAAGTCTGCTCAGTCTGGGCGCACCGGACTGTCCGGTGGTGCACCGGACAGTGTCCGGTGTGCCAGGCTGGCTCTGACGAACTTGCTGCTCTCGGGACTTCGACGGCGGTGTACGGCTATAAATCACCGGACTGTCCGGTGGTGCACTGGACTATCCGGTGAGCCGTTCACAGGCGAACTCGTCGCTCTCGGGAAGCCATCAACGGCATACGGCTATAATTCACCGGACTGTCCGGTGTGCACCGGACTGTCCGGTGAGCCAACGGTCAGCCGGGGCAACGGTCGGCCGAGGATTCCACGCGTGACGCGTGGCAGAGCCAACGGTCACTTTGGGGCACCGGACTGTCCGGTGTGCACCGGACAGTGTCCGGTGCCAACGGCTCTGAATCTGCAACGGTCGGCTTCGCCAAATAAGGAAGGGAATCCGCACCGGACAGTGTCCGGTGGTGCACCGGACTGTCCGGTGTGCCAGGCGATAGAAGGCAAGATCTGCCTTCCTGGAATGCTTCCAACGGCTCCTAGCTGCCTTGGGGCTATAAAAGGGACCCCTAGGCGCATGGAGGAGCACACCAAGCATACTCAAAGTATTCCTAAGCACCGAGACTTCGATTCCACCCATTTGTTTCTTCGTGATAGCATCTAGAGCTCTAGTTGAGTTGTGAACTCGTCGGGTTGTGTTGCGAGCTCTTGTTGCGACTTGTGTGCGTGTTGACATTCTGATTTTGTGTCTTGTGTGCGTTGCTCATCCCTCCCTTACTCCATGCTTCTTTGTGAACTTCAAGTGTAAGGGCGAGTGGCTCTAAGTTGTGGAGATTCCTCGCAAACAGGATATAGTAAAGCAAGCAAAACACTGTGGTATTCAAGTGGGTCTTTGGACCGCTTGAGAGGGGTTGATTGCAACCCTCGTCCGTTGGGACGCCACAACGTGGAGTAGGCAAGCGTTGGTCTTGGCCGAACCACGGGATAAACCACTGTGCCATCTCTGTGATTGATCTCTTGTGGTTATTATGTTTTGTTGAGACTCCTCTCTAGCCACTTAGCATTATTGTGCTAACGCCTAACCAAGTTTTGTGGCATTAAGTTTTCAAGTTTCACAGGATCACCTATTCACCCCCCTCTAGGTGCTCTCAGAGTGTGCTGACTCCCTTCTGGCTGCTGACCTCGTTGCGTTGGTGGTGGAGGTGGAAGCTATTGCCAAGATGCTTGGGGTTGTCTTGCCGAAGCAGCAGAAGCTGCAGGGTGGTTGCCTACATATTCTGGAATATAAGGTGAATGGTACGAAGCAGTATGCATGACTTGCTTCGGCTGACTCTGTTGCGCTGCAGCTTCTGCTATCTCCTTTTGCTTCTGGATGGTGACATGGCACATCCTGGTGGTATGGCCCTTGTCCTCACCGTAGAATAGACAATAAATTTTTCTTGGCTGATCCCCAAATCTTCCTCCGAAGCCCCTGGCGCCTCTGCCCCTTGGAGCTGGCGGCCGGAAAGAGCTTTGCTGCTGGCCCGAAGATTGCGAGGAGTACTGTGGTGTTTGCTGTTGACTCCCTCTATCATCACTCTGAGCAGAGTTGTGAATTGACCTGACGTGCCTCGGATGGAATCTTCCTCCGAAGCCCCTGGTCATTTCAGAGAACCTGTATGCTTCCTCCCTTCTTTGGCGGAAGTCATTGTTAGCTCGAATATACTCGTCCATCTTCTGGAGCAGCTTCTCCAAAGTTTGAGGAGGCTTCCTGGCAAAGTATTGAGCTGAAGGTCCTGGCTGAAGCCCCTTAATCATGGCCTCAATGACAATTTCATTGGGCACTGTTGGTGCCTGTGCCCTCAGACGTAGGAACCTTCAGACATACGCCTGAAGGTATTCTTCGTGGTCCTGGGTGCACTGGAATAAAGCTTGAGCAGTGACCGGCTTCGTTTGAAACCCTTGGAAGCTGGTTATCAGCATGTCCTTCAGCTTTTGCCATGAAGTGATTGTTCCTGGCCGGAGAGAGGAGTACCAGGTTTGTGCAACACTCTTGACAGCCATGACGAAAGACTTTGCCATGACTGCAGTATTGCCACCATACGAAGATATGGTTGCTTCATAACTCATCAAGAATTGCTTCGGGTCTGAATGACCGTCATACATGGGGAGTTGGGGTGGCTTGTAAGACTGGGGCCAAGGTGTAGCCTGCAGTTCTGTTGACAGAGGAGAAGTATCGTCAAAAGCAAAATTTCCATGATGGAAATCCTCATACCAATCGTCCTCGTTGTAGAAGCCCTCCTGATGAAGCTCTCTACACGGAGGCCTTCGGTTCTGGTCATCTTGAGCAAGATGACGAACTTCTTCAGAGGCTTCATCTATTTGCCTTTGTAGGTCAGCTAGACGAGCCATCTTTTCCTTCTTCCGTTGGACCTGTTGATGGAGCATCTCCAAGTTTTGGATTTCTTGATCCAAGTCGTCCTCCGGAAGCGTCGGACTGGTGGCCTTCCTCTTCTGGCTTCGGGCCTCCCTAAGAGAAAGGACATCCTGATTGGGATCCAGCGGCTGCAGAGCGGCAGCCCCTGTTGCTGAAGCTTTCTTTGGCGGCATGACGAAGGTGATGCTTGCCGAAGGTGTTCAAAACTCAAAAAATGGAAGTGAGTTCACCGGAGGTGGGCGCTAATGTTGGGGACTTGTTCTCAAATGCTAAGAGTTAAGAACAAGGCAACATAAAAAATGTTAAACATTAAAGTCCTTCGTCCTTCAAGACATTATATCCCTTCGGATATAATGAATTCCGGACGAAGGTTATAAAGGAAAAAACCTTCGTAAGCTCGATAGATAATAAAGAAGAATTCATATACCAAATACGGAGAATAATTTAAATATTATTATCAACTTATATTCATTTGCATTATCATATTCAAAATAACAAATTATAAATGTACCTTCGGATTGACGGAAAATAAAGGTACAGGCGTGATGCGGAAAGCGAATGCTGAGTCAGCCCAAATAGTATGAGAATACTGTTCATCTATTTATAGGCAAGGGACGCAGCCCATGTAAAATTACATTCATGCCCTTTACATTTGCCAATAACACTATAGTAATCCTTCGAGGTCTGATTTGCCTTTTCATCTTTGAGTCGGTTCCCCTTTTCTACTGTCATGCCGAAGCTTTCCCGTGTACAGCTTCGTGATCACCTTGCTCTTTGTCATAATCACCCTTCGTCTCGCTCAGGCTTCATCCTAACCATGCTTTGTATGCTCATGATCCGGATCCGAAGGTACCTGTTCACATATTTCACTTGGAAAACATTATCAAAACATGTTTTTGAGGACCTTCGGAAGCCAAAGGCCCCCAACAGCTTGCTTCAAATGTGATAAGATTGGTCACTTTATAGCTAATTGTCCTGATAATGGAAGTGATTAGGAAAAGGAATAGAACACCAAAGGGAAGAAAGTAGAAAATAAGAAATTGTACAAGAAGGGTGAGGTGCGCATTGGCAAGCAGTGGGACTCGGACTATCCTTCTTCGACTCTGACAACGAGGGACTCGCCGCCTCCACCTTCGACAAGTCTACTCTCTTTCCCAACGAGCGTCACACTTGCCTCATGGCAAAGGAGAAGAAGGTATATTCGAGAGACACACCTAAATATACTTCTAGTGACGACGAGTCTTGTGATGATGATGTTGATTATAGCATTTTATTTAAGGGATTAGATAGAGCCAAAATTGCTAAAATCGATGAAATAATTGATGCTATGAATGAGAAGGATATACTTTTAGAGAAGCAAGAAGATTTACTTTATGATGAGCATGATAAGGTTGTTAGTGTGGAAAATCTCTTGCTTTATAAATTAAGAAAATGAATTATTGCCTAAACAGCTATCTGATTCTCATGATTCAATTAACTGTCTTAAGTCTGCCAATGCTGATTTGAGTGCTAAGATAGTTGAGTTAAATAGATGTCCTACATATACTATTGAGCATGTTGATATATGTATTAGATGTAAGGATTTTGATATTGATGCTTGCAATGATTATATCTTTACTATTGCAAACTTGAATGATGATATTATTAAATTAAATGTTCAACTAAAAACTTGCAATGATGAATGTAAAAAATTAAATTTACTAGGGGATCCTAGACAAGTGGTAGGTATCCCTCAATTAAGGATGGTCTTGGCTTCCAAAAGGGAGCCAAAAACAAAAAGAGCTATGAGGCCCCAAGTTCATGAAGGAAAAGGGGAAGACGCCTATGGCTAGTAGTGCTCATTTTTGCAAAAACATGCTTATATTGATGCTAATGTTAAGAATGTTCACCATGCTACTCATTATGATGCTTGTATTGATCATGGTATTCATGCTGTGTGTCATGATGTGTATTCTCCTCATGCCATGATTACTTCATCTAGTTCATCTTTTGCTCATGGTAGAAGTAGGCCAAATGTTTCTCATACTAAACCTATTAGTGTGCCTAAGACTAGGAATGCATATCATGGTCCTTCAATTTCATATCGCACTTTTGATGCTTCCTATATGTTATATTTCAAATCAGTCAAAGTAGTTGCCTCTCATGTGGGACCCAGGCGCAAAAGTGGTAAGACTTGCGTTTGGGTATCAAAAGTATATGTGACTAACCTAACATGACCCAATCTAGTGGGGTACCTAAACCCCAAGCCTAAAACTTGTTTTGTAGGTTTATGCATCTAGGGGCACAAGCTGGGTTATCGACAGTGGATGAATAAATCACATGATAGGGGAGAAGCAAATGTTTTCTTCCTATGCCAAGAACAAGGATTCCCAGGACACATTCATATTCGGAGATGGGAATCAAGGCATGGTAAAGGGGTTGGGTAAGATTGCAATAACTACCGAGCATTCTATTTTAAATGTCTTCCTAGTAGATTCTTTGGATTATAACCTGCTATCTGTCAATCAACTTTGCTCTATTGGTTAAAACTGCTTATTTACTGATGTTGACATGATGGTGTTTAGAAGAAGTGATGGTTCTGTTGCATTTAAAGGTGTACTTAAGGGAAAGATTTATCTAGTAGATTTCTTGAACGATATTGCCCAACTTGATGCATGTTTATTTGCAAAGACCAACATGGGTATGCTATGGCATCGCCGCTTAGCACATGTTGGGATGAAGAACCTTCATAAACTTCTTAAGGGTGAGCATTTTTTGGAACTAACGAGTGTCTGTTTTGAGAAAAAATAGACCTTGTGCAGCTTGCTAAGCATGGAACAGTTTGTAGGGGGACATCACCCAAAAAATATGATGACTACATCAAGACCACTAGAGTTGCTACATATGGATCTCTTCGGCCCTGTTGCGTATCTTAGCATCGAGGGAAGTATGTATGGTCTTGTTATAGTTGACGATTATTCTTGCTTCACTTGGGTATTCTTTTTGTAAGATAAAAGCCAAATCCAAGAGACTAAAGTGATTCTTAAGGCGAGCTCAAAATGAGTTTGATTTGAGGATCAAGAAGATAAGATGCGACAATAGAACAGAGTTCAAGAACCTTCAAGTTGAAGAATACCTTGAGGAGGAAGGCATTAAGCACAAGTTCTCTGCTCCCTACACACCACAACAAAATGGAGTGGTGGAAAGAAAGAACATGATGCTCATTGACATGGCAAGGACAATGCTTGGAGAGTATAAGGTGTCAGATCAGTTTTGGGCAGAAGCTATGAATACAGCTTGCCACGCCATAAACCGATTGTATCTGCATCGCCTCCTTAAGAAGACCTCGTATGAACTCCTAACCGGTAACAAACCCAATATTTCTTATTTCGAGTATTTAGGAGCAAATGCTACATTCTTGTGAAGAAATATAGGAATTCCAAGTTTGCTCCCAAAGTCGTAGAAGGGTTTTTACTAGGTTATGACACAAAAACAAGGGCGTATAGGGTCTTCAATAAATCCTCTAGATTAATTGAAGTCTCTAGCGTTGTTGTGTTTGATGAAACTAATGGTTCTCAAAGAGAACAAGTTGATCTTGATGAATTAGGTGATGAGGAGGCCCCTAGACCATAATAAGGAACATGGCGATTGGAGACGTGCGACCGCAGGAGCCACAAGAGCAAGATCAACTTTCTTCCTCAACCATGACACAATCCCCAAGTTAAGATGATGAACATGTTCCATAAGATGATGGCATTGGTCAAGTGGGAGCAAATGAAGAATATAAGGAAGAAGAAGGTCCACAAGCGCCGCACCCTCGAGTCCGCACCACCATACAAAGGGACCATCTAGTGGGCATGATCCTATGGGACATCAACAAGGGTGTAACTACTCGATCTCGTGTTGCAAAGTTTTGTGAGCATTACTCATTTGTGTACTCCATTGAGCCTTTTAGGATTGAATATGCTTTAAAGGATCTAGACTGGGTGGTGGCGAAGCAGGAAGAGCTCAACAACTTCAAAAGGAATGAAGTTTGGAGCCTGGTGCCATGTCCAAAGCAAAATGTTGTGGGCACCAAGTGGGTGTTTCACACCAAACAAGATGCGTATGAAGTGGTGACAAGGAACAAGGCTTGACTTGTAGCAAAATTTTATGCCCAAGTCGTAGGTTTGGACTTCAATGAGACTTTTGCTCTTGTAGCTTGGCTAGAGTCTATTCACATTCTTTTGGCCTATGCTACTCATCACTCTTTCAAGATTTTTCAAATGGACATGAAGAGCGTCTTCCTCAATGGACCGATCAAGGAGGAAGTTTATGTAGAGCAACCTCCCTAATTCAAGGACGACAGGTATTGTCACACCCGATTTTAGAAGGTAAACCGAATGCGAACCATGTACGTGCCAGGATCATAAATTCACGTACACAACGATTACATAATTGGACATCATCACACATTGCTTAAAATAATAGCAGAAATAAGTACTTTATTACATCACAATGTCCAAAACAACCACAAAGTCATTAACTTAAGTCATAATCAAAGTGCTGAACGAAATGCAGTACGATAAGGCCTTCACAGGCAGCTAACTGGGGGTTTGCCACTAATCTATTCTAGTTTTCATCGAAGTCCTAAAACTCCTAAAAATCTTCCATGTTGCCTTCATCTTCTCCTGAGCACTGGATGCAATGGGGACAACCTGGGGTTTGGTGTTTTAAGAAAGGGTGAGTACACATCAACGTACTCAGCAAATGTCCCGTTTGGCTAAAGTGTACTTGCTGTATGTGGTGTTAAGCTTAAAGCAGATGCTTTTAGTTGGTCAGGTATTTACTACTAGTAGAAAGCCATGTTTTAGCAATAGTCCCAAGTTATTACCCAAATAGTACTCCCTCCAAGAGGAAATACCAGAAACATAATTATAATCATCATCATCATTAAGCATCATCATAAAGTACCCAGAGTTACTCTAATCAAAGGAGCTCCCAAGGCTGCTCATTATCGTGAGCACGATTGATATACTAGTTTCTAACACTCTGCAGAGGTCGCACACTTCACCCACGAGTCATGATCCCTTCCCAGCATGGGTTGTACAAACCTGATCTTCACTACCGAGGTGAATGACTAGGGATTCACTATGCAGCCTTGACAAAGATTCTCTTGGTGTGTAGTCGCCCGTTAGGTTTCTCCAGTCGTGCAAACACAGTACTCCTCCCTAAGGTGGGTGACTAACAAAACCAAATCGAATGAACCTTGTCACCCACCTTTAGCAGAGCAATCACTATGCCCCAGCCCCCATTGACGGCACTACGACGAAGCAAACTACACCCCAAGTTACTCCAATTAATCAACTAAGGGCATCCCATTCCACCCTCATGGTTGCACTATTTTCCCGGGTGATCATCCAGCGAACAGGTCCTTACGGAGAGGTACTCGGGAAACAGCCCGAGTCCCCTAAAGTATCACAAGTTCATCATCATAACAAAGATATCATCAACGTATCATAAATATTCTCATCATGTTCATTGATTAAAGTAAAGCAATAGCATGATACTAATCATAACTAATCCTCAAAGGATAACCAAGGACAGGAAAAAAACAAAACACTAGTCCATCCTTTGGTTGATCATAGTATGCAGGACAATGAATTATAAAGTAAGTAGGACATAATGGGTCAGAGGACACTTGCCTTCGCTAGGTTGCTGCTCAGGCAAGTCTCCTGCAACACACTCTGGAACCTCGGACTGCTCGTTGTCTATGCAAAGCAATCATTCATTCAACACACTTTAGGAATGACAAAAGAACAGTACACCCATCGTATGTAATAGAGTGGACACAAGTTCAATAAAAAGGTAAAGACACAGGTGCATTAAAGGTTTTGGGGGTAGATCACTATGCCTTGTGGTATATTGTTCTCCTACTAAGTCTATCTCGGTAAATTACTTAAATAAACTCATCCCAGGGATGGGGTCATATATTAAATGGTATTAGGTCTACAAAGTTAAGCACTTGAATATTCATTAGGGTTTTATCTTTGTTTTATTTCTAATGAAATTCCCATAGCCTTAATCCAACCTAGAGACTAACCCTAAAATTGAGACTCGAAAATAATGAATGAATATAATTTAAACAAATAGAAAATATTATAATGAACATTTTGCAATTCGAACCACCTAATTTGGAGTTCATATGACAAAGTTATGAAGTTTACAAGTTTTGGAATTCAAAACCCTAAATTAAACCCATTTCTGTGATTAAAATAAAGTCCAGGGGTCTCTTTGCAAGAAACTAGGGGCTCAGGAGCAAGAAACGAGGACGGCCGGTTGATTCTTGGGAAATCGAGGGGCTCTTTAACAAAAAGACCAAGCGAAGGGGTATCGGGCATTCTTGGTTGTCCGATCTTAGATCAACGGTCGAGATCAGATACTGCGTGCGCGAGCATGCGCGCAGGCGTGGGCGCACACTGATAGGCAGGCCAGGGCAGCCGGCGGCCTAGGGCCAATGGGCGGGACTGACTGGCTGGGCCCATCGGTAGGGGCGCAGGTAAGTTGAACACCTGGGCGGTCAGATCTTAAGCAGGCAGTCGAGATCAGATCCAATTTATTAAAATAGGGTCGTCTGATTCAGGATAGGCGTATGAGATCAGACAGCCAACCCTGGTCGGCTCTCCCTGGCCGCCAGCGGCGGCGCCACCCGTGTCCGTGGCGGAGCTCTGCCAGAGACGAGGGCGTGAGGACGCTGGGGGGTCCTAAGGTGACAGAGTGGACTTAGGGAGGTCGGATGAGGTGTGGCGAACACGGAGGTGGGCACAGCACCCACGTAGAGGCGCTAGAGGGTGGCGCTCCATAGCGAGGTGGCTCGGTGTCGGTGCTACCTCACTCCACCGAGCAAACACGCACAACAGAGAACAGGGAAGGGGAAATAAGAGGGCGGGGGAGGTCGGTACCTCGAGGGAAGACTCCAAGACCTTTGAACGGTGGTAGAGGCACGGGAAGGGCTTGGGTCGACGACGTCGGCGCTGCGACTGCGCGAAGGGAGGTCTGGTGAGCGCGGGCAGAGAGAAACAAAGGGGAGGGGGCGAATTGAAGGGTGTCCCGTGTCGTAGATGCCGAGGCGAAATTCACCGAGGCAACAAACACGGCGAGGACTTGATGGCGACCATGGAATAAGCTCGAGACCAAGGAGGTCGACGGCGGTGTCTTCTCTGGCGTGCGCACAGCGCGGGGTGAGGACGAGAGCTCTGCTAGTGTGTGAGTGAGGGACGGGAGGGGAGTGAGTGGGGGCACAACTTCAAAAGGGGTCGGGCGCGTGGGGAGGTGGCCGAGAGACGTGTGTTGTGGGCGCATCCACGGCGGGGCGTGCAGGTCATGCACGCGGACACAGAATCGGCGCTGAGAGACAGGACCCACTAGGCAGAGGGAGAGAGGGGGCAGGCACGCGGGTGCGGGCGATCTAGGCCTAAATGGGCCGAAAGGCTGGGAGAGGAGGGGGTTTGGGCTTCTTTAGGTTTTTCCTTTTATTCCAAATTTCTAATTCATTTTCCTTTTGTTTTCTCTTTTGAATTCAATCCAACCAAACCACAAATTCAAATTGGAATATTTCAAGCATACACATCAAATAAAAAGCAATGTCTAAGCTCAGCATGATGCAACATTTAATGTCTCCCCTAGGGTTTCATCCACTAAAGTAATAATACATTTCCCAAATAAATAAACTAACTCTATTAAAAGGAAGAGAGAAGAAATCTATAGAGAGAGGAAAAGGGGTAACACCTAAACTTGGCAGATATCAGAGAAGAAATTTTATACCCCCAAATTCAGGGTGTTACCGATATCCCGGCCACGTTTACAAGCTCTATAAAGCGTTATATGGGCTTAAGCAATCACCAAGAGCATGGTATGAATGCCTTAGAGATTTCTTAATTTCAAATCATTTTAAGGTTGGGAAAGCTGATCCAACTCTTTTCACAAAGACTATGGATGGCGATTTATTTGTATGCTAAATATATGTCGATGACATAATATTTTGTTCTATTAACCAAAAGTCTTGTGAGGACTTTAGCAAGCTAATGGTGCAGAATTTAAGATGTCTATGATGGGCGAGCTAAACTACTTCTTTGGATTCCAAGTCAAATAGCTCAAGGACGGTACCTTCATCTCTCAAACCAAGTAGGCCGGTGTCGTAGACCCCTGGACGACTTAATTCCACTTTTGGACCCTTTGCCTGGTGTCGTAGGCCGTAGCGCCGATATAACATTGCTCGGCACCACAGACTGTGCTGCCGAGGTACGTGATTCACTCTCTAGGGAGGGCTGACGCGGTGCTCACGTGGCACCTAGCTCGGCGCCACAGATCTTAGCGTCGAGCTAAGAAGTCCTATAAATCGGCCATTTCCTGGCCGAGAGCTATGGCCGGCCATTTGACTCCCTCATTTCCATCTGCTTCCATACCACCGGGAGGTGCTCCAATCTTCGTATTCGATTTGGAAAACTTTGATTTGATCGTTATGTCTTGATGTAACACCCTGAATTTAGAGGTATAATTTTTTTCCTAATATCCACCAAATTCAGGTGTTACCCTCTCTTTTACTTAATTTTCTATTTTTTTTCTAAATAATGGAGAATTATTTTGTTTTATATATGTGTAAGCCTAGTAAAATAAGGCCCTAGATGTGCTTTGATTATTGTATTCAAGCCGTTGCATAGTGTTTCTAAGTGTAAAAAGTTTTTGGAAACCTGTTAATATACCCTATAGAAGTTTTTAGTAATTTTTTCATATTTTCCGAGTAATTTTTTTCCGTTTGTCCGAAAGACAAAAATCTAGAATATGGAACCATTATGATTCTGAAATTCGTAAGATTCAAATTAAGCCTTTTCTAATCTAATCCGGTTGAATCCTATCATATTCCTCTCTTCATCGGACATACATCAGACTTCTCAAATTTTCGATCAGACCTCTGGATCCTCTCCAATCTAATTCACAAAAGTTGACGTCAAGCTAGGATTGCTTGCTAGCTTGTACTGTAGCTTCTTGTTTTTCTTTTCCGTGCAAGTGGACCAGCCGACTCAAAATCTCTCTTTCTCCCAACAGAAATACTAAAACTGTTCTCACGTACGAGGCCGCCTAGCATATTTACACAAGGAACTGGTGCTTACCTTGTACCTACCCAACCGCGCTCGTCCCTAGCATTGGGCCCCACCGGCCAGCTTTGTTCTCTTCACCCCACAACCGCCTCCGTGTACACGCCGGGAAAATCTCACCCACGTCGTGCAGTTTCGGCATTAGCCGCTCATCCTCCTAGTTAAGCACTCGGCGCCGCGTCTACCTCCACTACGATCCTTTCCCGCTCATGGAGATGGCGGTTCCAAGCATGCCCCAACATCTCTCTCCCTGCACGCACTACCTTCCTCTATCTTCCCCACGCTTGTAGTAAGCGCGTCGTCGTCGTCGAGCAGGAACGCGTCTGCCTCGTCCCAAGCAAAGCCCACCCCGGTCGACTGATGCCGACACCACGCCAGACCCTGATGTCATCACGTCACGCTGGAGCAGCTCTCATAGCCATCGCTCAGTGAGTGGTTCCTCTTGTCTACCCCTTTTTTTCTCTTTCTCTATTCTCGGCGAAACCCCCTGACCGAGAACGACAGCGTGCTGGCGCAGCTTGGACCCTCCCCTGCCTGGCTCTCCACACACGCAGTTGTGGCCATGGTGGTCGGCTCGTCCCCAGCCTCTGGCTGGCCTCGGTCCCCTGCAGAAACTCCCTAACGTGAGCACCATGCCCATACGAAGCCCCTGCTTGTGTAGCGGTCAGAAAGGAAGAAGATGCAGCCTCATTTGATCCCACCAATTGTGTTTTCCTGCGTTTGTGGCCCATGTGACCCTGTGCGTGGCTTGTTTCGGCCAATAAGAACGCACCACATCTCTCAAATTTCGCAGTCTAGTAAACATGCGTTAACTCTTGCGTCGAATGCCCGATTTATTCCAGTCCAATTGCGTTAGTTCCATAATAATGTCGTGCACACAATAAAAATATTACTTTGTCATGACACATGTTTTATTTACTTAATTAACAACTAGTTTGTCCATTGAATATTAAGATAAAATTTAGTTAACAATAATTTATAGTTTAACTCGTGCTTTTATAAATATAAATGTTAATTAAATACCAGCATAAATACTTTTAATTAATTATTTGTTTGTTTGTTGTTAGCGTGCGGCATTGTTTTCGCGTCATCGTGCTGTTCGCGCACGTAGTCGCGTTGACTCGTGCGCTGTCGCGCATGCTGTTTCGCGCGCGTCGTCACCCGTTGTCCGTGGGTGTCGCACGTGCGAATCGCGTGCGCCACCGCATGTTGTCTGTGCGCTAAGTCGAGTGTGTTTGCGCGTTGTTTCACGTGTCGTCCGCGTGCTGTTTCGCACCTTGTCGCGCGTCGTTCACGCGTATCGCGCGTTATCCACACGCGATATTAAATTTTTCTCTTATAATCACTCATAACGATTAATTAATTATTTGTTTAGTCACCCACTATTAAAATAGTAAATTGGTCAAAACTACGCAGTAGTCTTGATGTACAGTTGATAAATGTCAATTAATATAACTATGTCGAACTAAATGTTCTAGCTAATATTTTTTTAGTGTAAACACGATAACATGTCGACCGTAGCTCCAACAAGTGCGTTTCTTTTTCTTCACGTGACCGTAGTAATACGCTCTATTTTGGTTTACATGTTTTATTATATTTTTATTTGAATGGTGTAATGTTCTTATGCATATATATGTTTGTTTGTTTGTGCCTGTTTGTATTCGCTGTGCGTCGCGAATGGATTGCGATCCGTTTCCGAGCTTCGAGGAATCGACGATTGGGCTTCGACGACCAAGTGATCAAGTTCTTCGAGTTATACGAGACTGAGGATCCTGAGTATCTGTTTGGTGAAGGCAAGTGTCCTCTGACCTATTATGTCTTATCTACTTTATAATTCATCAACCCGCATACCATGATCAACCTAAGGATTGACTAGTATTATATTTTCCGGTCCTTGTTTACCCTTTGGGAATTGATTATTATGATTAGTTCTATGCTAGCGCTTTACTTTAATCAATGAACATGATGAGATACAATGATGATACTATGATTTTATTCTGGATATGATGATATACTTGCGGTATTTTAGGGGACTCGAGCGGTTTCTCGAGTGCCTCTCCGTAAGGACCTGTTCGTTGGATGACCACCCCGGAAAACAGTGCAACCATGAGGGTGGTATGGGATGCCCTTAGCTGAATAATTAGAGGAACTGTGGTGTAGTTCGCTTCGCCGTCGTGCCATCAATGAGGCTCGGTGTATGCGGCTCGCTCTGCCGAGGGTGGATTGCCCCTTGGGGAGGAGTGCGCTACATTTACGAAACCTAACGGGCGGCTACAGCCTCAGAGAATCTTTGTAAAGGCTTCGTAGTGAATCCCTGGCCATTCACCTCGGGAGTGAACAAGGGTCTTGCAAGCCCGGGCTAGAGAGGGAATCACGGCTTGTGGGTAAAGTGCGCAACCTCTGCAGAGTGTTATGAAACTAATATATCAGTCGTGCTCGCGGTTATGAGTGGCCAAGGGAGCTCCATTGATTAAAGACACATTGATCAGAGATGTTTTGTTTACAGATGATGATGAGGATAATGTTGGTTTCTATTATGATTATTATTATGATTTCAGGTATTCTTTCCGTTTGGAAGGAGTACTTTTGGGTTAACAACTTGGGTTAATGTTAAAACTTGGCTCTCTACTAGTAATAATTACCTGACCAACTAAAAGCAACTGCTTGACCCTAACCTCACATAGAGCTAGTCCACTTCAGTCAAACAGGACATTTGTTGAGTACGTTGATGTGTACTCACCCTTGCTTTCACAAAACACCAGGTTGCCTTTGGTGTAATCTATGCTCAGGTAAATAAAAAGGTGTCGAGGTGGATCTTCAGGAGTTCCAGGACTTCGACGAGTTCGAGGATTAGGCTAGCGACCTCCCCCAGTCAGCTACCTATGGTGGGTTTGTTTACGTTGGCTACGTTTCGATTCTGTGTACTTTGATTTATATTAGGTAAATGGCTCTAGTATGTAATATTAATACTTACTCTTTATTGTTATTCGAAGCATTGTGCTATGATGAGTCATTTATGTAATCGCTGTGTACGTGAATTACTGATCCTGGCACGTACATGGTTCGCATTCGGTTTACCTTCTAAAACCGGGTGTGACACTTGAAGACCAAGGTATGGTGTCTCACTAATTCGTTTGTTACGTATATTGCGTTCTATGGTTTTGATTAATTAGTTTTGATTGGTGCGCATATTGCTAATAGTTATGATTCCTAGGATTTATGGTTCATATGAAGACTACAGTTTGTTAGATAGTTTGTGAATCATGGGTTTATGTAATCTTTAGGGTTTGGAAACTATGAGTACCATAGTATTTATAAGTTAAAATCATTTCTGCTATTTCTATATAGTTGTGTTAATATATAATCATTTCTTAGATGAAAGACATGTATTGGGAGTCGTTGTGGCACAAGAGATGTCGTCCTCAGGAGTTATATCCGGATGCATCTAGTAAGGATGCTCTTATTCCTCCTAATCTTCATGTGCTTAATTGTGACTGTGGCAGACCGGCTTGGGTATGTCAATCCAAACATCCAGACATGGTTGCTCGCTACTTCTACACCTGTGGCAATTTTAACATACGTACAACAGCTTCTGGACTTGAGGATACCTTATTTTTGAGGGCCCGAGGACTTCGCTGATGAAGTAGACTTGATGCTGCACAGGGTATGCATGTCCTTCATCCACCTGCTCGACTACTAACGCGGTGCTTGCCACGTGAGTCGTGCAGGAGATATACAGGAGCAGATCTTCTGCCGGCTGACCAAGCGTAGCCTAGTGTAGTGGCTTGAGTACTGGCAGTGTGGTTAAGAACTTCTTTAGTGCCTCTAGAGCCTCCTATGCCTCTGTGGTCCACTGAAACTTGTCCACCTTCTTGAGCAATTTGTAAAATGGCATTCCTTTCTCGCCTAGCCTTGATATGAACCTGCTCAGATCTGCCATGCATCCAGTAAGCCTTTGCACCTTTTTCTGCGACCGCGATGCTTCCATTCTCATGATGGCCTCGATCTTCTCCGGATTCGCTTCAATTCCTCGATGGCTGACACTGAATCCTAGTAGATTTTCGACCGCTACTCCGAAGACACATTTTTCTGGATTTATCTTCCACCGGTAACGCCTCAGGCTGTTGAAGACCAGCTACAAATCTTCGATGAAGTTTTCTGATTTTTCTGTCTCGATAACTACATCATCAACATAGGCTTCCACCTACTTGCCCCAGTGATCGGCTAAGCATGTTTGGATGGCTCTCTGGTAAGTCGCTCCAGTGTTCATGAGGCCGAACAACATGGAGGTATAGCAGAAAGCTCCAAATGGGGTGATGAAAGCAGTCTTCTCATCTTCTTTTGCCAAGTTGATCTAATGATATCCGGAGTAGCAGTCTAGGAAGGAGAGCATAGAACAGCCAGCAGTCGAGTCAACTACCTAATCTATTCTAGGGAGCCCGAAGGGATCCTTCGAACAATGTTTGTTGAGATCATTATAGTCGACGCACATGCGCCAGTCAACTTTATTCTTTTTTTGTACAAGAACAGGATTCGCTAGCCACTCGGGGTGCAGCACTTCCCTAATGAACCCTGCTAACACTAAGCGAGCTAACTCGGCGCGAATAGCTTCCCTTTTGTCAGGCGTGAAACGACGCAACTTCTGTCGAATCGGCCTTGCTTGAGGATACACCTTCAATTTGTGCTCGACCAGTTCTCTCGGGACTCCTGACATATCCGCAGGTTACCATGCAAATATGTCTCGGTTATCTTGTAGGAACCAGACGAGTGCGCTTTCCTATTTGTTATCAAGGCTGGAACTGATGATGGCGGTCTTGCGCTCATCAGTGAATCCTAGATTGATCCTCTTAGTCTCTTTAGTCAGCCATATAGAGGTCACGACTTGAGCTTCATTGGTGGGTATAGTGAGACCCTCCTCCTCCAACTTGGTGTTCGCCTTCGTGAGGGGTGCTGTCGAGGGCCCAGCAGCGAGAGCTGCCTAAACGGCTCCCCGAAAGCACTCTACGACGCCTTAGAAGTCAGCACGCACAGTGATGATTCCTTGAGGTCCCGACATTTTTAGTATCATATACGAGTAATACGGAATAGCCATGAACTTCGCACAGTGATGATTCCTTGATGGTGTTGTACTCGTAGTCGAAGCGTGCCACCTCAAACCTCAGGAACTCGGTTCTGTAGTTCTCTGGGGTTCTAAAGGTGACGGGCATGTAGATGTGCCTGAGCGGGTACTCCCCTTCAGTCGGCACGATGCCGAAGAAAGGAGTATCTAACTCGGTGAGGTCTTTGAGTGCGACTCCCAGGGCCAGGAGCGTCCGGGGGAAGGTGACGTTGATGCTGCTCCCCCCGTCCACTAATACTTTCTTCACCCAGCTCTCTTAGATCACTAGATCAACGAGGAGTGGGTACTTGCCAGGGTGATTGAAGTTGAGCCATTGATCAGCTCGGCTAAAGGTTATTGCGTGCTCTGACCACCGGTAAGGAGCTGGGGCACTGGTGGTTGCCGCCAGGACCTGCCGGTCGTTGAGCTTTTGCTGCCTCCTGTTCTCCTATGCTCCGTGTCCTCCGAAGATGACGTTGACCTCCCTATCAATGCGCGGTAACGCTCCACCCCCTCCCCTTTCCTGCTGCTGAGGCTGCCTGGGCTCGCTGGGCTCTCCTCGTGGTGGGGGAGGTGGTAGAGGCTAGAATGGTTGGCCATGCCCGATGGAAAGCTTGAAGTCCCTGCAATTTTGTAGGGTGTGGCGCATGTCCTTGTGGTATGGGCATGGGCGTCGATGATTTCATCCAGTGTCTGTTCCCCTTCGCGTGGTGCACCGCGGGCTCGAGCGGCAGGTGGCCCCGGGGCATGCACCTCCTCGCGGGGCCTCTTCTCCCAGCGCCTATATGGCTGCTAGTTCACGTCACGCCGTGGCGTGGGCGGTGCGGACTTCGTGCCTCCGATGAGGTCCTGGGCCCATTCATCTGCGGTGATGTAGAGGTATGCCTCCTAGAACAATTGTTTGGAGGTGATCAGCGCTTTCTAGAGTATGGCTCGGATGAAAGCCAGGTCATTGGATCCCCAGTAGAAATCTTCAATCACCGCTGCCTCGGCAACTTCGGGGATATGGTTCCTCATGGTCTGAAACCTCTTGAGGTACGACCAGAGTGTTTCATCGCCCTGGCGCCTGATGGATTTGAGGTCCCATGGCTGCGCTGGCTTGTCAGAGAGGGACTGAAAGTTGGTGATGAAACACCAACTGAAATCGCTCCAATCATCGATGCAGTGTCATGGCAGATGTCGGAGCCACTGCAGCGCGTCTTGCCCCAGGACAATGGGCAAATATGCCGTCATTACGTCTTCTGTCGCCCCGACGGCCAGGGCGGCGGTCATGTAGACGGCCAACCAGCCACCTGGGTCCTTCTTGGGCTCATACTTGTCGATGTTGGAGACCTTGAAGTTGGGAGGCCACTGGATGGCCCGGAGATGCGGGATTAGCGTGGAGACTCTGCACGTGTCATCCTGTCGGTGTTGGTGAGGTCGATCCCGGAGAGGGGAGTTGGTAGTGTGTCGTCTCGACCGTCCCTGGAACAGGCCACTAGTCGAGGCCGCAGCCGACTCAGCTCGGGTGGCGCGACTTTGAGACAGGACGTCGTGATCCCGGTCATACTCCTCCTAGCGCCTTATCTCACTTTCGTGTCGTTGGTCGCGTGAAGCGTTGATGGAGCTCCACACGTCTCGTCGACTGTTGATGGCGTGGCGTAGGTCGCTCGGAGGATGAGCGATGGATAGAAGGTGATTAGCTGCTCGAGTAAGCAGCCGCTGGTAGCCTTCCGCGTCTGGAGTTCACGGGAGGCCATCAGCTATCTAGGCCAGCACCCCTCCGACTTCACTCGACGTGTTCATTACACGAGCAAAGTTGGGGTATAGGTTCCGAGCAAAGATAGGGTTCTCTCGGCATAGCTTTGCACCTTGCTCGGCTTGCTCCCGTTCTCGGTCCTGAGCTTGTCGGTGATCACGGTTGTGAGAGTTCCGCCTTTCTCGATGTACTCGCTCGTCGGGAGTTTCTCCTACTTTTGAAGCTTCGTCCCGGGATACAGGCTGCGCTGGATCCCGTTCCCAGCCTCATGATGTCGCCGCATGTTCTGGCGTCTGTTCCTCCGTCGCCGTGCCTCACGCTGGGGAGGTTCCTCCCCTTGCATGGTTGGCTCATTGTCAGAGATGGGTATTGACTCCAATCTCCCCTCGATAAAGAGGACATCAGGGTAGAAAGGAGCCGGTGCGGTGGTGTTCTTTTTTCCGTCCTCCTTTGAGGGCGGAGGCATCGAAAATATGGCTCGGCGTGTTCCTGTCCCCTGACTCAGGACGTTTGCTTCCTTCTTTCGAGTGATCCGTGTGCACTCCCTTATAGGCGAAGTGGACAGCGGGGTTTTTTTGGTAGGTGAGCTCCCAGCTTTTGGTTTGTACGAGGTCATCTTTGCTTGGGATGCGGGTGACAGCGCCACCCGCTGCTCTGCTCTGGCTCCCCTCGGGATTTCCAAGGAAAGCTTTTTCTCCGGTGGATCTGCTAGGCGGTGCAGAGTTCCCTTTTCATCCGCTACGAACGAGATGGTTCCAAAGCAGAACATGGTTCTGGGGCGAAGTGTGATTTGGCACTTGGAGGTGATGGCCATTGTGCTAGCTTGGATCAACGACACACCCCTACCTAGTGCGCCAGCTGTTGGTGTTTAGAGTTCGACTGCACACCCAGGGTTACCCCTTGCGGTGCTTTTGGGTAGGATGGTGCTGTTGACTGTAGCTCAATGGTTCGTGCCGGATGCACGAGAGAGGGACAAGCAATTTTCTGCAGATTCGGGCTGCTTGGAGAGGCGTAATATCCTACTTCCTGGGGTGGATCTTTATGTGGTGGGTTACAGGTGAAGTCTCCTGAATGGAGAAAAGCTAATGAGATAGGTAGATGGTCGATGGAAATGATGGGGTACCCCTGGGCCTTATATACACGACCATGGGGCACTCCATACGTACATGAGGATCATATGTCTCCTAAATAATAGTGAACCGACTGAACTATTCTCCCTATAATCTTGCTGACTTATCCATAATCTGCCTCGATATTCGAGGATGCCATGTGTGGGAACGTCGGGTGGTTGCTATGGATAGCACACGAGCTGACAGATTGTTTGGGCTTGAGTCCGTTACCTTCTCCGGTTGGCCCATTCCGCTAGTAGCTCTAGCTCGGCCCACGAAGGGATGACTTTGTGGGGTAACTGGCCCGAGGCCCCGCGCGAGGTCTTTTCGCCTTCTAGTGGACCTGAGGGATATCTGTCCCCCACATTGTGTGTTATTGATGTTTACTAGATGTGTACTAATGCTTCTTTCGATTCCTGTAGGATCACTTGAGGTGTTTTTTCTAGTGGATTGACGGTCCTAATAAGTTTGACCCTCGATATCTCCTTTTTGCTAATTGGTTGTGTGAAAGGAATACACATGAGCATTTTAAGCTTTGGGTGCCTCCTCCCCCAAACCCACCACCAATGGCGGATGGGGAGAAGAACTTAGCCATAGAAAGACGACTGGAGTCTCCGCTTTGGTGAGACTGCGGAGATCGTGCTATGATATGTGAGGACACTGCGAAGTACTTCGTGTGTCCCAACAGTAATATGTAAGTGCATAACAAATGTCCAAAATTTTGTTAGTTTTTGCACGAATTTACTAATTTATTCTCCTGCATCCATAAGGTGGGCGTAAGTGTATTTCCAGAGAGTGGTTGTATGGTCCTAGGTCCCATTGGCCTGAGCCAAAGGCAAAGGAGAAGAAAAAAATGAGTGGGTGGAAGAGTGGAAGTTCGATCCTGTACTCTGTAAATGTGGTATTGAAGCTAAGTATGGAGTAGTTCCTTCTGAGCTTTGTGTGGGCTATTTTTGTGGACATATGGTAGATTATGATGAGGTTGGTATTAGTTTTTGATTGCATGAGTTGTACTATTGCATCCATACTTGCTTATTGTTTTTGTGTAGGAGACGAGGAAATGCAGTTGGGGGATACACACCGACAAAGAAGAGGTGATGCATACAATAAAGTCAAAGAGACTCATGGGGCAGAAGATACGTTGTGGATCTTAGCTCGTCAATTCCAGCATTAAAGATCGCAGCCAGTACATGCGTAGGTTCACAGAATCAATGGGTTATGACAGCCTGATGCATGCTGAGCGGAGGAGATTAAAGGCGGCAAACGAGTAGAGAGCACAGGAGGCAAGGGAAGTAGAGGCGGCTAGAGCCAAGAAACAGATGTTGGGGAATATTGCTGGTTGTTTGAGTGCAAGTGAGTGAGAAAAAGACATGTTGGTTTTGCTCGTACATTGTATTTATCTTGTCTTTGCTAACTTATTTGTCTCAATATATTTGTAGGGATTAGATGCATTGGGAACTATGTGACAGACGAGGCTCATGCAAGATATGTTTAACAAAAAATGGCGAGGGTGGAGCTAATGGAGACGACTCATCAAGGTTGAGTGAGCTCATCACACTCGCTGAGGCAGGATTACATGGGGAAGAGAAGAACAACACTTCAAGGTTGAGTAAGCTCATCGCGCTCGTTGAGGTAGGATTACATGGGGAAGTGGAGAACAACACTTCAAGGTTGAGTGAGCTCATCGCACTCAATGAGGCAAGATTACATGCGCAATAGGAGGACGACAGGCTTATGTCTTAGGCCACCGAAGAAGCAGAGGCCGCTTATTACAAGCATAAGTGTGATGAAACGGAGGCTGAGGACCAGCTATTCTCCCAAGGCTGCAGATGAAGCAGAAGCCGCTTACTACAAGATAAAGGCAGAAGAGGGTGATGTAGGACAATCAAGCAAGTGGAACGACATTGTCGTTGAGGATTGCGTGGCACTTGACTTTGATGATGAGTTACTTATAGATAATGTTTCAAATTGATTCCACTAGTTGTGTATGAGTGACGAAGCAACCATACCATCATACGGTGGTAACACTGCTATCATGGCAAAATCCTTTGTCATGGCAGTTAGAAGTGTTGCTCAAATATGGTATTCTTCTCTTAGGCCAGGAACAATCACATCATGGCAAAAGTTGAAGGATATGTTAGTCACCAGCTTTCAGGGGTTTCAGACAAAGCCAGTGACTGCTCAAGCCCTATTTCAATGCACACAGGATCACGAGGAGTATCTGCAGGCATAAGTCCGAAGGTTTCTGTGTCTCAAAGCTCAGGCACCAACGGTGCCAAATGAGATTGTTATTAAAGCCATGATCAAGGGACTTCACATAGGACCAACATCAAAATATTTCGCCAGAAAGCCCCACAAACCCTGGAGAAGCTTCTCTAGAAGATGGATGGGTACATCAGAGCCGACAACGATTTTCGGTAAAGAAGGGAGGAAGCTTACAGATATTCTAAGATGACAAGGGGCTTTGGAGGAAGGCTCCACCTAAGGCTTGTCAAAACAATACACAATCCTAGCCAAAGTGAAGACAGAGGCAATCACAACCAAGGGCACCAGCATAGTTCCCTGTCAACTGGGACGTAGCAAAGCTCCTTCAGACCGCCAGCCCCAAGAGGCAGAGGGGGACGAAGCTTTGGAGGAAGATTCAACTCACAACCAAGGATGTTGTTTTGCTTGTTCTGTGGAGAGGATAACAGGCACACAACTAGAACCTGCCAAGTTACAATACAGAAGCAAAAGGAGATAGCTGAGGCCGAAGCACAATAGAATCAGCTGAAGCAAGTGCTACATGCTGCTTCGTGTTATTCCCCATACATTCCAGAGTATGTGGGCAATCAACAACTATTTATACAACCTACAGTTTCAGTGGCTTCGGCAAGTCACTCTCTAGCTGCATGGGCCTTACCACAATCATCGGTAATGGCTCCAACTTTGTCCCACAACCAGTAGTCTAAGGGGCAGCGCCAAATTCAGCAGCAACGCGATACAAGAGAAGAGTGCGAAGCTCGAACAGTTAACAACACTGTTCTGGAGTATAGGCACATTTATTGAAGCTACAGAGGGGCTGGGCTAAAAACTTCATATATACCTATTGTAATTTTCAATTCTCTTGTTTCATGTTCTTGCCTTACAAACAATTTGAGAAGGTGCAACCTTCGACATGTTGTAATAAATCTATGGTTACACCATCGAGTGTAATAACAAAGGTGAAAAAGCTCCAAAGTCATTCCTACAGGGATGCAGAGCTAAAATACCACCTAAGTAAAAGGTGAAGAAGCTCCAAAGTCATTCCTAAGGGGATGCAGGGCTTAGCTCCAAAGTCGTTCCTATGAGGATGCAGAGCTTAAATACCACCTAAGTAAAAGGTGAAGAAGCTTCAAAGTCGTTCCTAAGGGGATGTAGAGCTTAAATGCCACCTAAGTAAAAGGTGAAGGGACTCCAAAGTCGTTCCTAAGTGGATGCAGAGTCTTACTATTACAAAGCATTTTCTATTAACAATTGTCGCATCATTCTGCATCATAACATCATTCATCATTTCCATCATTCAAAGAGCGAAAAAGAAGGGAAATTGCTCCTTCGTCCACAATGGTTAACCTAAGAAGCTAAGCGTGTTTTTGTCAAGGAACTATGAAAGGATACTACATCTCTACCCGTTGCTATTAAATGGTATATAATTCCTTATACAAGACCTATGGCAAGACCTTCTGGTCTAATACTATCACTTCAGCAACTGTATTCTTTATGCAAGACCTGCGACAAGACCTCCAAGTTTAATACTGCCACTTCAGAGAAAAAGGGATTTTCTTTATGAAGCGTGAAAAGAAGGGAAGGTGTTTTCTCGCCTTCGGCTCAAAAATGGTACGTATGACACTTTCATGCTACACAAAGAAATATTTTACATAATGAATCACATAGTTTGCAATTGTTTTTTACATAAAAGCAGTATACAAATTTTGCAAATGTCTTTTACACACAGTTTAATCACCCTCCTTCAGGACTCTCTCAGCAGCTTCGTTTAGAAGTTTCTCTACAGCTTCATCTATTGCTGCATTCACTATTTTGATTTCATCGAAGGTACCCTTTAGGGCTTGATCGGTGTCAGGATTGTATGACTCTAGAGGAGGAGAGAGTTCAGCTACACCAAAATATATGTTTTTGTCAGATACGAAGCTAAAATACTTACGAAGCTAAAACATGACAAACGTACCTATACTCCTTTCGCGTTCAGCGACTTCTTTAGCTTTTCCCGCTTCTTCTGAGGCAAGATGAGATTCTTCTTCGCTTTGCCTGATAGCTTCATCTGCTATCTCTCGGTCGTCGTTCATCCAAACTTCAGAATAAAATTTCCCACTAAGGGTAGTAGCTTCGACATAAGGTTCTTTAATATCATTCGATCAAACTAAGAAGTCTGGCTGAATTACAGCCCTCGCATGTTCACAGCTAGATTTTTCAAGCAGAGATACAGCCCCCTGAGCACCTACACAGGCACAAAAATCCCCCCTGCTAGTAAGAACTTTGTCAAATGCTTCGATTTCACCCTCAATTCATTTGATCACACCCTCGAGATCACCACGAATGAAATTTCGCTCAGCCGAGAATGCGCCAACACTAGCAAAAGCATTTTTTTAGCTTGTCCGAGTGTTGCATAGCAACGTTATATCATTCCTCCTTCGCTTGACGAAGCTCTTCAGCGTTCTTTTGAACCCTCGATCGCTTAGTGTCAGATATCTCACGCTTTGATTGCTCAACGTTGAAGTTTTCAGTAACTTCATCAAGCTTCTTTTTCACTTCTACTACTTCAGATCTGTGCAATCCCACTTGAATAGATAAAGCATATTCTAGGTCAGCTATACACTTTGGATATGCTTCTTTTTCTTTCTCAAATTTTAAAATCTTTTGGTCCACTTCAGAGAGTTTGGCCAAATTAGCTTCGCTCGTCTTTAACCTTTCGACGAAAGAAAGCAGAATTTTATCTTTATCAAGGGCCTCGTTCTGAAGTGTTATAACATCCGAGCGCAGATTCCTGAAGGCTATCTTAGTGCTCTCATCCTCACAATCTTTTGTGCTTTAAAAGCTTTGCTTAAAATAAGACCCTAATAACGACAATGTTGGGGACTTGTTCTCAAATGCTATGAGTTAAGAACAAGGCAACACATAATGTTAAAGGTTAATGCCCTTTGTCCTTCGAAGCATTATTTCCCTTAGGATATAATGATCTCCAGACGAAGGTCATGAAGGACATACCTTCATCATCGCAGTGTATGTTAATGAAAGAAGAAGCATATGAAATATAAAAGACAACATGAATAATCATATGACATCATTAATATATCTTCTTTTTATTATCATGGATAAACAGAAACAATATTGAATTACATTTGTACCTTCGGCTTGACAGAAGGTAAAAGTCCAAGCGTGACGCACGAGCGAATACAAGTCAGCGTGAACAGTACGGGGGTACTGTTCATCTATTTATAGGCACATGACGTAGCCTGTGTAAAATTACATTCATGTCCTTTATGTTTACTATTGACTTAAGGACAATCCAACGAGGACTAGATAGTCTTTTCCCCTTTAAGTCGGTTCCTTTTCCTGCCACTGAGCCGAAGCTCCTTTGCGCGTAGCTTCGGAGCAGCATCAACCTTCGTCTCGACCAAGCCTTTGATATTGTGTATAGTTTTATTCCAAGTCCAAAGGTACCTGTACATACATTACACTTGGGAAACTTTGTTAAATCATGTTTTTGAGGACCTTCGGAAGATGAAGACCCCCAACAGTAGCCCCTCACAGTATTAATTTGTTGTAACAACGAATTTAGACTACGACGTGAATGAAGGCCTTAAGCCGAAGGTCCGAAAAAACACCTTCCCTTTGCTAGAATAGCAATAGTCAATGACAGGCAGGACCCGCTAAGCTGCAAGGCTCTGGGCGTATAAATATGAACCCACAACAGCGACATTTGATGCGCTATTTTGGCTATTTGCGTTATTTTCTCAAATTTCTGGCTCTTGCTCAATAGCTCTCGCTTGATTTTCAAGTTTTTAGAGCTTCGGTTGAAAGACGTGTTTTTGCTTCATGTCTGGGGAGAAGATGTCTGAGAAATGAAGATAACTAAGGAAGAGAAGCTTTATGAAAAGAAGAAAGCTGCAGATCCTTTTATTTCTGGGTTTTTAGAATCCATGGCAAAGATGAACACGGAAAAGATTACAAGAGAAATACTCGCTGAACTGTCTGAGGATTCCGACGACAGTGACGAGTATGATGCAGAAAGTGGAGACGAAGATTTTGAAGATCGACCGTGGCGACCAAGCCATACCATCTTCGGGAAATCGACTATCAAACAGAGTCACATTGATGCTATGAGAGGAAGATACTTTTGCGACATGACTATTGTGAGGGTTGGAGGGGACAGCACTGCTCTTACAAAGAAAATTGCTGAAGCTGCCAAAATGCAAGCCGAAGCCAAAACTGGTCAAGCAGAAGCCGAAGCTACGCAAGCTCAGGCTGAAGCTGAAGCTGGGCCTTTAGTGCCTACCGAGACGGAGCCTGCCGTGCCTGAGGAAAAAACGACAGGACAGATTGCACCTAAAAAGATCGAAGCTCCTGCTCCCGAAGCTTCAAACAAAAACGTTGACTACATCATTCGTCATGCTTCGGGAAAGAAACTCTCCCAAGAAGAAATACTGGAAGCCAGACACTACGCCTAAAGATTGAAATATCCGAAGAGGGCTCTAGTGTTCAATGGTAGTAATGAAGAAGATTTTTTGTACTGTCTCCCGGATAACAAAGAAATATCCGTTTGCCGGGAGATAGGTAAGAGCATAGGATTCCCGAAGCTGGAAGACGGCCTTTCGATTTTATCGAAGGATGAAATTACTGACAGCCTAGCATACAATAGTATAAAGGTATAGAAGTTAACCTTGAATTTTAGAATGGAGTATTTTAGTTGCCATGCTCAATTTTTTCCTCCTCTTTGCAGGGCTTAATTCTTAGTAATGCCCTGAGGGCGTAGAAGAATACTGAAGACGAAGGCTATACAATGGCCCTTAATAACCTTCTTTCGGAAGTGATTGAACTGAGAAATGAAGGTCTGGAAAAAGACAAAATCTTAATTTCACTAGTAAACAAAGTAAAGGAAGACAAAGCTAACTTCAAGGCTCAGGTCGAAGCCTAGAAAATCGAAATTGAAGACCTTCAGAGACAACTGGCCGAAGCTATGGAAAACTGCACGCTCGCACAAGCTAATCAAGAAATTAGCGAATATTGGAAACATCAACTAGAGAAAAATGTTGAAGAACTTCGCCAATCCAAGGAAAGGTGCTTCGAGAAATCCTTGGATTGTGTGAAGAAATTGAAATCTAGCTTCGCCAAGGTGGGTGCCTACTCTACCGAAGAAAACTTTATTCGAGGTGACCCCGAAGGCGTTATTGAATGGATAAGTGGAGAGGCCGAAACCTTTGAAGAAATTTTAAGTGATCGCGGGGATGTCTGCGCGTTTTCCGGTGCGCGGGGGATTTCAGCCATCTTGGAGAAGGCCGGATGCGATCACATTAAAGCCATAGCCTAGTGAAAGCTCTCTTGTGGGTTTTGGTGTTTGGATGACAAACCAATTAAAGGACAAACAAGTGTGCTAAGTGTTGAACATGTGCTTTATGCAAAGCTAATATGGTTCAACACAAGTGAACAAGTGTGATGGTCCAAAGACTGAATTATTTATAGATAATGGACATCACAAGAATGATGGACATTGCTTAAGTGAGACTCGATGTGCATAACTCAGAGACAACCGATCAAGCCAAGGATGGAAGCAAGAAGAGCTTCGATGTACCGAGTGCATGGGAGAAAGTCAAGGAGACCAGGAACCCAAGGCCAGGGGTGAAGAAGAAGACTTGCGGAATCAAGGTTGATCGAGTTAAGAAGAGTTATGGTGCATCAAGGAACACTACATAAGGACATGACTTACAACCAATGAGGTAACATCTACAATTATGTGGTGTAAGTCATAAGGCTCAAGACCAAGCTCTAGAAGTGAACCAGGTCACTGGAAGGAGAACCAGTGTCAAAACCAGAACTGGAAGCAGCCCAAAAGAGCTAAGTGCACCTCGATCTTTAGTTTGGGTTGTTCCTATGTTTGGAGATATTCTATGTGACCTTTGTAGGATGTTGGAGCTCAGAAATGCCAATCTAGATCAAGTCAAGATGACTTGATGGTTTATGAGTCCAACATCAATCTCAATCATGCCAAATGCTAAAGAAGTGCAAAACAAGAACAAGGTGTGTTTCTAGACTTAGTGAATTGTTTTTAAGTACTAACATATTCTGTCTAAGTGCTAGAAACAGCGAGAAAAGAATTGCAAAAAGTCTTGGCTCGGTGCAGCCAAAACTCTGCTCAGTCTGGCACACCGGACTGTCCGGTGGTGCAACGCACAGTGTCCGGTGCGCCAGGCTGAACTCCGGTGAACAGGCCACTCTCAGGAAAAGTTTGGCAGCGTACGGCTATAATTCACCGGACTTTCTGGTGGTGCACCGGACTGTCCGGTGAGCCAAAGGTCGACTACGTCAACGGTCGGCAGCGCAATCAGCGGGCGACGCATGGCCTGGGCCAATGGTTAGTTGGTGCACCGGACTGTCCGGTGTGCATAGGACAGTGTCCGATGAGCCAAGACGACCGTTGCTCCAACGGTCAGCTAAGCCCGATATGGAAGGAGATCGCACACCGGACAAGCTACAGGACCTGTCCGGTGGTGCACCGGACTGTCCGGTGCGCCACCCGACAGAAAGCAAATATTGCATTCCAAAATGAATTCCAACGCCTCCTAGGCCCCTTGGGTCTATAAAAGGGACTCCTAGGCACCTCCAATAAGAATACAAGTGCAGCCAACAATTGTAGACATCATCTAGATCAATTCTCTCTCTCCCTCTCATGTATATCTCTCTAGTTTGTGTGAAGGCAAAGCTATAAGCCTTTAGAGAGTGGAGAGGTGCTGCAAAGAGCTAGAGCAAAGTCTTGAGCGTATTGTTACTCTGCCGGAGTACTATCAAGAAGATTGTAAGCAGTCACGGCGTTGTTGTAACCAAACTCAACATAGTGGAAGGCTCTATCTGTCATACTGACAGATCTGAGCAAACGGAGGAAGGAGTTGAAATAGACTCAAGCCCAGGTGTGGCTAACTCCAACGAGGACTAGGCAAGCATTTCAGGCTTGGCTGAACCTCAGGATAAATCCTTGCGTCTGTGTGCTCTGCTCTGTGTTGTGTGCTGATCCTCTGTCTTATCTACTCTTTATATCTGCAGTTCAATACTTATCTGTGGTACAAGTTATATTTGAAGTGTAGGGAATTCTAAGACATGATCTTCTATTCCGCTGCAACCTACTCGAAGGATTCTTCATTCCACTGTGATCCAGTCTTCGAGTAGAGTAAGAATTTCAGTTTTAAGGAGATAATTTTTATTCGCCTATTCACCCCCCCCTCTAGGCGACATCCAGATCCTGTTCCCGGACAAAGGGAACTTTCACCTAGGCCGAAACTGCCTTCTCCATTGATGATACGAAGGATTCTTCAGCTGAAACAACCTTGATGGGCGAGAAATTTTACAGTGATGTCTGGGTGAATGGTGGCCGAGAAATGGCCCATAAAATTATAAAAAAGAGCAAAAAAGACACCCGAGCAGAAGCAAGACAAGCTGAAGAAGCTGCAGAACACGAAATGCGTATAGGTATTATTTTTTGGTTTTTTAGCTTCAGTACTTGCTCTGTGGCTTTGGACTAATCGATTTTTCCTACTTCAGCTGAACTATCTCCTTTGCTAGAACCGTACGATCCCCTAGCTGATCCACAGATGAAGGAATCATTGGATATCATAAGCATGGCTGAATCCATTGTCGACAAAGTCGTTGACAAATTACTGAAGGAAATTGCAGAAAAAGTCCTTAGAGAGGAATAAGTTTTGTTGTAATAATCATTTTGAGAAGCTTGATGTATAAAACTAATAAAGGAAGATTAGACCTCTTTTTGTAATGAAACTGTGTAACATTTGATATATGCGACATTGAATCGAATATGTAAATTATTGCAATTTATTTCTTTGCGATGCATGAAATTTACTCACATACCATTTTTGAGCCTTCGGCGAAAAAACACCTTCCCTTCTTTTCATGCTTCATAAAGAAAAAGGTCCTTTCTTATGACAAGCCTGATAAAACTGTATTTCTCGAAGCTTACTTCGTGCCTTAGCACATTCTCATTTTGACGAAGCATTTTCTGAAGATCGGCTTCGTATTCAATTCTTGTGCCGGTAATGCAGTATGATGTATGATGTATTGTTATGCAAAATGATGTGATGATATGATGCGAAATGATGAAGATGCCGAAGACACACAACCACACACCCACTCTATAACACACAAGCTCTGCATCCCCTTAGGAACGTCTTTTGAGCTTCTTCACCTTCTATTTCGGTGATATAAGTTCTGCATCCCCTTAGGAATGTCTTTTGAACTTCTTCGCCTTCTATTTCGGCGGTATAAGTTCTGCATCCCATTAGGAACGACTTTTAAACTTCTTCGCCTTATATTTCGGCGGTATTTGGCTCTGCATTCCCTTTGGAACGACTTTTGAGCAGAAAACTTACGTTCCGCTCCTTAGGAACGACTTTTTGTGGATTCGTCAATTTTGGCTCTGCATTCCCTTAGGAACAATTTTTGAGCTTTGGAATCTACTTCGTTTTAAGGGTCGTCTTTCGAGCTTCGTAAATCTGTGAAGAAGATAAATTTCATTCTAGTATTTGCAGCATTATTACAAGAAGTTGAAACTGAATTTTTCATTACTTATTATTCATATAAAAAAGTAATGTGATATAAAAGACAAAGGTAATTCAAAAAGTGGGATATTCCTCAATAAATGTGCTTCGATTTTGGTACAGTGTTGTTGACTGTACGAGCTTCGGACTCTTCCCTAAAGTCATGTTGTTGTTGTGGATGTTGGCGCCCTTCTGGCTGCTGGCTTCAGGTATAAGTAGGTTGCAATGGTGGTGGTGGTGGGAGCTAAGGCCAGGAAGCTTGTGAATGGCTTGCCGAAGCAACAGAAGCTGCAGGTTGATTGCCCACATACTCTGGTATGTAGGGAGAGTAGCATGAAGCAGTATGTAGGACCTGCTTCGGCTGATTCTGCCGGACTTCTGCTTCAGCAATCTCTTTTTGCTTCTGAATGGTGATCTGACACGTTCTTGTAGTGTGGCCCTTGTTCTCACCACAGAATAAGCAATAGATTTTCCTGGGCTGATCCCCATATCTTGCACCGAAGCCCCTGCCGCCTCGGCCCCTTGGAGCTGGTGGCCTGAAGAAGCTTTGCTGCTGTCCTGAAGACTGCGAGCTGTGTTGTGGCCTCTGAGACTGGCCTCATTTGTCATCGTTCTGACTGGAGCTGTGTATTGATCTGACATGCCTAGGTGGATTCTTCCTCCAAAGCCCCTAGTCATCTCAGAAAATCTGTAAGCTTCCTTCCTTCTTTAGTGAAAATCATTGTAAGCCTGGATGTACTCATCCATTTTCTGAAGCAGCTTCTCTAGAGTCTGAGGGGGTTTCCTGGCGAACTATTGAGCTGTAGGCCCTGGCCGAAGACCTTTGATCATGGCCTCAAGGACGATTTCATTAGGCACCATAGGCGCTTGGGCTCTCAGGCGCAAGAACCTTCGGACATATGCCTAAAGGTACTCCTCATGGTCTTGAGTGCACTAGAACAAGGCCTGAGCAGTGACTGGCTTCGTCTGAAACCCTTGAAAACTGGTGACCAACATATCCTTAAGCTTGTGCCATGACATGATTTTCCCTGGTCGGAGAGAGGAGTACCATGTCTGGGCCACACTCCGAACTGCCATGACGAAGGACTTCGCCAAGACTGTAGTATTGCCCCCGTACGAAGATATAGTTGCTTCGTAGCTCATCAGAAACTGCTTTGGATCTGAGTGCCCATCATACATGGGGAGCTAAGGGGGCTTGTATGATGAGGGCCATGGGGTAGCCTGCAGTTCTGCCGATAGAGGAGAAGCATCATCAAAAGCAAAATTTCCATGATGGAAATCGTCATACCAATCATCATCATTATAGGAATTATCTTGACGAAGCTCTCTCTGTGGAGGTCTTCGGTCCTGGTCATCTTGAGTAAGCTGACATATTTCTTTAGTAGCTTCATCGATCTTCTTCTGAAGATCGAAAAGACGAAGCATCTTCTCTCTCTTCCTTTCGACCTACTGATGGATAGCTTCAAGATCCCTTATCTCCTGGTCTAGCTCCTCCTCTTGGGGGGTTGGACTTGTAGCCTTCCTCTTTTGAGTTCGGGCTTCACGCAGCGTGTCCTGGTTGACGTCTAGTGGCTGCAGTGCAGCCCCTAGCCCTGAAGCTTTCTTCGGCGGCATGACGAAGGTCACAGCTTGTCGAAGGTGGTCGAATGAGTTTACTGGAGGTGGGCGCCAATGTTGGAGACTTGTTCTCAAATGCTATGAGTTAAGAACAAGGCAACACATAATGTTAAAGGTTAATGCCCTTCATCCTTCGAAGCGTTATTTCCCTTAGGATATAACGATCTCCAGACAAAGGTCATGAAGGACATACCTTCATCATCGCAGTGTATGTTAATGAAAGAAGAAGCATATGAAATATAAAAGACAACATGAATAATCATATGACATCATTAATATATCTTCTTTTTATTATCATGGATAAACAGAAACAATATTGAATTACATTTGTACCTTCGGCTTGATAGAAGGTAAAAGTCCAAGAGTGACGCACGAGCGAATACAAATCAGCGTGAACAGTATGGGGGTACTGTTCATCTATTTATAGGCATAGGGTGCAGCCTGTGTAAAATTACATTCATGTCCTTTATGTTTACTATTGACTTAAGGACAATCCAACGAGGACTAGATAGCCTTTTCCCCTTTAAGTCGATTCCTTTTCCTGCCACTGAGCCGAAGCTCCTTTGCGCGTAGCTTCGGAGCAGCATCAACCTTCGTCTCGACCAAGCCTTTGATATTGTGTACAGTTTTATTCCGAGTCCAAAGGTACCTGTACATACATTACACTTGGGAAACTTTGTTAAATCATGTTTTTGAGGACCTTCGGAAGACGAAGGCCCCCAACAGACAAAAAGAAAACAAGTAAATACTTTAATCAAAACAATTATCAAGAGCTAACACAAGTAAATATTTTAATTAACATCTAAAGCACAAACCTTCAAGCTATTGTACGCCAAGTAGTCTGCCAGATGGTCCTTTGGCATTAAGGACAACCCGAGCTCAAGCTTCGGGTAACCCATGTTATCCATCATTTCTCGGCAGACATCAATTTCCTTGCTATCAGGTAGGCAGTATAGGAAATCATTTTCTTCATCACCTTCGTACACTAGGAATACTCGAGGATATTTCAGATCTTTAGTGTAGTGCTGAGCTTCGACAATTTGGTGTTGTGTTAATTGTTTCCCCGAAGCGTGACGGATGATAATTTCAAGATCTTCGGTCGACACCACTTTGGGTATCGGTAGTGATATTTTCACTAGCAAGCTCTCATTTACTTGCCCTGTTAGCCTAATTTTTGATGGTCCAGCTTTAGTGCAATCAGGAGCAGCACTTACATCGATAGCTTTCTCCAATTCTCCACCTTTGTCTTTGGGAATCCTAGTAGGAGTAGGGGTAGCTATTTTCGAAGGCCTTAGAACAACGTCTAGAACACTAGCCATCCTTCTCCCTTTTTAGGTGTTGCTACTGAAGTGGATGTTATCTATGACAGCCTTTGCTCCACCGAAGAACTCTGCAGCTTCGACTGCTGTTCGGTTTGAGAAATCTCTGTTATTGACTTCTCCAGTTGAATGGTAAGAACTTCGGCTGCTGCAGCGGGTATTTTCATTATCTATTCAAAAAAATTCCAAAAGTAGCATTAGATTAAATTTTCTTTGATTTAAAGCAAGGAAAAATAAAAAGTATTACCTCCGAAGCTAAGAGTGTATCTTGGGCAGATTCAATAGCCTCTATCTTTGAAACCCCTGTGGTAGGCAGTATAGCAGCCCTCTCCAAAAAATACGACTTTGGTCGGTGAGTTACAACTTTCGTTCCGTTTGGTTTCGGTGCAGCAGAAGGGTCGTTGATGCAATTTTTCTTTTCGTCCCTTGCTTCCGTGACAGAAAGCAGTAGTAAGGATAGACAGAACTAATAACATCAAATACTCTATTCAGCCTTTTCTTTCCACGAGCACCAAAGGCAATATTCATGGCTTCATCTTCATCTTTCGTATAAGCCCCCAACAAATCATCGCTAATTGCCTCAATGGCCTCAAGCCATTCATCATCTGGCTCCCCGAACTGACTTCTGTAGCGGTATGTATACTTCAATTAATCCAGACCACCTTCGCCTGAACTATCAGTGGTCTCCTTCGGTATTTCCCATTCATTAACAAGGGGTCATACCTTGAAAGCTATGTGCTCTTGGACCAAGTCTTTGGTGCTAATGTAGCTGCACACAGTGTTGAAGGCCACCAGGCAGGTTTGAGCCTTATCACTGTTCACAATCGAGGGCCTTCGGATGCCAAAGCGTGATTGTATCGGATGCTGGATTATATCTTTTACATCCTCCCTGTCAACCAAATCATTCTTAACATAAAACCATTGCCTCGTCTAGGATCTTGGCCACTTCTTCCAAAATGTTGGGACAGGGCGCCTCGCATCAGAGCGATATACGAAGGAATAACAGCCAAAGTTGTTATGATATTGTTCCTTTCCCATCGCCTTCGTGTGGTAAGGTAATTCGTGTATATTGCAAAAGCAGTCGACATCTGGTTCTAGCCCTTGGCTCCTCATTGCCTAAATAAAAACCCCATTTGAAGGTATATCTTGATCCGTTTCAGCACTTCGACCAGCGTCTTATGCAAAGGAAACCGAAGAGCAGCCTTCATAAAACCCTTGAAAACTACCACTTCATCAGCTTCAGGAAGAGGAATAGTGTTCTCTCCTCCGGCCCTCACTATAGTTGTATCACAGAAATATTTGCCCTTCATCGCCTCAATCTGTCATTTCTTAACAATGGATTTTCCAAATGCAACATGACTTGGCCTCCATGGCTGATCTTCAGCATCATCGTTGACACTTTCAATATCAAAATCCTCACTATCACTAGAATCTCCTAACAGCCCAGCTAAATATTCATCAGTAATCTTTTCAACATTCGTCCTTTCCATAGCTTCGTAAAAACCAGCTAGTGCGGGGTCCTCACTTCTCTTATCTTTGGCCATCTCAGCGTTGATTGAAACAAAAAGCCGAAGCTCCAAAGCAACCACGGTTACAGAATCAACAAGCTAAACAACAAACCCAAAACAAGCTTGATAGCACGAAAAATATTTTCATCACAACCCTCATATATATATATATATATATATATATATATATATATATATATATATATATATATATATATATATATATATATATATATATATATATGCAAAGCACCACTGAACGATGGGCCCCACGATACAGAAGGTTTCGCTATTCTAGCGAAGGAAGGTGTTTTTTCGGACCTTCGGCTAAAGGCCTTCTTTCATTTCGTAGTCTGAATTTGTTACAAAGGAACAAACTAATACTGCGAGGGGCTACTGTTGGAGGCCTTCGTCTTGCGAAGGTCCTCAAAAACACAGCTCACCATTTGTTTGTAGCATATTATTAAGTATTACAGGAGCTTTGTCACCAGAAAAGCTTCAGCATAGATCAATGGAAGTACGACGAAGCAAGCTCGTTACGTTGGCGCAGGAAGGCAACGTAGGGAGAAGGTGTTGTTCAAGCTGCTAAGTGCAAATGGCAATATTGTCCCTGTGACATTTGTAAACCTTGTATGCAATCTTTGAGGGTATGGATGTAATATCGTACGAAGTTGTACAATTGCCTATAAATAGATGAACAATACCCACATACTGTTCACGTGGGCTAGTAATTGCATTCACGTATTTACCTTCAAGCGAACCGAAGGTTCCATGTAACGTGTGTCTTAATATTATTCATATATTCCATACGAAATGGATGAATGGCATGATAGTACATTTGTAATTATGTTTTTACATATGGTGAATAATGAAGACTTGTTCTTCATAACCTTCATCCGAGATTCATTATACCCAAAGCAGAATAATGCTTCGAGGGGTGAAGGTCTTTAACATTTGTCAAATGTGTTGCCTTGTTCTTGATTCACAGCAATCGAAAACAAGTGACCAACAACGTCGACCTCCACCCCAAATCATAGTTATCAGGAGACGGTGAATCTATCGCTCAAGGCACCACACCATCTTGGTTGTGGTAGTCGGGCAGCCAACGTCGTTCTCCAACCATTTTTCAACCATCATCAACTCTCTTCAAAAGATTGGGCTCCCTTCTACCCATTGGGTTTATCACAAGTTTGCTGTATTTTCCGCATTCGTTCTGCTCTGGGTCCACGAGAAAGGGGGACGCTCGACCTCTCCTAGTGTGGCTGAAAACCTAATCCATGACCATGTTGCACCTGCTCCTCTTCCTAGTACCATGTTTATCCCAATGGTGTGCTCGATCAGCAATGTATGTCGGATCGATGTATGTTGGCCACTATGACTCGTCAAGAAAGGGCTCAAAACAAGTAAGCTATCCACAATGAACTCCCAAGGGATCCTACTCTCGAATGCAAAGTTGCAATGACGTGCGGCGGCAACATAATGAGAACATGGAAAGTGGTACTATCTAGGTTTACGACAACCACACGAGAATGCATCAAGTAACACAACATGTGTCCTCGAAGGCCGCACCTCACCGTCGGAATTTGTACCACCCATCGTTGTTACCTTATATTTTCCCAACTCCTCATCAAAGCATTGTACCTCATGTCTATTGGCCCATTCCTTTGCATTATTAAGATGTGTTATTGGTTTAGGTGCCCATCTCTGACATCGCATCTACATTGCCTTTGTCTGAGCGTATCTCTCATTAAACCACGCCACAAGCCTATAGAAAGTGAATGTTACTATAGCATTTACTGGCATGACACATATATTGTGATATCCTGGCCCCAGTGGATGGTGATATCCTGGCCCAAGGCTTAATAAAATTAATAGAGTACTCATATCAATAAGGTGCATCTTCTTTTTCGGAAGTCTACCTCGAAAGAACCTCCAAGTTAAGTGTGCTTGGCCTAGAGAAATATAAGAAAGGGTGACCGACCTAGAAGTCTTCCTAGGTGCACACGAGTGAGGACAAAGTGCGCACAAAAGACTCGTGTTGGTCTCTGGGGACGATATATGATCCTAGAGAGCCGTAGGAGGAAGTACCACTGGTCCGGGAGTAGACAGGGTGTTACAAATGGTAGCAGAGCTGACCCTCGCGGTTTCACAGGCGTGTATGGGCTCGCGGGTTCAGGTATATGGCGCATGGCCCATGTGGGCCCGGAGTGGTCATATGGCATGGCATATGATGAAACTAGACACACAGACACGGCTAATAGCAGAGGTTCCTGGCTTAGGGTTGACCAATAAGGACTTCGGTCTTCTAAGGGGGGTGGATTGTGATATCCTAGCCCGAGTGGATGGTGATATCCTGGCCCAAGGCTTAACAGTATTAATTAGGGATGGCAATCGGGCGGGTAGTACACGGATATATAGTTCGCGAATCCATACCCGCGAGACAAAACTCAACCCATATTCGTACCCATAAACGTTCGTGGGTATGGATCTGTATCCATACCCGTACCCACTAGGTATCCGCTATCCAGTGGATACCCGTTACCCGCCCACCCACTACAATTTTAGCATTAAACACCAAACAACAATTTTATTACATTTCAAAATAATTATCATTCCAATAGCATTAAATGATAATTTTAGCACTAAACAACATGTTATGGATAAAAATTGAAAACTAAGAATTTATGATAACATATAAATTTGGATAGCCCACATGTTAGATATCCATTGGGTAACGGGTATGGATACTGGATATCCATACCCGCGAAAAAAATATCCGCGGATACCTTATTATATCCAAAACCATACCCACAGATATCAAATTACACCATACCCATATCCAATGGATAATTATCTGCCGTTATTTACCCATACCCGTACCCATTGCCATCCCTAGTATTAATAGAGTACTTATACCAACAAGATGCATCTTCTTTTTCGGAAGCCTATCTCGAAAGAACCTCCAGGTTAAGAGTGATTGGCCTGGAGAAATCTTGGGATGGGTGACCAACCGGAAAGTTTTCTCGGGTGCGCATGAGTGAGGACAAAGTGCGCACAAAAGACTTGTGTTGGTCTGTGGGGATGGTCTATGGTCCTAGAGAGCTGCTAGGAGTAAGTATCACTGGTCCGGGAGTGGGTAGGGTGTTACAAATACCCTTCATCACACTATCAAATGATAGCCAAGTTGCTAGTCTGGAACTTGAACCTCCAACCACCTTCGTCGTATGCCCTTTTCCACTTCTGATGTTCCCTCAGCAATCCAGCAATCCAATTTTTACCTTCAGTATTTGTTGCTTCTTTTAGTTCTTTCAACTTGTCCTCGAAGAATGAAACCTCCAGCTGTCGACAGACCTCCTCAAATAGAGAGAATGAAACCTCCTTGGTACGATCCTTTCGAAGCAGATTTTCTGCTAGGTGTCGAGTACACCATCTGTGGTGCGTGGGTGCCTTGCCAGGAATCTACTCTTGCACTGCATTAAGAATACCCTGATGTCTATCAGATATGACACCAACCTCCTGATCAGGGCCCACAGCATGGATTTGAACAAGTCGTAAGAACCAAGACTAGCTATCTCTTTTCTCCCTCTTCGCCAAAGCTAATGCCAAACGAACCAATGCATTGTCCACGTTAAATGAAATGGAAACCAACAGTGTGCCCTTGTACTTCCCAAGAAGAAAAGTACCATCAATAGAGAGCATGGGACAACAATGTCTGAAGGCCTCGACGCACTATGAGAAACACCAGAAAGCACGAAAGAATATCTCTGTGCCATTCCTCCATTCGTTGGGTCTAGGGATGTAATCATAATGCATGCCTAGGTTTTTTGCTTTCATTGCATTGAACAATGCTGGCAACTTCTCACAACCCTCCTCCTAATCCCTGTGTATCATCTTCCATGCTCGTTGCTTTGCCCTTCATGCTTTCCCAAACTTGATGCTGTAACCAAACAGCTCTCAAGTCACGGTAATAATTGACTTCACCTTCAAGTTTGGTTGACCATTCAATGTGACCAAAAGCCTTTTCCCAATGAGGGTAGATGTCAACTGCCGATGCTTAGAGCTCAACATAGTCACGGCACAAGTGTGTGGACCTACAATAATTTTTGTGATCTTAAACTTTCCAGTTGCCTTCGGCTTGCGGGCACATACCCTCCAATTACAATCCGATACCTCGCACACAACTATGTAACGTCGCTGTGCATACGAGTGTCTCACCTTGAATGGTCTCTTGCGATTCACAGATTATTCCTTTAGCCATCGTCTCAGTGGAGACAAGTCCTTAAAAATTAAGTGTTTCTTAATCTCAATGTTGTTAGCGTTATATAGAGCCTCTAGCAGCTCATCATCTCGTTCTTCTACATATGCATCATTGGAATGACTTAGACTGCTAAATTCATGTACTACAGGGTCACATTTAGGACACAAACGTCTGATGAGTTCCATTTCTTGCTCGGTCAATTCTTGAACCGGATGGTCGTCATTGGAATCTAAGGCCCGTGCAGCCTCATATGGCCCCTCCTCATCCTCAATCTGAACATCAACACTATTTGTGGCCCTACATATGTTGTCCATGTTGGATGATATGGGTACAAAAAGATAAGCATCATTATCTAGCTAGGGACCTCCTGCATTGCATTGAAGGAGCAAATATTGCATTTAAGTCTCATCAAAAGAATTAACGATGTATAGGAATAGCATGAAAAAGACACTTACTAGGATGATCTTGGGTCAAAGGGATCTTCTAGGGGGCTATCATGGGATTGGAGGCCCCACAAACGCCACGGACTGGATGAGAAATTCCAACCTTGTTCGGGGCCGATTGAGCATCCGCACAACAACCACTTCTTCTTGACGGTCAGGTGTAACACCCTGAATTTGGGGGTATAAAATTTCTTTCTAATGATCACCCAAATTCATGTGTTACTCTTCCCTCTCATCCTAGGTTCTAACTCTCTCTAGATTCTCTCTCTTCTTTCTCCTTTTGAGTAGAAATAGCTTAAGTTAGTAGAGATTAATTATTTATTTCTGCCAAAACACTTTGGGTCATGACATGTTGCATCATGTTGAGCTTAAATAATCTTTGAATTGTTGCACATGTTTGAATTAGTTTGAATTTGAAACTTGAATTGAAATTGGATTGAAAATCTTCCTAGAGAAAAGAAATGGAAAAACAATTGGAAAATCCAGAGAAAAAGAAAAAGGCAAAGCAGCCCAGCCGGCCTAGCTCGGCCCAGCCAGGCCGCGCGTCCGCGCGCCCGCGCCGCCTGACAGGTGGGTTCCACCTGTCAGCGGCAATTCCCTCGTCCGCGCGCTCCCTCTCTCCCTCTCTCTGCCCAGTGCAGCCAGGCTGTCGGCGCTAGTTTCCCCCGCCCGCATGCCTCTCTCCTCTCTCTGCCTCGTGGGCCCAGTTCGCCAGTCGCCGAGCCGTTGCCCCACGCGCCCTTTCTCTCTTTCTATGTGTTGTGGGCCTTCCCTGTCAGTTTCGCCCTCCCCTCGCCCGCCGTGGACCAGCGAGTGCGCACTCGCACACGTCACCGGGATCCTCGGCCACGTCGCTCTGCCCATGCCCCAGCTCCTTTTTGAGCCCCGCCCGTGCCCGCGCTCACTCCCCTGCCTCATTTCACGCAGTCCCACCCTCGCTCGTGCTCTGCTCACGCCGCCAGACCCCGCCGGAGACGCGCGCCCGCCTCCCCGGCCATCTAGCTTGCCGGAGACCACGCCAAGCCACCCCGAGGTGAGAAACCCATGTCCGTGCTCAGTTTCCCCAATTTTGCTCTATGGTCGGCCAATTTTGGCCTCATCGGAGTTCGGCAATGGCAGTCTGCCGCGCCCGTGCAGTGACCGGCCAAATTAGCCTGGCCTAGTGCCCCGGTGTTGGTCCCTAAGGTACCCCTCCCTCTGCTGAAGCTATCTCAGGCCTTAGCGCGCCTCAAACCCCCTTCCCGTGGCCAGAATCCTTCACCGGAGTTCCTCCGGTCCGCCCGAGGCCTTTTTCCCCGCCATTCCCCCTCTCTGACCTCGGATTTGTGGCCTTTTCCCCGCCACTGAGTTCGCTGTGTCATTCTCTCCCTCTCTGCCCAACTCCAGCGACCTCGGAACCACCCTAGCATGCGCCCGCCCCAACTCCAGCGACTTCACCGTCGCGAGGAGGAGCGGCGTCGCCCGCAGCCGAACACCCTCCCCCGGTCTGATCTCCCCCATCTGATCTTAATCGCACGGCCCAGATCGTGGGGTACCGCTTCGCGCACGCACGCCCTGTGCCTGGGCCCGCTTGTCAGCGCCCGTGTCCCTTAGCGCTGGGCCCGATCGGTCAGTGCGCCCTTCCCCTCAGTCGCTGACACCCCCTGGCCCGCTTGTCAGCGCTCGCTCGCCCGCGCCCTCGGCCGTAGATCTAATCTCGGCCATCGGTTTCTGATCTAACGGTTTGAATCGTCCGATACCCCTTTGTGCGGTAGTTTTATTAAAGAGACCCTCTGTTTGTTCAGAATCAACCCGCCGTCCCTGGTTTTCACGCGCAGGCCCCTGTAATCTTGCAGATTGAACCCTGGACTTTTAAATATTCATAGAATTAGACCTAATTTCATATTTTGAATTCCTAAACTTGTTTATTTCATATCTTTTGCATATGAACTCCAAATTTAGTTATTCAAATTGCAAAATGTTCATAGGATTATTCTCTATTTAAATAAATTAGTTCCATTTACATTCTGTGTTTTCTAATTTTATGGATAACTATGAACTAGTATATGTATAGATTTTGTTTATGTAATAAAATAAAAGGGGAAAACCCTAGAGATTAAAACATGTTTAAATTTTGTGAGATGAATGATGTGTATTACATGAATTCATCTCTGGTCTAACTTTTAGGTCATAATAAAATAAATTGAACTATGTTATGTATTTGTGGGCAATACTTAAAGAAATAATAATCTATTTCTAAAGGGAGTTAGTTTATGTTATAGTTCATGTTATACTTTGATCTCATAATTCCTTATTTAGTATTGTGTCTTTTTAAGATGTATTCCTATGTTTGAACATGTTTGGTGTGTTGTTCATTTGTACTTTCCAAATGTATTGAATGCATGCTCGCTTTATTTAGACAACGAGCAGTTCGAGGTTCCTGAGTGTGTTGTTGGAGACTTCCCTGAGCAATAACCTGGTGAAGGCAAGTGTCCTCTAACCTATTATGTCCTACATACTTTATAATTCATTGTCCCGCATTACATTATCTAAACCAAAGGATTGACTAGTCTGTATTTACCTTACCCTTATTTACCCTTTGGGTTATCATGGTTAGCATTTTGCTATTGCCTTAACCTAATCAATGAACATGATGTGATTATTTATGATACGATGATGTTATCCCAATGATGATGTCCAATTATGTAATTGTTGTGTACGTGAGTTTCTGATCCTGGCATGTACATGGTTCGCATTCGGTTTGCCTTCTAAAACCGGGTGTGACATAAGTGGTATCAAAGTCATGCTGACTGTAGGACCGCTAACCTAGACTAGAATGGTCGCCCTAAGGACTATAGACCTCCACTCTTACCTTGATCTTTAGAGTCATTTCAAAAGTTGGTCATCTTGACCAACTCTATGTTATTTACTTATCTCAAAAGTTTTATCTCACTTTTCATTCTGTTTACCTTCTGGTCTTATAGTTCTACCCTCACTCTTCTGCTTACGATATCTTTTGTAGATGGCCCGTATCAGGTGCATTGCACGTAAGTCTATGGTCCCCTTTTTGCCTTCTCGCCTGGCAGAGCATCCACTACATCGCACGGTGCCAGGTCAGTCTAGTCACCTGGAGAGACTGCATCGTCGCCTGCACGAGGAGCAGGAGCACCAATGCCAGGAGCAGGACCAGGAGCAGCAGGACTCTTCCCCCTCGCCTCAGTAAGAGGTGGAGTCTGAGAGGCCGCCTTCCCTTGCACCTCAGCCAGAGATGCCCCCTGCACCACCATAGAGCATCCCGGCGGCTGGTGGAGACCCTGACGGAGATGGAGATGATGACGATGCCGGTGGCAGTCCGATCCATGGCACGGAGCGCTCGGAGGAGCCGGAGCCGGAGGGATGGATCGCTAGACCCATCACTCATGACGCTGCTTGCGGGTGTCACTTCCACGACACTCTCGACACCCTGCTGTGTCGGGCCTTCGACCGACACACTTGGTCCATCGAGTACCGTTGTGTAGTCTACCAGCACCGTCGCGGGTTATACCTGGACCAGTGGGAGGCTACTTGCTTGGTGCGCCGTCCGGATGATGATCTCCAGGGTGCAGAGGCCTTCTCAGAGCACTATTCTATTACTGAGAGGGATACTGCCGAGGCAGCCATGTAAGATGCAGCACGATAGGCACTTTCTCAGTATTGCTCGTTGTTCAGCGGGGTAGCTGATGGCCTAGACCTGAAGTACTACCCTCGCCGTTCGACCGGTAGTGCTGGAGGTGTGATTGTCTCGCCAGTTGGTGAGGGCAATCCTAGGCTGAACAGCATGGTCAACCTGGCTGCCGTGCTTAACACAGAGCTAGACCACGCCCTTGACGAGTTGGGCAAGGTTCGGACGGGGGTTGCGGAATTGCGTGCTGAGTGCGTAGCACGCCACTATCTGGATGGTGGTTCTGCCGCCCCTGTCAGGATTCAGCACCCTTACCGTTCACTGCCTCGTGGTCGCTTCGATTATGGTACCCTAGACTGTAGGACCCAGATAGATGTCACACCCGGATTTCGGGGCACCAAGACCCGGGCGCGAACATAATCACCAGGTGTGCTGGGACCAGGTCTCACACATATGATGAATCATGGCACAGGATCGAATGTCACATCTTTACTACATAATAGGAATTTTATACAAAATAAATAATTACATTATAAGGAGACAACGGTCCAGCAACCCAAAGTTGACTGGGAGACGACGGCCTAGACCTCTCACGAATGCATCACAGCATCCTCCATGCGCCTCATCCTGTGGTACCTATTCTTGACCTGTGGGGGGTGTGAGACAGCAAGAGTGAGCTCACATATGTTCATAGCTCAACAAGTTGTGGGGAATAATGTGCATGAACTCGCCAAAGGTGGGAGCTCACGTGAAGTGTAAGGCTTACCAAAGAGGATGGTTGAAGCTGAGCATTGCTTTTAAAGTTGGTCAAAATTTTATTAGCAATTACTAAGTATAAGTAAATATCAACCCAATTAAGTAGTAGAACGAAAGTAGTAACAACATCACCTGCGATGCAATGCATATGACAAATTGAATTTAGTTCCATAAATTAATCATGTGAGTGTCCGAGCTGCTCATGACCGTGAGCACGGCTAGTATACTAGTTTTACACTCTACAGAGGTTGCACATCTTTACCCACAAATCATGTTACCCATCTGCCAAGAGACGGCCAATCCCATACACCTCTGCCGAGGAGGCGAGGCAGGGTAACACTACGAGGCCTTTACAAAGTTCCACTAGCTTCAGAAAACCTGCTACAGTTTATAGGAAGCTTCAGTGCAGGAATCCCTCGCCTGACCGCCATCGCAACAAAATCAACCCGAGGACCTCCCTACACTGACCACTCCCCTACTGCCCTTGCCCCTTTCGGGTAAGATAGTCTTCCACTAGCTTTCCTAGTTAGTTGGCCAAGGGTGTCCCATTAAACCCTTGTGGTAGCACTGTTTTTCCGGGTGGTTCTCCATGTTCCAATTAACATAATGATCTTATCATGAACAGTAATAAACAACTGATAATAAAGATATAATCATGAATGAAATGTATCTCTATACCCAAAACCACATAAAGAAATAGCAGGTACTACCCAAAAATTTAGTGGTGAAAAAGGTATAAAGATAGTCAAACTAGGGTAACCTATTGGGTCCCATCAAAATTAACCTATGCAGATCATTATGATTAGTCAGAACATGACTGGGTAAAAAGAAGTGATCAAGGGCACAACTTGCGTGGCACTTAAGATTCCAGGTACCAACTTGCTCTTCAGATGACACGTGTCCTCACTGCTAAACGTAGCAATACAGACAAACATGGTATAGGCAAAATTAACATTACACCAAACATAAGAACAAACTATATAAGAATATTTTACGCGTTGCTACGAGATCATAGAAACAAGAACCACTAAATTCGGAGCTACGGTTATTAAGTTAGGAATTTCTGAAGTTATTTAATACCTAGAATAGAGTTATTCATGTGAATAATTTTAAATCAAGTTTCATGGTTAGACAAAGGTACTAGGTAATAAACAATACTTAAACAAAATTAATCCCACTAGAATGAATCAATTTGGAGCTAAATTCATCAAGTTATGAATTTTCTAAGCTTATCATATTTATTTTTATCCTGAAAATCATTTTAGATTTTATTTCCTGAAATTCCCAGACTCTGGACGGCGGCCACTATTTTCCAAAAACTCGGGGGCTAACACGTGAAATCCCCTAGACACAGAGAACTCCGCACAGGATGGCGGGTTGATTCCCCATAACCCAAGGGGCTCTTAAGCAAAAAGCCAATGGCGAAGAAGTAAGGAACAACCAGAGCCGTTGGATTAAAAGGATACGGTCCAGATTAGATTTTTACAACTCTGAACCGGTACGCAGCCTGGACTGTCCGATTCCGATCGGACGGTCACTATTTCAAAACAGCGCCGATGTTTCACCCGCACAGGATCAGAATCGAACGGTCGCGATTTCAATTCTACCAAAGCGGTACCCCTGAGGAAATCCGAGCCGTCCATCAGTCGACCAACGACGCCGGGGGTTCCTTCCCCATGTAACCCGGCCACGCATGGTGGCCCTCAAGCAGGGACGGTGGCGCCATGGCCGGTGTTGTCCACATTGCGCGCCAGGGCCCCAAGCTCAAATCTAAATGCTGCAACATCGCATGGAGTACGAATCAAAAGTGCCAGGGGACTTTTACCTGGATATAGGACGCCTACGTACCCTGCCCACGGTACAGGTGGCTCCGCGGCGGCGCCACCAGGTTCGGCGACGAATTCCCGACGAGTCCCGTCATTCCCCACCCCAAAAGGTCACGCAAACACGAGGTGGGTGTCGGTGAAGCTCCCTGTCCTCCCAATTTGGCCCGACCGGCGAGGCAGCCGAAAGGCATCGGCAATGCCCTGATCTCTCTCTCACCCGGAGTCTATGGCGTGATAATTTGGGTTTACACGGCCATCCTTTTATAGAGGAGGGTGAGTCCGCGCAGAGGGAAGTTCGTTGGCGGGGAAGGGAAGACCCCGAGATCTCCGGCAAAGCCATGGCGGCCACCAAGCTTGAGTGGTTGAGCGACTTCCGCGGACGGGATTTCGACGTGGGTAGTAGGGAGGAGGCGCTGACAGCCTAGGCCCGATTGCCAGTGACGCGCTGCTTGAGGAGCTGACGGTAGGGCGTGGAGAGTGGGTCGGCTTGTCAGGAATAGAAAACACACGCACGAGCAGGGAGAGGTTGGCGATCCCGAGACCATCAGTCAGAGAGCAAGAGAACGGTAGATGGAGCGGCCCACCGGTCAGCGTGCAAATTTTCCCCCCAGTTGGGCCACGCGGAGGAAACAATGGAGCTGGGCCGGGGAAGTGAAATCAGCCCAGGTGCGCCTGTATTCTCTTTCTTTTTTTTTCTTTTTGAATTTCATATTTGACTTTGATTTCAAAATTTGGTTGTGAGCTCCTTTCACAGATTGAGTGCACAATTTAAAAGTACCAGCACGAGGAATTATTTTTATTTATTTACATTTTTCTTTATAATATATACATTTTTTCTTTTTTTTCCTATTTCCCTTTCTATTTTCAAATTCTACTTTTCAAACCTGACTTGTCTCATACATTTGAATACAAATGCAACATAGAAAAAAAAACCTTTAGCATGAGATGCCTATTTCTATATTTATTTATTTGCTATTTGACTACTGTACTTCTCTTAAGTGAGTATGCACAAAAAGGAAATTAAATAATTCCAAAACACTTTCATGAAAAATACATGTACTTATTTATTATATTATTTTTTTACCTTATACGAATTTAGGGCTTTACAATAGATTTCGATCCCGAGATCAACAGAGTCGGAGTCTGTAATAAAGCTTAATTTAGTGTCTTAGTCTAGTCAGTCTTAGTTAGAGTTAATTTGCTTATATTATGTTGGATGCTTGTTATGATGGACATGTAATGAAGTTGGATCTTTGTAATGATTGTCACCAAGGGGTGGGTATCCCCTGCAACTTGGTGTAGTTATTAATAAAGTCGGTTATTTAGTTGGGTAAACCATTTATTTCCACTTTCCTCTTTATCTGAGAAGCTGCCAGTGAATATGGTCATTTGTTCAGTGCCATGAAGATTTCTGTACATCTTTTCTTATGCTGAAAGACTGCAGAGTCAGATCTGATATGTGTGTGATTTCTACAGAAGTATGAGAACAGACGCAGATGTGCAAGGCGTGCTCAGCCAGAACAGCAGGCACCCCAGGAAGATGCAGCTCAGCAGCAGCAGTTGCCACTGCCACCCCCGATGACCATTGAGCAAATGTTCTTGATGCAGACTCAAGTAGTCCAAGCAATTGGTCCGACTTTTAGCGGCGATGTAGCAGGTGCAGTAGCAGCCACCACTGCCTCAGCCTCCAGTGCAAGTTCAGATGCCACAAGTGCCTAGAGACAAGCGGGCAGAATTCATGAGGGGCCATCCCCCAGTCTTTGCCCATTCTGTTGATCCCATGGACGCTGAAGATTGGCTACGTACCGTGGAGCGTGAGTTGCACACTTTCCAGTGCAACGATCATGAGAAGGTGTTGTATGGTCCCCGACAGCTGAGGGGAGCAGCACAGTCTTGGTGGGAGTCTTACCTCGCCACCCATGCCAACCCTAAAGCCATCACTTGGGAAGAATTCAGGGACAACTTCCGTCACTACCATGTGCCCGAGGGACTGATGATAGTAAGGAAGGAGGAGTTTCTCGCCCTGAAGCAAGGTCCCCTATCCATCAGCGAGTATAGGGACAAGTTTCTGCAGCTGTCGCGTTATGCCCCAGAAGATGTCAACACAGATGCCAAGAGGCAGTACCGCTTCCTGAGAGGATTGGTTGATCCCCTCCACTATCAGCTGATGAACCACACCTTCCCTACCTTCCAGCATCTGATCGACAGAGCAATCATGACTGAAAGGAAGCGTCGGGAGATGGAGGACAGGAAACGCAATATTGGTGGATCTCAGGTCGGGAGTAGCAGCCATCCTCGCTACTCAGGTAACTCACCTCATCCATTCAAGCAAGGTCACCAGCACCAGCATCAGCGTCAGAACCAGCAGCAGCAGTACCAGAGGCAGTTTCCTCAGCAGCAGCAGCAGTACCGTCAGAACAACCAGCAGGGAGGAAATCAGTATCAGCGTCAGAGCAACCAGGCACCCCGTCTTCCTGCCCCAGCAACCAACCAGAACAACCAAGCAGCACCAGCGCAAGGAGGAAGTCATGCATGTTTCCACTGTGGGGAACAAGGCCATTGGGCGAATCATTGCCCAAAGAAAGCCACTCAACCGCGGCCAACTCCCAATGCCCTAGTCAGGCAGAATGCAATGCAGCAAGGAGGCAACAACCGTGGGCAGCCTCATGCCCAGTATGGAAAGGTGAACCACTTGGAGGCCGACACAGTCCAAGAGACTCCAGGAGTGGCACTAGGCACGTTTTCCGTCGAGTACCATTCTGCAAGTGTCTTATTTGATACTGGAGCAATGCATTCTTTTATGACTGCATCATGGGTAGAATCACATAATAAACCAGTAGCACCCATGTATCCACCTATGAGGATTAGTTCAGTTGGTGGAAGAACCCAAACGGATAGATTTTGCCCTAGTGCATGTGACACCCCAGGTGTCAGTTTCGTGTTACGTCGGGAAATTAATCCTAATCTCGGATGCTCAGTGAAAATTCCTATTTCTCGATCGTGCCTATCTCTGTTTATCAGGCTTTCTCTCGGAAGTTCACCGAATTCAGAGTTAATCGATCGCGAGAAACAGCCAATTTCGGAGCGTGTTAAAACTTTTAATTCTCGGAACTAATACAGACTCGAAGATCATTATCGAATTTTAAATCTCATCGGAAGCTCTTTAAATCAAACTCTCGACGACTATTATCTGATTTGAGCCCGAGTCTAATTCCTCGAACCCCCGATCGATGTCCGGCTATTTTAATCTGACTCCGTACTCTCAGACGGAATACTCAATATGTCGTCCTCTGATCAATTCTTACTCGACTCAGCCAAATATCTCATGTCCGAACCAAATTCAAAACCCCGTATCGACAACAATTTTAAAAATGTCACGATCCGATTTCTCCGACTAAAAATCCAAAGCCGATCAAAAGAGAAACATTTATTTCTAAAATAGTGCGCGAGGAATTATTTCCGAGCAAAGTTCAAATCAGACTCTCGGCCGAATTAATCGCTCAATCATTCGCTCGTCCGAACTCTGGTTCACTCTGTTTCACGTACAGACGAAATTCGCGGAAGCATTTTATTCCGTAAAATAATTTAGCGCAGCCCGATTCGTGTTTGGGCCAGCCCAACCCAGCCCATTTGGCCCATTTAAAACCCTAACCCTAGTGCCCCTTCTATAAATAGCACCTCTCTCCCTTGCAAGTTGGCAATTTTTCACTCCCACCCTCCATTTCTTCCCAGCCGCCACAGCCTTCTTCCTCCTTTCCCCCACACGCACAGCTCTCTCCTTCCCTGTACATGGCGCCTAGAAAATTTCTAGTCGGCTTCCCTTCTTCCTCCTCTGCCCAGCACCAATCCACCTTCCTACGCCCAGGAGCTTCTCCTCCATGGCGCCCTTTCTCCCAGCCGGCTCCCTCGCTTGGAGCCCGACCAAGGCCGAGCTCTCCACTGTTGCAGCCCGCGCGCAGGGGGGGTTTCCCCAACTCGGCGCACCTCCCTGGCGTCCATGGCGCCCCTGTTCCACGCCAGCGCAGGGGGGGGGCGCATCCTCCATTGCTGAGCAGAAGCTCCATGGCCGGCGCTCGAGCTCCACCTCCCCTGCTTTGAACGCCGCGCAGACTCCTCCATGGCTGGCGCCCAGGCGAGCTCCCCTGGTCGCCGCCTCTCCAGCGCGTCCCCTGCAGGCGAGCAGCGACTTCCATCTTCCATGGTCGATCCCTGCAGCGGCTTCTCCCTGCAGTCCTGCGCTGCGCATGCTCTGCTGGTGCTCGTCGAAATGACGCAGCGAGCAGCAGCCATGAGATCCCGTCGGTGGTGCTTGCATTGATCCGATCTGCGCAGTCCCGACCCACGCCGTCGCGATGGTGTTGAGACAGCCCCGTGCCCTGTCGTCGATCTGCACAGCGCTTGCGAGCCGTCGTCAGAAATAATGGAAAGTTGTTGCCGCGGAGCCGCACGCGATGCTTGTTCCGGTGAAGCCCCTAAACCGTGGACGCATGTGCAACCCGAATCCGAGTTCGACAGGTTGATAGATTTATGATTTACTATGGATGTGTTTTGATTGATGGCATGCATACAAATATGGTGTATATTGATGTTGAATATGTGTGGCTGCAATAGTTATTTTGTACGTCATAGGAATTGGTCGCGGATGTATTAATTGATTGTTAAAATGCTTTGTCGTGAAATATAGTGTTTGCGCGGCAAAAATTTAATAAATCCTAAAGCATGCTCGATGATTTCCGTAGCCGGCTAAGGGGTTAGTCTATGTTAAATATATCTTATGTATTCATCGTGGCGTAGGATAGCGTGGGTTGAAAATATAAATTATGTGACAGGTGGTTTGTGTTTTAAAGGCGAGATGTGCGAATGATCGGTTAGTGTTTCACTTGTCTAGTCGATAAACGTTGTTATAAATAATTGCACTAAAAGTTGGTCATAAGAATGTCGTGGGCATGTGGTGTTGGTTGGATGTGATAAGTAGATTAGAAGTGTGGGGTGGTCGAAGCACCGTGAGGTCGAATGCGTATATCGAAGTGCATCGTAGGGGTAATTGCGTTAAGTTAATCGGTAGTGTCTCGAGTGCACGCCACAACATGGTTGTATGCGAGACAAGGTAATATAAGGTGTGCTCGACACGAATGTTCGGTCGATATAAGTAGAAATTGTTTTGGATTAAATAGTGAGGTGGTGACATGACAAAGTAGTTATCGCCTTCGCTACATTTATAAGTCGAGTCATGTCGATGCGCATTATGTGTTCCTTAAATTGTGCCTCACATATAGTGTATGATTGTGTTTATGACTTGAGTAGATGTCTTCGAGTGAACTACTAGGTTTCTAAGGAAATTAGGTGTAAGGTGTTTATAGTGACGCTTTATCCCGAAAGGTGTTAAGTCGGCGCATAAATAAGAGATACGTGTATTTGGTGTAGTGTGGATTGATTTTGAATGCATGGTCGCAAGAAACGAATTAGTGCGCATATAGGCAAGGAATGAGTGGGATGAAATGGTGACATGCCTTCGTAGTCATCATGTCGTCTGTTGGTGACCTAATTGAAGGTCGTAGAGAAAGGTCGATTACATGTATGTTATTATTGTCACTTTGTGGTTCTGTATGAATTGCGAGGTGAGGTAGTAGGCTCTCTATGTGATGCTAGATGTCTAGGTATACTTTCGTAATTTGTGGTGCTCGGACCGTCGATATGAAGGTTAAGTCGGTCGATGCCGATTAAGTAGTTAAAATGATTAATGGAATAATCTTGGGGTTAAAACTAGAAACTAGTGTTCTCGCACCCGTTTGGGATGTTGTAGCCCATTTGCACATGGTTATGATCACGGGTAAAAATTAGTAGTGCTCATGTGGTGTCTAAGTTAAAATGCGGACTAGTAGGTGAAAAGCGCTTCGATATACATATATGTCGGATTTGATGATTGTGGTGAATGTGTTGATTAGTTGGGTATGGTAGTTCTAGATCGCGAAATAACTTGTATAAAAATTAGCAAGTCTACTTGTTAATTCTCACTTGGTTGATTTAACTCTAACAATTGCCGAAGTGTTAGAATAATTCAAGTATCTATAACGCGACAATTCTTGAATGGTATATGAGCTGAATTTTATGAATTGCTGTTTTGGACTGCACACACTGTTTTAGTTGTGCTGTATGTTTGATGAACCAAATTGTGTTTTCTGTAGATATGTGCTATAGAAAAGTGGTAGATAACTTTATTATCTTGCTGGTGTTAAAATTTGACAGCCATAGGTTCGACAGTTTAGGAGTTATGTATTTTACAAATTCAGTGACTGAATCTGTCCAAATTCTGTACAGATTTCAGAAACTGCATTGTTTGCTCAATTTAATGTTGCAACCTGTTCATGGTCATTATAAGGAAGTTGTAGATGCTTTTCTTATCTTGCTTGTGTTAAAATTTCATAACCACAGGCCTAATAGTTTAAGAGTTATGAATTTTACAAACTGCTTGCTGTGTTCTGTCCACTGACAGAACAGATTTCGAAAACTGTAATGTTTGATTTGACTAAAACTGGAATCACTTCTTGTTGATTATAAAAGTTATATAGTGCTTTCGCTGAGCTTTCCAAAAAGTCTTAGATCACCCTCTTTGGTGGTCTGAAGCTTAAGTTATGAATGTTACAATTATGAAGACTGAATCTGTCCAGTTCTGGACAGCAAGGTCTTTTAGTGATATTTACGCTTAGTTAAATGTTGAATCACCCTGTGATGTTTATAAACAATTTGTAGAACATTTAAGTAGCTTTTCAGAAAGTCTAGGATCACCTTGTTTGAATGTCTGAATTTTCAGTTGTGAATTTTTGAAGTCGCAAGTCTGAATCTGTCCAAATCTGGACAGAGCTGCTGTGGTTGCACTTTTTGACCTTGCTAAGTGTGGAATCATGTTGTGATAAAAATACCAAAGTTGTAGAGCACTTTCTAAACTTTCCAGAAAGTCCTAGTTTGCTATTTTTGGGTTCATATTTGAAAAGTTATGATTAAAACAAGTGACTGCTGTACTGCGGTCCAAAAATTCTGCAAGTGCGCATTTAATTGTTTAGTTCACCCTTTGACTAAAAATGCTTAGTTAGCACTTAACGGACCTAGACTTGTAATGTCTAACTTATGTTAACATGTGTCCATGATTATTGTGCTTGCTTACTGTGGTTGGCTATGGATAGGAGTTTCGTAGTTATTGATGCCTAGATACTCTAGGAAACTTGTGTTGTTTGAGATGATTTTGTATGATCACGAGAACTAATAAAAAGTCGTATCCAAATAAATAAAAAGTGCGTGCTTGTGATGTTGTAATTGTGTTGCGTAAATAAATAACATGTTGTCGTCTTTTTAATGGTGTTAAGGTTGAACGTCGATAATATGTAGATAACTAAAGCGAACATGTGGTTGTTACGGTGTCTTCCATTCTATTGTTTAGTTCGCCACTGTGTTCTTGTATATCTTGTGATGCTTTTGTGCTACTTTCATTATATTCATACATATGCATCTTGCATCTCATTTAGGACCGAGAGATGATCGTGCAAGTGATGTGGTGCCAACCACAAGATGCCGTTGGTGGACGACCCACTACAAGAAAAAAGGCAAGGAGTGTCGGCCAAAACCCCACACTCTTACTGAAATAAGCCGACACTCTAAGTATAAGAGTGTCGGTTGACCGACACTCTTAGCCGTCACTCTAAAATGGACGCTCTTACTCGTATAGAAGTGTGGGGACCGATACTCTTATTTTAAAAGTGTCGGTTCAACACGCAACCGACACTCTTATTTTAAAAGTGTCGGCCAGCCACATGGCGGACACTCTTACTGCGCGCACGGCTAGAAGCCTAGCTGGGCGCATATAAGAATGTGGGGGCCGACACTCTTAGTGAATAATTTTTTTAATACCCAATTTTATTTTTCTCCCTCCCCGGATGGGAAGCCTCCATAACAGCACAATACAAACACAATATTCAATATATCACAACATTCAATATATCACAACACAAGCACCATATTCAACATAACATAACACAAGCACCATATTCAATATTCATACAAGTTCAAGTCCATAAGAAAGAAGTTCAAATCCATCTAAAACAAGTTAAAGTCCATACAAAACGCAATGATAGTAAGTTCCACATAAGCCTCCATATTAATTTATTCCGTTGGTGGGTCATTGGAGCCGCCGCCACTTGTGTTCATCAATAAGTCCATAAACGTGCTCGGATCCGGAGGCGGACTAGCATGATGTGAGCCCGAACCCTTTAAAAGAAACAAACATTTGTTAGTTTACCGAGTAACTAATTAAACATATACATAGACTGCAACATATACATGCATGTTTTCTAGTAACTGCTTAAACAACGAAGCAAATAGAGATGCAAAGGATATCAACTTAACGTACTGATCCTGGTGAGTGTGAGGGCAATCCTGGTGATTGTGACTGCACGCGAGGAGGAAATCCCCACGGCATCGGCGGTGACATCTGTGTTTGCATCGGTGGCCAAATGCCTGGCTGGCGAGGTGCCCACGGCATCATTTGCCCTCCTATCACACCCGATGCCATCAATTGGTCTTGGACAGAAGTTGCAGAACCCTGAAACAGAAGACACACTCTTGTTTATGATTAAGAAGTTACGATGATCAACAATAAAAGTAACTATAGATCATGCGAATGACAAAAGTTTAAAATAGATCATGTAAAAGCAAACATGTAGAAAGACAGAGAGCAAGCAACCAATGATTATCAGACAAATGATGTTTAGTAGACGATTGTACCTGTGATCCATCCGCCGCTGCAGTGGAGCGGTCCGATGATTGTCCAGACACCGGATGTGTGATGATAGGGGGTTGTTGAAAAGGCGGCATGCCGAACTGAGTTCCGGCACCTCCGTACATCTGCAAATAGATTATTCATCAGTTTTTCAGTTAATCGGACTTGAGAAACAACGAAATAACAAAAAATTGATACCTGATGTAGCATCCAATTTTGCATTTGTTGCATCTGTTGCTGTACTTGTTGCTTATATTGGGCCATACTCTCCTCCATTTGAGTCATCTTCTCAAGCAGCTCTCCTTCACGTGCAGATGGTCATCGGGGTCGATTTGACCCAGCTGAGAAATTGGACCGTCTAGTGTAACTCCGACGGGGGACAACACCGTCACCAATTGCTAACCTGTAAGAGTATCATATATATATATATATATATATATATATATATATATATATATATATATATGTAGTAAATGACAAGACATCACTAAACAGTAACAATGTGACAAGCGCATATACCTCCCATGTGGCACGCCTCCACCAGCCTTATAAGCCGCCTCCGTATCGAACTCACCAGTGAGCCAATCCGCATCTGGACCATTTTTCTCTCTCACGTTGTCAATGTAGCGAGCCTGTGAAAAAATCATCCAAGTCACAACAAAGGCATATCATGTTCATCTTAGAGTCGATTTTCATACTTACCAGTTTCTCTGTCGCATTACTGTCATTCAGTATTTCCGGGTGATTCGGATCGGGACCCTTGTGTCCCTCGACGAAGACTTGAAGCAAAGTAGGCTCCACTCCATTTCGAGCCGCCTGCAACACATGATTAGAAAGTCTAGACAAGTCTATGCAATTAACAATTGACCAGGCAATTTGACACATACCATACGTGCGGCCTTGCCAATGTGTCCATCTGCCCCGAAGAAGTGGACCCCTGGCTTGCTCAACCGATTCATACGATTTCTATTAGATATGGCCAAGAACTCCTCAGAAGCCCAATACTCGCACATCCACGCCCAAGCATCCGAATGGTGGCTCAACCAATCCACCTCACTCTCTTTGTACTGCTGAGCCGTCAGGTGAATTTCCTTTGCCATATTCGCGTCACAATAGTTCCCCTGACGCTTTTGGTACACCGTGACGGCCCTCAATCGTGCTTTATACATCATACCCTTTACAGCTCTATCTGCTGAGCCATTGAATACCTCACGCACATATGAATCATCCAAGGTATAGGGGTCGCACACGCGAAATTGGCCCTGCAAATTTGAAGATCACCAGAGACTTACAAATGCAAAATCTGAATTCAATTTGAATATCATAAGGGACTTACCCAAAACAAATCCCACACTTTGCTTGTGTGTGTCCCGTCGTTCCCGTACGGCTTGAGATCCCAATGAGCCCAGTAATGAGCAGCTATCTCTTGACCGCCCTCTGTAACCATCGCCGGGTAGGCGAATCGCAAACAAATCCCCAACTCTGTGAGGATTGGTGTGCGATGCCCTGTCCCGTCCCAACTAACCTCCTTCCACGCCCTGGTGCCTTTCGGTTCAATAACCCTCCGCTGATCGAAGGGTTTAGAAGGCTTCAATGTGAGGGACCGACGATACCTACAAATGAAAGTTTGTTATTTAACAATGCAAATCATTTACTTAAAACTTCAACTTGACAATAAAACTTCAACTCTATAATAAGAATACCTGATGGCACGCCGTGGCGCAGCCTGTGTGGCAGCCTCCTCTGTAGAAGCGTCTGCTCCCGATGTCTCCTCTCCATCGTCCAGTTCTGCGGCAGCTTCCTCAGCCTCCGCGTCCACAGCCGCCTCCGCAGTAGGTGCCATAGTAGGTGCCACTAAATCAGCTGCACGCGAAGTAGTCCCTTCTGTATTGGAGGGTCCGCTGCTACCCCGCATCTGCTCTAGGGAGGCAAGCAACTGCTCTTGCCTGCTCCTGCTTGTTGTGGTGCCCTGAAATGTAAACAATTTTAGATTGTTAGCTGGCCCCAGTAACTAAACTAAGAAAAAAACAAGTACCTCAAACATGTTAGGAGCACCACTGGAACCCCTCGACCTTCGTGATCTGGGTCTCCTACCAGACGAATCCATCCTGAACATCTGCAATAATTCACAAAATAGTAAGTATGTATAAATTTTTCACAAAGTAATGCATATTAAATAAACAAAAACAAGAGTGTGCCATTACATCTATGAATTATGTATCAAAAATCGTCGGCATCAGAGTCCTCTTCGGCGACACGTGTATTAAGTTGTTCAACCCATTGTTGTGTTTCAAGAACTGTTTCTTCAAACCTTTGACGTTTTGAATTTGATGAAATTGGTTCCTCCATTAACTCTACGGTAAGAGAAGCTAACTCATTTAGTCCTGCCCCTTCGGATACAATACTATCATTTCCATCCTCATCTAGCACCACTGCATATCTTGACTTACTGCAGTGGATGCAATGTGTGGTATTTTCATGCTCCTTCCAGAACAACATGCAATTGTCCTCGCAAGCATCAATCTTTTGGTAGTTCATACCGAGACCAGCTACGAGCTTCTTGCAATGGTACAAGTCTTTCGGCATGTTATGATTCGATGGGCTGATATCAATAATCAGTTTCACAATATCGTTGTAACAGTTGTTTGAGAAGGTGTACTTTGACTTCATCGCCATAAGACGTGTTACCACCTGCAGTACGCTCACACTGGTTCCTTCATGCACTTTAGCCTCTGAGGCTTCAAGAAGTTTGTAGAACTCTCTCACATCCTCTGGAAAAGCTTGATTATTCTGTAGTTCTAGGTACTCATTTCTAATATCTTCCAACATCTCTTCCATTCGGTCTACATCCTGGTCCCCATCCGACTCAATAGTATGGTCCACCTCTCCATGCTCATGCCATACCAGATAGTTCGACATAAAGCCATGTTTGAAAACATGATACGAGAGCTCCACTTTTTTCAACCGAACCAAGTTCTGACATTTTATACATGGGCACTTCGCTAAACGAGCATCACCAGCAAATGCGAGTGCCACGAATTCATCTGCAACTCTCACCCATGCATCAGAGTGCCCATGAGTGACATTGTCGAATCCATCGTACATCGCCCTTCTTCGATCGTCACTCATATTCAAAGCTAAAGAAACAACACATATTTAACAACATATATACACTTAGGTACAAAAGGCCATTTATAAACAGTTAAACACTAAAGCAATTATAGGTTAATCAACAGGTTAATGCATCACTACAATTACACATTAGAAAAATATATAATCAAGGATACGAGTAACAACATTATCGGACTACTAAATTTCAGCCAAATCAAATTGAGCGTGGTCAAGGCAGTAGCTGAGATTGAGATAACTAAATTTAACTCTTGCACGCACTCAATTAGCGGACTACACTAGAATCATCCCAGTGACCAAATGAGGACAAAACAACATTTATTATTTGAAGCAGACAATGTCAGCTATATACTAGAATCAACATTTTTAACTGAACCAGCACCACAACATGAAGGTTATGCAATAAATTACCTGTGTCGCGACGGTGTGCGAGCGTGTGGCGAAGAGCTTGGTGATGCACTGCGGCGCCCGGCTCGGCGAGGCAGCCCTGCTCTGCGAGGAAGATGCTCGCCTCGGCTCGGCGAGGTCGCCAGGAGCTCGGAGAGGCCGCTGGCCGCCCGCCTCGGCGAGGCCGCCCGGAGCCCCGCACCGCTGGTCCCCACCACGACCACAGGCGAACTGCACAGGGAGCGACGCACGGCGGAGGACTGAGACGCGCTATAGCACTGCGCGATACCGACGGCGGAGGACACGGCGGATTACCTCAGTCGCACGCGGCCGGCGGAGGACTGTGCCAGGGAGGCGCACGGCCGGCGGAGCGGCGCAGGACCTCAGGGAGCGGCGCAGAACGAGCAGCGGCGGGAGGACTGGCGAGGAGGCGCATGACCGGCGGAGGACTGGCGAGGAGACGCACGGCGGGCTAGGAGGAGCACGACCGGCGGAGCGGAGGAGCAGCGCACGGGGGAGCGGAGGAGCAGCGCACGGCTCGGCGAGGTCGCCAGAACGAGCAGGCGGCGCACGGCGGAGCGGAGGAGCGGCGCACGGCGGACTGGCAAAAGGATAACTGGTAGGAAACGCGCGACGGTAGAAGAGGATTGGGGATTAGGGTAATTTCTATAAGAGTGTCGGTGTGGAAAACACCCACACTTTTAAATTAAAAGTGTCGGTTTCTGCGGGACCCCGACACTCTTAAATTAAGAGTGTCGGTGCAGTAAAACCCACACTTTTACTTCCATTAAGAGTGTTGGCCCCGACACTCTTTAAATAACCGACACTCCTTCAACGTTTTCTTGTAGTGACCTGAAGAATGGACTTAACCAGTATTTGCTCGCCAAGCGAGTACCTCCCCCAGCAAACACTATCTAAGTGTTAAAATTAAAGGCAAGCCCCGGTTTTATGCATAACCTGTTATTTATGCTATTTTACTACACTTAATGATTGTAGGATTGTTTGTGCACTTAAGTGTAGGAGTTGTTTTGAACCATAGTTGCATGATCTCAGGAACCCCATTGTGATGAATACTAGTATGCTAGGTCGAGTAGTTGCTTTATTAAATAGGATCTCGGTAGAAGTCGAGTGATTTTCTAGCACTCGCGCGAGGTCAGGAATTGGTTGTACTCACTTTCATATCATACGAGGTTGGTTTGTGGGCAACAATCCATGGGGATTGGTTGTCTACGGGATAAAAATTTGAGTAAGGATTAAGGTGTGGTACCGTGAGTCAAGCGTTTGAACGTACTAAACACATACCGAGAAATATGGTAAATCGGTAAGCCTAGTACCTGAGTGAACCTGGCAGTGGACATATCCCCTCACGCGACCTGAGACGTAGTCTCCCATTCCGGTTATGGTGGGTACAAGTGCGGTCACTGCACGACGGCCAGTCGGGGTCAGTGAGGCATTGTACGCCAAGGCGGTGAGCCCTGATCTGCTGACGGGGAATCGATGGGGACGGTTGATATGGGTGGGGACGGAGTGCCCCTACATGTCGTGTGTTTAGGTTTACCTTGCAAGGATAAAAACTCGATTCGAATCGTCTGCTTCTCGCAGCTAATGAGACTGCTTGATCCATGCTGCTACATTGAGTAATAAGTGGAAATGAGGTGACTGGCAAAAGATGTTGATTGGTAAAAATGTTTGATACCATGTATGCTTAGCTAGGTACACATTTAGTCTAAAGGATTCTACTAAAACTTGAAAACCTAAAACTTGTTTTTAGACTCAGCTAGTGCTTTTGGCAAACCAAACCCCTCAGCCAAATAGCTGCATGTCTAGAGGTAGGGGAGTATAGACTCCTCACACCGGGTAAGTCTAGCTGAGTATTAGTATACTCAGCCTTGCTTGTGGCACAATTTTTGCAGGTACTCCTTAGGATGATTGGTTGATGGTGTGACTTGGCCTCCATCCCTGCCACCGGGATAGGCGGTCGAGTGGGTTACTGCTTCCGCAGGAGAGGACCAGGAGGAGTAGCGTGGCCAGGCTTCGCCATGTTACTCGGTTTTCTCCGTTAGTTATTTCCGCTGCATTAAAATTTATGATTATTATTTCTGAAACTCCGATAAAGTAATCACTATTGATACTTAATAAATTTGTGGTATTATGTTTTATTGTATTTCTCTGTGCCTCACCTTCGTGTGAGTTAGTGGTATTCGATCCTGGATAAGTGGCCTCGTCGGACTAGATCCGAGGGACTGACGGGTTATTCCTATTTAAGTGTGGTCCAGCCTTTAAGGCGAGACTTAGGCACTTAAGTTGGAATAATTCGGGCGGTTCCGCCACAGCGCAAAAGTTCAAATAAGGGGGATAGAGTTCCCCGCTGATTTAATAGTTATGGGTAACCAGGATACAACTATATATGTCATCCTAGGGATGAATTGGCTAACCAAGTATCAAGCCAGTCTTAGCTATGATAAGAGAACGGTGAAGTTAGTGTCCCTATCAGAAGAAGAAGTGTTAGTAGAGTTGGTCTTATCTAGACCAAGGAAAGGGAGTTGTCACCAAGTCACCGCCCATATTGAGATTAAACCATCAAAGGTTATCAATGTAGTATCAGAATTCCCAGATGTGTTTCCCGAGGAGTTACCGGGTATGCCACCTGAAAGGAAGGTTGAATTTGCCGTAGAGCTTATACCAGGCACCGCCCCTATTTCCAAGAGAGCCTATCGAGTGTCCGGACCAGAATTGGTGGAAGTCAAGAAGCAGATTGATGAGTTGTTAGAGAAAGGCTACATCAGACCGAGTACCTTGCCTTGGGCAGCCCCAGTGCTATTTGTGGAGAAGAAGGATGGCACGAAGAGGATGTGCATCGATTATCAAGCTTTAAATGAAGTCACTATCAAGAACAAGTACCCCTGCCTAGAATTGAAGATTTATTCGATCAGTTGAGAGGGGCCAGTGTGTTCTCAAAGATAGATCTGAGGTCAGGTTACCATCAGCTCCGAATCCGACCCTCAGACATACCGAAGACAGCATTCATCACCAAGTATGGACTATATGAGTTCACGGTCATGTCATTCGATTTGACGAATGCGCCAGCTTACTTCATGTACTTAATGAACATTGTGTTCATGGACTACCTTGACAAGTTCGTAGTGGTATTCATTGATGATATTCTTATATACTCCCAGAATGAGCAAGAGCATGAAGAGCATTTGAGGAAGGTACTTGAGAGGCTACGAGATTGTCAGCTGTATGCCAAGCTTAGCAAGTGTGAGTTCTGAATCAGTGAAGTCCTGTTCTTGGGTCACATTATAAACCGAGGGGGATTGGTTGTAGATCTGAAGAAGGTAACAGCTATCTTGGACTGGGAAGCACCAAAAGATGTTCGAGGAATTAAGACTTCATCGGAATGGCCGGTTATTATCGGCGTTTCATTGAAGGTTTCTCCAAGATTGCCAGGCCAATGACAGCCTTGTTGGCAAAGAAGGTTGAGTTCAAGTGGACCCCAGCATGCCAGAAGTCCTTTGAGACATTGAAGGAGAAGTTGACAACGGCACCAGTACTGATTCTGCCAGATGTTCATAAGCCATTCTCAGTATATTGTGATGCTTCGTACACCGGACTGGGATGTGTGTTGATGTAGGAAGGGAGAGTAGTGGCATACTCGTCCAGCCAGCTAAAGATTCATGAGAAGAATTATCCTACTCATGATCTGGAATTAGCAGTCGTGGTTCATGCATTGAAGACCTGGTGGCATTATCTTTATGGGCAGAAGTGTGATATCTACACGGATCACAAGAGCCTCAAGTACATATTCACTCAGTCAGAGTTAAACATGAGGCAGCGAAGATGGATAGAATTGATCAAAGATTATGAGCTAGAGATTCATTATCACCCAGGCAAAGCAAATGTGGTTGCAGATGCTCTGAGTAGAAAGAGTCAAGTCAATATGTTGGCCGCTCACCCGATGCCGTATGAGCTAGCGAAGGAGTTCGACAGATTGAGTCTCGAATTTCTGAACAATACCCAAGGGGTGACAATCGAGCTGAAATCCACTCTAGAGCAAGACATCAGGAAAGGTCAGAAGGATGATGAGAAAATCAACGAGATCCGGCGGCTAATCATAGATGGAAAAGGCAAGGATTTCCGTGAAGATGCAGAAGGAGTGGTATGGTTCAAGGATAGATTGTGTGTTCCCGACATCAAATCGATCTGGGAACTGATTCTCAAAGAAGCTCATGAGACAACATACTCTATACACCCCGGTAGTGAGATGATGTACCAAGACCTAAAGAAAAGATTCTGGTGGTACGGGATGAAAAGGGAGATAGCAGAGTATGTAGCTGTATGTGACAGTTGTCAAAGGATTAAATCAGAACATCAGAGACCTGCAGGTTTGTTGCAACCGTTATAGATTCCTTAGTGGAAATGGGATGAGATCGGAATGGACTTCACAGTTGGTTTGCCTCGCACTCATACTGGTTATGACTCTATCTAGGTAGTAGTGGACCGTTTGACAAAGGCGGCCCATTTCATACCAGTCAAGACCACCTGCAACAGTGCAGTATTGGCAGAACTATATATGTCTCGGATTGTGTGCTTGCATGGCGTTCTGAAGAAGATAGTATCAGATAGAGGCACTCAGTTCACCTCTCATTTTTGGCAGTAGTTGCATGAAGCTTTGGGCACACATTTGAAGTTCAGCTCAGCTTATCACCCATAGGCAGATGGTCAAACAGAGAGGACCAACCAGATTCTTGAAGACATGTTGAAGGCTTGTGCTTTGCAAGACAAGATAGGTTGGGACAAGAGATTACCATATGCAGAATTCGCTTACAACAACAGCTATCAAGCCAGTCTGAAGATGTCACCATTCGAAGCGCTCTATGGGAGGAATTGTAGAACTCCATTGCATTGGGACCAACCCGGTGAAAGGCAGGTGTTCGGTCCAGATATTTTGCTTGAAGCCGAAGAGAACATCAAAATGGTCCGAGAGAATTTGAAGGCAGCGCAGTCTAGATAACGAAGCTATGCTGACACCAGAAGGAGGGAACTCAGTTTTGAAGTGGGAGACTATGTCTATTTGAAGGTGTCACCCATCAGAGGAACCAAAAGGCTTGGAGTCAAAGGCAAGCTAGCATCTCAATATATCGGGTCGTATCAGATTCAAGCAAGACGTGGAGAAGTGGCTTATCAACTCAGCTTACTAGAGAATCTGTCCGCTGTACACAATGTGTTCCACGTATCTCAGTTGAAGAAATGCTTGAGAGTTCTAGAAGAGCAGTTGCCAGCAGAGGGTCTTGAAGTTCAAGAAGATCTGACATATATTGAGAAGCCAACTCAAATTCTAGAGACAGCAGACCGGGTCACTCGGAGAAGTACCATCAAGATGTGCAAAGTCCAATGGGGTCACCACTCGGAAGAAGAAGCAACTTGGGAAAGAGAAGATGATTTGAAAGCCAAGTACCCTGAGCTCTTTTCTAGCTAACCCTGAATCTCGAGGGCGAGATTCTTTTAAGGGGGATAGGTCTGTAACACCCTGAATTTGGGGGGTATAAAATTTCTTTCTAATGATCACCCAAATTCATATGTTACTCTTCTCTCTCATCCTAGGTTCTCTCTCTAGATTCTCTCTCTCTTCTTTCTCCTTTTGAGTAGAAATAGCTTAAGTTAGTAGAGATTAATTAATTATTTTTGCCAAAACACTTTGGGTCATGACATGCTGCATCATGCTGAGCTTAAATATTCTTTGAATTGTTGCACATGTTTGAATTAGTTTGAATTTGAAAATTAAATTGAAATTGGATTGAAAACCCTAGAGAAAAGAAATAGAAAATTAATTGGAAAATCCAGAGAAAAAGAAAAAGGCAAAGCAGCACAGCCGGCCTAGCTCGGCCCAGCCAGGCCGCGCGCCCGCGCCGCCTGACAGGTGGGTTCCACCTATCAGCGGCAATTCCCTCGCCCGCGCGCTCCCTCTCTCCCTCTCTCTGCCCAGTGGGGCTAGGCTGTCGGCGCCGGTTTCACCCGCCCACGCGGCTCTCTCCTCTCTCTGCCTCGCGGGCCCAGTTCGCCAGTCGCCGAGCCGTTGCCTCGGGCGCCCTTTCTCTCTTTCTCTACGTCGTGGGCCTTCCCTGTGAGTTCTACCCTCCCCGCGCCCGCCGTGGACCAGCGAGTGCGCACTCGCGCACGTCGCCGGGATCCTCGGCCACGTCGCTCTACCCACGCCCCAGCTCCTTTTTGAGCCCCGCCCGTGCCCGCGCTCACTCCCCCGCCTCATTTCACGCAGTCCCGCCCTCGCTCGCGCTCTGCTCGCGCCGCCAGACCCCGCCGGAGACCCGCGCCCGCCTCTCCAGCCATCTAGCTCGCCGGAGACCGCGCCAAGCCACTCTGAGCTGAGAAACTCGTGCCTGTTCTCAGTTTCCCCAATTTCGCTCTGTGGTCGGCCAATTTTGGCTTTGTCGGAGTTAGGCAATGGTGGTCCACCGTGCCCGTGCGGTGACCGGCCAAATTAGCCTGGCCTAGTGCCCCGGTGTTGGTCCCTGAGGTACTCCTCCCTCTGTTGAAGCTATCTCAGGCCTTAGCGCGCCTCAAGCAAACTTCTCACAGCCGGAATCCTTCACCGGAGTTCCTCTGATCCGCCCGAGGCCTTTTTCCTCGCCATTCCCCCTCTCTGACCTCGGATTCATGGCCTTTTCCCCGCCACTAAGTTCGCCGTGTCATTCTCTCCCTCTCTGCCCAACCCCGGTGACCCCTGAACCACCCTAGCACGCACCCGCCCTAACTCCGGCGACTTCACCGTCGCGAGAAGCGGCACCGCCCACAGCCGTTCACCCTCCCCTGGTCTGATCTCCCCCATCTGATCTTGATCGCATGGCCCAGATCACGGGGTACCGCTTCGCGCACGCGTGCCCTACGCCCGGACCCGCTTGTCAGCGCCCGTGTCCCCTGGCGCTAGGCCCGATCGGTCAGTGTGCCCTTCCCCTCAGTCGCTGACACCCCCTGGCCTGCCTGTCAGCGCTCGCTCGCCCGCGCGCGCGCCCTCGGCCGTAGATCTAATCTTGGCCATCGGTTTATGATCTAACGGTTTGAATCGTCCCATACCCCTTCCCGCGGTAGTTTTATTAAAGAGACCCTCGGTTTGTTCAAAATCAACCCGCTATCCTTGGTTTTCACGCGTAGGCCCCTGTAATCTTGCAGATTGAACCCTGGACTTTTAAATATTCATAGAATTAGACCTAATTTCATATTTTGAATTCCTAAAGTTGTTTATTTCATATCTTTTGCATATGAACTCCAAATTTAGTTATTCAAATTGCAAAATGTTCATAGGATTATTCTCTATTTAAATAAATTAGTTCCATTTACATTCTGTGTTTTCTAATTTTATGGATAACTATGAACTAGTATATGTATAGATTTTGTTTATGTAATAAAATAAAAAAGGGTAAACCCCCTAGAGATTAAAACATGTTTAAATTTTGTGAGATGAATGATGTGTATTACATAAATTCATCTCTGGTCTAACTTTTAGGTCACAATAAAATAAATTGAACTATGTTATGTATTTGTGGGCAATACTTAAAGAAATAATAATCTATTTCTAAAGGGAGTTAGTTTATGTTATAGTTCATGTTATACTTTGATCTCATAATTCCTTATTTAGTATTGTGTCTTTTTAAGATGTATTCCTATGTTTGTACATGTTTGGTGTGCTGTTCATTTGTACTTTCCAAATGTATTGAATGCATGCTCGCTTTATTTAGACAACGAGCAGTCCGAGGTTCCTGAGTGCGTTGTTGGAGACCTCTCTGAGCAACAACCTGGTGAATGCAAGTGTCATCTGACCTATTATGTCCTACATACTTTATAATTCACTGTCCTGCATTACATTATCTAAACCTAAGGATTGACTAGTCTGTATTTACCTTACCCTTGTTTACCCTTTGGGTTATCATGGTTAGCATTTTGCTATTGCCTTAACCTAATCAATGAACATGATGTGATTATTTATGATACAATGATGTTATCCCAATGATGATGTCTAATTATGTAATCGTTGTGTACATGAGTTTCTGATCCTGGCACATACATGGTTCTCATTCGGTTTGCCTTCTAAAACCGGGTGTGACATTAGGCAAAGGAGTTTAACAAGGAGATGCATTAGGAAATTATGGAGTTGTCCCTATTGGAGCTTCACGAGGATCAATGAATAACATTCGCATGACCAGATCCAAATATGGCAGAAGAATCGTCATCACAATTTTGACATATTTCATCAAGTCATCTTTAGAGCCAATGGAGATTAACCGTCAAAATATTGTTCCATATGCAACATGGGAAAATGAACCTTCAATTGATATGTCAGGGTCATTTAAATTGCAACGATTCTTCTCACAACCCATAGCAAAAATCTGGCTAAAAGAGGGCCTTTCGTCGAACATCACCGCCACCTTCTTCATTCCATCAAAATTAACATTCCCATAAACATCTTCCTCAATGCTTCCTCCATGGTATAGTGTCACTAGGGTGTCCATCTATTTCAAAGACGAATTCATAACTCAATAACCATTTAAGTGGGTATGTGTGTGACACTATCAACTAATGCCTAACTAATAACTATCCCCATCTACTAATCTACTAATGCCTATATACTAACTAAGTAATAAATAAGTAATAGCTACTTACTAATCTACTAATTCCTGAATACTTAATACTAACTATATACTAAGTAATAACAAACCACATCAAGCGGTGTAGTCAAGCTATCAGTGGTGGAGATGGTGGAATCAGACGGCCTCCTATCTACATAAAAATAATATAGTAGTCTGAGTGAAAAAAACAATAGCACCTCCCCTACACGATGATGTTTCTAAAACCTGCAGAGAAACAAACAACACGATGACTAACATCCACACTTTTCAACACAGAAATCAACGCGATTGTTGACATACAAATGCACAGTCACTAAATATAGAAACAACAAAATAGCTACCTACCTATACATAATAACAACTAAGTAGTTATTTAACTATATTCACTAAATATACTAAGCAAAACGAAATAAACTAAGTAACTAAACTAAGTAAGTAAACTAACTAAACTAAATACCTAAACTAAGTAACTAAACTAGCAAGCTAAAAGAAATAAACTAAGTAAACAAACTAAAGTACTCTCAGTAAAAAATTACAATGTACTATGGTTTTGAAACTATGAGTACCATGGTATTTATAATGTACGACAAAGGTATACCTAGCACCCCCTTATACGATGAGGTTTCTAAACATACACAAAAACAACAACACGATGACTGCAATGCACACTCACGAACAGGTAAATATACTAAGCTAGTAACTAACAATAACTACCTAACTAAGTAACTCACTGACTAATTCAATAACTAAGTAACTAAATATAACTAAGTAACTAAGTGACACACTGACTAAGTCAATAACTAAGTAACAAACTATAACTAATATACTAAGTTAAACACAGTAACTAAGTAACCTAACTAAACTAAATAACAAACACACTAATAAATCATAATTGAACAAACACTACTCTAACTAAACTAAATAATTAAAACTAACTATAAAATGAACTTACTAAACTAAACTAACTAAAGTAAATAATTAAAATAACATAGGAAATATAACACATTAATTAAAATAATATAGTAACTAAACTAAATAATCAAAACTAAAAATTACATGTGCGGGCCAGAGCTTGGGGCGCGACGGAGGGGCTAGGCGGCGCGCTGGGCAAGGCGGCATGGTGGATCTCGACGGTGGCGGCGCTCCCTTGGTGGAGGTGCTCGACGGCAGAGGGGCTGGGCAGCTCGATGGAGGTGCTAGGCGGCATGGCAAGCTAGGCGGCGGGGCGGCAAAACGACAGCGGGTCAGCTCGGTGGGGAGGAAAAAAGTGGCACGCAGGGAGAGAGAAGGAGGCGGTTGGCAAATTAACTTTCTAGCTCGGTGCCAAGATTTGTGGCACTGAGCTAGGGGCCACGTGGGCCTCCGCGTCAGTCCTCGCCAGCCAGCGAGGCACGTACCTCGGTGCCATAGCTTATGGTGTTGAGATGTGTTACCTCGGTGCCACTGGCTGTGGCGTTGAGCAGAGGGTCCAAAATCAGAATTAAGTTGTCAGGGGTCCAAACTTAATATTTTTGGAAAAGGGCCAAAATAGAAAAAATTCAGCAACAAACAGACACTTGGACCTCGACATAAGAGGTAAATCCGTAGATCAAAAGGTATATGGGTATATTATAGGATCATTGCTTTATTTCTGTGCTAGTAGACAATTATGCTTTCCATTTGTATGCGTGCTAGATTTCAATCCGACCCAAAGGAATGCCACCTTAGGGCTCTGAAGCATATTTTTTAGATATTTGGTTCATAGGTCTCACTTCGGGCTTTAGTATCTAAAGGGCATCTTTGACCTTATTGGATACTTCGATGTTGATTATGTCTAGTGCAAGGTAGATAAGAAGATCACATCTGGGACATGTCAGTTTTTGGGGGTGTCCCTGGTGTCCTAGAGCTCAAAAAAGCAAAACTCTATTGCCCTATCCGCCGCCGAGGCCGTGTACATTGTTGCATGTCATTACTGTGTGCAATTCCTTTGGATGAGGCGAACTCTAAAGAGACTTTTGCTACAATCTAAGCAAAGTCTCACTCTTATGTGATAATGAGAATGCAATCCGCTTAGCGGATAATCCTGCTAAACATAGCTGCACTAAGCATATAGACATCTGGCATCACTTCGTAAGAGACCACCAACAAAGGGGAGATATCACAATAGACCATGTTAGCACCCCTCACCAGCTAGCCGATATCTTCACCAATCCTTTAGATGAGAGGAGGTTTTGTGAGTTGTGTAGTGAGCTAAATATCTTGGATTCATGGAACTTGGATTGATTTATGGGTTCAAGTTGTAGAATGTCATCCTCGGACCTCACAAGTTCAAGTGTAATGATGCCCATGTTTATAGGGAGGATATGCTACAATTTGACCCTTTTGACACCAGCAATTTGCTTGAGATGATCATGTGTAGTCTCAAAGGTTGGTTACAAGGGAAAAAGTGAATTTGGACAAAGAAAGTCATTTCCATTATAAACAATATCAAGGTTCTTTGTGTTAAATTTCCTTGGCTTCTCATTGCTTTTAGCTTTCATTTTTTATTCATGGTGAGGCATTAGGGTTAGACCACTTAGTTTCTTTGTTTTGGCGCTTATTGCTAAAGTGGGAGAAATTAAAGGCCAAAGCAACTAGATCGGCCACCACTTGAGTTTTAAAATGTTTTGAGATTTAAACTTGTTTATTGTTGCAAAACCCTCTTGATAACAAAGAGGAGACCACTTATTACAAAAATGTTCTCTTATGAGGGATAATTTATCTTATGAGAAAAAGAGGGAGTTTTGTGGTATTTGATCAAAACAAGTCTTTAAAACTGGTTTGATTTGCAAAACCAACTGCTCTTGACTTAGATGTTGGGAAAATGGCTTTAATTGCAAAATCAAAAACAAGTGGTGGCTAAGTGATACAAATATGTCAAATCATTTCAATACTTCTTTATTTTGAGTTTGAACTTCAAATTACCCTTTTGACTCATATTGGTTTAAGTTTGTCATATTTGAGTTGCTTTAGGTGTGTTGGCATAAATCACCAAAAAGGGGGATATTGAAAGGAAAATGTGCTAGATAGCCATTTCAACCTATTTTGGTAACTAAGTGTCCAATACACCAACATGGACTAACTAGTTTGATGTGAGTATGAGCACAGGTTCACATGAAGGCAATTTGAAAGCACTAAGTCCTAAAGAGCTGATTTGGAAGCTATAAGGGTGCAACTTTTGGTAAAATGGTAAGACCATGAGGTTTGAATGTTTGAACAAGTTGCATATAACTAATACTATGTATTTATCACTTTTGTTTGATCTCTAACTCGATTCTGTGAGAAAAGTGCTTCCAATACTTTGAGACAAAATGCAAATCCTAGAGAAAGACCAAGTAAAAGGTGAGATTCCCACACTTAGTCAATTGGATTATGTACTAATCATGTTTGTCTAAGTTGTAGGGAAGCTCCCAAGAATAGCTAAAAAGAGTTGGAGAAGATAGGCTCAAAAGAGCCTAAGTTGGGATGTTCTTGGCCTCACCGAACTGATCTGGTGTTTCACTAGACCGGGTCTATAGAGGCTCTGGACTTAGCCATTGGTTAGCCTGGCGCACCAAACCGGGTCCATCTGCACCGGATTGCCTATACAGCTGAACTTCGAGGTCTCGAGAATTTTATTATAAAATTCATCGGACCGTCTACAGTACCGGTCTGGTGGTGCACCGGACCGTCCTCCAATGGCTACTTCATGGGCGCGTGCTCTGGCCAATAGATAGCTGACCTAGCACCTGGTCCGAAGGTGCATCAGACCGGTTTGGTGCCCGTCAGCTAAAGAAAGCACCAAATCAGATTTCAAACTCAGTGCACATGGACCTGGTCTAGTGGCGCACCGGACCAGTCTGGTGCCCTCGCAAAAGGCTGGATTTCAGCATCTTTTTAGAAGGAAGGGGAAATGGCTATGGAGCCTTTTGGGGCTAAAAAGACCCCATGGCGCACCTCTTCAACACCCAAGCACTCCAAGAGCAACACATCACTCCGACACCCTGACACAACACATTCTAGTGATTCTAGTAAGATCCAAGCGTCGTTTCTGAGCTGTTCTTGTGACTGTGTATTTGTGGATTCTTTGGTTCCCCTTCCTTCTTTATAAATTCTAGAGGGGCAGGCTACCCATGGCTTCCACCTACACTCGTGTTCTCAGCCTCAGCTTCCTCTGCTTTATTCTGCTGTGGTCAAAGATCTAAATCAGAGCGAGAGGGACAAGAGAGGTTGAAGTTAGGGGTTGCTCGGTGGCAGTAGGAGATCCGCATACCACGCCGTCGTCGCCTTCTCATTTCCACCATGGTCGAGAGAGTCGGCGTCCTCACACCTCACAACCCATGGCCCTACTCCACCGTGACCATGGAGGATCTAAAGAGTCTCGTCGATGTAGGTCTGCTCCACCCCTCCACCGTCGGAGCGTGCCCTGAATGGCTCATGCCTAGGTACGAGGAGGAGCCAATTCCGCTCGCGAGCTACATCGTCAGATTCATGTCGTTCCACGAGCGTGGGTTCGAGGTGCCGATGAGCCACTTCATGTAAGCGCTCCCGCATTACTACGGGGTTGAGCTTCACAACTTCAACCCAAACTCCATTGCTCAGGCGACGATCTTCATGGCGGTCGTGAGGGATACCTCGGGATCGACCCCATTGGGATCTTTGGGTCCACCTCTTCCACACGGAGCTCTTTTCTCTGTCGACAAAGGTTAAGAAGGTCTACACTGTGGTGAGGACCGACGGTTATATGCTCCAGCTGCATTCAAATTGGGCACATTTGTACATCCTGGCCTCCCTTACTTCTTCAAACAAGGGGTGGCAAAATCACTGGTTCTACCTCCGCAATTATTGGGGGGCTTCTATGCCGAAGATCAATCTTTTAAACTTTTTACTTCGGCACAAGCTAGTGTGTTTCAGGAATATCTCTACTGATGGACAAAGAAAACCTTCGAATAGGAAGGTGTGTAGAGAAGCTTCGCACATACGTGCGAGTGGAAGAATGTTAGCCAAAACCGATAGCTTCAGCGACAATAGAAAGGCTTCAGGTGCGAGCCAAAGGAGAAGGCGACGAAGGCTTGAACCCGTGCAGCCGAAGCTAAAGAAAATACGCTACTGCCCTAATGGTATTTGTAAATAGTGAAGGGCACAATTGTAATCATGTATTAGGTTGGTTCATCTCCCCTATAAATAGATGAACAGTATCCCGCATAAAATACCTTTAACAAGGTGCTACACCTTCATATAGCTCAGCCTCTGAAACACCTTCGTGCTATCTTGCATCAAGAAGCTAAAGGTATGATTGTAAACTTGTATGAGAATGGAAATAAAATGCTAAGACACATGGGATGAGTTCTCATATCTTCGTCATACTTCGTGTATTCCATTCGATTATACTCTACCTTCGTCCTTGAATCGTTATCCCAAAGAGATAACACTCCAAGGATGAAGGTCTCTACTTTGCAACATTGTGTTGCCTTGTTTTTGGTTCTATACAGCAATTGAAAACAAGTGACCAACAGCAATGATGAAAGCAGGTTACCTCCGTATACCAAGCGGGTTGTGACTGCTGTAGGGGAGAACTTGTGGTGGGGTGTTGCACAGGAACATTAGCCCAAGCTAGAGCCCCTCCTTGATGCCTTGTGGAGGCTCCACGACCGTAGTCTTACTGCTGCCGAGGTCGTCGCCACCTTTCATCGTTGGAGGGTGCTGCCGTTGGTGGAGCAACAGCTGCGCCTACACGAGATGACGCGCGAGGCCGAGGTGGAGACTCTCGGATGTTGTCGACCACCCTCACAACTGACGGCCTCCTCAAGAGGGTCAAGGGCATGACGGGGAAGGCTAATTACAGTGTCCTTTCCTAGTTCCCGATGCATCCCGACCAGGGTTATGTGTCACTGGTAAGCCACAAAACCCACCTCTGCTTTATCCTTGTTTCTGCATCTCAACCTGATTATCTAGGTTTTATGTTTGTTCCCAGGGGCTGTGGGGTTACAGATCCACCTTGCCTCTGGTCCCAGAGGACACGGTGGGCTGGGCGACGTGCAGGTTGTCTGTAGAGCAGCAGCAGAAGAAGAAGGACGATGAGAGGAAACGACCCCATGAGAAGAAGGAGGGTTGTGATGAGCTCAAGAAGCACCATCGGGCGCAGGAGGAGGCACTCTGCTAGAGGCGTCCCTGGATTCGTCCGGCGACAACGACGACGATGATGATGAGAGGATGGAGGTTCGACTCGAATTTAGCCTCGAGGTGAGGCCTCGGTCTGAGCCGTCCTCAGTGGGCCTGTCGATCCAGCCGTCTAGTGGGCTGGACACGTCGACGCTTGGGCTTGAGCTCGGCCCATGGCACAAGTGTCGACTAAGCGGGTGACTGTCTCCATGTCTGAGGATGAGGTGGCGACGAAGTGGGTCGCCGACCATAGGAACCAGGGGCCTGAGAAGCTTAGCGCCAAGGAGGCTAGCCATGCCTTGGTCTAGGCAAGTATCGTGAGATATTGAGGCTAGTTTTTCCTTTGTATGTTGTGTGAATTTTTGTTTTTGTATGCTTTCCTCAGGTAATGTCACACACGGTTTTAGAAGGTAAACCGAATGCGAACCATGTACATGCTAGGATCAGAAATTCATGTACACAACGATTACATAATTGGACATCATTACACAATGCACAAATAATAGTGGAAATAAGTACTTTATTACAACATGATACCCAAAACACCCACATAGTCATTAACTTAAACATAAATCAAAGTGTTGAACGAAATGCGGTAAGATAAGGCCTTCATAGGCAACCGACTAGGGGTTTGCCACTACTCTAGATTAGAATTCCTCAAAGTCCTGAAACTCCTGGAAATCCTCAACATTTCCTTCATCTTCTCCTGAGTAATGGTTGCAATAGGGACAACCTGGTGTTCGGTGTTTAAGCAAGGGTGAGTACACATCAACGTACTCAGCAAATATCCCGTTTGGCTGAAGTGGACTAGCTGTATGTGGGGTTAAGCTCAAAGCAGTTGCTTTTAGTTGGTCAGGTATTTATCATTAATAGAAGTCAGGTTTTATCACAAAACCCAAGTTGATATTCCCAAAAGAGAGCACTTTCTCCAAGAGGAAAGTACCAAATATCATAATTATAGCCATCATCATCAAACCATCAACATAAATGAATCCAAAGTAACTCTAATAAAAGAGGATCCCAAGGCTGCTCTTAATCGTGAGCACGGTTGATATACCAGTTTTTGACACTCTACAGAGGTTGCATACTTTACCCACGAGTCGTGATCCCTCTCCAACCTAGGTTTGCAAGACTCGATCTTCACTGCCGAGGTGAATGGCCGGGGATTCACTATGTAGCCTTTACAAAGATTCTCCTGGTGTGTAGCTGCCCATTAGGTTTTGCCAGTCGAACAAACACAGTACTCCTCCCTAAGGTGGGTGACTAAGAAAACCAAATCGAATGAACCTCAGCACCCACCCTTAGCAGAGCAAGCACTATGCCCCAGCCCCCATTGACGGCACAACGATGAAACAAGCTACACCCCAAAGTTCCTCCAATTAATCAACTAAGGGTGTCCCATTCCACCCTCATGATTGTACTGTTGTCCCAAGTGGCCTCTCAACAAATAGGTCCTTACAGAGAGGCACTCGGGAAACCGCCCGAGCCCCCTAAAATGTCACAAGTTCATAATCATAATCATAATGAATCATAGTATCATAAAGTAATTCTCATCATGTTCATTGATTAGGGTAAGCACTAGCATGTAGCTAATTATAATAACCTAACCCAAAAAGGTAATCAAGAACAGGATACACAGAAAGCTAGTCAATCCTTAGGTTAATCATAGTATGCGGGACAGTGAATCATAAAGTACGTAGGACATAATAGGTCAGAGAACACTTGCCTGCACCAAACTGTTCTTGCTCAGGGGCTTCTTCTGTAACTTCCTCAGCCTACACAGACGAAACGTTATCTAAGCAAGTGCGAACATACATTCAACATTCTTGGAATAGAAAGAAACAGTACACCATGAAAACATGTGCAATACAAAATAGCGCTCGCTTCTACGGTCACACGAGAGAAAGAAACTCCGAGATCGAAACAACGATTCAGAAGTTATTTCGTCTACATTATACGAATATAAAATAGAACATTTAATTCGACATACTCACATTACTCAACATTTATTAATTGCAACTAGAGTTGTCGCCTAGTTTCAATTAGTTTGCTATGCTAACAACTTTCAGTTAGATAAATAATTCAAATAACGTTAGCGACTATAAGCGAGACAAAATAACGGCGCGAGACGAACAACGCAACGCGCAAAACAGCACGTGCACGGTATACGCACAACACGCGTACACCGCATGGGCCGACACAACACGCAAGAACTAATTAATAGGTAGCATGATTAAACTAAACAAGTATTTAATAAAGAATATTTCAGTTAAGATTAACTACGTTGATATTGATTTATAAATACACAAATCAAAATCCTAGATTAGATTTAAAATGAAACGTCATTCTATTAACCTTCGGTCAAACAAACATTTAAATAAATTAAATAAAATATGCAACAACAGAGAATATTACTTCTAACATGTAGACAATTTTAATATGAATCTAACGCAACTTGAACAGAGAGAATCGGATTTAAAACAAAAACATTATCGTAATTATAGTGAACTAAATTCCTACGCACGGATTAAAAGAAACAGGGACTAAATCGCAAAATATACATCTTCTTCCTCCTTCTCCTTCCTCTCAACCATGAGAGGAGAGAGGAGGGGGCCGCGCGTAGGGGGGCGAGCCAGCTGGGCCGACCACGCGGGCGTGAGGCGCGCGCGGCGCCGTGGGGAGGGTGGGGACAGAGCCGCCACCGTGGCCACCGGGGGGAGGGGGCACCGCCGGGAGAAGCGAATCAGAGGGGGGAAGGGCCGCCGCCACTAGGGGAAGAGAGGGAAGGGAGAGGAGGGCCATGAACGAACAGGAAAACGGAGAAATGGATCGAATTCGCGAGAGACGAGCACAAATTCGTCGATTGGGACGAACCGTCGGTCAGATCAATGAATCGAAGGCACCGAGACGAAGCTCTCGATGAGACAAACGCAGCGGTACCCTTGAATTCCGCCGACGACACACGGATCGAAAGTAATTGATCGCTGGAGTTGGAAGCATCCCGAACCTCGGCGAGCAATTCCTGGAGTTTCGGATCGAATCTGAGGATGGGGTTTTGAATTTTGGAAAGAGCTCGACGAGAGGATTCCAGCCATATATATATTTCTAGGGTTTAAAGATATTTTATTTTTCTTAATTATCCCATTTTTTATTTAAAAGTAATTTTCAGAAAAAGGCTGAAATTGTTGTTAATGTCCGAAAAATATCTCGAAAGCTCCAAAAAATCTAGGAAAATTTCTAGACATTATTTGGCACCCAATGGTCTCAAAAAACATATTTAGGACTTTTGAAAATGTTTTTATGTACCTCAAATAAATATATTTTGAATTTCGAAAAAAGAAAATATGAAAATTTATGGGAAACTTCTATAAGACATATTGACATGTTTTAAACACTTTTTGCACTTGAAAACACTATGCACCAGCATGAATGCAATAATCCTGACACTTATAGAGCTCACGCCAATATAGAACCAAAATAACTCTCTACTGTTTTGGTAAAGGGAAAAGAAAAATGAATAAAGGAAAAGGTAACACCTGAATTTTGAGTACAGAGCAAAGAAATTTTTATACCCCAGAATTTAGGGTGTTACATAAAAACACAAAGGGGAATAGGGGATGCATCGACTTTGGCACCCACGAAGGCCATTAAGATCAGTGTCGACGCTGCACGGGTTGCTCTCCAATGGGAGGTTGAGGAGGCGCGGCTTGCTCTAGGAGAGCAAACCGCGCGGGTAGATGCTGCAGAGGCTGCTCCGTCGTTGGGGGGAGCTACGATCGCTGTGGCACCCCTTGACGTGCCTCGGGTGCCGACCCCGATGCTAATGCCAACGCCTGTCGAGGCCACCCCTGGCCCGTCCGTGGAGGGCCGGTATATGCCGAGGTGACCTTAGCGGTGGTGTCGCCGACCTTGGTGCCATCAGTGATCTCTATCTTTGATTCCCCAGCCTCTAACCAGGGTAAGGGGGTGGTTGGTGATGATGTAACCAGTCCCTCGGAGCGGCTTGAGGTCCTGGTCATGGAGCGTACCGAGCTCCAACCTGGAAAGGGGAGCAGTGTCATTGTCCCTATTGGGGGCAACCCTAACATGTGGGGAGGCCCGTGGCTCACGTGGTGGGACGGTGCCGCCTCGAGGGGCAAGCCTGTGTTGACCCTCGATGACCAGGAGGATATGCAGCTGTGGCAGGACGACTTCTAGGACATCGGCCAAGTGGTGAAGAAATCTCTCTAGAAGACGACGCATGCCCTCACTCAGGACATGGCTACGGTTATCAACGTAAGGGCTTCTGGTCCTTGCCCTGAATTATTGAGTGATCATGATGTCTATGTTACGTTTGTCTCCTTTCAGGAGCTTATAGTGAAGAGCGTGTCCAAGTCTGTGTTCCTCATTCATGAGCACAGTATCTAGGACTCGCTGCGCCGCTTGAAGGGCCTGTTTGCCTAGGTGAACGAGCAACTTGCTCAGAAGAGCACTGAAGCAGTGGATTTCCGGACGCTTTGCTCAAAGCTGAAGGAAGAGGCCACTTTGGTCCGAGGAGAAGTGGCTCCTCTAGTCGAGATGGTGCATGAGCTAGAGGAGGACCTTGGCAAGGTATCCGGCGAGTGGGACGAATTCCAAAATCAGACCGTGGAAGCCTCTCTCCGAGCCGAGACCCTCGCCAAGGAGCTCGAAGCACAGTGGACTACGTGCGCCCAGAAGGAAAGTGCTCTAACCGAGGCGGTAGTGGCGGCCGAGGAGTCCCAGACCGAGGCGGTAGTGGCGACCGAGGAGTCCCGGACCGAGGCTTCGCAGTGGAAGGTTTGGGTGGAAGGTATGTTTTTCTTACCTGTGATTTGCCTGATAGGACTCCTTCAGTTGTGCTTACATGTTATTTGGCTAGTTTTAGATTTTGAGTAGGACCTTCTCGTGTCTATTGAATGTCCAAAATGATCACCTAGGCCTTCAATGAGAAAAGCATCAAGTACGACACCTTGTCCGACGTAGTTGCCACATTCTCCTGGACCTTCAGTATTGAAGACATCCCTTCAAATAGTTCCTCGTGGAGCCGCATGCTTGCCCTAAATGGCCACATGCGGAGCGAACTCCGTGGGGCTCTGCATACCGGCGTGAAGTCGAGCGAGTGAGCGAGGGCTATGTCCTGCTAGAAGTAGATGACGTCATCGAGGCAGAGGTCTAGAGGCTTATGGACGCTGCCGAGGGGCCGAGTGCGACGCTGGTTTTACACTTCAATGAGGAGGTGGTTCCGCCTGTGTCTCCACTTAGCGTTGGGTCTTATTCTGTGGCCACGCCCTCCAGCGATGCCAAAGCTACTTCGGCAGTGGCAGGCGACGCTGACCACGAGGTGCTGCTTCTCCCCCCTGATGCCTGAGTTGTCGGTCCTATGGGCCCATGTGAAAAACTTTTAAGTCTTTGGTGAATGGTGATGTCGGGGGCCAAAACACTTCATGTTTGTTGTGCACTTTTTCCCTTGTTTCGTGATTTTAGCTTGTCTTTTCACAGAATTGCTATCAAAACACGAGTTACCCTTTAGGCGAAGGGTGGTGAGTGGGGAACTGTATCGTTGAGGCGTAGGTGTTCCCGTGGCTCGGTCATCCTTGTCATTCAGGATGTCTCTTGTTCTTTTAGAATTATGTTTTTTACTAGGCCGAAAACACGAAAGTCGTTTTTAGAAAAAAAAACTTTCTAGGAAAAAAGTGACGTGGATGGAGTTCCCCCTTCTAGCCCCCCAGGGAGGTTCGGTCTGGTGAAGCAGGGCCGAGCCTCACTTGAAAGTTAGATTTTATTTACATTCGAAGGTCTAAGTACATAATGACTTGGAATTCTAAGGGTAAAAAGTGACATAACTGCTCATTGTTCCCAGCATTGTTGTAGATTTTGCCTTAGCCGTTGGACAGCTTGTAAGTTCCTATGCGTGGCAAGCTGGTCCTCTCCATGCTCCACATGCCAGGTGTGGAGGCATTGCCAAGTTGGGTCGTATACCTAGTCGTCAGAGCTGTAGTCATTGGAGTCGTCGGAGAGGAAGTAGTCGCACGCAGACATGAAGTGGCGCATGGACCTGGGATCATAGAGCCTAGAAAAGTCTAGGATAGGATCTAGGTCATCTCCTTCTTCGGAGTCGACGTGCTCTAAGGTTGGAGTGGGGTAGCTTGCAGCGACATCGCTCATCACGAAAGGGGGAGAACGTAGTGCCGATCCTACCTCCCGGATTGCGGGAGGAGGGGTTGAAGGACCTATCGTGGGGGCAACGTTTGTAGCCGTCGTCGTTCCCAACGTGAGGCTGACGCCAGACATGTCCCTCGCAAAGGAGTCTGCGTCGTCGGCCTGCCCAGAAGAGCTAGCTAGGCGAGAAGCCCTGCCCGTGGTACGGTTGCGGTTGTTCTGTCTCCGCCTCCTCGAGCGAGAGGGACGGGGGGTGGAAGCCTGGTTGTTCCTCCTCTGGCCAGGAGGGCAGGAGCGGTTGTGCTCCTCCTGGCTGGGAGAAACGATTGTCGTTGTTAGCATGGTGTCTAAGTGGGAGGAGTACCATGTCATAGTCGTGGCCCAGGGACATGAACTCATGACTCCCGAACCATATCACCGTGCTAAGCGGCCAAGGGCGTTTAGGATTTGCCATCTCGAACCTTGATGGGAATGTGATGTCAACACGTAGCGCCCTTACCTAGCGCGCCAATTGTTAGCGTTTTGGGAACCGAGGGACCTAACCGACTAGTAAATTTGTGCTGTGTATCCCTGTTCTGGATGGTTGATGCAAGAAGACACAAGAGATTTATCCTGGTTCGGGCAAGAGAAGGCTCTACTTCCAGCGGGGGGAGGGAGGTTTGTATTATCTTGCACCTAATTGCTCATAGTAGGGGTTACAAGCAGTCAAGAGAGGGAATGTGTCCCAAGTTCTTGAGTATGATTGAGGCAGAGTGCCAATATCAGGGGTGAAAAGAGTTGTGTGTCGTGAAGTGTATCGTCCTGAAATCCCCCCATAGAAGGCCCCGGGTTCGCCCTTTTATAGTCACAAGGGGAAGGCCTAGGGGTACAAGGGTGTTTGTGATGCTTGTTGTGATCAGAGGAGACGCGTCCAAGCCCTATAGCGGCATGACCTGTGGGATGGCACTTGTCCTCATGTCCGAGCCCTGTAGCATGTTCCTTTAACGGGGTAGGGAGCCGAGGCTGGACTCGGGAGTATGGGCATGTGCCCGAGCCAGCCTGTACATGGGCACAGATGTCGAGTTGGAGTAGTTGTCACAGTGCTTGGCATGATCCTCTGCGAGATTTGTGGAAGAGTATGTGGCATTTAATGTGCATCTGTTGAGTCAGTTGGCCGAGGTCGAGCTCGAGCGAGGTGGAGATTTCTCCCAATGTCGAGGCTTTGACCGGACGTTGCATGTAGTGACGTTTGGAGTGGTTGGAACAGTGACTGGAGCGGGGGAACAATGCCTTGTATTCACACCCTATGCATCGTCGTGGGTGGTAAACGTAGATTAGACCGTGGTCGTGTCATCCTTTGTTGACTTTTGCACCCTCAGCGGGGCAGGTGAACGCATGGATGCACATTTCGGAATCGGGGTGGGTTGGCCGAGGGTAGATCCCGGAGCATCGCCTCAGACACCCTCGGGTGAATCAGAAATGTGTTCTCACCCGAGGCTAGTCTCATGCGAGTTGGAAATGTGTTTCCCGCCCGAGGCAAGCCTCGAGCGAGTCGTGCATGCAGCTCGAGGTTGGCCTCGGACGAGTCGTAACTATGTCTCCCGCCCGCGGTTGGCCTCAGGCGAGTCGTGACTATGTCTCCCGCTCGGGGTTGGCCTCGGACGAGGCATGTCTTGGATCCCTTATGCCTTGGTAAGGTCGAGAGCGTGTTTTGCTTATGATCCCTTCTTAGTCAAGCGTCTAGGGAGTTTAGGGTTGTGATCTGGGTACCCCTAATTATGGTACCTGACAACGCTCTTGTATAAGAGCAACTCAACAAACCTAAACTAACCCGAAAATCAATATTAAGGGAGGGATTGCTTTTTTTGTTGCTCCAACAGTTCCCTCTTTGTGTCCCGTGTTTGTGTGCTCCCTCTCATATTTTCGTGTGAGGATTGCTTCTTCAATCTGGGCGCATGCGCCTGTCTCCTGCGTTTCTTTTACCGCGGCTAGACCTGATCGTGGGCCACCCGACCCATCCGAAAAAAACTCGACCCAACCTGACCCATAGTTTTTGACCCATAACAATCCATGGGCTGGATACGAGACGTTATTTCTAACCTAAAACTTTATCCAACCTGAAAAATCCTGACCCAACCGAAAAAATCCGACCCGACACACCTAATCAGAAGGCATGGGCCAAGCCGACCCGACCCAACACTATGCACGAGTTGAGCGTGGGTCATGCCAAATGACATAAAACTCGACCTTGACCTTACCCGAACTTGACCCAACATTTAACATAGGTCTAGTCATGGCACCTGTAGGAGCTTCTTACGTGCGACACATGCAGGATATAAGGCTGTCCGCAGTGATGACTCTAAAGCATACGCTACCGCCGTATGCAGTAAATGAAACGCTGCAGTGGCGCACGCTACGAGCGACGGTAAATATAGGGTGGGCTTCAGAAACGCTATTTGCAGGGTATACAAGGCTCCAACTGCAAACGTACGGGCACATGCAAAGGGCATAGCTGGTGCAGTACGGGCACATGCAAAGGGCGCAGCTGGCGCAATAGATCTGCACAGCAAACGGAGTAAAGTGAAAGAAAATAATATAATATGTGGTAGTTGATATAGAGTTGATATATAGAGTAAATATGACCGCGGAAGATTGTGATATAGAGTAGATAATATTGCTGAATAGGATAGAATATTTCTTTTGGAGTACGAATTTAGGGTAGCATGAGTGCGGATAGCCTAAAGGCCCATGTACGAAGCCCATACGGATACGCCAATAAGGCTAGATGGAGGTGTTTTTTTAATTTGGCTTAGTTTTTAGTGTTCCAACATTTGTTTAAAGGGGCTATTAGAGTATACACGTTAAGAGCATCCCTAAAAATTTTGCCAATCCTAATAATCATTTTTAGGAAACTTTTTAGCATACTTTTAGATTTGAGTTGCCGTGAGTGAGCACTTTGGAGCTTGCTAATCACTAATTGTCCAATCAATTTTATACAACCTTGAGCCTTTAAAATAATTTTCTAAATACGAGACAATATATACGAAGATTCACTTAGAGAGACTAAACGATATTAAATAAATTTATATATGTACAACCATATTTAATATGATATCTTTTGAGATATCTTAAAGGAGTTAATTTAGAAGTATAGAAGACATGCTAAAAATCTTATCTCTACACAATTATCTATGTCTCTTAATAGTATTTATTGATTAAGCTCAATGTTACATCATACAATCTCTTAGCTTTCTCAGGTTATACATACCCTAACCTACGTTAAAGAAGGGCAGAACCGCAGAAAGAAATAAGGGCATTTCTTGAGCGACAACAAAAACATTTCTTGAGCGACTGCAGAATGAGGAAAGGTAACACACCATAGTACAGGTACACACAAACATAAAAAATCCAACATCAACTCATCACTCGTCAAAAATCCAAAAGCATGATCCCTTACAATCGCCTCTCAACAATCGTCTCCAACTGGCATGCCAAACATAATGGTAAGTGTCTAAGTGCACATCCATGTCTCATCAACTTACACCAGAGTTCAAAGCTAATATTTGGAATCCCAAATAAGGAAACAACAGGCAATTTAATAACCACCATCGAAATCAGGTGATCCACATACACCAAGGTAATATTTGGAATCCCCAGACTTCTTGCTCTACGTCACACATAGCAAGTAGTTCATGACATGCTGGCGAAACATCAGTGCCTTCTCCTGGGTGGGGTCCTTGAACGAGCTCTTGGTGGTGACCTGACAAAAAACACAAAGTACCAGATAATATTTCATTTAGTTAGTGCCTAAGCAACTGCAACAGCGGACCATCAAAAAAGAACCGAGGGGAAATAGTAACAAGTCGAGCATCTATTAACTCTGACAATTTATAAAACCTTATTAATAAACTCTAATGTTGAGCATTGTGAAATATGTACCAGTACCACCCAAATATTTGGGTCCAACAAACTAACACAGCTAGAAAAAAAAGAGGGAAGGGAAAACAAAGTGCTGAACCTTTTTAAAAAGAAGGGAATACCTTTTCCGAGTATTTCTGCGTTTAGCAGGGCCACTGCTAAATGCCCAATCAACACTCATTCTTTGTTTATAAAGCTCAGCTCCATCCAGTTCTTTTATTGCAGCCTGAGCTTCTTCAAACTTCTCGTATTCAATCAAAGCGTACCCCTGTACAGAGGAAGGGGTAAAACTAAAAAACAACGTTTGAGAAAATGTGGTGGGGGTGTGGGGAAGACACTGGTATTTAAACAACAGATACCAGATATGAAGGTATTCATTTAGTCATTTTAAAGATGACACATATATAAAGCACCTTCTGCCCTAAATTGTTGACTGATTACTATCAGAGAATGCTTTAAGGAATTATATGTTATATAAGAGTTGTCAAATTCTAAAATGAGGAATGTTGTGTTCAGGAGTATTTATATTTATGTAAAATAAATCAGACCTTGACAAATCCGGTACGGCGGTCCAAATTCAAATGCAGGTTTTTGACCTGCCCAAATTCTTGGAAAGCATTTTGAAGGTCATCTTCTTGAGCTTCTTCGTGAACTCCTGTGACCAACACAATCCATCCTTCAATTGCTGCAACAAAAGACCAAAATATACATATATAAAGTCAAAATGGAACTAATTACCATCATAGAGAAGAAACATGTACAGAAGTAAAAAGAATTCCATAAATACAATTATTCAGACTTCGTAAGTTATTGTTCTTTGAAAATAATGTGATCAATTTGCTTTATTTTACCTAGAGTATTAACAGAGTACACATTTATAAAGGCACATCCAACCAATCACAGTTCAACTGGTGACTGGTTTTTTTAGAAACTACCAAATTTTGTTATGTGAGCAAAGCCTAGGCATCAAAATTAACATGATGAACTAAAAAGTTTCAAGATTTCATATTTCCAGGAACGCAATATTTAAAATGCACATAGAGGTAAAAGAGAGGTATAAGGTTCCAACTGAAAGGATGCAAGGAAAACAACAAAACAAAATGCTAAGAAGCTCAATTGCAACCTCACAAGTACCAAAACTTTAGAACTACAGAAGCAAATATGGTGTGTAGCAGTAGTCAAGTTCAAAATAACTCTCTCGCATAGCTACAAGAAAAAAAATTAAAACAACTTTTTAATCTATTATACCCTCAGCTCATCACTAACAACTAACAAGCTGATTTAACATTGATGCCTTGACACTTTGACAGTCCAACTCACATCAAGAACCAAAAACCTCAAAGGTGTTAAAAGAACCGATAGCCAAAAGACGTAAAGATAAACACACCAACAAAGAACATAATGTTCTACAGACAGTACCGTGTGATATGAGTAAAGTGAACAATCGTGCCCACAGAGGGAACTGAAATTTCAACTGCAGATAATATCAGGATAAGGTATCACCTGAGAAGAAGCTCCTTAGACAAACCCTAAAAAATCAGTGTAGTCCATACTTGAAGCAGAAACTAGCCCAGTGTAGAATTAATTAATCAGCGAAATCTTTAGGCTCTTTGAACCCCGTTGTAACATTGGACTTAACTAAAATCAGCAAAATGATGAGGGAAAGGAACAGGGAACAGTTCACTGCAACAACTAGATCGCCCAAAGCCCCAATTCCACATCCATTACATGGGATAAAGATCGATCTTTTCCACATCGGAAACAAGTTTTGCTAAGTCCGCCATGGAACTAACCGATACATGCGAAATCTTTACGTTCTTGGAATACCCCATATCCGCAAATCACACAGAGAAGGCAATATGTCTAGGCAGCACAAATACTAACTACATAGGCATTCAGTCACCCAAAACGAAGTATTACTTGCCTCAGCCTCAGTACTACGTTGCCAAAAGAAAATAATAATCGGTTCAAGCAAATCTTTGAGAAAAAATTGAAAGAGAAGGGGAGACGTACACTGGATGGGTCCAGGGCCGCCAAGCGAGTCGAGGTCGGCGCGTCCCCCAGCGCCAAAGCGCGAGTCGCGGGTCGCGGAGGAGTTAGGGTCCTCGCGGAAGCCGCGGCCCTTGGTCCTACGCGGCGCGTCGTCGCCCGCGATGGTGGAGCGGAGGCGGGAGGCGGGGGGCGGTGCTGGATCCGGCCCGGCGTCCTCGTCCATGAGGTCGTCGTCATCGAGGTCGAAGTCGACCACCTCCACATCGGCGTTCGTCGTCGCCGCCGCCATCGCCGCCGGGACTCGGTTGGATCGGGTGGGTGTGGGGGTGGGGAGGGTTCGGAAATCGCTGAGATAATCCTTTATTTCGACTAGGCGCCTCTGGCAGTATCACTTATATTTTATCTACGGTCCATTGCTTTTGCCCATGCGTAGCCGTGGGCCGTGCCAGGGTTCACCGGTGGGGCTTCAAAAAAACGGTCAGAACTGATTAGAGACTAATCGTAATTTGTCGACATAAACGAGCAGAAATCGACAAAATCTGAATTTAAACATTTTTTTGAATCCGCTCAGTTTTACATCGATTTATCGACCGTTATAGTCAATTAATTGGTTCCAGAACCGATAAACTGAGAGCAGATCAAGTAAAACTGAACCTCTTGTTTATTTTTGAAAATAAAAGCACGTTTAGGTCATAACAAAAAAATAGCACATAGTATCACAAGTTTAATAATAACATTTAGCAGTTCAAATATATTGAAAACCATACCGAGGGATCAAAGCAACAGTTGTGAAAGATGTAGCTAGTAGTGATTTATGACATAAACATTAAAAACCGTCCTAAGTGTTCTCTTCTTGTCTTTATCAACGAAACAAAAAAACCAAATAATAGCTCTCTTGCATCAACCACATAGTTCACTTGGTCCCATCATGACAAGCTAGTAAGATTTTTATGTGTACTTTCCATCTGGCATGCTGCTGAACTTGTTTTTGTAAGAAAATCCCTGAGAACCCATCCATTACATGAACTTTTTCATTCAACGAAGAAAGCTCTCTAAGAATATGCAATTTGTTTCAAATCTGGTAGCATTTCACCAAACCAACTCCCCATCGATTGCCTCCTTCATTATAGAATGTAACGTGTTATGATTGTAAAGAAACCATTATATTCGCTTAGTACTTTAAATCATAGCATCATGCTCAGGAAAATTTTCAATCTCCTTCGACATAAATTTTTTGGTATGAGCCACACATGACTACCACACGATAGAAGGATGCTTCGTGACTACCATACGACATGCCTTTTTTAGTGATAATCTGAACCACATGCCTTGTACCAAATTCTTGTCAGCACATCCATGATTTCCTTCATTTATCATCCACCGTCTCTTGCAATACTTGCATATAAATCTGAGATATATGTTGTCCTATGTTCACAAACCAGATCGATTCCATCTGACATTCCTGAAAATAGCAATAACATGATCTATTATTACAGTGTTGTTAGTATATATTGCATGTATCACTAGTAATTTGAAAAGATTTCTAGTGAAAAGGAGAAAAATCCCCTAAAACCCTAGCTCCTACTTGGCCACCGGCTACATATCGATTTATCGGCTTTAGAGAGCGGCTAATCAGCAATCCTAGCCGATATAGCATTTTTCTTTTTCCTTTTTTAGTTTTTATCGATTTATCGGCTTTGGAGAGCTGCTAATCATCAATCCTAGCCGATATAGCAGTTTTCTTTTTTCCTTTTTTTAAATTTTTTCGAAACTTCCATGATTTTTAGTTTGAAATTTGTTGTGTTTTTTAAATTTGGTCTCAGTAGAAAGTCTTCAAATAATTTATAGTATTTATATAAAATTTGCATCAAAAGTTTTCAAAATTTATAAATTCTCCCAAATTCAAAATCTAAAGTTGATGGACCGACGTTACCTGCTGGTGCCGATTAGCGATTAGATGGTCGAATTAGTCGTTCGATTTAGTGAACCTTGAACCGTGAAGTTCCCAATAACTATTGCAAGCAACTATAAATTTTAACCAATTTCAAGGGATTACATAAATTATAGGTTTCAAAATCAACGATTTAACTATTCTGTAAAATAAAATAGCTAAAAAATAATGCTCATAAGGAGTATATGACAAGGAAGATAGAAATAAGGATCTCATCTATGTGTATAACTTGTCTAAAACTATAAGCAAGTGTTTGGTTGGTGGACATGGTGGGATAGGATTATTCCATCCATATGTTTTGGAATGGAAACATATGGAATGATCTTATCTGAGTGTTTAGTTTGAGGAATAGATTCATCATGTTCTATTTGGTTAATAGGATGGATTTTATGTTATGTTTCAAACAAATACAAACATATTTAGGTAATCAACCCATATCATTGTCTCATGTGCATAAAGCATTAAAAATATGGAGCAATGTATTCTCCTTCCAAACATTAATAATTAACCTAAATAAATTGTTCATGGGTACAATGCTACTAGCATGGTACATCCACCTAATATTGGTCCACCTAGGTGTACTCTTTGTAAAAGTCACAAAATTCAATTATGGTATTTGCAAAGGCCACTTATTAGTCCACACTTGCACCATGAGGAGGTCTAGTATCAACGAAGTTGTTAGAAACAAACTTGGATACCCATGTGAAAGGGAAATGTGCCCTTGGGCTATTTTTATAAATATTTTGGTGATTAGATGCCCAACACATATTGTTTTGGTTGATATGCGCTAAGTGTCAAAGAGATGCAAATCAAGAATCAAGGTATGACTCTAGCCTTAGTGAATTGTTTTTTATACTAACATATTCCTCTAAGTGCTAGGAACCTTGTCAAATCAAATGAAATTGGATTGGAGAAGTTTGGCTTTGCCCAGCCAAACTTGCATCAGCCTGCGGTTGCACCGGACTGTCCGGTGTACACCGAACAGTGTCTAGTGCTCAGGCTGGCGTGCTCGACGAACTCGCTGCTCTCGGAAAAAGTTGGAGGAGTCGAGCCTAGAATTCATCGGATGGTCCGATGTGGCAGCCGTGCACGTGTCAACGGTCGACAGCGTAATCAGCGGGTGACGCGTGGACTTCACCAACGGTCACCAGGCCGCACCAGACTATCCGGTGTGCCACCGGATCGTCCGGTGTGCCAAGGGGGCCATGGCTGCAATGGTCAGCTTCGCTAGAAAAGGAAGGAAATCACGCACTGTTCATTGTTCGGTGGGGCACCGGACAGTCCGGTGCGCCCACGGACAGAAGACAAATATGGCCTTCCAAATGGAGCTCCAACGGCTTCTAGCTGCCTTGGGGCTATAAAAGGGACTCCTAGTCGCATGGAACAGTACACCAAGCACCTCTTGAACATCCTAAGACGCCGAGACTTCGCATTCACGCATTTGATTCACTGTGATAGAGATTCAAGCACGTTTCTGAGTTGTAACTCCATTGTGCTGCTTTTGTGTGCTCGTTCATGTCCTGTGTGCGTGTTGGTGCTACAACTCTCGCTCTTATGTGTTTTGCTTATTCCCTCCTTACTCATGTGCTTATTCGAGATCACTTTGTGTAAGGTGTGAGAGACTCCAAAATGTGGAGATTCCTCACAAAGGGATATACTTGAGATAAAAAGAATCGTGGTATTCAAGTTGATCTTTGGATCACTTAAAAGGGGTTGAGTGCAACCCTCGTTCGTTGGGACGCGATAACGTGGAATAGGCAAGTGCTCCACTTGGCCGAACCACGGGATAAAAATCGATGTGTTACTTGTCTTTATTCTTGTGCGATTCTCTCTACTTCTATTCACTTCATAATTGCTCTAAGTTTAATACTCATCTTGTGAAGAGCAATTAAGTGAAGAAGTTGTCTCTACTCATTCTCCTCTCTAGAACTTGGCCTTAGCTTTCACTAAGCTAATATTAGTCAAAGTTTGTTTTATTAAGCTATTTTTTATAGGATCACCTATTCACCCCCTCTAGGTGCTCTCACCATGTTAACTTATGATCGAATGGCATGGTAGTGTGTTGAAAGCTCTAGCAATATGAGGATTGTTGACCAAGTGAGCATAATACATATACTTATGTACATGTTCAAAACCTAGAAGCTCATTCGCAATTTCAATAAACTCTTCTGCATGTTCTTGTCGTTAGTAGCGATTTCTGCTCTCTTGTTTGGTTTTGGGATAGAAAATGTTGCCACACTATCATCAATAGTTGTCACAACTACTATGTATTGCCCTTGTGTTTCTTCATTATCATCTCCTCTTGTAGTTGAGGCTCATTTGAGCCCTTAGCATACTGACATGGGGCCACTTTCCAAATATTGTAGCTAGGTCACCATAGTATGGTAGAGGCTTGTTTAAATATTCGTCATCAGCTTTGTGGTCCTACCTATGAGTGCAACAATTATTAGATACAACGAACATAAATATATTGAGAGATCATACAAGTGTGAGGTAAAATTATGATAATAAAAATAGTTGTTGAATCATACCGCTATATTGTCTATGTAGTGGTCATGATCAAGATAAATAATTAAATTGCCTTCATCCTAAAGGGTGGCACTCAACTTCCCTAAGTTAGTTGATTTTATTATACTTTCTTCTCCATGTCTTCAGATGGTTGGCAATCTGGTCACCAGTCCTTTTGAGCTTGAAATGGCCATTCAAAGCCTTAGCACAAGCATTCAAATGAACTTTTTTGAAACCAGATGATGCCATTTGCAATAATGTGGGCAAAAAAGGTGATCATGAACTGGGTTTGAGTTTATGTCCATTAACATTGTACAACCTCCCCCCACTTGCCTCAACCTCCATTGCCTATAGCACATCATGATATTTCAACAAGTAGAGTTCAAAATGTATTTTTCAACAATTAGATTTCAACATGCATATATACAACAACAATATATATGTGCATAAAAGGGGATACTCAACGAGAAACCTTCATATATATGTCCATACAAAGTAAAATACAACAACAATACATAGGTACATAAATTGAAAAAATAGCAAGGAGTTACATGCCAATGCAAAGTAAAAATACAACATCATATAAGTCCATAAAAGAAAAAATGACCAAACTAGGGGTTGCCATAGTAGTTCTGATGGTCCTTCCACATATGATTGGAAATTTCTTGCCTAAAACTAACCATAAATGCATGTTACCTTGCTTGTCCACTAGATGATGAGGCATGGCTATAAGTAGGCATCTAATTGTGCTATGGTATTATTAATTCATCATCTCCGTCTCGTATAACCCAATTATGAATAATACAACAGGGCAACCACAATGTCAACTTGGGTTGGAAAGGGAAAGTAGGGGATGACATCATCAAGATCATCAAGAATTTTGAACTGTCTCTTTAGTGATCCAAACGCATGCTCTGATGAGGACATCAACCCCGATAAAGGAACGGCTACTCCAACTAAACCAACACAAGCGCTATGTAGGAAACTATGACACCTAAGAGGGGTGAATTAGGACTTCTAAAACTTTCTCTAAACTAGGCCACAATTAAATCCCTAGAGAAAAACCTATGCAAATAAACAATCTAGAATGTGCAAACTAGGTTTTGTCTAAGTGTTGCTATCTCTACCGCAATGGCTAAGTTTCAATCCTAAACAATCTAATTATAAAGACAAGATTGAAACTTAAATGCTTAATATAAATGCGGAAGGTAAAGAGCAAGGTAGAGATGCAAACTCTCATGGATGACACCAGTATTTTTACCGAGGTATCCAGAACTACGCAAGGTTCTGACTAATCCTCGTTGGTGCCCCTACGTAAAGGGAAGCCCACGCGAGGGCCAAGCACCACGGTCGAGTAACTCCGTAGAGAGTCGCGGGCCTTTCCACGCGCAAGTGGTGCTTTGCTTCCGCCCTCTCTCGGACGCTCCCCGACATCTCCACTAATGAGCTTCTGGCCGAAAAGTCGCGGGCCTCGTTCCCTCCGGTCACGGTGGCGGCCATGACACAAACTCGATTGTTATGGTCTCACAAGACTCTCGCCCCACCCTGTACAATTACCATGGCTCACGCAAGAGCCGAGGGGTTCTGTGGTTTTTCTAAACTCACTCAACTAACTATGATTCACCTAGAGCAAGCGCTAATGCGATCTAACTAACCTAAGCACTTCGCAAAGCACCTACGGTAATCACCGAGTTATTCTATTAAGCACTTGGGTGTATGAGCACTTAGGAATGTCTATACTATGCCTTGGTTTGTTGCTTGGGCTCCCACACCTTCAAATGGCCAGTTGTGTGATGTATTTATAGGCCCCAACTCAATTATAGCCGTTGGAGGAAAGATGCAGCTTTCTGCAGCACACCGGATAGTCTGGTGCCCCTGTCTGGTGTGCCTAGCTGTTGAATCTGTCAGACGACCGTTGGCACTGTCAGCCTTAGCATCAGACAGTCCGATGTGGCACCGGACAGTCCACGCCCTCCTCCATAGTGCCACCAGGAACTAACCGTTGGGCTACTGTTCCCTGGTGCACCGGACAGTCCGGCGTGTGGCACTGGACAGTCCGATGTCCTTGACCAGATAGTCCGCCAGTGGCAACGCTTTTCTCCGTTTCTTGGACTTTGCTTGATACTTGTTGATCTTCACTTATGATCTTTATAATGTCTTCTTTTGAGGTGTTGCTTTCCTCAATGCCTTAGTCCAAGTCACTTTAGCATCCTGTGAACTACAATCATAAACACTAGCAAACTTATTAGTTCACAAGTTATGTTGATCATCAAGCACCAAAACCTTTTCAGCCAAATGGCTCGAGGTCCATTTTCCTTACAATCTCCCCCTTTTTGGTGATTGATGACAACACAACCAAAGCAAGAAAATATAACAAACATTTGAATAAAAATATGCAATCTACTTGCTAGGATGCATGAGTGTCCCCTTAAAGTGATATTATGGACTTAAGCCTCCCCGTAACTCCATAATTCACTTCCTTCCTATTTTAGACCAAGAGACCAAAACCACTTGCAAGATAAAATTTTTAATTTGGTGGTGTTTAGTGTTTGATACAATTTTCATTTCTTTGGTCCCTAAAACTTCTCCCCCTTTGGCATCAACCACCAAAAAGGAAGACAACAAAGGCATATAGAAAGCGAATAAGACTTGCCCTCTTAAAATATTTTACAATTTAAGCCTGTCGAAGAGGAAATCTCTCCGACCGGGTGGCGGATTGCACCCGCCCTAAATCCTAAGAAGAGGAGGGGCCTAAGCGTTTTGCTTGTTACGAGACTGGTGGATGAACATACGAGAGCACGCGAGGGTTTAGAGTGGTTCGGGCCACCGGAGCGTAATACCCTACTCCACTGTGTGATGTATTGCTTGAGAGCTTGTATGAACTTGTGAGTGTCTGGGTGAGCCTAGGATTGGATCTGTCTTGTAACGCCGCATGCCTCCCCTTTTATAGCTGAAGGGGGGCATGCACAAAGGTACTGAGCCCCGACATGCGGGCCCAGGGACATAACGAATATAGCACTTGGAGCCACAAATGTTTGCTGCTGGGGCGATCTTCTAGTGCCCTGACACCTGAAATCTACGTATCCTCGGCGTGCAGGGGAAGCATCACGCGGAAGGGATAATGAGCACAGTGCGCCGCATGGCTCAGGCACACTGTTTGATGACAGATTGGACAGGCGTGCCGTCTGACGCCGCCTGCCAGCGGAGAGGACTGGATGCATTAAATGCCGAGAGGGCACATCGTTCGTTGGCTTGGTGGCAGGCGGCGCATCCTCTCTGCAATAAATGCAGAGACTGCGCGGCTTCAGTGGCCCGACGTCAGACTCTACCCATTGGCTTACGTCATGAGTCACAAGCCATGCGGCAGCGGCGGGTCTCTGCCTGAGCGGGGAGCAGAGTGCAAGCCCCGGACACGTGCCAGCACCGGACCCCTTCCAGGGTAGGGTCCGGGTATTCCCTGCTCCAGAATCCCGGGGCCCGGTGGTGATCTGTCTGGACCCCACTCGGGAGGGTCTAGGATATTTCTTCGGAGGTCGCCCGTCATGCACGGGGTCTGGTGCTTCCCACGTAGCAGGTCCAGACCCACTGCATGTATCCGGGGCACGTCCTTTCCCTTGGCCACGTGGCGACTCCAAGGCGGCTGATGTTGCGCGACGGTGAGCCGCTTACCACGCAACCAGAGATTTTCCTGCCGGCACAGCGTCTTTACCTTGTAACAAGGGGTACCCCTGATTCAAGGCACCGACAGTGGCCCCTGGGCCCACCTCAGGGGAGGGCGTGAGCCTGTAGGTGGGGCCATAACCTATATCCTGCGTAAGCTCTGCATGACCGGGGACCGGGGTATCTTTTTAGCGTGCGCCATACTAACCCAGCGCGCGCATGCTATCAGTTTGCTACTGGTCACTCCAACCGTCGTGCCCATCTTCGCGGCAATCTGGCGCGTGGCCCCCACGCATGGTGGTTTGATCGTGCCCTGCATGCGTGGGGCGCCCTGTTGGCCCCGCCTATGTTAAGAATATCTTTCGACAGCGGCCCCGAGGCGACGTGGGAGCGTGCGCGGCGGTTTGCTCCTCCTGCGCATGGAGACCAGCGCCTCAGCCATGCGACTTGCGGGTCAGGGCCCCTCTGTTAGCGACTGAGTTGTTTGGGCGCTAGGTATGTGCCAGGCAGATTTTCCTAGGGCGTGTGGGGAGCCATCTCTTGAAGGAGGGGTTTTCCACGTGCGGTGGTTTTGCTTTCGCATTTTCCCTAACTGCTCCGCTCTTTCGCCTCCGAGCCTTCCACGCCTCTCCGCATTCGTGCTCCTCAGTTTTCCGCCACCGTGGTTGCCATGGCCATGCTGGTTCGCCCTATCATTACCAGACCGAGGAGGCGCTCGACTCAGTGTGTCGCCTGCTCGGGTGGGGCTCGCCTGCGTTCACCGGGAGGATCCAGGCCGGCACTACTCCCCTCGGTGATCTTGCCGCCGGGGAGTTTGTGCTCTTCGTCTCCTATCTCTTCTGCGGGTTGGCGTTGTCGATTTGACCGTTCTTCCTGCTGCTGCTGGAAAAGTTCGGACTCCAACACCAGCACCTCACGCCCACTCCATCCTCCAGGTGGCCATCTTTGTCCATTTCTGTGAGATGTTCGTGGGAGTGGCAGCTTGCACTTCCTTTTTTCGCCAGTTTTTTGTGCTGGTGAGGTCTGGGAAGGGCAAAGACCACCTTCGGGTCTACTACTTCCAGACAAGGTCAGATCCAACATTGACCTATATTGCCTCCCTTGGCGGCGTGAGGTGGGAGAACTGGCGGCACGACTGGGTGATCGCCAGTGCTGAGGTCAGCGACCGCCTTGCCCTTCCGAGTGACAGGCCTAGACTCAGCCGGAAGCAGTGGAGGGAAAAACCATGCCTCGTGCCGGAGTTCGAGCCTGTCCTAGACAGGATTAAGGAACTGGCGGTTGGTGGCCTGACCTCAATGCACGTACTCGGCGATTTCCTGAAGCATCGAGTCATGCCACTGCAGGGGAGGCCGCGTCTGTGTTGCTGGTTTACTGGCCCTAGCGATATTGGCAGGATCCAGCGTGGGCCTGGGACTGACCTGACCTGGGAGCAGTTGGAAATTTTGGTGAGGGGGATCACTGGTGAGGCTTTTATCCCCGAATCCTTGATACCTCCCCAGGGCATTTTGCCGCTCTGCGACAACCCAGGGTTGCGGTCAGCGGTGCTGGCCCGACTACCGACCCTTGATGAGAGTGGTGTGGCGGTCCGCCAGACCGGCGGCCAGGACACCCACCAGGGGATCCATATCCCTGGTGCACCAGTCGGAGCCCCCCAGCCTACTGATGTGGCCCCCCAGAGTCCCTCCTGCGGGCCCCAGTTCCTCGGACAAGGGCCAGGGGCCTGCATGCAGCTCCTCCACTCCGGACACCGCTGGGAAGTCGGAAGGAGTAAGGCGACACCGACTGCGTCGCGCCGATGGGTCCTTTGTCTCGGACCTACCCCTCGATTCGGACTCCCCCCAGAAGCGTCAGAAGACAGCTGGTGGGGGTAAGGAGGCCGAACCTCGGGTCTAGGGCGGGCAGAGGGGCATGAGCCCTCCACCGCCACCTCCTTTGGATTCGACACCACCACCACCGCCCATATCAGACCGACCGCCGTCACCGCGGGGGCAGCGGCAGCAATAGCAGCAGGGACGGCAGCAGCAGCAACAACGACAACAGGCGCCCCGCTTCCAAGGCCGCTGGAAGGTTCACTGTCCCAAGTAAGCTTAGTCTCTCCCAAATGCCAAATTTCGAGCGTAGCTTTTATGTCGATAGGTCTTGATTCGTCCTTTGCCTGTTAGGGCCCCTCCTTCTTCGGCTTCTGTGGATGCTAGTCCCCCTTCGGTCGCCATGCCCGCCGGTGGGTCTGGTTCCTAGCAGCATACATCTGCTGGGGACATAGCTGGCGATCCGTTAGTGGCTACCACAGCCTCATCAGCGTCGGTGCCAAGCCCACCATTGGCAGTGGGCAAAGAGGTTCCCGTTGCGTTTGCCTCCACCATGCAGGGTGACGCTGGTGCTGAGGTGGCGCCATCGGACCCCCGGGATCCGCCTGTAACCGTCGAGGCGATGCCTTCGAGTTCCCAAGTTCCAGTTGGGGGTCCAGAGGTGGCAATGTTGGCAACAGCTGTTGTAGACCTAGCGGCGGCGATACTGTTGGGTGCACCGTCGTTGGTTGGCGTGGGAGGCGCGTCCAGCTCCATCCCGTCGCCAACTCTGGAGGTTATCCTTGGGCGACCGCTCCGATCTGGCACCGAACATGAAGCAACGTTAACTCCCCCCAGGTGCTGTCCCACGCTCACCAGGCTCTCCGAGAAACTGAGGTGGCTATCTGGCGGGAGTGGGAGGCGCTTGAGACCGAGCACCAGCGCCTTGGCGACTTGTTCTCCCAACTGGAGGAGCGCACTAAGGCAGTGTCCTGCCAATTTGCCTCAGAGTGGGCCGAGTTTGAGCAGGAGCGCGAGGACTTCAAGGAGGACATCCAGAAGGTGTCTGGCCGAGAGGAAGAGGTGACCCAGAAGGAGAAAAATTTGGCCAAGAAGGAGGTATGCTTGGACCAAAGGGAGGAGGCCGTCACAGTGCTCCATAATAAGCTAAAATCTTATAATACGGTGCTGGAGATACAGCGGGTCAAACAGGCTGTGGCTGAGGCGAAGCTGCAGAAGCTGCAGTAGGAACTTGCCGATAGGGCCAGCGACATTACTCGCACCGAGGAAAGCCTCAAGGCGAAGGAAGCTTCCCTGGCGAAACGGGAAACTGATCTCACCTGGCAGGAGGAGGACCTCGCCTTCGGGGAGGAGATGTGGGCAAGGTGGAACAGGCTGCTGGATGAGCTTGAGCTCGAGGCAGAGGAGAAAAGGAAGCGTTTGGAGGGGAAGGTGCGGGCTCTGGAAGAGCAGGTCCACCAGTTCCAGGCAGTGCAAGTTGCTCAGGCGATGCAGACGGCCTTGGGCCCCCAGGCAGTGGAGGTGATGAGGAAGACACTCGACGACCTCTAGGCTGAGCAACGCGCTGGGGCCCAGCGCATCGCTGCCTGGGCTGGCGAGGCAAGTACGACATTAGTACCATTGGGGGTGAGCCCCATCCCGGCGCTGGAGCGGCCGGCGTCCATCTCCGACGCGCTCCCGGTGTTGGCTTCCGCTGCTGACTGCCTTCGACGTCTAGATCAGATTCTTGGCGCCCGCTTGGAGGCCGAGGGTAGCGAACTTTGCCAGTCGGCAATAGAATACGTCTTGACATGCTTCTAGAGCCATGACCCTGCTGCCTCCTTAGGGCCAGTCATCGTGGGTCCGATGGCCAATACTGAAGATGCTGCCCGGGAGGGCGTGCAGGACGTTATGGACGCGGTGGTTGGGCGCTTCCAGCGAGATCCTACTAACGATGAGTAGCCATGCCTGCGTGGAAAAAAACGAGGGTTCCGCTGGGGAGCGGATTGTAACATATCTTTGATTTCTTAAGATACTCTTTAGGTGCTACTTATCGGGCGATATTACAACTTATCTGCACGCCACTTTTCCTTTACTGTGTGCATTGTTACCAACTTCTTCCCTAGTACTTGGCCCCCCTGGGATATGGCCTCAACGTGTCGGGGCTGGATGCCAGGATTCTTAAGGAGGAACTGGTGTCGTGACCCCTAAGGGGCAACCCCAACTAGGACCCGACCTGCACACAGTCTTGGCTAGGTATTTTAGTAGCGCATCCATGGGGTCCGCTAGCTGGTATTTCTTATCCTTTGATTCACACAACAGGACCGGCTGCAGGGCGGTGGGGCGTGTAGGCTTACGGTATTTGATCATACCAAGCGACTTCACGGCCCAAACCACCCCATCATCTGGTTGCCGGGTCTGGCTACTTAATTCGGATGTCGCTATACCAGCCAGGGAAGAAAACTGCATGGGTGGTGAGACAATAATGATGGTCGCCAACTTTAGGAATAAAATCAACATAAAAACAGTTTTGTGGGTCGAACCCCTTCCTTATAACTGGATATACACGAGTGTAGGCCAACAGTCCGGTTTTACTGAGGGCGGACCTCTCTGGGCTGGCGCATATAAATGTGCTTCTCGGTTACAGGGAAAGAGACCGAACCCCCCAATCCTGTTTTTATGGGAAAAACTTACGGAGATGTTCTATGTTCCAAGGATTGAAAAGAGGTACTCCGTTAGTTGTGGCGAGGTGGACACATCCGGGGCAGCATATTTCTGTCACTTTGAAGGGTCCTTCCCAGCTGGGGGAGAGCTTATGGAGCCCTTCTCGGTTTAGTATTCGCCTTAGGACCAGGTCCCTGACCTCAAGCTTCCTACTGTGCACGAACCGTTGGTGGTAGCGCCTGAGTGCCTGGTTGTATCGTGCATTTTGGATTGCTGCTTGCCACCTGTGCTCGTCAATGAAGTCTACATCTTCATGCCACAGCTGTTCCTGCGCAGACTCATCAAAAGACTGGACCCGCGGAGAGCCCATAATGATTTCCGGAGGAAGGCAAGCTTCAGCCCCGTACACCAGGAAGAATGGGGTCTCCCCGGTGGCTCGGCTGGGCGTGGTCTGGTTCCCGCACAACACGGATGGAAGCTCACTGACCCAATTTGCGCCATGCTTTTTTAAGCAGTCATAGGTGTGTGTCTTGAACCCCCTGAGAATCTCTGCATTTGCCCTCTCCGCCTGTCCGTTACTCCTAGGGTGAGCCATGGATGCAAAGCAGAGCTGGGTGCCGATGCCCTCGCAATATTCCTGAAAGATCCGACTTGTAAAGTGGGTCCCATTGTTTGTAATGATACGACTTGGGACCCCAAATCTACAGACGATCGACTTGAGGAAGGCGACAACAGCACCCTGGGTGATGCTGACCATAGGGGTGGCCTCTGGCCACTTGGTGAACTTGTTGATGGCGATAAAGAGGTAGCGATAGCCGCTGCCGGCCCTGGGAAATGGTCCCCTTGACAGAGATCTTCTACTTAGGGAAAAAGCATGTGAGAAATAGAGGTCCAAGACAGGATTTGAATGGACTAACTTCCCCTATGCATAGGTAACATATATAATTTGACAGCATATGCATTTATAGCAACATGGGAAGTATAGAATGTGAAATATAGTCTAATCAAATATTGGAGAAGACATGTAAATGATACCCAATGTAGTCTCAAAGATACCAATTGTAGACTTGTGAGACATAAGAATACTTGTAGATTTGCAATGGAAGCTTATTGTCTTTCTCCAGGGACTCCATTTTCCTTCAATGAAACTACTACATACAATAGACTTGAAAACAGGTTGATACGACCACGCCATTAAGCAACACATTACAACCCCCAAGTCATACTACATCAACTCAAGTACAACAAACATCATCACCAACCCAAACCTTTGATGGACCAATTACACGTTGTCGAGCTAAGAAGCTACAGCAAGAGGTGCACACGCTACTTTATGAATTTCAATTAAACACTAATGAGAACTTTATGCTACCTAAGTCGTGTATGTTGATATTACTTAGGTTCACCAAAGAGGAAGGACAAAACATATCAAGGGCGAATCAGCAAGAAGAGCTATGTCTGAGTTAGTCCAGCGCAACAGAACCATCCAGAAGAAATAGTCATATCTTTTGATTCCCAAAAGCTATGAAGGCCCATAAGTACTTTTTGGAAAGCTCTTGAAGTCTAGTTTCCAATGCTTCTAAAGCTGACTTAATCAAATCTGCCAGAAAGGTAGCCGACCTACTTTAGTGCTGACCGGTCAGAAGGTCAACAGTCAGCTTGATGACTAAGTTTTCATATTAAACTGCATCATTCTACGAAGTTTCATTAAGCATGCTATATATGGTAAGAAATCTTATCAAGTTAGCTTTCCAACGCAACCAGTCTCACGTCATTTGGAGATTCCTAGGAAAAGTTATTATCAAAATACTGAAGGCTACGTAGAAGTCAAACAGCCACACGGAATTCAGCTCTGCAGATCTCCCGAATAGGCTCCTTCACATTTGCACGTGAAAATACTTTTGTTTCGTGTTTATACCTCTCTAAGGCTGGTTGTTACTAGTATAAATACCCCCTATGTCTATGATGTAAGGCAGCTTTTGATAATCTAAAATAGAACCCTTTTTGTTTAGCTGTGTGCTAACAAATATTGAGAGTGATCTCTAGCCCTTTGCTCTTATGAATTCCTTCGCGAGATTGCAGAAGCGGCGGCTTCATCCGCTCCCAAGTGGTGCTCCTACTCCCTTCAAGGTCTCCTTGATTGATTGTAGGCTGTGTTGGTTGGTTCTTTGAGAGTGTGGTTGGGCAAATTCTTGATTCAAGCTGTCGGTTAAAGACGGTGGTTGGCTTCGAGTTTTATTTGTCAGGTTACACTAGTTATCGCTTCTTGCAGCAAGTTATCTTGGCTTCTTCGAAGCTAGTTATCTGAAGATTGATCCTACGTCGTGAAGATCGGGCATCGTGACGCATCATCTGGTATCAGAGCCTCAGTTGCCACAGTAGGATTCTTTACCCTTAGCTACATATATTTTGTGTTCGTCCTATCCACCAAAAAGCCATAAAATATTTTTGTCATAGCCCTTTGTTTCAATCTGTTGTTCCAGTGAGTTTTGTTAAGTTTCAGTCCTTAGAGTCTTCGTTTAGTTGCTGGTCACTCTATCCTTTGTGTTCCCTTTGAGCCTCTTATATATATATATATATCTGAAAATATCCACAAAAAGAAAAATATGAAAACCCTCATCATTTCCTTCGCGTTAACTTTGATCCTATTTAAGTTATAGCTGCTGGTTGAGTTCTTTGTTAATTATTATAAAGTGTGCAATATCATATCGGATCTCTGTGTTTAGTTCTGTAAAAAAAGAGTATCAAAAAAAGAGAAGAAAGAAAAGTACCCCAAAAAAGTGTTGAGCAAGATTGTGAAAGAAAAGTAGAACGATCAGTTTGTTTATGTGCACAAGTGCTGCAAGTTCTTCAACCAGTTTGTTATTGTCATTTGGTGCAAAATTTTGGTTGGGTCTGATCGCAACACTTGCATTCCAATCATATTCCTTGATTTGCATCAAATCTGAAATTTCTTTGTGCGTGTGTTTGATCTACTTACATCACTCGTATCTTGTGGTCAGCACTAGGCAGTGAACTTTTAGTTGGATGGTTATTTAACTTTACAACAACTAGGATTCAGATTGCATTCCTTGTTTATTATTCCCCACCAAGCTCCACATATAAGCCATCGTAATCGGTACTTTGGTCTTGTATTCGCTTAACCACCACTTTCTTGTTACCACCACACATTTTCTTGCAACCCACAGGGACCTCATAAGAGCTTTGGTTGGTAAGAGTGGTGAGGTTGTGAGATTCTATATAGCTTCATATTCCACCTATATTTGTTGCCTTGTCGCCACTAATTTCGCAGGAAGATGGATCCCAATGCTGAGATTAAAGAATGTGTCACCATGATACAATTCAATGAGCTCAAACAAAGCATAGAAGACAAGCAAGATCGGTTGGCACAAGATCTTCAGACACTTATGACTGAAATCAGAGGTTGTCGTTGACTCCCTGATGGTGCAAGAAACCATGATGAAGATGGGGAAGAAGGTGAAGAAAATTATTCTAGAAGAGCAAGTGAACATGGGAGGAGGAATCAAGATGCTGCACGTGGTAGAGGAAGAGGACGGAATCGAAGAAATGATGACAATGAAGAATCTGAATTTGGGGATGATGATCAGTCCCAACATCGCTATGGTCGTTGTCACCATAGAGGCGTTAACCAAAAAGAGAGATTTGGGAAGCTTAAGTTTACCGTGCCAAAATTTGATGGTAGATCTGATCCTGAAGATTATTTCACATGGGAATTGAAGGTGGAGAAAATCTTCCGCCTACATAATTATTCAGAGGAGAAGAAACTTGCAATGGCATCTCTTGAGTTTGAAGGATATGCTCTGATTTTGTGGGAGCAACTTCTTCGTGATCGTGAAGAAGATGGAGAGGACCCTATTATTACTTGGCAAGAGATGAAGCGAGAAATGAGAATTCGTTTTGTGCCGAAGCATTATCGGCGTGATCTTTTCGATAAATTGCAGAATTTGAGGCAAGGAAGTTTCTCTATTAAGGAGTATTATAAAGAGATGGAGAAGGCCATGATTAGAGCCAATGTGTATGAAGACGAAGAGCAAACCATTGCACGTTTCATGGCTGGGTTACACCGCAGCATTCAGCGTATTGTTGAGTTTCAATTGTACCAATGTCTTTTTGATTTGGTACATCAAGCCACCAAAGCTGAACGCCAGCTGCAACAAGATGCTAAGAGCAACAAGCCCTTGTCATATGGTGCACGAACCATGACTGGAGGAAGCAAATCGATCTCAAGGTTTACTGATGCATCCTCAGCGACAAAAGGTTCAACTGGAGGCTTGCGATCTAATATTCAAGGCAATTCTAGTGGAAAGAACGGTGCTGCTCCAAACACGAGTTATAAACCAGTAGCATCAACTTCAACATCAGTGGGTTCAACAGCCAAGAGTAGTGGTATTTAGTGCTTCAAGTGTGGAGGTCGTGGTCATGTCATAAAGGAGTGTCCAAATAATCATGTGATCCTTGTGACTGATGATGGAGAATATACATCAGCTAGTGAAGAGGAAGCTGAAGCAGGAAATGAAGATGACTATTGGGGACCATAATTAGGGGTACCCCCAAGACTCCTAATCTCAGCTGGTAACCCCCATCAGCACAAAGCTGCAAAGGCCTGATAGGCGCGATTAAGGTCAAGGCTCAGTCCACTCAAGGGACACGACCTCGCCTCGCCCGAGCCCAGCCTCGGGCAAAGGCAGCCGACCCCGGAGGATTCACGCCTCGCCCGAGGGCCCCCTCAAGCAACGGACACACCTTCGGCTCGCCCGAGGCCCAGTCTTCGCAGAGAAGTAACCTTGGCCGGATCGCCACGCCAACCGACCGTATCGCAGGAGCATTTAATGCAAGGATCGCCTGACACCTTATCCTGACGCGCTCTCCAGTCGACAGAGCCGAAGTGACCGCAGTCACTTCGCCACCCCACTGACCGACCTGACAGGAATACAGCGCCGCCTGCCCTGCTCCGGCTGTCGTGCCACTCGCCAGAGTGAGGACGACAGCGGCTAAGTCCAGCCTCGGGCGACATAGGAAGCTCCGCCTCGCCCGACCCTAGGGCCCGGCCCCCGTCTCGGCCTCGGCTCCAGAAGACGACAAACTCCGCCTCGCTCGACCTAGGGCTCGGACTCGGCCTCGGCTCCAGAAGACGACGAACTCCGCCTCGCCCGACCTAGGGCTCGAACTCGGCCTTGGCTTTGGAAGACGACGAACTCCGCCTCGCCCGACCCAGGGCTTGGACTCAGCCTCGGCTCTGGTAGACGACGGACTCCGCCTCGCCCGACCCAGGGCTCAGACTCGGCCTCGGCTCTGGAAGACAACGGACTCTGCCTCGCCCGACCCCAGGGTTCGGACTCAACCTCGGCCTCAGAGGAATCGCCACCTCACCCCAACTCGGGTTCGGACCAGCCACGTCGACAGGAGGGCCATCATTACCCTACCCCTAGCTAGCTCAGGCTATGGGGAACAAGACCGGCGTCCCATCTGGCTCGCCCCAGTAAACAAGTAATGATGACACCTCGCACGCTCCATGACGGCGGCAGCTCCCAGCCTCTTATGTCAGCAAGGAGACGTCAGCAAGGACCCGACAGCTGTACTTCCGCAGGGCTCCAGCACTCCTCCGACGACCACAACATCACATGAACAGGATGCCAAAACCTCTCCGACTGCCACGACGACATGTACTTAGGGCTCTAGCTCCTCTCTGCTAGACACGTTAGCACACTGCTACACCCCCCATTGTACACCTGGGCCCTCTCCTTACGTCTATAAAAGGAAGGTCCAGGGCTCCCGTACAGAGAGGTTGGCCGCGCGGGAGAACGGGCCGGCACGTAAGGCCCTCGCTCTCTCTGTCTCGCTCCCGCGCGGACGCTTGTAACCCCCTACTGCAAGCGCATCCAGCCGCCCTGGGCGTAGGACAACACGAAGGCCGCGGTTCCCCCTCGCTGTTCTCCCCCCTTCGTGTCCCGTCTCGCGCCGACCCATCTGGGCTGGGGCATGCAGCGATAATTTACTCGTCGGTCCAGGGACCCCCCGGGGTCAAAACGCCGACAGTTGGCACGCCAGGTAGGGGCCTGCTGCATGTTGACGTACAGCTTCCCGTCAAGCTCCAGATGGGTAGTCCCCAACAACCTTTCCAACCCGGGACGACGCTCCGTTTCGGGAGTCTCGAGTTCATGTCTCTCGAGGGCAGCTACGACATGGTACTCCTTCTTCCGCCGCGCGACGACGACAATGGCGGCCGTCAGCCCGCCCGCTGGCGGCGGAATCGATGATGTCTTCCCCACGTGGTGGAAGAGCAACATTCAGTTCTGTCCCGTCGCCTCCCCCGCCGACGGAGGAGGAGGCGGGGCAGGCATGACCAAGAAGGGGGCAACACCTCGTCGGCTGTCAAGCGAGACGACGGCGCCGGCGCCCCAGCGGGGGACACGCCGGGCGTTGACCTCGCGTCGGAGACAAAGACGAGCGTTGTTTCCCCGCAACACGCCAACATCGAGCTGACGGATGACGCCAGCACGCTCGCGAAGGGCTTGCTGGGCGTTGCCCTCGTACCTGAGACAACGGTGCAGTCCGCCCCTGGCGCGACTTCGCCACCACCCGTCGATCAAGAGGTACCGTCCGTTTCCCATCCCGTGCCTTTCAGATTCAGCTTCGATCCACCAAGTGACCCCGCTTCGGTGGAGGCTTTCGCAAAGGCATGTCCAAACCCTCCGGGGTACCATGTGTGGTCACCCTGGGACGGACTGACGGTCGTCTCGACCTACGAGCCCTCGGGTTCCGAGGAAGATGACGAGCCCGACTCTGGTTGGGATTTCTCCGGGCTTGGTAACCCCAGTGCCATGCGGGACTTCATGACCGCATGTGACTACTGCCTCTCTGATTGTTCCGATGGTAGCCACAGCCTCGGCGACGAGGACTGTGGCCCAAGTCACGAATGTTTCCACGTCGATCTAGGGGGTCTCGGCGAAGGCAACCATCTTGGTGTGCCGGAAAACGGCGATCCCCCTAGGCCTGCGCCTCGCGTTGACATCCTTCGGGAGCTAGCTGTGGTCCCAGTCCCTGCGGGGGGTCAGGACGCACAGCTCGAGCAAATCCGTGAGATGCAGGCCAGGCTCGACGAGGAGGCAGGAACACTTGCGCAGCCTCGACTGTACCTCGGACAGGAGTGGGCAGGTCGAGCTCCGGCTGGAGAAGCGCGTCACCTGACCCAGGACGTCCAACACCGCATCGCCGACGATACCAGGCCAAGACTGCCCCCGGTTTCCAGTGGGGTCAGCCAGAACCTGGCTGCAGCTGCGATACTTCTCCGAGCGATGCCGGAACCCACCAACACCGAGGGCGGCGTATCCAGGGAGAGCTCAAGAACCTCCTAGAAGATGCCGCGGTCCGACGGGCCGAAAGCTCTGCCTCCCGAAGGCAGGGGTACTCCCCGGAGCATCGCACCGCGACTTCCGGATTCGTGCGAGAAGCCTCGGTCCACACCGGGCGCACGCGCAACACGGCGCTTGCGGCCCCGGGTCGCCTCGGCAACGAGCACCACTACCACAACCGTCGAGCCCACCTCGACGAAAGGGTGCGCCGAGGCTACCACCCCAGGCGTGGCGGACGCTACGACAGCAGGGAGGATCAGAGCCCCTCGCCTGAACCACCTGGTCCGCAGGCTTTCAGCCGGGCCATACGACGGGCACTGTTCCCGACCTGGTTCCGAACCCCGACTACCATCACAAAGTACTCGGGGGAGACAAGGCCGGAACTGTGGCTCACGGACTACCGACTGGCCTGCCAGCTAGGTGGAACGGACGATGACAACCTCATCATCCGCAACCTCCCCCTGTTCCTCTCCGACACCGCTCGAGCCTGGCTGGAGCATCTGCCTCTGGGGCAGATCTCCAACTAGGACGACCTGGTCCAAGCCTTCGCCGGCAACTTCCAGGGCACGTACGTGCACCCTGGGAACTCCTGGGATCTCCGAAGCTGCCGCCAGCAGCAGGGAGAGTCTCTCTGGGACTACATCCGACAATTCTCGAAGCAGCGCACCGAGCTGCCCAACATCACCGATTCCGACGTCATCGGCGCGTTCCTCGCCGGCACCACCTACCGCGACCTGGTGAGCAAGCTGGGTCGCAAGACTCCCACCAGGGCGAGCGAGCTGATGGACATCGCCACCAAGTTCGCCTCTGGCCAGGAGGCGGTCGAGGCCATCTTCCGGAAGGACAAGCAGCCCCAGGGCCGCCAGCCGGAAGAAGTTCCTGAGCCGTCCGCTCGGCGCGATACCAAGAAGAACAAGAAGAAGTCGCAAGCGAAACGCGACGCCACCGACGCGGACCTTGTCGCCGCCGCTGAGTACAAGAACCCTCGGAAACCCCCTGGAGGTGTCAATCTCTTCGACAAGATGCTCAAGGAGCTGTGCCCCTATCATCAGGGGCCCGTCAAGCACACCCTTGAGGAGTGCGTCATGCTTTGGCGCCACTTTCACAAGGCCGGGCCACCGGCAGAAGGTGGCAGAGCCCACAACAACGACAAGAAGGAGGACCACAAGGCAGATGAGTTTCCCGAGGTCCACGACTGCTTCATGATCTACGGTGGGCAAGTGGCGAATGCCTCGGCTCGGCACCGCAAGCAAGAGCGTCGGGAGGTTTGCTTGGTAAAGGTGGCGACGCCAGTCTACCTAGACTGGTCCGACAAGCCCATCACCTTCGACCAAGGCGACCACCCCGACCACGTGCCGAGCCCGGGGAAATATCCGCTCGTTGTCGACCTCGTCATCGGCAACGTCAGGCTCACCAAGGTCCTCATGGACGGAGGCAGCAGCCTCAACATCATCTACGCCGAGACCCTCGGGCTCCTGCAGATCGATCAATCCTCGATTCGGGCCGGCGCGGCGCCTTTTCATGAGATCATCCCCGGGAAACGCGTCCAGCCCCTCGGACAACTCGATCTGCCCGTCTGCTTTGGGACTCCCTCCAACTTCCGAAGGGAAACCCTCACGTTCGAAGTGGTCGGGTTCCGAGGAACCTACCATGCAGTGCTGAGGAGACCATGTTACGCCAAGTTCATGGCCATCCCCAACTACACCTACCTCAAGCTCAAGATGCCGGGCCCCAACGGGGTCATCACCAACGGCCCCACGTACCGACACGCGTACGAATGCGACGTGGAGTGCGTGGAGTACGCCGAGGCCCTCACCGAATCTGAGGCCCTCATCGCCGACATGGAAAGCCTCCCCAAGGAGGTTCCAGATGCGAAGCGCCACGCTGGCAACTTCGAACCAACAGAGGCGGTCAAATCCGTCCCTCTCGACCCCAGCAACGACACATCCAAGCAGATCCGGATCGGCTCCGAGCTTGACCCCAAATAGGAAGTAGTGCTCGTCGACTTTTTCCGCGCAAACACCGACGTTTTCGCGTGGAGACCCTCGGACATGCCTGTCATACCGAGGGAAGTCACCGAGCACTCACTGGATATCCGAGCTGGAGCCCGACCCGCGAAGCAGCCTCTACGCCGATTCGACGAAGAAAAGCGCAGAGCCATAGGCGAGGAGATCCACAAGCTGATGGCCGCTGGGTTCATCAAAGAGGTATTCCATCCTGAATGGCTTGCCAACCCTGTGCTTGTGAGAAAGAAAGATGGGAAATGGCGGATGTGTGTAGACTACATTGGTCTAAACAAAGCATGTCCAAAGGTTCCCTACCCTCTACCTCGTATCGACCAAATCGTGGATTCCACTGCTGGGTGCGAAACCCTATCATTCCTCGATGCCTACTCAGGGTATCACCAAATCAGGATGAAAGAGTCCGACCAGCTCGCGACTTCTTTCATTGCACCTTTTGGCATGTACTGCTACGTCACTATGCCATTTGGTCTGAGGAATGCGGGTGCGACGTACCAAAGGTGCATGAACCACGTGTTCGGGGAGCACATTGGTCGAACGGTCGAGGCTTACGTCGATGACATCGTAGTCAAGACGAAGAAAGCCTCTGACCTCCTCTCCGACCTTGAAACGACATTCCGGTGTCTGAAGGCGAAAGGCGTAAAACTCAATCCCGAGAAGTGCGTATAGGGTTGAAAACGGACGGAAAAAATCCCGTACCGACCCGTACCGTTTTCTACATTTGACCCGACCGTTTCCGTATTTACGGAAAAATATGGAAACGGGACGGAAACGGGAGAGGGCTTATTCCGTCCGTTTTTGCGGGATCCCATTTTTTTCCGGATTGAACCCGTATTTATTCCGTATTTGACAAATATGGGACGAGCCTAATATGCATTAGTATATAAACTAAATCCTCATGTATTTAGGTGACAAATTATAGCACAATTAGTCATTGTAACCATCGGCTCTTTTCAAATGACAAGTGATCTAAAGTCTTAAACAACATTGGATGTAGCTAAATGTACACATTTAGCAACCAAACAACAATAGAATGTTGCCTCTCTATATCTATTTGTTTTATATTATCGTTCTGTCAATCAATCACTAATCAAACATCAATAACATTTCTATTTGTATTAAATTATGAGTTTCCGTTAGTATTTTCGTTTCCGTTCGTTTTCGCAATTCCGTTTATCCCGCTCCCGTTTCCGTTCCCAACTATTCCGGACCCGATCCCGTTTCCGATGATAAAATGCGAATACAGAAACGAGAGAGGGGTTTTTCCGTTCGTTTCCGTTCGTTTTCATCCCTAAGTGCGTATTCGGAGTCCCCCGAGGCATGCTCTTGGGGTTCATCGTCTCCGAGCGGGGCATCGAGGCCAACCCGGAAAAAATCGTGGCCATCACCAACATGGGGCCCATCAAGGACTTGAAAGGCGTATAGAGGGTCATGGGGTGCCTTACGGCTCTGAGCCGATTCATCTCGCGCCTCGGCGAAAGGGGCCTACCTCTGTACCGCCTCTTAAGAAAGACCGAGTGCTTCACTTGGACCCCCAAGGCCGAGGAAGCCCTCGGGAACCTGAAGGCGCTCCTTACGGACGCACCCATCCTAGTGCCCCCCGCTGCCGGAGAAGCCCTCTTGATCTACGTCGCCGCTACCACTCAGGTGGTCAGCGCCACGATTGTGGTCGAGAGACGAGAAGAAGGGCATGCATTGCCCGTCCAGAGGCTGGTCTACTTCATCAGTGAGGTACTGTCCGAGACCAAGATCCGCTACCCATAGATTCAGAAGCTACTGTACGCGGTAATTCTGACACGGCGAAAGTTGCAACACTACTTGGAGTCTCACCCGGTAACTGTGGTGTCATCCTTCCCCCTCGGGGAGGTCATCCAGTGCCGGAAGGCCTCGGGTAGGATTGCAAAATGGGCGGTGGAAATCATGGGCGAGACAATCTCGTTCGCCCCTCAGAAGGCCATCAAGTCCCAAGTCTTGGCGGACTTTGTGCCTGAATGGGCCGACACCCAGCTTCCGACAGCTCCAATCCAACTGGAACTCTGGACCATGTTTTTCGATGGGTCGCTGATGAAAACAGGGGCGGGCGCGGGCCTGCTCTTCATCTTGCCCCTTGGAAAGCACCTCCGCTACGTGCTGCGCCTCCATTTCCCGGCGTCCAACAACGTGGCTGAGTACGAGGCTCTGGTCAACGGGTTGCGTATCGCCATCGAGCTAGGGGTCCGACGCCTCGACGCTCGAGGTGACTCGTAGCTTGTCATCGATCAAGTCATGAAGAACTCCCACTGCCGCGACCCGAAGATGGAAGCCTACTGCGACGAGGTTCGGCGCCTGGAAGACAAGTTCTACGGGCTCGAGGTCAACCACGTCTCCCGACGATACAATGAGACTGTGGACGAGCTGGCGAAGATAGCTTCGGGGCGGACAACGGTTCCCCCGGACGTCTTCTCCCGAGACCTATATCAACCCTCGGTCAAGACCAGCGATACGACCGAGCCCGAGGCACCCTCGGCTCCACCTGAGGCACCCTCGACCGAGCCCGAGGCACCCTCGGCTTTGCCCGAGGCGCCCTCAGCTCAGCCTGAGGCACCCTCGGCCCCCGAGGGTGAGGCACTGCGCGTCGAGGGAGAGCGGAACAAGGTCCCGCCTGATCGAGACTGGCAGGCCCCGTACCTGCAATATCTCCACCGAGGAGAGCAGCCCCTCGACCAAGCCGAAGCTCGGCGACTGGCGCGACGCGCCAAGTCATTCGTCTTGCTGGGAGAAGGGAAGGAGCTCTACCACCGCAGCCCCTCCGGCATCCTCCAGCGATGCATATCCATCGCCGAAGGCCAGGAGCTCTTACAAGAAATACACTCGGGGACTTGCGGTCATCACGCAGCGCCCCGAGCCCTTGTTGGAAACGCTTTCCGACAAGGTTTCAACTGGCCGACCACGGTGGCCGATGCCACTAGAATTGTCCGCACCTGCCAAGGGTGTCAGTTCTACGCAAGACAGACGCACCTACCCGCTCAGGCTCTGCAAACAATACCCATCACCTGGCCGTTTGCTGTGTGGGGTCTGGACCTCGTCGGTCCCTTGCAGAAGGCACCCGGGGGCTACACACACCTACTGGTCGCCATCGACAAATTCTCCAAGTGGATCGAGGTCCGACCCCTAAACAGCATCACGTCCGAACAGGCGGTGGCATTCTTCACCAACATCATCCATCGCTTTGGGGTCCCAAACTCCATCATCACTGACAACGGCACCCAGTTCACCGGTAGAAAGTTCCTAGACTTCTGCGAGGATCACCACATCCGGGTGGACTGGGTCGCCGTGGCTCACCCCATGACGAATGGGCAGGTAGAACGTGCCAACGACATGATTCTGCAAGGACTCAAGCCGAGGATCTACAACAACCTCCACAAGTTCGGCAGACGATGGATGAAGGAACTCCCCTTGGTGGTCTGGAGCCTGAGGACGACGCCAAGTCGAGCCATGGGCTTCACGCCGTTCTTTCTAGTCTATGGGGCCGAGGCCATCTTGCCCACAGACTTAGAATACGGTTCCCCAAGGACGAGGGCCTATGACGACCGACGCAACCAGACCAACCAAGAAGACTCACTGGACCAGCTGGAAGAGGCTCGGGACATGGCCTTACTACACTCGGCACGGTATCAGCAGTCCCTGCGATGCTACCACGCCCGAGGGGTTCGGTCCCGAGACCTCCAGATGGGCGACTTGGTGCTTCCACTACGACAAGACGCCCGAGGGCGGCACAAGCTCACGCCTCCCTGGGAAGGGCCATTCATCATCGCCAAGGTTTTGAAGCCCGGGACATGCAAGCTAGCCAACAGTCGAGGCGAGGTCTACAGCAACGCTTGGAACATCCGACAGCTACGTCGCTTCTACCCTTAAGATGCTTTCAAGCCATTCATATACCTCGTTTACATATGAAGTCTAACCATCAAGGAAGGGTCGGCCTTGCCTCGGCAAATCCCGACCCTCCCTCGGGGGCTAGAAGGGGGAAACCCCCCCGCGTCAAAATTTTCCTCGGAAGAAGTCTTTCATCAAAACGACTTTCACGTCTCCCGGCTATTTCAGTAACAGGACCCCAAGAAACGAATAAGAGTGCATGTAAGTGGCAAGGCCGACCGAGCCGAGGGACTCCTACGCCTCTGGGATACGGATACCTCACTCGTTGCCTACTGCGAAAAATAACTCTTACTTAGGTAAGCAACCCTGCTACTGACGAACGAGTCCGGATACGCAAAACGGGAGGAAAAGAGACACAACCTTATATTACGATGGTAAAGTGTTCTAGCCTCGACGGCCGCAAAAGACACATACGCATTCAAAATAAACTGCTCCGGCAGAATCAGGCGACGCCCGAAGAAGGAGCCGCGCCCTCGGCCCCGTCTCCATCCTTGGCGAGATCCGCCCCGGCCTCGGACGACGGCGCAAGCGGGAGGATCTCTGCTTCGAAGATGGTCGCCAGCACCGCGCTGGGGCCCGCGGCGGCCGCGTCAAGCCTCTGGACTTCGGCCAGGGCAGCTTCGTCTTCGTCGGGAAGACAATACCCCTCGCTGACCCGCTCCAGGTCCACGTCGTAATGGGAAGCGAGCACGGCGAAGGCCCGCCTGACGCCGTGATGCAGCGCCTCACGGAGTCTGCCGCGCGCATGGTCACCCAAGGCCTGCAGGCGACTCTGAGGGGAGCTCCCCGAGGGGACGTCGTCGAAACCGAAGACCCGACAGAAGGCCGAGACGGCCTCGGACATGGCCGCGTGGTCGGCCTCCCTCTGCTCAGCCGCCTGGGCAAGTGCCTTGGTGGACTCATCGAGGGCATACTCGAGCTCTGAAAACAACCAAAGCGAAAGACTTCAAACACGAGTTAAGGAACGAAGCTGAATCAAAATCTTAAAACAGCTGAGACATACTTTTGGCTCGGGCACGCTGCTCCGAGGATGCAGCTTGGGCCACGGCTAGATCTACCGCAAGGGCTCTGGCCCGAGCAGACGCCTCGGCTAACTGGACTCCAAGAGCCCCAGCCCAGCTTTCAGCCTCGGTGGCCCGACCCCGAGATTGGTCCCGCTCGCCGATGACCTGGCCAAGCTCCAACTGCTGCCGCTGCGCCTCTGCGCGTGCTGCCGCTGCCTCTGCTCCCATATCGACACAGAGCAACCAAAGGTCTGCCACCTCGGCGCTCCGTTGGGAGAGGCGCTCGGTAGCCCTGGCAAGCGTGGCCCTTAGGGACCACAGCGAACCCCAGACATCGGCCTCGCGGCGGATGAACGACGACTTGGCGGCGCTCAGATCCATCAGATCCTGAGGAAAGGAAGCGGGGCATCACAAAGAATGCCTTGGTCATGTAAAAAGCATGCTTGAAATCATTACCTGAAGGATCTTGGGAACGTCCCTGCAAAGGACCTCCAAGGTCGACCGAAGCGACCCCACCGTTGCCTCGGCGCACTCACGAAGCCCGTCCCAAGACTGCTCCTCTCGCTCATCGTCAAGAACGAAGAGGGGATCCGAAGCCCCACTGGTCCAAAACCGGAGCGACTGACGCCGCCCGTCGGGGCTGCCCCGCGTTGGGACGAGGTTGCCGCCCCATAGGACGGGTCACGGTTCTGCGCCCCCCTCCTCCGAAGCATCAAGTAGCGACGCCTCGGCCATCTCAGCGTCGGCGGCAATGGGTGGCTCCACGGCCGGAAGGGCAACCACCTCGGCAGAAGCCGGTGCCAGCGCTGGCAGCGCGTCTTGTGGGCTCGAGGTCGCAGCCGCGCCAGCAGTCACCCTCGGCACGACGGCCGCCTCGACGGAGGAATCGGCCTCAGGAGCTCGCCCCACAGCAACTTGTGCCGACTGAACCTCCTGATCAGGGACACCATGTGCAAAGGCCAGCCGGCCGCCGAGGCCTGATGCGGCACCAGCTGCAGAAGCTGGCGCCGTCTTAAGGGCTTTTCGGGGAGCCAGACTGGTCGAACCATGCCTCCGCTTGCTGAGAAGAAAGGGAAAAAGCAGGATCAGGACACACGAAGAAGGCGCCGGGACAGAAGCGTCCTCAGGTACTTACCCACTCCGGGCCACGATCAATCGCTCCTGCGGGGAGGCCCCTCGAGCCTCGGCCCTGGCAGGCACCACCGAGGCTTGCGCCACCGCCAGCTTCAGCGCCTTCCCTGCCTCGTGCTCCCGGGGCGCCGAAGGGACGGACCGCCTAGGCGCGAACACGGCGCCCCGAGGATCGGCCTCCTCTGCCGCCGGCACGGACAGCGGCTCTGGGGGAACAGGCGGGACGGCCTGGCTCCCCAGGGTCACCTCAGATACCTGGGCCGAAGGGTCGAAGACCCCCTCGGCCTACCTCTGTTCTTCGGGCCGGGACCCTGATGCCCCCGCCCCGGATACCGACAGCATCGGCCCACTCGGGGGCTGGCTCGATGACCCCTGGCCTAGCCCCAGATCCGGGCTAAGGCCAAGGCGGGCGGCCATGTCGTCGTCTTCATCATCATCGTCGTCATCGTCATCGTCAGGCGTCTCCGGCGATGGCTCCCTCAGGAGCCCATCCCTCTCCTGCCGACGACGAAGCCTTTCTAAGGCATCCCGAGCCCGCATTCGCTCGCGGGCCCGAGCCTTCTTCGCGTCCTTCTTCTCCTTCCTCTTCTCTGCGGCGACCCTCCGCACGGCTCGGTCCATCGCGTCCTCCGGGACCGGTGGCAGGGAAGGCTTGTGAGACCCCACCTCCTGGAGACGGGCAAAAAGTCTCGGCTGTGAGAACCAAGGGCAATCCGACACAAGAATGAAGAAGGAGCGGACACTCACCAGGGACACGCACCCGCGATCGGGACGCATCGAGAGCTGGGAAAAGGCGCCGGTGTCTAACTTCCCCATCGTGTCGGCAACCTGCCTCTGGAGGTCGTCGGCGGGAAGGGGGTCCGAGGACATCTGCAAACCCTCCAAGTCGACCCCCGGCGTCATCTCCCAAAGCAGCAGCCGCCGCTCCGTCAAGGGGAGCACCCTCCAGCGATGAATGGCGGCAACCACCCCCGCGGCGGTGAGCCCTCCTTTTCGCAGCTCCTCCAAGGCCTTCAAAAGGGGCTGGAGATTCTTCTGTCTCTCGCGCGGGGCCCCGTAGCACTAGTTATCGCCGGCGGCGGTCACCACTCGCTGAGAAAATGACGAGAGCCTCCCGTCGTCATTTCGGAGATAGAACCACCGGCGCTGCCACCCTTTGTTCGAAGACGCGAGGATGGCAGGGATGTACTGCTGCGCTCGCGCCTGCCTCAACTGGAGGATGCAGCCACCGGCCCGCACCGCCATGCGAACTCTTCTTTCCCCCGTCGTCGAGGCAAAAAGCTCTGCGGAGAAGAGATGGGTCCACAGGTCCCAGTGGGGGGCAATCCCCAAATATCCTTCGCAAATCGCCGCGAAGATGGCTGCTTGCGAGATGGAGTTGGGGCTGAGATTGTGCAGCTCCACCCCGTAGACATGCAGAATCGCCCGCATAAAGCGGCTTGCCGGCACTCCAAACCCCCGCTCATGAAAAGAGACGAAGCTCAACACATACCCCGGCGGCGGGGACGGGGCGACTCCGCTCGGAGGGGCCATCCACTCTGGCTGTGAGTCACTGGAGAGAGGGTGAAGCAAACCATCAGCGACAAGGGCCTCCAGATCATCCGCCGTGACGGTGGAAAAAGGCCATGGGTCGCACGGCGAAACAACGGTCACCCGCTCGGCCATCACCAAGCAGAAGAGGTGGCGGCAGAGAGAACAAGGTGCGCGGTTTCCTTTCTCTGCCTATTCCCTCAGGTTGCGAAAACCTAAGTGGGAGGCGAGCAGCAGAGTAAAGAACCGTCACCAGTCCCTCTCCCGAATATATAAAGGCCCAGGCGAGACCCGTTCAACATTTCGTCCGAACCCGCTGCGAGATTCAAAACTCAAAAGCGAGACGCCGTTCCTTGAACGGCTCGCGCACGCACAACGGCTGCCCCGCGAACCACTCGTCCCATCGCATTAACTCTGCGACAGGGCAGGCGGCACCTTTGGCAGGCAAAGCGGGCGATGCTTCACCTCCACCATAATGACCGCGTCAAAAAGGTACGCCACGACGTTCGATTTCGTATCCTTTTCCACTTCCTCTTTCTCTCTCTTGCCACAGGGACCGGGAAAGGGGATATCCCGAAAGGGATCCTTCTCGACGAAGGAAACGAGCCCCGAGCCCCCCTACTGATCAGAGGTTCGAAGGCTGGCCCCTCAGAAGGGTTCGACAGCCGCCTCAGAGCACTCGGGCTACGCGCCCACTACTGGTCAGAGGTTCGAAGGCTGGCCCCTCGGAAGGGTTCAACAGCCGCCTCAGGCCACTCGGGCTCTGCGCCCACTACTGATCAGGGGTTCGTAGGCTGGCCCCCGAAGGGTTCGACAGCCGCCTCAGAGCACGCAGAGCGAGGGATGACCCTGGGTACGTTCGATACATAACCAAGGCACGGGTTACGCTCCCGAGGTACCCTAGGACATTTCAGAGACCAGCGGGAGCGATCTTCGTAACGGAATCCCACCAGAGGGAGGCATCGAGCCCTCGGACCCCGTCAAAAGGGGACCGGGTCCGGCGAATCACCCGCAGGTACTTTTGGAGCGCGCCTCCGGGCCACTAGCCGACCCCTAACGATTGGGGCACGGGCGTCCACTCGGATTACCCGCTAGCAACTCATTGGAGACACCATGTTCGGCGCCCTCCGAGGGCAGCATGGCGCTTTCCCCCCCCTCCTCCTTGTGGAAAGGCAACGCAGGGGCGTATGAAAAAAGCCGAGTCTGTCCTTGACCATCCTTTCGCTCTGTGCGAAGGCTCGGGGGCTGCTCTCGCGAACCCGGCTCTGGCCAACCCGTTGGCAGCGTCAACATACCAGCCCGAGAACTTGGGACTCAACTATGCACCCGAGCTACGGCCAGTTCGCATGAGGGAACAACCAAACCGGCCAAGCCATCACGAAAGGCACTAAGACCTCGAAGGAGTCAAAACACTCCTCCGAGGCCTCGGGGGCTACACCCGGCGGGTGCGCTCGCGCGCACCCATCGGAACAAAATGCAACCGAGAAAGGCCGGTCCCCTTGCAAAAAAGTGCGACAAAAGCCTCCAAGCGAGTGCCAACACTCCCTTCGAGGCTCGGGGGCTACTGTCGGGGACCATAATTAGGGGTACCCCCAAGACTCCTAATCTCAGCTGGTAACCCCCATCAGCACAAAGCTGCAAAGGCCTGATGGGCGCGATTAAGGTCAAGGCTCAGTCCACTCAAGGGACACGACCTCGCCTCGCCCGAGCCCAGCCTCGGGCAAAGGCAGCTGACCCCGGAGGATTCACGCCTCGCCCGAGGGCTCCCTCAAGCAACGGACACACCTTCGGCTCGCCCGAGGCCCAGTCTTCGCAGAGAAGCAACCTTGGCCGGATCGCCATGCCAACCGACCGTATCGCAGGAGCATTTAATGCAAGGATCGCCTGACACCTTATCCTGAGGCACGCTCTAGTCGATAGAGCCGAAGTGACCGCAGTCACTTCGCCGCCCCACTGACCGACCTGACAGGAATACAGCGTCGCCTGCCCTGCTCCGACTGTCGTGCCACTCGCCAGAGTGAGGACGACAGCGGCTAAGTCCAGCCTCGGGCGACATAGGAAGCTCCACCTCGCCCGACCCCAGGGCTCAGCCCTCGTCTCGGCCTCGGCTCCAGAAGACGACGAACTCCGCCTCGCCCGACCTAGGGCTCGGACTCGGCCTCGGCTCCAGAAGACGACGAACTCCGCCTCGCCCGACCTAGGGCTCGGACTCGGCCTCGGCTCCGGAAGACGACGAACTCCGCCTCGCCCGACCTAGGGCTTGGACTCGGCCTCAGCTCTGGTAGACGACGGACTCCGCCTCGCCCGACCCAGGGCTCGGACTCAGCCTCGGCTCTAGAAGACGACGGACTCCGCCTCGCCGGACCATAGGGTTCGGACTCAACCTCGGCCTCAGAGGAATCGCCACCTCACCCCAACTCGGGTTGGGACCAGCCACATCGCCAGGAGGGCCATCATTACCCTACCCCTAGCTAGCTCAGGCTACGGGGAACAAGACCGGCGTCCCATCTGGCTCGCCCCGGTAAACAAGTAATGATGACACCTCGCACGCTCCATGACGGCGGCAGCTCCCAGCCTCTTATGTCAGCAAGGAGACGTCAGCAAGGACCCGACAGCCCCGACAGCTGTACTTCCGTAGGGCTCCAGCACTCCTCCGACGACCACAACATCACATGAACAGGATGCCAAAACCTCTCTGACTGCCACGACGACATGTACTTAGGGCTCTAGCTCCTCTCTGCTAGACATGTTAGCACACTGCTACACCCCCCATTGTACACCTAGGCCCTCTCCTTATGTCTATAAAAGGAAGGTCCAGGGCTCCCGTACAGAGAGGTTGGCCGCGTGGGAGAACGGGCCGGCGCGTAAGGCCCTCGCTCTCTCTCTCTCGCTCCCGCGCGGACGCTTGTAACCCCCTACTGCAAGCGCATCCAGCCGCCCTGGGCGCAGGACAACACGAAGGTCGCGGTTCCCCCTCGCTGTTCTCCCCCCTTCGTGTCCCGTCTCGCGCCGACCCATCTGGGCTGGGGCACGCAGCGATAATTTACTCGTCGATCCAGGGACCCCCCGGGGTCGAAACGCCGACAATGACATTGATAAATCTGAAGAACATACGGGATGTGAATTTGAGCATGGTACTACTCTAGTGGTTACACAAATCTTGAGTGTTCAAATGAAAGAAGCTGAAATTGGACAGCGACATAATCTTTTTCAAACGCGAGCCAAAGTGCAAGACAAAGTAGTAAAGGTGATCATTGATGGAGGGAGCTGCCATAATCATAAAAGTCGAGAGATGGTTGAAAAGCTTGGTATGAAGTTGCAGCGACACCCTCATCCATATCATGTCCAATGGTTGAATGAATCGGGAGATATCAAGATTGGTTATAAGGTGAATGTTCCGTTCAAGATTGGAGAGTATGTTGACACAGTGGAGTGTGATGTTGCACCCATGTCTGTGTGTCACATGCTGCTAGGAAGACCTTGGCAATATGACTGATATTCTCAGCATTGTGGAAGAACAAATCAATACACGCTAGATCTGAAAGGGAGAAAGTTTGTACTCAAGCCTATGACCCCTCAACAAATCATGGCTGAACACTTACAAAAGAAAACTAAAATTAGTACAGCAAGTAGAGGAGGAGAAGAGCAAAAGAAATTGAGTGCCATCCACAATTCGGTGAGCGAGTGCTACAAGCCAAATTCCTGAGATAAAAAGAAGGAAGAGGGAGAACATCTAGTTATGCTAGCCACAAAATCTAAGCTGAGAGAAGTGAGGAACAACCCATATCAAGTGCTCTTTGTACTTGTGAACAAAGATGTTTTGATTTCTCCTAACGACATAACATCTCTTCCTAGTGTTATGGCTGATCTTAGGATTTTGAAGACGTGTTTCCACAAGAAACACTGGCTGGACTACCTCCAATTCGAGGGATTGAGCATCAAATCGATCTTATTCCAGGGGCTGCACTTCCTAACCGTCCACCATATCGAACCAATCCTGAAGAAACTAAGGAAATACAAAGGCAAGTACAAGAACTTCTTGATAAAGGTTTTGTTCGTGAAAGCTTAAGTCCTTGTGCTGTTCCTATGATTTTAGTACCTAAGAAAGATGGATCTTGGAGGATGTGTGTTGATTGTAGAGCTATAAATAATATTACCATTCGCTATCGCCATCCTATTCCACGGCTAGAAGACATGCTTGATGAATTAAGTGGTTCCACAATTTTTACTAAAATTGATTTGAGAAGTGGATACCATCAAATAAGAATGAAAACTGGAGATGAATGGAAGACTGCATTTAAAACAAAATTTGGGTTGTATGAATGGTTAGTGATGCCATTTAGTTTAACAAATGCTCCTAGCACTTTTATGAGATTAATGAACCATGTCTTAAGAACTTTCATTGGAAAATTTGTTGTTGTCTACTTCGATGAGATTCTAATTTACAGCAAGTCTTTTGATGAACATGTGAAACACATTCGACAAGTTTTAGATGAGCTTAGAAAGGAGAAATTATTTGCTAATCTTGAGAAGTGTAGTTTTTGCACAGACCATGTTGTGTTTCTTGGCTTTGTTGTTTCAGCAAAAGGAATAGAGGTGGATGAATCCAAGGTGAAAGCAATCAAGGATTGGCCAGCTCCAACGAATGTAAGTCAAGTAAGAAGTTTTCATGGTCTTGCTGGTTTTTATAGAAGATTTGTGCGAGATTTCAGTACTATCGCTTCCCCTTTAAATGAATTGACAAAGAAAGGTGTTGAATTTAAATGGGGAAACTCACAAGAAGATGCTTTTCAAGAATTGAAGAAACGTTTGACTGAAGCACCTGTACTTATTCTTCCTGATTTCACTAAAACTTTTGAAGTAGAATGTGATGCTAGTGGGATTGGGATAGGAGGAGTTTTAATGCAACAAGAAAAACCTATAGCATATTTTAGTGAAAAATTGGGAGGTGCTCAATTAAATTGTTCTGTGTATGACAAAGAATTGTATGCTTTGGTCCGAGCGCTTGAAATATAACAACACTACTTATGGCCAAAAGAGTTTGTTATTCATTCCGATCATGAAGCTTTGAAGTATTTGAAAGGGCAAGCCAAACTGAACCGTCACCATGCCAAATGGGTTGAGTTTATCGAAACATTTCCATACATTGTGAAATATAAGAAAGGTAAGGACAATGTGGTCGCTGATGCCTTGTCTCGAAGGAATGTGTTGTTGAATCAACTAGAGGTAAAAGTTTTGTGTCTTAAAAATTTGAAAGAAATGTATAATGATGATCCTAAATTTTTAGAACCATACATTCATTGTAAAGATGGAAAAGGTTGGGAAAATATCATATACATGATGGATTTTTGTTTAGAGCTAACAAACTTTATGTACCAAATTCTTCGGTTAGATTGCTTTTATTGCAGGAGTCACATGGAGGAGGTCTAATAGGTCATTTTGGACAAAAGAAGACTTATGAAATGCTCAGTGATCATTTCTATTGGCCCAAGATGAGGAGAGACGTCATCAGATTTGTGAAGCGTTGTGTCACCTATCATAAAGCTAAGTCAAAACTAAACCCTCATAGTTTATATACTCCTTTAACCACTCCTAAAATTCCTTGGGAAGACATAAGCATGGATTTTATTTTAGGGCTGCCTAGGACTCAAAAAAGAGAGATTCTATTTTTTGTTGTGGTTGATAGATTTTCAAAAATGGCTCATTTTATTCCATGCAACAAGAGCGACGATGCTTCACATGTTGCCAATTTGTTTTTCAGAGAAATCTTAAGACTACATGGAATGCTCAAGACCATCGTATCTGACCGTGATGTGAAGTTCATGAGCTATTTTTGGAAAACATTGTGGGCAAAGCTTGGGACTAAACTTTTGTTCTCCACCACATGCCACCCCCAAACTGATGGACAAACTGAAGTGGTGAATCATACATTGTCAATGCTATTGTGAACAATGGTAAAGAACTTGAAGGATTGGGAGGAATGTTTGCCACACGTGGAGTTTGCTTATAACAGGGCAGTACATTCTACAACTAATTTATGCCCCTTTGAAATTGTATATGGGTTCAAATCTATTGCTCTGATAGATTTGTTGCCCCTTCCATTGCAGGAAAGAACCAATATGGAAGCTTCCAAGCGTGCTGCATACATAAAAAAGATACATGAGAAGACCAAGGAAGCAATTGAGCTAAAAGCAGTGCGCAAGGCTGCAAGCATGAACAAGCATAGGAAGAAAGTCTTATTTGAACCAGGGGACTTGGTTTGGATTCACTTGCGCAAGGAGCGTTTTCCTGATCAGCGCAAATCCAAATTGATGCCATGAGGGGATGGTCCATTTCGTGTTCTTACCAAGATTAATGATAATGCATACAAGATAGATCTTCCACCAAGCTATGGCGTGAGCAACACGTTCAATGTTGCTGACCTCTTACTATATACAAGTGAAGACACTTCAGAGTCGAGGACGACTCCTTTTCAAGGGGGGAGGACGATATGACCACGCCATTAAGCAACACATTACAACCCCCAAGTCATACTACATCAACTCAAGTACAACCAACATCATCACCAACCCAAGCCTTTGATGGACCAATTACACGTAGCCGAGCTAAGAAGCTATAGCAAGAGGTGCACGTGCTACTTTATGAATTTCAATTAAACACTAATGAGAACTTTATGCTACCTAAGTCGTGTATGTTGATATTACTTAGGTTCACCAAAGAGGAAGGACAAAACATATCAAGGGCGAATCAGCAAGAAGAGCTATGTCCGAGTCAGTCGAGCGCAATAGAACCGTCTAGAAGAAACAGTCATATCTTTTGATTTCCAAACGCTATGAAGGCCCATAAGTACTTTTTGGAAAGCTCTTGAAGTCTAGTTTCCAATGCTTATAAAGCCGACTTAATCAAATCTACCAGAAAGGAAGCCGACCTACTTTAGTGCTGACTGGTCAGAAGGTCAACAGTCAGCTTGATGACCAAGTTTTCGTATTAAACTGCATCATTCTACGAAGTTTCATTAAGCATGCTATATATGGTGAAAAAGCTTATCAAGTTAGCTTTCCAACGCAACTAGTCCCACGTCATTTGGAGATTCCTAGGAAAAGTTATTATCCAAATACTGAAGGCTACGCAGAAGTCAAATAGCCACATGGAATTCAGCTCTGCAGATCTCCCGAATAGGCTCCTTCACATTAGCACGTGAAAATACTTTTGTTTCGTGTTTATATCTCTCTAAGGCTGGTTGTTACTAGTATAAATTCCCCCCATGTCTATGATGTAAGGCAGCTTTTGATAATCTAAAATAGAACCCTTTTTGTTCAGCTGTGTGCTAATAAATATTGAGAGTGATCTCTACCCCTTTGCTCTTGTGAATTCCTTCACGGGATTGCAGAAGCAGCGGCTTCATCCGCTCCTAAGTGGTGCTCCTACTCCCTTCGAGGTCTCCTTGATTGATTGTAGGCTGTGTTGGTTGGTTCTTTAAGAGTGTGGTTGGGCGAATCCTCGATTCAGGCTGCCGGTTAAAGACGGTGGTTGGCTTCGAGTTTTATTTGTCAGGTTGCACTAGTTATCACTGCTTGCAGCAAGTTATCTTGGCTTCTTTGAAGCTAGTTATCTGAAGATTGATCCTACGTCGTGAAGATCGGGCATCATGACGCATCACAGGTATTAGTCTCAAAGACTTAGATTATAGAGTAACCTCCCCCTGTAAGTATGCATACAAGTTTTGAATGCTTGTAGGAGACATACACTTGATTTTGATATCAAGAGGGGCAAATTACCTATAATCCGAGATTTGGCACATATAAGTTAAATGATACCAATTGAAGTATTATACTATTGTAGTATATGTCATATGAAAATACCAATTGGTGTATCATTTACTTAGGAATGTTGAATAAGTTATGTGCTATGCTTAAACATTTTAAATCATGTAGGCTTGCTCAAGAGTATGAATTGAAAACGAGCAATCCTACCGTATGATTGTCCTAGTATGCATGTAGTTAATATAAAAAGTAAATATCACATGTAAAACTAGGCATGTAAGGTAAATACTAGATACAAGAAAAATAGATACACATATCTAAAAAGGAAATATAATAAATCTAGTTACCTTAGTCATGGGTGGGGAATTTGGGTCTAGAATATTCACTAACCCACTTGGCAATAGACTTGATCCAATATGATGCATCCCATGATATACATCCTAATTTTGTTAAGTCTCCAAATTCCCCGAGGTCCATTGGACTCCTCACTTCACTTTTGGGATCCAAACCTTCTTGGTGCTTTTCATGGTTGAAATAATTTCCTTTGGCACCCAGATGCGTCTGGCCCCTTTCCCGTTGTTGGCTTGTGAAGTTAACAGATGACGCCTAAGAGGGGGGTGAATTAGGACTTCTAAAACTTTCTCTAAACTAGGCCACTAATAAATCCCTAGAGCAAAACCTATGCAATTAATCAAACTAGAATATGCAAACTAGGTTTTGTCTAATTGTTGCTATCTCTACCGTAATGTCTAAGTTTCAATCCTAAACAATATAAGTATAAATACAAGATTGAAACTTAAATGCTTGATATAAATGCGGAAGCTAAAGAGCAAGGTAGAGATGCAAACTCTCGTGGATGACACCGGTATTTTTACCGAGGTATCTATAACCACGCAAGGTCCTGACTAATCCTCGTTGGTGCCCCTACGCAAAGGGAAGCCCATGAGAGGGCCAAGAACCACGGCCGAGTAACTCCGTAGAGAGCCACGAGCCTTCTACACGTGCAAGTGGTGCTCCACTTCTGGCTCCTCTTGGATGACGTATCCACTATCGAGCTTCCGGCCGAAAGGTGGTGGGCCTCGTTCCCTCCGGTACACGGTGGCGGCCGTGACACAAACACGGTTGTCACGGTCTCACAAGACTCTCGCCCCACTCAGTACAATTACAACAGCTTGCGCAAGAGCCGAGGGGTTGTGTGTTTTTCTAAACTCACTCAACTAACTAGGATTCACCTAGAGCAAGCGCATAAGCGGTCTAAATAACCTAAGCACTTTGCAAAGCACCTACTCTAATCACTGAGTGATTCTATTAAGCACTTGGGTGTATGAGCTCTTGAAAATGTCTATACTATGCCTTGGTATGTTGCTTGGGCTCCCACACCTTGAAATGGCCGGTTGGGGTGGTATTTATAGGCCCCAACACAATTCTAGCCGTTGGAGAAAAGCTGCTACTCTCTACGGCTCACCAGACAGTTCGGTGCTCCTATCACGTGCGCCTATCCGTTGGATCTGACACCGCAGGTGACCGTTGGCGCTGCAGGCTTTTACACCAGACAGTCCAGATGTCACACCGGATAGTCTAGTGGCTTCTCTCCACCAGTGCCACCTAGAACTAGCCGTTGGGCTACTGTTCTCGAGTGCACCGGACAGTCCGGCGTGTGGCACCGGACAGTCCGGTGTTCCTGACCAGACAGTCCGCCTGTGGCAACACTATTCTTTGTTTCTTGGAAATGCTTGATACTTGTTGATCTTCACTTGTGATCTTCATAATGTCTTCTTTTGAGGTGTTGTTTTCCTCAATGCCTTAGCCCAAGTAACTTTAGCATCATGTGAACTACAAACATAAACACTAGCAAACGCATTAGTCCACAGGTTATGTTGATCATCAAACACCAAAACCTTTTGAGCCAAATGGCCCGGGGTCCATTTTCCATACAACTTTCTTGTTGGCCTTGATTGCTATCACCTTTCCATTCTTTTTCTTTTTGATCAAGTATGGTGTAGCAGCCTTTTTATCCACCTTGTTGATGTAGGTGTTGGAGATTTTGCTTGTTGGCTTTTGCTTTTGCTTATCCCCGATCTTCACCTTGCATTGGTAAGACTTGTGGCCTTTCGTGTGGCATAGCCTACAAATCATAGTTTCTCCTTCCACAGGTTTTCACTCCTGCAGTGGTGTTATCCTAAGGAGGTTGGATTTGTTTGGCTTTGCCTATCTTATCATACAAAGCCTTGCCAAGGCGAGCCACTTCTTGCCTTCATTGCTCATTCTCCCTTGCAACTTCATTTGAACATGTTTATACAACAATATTCTCAACACGAACTTGGTTGCAGGGGTTAGAATCATCAATTAAATCAAAGCAAGAAGTAGAAGCATCTTTTTTAATAATTTTAGGTATTTCAATCAAAGATACTCCTGGGGTGCTACCAATGTTTTCTAGCTTTATAGTTAGCTCATTATTGTGTATGCTAAGAATTTCCATTTTTTCTAGCAAGTTTTCAATGGCTTCCTGTGAGCTAATTAACTTAGCCTTAAGTTTTTCATTCTTTTTAATAAGGCCATCATCGGTAGCTGAGGATGGAGCACTAGACTCTAATTGCTCAGTTTTGGTTGATAGCTCACAATTCAAATTTGAAATGTTTCAAACTTTTCTAGCAAACATTTATAATCATTTTGAGAGCTGGCCAACTTATTTTTCAAAGTTTTAAGTTGAGCCTTTTGTTTAGTGCATACATCCTAAAAAATTTACGACTTCCGCAAGCTCATCTGCGGAGGGCTTTCCCTCACCTTCATCATCACTACTGCTATCATCACTAGAGGATGGAATACTCATTTTACCTCTTGCCATAAGGCACTTGCGTGATGATCGTGATGAGCGTGATGAGGATCGGTGGTTGCACGTCCTTGAAGGTTCATCTTCACTTGAAGAGTCATCCCAAGTTTTGACACTTGTAAGCGCCTTGACTTTGCTCCTTCGCTTTGTGGGTTTGGGCATATTTGGACAGCTGTCCCTGAAGTGGCCCTTCTCCCCACATGCGAAGCATCCTTTCTTTCTTTGTTTTTTCCTATCAATGTTAAAGAGAAGATCTTCGACCTGCAGGGACACACCTATTAGATTAATCTTGCGGATCACCCCATTACCTTTCCGACGCGTCAGATTGTTTCTTCGTCCTTAGAGGATGTTGATGGTTGATTATCTTCATCATCATTACTTTCTTCTTCATCATCTTCTTCACTTGAGGAACTTGGAGTGGGAGCCTTATTTTTGCCTTTTCTTTCATCACATGCAAAAGCATATGGTCTTGAAGAAGTTGGCTCCTCTTGCCGACCCATTTTCACGACATCTCAAATGCCGCAATTTTCCCAATCACAATGGTCGGGGTCATTGTACTCAAGTCCTCCATGTTGTGAAGAATAGTGATGATGCTCTCATATATTTGTTGTGGTAGTAGGGACCATGAGGTTCAGCATAAATATGGTATCGACTATGTGATTTAGTTAAGTACCATATAAATGTGTGTCCTCTTTAAAATGGTTTAGGATTATCTGTGAAAAATCTTTCTTCCCTGTTTCAAGAAAAGTGATAAAATCTAGCTTCTCCTATTTTGACAAATAAAAAGGAAACTACATTAGTAAAGTCACTAATACCTATACTATCTAGAAGATTCCTTTTAGGGCTAGTTTCTGAACTCCATTTTCCCATGGGATTTCTATTTTCCCAAGGGAAAATGAACTAATTTCCCTTGGGAAAATGAAAAACCATTGGGAAAATGGGGTTCCCAAACTAGCGCTTATTTTGAAACTTGTTCATGATTTTTACTCTCATGTACTTTTAACTTTTTCCTAGATCTAGTTGAAGAGAGAGAGAGACTTATTTTTCTTGAAGACAATTCTGAATTCACAACTTAGATGACCACTATCATCATTCATAACCTTATCCATCAAACCACATAAGTGGTATATTTGTAATACTTTCTAACTCATTATCTTGTCCATCACTTAAAAGACCATTTTAGGAAGGACGTCTATATTAGACGACTCGACTCCGACCCTTATAATTCAACAACATTTAGCAAATTAATCGAATCAGTAACTTGACAAGGATTGTTACACATGCTAACTCATGTGTTGTCATGCCTGCTCCCGTGGTGTCATTTCGGTTGTGCCGTGTTAGAGTTAACTTGCATGTCGCACATTCATAGTGGTTAAGGCAAAACTAGCCTAAGAATCCTGCATTCAGGTGATCGGGCAAAGTCTACGGTCCCTCACCCTCGGTGTCGGGCGAAGTGCATACTAAGACGGAGATGACCGGGTTCTCGACCCTTCATGGCCAGGGGTTGGACGAGGCAGAATTCAAAATGGAGATGCCTTTATCCTTGGCCCTTCGTCGTTAGGGGTTAGGCGAGACTGATCCTTCTTGATGGAGGTCCATCGAGTCCAGGTGATCAGATATTTGCTTATTCCTCATTAATCACGCGTCATGTTATATCGATGATATATGTTCCCGACCGAACCACATGAGAGGTGGTAATATAGAATTCTTGTTAAGGTGGCGAGATAGTGGCATATAGGGGACAAGTTTAGAGAGAACGACCATGCAAAGTCTTATCATCAAATCACCACATAAGTGGCTTATTTGTAATATTTTCTAACTCATTATCTTCTCCATCACTTAGAAGACCATTTTTAGCAAGGCCGTCTGTGTTAGACGGCTCAGCTACCAACCGTGATAATTCAATATCTTTTAACAATCGGTAACTTGATGAGGATTGCTACCCATGCCATGATGCTAACTCCAGGAGTGGAAGCACACCGAGATACCTCAATATATGTACCAATGTTCAAAAAAGCGTGATTAAGTGCATGTCTAATCATGATTAGACACTAAGAGGCATGTTAGCATTGCACTTAAGCGCTAGGTGGTGGTTTACGTGGTTAGTGTGTGTAGGCGGCGTGTAATTTGCGTTGTGTGCGATGAGGCGGAAAGGAGCCATGTGGAAGCGGGGCTTGGCACACAAAAAAGAGATGCACATGAAAAATATAAGCACACGTGGGAAAGAAGGCAAGAGTTGCTGTCTGTGAGAGAAACTGAATAAGAGGGAAATAAGGCGGGAGCTGCGATTGCGTGAGAGAGAGTGAACAGGGCAGGAGCTACAGCTGCTGTCACATGAGGAGGGAAAAAGGGTCGCCACAAGACTGGTCCTCTTCCCCGGCCGTCTAGGGCCGCTGCCGCCGGTATCCACTTCCCCTTCTGGCCAAGTTGTCCATGCCACAAAGGTTAGCGCCTCTTTGCTCCTTTTCCCTAGCATCTAGACATGCTCTCCCTCTCCCTCTCCCTCTCCCTCCTTTGCTCTTGCTCTACTACTCCTCCATCTCATATGTCCTATGCTTCTATTCATTATTCAACATGGATGCTTTGACTTGGATTCTTAATTACTTCATGCACATGCTTTGTATTATTGAATAGTTAGAAATCTAACATGTCCATACTTTGCATAATTTAATAGGAATCTGATTATAGTTAGAAATTTGTTTGCTAAATTAGTTAGTACATGCACGTGCTTTGTATAGGATGTCTTCATCGGAGCCTCATGTTGTTACAACCACTGAGCCTAAGAGCAAATTAAAGAGGAAATCAAGTGACATAGGATGGGAATGGGGGTGGTTAGTTGATCCAAATGACAAGAACTGAGTGAAATGCCTACTTTGTGGCCATGAGAGCACAGGAGGAATACACAAGTTCAAACTGCACCTTGGTCATGTTGGTAGTGTTGTTGCAAAGTGCAAGAAAGTGACTGATGGTGTAAAGGCCAAGTGCAAGAAAGATTTGGAATTAGCAATTCGAAAGAAAAGAGAGAAGGTGCAGCATGATAGAGATGTTAGAGATAATGTGCAAGTGATTGATGATGAACCCATATATGTGAAGTCTCTTGTTGGGAGCTCAGACTCAATAAACAAACTTGGCCCCATGGATAGTTTTGCTCATCGCATTGATCCTAAAACAAATCAGGATGAAGCTAGAAGGCTACAAAACATTACTGATGTTCTTTGGAAGGAGAGAACACACTAGGTGCAGTAATATGTTGCTAGATGGGTGTACACACATGGTATTCCATTCCATGCTTGTGATAATGATGAGTTCAAGGAAATGGTTGAGGCTATTAGTCAATTTGGCCCTGGTTTTCAGCAACCATCTCAACATCATTATAGGGAGAAGCTGTTAGAAGAGGAGCATGCTAGAAATAAGAGCTTGCTAAAAGAATGTAAAGATGAGAAGAACCAGTATGGCTGCTCTATTATGACTGATGCTTCTACAAATATGAAGAGGAGAAGCATCATTAATATTTGTACATGTACCACTGTAGGGACAAGGTTTATTAAGTCAAAGGAGATGTCAAATGTGTCACACACAAGTGACGTCATATTTGAGTTGGTGGACAAAGCAATTCAGAATTTAGGACCAAACTTGATTGTGCAAGTTGTCACGGACAATGCTTCTAACAATATGGGAGCTAAGTGATCGTTGCATGACAAGAGGCCTAACATTTTTTGGAGTTTGTTTGCAACTCACAATAAATTTGGTGCTACAAGGCATTCACAACCTTTCAAGATTCAAGAAGAGAATTGACCAAGCTAAATCATTCACCATCTTTGTCTATGGTCACCACCGCACCTTGGCATGTATGAGATCATTCACATTGAAGAGAGATATTATAAGACTAGGGGTAACAAGATTTGTTATAGCCTACCTTACTTTGTAAATCATGATGGAGAAGAAGGATGACCTTAGAAAGATGGTTATTTATTCAAAGTGGTATGACATACTTGATGTGAAGTCTAAAAAGGGAAAGGTGGCAACAACAACAGTGCTAAGCATACCATTTTGGACAGATGTGTCACTTTGCTTGAAGGTATTTGAGCTTCTTGTCGAACTTCTTCATTTGGTATATGGGGATGTGAAGCCATCTATGGGTTTCCTCTATGGAGAACTAACCAATGCAAAGAAGGCCATTAATTGGAAGCATTTGGGAATGTTGAAGATAGGCTTGATTCCTCACTGCATATGGCTACATATATGTGTTGAATCCATACTATAGTTACAACAATAACATCTTCTATGATTGAACCATTATGGAAAAATTCATGCTATGTGTTGAGACATTTTATCATGGTGAGGATGAGAAAGCATATAGAGCTATCAATGGTGACTTAGATAGGTTTCAAACAAAACAAGGATCTTTCTCAAAAAATATGGCAAGGAGCTGCCAACACTTCGAGTTCACTCCAGGTAATATTGTGCATAAATCACATTTGAGATGTAGTTGCTCCATGTTTCATGGTTTGAGCATGACATTTCTTCATTGCAGCATCTTGGTGGAGGCTCTATGGGGGTGGAGCACATGATTTGCAAAAAATTGCCATTAGTATCCTTTCATTAACCACTAGCTCATCTGATTGTGAAAGAACTTGGAGCGATTTTGAAAAGGTTAGATTGTCCTTAACTCTTAAAATATCTTTCTAGTACCAATTATTTACACTTATAACAAGGATTAAGACTTGTGAGCATATTTATTTTGCAGACTCATACCAAGAGAAGGAACATTTTAATAACATAACACCTCAACAATCTTGTCTTTATCCAATTCAACGATAGAATGCTATCTAAGAAAGAGAAAATTTCCCAAAACAAGAACTATGAGGTGCTCTTGAGTTCTAATTCTTTAGAAGCTTATTTTTCTTTGAGGGAGGGGATGAACAAGCATTAGTTCAAATTAGGGATGAGGATGAGGGAGAAATGCAAGGGATTTGTATACCATAGTCTGTCCTAGGAGATACAATGGGAGTAGAGGAAGAGCTTCAATCTCATTAGTGTTTGAAATCTCACAATTGTCCTAGAAGGCATAACACGGATTGTAGGAGGTAGTCGCCGAAGAACACTGTTGAGGACACAAGATTGGAGGGAGGTAGTCACTTAGGGCGCCCCAACTGCGCCGTATCGGAGGATGTCACGCGCAACCGTCGCCGCACGCACCCCACGCCTTCCGTGGACATCGCTATGTCCTCGTGCCTCGTGCGGCACCATCGCTGCTCGCACGTCGAGGAGTGCCACTATCGTTCGTGGGTTATGGTGTGCTGGCGCCGCTCAGGCCTAGGGGTGTGACGTCGTCGCTCGCCCGCCTCGGGGCCCTAGGGTCATCGCCGCTCGCCCGCCCTTGGGCCCGACATTGCTTGCCCTTTGAATCAGGGAGCCACCACTGTGACCGTGCGCTCTAGGGCAACCGCCGTTGTCGCATGCGCCTAGGTGGACACCGTCGCTTGTGCATCGGGGTGGGGCGTCAAAAACTAAGCCCTAGCGCTCTAGGGCTTATTTTATAGATGTCCGGACCTGGTCCGGCTCAACCGGATGACACGTCTGGCCAGGGCTTTCTCTAGTTATTGGAAATATATATATATATATAGTTTGTATATTTGGAGCCCTAGGCTTCTAATAACTAGATGAAGCCTTGGCTCAACGGTGCCATCCGGTTTAGCTACACCAAGTTCGGGCAGCTATAAAAACACCACTAGGCCATCAGGGATTAGGTTTTAATGGGGTGGGTGGCGGTTCTCTTGGGCAAGCGAGCAGCGACGGTTTCCTCGGGCATACGAGCGGGCGATCCCGGGGGACAGCGCCGGTGGCGCGCCGAGGCGGGCGACCGGTGGCGGTGCTCCCCCAGGATCTAGCGACAACGATGCTTCTGAGGCGGGCATGCAAGCGCCGATGGCGCTCTCGAACCGAACGAGAGACGGCAGCGGCCCTAGGACCGGTGGTGATGGTGGTTGCGCGAGGCGTGGTAGGCTTCGGCAGCACCAGTGGTGGCCCTAAGGGAGCGCGGCGGCGACGGATCTTGGAGGAGCACACGCGGTGGTGGATCCCAGAGGCGCGCGCACGATGTCGGCTCCTCGAAGGCGCGTGCCCCGGAGTGGCGCCCGCTGGCGTCCCACCTCCCGCGACAATGCCGACCTTCCCTAGGCACGAGCGACGACGATGGGCTTCCCTAAGCGACGAGCGGTGGCGGATCGATGACCCTCTTTTTATGCTATTTTGTATACATATTTATGCCAAACGACGGACTTCCCTAAGCGGCAAGCGGTGGCGGATCGACGACCTTGTTTTTATGCTATTTTGTATACATATTTATGCCAACATCAATAGGTTTTATGATACATTGTCAGTTCATGGCTCTCCTTCCATCTTTTGTATGTTTATAATATTTCTATTCACATTTTATGTAAACGTTTATTGATTTCTACGTAGTGTACCACAATACATAAATACCTTCGATATGTAGCATAATTAGTATCAGTATATATCATAAACTGGTTATAACGAGCCTAACTGCATGGATGTTAGAGAGATTATATTTTTATGGACGAAATAAAACATTGAATCCTAAATTTATGCGCATGCAATTGGAAACATATTTTGTATATAGTGTACCGCAGTGCATAAATACATTCGACATGTAGCATAATTAGTCTCAGTGTATATCATAAACTAGTTCTAACGAGTCTAGATGCATGGCTATTGGAGAGATCCTATATTTGTGGAGAAATTAAGCATTTAAATCAGATTTTTTGTTTCCGTGCATTTCAATTCATTTCCTTTCAACTCACATTCTTACCATCCTAAATTTATGCGCATGCAGTAGAAAACAGATTTTCTACACGGTGTATCGCAGTGCATAAATATCTAAACCGTGTAGCATAATTAGTACCAGTATATATCATAAAGTGGTTTTAATGATCATACCTGCATGGTTATTGTCAAGATCCTACTTTTATGAACGAAATAAAGCATTTAAATCAGATTTTTTGTTTTCATGCTTGCCAATACATTTTCTTTCAACGCACATTATTGTCATCCTAAATTTGTGCGCATACACACTACCGGAATCAGTTCCTTTGCCGTGTGTCTCAGACACACGGCAAAGGCAAATTTACACTCGGCAAAGAACGATCGGTAAACTGTACATCGGCAACAGCCTCTTTGCCGAGTACTATTTGTCGGGCACTCGGCAAAGACTTTGCCGAGTGCCAAACGGCACTCGGCAAATAAAAGTCACCGTCACGGTGCCAAGTAACGGTGACGGATCCTTTGCCGAGTGCCGTCTATGGCACTCGGCAAAGAGGTCAATGTTGCCGAGTGTTTGCTCGAGAGGCCCTCGGCAAAGACTGACCCAGTGGGCCCCACTGCCAGTCCTTGTGCCGAGTGCTCTAGTAGGCACTCGGCAAAGGAGGCTTCTTTGCCGAGTGTCTGTTGGACAGGTACTCGGCAAAGAACCCTCCAGTGGGCCCCTTTGCCAGTCCCTTTGCCGAGTGCCTTGGCAATGGCACTCGGCAAAGATGTCTTTGCCGGTTCCCAGGTTTCCTTCTTTGCCGAGTGCCATTGTCAGCACTCGGCAAAGATGGCTTTACCGGTTCCCAGGTTGCCTTCTTTGCCGAGTGCCGTGGTCATAGCACTCGGCAAAGCGACCCTTTGCCGAGTGTTACACTCGGCAAAGTGACCAGAATGTCCCTTTTTTATTTGCTTTTGTTGTTCCATCCAAACAAACAAAAGATATATATGATTCACATCACATTATATATCAATCACATCACAGAATGAACACATTTATCATCAACACCATATATATCACAAAGTCTCACTAAAGTCTCACAAATATAAGTCAGGATCATCACAAAACAGATATAAGTCTGCATCATCACTGACATCACCAAGTATCTCACAAGACAAAGCCTAACTAACATCACCAACACTCATAAAGGTAAGTCTGGATCATCACAAAACAGATCATCAACGAGGTGGGCATCTGGACTGGTTCGGCGAAGGGCTGGACGAAGCATGAGGGTTGTTCGACACCGTCGATTGACCCTGCATAGAGAACAGATTGTATGTGTGAGAACATATGAATATATATCATGCAGTACTAAAATTTTGATACTCACAGGAGTAGTGAACTCTGTAGGGTCAGCTGTAGGGAACAATGGAGGTGGTGGAGCATGACCCTGTGCGGCGCCAAGGCTCTGCATGTACGCGAACATCTCCGCCATCCTCTTCTCCAGCTCCTCACGTTGCCTCCTCTCATCATCTAGCTGAGTCTGTAATATTTCGCCCTAATGTTACGATAATGCAAAGAGAAGATATATAAAAATCAATGAACAATGAATAGATAAGGAATAACCTGGAGTTGCTGGATATGATGCTGTGAGGTGTCCTGCCGAGGTCGTATGGCTGGGCTCGCGCTCGTGCTCCTTGCTCGCACCTGAGAGAGAGTGGGAGTGGAGGACGAGTCGATTGCCCCGTCGGCAATCCAGTACCGCCCATGCCTCTTGCCTCCTCCGACCCTCATGAGGACATCTCTGTCGATGTCCTCGGTCCTCGGATCGTAATCTGGCCCATGGACCTCCTTGGCCATGGCGGTGTACTCACTGAGTCGGCTGTGGATGGCGGGGTTGGTGTACGCCTCGGGCCCGTCATCCGGGTTGTAGGTGACGTCGGACGTCGCCTTCCCCTTGTGGGCCATGGCATATGCCGAGAACGTGGAGCAAGGCGCGCCACCATGTGCCGCCGACTGCGAGAAAACCAACGATATGGTTAGAAATCATGTCTAATCGAAAGTTATATACCTAAATAAAAAAGAGCGCGTACCCATGCTTCCGCGTATTTGCCCAGGCTGCGGCTGCCTTGATGGTGGGAGAGACCTTGCATCAGCAAACGCCGTTCCCGGCTAGCGTTGTGCGCCTCGTCCCACTCAGCCGAGCACCACCTCTGCACCATCTTCTCCCAGCACTCAGGATGCGCGGCGCACCAATGAGGAATCATCTAAAAAAATATAAGTACACCGCATATCAGAAGATAAGAATAAGCATATTTAGTACCAATAATAAAGTTTTGTATTTACCTGCAAGTACTGGTCCGCAGTCAATGACATGGTTCGGGCGTCCTTCTTGTTCACCTTCTCCCCAAGGACGGAGCCGTGGTAAGTGACGATGGCCTGGATGCGCGCCTCGTAGTGCATGTCCACGACGAGCTTCTTACAGCACGTCGTAGACACCACATCCGCCCTGGCCTCGTATCCAGCATCGCACCTGAAGAAATCCTACATACAAAGACGATGTATCCATACATTATTTCAAGAATATGCAACAAATGCGACTTATTAAACAATATAGTGCGAGGAAGACTTACCCACAGCTCTTGCTTGACCCGCTCCGCCTTGTTGTTGAATTGTCTACCGTCCCGATCTACTGCATCGGGGGCGACGGCGTAGTGGTCGAAGGTGTATGCTGGGCTCGTCACTCCGGCGTACTCGACAAGTCCAGGGAAGTGTTCCCGGCATAGAAGGCCGAGGATGCCATTGGGGTTGCGGCCGTGACCCCCTGCAGTCTCCAAAACCATCCAAGACCTGTCCAAGTGATTAAGATGAAGTATTAGTTTCTATTATTAATTTGAACATATAATATGAAAAAGCAGCAACAACATCTAAAGTTACCTACCTCTCTCCATCGGGTCGTATCAGCGGACGTCTGTCATGAAGTATGGGTCGCTTAGGTAGGCTCGCGGGACCTCGCAGGTAGATACTCCTCGAACCTGAGGAGCCAGAACCTGAGACGTCCTGCTGAGCGGCGTCGTCGTCCTGCTGCGCTGCATCGTCGTCGTCCTGCTGTGCCGCATCGACAGCGGCTTGCTGCTCCATCTGCTGCTGTACGGCGTCGTCCTGCTGCGCCTCCTCCTCCGTCCTACGGGTGCTCCTCCTCCCCCTCCCCCTCCCCCTCCTCGTCCTCGTCCCACCGCCCACCATCTTTGTCCAACAACCTGCAATTAAGAGTAAACAATTAAGCACAGATAAAAAAATATGTATTTAGAAACATATGCAAAATAAATGAAATATAGCATTACATCGATTAAAAATAATCTTCATATGTGTCCGGGTTAGCCGGATCATAAGTGTCATCATCACTATCAACCATTTCATAGTCAACATCATCTGAAGGCGCAATTTCGTCATTGGCATTGCCTTCAAGTATTTCTAAGTCATTCTCATTTTGCACCTCATCATCCTCGTCATCAACAACCATTTCAATATCTACTTCCATTCCGATCGCTTCGGTTAAGTCTATCTCAAATTGCCCTTCGAGCCCATCTTCTTGGAAGAACTCTCCATCATATGTGTCCGGGTCTAAGTTATAATCTTCATCGTTTGGAACAGGTAATTTAGCGTGCGGTGATACCTTATACACAACATCCCAACCCTTAAGATGTTGTTTCGTTTGGCACGCATATGGAAGATAATACACTTGTGTGGCCTGTTGGGCCACAATATAGACATCGTCTCCTGTTAAGGTGGAATCCTGTCGAATTTCGACTATCCCAAGATTAGAATGTGTCCGTCTCGTAACTTCAGGGTCAAACCAATGACATTTGAATATCACTGGAGTAAGAGGTTTGGAACCATAAAAATTGAGTTCATATATTTCTTCAATTCTTCCATAATACTCGATCTCGTCAAGCCCGGGCGTAAAGACTCCAGTTCTCTTAGGTTTCTACACATAGTGTCCCACAACTTTCTCCGAACATTCAAAAATTTTTATCGCAGCCTGTACATATGATATCATGACACGTGGACAAGTTTCAGGATTTTCTGACTTTGTTTGTGTTTTATACAATTTTTAAACATGTGGATGGCAAGTTCACGGCCATGTTTAGTGAGCATGTTGCTCGAAGTTTCCGGTCCGCTCCTGGAATCGGTCGTAACTTATGCTAAGTAACATGAATATCATTTTTGAATGCACGGTTTTCCAAGTTTCGAGTGACCTACAGTTCAAATCTAAATTTTCCGAAGAAATTCAAATAAACGAACTAAATCTACTAACGATTGAAAACTCTGTTAAAATTGTCCACAAATGATACATGTAGGTCTACATAGTGTAGGAACATACCACAAAAATTTTGAGAGACAAAATAAAAAAAATAAAAATATACTTTGCCGAGTGTCTAGAGATGACACTCGGCAAAGTATGCTTTGCCGAGTGCCTACTATGTGGCGCTCGGCACAGAACCTCTTTGCCGAGTGCCAGCCGTTGACTCTCGGCAAAGACTGACGGTCGTCAGCTTTGGGACGGCCGCTGACGGCCGTTTGCCGAGAGCCCCCTTTGCCGAGAGTTTGACACTCGGCAAAGTTGTCTTTGCCGAGTGTCGCCCTGTGCCGAGTGTTCAGCACTCGGTAAAGGTCGCTTTGCCGAGTGCCTAACTTTACCGAGTGCAGCACTCGGCAAAGCCTTGTTTGCCGAGTGCCCGACAAAAGACACTCGGCAAAGAATACAACACTCGGCAAAGCCTGCGATTCCGGTAGTGACAGCAGGAAACGGATTTTTTACGTGGTGTACCACACTGCATAAATATCTACACAGTGTAGCATAATTAATATCAGTATATGTCATAAACCGGTTCCAACGAGCCTTGCTGCTTTGCTTGTAGAAATCCTATTTTATGGACGAAATAAAGCATTAAAATCAGATTTTTTTTGTTTTCATGCATGTCAATCCATTTTTCTCTCAACCCACATTATTGACATCCTAAATTTGTGCACATGTAGCAGAAAACTGATTTTTTGTGCAGTGTACCGTATTGTATAAATACCTACACTGTGTAGCATAGTTAGTATTAGTATATTTTATAAAATATTTCTAACGAGTCTATCTGCATGGCTGTTATAGGGATTCTATATTTATGGATAAAATAAAGCATTCATTTTTTGTTTCATGTATACAGCATTTAACGGATACACTTACTAATTTCTCGCGCATGTAAATGAAAACAAACTACGTGCATGTAAGGAATGGATGCATGCGGCAGATGGACTGACGACTAGGCTATGGCGTGGTGCATGACTGAGACTTACTGTATCCTATGAAAGCCCATGGCTCCCAATAGAATAGACGTCATATATATATATATATATATATATATATATATATTCTTAGCTTTGTTAAAAAGGGCAACCTCACATTGATACAATTACTTGCACACACAAGCTACAGACGCTTAGATATCTCTCACACTAGGGGTTTACATTATTCGAAATCGAAGAGTAAGTACTTAGTAGTGTATATGGATATAAAATGGGAGTCTACATTTGATTCGTTATAGCTAGAGACGACACTCCTGTTTTCTCGGCTACTTTGCTTCGATTCGTTTGAGTGCAGGTGCAGTGCTGTCCCGGCCGAGCTGGAGGGAGGTTGCGGCAGTATATGGAGTCATGAGGCGAGATGGGTGGTGGTGGATGCAAGCGCCACCGCCTGCGCCCACACCTTGAGCCGAGCCTTCACGTCCATCGGATCCGCTCCTCCTCCTGCTGCTGTAATTCGTATATAATAATTAATCAACGTCCATTCAGCATTCATTTAGAAAATCGAATCGATGACTACTAGTAATAATAGCTATGCACCATATGCTTAGCTATCTCATCTATACAGCACCATCTATCAGCAGACGGATGAATCTCATGATGACGGCGGATGGTGACACGCAGGGAGTGGATTGGATGGGATAGGATTAACTGTCCAAGCCATGCATGCATGGTAGCAATAGCCGGACCAGTGCGGGAACATGGTTTATGATGATAGACTATCAGCTGGATGGCGAACGTCCGTAATACCCGCAGTGCCGGATTGCAGTCTGATAATATTATATTTATGCAGAATGGAGTAGTGGCTGTCGCTGTTGTGTTAATAGATTTAGAGGTGAAAATATAATTCGTTTTAGATTAAATATACATTGGTTAGTTAAATCTAATTCGTTTTAGATTAAATATAATTCATTATCATTTATTAGTGAATTTGCTAAAAACAGTTAAAATCGAACTATTAGCTAAACTGTTTGAATGTTTTCAGCTAATTTTAGCAGCTAACTATTAACTCTGCTGCATTCAAACATGACCTTAATACTTTGCGACCACGTAGAGGCTGGATTATAGATGACAAAACATGCCACACAGCACAACACTGCACTAGCACAATATAGTGTCTAAGAGTAAGTATAATAGAGTGACATATACGAACTATAAGTAGGGCTGACAATGGACCATAAATTTTACACTATAAGATTTAAGGATCGAATCGGGTTAGGTTCGGGCTCTATTTTTATTCATTTTTGAACTATAATTTATTTAGGGCCTTGACATTTTGTGAAGAACCATTTGGACCACGATCCATTACCACCCCTAACTATAAGTTGTGAGAGAAAGAAATCGAACCAAGTATTAAATATATAGATTGTATCATGAGAGATCTATTATATGACTAGACTTTTAGTTGACCGAAAATGGCGTAACCATTTCTTAGAGTCGACATGCCTTGTCAACACTATAGGGCTCTAGAACCTAGTAGTGCCCTTGCTTTTATAGACATTATTTTATTTTAAAAGCTTAAAAGATCTAGATATCTTTAAGCTTACAAATATGATTTCAAACCATGAATATTCGTATCAATATAGACTAGATTTATCGAATTTAAAACCATAACAAATCACGGTTCACAATCACATTCACACATTATAATCACATCTATAAACCATCAATTAGTCTATGTCGTGTCTAATCATGTTGATTACTTGACCGTGTCGTGCTTATGCCAGCCTACCATGTTAGGGTGATGATGTAGACCCCGTGCCATATTAACATGACACTACATGAATTGTGTCGACGCTACAAAAATCTATTGTAGCCAGTACCAACCTAGCTATTTAGCACGGTCTATTTAGAGATACATAGCACGGAGAGCGAGGTCTAGCACGTTGGAATCCTGCAGCCATCTAATGGAATCCTATATAATTGACCTAATCCTCTCCGTGACTTTAGGCATATATATACTAGCGCGTTTTCAGTATGAGAATTAACAGACGGTCAATATAGATGGTAGTAGTATGTACCCTGCGTACCATCAGGGCAGGAGTCGGCGCCGTCGCACGGTGAGTCGGGGCCGCTGCCGGGGCTGCCGCCGCCGCCGGACAGCCCGTAGCACTGGATCTCCACGGTGCAGTCGGAGGGCAGCTCCAGCCCGAGGTCCCGGCACGCGCGGACCTCCTCCACGTCCATGGCCACCCCGCCACCGGCCTGCTGATGCTGGGAGTGGGACGACCTCGGCGACGTGCCGACCACCACCACCACGGGGGTGTCCGCGTCGGGGGCGCCGCCGTTGCGCTGGTGCCAGCTCCGCTTCGCCTCCCACGCGTGGTCCAGCCAGGCCTCCCGCGCCGCGCGCTCGCGCCGCACCACGCTGAAGCTGCTCCGCCTCTGCTGCCTTTGCTGCTGCTGCTGCTGCTGCATCCCGCCGCCGCGGAAGAGACGCGCCCACTGCTCCGCCTCCGGGTCCTCGCTGTCGCCGTGCTCCTCCGGCTGCTGCTTCTGCCTCCTCCTCGTGTCCTCGATCGCCAGCCACGCGTGCGGCGGCGGCAGCGTCCGCGTGCCGCCGAACGAGCGCCGCGCTGCCGCCACCCCGGCGTCGAAGGTGGCCTTGCGGTCGGCGTCGCCTCCTCCTCCCTCGATGGCCAGGCGAGACACCCGCTTGCTCACCTCCTTCGCCACCACGGCTGCGCGGCTAACAAGGTCGTCATGCTTCTGCTGCTGCTGATCATGCTCCTCTCCGTCGACGATGAAGCTGACACGCTGCTGCTCCGTCGTCGTCGGGCTCGACATGCCTGACCTACACTGCACCTACAAGCTAGATAGTCAAACTAGCTAGTTATGTGTGGATCGCGAGGGATCGGAGACGAAAAGTGGAGCAGGTGAGCGAGAGATCAGAGAAAGCGAGGGATCGGTGGTTGCTTTGGGTGGGAATGAAGCGTAGGCTGGTGAGGCAGGGTCTATATATATATACCTGGCTCCGGCCATCGATGGGGGACCCGGTGGCGCGACACATGGACACTGGACGGCGGCCAAATGGAGACGGAGAGGATGAGGATATAGGCAGCTAGCTGCAGATAGGATTGTGCGTGACGTTGGACGACGCTGTCAGCTCTCGCTGTCTGCATGCATGGTGTGGTATGGCCACCATATGCGCGGTGTGGCATGGCATGGCAGGCATGGCAAGGGAGTATATCAACAGTGCCCTGTTCAATCAGGCGTACGTGCAGGTCTCCTGTCTCCAGCAGGGCGTAATGAATTCGTGATGCATGACCGCCCGCTAATTAATCCAGGAGCATATAAATTTGCAGATGCTGCTGCTGCTGTGCACACTATTGTTATGCTTGTTATCTGCTGCAGTGTTGAGTGTTGACCTGCATGATGCATGGATGGGCAGCCTTCATACTTGTGGATGGTGTCAACGACTCAATCTTAGATGTAATTTCACAAGAGGATATATAGCGGGGGAAACAATTGGTTGGTCGCTGCCGTCGTCAACCGGTAATGCTATAGAAGGCTATTTCCAACACATCCCTATGTCATCTTCTATCTCATCCTCGATCTATTTCAAATTTTACTCCGCAAACAGTGTCAAATAGTGTCATCTACAGTTGTGCGTCATCTATTTTACACTACTCGCTAAAGACAGTCTAAATGAGCTGTGTTAAATGGACCGGCACTAGATTCGACACGACTCATAGTACTTTCGCAATCAGCACAGCACGACATGATCTAAATAGTGTCCATGTAGATGTGGAACAAGGTCCAGTGTGACGCCCTAGCATGGTAGGCTAGCACGAGCACGGCACGTCTAAGTAGTCGACGCGAGTAGACACAACTTAGATCAATTGATAGTCTATAGATGTGATTACAATGTGTGCATGTGATTGTGAATTGTATTAGTTATAGTTTAAATTATAATAAATTTGATCTATATTGGTATGAATATTCATGTTATGAAATCATATTTGTAATGTTAATGATGTTCTAAACCTTTTGAGCTCTTAAAGTAAAATAGTGTCTAGACTGACACGAGCACTACTAGATGTTGTGGCATGACATGATTAGACAATATAGCATCATGCCAGAGGTGATAGATGTGCACATTTACATGCACAATATGACTCGATTAGTAAATCGTGCTTGATAGTATGTGTCTAATAGTGTCGTACTTTATGGTGTCCATGCCAGTTTCACCATCTTTACTATATTAAAACATTAGTTTTCGTAATTCCACGGTTTCCATCATTGTTGTGCTCTCTCGCATTTAAATACTAAAAATGCTAAAATTATATATAAATAGTGATTCAAACCATGGTTGTTGGTTCTAAAACTTATATTCACATTCACCTAGCCAACAGTTTTATATCTAAGCATAAATGAAAACCGTCACAATAGGAACAGAGACCATTTTCAGCAGCCACTGCTAATTTTGACGGCCAAACAACAGCCGTCGATAATTAATGGTAAATTTCGACGGTATCCTACTGGCAGCTACATTGTTTTTGGTAGCTACTGGCAGCCATAGAAAATATGCTATTTTCGACGGCTAGGTCTGGCAGCCAAAAAAATAACTCCTTAATTTCGATGGCTCCTTCGCGGCCGTAGAAAATACTTTCAGCTATTTTTTATGGACAGAAATCGCTGCAAATATGCTCATTGCCACTAAAATTAGGTTATTTACAGCGACAATGAGCCTATTTTCAACGGTCTGCTGTCGAAAATGGTATACAGTTCCATAGTATTTAGCATTGTACGAATATTTTGCTAGTTTATTTGTAATGCACCGCTTTCAATCACGCACTGCAAACCCTATTTATAAAAAAGTAAACCAGTTTGACATGTAGTTGGCGAGAAACAAACTTTGTTTTAAACAACGGCAAGAGCTTTGCCGCAAGATATATATTAGACAATAGTATGAGAAAATACCAGGGAAAAGAAGTTAAAAGAAACAAATTGTCTAATTGCATGTGAACGTCTAAATAGATACGGAGAGGGGAGAGAATAAATAGATTTGGGATACATTTGTTCAACTATAGGAGATGGGTCTTCCATCCAACAACATTTGTTCCGATTGTTTTAAAATTGTTAGTGATACTAGCTTTAGTATTGGTTTAAAATATCTAGCTGGTGCAGAGGATATTAGTACCGGTTGAAGCCATTACTATTGTTAAGTTATTTAATACCGGTTCTTTAATAGAACGGATACTAAAGTTTGAATTTTTAGTGCCGATTGGAAACACCCACCAGGACTCAAAATCCAACGGCTAGAGCAAAAAAACAATGACACCTTTAGTAACCTTTAGTATTATTGATCATTGGGCAAGTGCGTGTCTAGACCACAAATTTAAGCAAGAAAAGAAACCAGTTCAAGAGAAGAAAACAACAAACATGGTTATTAGCGAGACTGGAGAAGGAAGTTCGGGGTATGGTAACTATTTACCTACTGTTCTTTTAGTGTGTCATTCACCTGAGTGGTGGGCTGATACTGGCGCCAATATTCACTAGTAGCTTGACGCGCGCACTCGGGCGCGCTTTATTATAATATATAAATAGTAGTTGATATTTAAGTTACTTTATATATATATATATATATAGGGAAATGGTCTAAAAAATAAAGTTTTTTAATACTTACCACACTTATTATATAATTCATTTATACCGAGGATATTTGGTACGATAGAATACACGTTAATATAGAGATCGATTGAGCAAAAAATGCAGAATTTCTTGTATAGCTAAACATGCAGACCTTTTAAAAATAAAAATGAAAAACCAAAACTCACCTTCTGAACTCCTCTCCAATCTCGGGCGTGTGCGGTCCGGCGGTGGCTCATGGAGACAAGACTGTCTTTCTTTCCTCTCTCTCCATTTCGCTGGCTGTGGTCTGGACTCTGGAACGTTCGCGCGTATTGCTTTGCTGGAAGGCAAGCCGTTTTAGATCCGTTGATTCCCAGACGTATGGACGAGAGAAAAAATGTTGACGTGGACAGGCTAACTGCGCTCCCTTGCTCCCACGGTTAATATAGTAAATGTGTGTGCTGATATTTCTTTGTTTTCTTCTTATCAGTGCAAATAGACTAAAGTCTTGCTGATGGATAACGGATCTCATGCACGTGTTCTTGGCGGTGGTACAGTAATACTGAAGTTTACTTTGGGAAATACGGCATTGTTGAAGAGCGTGCAGCATGTCCCCTCCATAAAAATAAATCTAGTTAATAGCTCTCAATTGTGTCTGAGATGACTATAAATTTATCTTTGAGTCTAATAAATGTATACTGTCCATGTACGGAACAAACATTAGTGGCCTGCCCTAAGGCTCACGCGTACTTAACCTTAAGAGGCCACGCCATAGAGACAAACTAGGTCAGGGTCGGCGCCGGTCATGGAGCCTATACTAGCGCGCCCCCATGATGATGGGGAGTCTGTTCACGACACATCCAGCCACAACGAGGTGGGCACTATATATTCGTGGAAAAATGGAGCCATCCATGTGTAAAAAATATATGGATGTCTGATACTCGATATTTTTCCCATGCTCGGCATATACCCTGACTGGCACCGTGAACAGTGTGTCGAGCCGTGTAAAAAAGGGATGCGGAGCCGATAGGGAGACTGCTGCAATTGGTCTCGTGGGGCCTATACTAACATCCATGATGAGGAGGGTCTGTTCAGGACACAGCGAGCGACAACGAGGTCGGTTTTAGATGGGCCGCGTGACCATTGGGCACTATATATTGGTAGAAAAATGGAGCAATCTATGTGTAAAAAATATAGTAGTACTATGGATGACCAATACTCGATATCAGGATTGACGGCATTTTTTCCCCCGGTGCTCGACGTCGACTCCGACTGCCGCTACCTCCTTTATCTTTCCCCTGAAGGGCTCTCTGCCTTCGCATGTGTTCGAACCAAAAATGGGCTGGTGGATTGTCCGGCCCTGAGGCCAGACGGTCCGCGGTCCGGACGGTCCGCGCCTGTGGGCCGGACGGTCCGCGCATGCGCAGAACAGATTAGGGTTCCGAGTTTTGTGGTACGGTTGTTAGCTAAAATCATGAGATAAGCTCGGAAATTAGTTTGTAAAGGGTCCAGCCCCCCTCCTCTATAAATAGAGAGGTATACGGCCGATTTGTAATCATCAATCGAATCAATACAACTTCTATTTCGCATTTTATCTTAGGAGTAGTTTTAGTTTAGCCCTAGTTTAGCCTTCCAATCCCCAAATTCTCCGCCTCTCCTCGACTCTACGTCGATTAGAGGAGTCTAGGTCGGTCTACCCGAGCCTAGACACCACATAGGATCTCTACTCCCCGACGGGGTCCCTCCCGGGAGCGAGATCCAGGCGCCGTCGGCGATCTTCCGCCGTCCCTGCGTACGCGCGGACCGTCCGGCCCCAGGGCGCGGACCGTCCGGACGTCAGGCAGGAGCCCTAGCCGCGCACCAGGCCGCGGACCGTCCGGCCCCAGGCCGCGGACAGTCCGCCCCTGTGCAGAGAGTACCACCGCGCCTCGCACCAGGCCGCGGATCGTCCGGCCCCCGCGCGCGGACCGTCCGCCCCTGTGCAGAAGGCACCGCCACGGTTCTTGTTGAGTGTTTGGCGCTCCAAAAGGGCGTCAACAGCATGTCAACGAAATTGGATCTTGGATCATTCTTTTTAGGTCTAAGAAAACTACAAAATAGTATATATACTGATGGTATCCGGAGGAGCTGCCAAGACTTTTCGAATGAAAAAAAAATTGCATATATGTAACGCATGCACGGTCACACGAATAAAGAAATCTCGTAAAAACCAAGACTCGCACAACGTTATCTGTCGCAGTGTGGTAGGTTGAGAAGAATTAAAAAAAAATGTCGGTTTCACTGAATTCATCTGCCAGATCATAATGAGCTGCATGCACATGGCGACACGCTGCATCTGAAGGTTTCAGCAGGATGGTTTGGCGACCGGCGTATGACACAGCATACACCAGGATTATTTTCGGCGACCGTACCTGACTGCCAAAAATAAGACCGTCAGCCACAAAAAAAATAAGATTATTTTTCATGGTCTGCCATAAAAAATAAACGGATTTAAATCAGTTATTGGCTTTCTTCTCTTTTTCTTCTCTCGACACTATCGCGCTCCACCGCGCCGCCCACACCACGCTGCCTCCGCCCCAGCCGCGCTGCCCCCGTGGCCCTCGCCCCAGCCTCCGGTCCCAGCCGCCGCTGCCGTCGAGACCTCCTCCCGCCACCACTTTCGTTCGCTGTCGCCGAGCCCTCCTACATCGATTTTTCGTATTTTATTCTATATTTTTAGCGGCTGTTATTTAATTACCGCCGAAATTAATATATATTTGTGGTTAGGCTTGTTTAGGGTTTAGTTTTTATGATTATTGTATTATTTAGTTCGATTCCGTTATTTTATCAGTGGCATACGTGGTTCAGTGTTTAGTGGTATATTGTATTTATGGCATAAGTTTTATATGAATACATAGTACTATTATATTATTAGTTTTTATAAATTTATATTTTCAACTAAATTTTTTCGGCGGACAGAAGCCGCCGTAAATAGGCTAGATATCGTCGAAAATAAGCTATTATTGGTGGTATATAGTCTATTTTCGCCGGCTTACCGCCGAAAATGATCTCGTGTGTCCGTCAGTGGCGTGCATAAATAAACTAGCGTAGCCATACGTTAATTCGTTTGGGTATACATGATTGCCGACACATGGAATATATAATGGAGCATCAGCATCGACGATGCATGTACATGTCCATTTGCTTATTACTGCAGATATATAGATGGATGCAGTAGTGCAGGTGTTGCAGTCATCGGATCGGAGGCCATCATGGCCCCAGATAGCTAGGAAAGGGACGGAGAGACCCATGCATGGCTTGCATGCGCCGCCGATGAAATGACTGGTAGCTAGTACTAAGCAGTATGCATCACCCCGGCCGGATAAATATAATACCGGCCGATCGATCGGAGTGGTGATCGTTAGGCTTCACCATCTATCATATTAAGATATGGACTGAACTGGCCCATGTCATAAGCTACAGCTAGCCATGGATAGCGCGGCGGCGTGGCCGGCCGTAGCGCTTTCCGCGAGCCGCGGGGAAATAAAGGGAAAGGAGAAAGGAAGAAAGGACGAGGGGACGGCAGCTAGGCAGGGCCGCCGCGAGTGGTGGCACGTGGCGCTCGCGCCCGGCTGCTGCGGGTGACGCGGCGGTGGCGGAGAGGAGCCACCTGGGGTGTGCTGTCGACAACGCGGTTACCCTCCGATGTCGACGCCTTACTTTATTTATTTATTTATTTATGTATCATCATTAACCGGTGCCGTTCATTCTGATTTTGACCTGGACCTAATCCAGCTCTTTCCTCTTTGTTCTCCTTTTAATTGGGCCCGAGCTTCCCGAGGGCACGATTTGTTTGGGAGCGAGAGGATTAGGATATGTACACAGCTAGCTAATTAATATCCTATATCTTGAGTCGTGTCTAGGGCTAATTGTATAAACAACCAAGAAACGGCTCTTTTGAAGCCACGACTCTAGCTCATCGCTCAAGACTGAAGAAACAACATCGGTGTTGCATTATATGAGTTAACCTGTGTCTTCCGGGTCTCACATTGCCAACACCAACAGCAGACGCGCGTAGTTGATCGATCATTCTTTAATATAAAGCATTAATTTAAGATACAAGGTTTTTAGATACGTCCTTTATATTTAACTATGTCTTAGATGTATTTTATACTTGAGATCCGTGACGTTGTATGTAATTATACATGGCCTTAGTATATTATTGAAGGGACTAAACTCCTTTTGTATTCTATATTGGATGGAAAGTGGTTTTTAATTGGTAGCTATTTATTATCCCACACGTGTAAAGCAGACACGCATGCATGCAGCAAAGTAGATAGGAGTAGTACATATAGTATATACACTAGTAAAGTTGCAGCATGCTGCGCAGTTGTGTAGTGGGTGGAGCAGCAGCAGGAAAGAGTTCGCCACCGTGTGTACGTGTACGACCACACCATGCGTGTCCCTATACCTCACGCATGCATTCATGGCGCTTTAATTTTGGCGTACGAAGAGTAGTTAGATATGCATGAGGAGATTACAAAACCGTCGAAAACCGTGGCTTGGTTAACGGAAACTGTCGGTAGACGGTAACAATTTACCTACTCACTCCAGTGCAGTAAAGGTAGTCGTTTAGGACATGATTGTGCATACCAAGGAGTGATTAATTATCATAGAGTTTTCCCTGTTTGCCCCTATTAAATAGGGATATGGGTGCATTAATGTCACCAAAACAATTAGGCTTGATTGGTTGCTACAGCAACTCCAATGCATTCTAGACTGGAGGTCTCAAGTTCAATTCCTCTTAAATGCATCTTTTTTTGTGCAATTACTAGGGGCAACAACGTCCAAATCCTAGACCCACACGCACTATGACTTCTTTTTGTGCACGCTCGGTCACGCGCAGGATGACTTCTTTTACTGCACCGGAGGGAGTACGTTTTTTTAAATTCAGTCCAAGTTTAAAAAATTTATAAAAATTTTAAAAAAATATTATAAACAACTATATATTTTACTGAGTAATTTGGTATATAAGATATTTAAATTCAAATCAGTTTAGCCTATAAAAATAGAAAAATATATGGATCCGTTAACAAAAAATCTAAATATCCCTCTCCTTCCAGCTCCTTTACTTTCCCTATTCCCTTACCTGAGACTGAGAGCCCACAGACCCGTCGCCGTCGCACACGCAAAAACCGTCGCGTCCGCGCCGTTTATCGCCCGCTTCATCGCTGCCCCATCCGTTATCGCAGGTTCCCCTTGCCGGCGGTTTCCACCGCAAAACCTGCAGTAAACCGCCCATGGAGAGAGGTAAATCATGTATTACTACTGATAAACCGGTTATAGTACCAAGATTTAGCTCCGTTTTAGATATTTAGTGCCTAGATTTGGTTTTTTAATGTTAAGGTTTTCAGATTTCATTCATGTTTGTGTTAATAACTTAATACATAGTTATTGTTAGATTCCGTTCATGTTAGTTATATATGTAACTCATAATATTATTTACTACTACTATAAATATGATTTGCTATTGTTATTATAGATGTGATGACTTATGGTTTATGTATTAGTTATGGTTTAGTTATTATTTCAAGTTATATGATATTTTTGCCACATCTGTAGGAGACATGTCAGATGAAGATAGAGATAGAGAAAGAGAAAGAGATAAAGTCTGGTCGCACGAAGAGAAGGTTGGCGCAGGTTTCATATGCAAGTATTGTAGAGAAACAAAGAGCGAAGGGGGTGGTACCCGATTGAAGGAGCATCTCACGCATAGAGGGAATAATGTCAAGAAATGTCCCTCTGTTCCTCAAGACATAAAGGATTTGTGGTACTCGATTGGGAAGTGGGCACATCATGAAGCGATGATTCCATGATTCAAAGCGCCCAAAGAATCTGTAGTTGGATGTGCAACTCATCAAGTTTACATAGTATGATGAAGAAAGCAATCGGAGGTTAGTTAGTGAAATGGAATGCTACCAGATTTGGCACTAACTACATGTTCTTGAAAAGTTTCATGAGAAGGAAGGATAAGTTCATGGTATGGTTTATGTCACCAGAATTCAGGCAATCAAGTTACTTCCTAACTGAAATGGAAAGATATGCTTTCAACAACATCACCAATGTTGAATGGTGGGAGAACATGCAATATGTATTAGATGAAGTTGAACCTCTCTATGTGTTCCTAAGATTTGTTGATCAGGAGAAAAGTCCAACACTTGCTGAGGTGCACATGCAATACACAAACACCAAACACACATATCAAAGTAAGTTTGAGAATGACAGCGCCCGCTATAACACGATCATGGATGTGGTTGATGCTAGAATGAACACTGTCATAGACACATATGTGCAACCAGTGTGTGCCTTGCATCCATATGTGAAATATGTCATGGGGACGACGAACAATCTCATGACAGATCTTCGTAAGGGTGTTGAAAGGATGTTTGATTCGAATACTGCTGTAATGGCACTCCAAGAGTATGACTTCTTTAAGAGGAAGATTAGAGACTTCTCAAGTGAGCTTGCAACGAGAATGGTCGTTGACTGCGGGACATCTCCTTCGAGTTGGTGGTCCATGTTTGGATTAGATACACCAACACTTCAACGTGTTGCTAAGTGGCTGCTATCACAGTGTGCCTCGTCAAGTGGGTGTGAGCGCAACTAGAGTACTTTCGCCTTCATCCACACAAAGCTCCGCAACAAACTTGGCTACTTGAAATTACATGAGCTTGTGTTCGTGAACTATAACCTTCTTCTTCGCATCCAACGAGCAACTGATACACCAGAGCCTAGTGAGTTTGATCCTGCCTTGGCCTTCATGGATCTATCACTACATAGGCATAATGAAGCCATTAGAGATTGGATGGAAAGAGGAAGATCCAGTGCACTTCCAACATTGGATGAAGACTCACCTATCAGTGACACTCCTCTTCCTAGCACGCTGTTTACATCGCTTGTACATGAACAAGGAGGCACAAAGAAAGTGCAAGAATGGCCCGATGAAACAATTGGCGACACCCACCTTGGCAAGTGGAAGACAAGACTTGGTCCATCAGATAGGAAAGGAAAAAAAGGTCAAAATCACCGATCAAATCAAAGAGGAAGAAGAGGATGAAGACATTGATGATAACACAACTGACCCTAGTGCCATGGTGATGCTGGATTATATGGTGCAGGAGAGAGCGGTGCAGGAGGGAGTGGTACACGAGGGAGTGGTGCAGGAGATTGGAGGTCCACTGGAGGAAGTCAGTTCACCCATTCCACACAAGATTCTTACCATGATGCACCTCATTCATAGCGGGAGACAATAAGTGGTCGGCGTTGTTCGGTTTCATTTCCTATCCAAGATGGAATCCGTAGCTCAAGTAGCTCCAGTTCTTCTAACCATCCGACTGGAGAAAACCCAGTCTATAACCCTTATGCATGGCAATGGCAACCGGGTCAGGGAACCTATGGACCCCCTCCACCATCATGCGAAGTACCACCATCGATCATGTATGGCTATGGAAACTATGGACCTCCTCCACCACCATATTCAAATTTATCAAATATGTATCCACCAGGACCACAATATGGGTATGGACAAGTTCCCGCTGCACCGGTATGTTCTTTTGCTTTGTGGATAAGTATTTATTTGTCATTCTTGTTTTCTCGCTAATGTATCTCATATCTTTTGTATAGACCTATCACTATAACTATGACGGATTGGAACAATATCACGATCTTTCCAACATGCTTGAGTACTATCACTATGACTCGAGCTGAACATGTGAGTATTGTGAAATAAGTCGACCTATATGTCGTTGCCTCGTTGGAGAGGTGTAAAAGAATTTGTATTTGAGTATTACAAAGTTCGCTGGTTGTTTATTGCATGAGAACTGGAGTTTATGGTTGCATATATATGTTGTATGTTATTTTGGTGAACACATGTCGTGTGGATGAATTAATATTTACTATGCAATGTGAATTGAGCAAACTACAAATAAATCCTGTCAAAATTTTTCATTTTTTTACAAAAAACAGCAAAAACCAGTTCGCTTCGCGGTTAACCGGCGGTTTCTACCGGTTTTTCGTCGGTTTTGCGTTTGTTTTTCGATGGTAAACCAATTTGAATTCAAATTGATTTGGCTTGGTCAAACCAGCCAATTTTTACCGGTTTCTACCGGTTTACCGGCGGTAAACCGTTACCCGTGGGTGGCGGTTTTTGCATGTGAAACGGTTTTGTAAACCGTGACTCTGACACATGAATGGGCCAAGGAGGCTAGAGGCCATGTGTTTGGTGTGAACTAGCTGCACACACACAAGTGCGCCCCCATGCCAGCTGTCGGCTTGTCGATCGTGCAGATGCTGGAGCTCTGGATTGGACGCGTGCGGCGGCGATGAGCGAGGTCGACGTGGCACTCATGCATTCGGAAAAGCCATTATGGGCCACAGACTTGCATGTTGGGCTAGGCATCGCGATGGGCACGGTGTTCCTCCCCCTATCCATCGGCCTTTCCACCGTTTCCTGTTTCCCATCAAAGACAGTACAAACAAACGTGCAAAACACTGTTTTGTATCGTAGTTTGCACTGTTTGTAGAGTAGAATTTGAAATAAAAGGTGGAATATAACGTCTGCTGGAAATATATAGCCTCAGAAGGCAAACGTACGGCTTCACTAGGACGACAAGGAACAACAATAAATGCTCACGGACACGATGACAGTTCAAGACATAGGTCACCTTGCCGCATGGATAAATTTATCGATCGATTTTCAGCGGTTACCAGGAAAAAAAAACCTGTTCCCGACGTTGCGCCAGATTAGAAACCACCGGCAAATTTTGATTTTTTCGATAGAAAATTTTGACATTGTAAAAAAATCATAAAAACTTGATTTTTTAATAAAAAACTAGATGGTCCCATCATCTCAAAAAATATATTTAAAGTTAAAAATCATCTTTTGGCATGGAAAAAATTAAATTGTTTTGGACCTGTTAACCCAAAACCGAGACCCGTTAACAAAATGGGTACCTCGCGCTTCACATGTGTGTTGTGCACTCACCTACTCCACTCTTTTCCCTCCTGACCAGACAACAACTGCAGCGGAAACCGCTCCTCAACCTGCGAGATCTGCTCATTTTGCTTCGGGGAGTTGGCAGCGAGAATTTCGGCAGATTAGGCGGCGCCGCACCCATTACTAGAGAGATAGCAGGAATCGTTGCTTTCCTAGCGAGATCCGGTGCTTCAGTAGTGGTAAGCGCCTATATTTTAGCGGTTTTTGTTTTTTAGGCGGCTTGTACCATTTTTAACCTTTTTCCATATGTGTTTAGGGTATTTTGTGTGCTTATATGGTTAAATAGTTTATTGTTTTAGTGAACTAGGCATGGTTAAACAATAAGTAGGTTGAACAAGGTTATATGCTTTTTGTTAGTCAATGCTTTAGTTGATAGTTCTAATTTCAAATCTATTTGTTAGTGAGCAGCATATATTCCTTGCTAGTATATTATCATATATGTTACTGATATTCGTTACTAGTTGATAGTTGTTGTTTAAATGTAGCATATAGTGAGCAACATATATTTGTTAGTGAGCAACAAATACTTGATAGATGTTGTTTAAATATAGTTGTTTCTTGTAGTATAACATGCTAGTATTAGTTTCACACTTATTTGCATTGTTGTAGGTGAAATGTTGGACCTAGTGTGGGAGCATGGTGAGAAGACTGGTTCTGGTTTTAGGTGCAAGTATTGTCATGAAGCGAAGAGTGGTGGCAGTGCTACTCGTTTAAAGGAGCATTTAGCACATCAAGGCAACAATGTCAAGAATTGTCCCTCCGTTCCTCCTGAAATAAAGAAATTCTTTGCTAGTGAGTTAGACAAGACTGTAAGGAAAATGGACCCCGGGCCATTTGGCTAATTGAGTTTTGGTGTTTGATGAACAACACAATCAGTGAACTAATAAGTTTTCTAGTGTTTGTGTTTGTAGTTCACAGGATGCGAAGAGAATTGGACCAAGGCAATGAGGATGCAACACCTCAAAAGAAGACATAAAGATGCATAGGAGTCCAATACTCAAGAACAAAGAAGCCCGAAGAAATCAGCGAAGAAATCCAAGATAAGGGCTGTCAGCCAGCGCCTGGTGGCGCACCGGACATTGGTGTCCGGTGTGCACCGGACTGTCCGGTGAGGCACCGGACAGTCTGCGCAGAGAGGCCGCAGACAGGCACTCTCTGGCCGTAGCACCGGACTGTCCGGTGTGCCAACGGGCAGAAGGCAACGGTCGGATCCAACGGTCGACTGCTACAGGCGCCAACGGTCGGCTGACGTGGCGTGCACCGGACACTGCACAGTAGATGTCCGGTGGTGCACCGGACTGTCCGATGCACCCGATGACAGAAAGCTGCTGCTTTCTGTCCAACGGCTAGTTTGGGGTGTGGAGGCTATAAATACCACCCCAACCGGCCATTCTCAAGTGTGAGAGCCAAGTGCTTAATAGAATCACTCGGTGATTAGCGTAGGTGCTTTGCGAAGTGCTTAGGTTAGTTAGACCGCTTTAGCGCTTGCTCTAGGTGAATCCTAGTTAGTTGAGTGAGTTTTGTAAAACCACACAACCCCTCGGCTCTTGCGTGAGTCGTTGTAATTGTACCGAGTGGGGCGAGAGTCTTGCGAGACCGTGACAACCGCGTTTGTGTCACGGCCGCCACCGTGTACCGGAGGGAACGAGGCCCGCGGCGTTTCGGCCGGAAGCTTGATAGTGGAGACGGCGGGGAGCGTCCGAGAGGAGCCGGAAGCGGAGCACCACTTGCGCGTGGAGAAGGCCCGCGGCTATCTACGGAGTTACTCGACCGTGGTGCTTGGCCCTCGCGTGGGCTTCCCTTTGCGTAGGGGCACCAACGAGGATTAGTCGGGACCTTGTGTGGTTCCGGATACCTCGGTAAAAATACCGGCGTCATCCACGAGAGTTTGCTTCTCTACTTAGCTCTTTACATTCCGCATTTATATTAAGCATTTAAGTCTCAATCTTATTGTCTTACTTGTTTAGTGTAGATTGAAACTTAGCCTTTGCGGTAGAGATAGCAACACTTAGACAAAACCTAGTTTGCACATTCTAGTTTTGATTACTTGCATAGGTTTTGCTCTAGGGATTTAATTGTGGCCTAGTTTAGTAAAAGTTTTAGAAGTCCTAATTCACCCCCCCTCTTAGGCGTCACCCGTTTCCTACAAGTGGTATCAGAGCCTGGTTTGGCTCATTTGAAACGCTTTAGCTTCACCGCTAAAAGAGCCGACGCTTTTTAGAGGAAGGGATGGATACCCATAGGCCACCACACTTTGACGGCACTAACTTCCCATATTATAGTGCTAGAATGGCTTGTTACCTAGAGGCCGTTGATCTAGGTGTTTGGAGAGTCACTCGTGACGGGATGAAACCCCTCAAGAATCCCGAGAAACCCACCACGAGTGAGGAAAAAGAAATTCATTTAAATGCTAGAGCCAAAAATTGCTTGTATGAATCTCTGAGCATGGATATTTTTAATCAAGTATTTACCTTGAAAACTGCTAATGAGATTTGGCTAAAACTGCATGAGCTCCATGACGGCACATCAAATGTCCGTGAGCAAAAACATTGCCTAGTCTTAAATGAGTATAATTCTTTTGCCATGAAAGATGATGAGCTTGTTAGAGACATGTATTCTCGTTTGAATCTAATTATCAATGAGCTCAATTCTATTGGCATTAATAAGCTAGGTGATGCGGACATTGTGAGGAAGATTATCTCCCTGCTACCACAACAAAGATATGGGAGCATCATCACCATCCTTCACAACATGGAGGATTTGAGCAACATGACCCCGACTATTGTGATTGGGAAAATCGCGGCCTTTGAGATGTCGCGAAAAATGAGTCGGGGAGAGGAGCCAACTTCCTCAAGACCATATGCTTTTGCATGTGATGAAAGGAAGGGCAAAAAGAAGGCTCCCACTCCAAGTTCCTCAAGCGAAGAAGAGGAAGAAGAAGAAGAAAGTGATGATGATGAAGATAATCAACCGTGCACATCATCCTCCGAGGACGAAGAAACAATCCGACGCGTCGGAAAGGTAATGAGGATGATCCGCAAGATTAATCTAATGGGTGTGCCCCTGCAGGTCGAGGATCTTCTCTTTAACATTGACAGGAAAAAGCAAAGGAAGAGAGGATGCTTCGCATGTGGGGAGAAGGGCCACTTCAGGGACAACTGTCCAAATATGGCCAAACCCAAAAAGGAGAGGAGCAAAGGCAAGGCGCTAACAAGTGTTAGAACTTGGGATGATTCTTCAAGTGAAGATGAACCTCCAAGGACGCGCAGTCACCGGTCCTCATCACGCTCATCACGGTCATCACACAAATGCCTTATGGCAAGAGGTAACAAAACCATTCCATCCTCTAGTGATGAAAGTAGTAGTGATGATGAAGGTGAGGGAAAGCCCTCTCTAGAAGAGCTTGCGGAAGCCGTAAAATTTTTCCAGGATGTTTGCACTAAGCAAAAAGCTCAACTTAAAACTTTGAAAAATAAGTTGGTTAGCTCTCAAAATGATTACAAAGGTTTGCTAGAAAAATTTGAAACTTTTGCAAACTTAAATAGTGAGCTAACAACTAAAATTGAGCTATTAGAATCTAGTGCTCCATCCACTGCTACCGATGATAGCCTTATTAAAAAGAATGAAAAACTTAAGGCTAAGTTAGCTAGCTCCCAAGAAGCTATTGAAAGTTTGCTAGAGAAAATGGAAATTCTTAGCATACACAATAATGAGTTAACTACTAAGCTAGAAAACATTTGTAGCACCCCAGCAGCATCTTTAGTTGAAATACCTGAAACAATTAAGAAAGATGCTTCTACTTCCTGCTTTGATTTAATTGATGATTCTAACCCCTGCAACCAAGTCGTTGTTAAGAATATTGTTGTAGAGACATGTACGGATGAGGTTGCAAAGGAAAATGAACAATTAAAGCAAGAAGTGGCTCGCCTTGGCAAGGCTTTGTATGACAAGAAAGGCAAAGCCAAACAAATCCGACCTCCACAGGATAACACCACTGCGGGAGTGAACAAGCCTGTAGAGGGAGAAACTGTGATTTGTAGGTTATGCCACAAGGAAGGCCACAAGTCTTTCCAATGCAAGGCGATGACCGGGGATAAACAAAGGAAAAAGCTCAAGCAAAAGCCATCAAGCAAAATCTCCAACACCTACATCAAAAAGGTGAACAAAAAGGATGCTACACCATATTTGATCAAGAAGAAAAAGAACGGAAAGGTGATAGCAATCAAGGCCAACAAGCAAGCCAACAAAGGAAAGGGGGCCAAACGTATCTGGGTGCCAAAGGAGATAATTTCAACCATGAAAAGCACCAAGAAGGTTTGGATCCCGAAAGGGAAGTGAGTGGACCAAAGGTCTACGGGAATTTTGGAGACTTGGCAAAATTGGGATGTATATCATGGGGTACATCATATTGGATCAAGTTTATTGCCAAGTGGGTTAGTGAAAACTTTGGACCCAAATTTCCCACCCATGACTAAGGTAACTAGTTTTATTGTATTCTTCATTTTTAGATATGCGTATCTATTTACCTTCTATCTAGTTTACCTTTCTTGCCTAGTATTACAATTGTTATGTACTTTTGTTTAAAATCATGCATACTAGGTAAATCACATGGTAGGATTGCTTGCTTTCAATTCATATACTTAAGCAAACCTACATGGCTTAAAATGTTTATTTAAGCACGGCACATAGCTTTTATATCACTCCATAGTAAATGATGCATCAATTGAAAATTTTGATTTCTACAAAATGTATCATTTAACTTATATGTGCCAAAGTTTGGATTATAGATAATTTGCCCCTCTTGATATCAAATCAAAGTGCATGTCTCCTACAAGTATTCAAAACTTGTATGCACACCTTTAGGGGGAGGTTACTCTATAATCTAACACTTTGAGACTAACACCTTTTCAAGTCTATTTCATGTGATAGTCTCATTGTAAGGAAAATGAAGTCCCCGGAGAAAAACAACAATCTTCCACTGCAAAATCTCCAAGAACTCTTATGTCTCTCAAGCTCACCATTGACCTTCAATTGGTATCTTTTGAGACTACATTCAGTATCATTTACATGTCTTCTCCAATATTTGATTAGACTATATTTCATATCATATGCTTCCATGTTGCAAAAATGCATAAGTAGATAACTCATATTCTGTTACCTATGCATAAGGGAAGTTAGTCTTTTCAAATCATGTCTTGCACCTCTAATTTTCACATGCTTTTTCCTAAGTAGAGGATCTCTGTCAGGGGGAGTATTTCTTCATCTCTAATGGGGGAGAAGAACTCTTTCTAAAAGAGAATACTCATTTAGGGGGAGTAATCTTTTGAGGACTCCTTCAAGTGGTATCACTCACATAGTTTAATTTAATATCCTTCTAGTGATATCATTTGATACAATTCTTGTTGAGGGCAAGCTTTTATTTACTTCCTACATGCTTTTAATGTCTTCCTTTTCGGTGGTTGATGCCAAAGGGGGAGAAGTTTAGGGACCAAAGCAATGAAAACCATATCAAACACCAAACACCACCAATTTAAAATTTTATATCTACAAATGGCTTTTCAAGTGGTTTTGGTTATTTGGTCCAAAAATAGGAAGTAAGTGAATTATGGAGTTAGGGGAGGCTTAAGTCCATAATATCACATTGTGGGGACAATCATGCATCTTAGCAAGTAGATTGCATATTTTCACTCAAATACTTGTATTATTTGCTTGCTTTGGTTGTGTTGTCATCAATCACCAAAAAGGGGGAGATTGTAAGGAAAATGGACCCTGGGCCATTTGGCTAATTGAGTTTTGGTGTTTGATGAACAACACAATCAGTGAACTAATAAGTTTTCTAGTGTTTGTGTTTGTAGTTCACAGGATGCGAAGAGAATTGGACCAAGGCAATGAGGATGCAACACCTCAAAAGAAGACATAAAGATGCATAGGAGTCCAATACTCAAGAACAAAGAAGCCCGAAGAAATCAGCGAAGAAATCCAAGATAAGGGCTGTCAGCCAGCGCCTGGTGGCGCACCGGACATTGGTGTCCGGTGTGCACCGGACTGTCCGGTGAGGCACCGGACAGTCTGCGCAGAGAGGCCGCAGACAGGCACTCTCTGGCCGTAGCACCGGACTGTCCGGTGTGCCAACGGGCAGAAGGCAACGGTCGGATCCAACGGTCGACTGCTACAGGCGCCAACGGTCGGCTGACGTGGCGTGCACCGGACACTGCACAGTAGATGTCCGGTGGTGCACCGGACTGTCCGATGCACCCGACGACAGAAAGCTGCTGCTTTCTATCCAACGGCTAGTTTGGGGTGTGGAGGCTATAAATACCACCCCAACCGGCCATTCTCAAGTGTGAGAGCCAAGTGCTTAATAGAATCACTCGGTGATTAGCGTAGGTGCTTTGCGAAGTGCTTAGGTTAGTTAGACCGCTTTAGCGCTTGCTCTAGGTGAATCCTAGTTAGTTGAGTGAGTTTTGTAAAACCACACAACCCCTCGGCTCTTGCGTGAGTCGTTGTAATTGTACCGAGTGGGGCGAGAGTCTTGCGAGACCGTGACAACCGCGTTTGTGTCACGGCCGCCACCGTGTACCGGAGGGAACGAGGCCCGCGGCGTTTCGGCCGGAAGCTCGATAGTGGAGACGGCGGGGCGCGTCCGAGAGGAGCCGGAAGCGGAGCACCACTTGCGCGTGGAGAAGGCCCGCGGCTATCTACGGAGTTACTCGACCGTGGTGCTTGGCCCTCGCGTGGGCTTCCCTTTGCGTAGGGGCACCAACGAGGATTAGTCGGGACCTTGCGTGGTTCCGGATACCTCGGTAAAAATACCGGCGTCATCCACGAGAGTTTGCTTCTCTACTTAGCTCTTTACATTCCGCATTTATATTAAGCATTTAAGTCTCAATCTTATTGTCTTACTTGTTTAGTGTAGATTGAAACTTAGCCTTTGCGGTAGAGATAGCAACACTTAGACAAAACCTAGTTTGCACATTCTAGTTTTGATTACTTGCATAGGTTTTGCTCTAGGGATTTAATTGTGGCCTAGTTTAGTAAAAGTTTTAGAAGTCCTAATTCACCCCCCCCTCTTAGGCGTCACCCGTTTTCTACAAAGACAAAGGAAAAGAAGAGGCAGAGTATTCAGTAGAGGCAATGGACAGATGAAGTAGCAAGAAATCATTATGGTGAAGAACAAGGTGATGATTATGATGCTGAACTTCAGACTACACTACATCAGTCTTGAGAGGAGCATGAATTCAACCAAAGAGCTAGTGCACACTATGATAGGGGTGGTGGATCTAGGTCGAGTCAGTGGGAACCATAAGGATCTAGCCCACTACCTAAGATGTTTGCAAGGAGACGACCACAAGTTCCAGAGCATGCATGTTAGAGACTACAATCTTGGCGTAAGCTCTAGACCACATCAACAGAGGATAGACACTGGTCCATGGACAAGTAAGGGTAGGAGTTCAAGAGAGATTCTTGGTAGGGCACCACCAACCTACCTCAACGTGACCAAAACTTGTACGGTGCATGGGCACCACCACCCGGTCCAATACCACCAGCAGTCATGTATGGGTATGGACAACCACCACCTCCACCCGCATATGCATACTCACATACGACATTCGGTCTGACATATGGACAACCATTTTATGATGTTACAAATTTGGATCCACATGCTTCTACATCCTTCTAGGTGTGTTACTTTTGCTTTGTCATTAAAAATTTGTTTGTCATTCATTCTATCCAACTAATTTTATTTCGTAACAGTACAAGAATATGTATATGGGATGGACCCACACCTAGATGCTTCGAACATGCCTAAATATTAAAACTCCAGCTATATATATGGTCCATACACAATTTTTTGTGAGGAATTGAGTCATAATAAACTTATATGTACTTGAATGTCACTAGTGAACCTTCTTTTTCCTTTGTGTTGCACTTGGATTGCGGTTTTCTATCTGCATAAATATGTTTGATGTGATTTTGTGTATCTTATTATTTGTGAATCTATTATTATTCATTGTGCAGTGTGATTTAAACAAAATACAAACAAATCATGTCAAAATTTTCAATTATTCTTGAGATTGCAATATATTTCGGTGGTTTTACCGAGAAAATCGGATCGAAGTTAGAAAACCGAAATCTCTCGGGTTTTGGTGGTTTTTGGTGAATTTTGCTAATATCTCATTTTCACTGGGTAGCGAGAATCGACGACAAAACAAGATAGTGAACCCCTGCCTTGCTGATGCGCTCCATGATAGGACACGATAGGGGAAAAAGAATCTAAATGCCAACTTATGATGAGCACGAGGAGCCACCAATGCCTAAGGTATACGGTATACCATATCGTCGATGGCAAACGGCCGCTCCACATGATATTTGTCGATCCACTGCTTCGTGCGTTATTGAGTTTTGAGCAAAGATGTTGGCGAACCAAACGGTGCATGCATGTCGAGTTCCTCCAACCGTCGCGATGGAAGGTGATTGAAAGAGGCATCATGTGAAGTTTGGAAATGTGATCCATGAACAAATGAGCCATCGAGGCTATCGGGAACATGTGGCATAGTGGTATGAAACATGCAAATTTAGAGTGCTTATCGACAACCATGAGGATGGCATCAACAATACCACACAAGAGGACGGGGGTACATAAAACATGAAAGTAGCCTAAATGGGGGTGAATAGGCAAAACCTAAAAAATATAAACTTTGAAAACAAACTTCACCTGAGGTTAGCGTTAGAACGACTAATAATGAAATCGGAGTGCGGATGATAGTTCTTCTTGCCATGAGTTGTTCAATCAATGCGGATAACTTTGGGAGCTAACTCAAAATAATTGCTAGCAAGAGAACTTAGAGATAGGGGAGAGGAAGAATCAAATCGTAATGAATATTAACATAAAGACATGGACAATTTGTTTCCCGAGGTTTAGTTCCAAAGAACCTACTTCCCGTTGAGGAGGCCACGTAGGTCAGGTCTCTTTCAACCCTTTCCCTCTCTCAAACGGTCACATAGACCGGTTGAGTGCTTCTTCTTAATTTCGAGGGTCACTTAGACCCCACAAGGATCACCACACTCTTATGTGTCTTTTGCTAGCTTTACAAGTCAAAGAGAATTTAGAAGGAGAGGAAGAAAGCACGATCATAAAAACCAAGTAACAAGAGCAACAAGAAAACACAATGTCACACTCTCGAATATCTCTCACAAGGCACTAGTCACTAATGTTCACAATCACGATTCTAGCACTTGGAGATTCTTTGGAGCTTTGAGTGTGTCTTTGAGTGGAGTTCTTGCTCTTGTATTAAATGTGAATGAATGAATGCTTGGATGTATTGAATGGAGGTGGTTGGGTTGTATTTATAGCCACCAACCACTTCCTTGTCATTACCACCTTTCTGGCACGAGCGGACGGTCCGTGCTTCTGGTCCGGACGGTCCACCCATGCAAGACCAAAGGTTGTATCATAATGGTCCGTTACAACGACTATTGTTGGTTACTTGTTTTTGATTGCTGTGAACCAAAAATAAGGCAACACAAATGTTAAATGTTAAAGACCTTCGTCCTTCGAAGCATTATCCTCTTCCAAGGATAATGAGTCTCGGACGAAGGTCATGAAGAACAAATATTCATTATTCACAGATATAATATTACAATGTAACATTATAACAATTACTAATTTCATATCACATGTTAGAACAATTTTACAATCCATAATGTATATCAATAAAGTGATACAAACTATTTATTACTTTTGTACCTTCGACTGGCTTGAAGGAAAGAGTGCAAATACAACTTTTCCAATCAAGCGTGAATAGTACGAGGTACTGTTCATCTATTTATAGGCGAGGGACACAGCCCAAGCAAAAGTACAATTATGACCCTGATATCCACTCATTACATTAATACAAGTATTAAGGATAAACGAGTCTTTTCATTGCTGACTTGATGTCACGTACAACCTTCGTGACTATCTTAAGTCGAAGCTTTAATTCTTTCCAAAGCTTCACTGCATTTTATGCATGTTTGTTATAGCTTTGGCGCTTAGTTCCTTTGATTGCAAATAGTTCCTTCATCTTGAGGACCTTCGACAGAGAAGGGGACTTCCAACAGTAGCCCCTTCGCGGTGCTAGGTCGTTTTTTTATAACGAGCTCGATCCGCAAAACACACGAAGGCTTCTGAATGTTGAAGGTTCGAAAAACACCTTCTCTAAGCTTGTTATTAAAAGACGAATAAAAAAGTTACGACATGTGCTGGTCCACCGACCAGTCAGTATAAGCGGCATGGTGGTTTGCCTTCTTCACCTGCAAGACTATATAAACAGACTAGTTGGTAAGAAGTTACTACAACACTCATTGCTATTGCATCGTTGTGCTGCTAATTTTTTTTTACTGAAGCCGAAGCTGTTTGTGCTCTGCATTTGTTAACTGGTATTCGAACAATTGTAAAAAACAATTGAAAGTTAGCTTTGTCTCAAGAACTGAAATGGCGAGAATTAGGTCTACTGCTAGACTAACAAATGAAGGTGGAGAAATTGAGGCCACTGAGACAGCTCCAGTTTCAGAAGTTAAGAAGCGCTCTGGATTGGTTGTTCAAGAGGAAGGAGGACCTTTTCCCAAGAAGGACAGTGTTAATGTCGAAGCTGAAAATATTGTTGCCGAAGCTAGTAGTGGTGACGAAGAAGACGATGACATCTTAAGTCCAAGCAAACCCAATCATGTTGAATTTGGGAAATCCACTATGAAAGCAGAAGACTTAGTTCTAATTAAAAAGCTTGGATATTTTGTGAAAAATGACGATGAACTAATAAAATTTGCTGGGGATGAAGTGATTCTAGAGCTGAAGGATGATGAAGTAATAGTTTTTAAAAGCTTGTTTCGGGCAGGGCTTTGGTTCTATTTGTACGAGATGATTGGTGAAGTCTTGAAAAATTTTGAAATTTATCTTCATCGGCTGACTCCGAATGCTATAGTCAGACCCAGCGTGTACATCTGGGCTTTGCGGAGTCAAGGAAAAAGTGCCAATGCCGAAGGATTCTATAGAGTCCATGAACTCCACTACCAGACCAAGGCAAGAGTAGATGGTCTACATATAAACTTTAGCTGCTACAACTTTGCATACCAAAAAGACATGAATGCTCCTATGATTGGGTACCACACCAAGTGGCCTACTTGGTGGACCAACGAGTGGTTTTATGTAAAGGCTGACTAGAAGAAAAGGGAGAAACTCATGAGTATGGTGATGAATCCCTTAAAGTTAAGCTTCGGCATGACAAGGCCATTGTGCAATATGCAACTCGGCTCCCCATGCCAGTTAGCTGAAGTAGAATTCAGAGTTGTGGCCGAGCACATCAGTACTCGGGACTTAGTGCAAGAATACCTGACCAACAAAACTTTTCCAACATCGGGTGGATGGGGAATGCCGAAGAGAAAACATGAAGGGAAAAATTGAACTTGTAAGACTACCACATCGTTTTAAATTCCAAAATACTTTCAGTGGCCCTTGTGTCGAATGGCTAGAAGTGATAGAAACAATGTGCAATGAAATCCTTGGTAATTATACCAAGAAAGAGGGTCAATTGATGACTGCCGCCTTCGGCACTCGAAAGAAATGAAGGTTAAATCGAGTAATGGATGCCCTTGGCTTCGAATATCTAGATTATGAAAACTTGACGAAGAAGCTGGGGGAACAAGGAAGAAGAGAGTTGTAAGTATTTTGAAAAGGCAAGCAATAAGACCTATTGAAGAAGACAAATAGAAAGTTGTTTTAAAGAAACAAAAAATTTCAGCGGAGCTAAAGCTCTCGACTCCTAAAAAGCGAAAGTCTTTAGCCCTGGGCGATACTGAGATGAAGGTGCATGATTTACTAGAAAAAATCCCTAGTACCTCTTCGTCTTCTTCTAACGGTGTGATAGAGATTTTGAAGGTAATGACTGAACCCTTCCTGTTTGCTTTGCTAAGTCCACTGGGATTAGATCTGACTAGCTTATTACAGTCAAAGGAGAAGGGAATTGAAAAGGTGCTGAGGAAGAGAAGAAGAAGAATGCTTTGGCGACCGAGGGGACGAGAGTGGTCAGAAAAAATGATGGCCATGCACAACACCCCCACTGGTCATGGCAGAAAAATTGTTCTGCTGGTGCCGAAGCTGGTGAAGTAGAAGTTGAAGCCGAAAGCAGCGGAGGCCCTCTCGGAACCACAATGTCGGAAATTGATAGGATTATATCTAGTGTGGTTCCTGAGAGGGAAATGGATGAAGTTACTGTTACCGAAGCTACAACTTCAAAAAATGAAGGAAATAGAAGAAACTTCTTCGGGGAGAAATGATTTGGACCTACGACACCTGGGTGGCCAACAACTCTCTGATGAAGATATTTCTGAATTAAAAGTATTTGCTATTGCGGGTGGCTATCAGCCTGGGTCTATGCTTTTTGGCGGCGTTGACGAAGAGATCCTAGGTTGTATCCCTGATCGCGCCAGAGCAAGAACCGTTAATACTTTATCAAAGAGCATTGGTTTCCCGAAGCTTGAGCGAGACCTCAGTAATTATAGAAGGCAACATATTACTAAAAGTTTGTTCTACTCAAATTTTAAGGTACAAAGTTTATTGTTTACTTTTCCAGTTCGTTACTTAAGGGTTATACGCTTAATCAGCTTCGACTTTTGTAACAGAGCCTTCTTCTAAGCAAAGCTTTAAAGTTGCAACAAGAGAGCGAAGATAGAAAAAATGAGCTTGTTGTCAACAATTTATAAAAGAATGTAAAGGACCTTGAAAACTTAATAGAAGAAAAGAATCTAATATCAAGGCTATTGAAGCAGATTTTGTCGAAGCTCGCCTTCACAGTGAGAATCAAATTATACAAATTTCTGAACAAGACAAACAGTTGAAAGGGTTGAGCAAAGAGCTTGAATGTCACACCCGGGTTTTAGGGGCACCAGACCCGGGCGCGAACATAATCACCAGGTGTGCTGGGACCAAGTCTCACACATATGATGAATCATGGCACAGGATCGAATGTCACATCTTTATATATAACAGGAGTTCTATACAAAATAAATAAATAATTACATTATAAGGAGACAACGGTCCAGCAACCCAAAGTTGACTGGGAGACGACGACCTAGATCTCTCACGAACACTTCACAGCATCCTCCGAGCGCACCATCCTGTGGTACCTGTTCTTGACCTGTGGGGTGTGTGAGACAGCAAGAGTGAGCTCACATACGTTCATCGCTCAACAAGTTGTAGGGAATAATGTGCATGAACTCGCCAAAGGTGGGAGCTCACGTGAAGTGTAAGGCTTACCAAAGAAGAGGGTTAGAGCTGAGCATTGCTTTTAAAGTTGGTCAAAATTTTATTAGCAGTTACTAAGTATAAGTAAATACCAACCCAGTTAAGTAGTAGAACAAAAGTAACAACTTCACCTGCGATGCAATGCATATGACAAATTGAGTTTAAGTTCCATAATTTAATCATGTGAGGGTCCGAGCCGCTCATGACCGTGAGCACGGCTAGTATACTAGTTTTACACTCTGCAGAGGTTGCGCATCTTTACCCACAAGTCGTGTATCCCATGTCGCCAGGGTTTGCAAGGCCCTTAGACACTACCGAGGTGAATGGCTAGGGATCCACTACGAGGCCTTTACAAAGTTCCACTAGCTTCCGAAAACCCGCTACAGTTTATAGGAAGTTCCAATGCAGGAATCCCTTGCAGGACCGCCATCGCAGCAAAATCCTCCCGAGGGCCTCCCTACACTGACCACTCCCCTACTGCCCTTGCCCCTTTCGGGTAAGGTAGTCTTCCACTAGCTTTCCTAATTAATCAGCCAAGGGGTCCCATTCCTCCCTTGTGGTAGCACTGTTTTCCCGGGTGGTCGCTCCATGTTCCAATTAACATAATGATCTTATCATGAACAGTAATAATAAACATATAATAAAAGTGTGATCATGAATAATATACCTTCATACCCAAAACCACATAAAGCACTAGCAAGTTCTACCCAAAAAGTTCAGTGGTAAACAAGGTATAAAGATAGACAAACTAGGGTAACCTATTGGGTCCCATCAATCTTAACCTATGCAGATCATTATGATTAATTAGAACATGAGTGGGTAAAAAGAAGTGATCAAGGGCACAACTTGCCTGGGACTTGAGATTCCAGGTACCAACTTGCTCTTCAGATGACACGTGACCTCGCTCTAGTCGTAGCAATACAAACAAACATTGTATAGGCAAAATTAACATTACACCAAACATAAGTACAAACTGAATAATAATAATCTACGCGTTGCTACGAGATCGTAGGAACAAGAATCACTAAATTTGGAGTTATAGTTATTTAGTTATGAATTTCTGAAGTTATTAAGCACCTAGAACAGATTAATTCAAATGAACAATTTTGCTTCAAGTTTCATGGCTAAACAGTGTTACTAGTTGATATACAATATTAAAATAAAATTATTGCAACTGGAATGACTCAATTTGGAGTTAAAATGAATTAAATATGAATTATACAAGTTTTAAGATTTATTTTTATACTAAAAATCAATTTCTAATATTAATTATCTAATTTCTCTGTTATCCGGACTGCGCGTCAAATCCTGGAAAAGTCAGGGGCCTAAACTGAAGTTTTCTAAGACTCAGTGAATAATGAATGTGGACGGCGGGTTGGTTTCTGTATTCTATAAGGGCTCATATGCAAAAAGGCCAGGCCGAAGGGGTACACGCTAATCTGCACCATCCGATCAAGAGTGGGCGGCCCAGATTAGATCCCCATATCAGTGAATCGGTACGCGACACAGACCGTTGGATCAAAAGGCTACGGTCACGATTTAAAACACTAGCGATAGAATCTCATACGCCCGATCCAAATCCAACGGCACAGATGAAATCCCGAAAGGGTATCATCTGATCTAATCACAGCCGTCCACGCATGGATCGACGGTCGGAGACCCTGTCTTCCTCCCCACGACGGACTGGGCAGCAGCGCAGCCCACCCACGGCGGAGCTTCGCCGGCGGACGCGCAATCCGATGCCCGGACGCCCCTGTTGGGGGCTTGTTCTCAAATGCTAAGAATTAAGAACAAGGCAACATAGAAAATGTTAAGTGTTAAAGTCCTTCGTCCTCCAAAACATTATATCCCTTCAGGATATAAAGAATTTCGGACGAAGGTTGCGAAGGACGTACCTTCGTGAGCATAATAACAAGGGACGAAGCATTCATATAAATCATGAGGTATAAAATAAACATTTAAATATTATCATAGAATCATCTCCATTTTTATTAGCATGAATGAATATAAATGACTTCAAATTACAAATGTACCTTCGGTCCTGAGGAAAGCAAAAGTACAAGCGTGATGTGAAAGCAAATGGCAGGTTCGCGTGAACAGTACAGGGGTACTGTTCATCTATTTATAGACACAGGACATAGCCTGTGACGAATTACAATTATGCCCCTTACAAAAGTTTACAACATTGACTCAGACCTCTATGGATAAAAAGGCCATTCTATCTCTATGTCGGTTTGTAACGCCGAAGCTCCATGAAAAGGAACCTTCGGCCATCTCCTGGGGACAACTTCAGCCGAAGCTGCTTCTTCGTGTAAGACCTTCGGCGCAACGAAGCATGACCCCAACAGTAGCCCCTTTCGCGGCGCTAGATCGTTTTTCGTAACGAGCTTGATCCGTGAAAAATGCCTCTTAAGCTTCGGGAAGCCGAAGGTCCAAAAAAACACCTTCCCTGAGCTCGTTGCCGAGAAACGATTCAATTCCCGAGCTCGTGTCGGTCCCACCTTGCAGAGTTACTGTTTGATCTTTGCGGTCCACTGCGCAGCGAGTACAAGTGACTGCCCGCCTGGTGTAAAAATCCTGCCGCTTCGCCTTCTTACCTGCAGCACTATATAAACAGACGAGTAGGTGTGAAGTTACCACAGCATTCATTGCTATTTGCACTGTTTTGCTGCCAAAATTTTTAACTATAGCCGAAGCTTGATTCTCAGAATCGAACGAAGGTCCATCTCGAAGTCTGCTTCGTCAGAAAGAAAAGCTTCGGGAGAAAAGGAAAAAGAAAAAGTATCTAACTTCCCCAAACTCAGAATCATATGGCCAGGGTGCGATCTACTGCCAGAGTTGAACGTGAAGGAGACGAAGCCGAAGGTTCGAATACTGTGCCCATCTCCGAAGCAATGCAGCGTTCCGGACTGGTGACTGCGGAAGAAATGCCCGCTGCTGAAGCAGACCCAACAATTGCCGAAGGGGAAGAAGAGAACATTGAAGAAACTGATCCCGAAGATGACTATCGCATTGCCATGCCCAGCAAGCCCAGTCACTTGGACTTCGGAAAATCGACTGTTTCAAAAGCTGATCTTTCCAAGATGGTGAAGGCAGGTTATTTCAGTGAAAATCAGAAGAAGCTACTTCGCTTCGGGGGAGAAGAAACTACCCCGAAGCCAGGGAAGGACGAGATTGTCATCTTCAAGAGCTTTTTAAAGGCTGGGCTGAGATTCCCTCTTCATGGAATTATTGCAGATGTATTGAAAAAGTTTGGTATTTACTTTCATCAATTGACTCCTAACGCTATCGTTAGGCTTAATGTTTATATCTGGGCCCTCCGAAGCCAAGCTGTGGAACCGTTTGCCGACAGTTTTTGTCGAGTTCATGAGTTACATTACCAAACAAAGGCCAGAAAAGATGGGCTACATGATAACTTCGGTTGCTACAATTTTGCCTATCGGAAGACAACAAAGTGTCCTGTTATCAGCTACCGAAGCAAATGGCCAGCAGGCTGGAAATCTGAGTGGTTTTATGTGAAAGTTGACGAAGACGAAGAAAAATTGGTACAAAGCCCTCTTGATTTAATCTTCGGAGAAACAAGGCCGCGATGCCACATGAAATTGGAGGGTCCCACCTGGGCTGCACTGGGTGAGTTTGAAATTATTTCAGAGCATATCGGTACCAGGGATCTGGTTCAAGAATTCTTGGCGTTCAGAGTCTTCCCTACTCTGAAAGAATGGGAAATGCCAAAGCTAGAGGGAGAGAAGAAGAAGGGGGAACTTGTCCGGCTTCCTTATCACTTCAAATTCAAGAAATACTTTAAAAAGCCCTGCCAAGAGTGGCTGGACACAGTTGAGGTGATGTGCAATGAAATTCTTGGGAATTATTCCAAAAAAGAAGATCAACTGATGACCGCGGCCTTCGGCACCCGTCCGAAGCGAAGGCTGAACCGAGTGCTTGATGCCCTGGGCTTCGAGTACCCTGACTATGAGCGGCTGAACAAGGGTGCTGAGGGCCAAAAGAGGAAAAGAGTGGCCGAAACTTTAAACAAGGATGAAGAAAAACCAGCAAAAGAGAAGAAAATTCCCAAGAAGAGAAAAATATCAACTCCAAAGCGAAAATTATCCGATGAAGAGGGGACCCCCGCACCACCTTCTACCAGCGACGTGGAGGAAATCTTAAAGGTAATGACTGAACCCGTGCCCACGAAGCTAAGTCCATTAGGGCCCCAACTGACGAAGCTTTTTCGAAAGGTGGAAGAGCCGGAAAAAACGAAGATAACCAAAGCAAAGAGGCAAAGAATAATAGCAGTGACCGAAGTTATCGACAAGACACCGCCGAGGGCGTCAATTCAGAAAACACCAGCTGTTGAGGGCACAACGAATGCCGAAGTCGCACCTTCGGAGGTCGCGGCTACCGAAGCCGCTTCAGCCGAAGATTTGAACTTAGAAACTACCATTGAGGACATCAACAAAATTTTACTAGATATGGCCGCGGAAGAAGCTGCCACTGCTGCTGAAGAAACCACGGCCACAGCGCCTGGAAAGGGAAAAGAAATAGCCGAAGATACTTCGGAAGACGAAGCCTACACATTTCAAAATTTAGTTGGGCAAAAACTGTCGAAGGCTGAAATAGAAGAGCTTAAGGAATATGCCAAATCTTGCGGATACAAGCCAGGAGCTCTTCTATTTGGAGGCATTGATGATGAAAAATTGGGCTGCATTCGTGATCAGGCTGGGGCTAAGGTCATCGGTACTCTATCAAAGAGTATCGGTTTTCCGAAGCTAGAAACAGATATCAGCCGCTACCGACGACAACATATCGTCGGCAGCTTATTTTATTCCAATTTCAAGGTAAACAACCTTTTCTCTGGCTTTTATTGCTTTTAATAATGAAAATGTTACTAACGAAAGTTGTTTCTGTGCAGAGCATGCTACTGAGCAAAGCTCTGAAGATGCAACAAGAGCTAGAGGATAAGAAACACGAAGCTATAATTGAAAATCTAGAGAGCAAGATAAAAGAGCAGTCAGCCATTATTGAAAAGAAAGACTTTGAACTCCAATCAACTGAAGGCTTGCTGGCAGAGACTGAAGCTAAAGTATCAGAATTGAATTCGAAGCTTATCTGCCAATCAAAACAATTTGAACAGGAGAAGCTAGAGCTTAATTCGAAACTTGAAGCCGAAGTCCAGACCAACTCAGACTTGAAGAAATCATTAACAAGCCTTCAAGACAAGTGCTTGAAATTTAGCAGTAACTGTATTGAACAATTAAAAAAGGTCTTTTACTCAGTTGGAGCCAGCAGCGGGAAGTTTAACCCTTCAGCTGAAAATTTACCAAAAGCCTTCGATCATATCGAAGCTGAAATTGAAGAACTTGACGAAGTTATAGCCGGGCACGGTGACTTCTGTGCCTGGGTAGCTTCTCGGGGTACCGCTGCAGCGTTCCTGAAGGCCGGCTGCGAGCATGGAAAAATCGTCAACAGGCCCAACTTCACCCTGTCTCCATCAATTCTGGACGATATTCCTGACCTCGCCCGAAGCATCTCAAATAGATTTATAAAAATGATATGGACAAAAGGCGGGCGAGAGAAGGCTGGAGACGAAGCTCGAAGTCATCTTGATCCAGTAAGAAATCAAACTTTGTACTTACCTTCTCCTCCACACTTGATTTTTACTCGCGATACCTTGATTCATGTAGGATGACGAAGCTGAAGGTGATACTTAAAGAATATGCCGCCGAAGCGGAAACCTGACGAAGATTAGTAGGAGTAGACTAGAAAAAAAAACTCAGGAGACTTTTGTAACAACTTTTGTAAATACAATTAAACTGTTCTCAATGAACTTTGTACATACCTTGTAATATATTCTTACCCTTCTATTGAGGTGCTTTGATGTGGACGAAATTAGTATTTTGAGCCGAAGGCGAAAAAACACCTTCCCTTCTTTTCGTACACAACGAAGCATAAAAGACCACTTCTTCTTTTTGCCGAAGCTTTTTGTTTTTGTACACAACGAAGCATAAAAGACCACTTCTTCTTTTTGCCGAAGCTTTTCGTTTTTGTACACAACGAAGCATAAAAGACCACTTCTTCTTTTTGCCGAAACAACCACTTAGGAACGCAAATGCTATGAATGAATGCTTATGAATGCAAATGCTATGATGTAATGTAATGTGCGAATGAATGTCCAAAACATATATCCGAAGCCACACTTTCAGCCATTATTTCCTTAGAAACAACCACACATCAGCTCTGCATTCCCTTAGGAACGACTTTGGAGCTTCTTCGCCTTTTACTTAGGCGGTATCAGCGTTGACTTTTCGCTGTAAGCTCTGCATCCCCTCAGGGACGTCTTTGGAGCTTCTTCGCCTTTTACTTTCGGCGGAATCAGCGTTGACTTTTCGCTGTGAGCTCTGCATCCCCTTAGGGACGTCTTTGGAGCTTCTTCTCTTTTTTAGTTTCGGCACTCGATGGTGCGTTCTCAGCTTTTACATTTACATTCTTTGGGGGATTTTGCTCTTATAAATCTAAAAAGGAAATTACATATGATGGCCCCATTAAAAACCTTTCTCCCCCTTTAGAAAGGAAAAGGGTGCCATGAAAAAGAAAAGAAAAAACATAAAAAATTACATCAAGTTATACATAATATCGCCGAAGCTCATCCGCATTCCAAGATCTTGGAATTTCGTTGCCGTCCATGTCCTTCAATCTGTACGAACCAGGCCTTGACGAAGATGCTACTAAGAAAGGCCCTTCCCATTTCAATTGCAACTTGCCCACTGTGTCTGGGTTGGCCACTCTCCGAAGCACCAAGTGTCCCGGCTCAATATTTTTTAGCCGGACCTTTCTATCTCGCCATTTGACTGTTTCAGCCTGGTATTTATTGATATTCTCCACAGCTTGAAGCCTGATCCCTTCTAAAGCATCTTTTTCGACAAGACAAGCATCTTCAGGACCTGATTCTGCCGAAGCTACCACTCTTATTGATCCAGCTTTGGCTTCTTCCGGAGTTATTGCTTCGTCACCGAATAATAACTTGAATGGGGTAAAGCCTGTAGACCTTGATGCTGTTGTATTGTGGCTCCACACCACTTTGGTCAACTGATCTGGCCACTTTCCCCTGGGTTGATTGAAGATTAACTTCATTATTCCTGTCATTATAATGCCGTTGGCCCTTTCAACGAGCCCATTCGACTCCGGATGCCTGACTGATGCAAAATGGATCTTCGTTCCAATTTGATCACAGAAATTTCTGAAAGCTTCGGAGTCGAACTGTGTTCCATTATCTACAGTGATGGCCTTCGGTACCCTGAAGCGACAGACAATATTCTGCCAGAAAAACTTTTGGACAGTGGCCGAAGTTATTGTGGCTAATGGCTTCGCCTCAATCCATTTGGAAAAATACTCCACCGCCACTATAACATATTTCAGATTCCCTTGAGCCGGTGGTAATGGACCTAGCAAGTCAAGGCCCCACCTTTGCAATGGCCAGATGGGTTGTATCAGCTGTGTCAAAGACGAAGGTTGCTTTTGATCTCTTGCGCATTTCTGACAACCTTCGCACTTTTGAACTAACTCCGCTGCATCCGAAGCTGCCTTCGGCCAATAAAACCCTTGGCAGAAAACTTTTCCAAGTAACGGCCTAGATCCGATGTGGGATCCACACAGGCCTGCATGTATTTCTTTCATTAACTCTATACCTTCGGTTCTAGACAAGCACTTGAGCAGCGGGGCGCAAACTCCATGTTTGTATAATTCCCCTTCTATCATGACATACGGACGAGCTCTTGCCTCTATTCTTTTATTGTAAGCTTCGTCATCTGAAAGAAACTTACCCTGAAGGTAAGAGATTATTTCAGTTCTCCAATCTTCGCTGTAAACAGGAGATATGTTGAGGACTGCTCTTTCAAGGAGCTCCACTGAAGGTGCCTTTATTGTTTCGAAGAACACATCCGAAGGTAACGGCAGCCCCTGTGCTGCAGACTTGGCTAGCAAATCAGCATGCTCATTTTGCCCTCGAGGGATATTCTTGACAGAAAATCCTTCGAAGGAGGCTTCGATCCTTCGGACCGTGTCTAGATATTTTTCAAGCTTCGGATCTTTAGCCTTGCAACTTTTGTCAATATGACCCGAAACAACCTGGGAATCAGTTTTAAGAATCGCCCTTCTGATTCCCATTGCCTTTAATTTCCAAAGGCCCAGGAGCAGGGCTTCGTACTCAGTAATATTATTTGTACAGCTGAAGTCAAGTCTTGCTGCATAACAAGTTTTAACCTTAGATGGTGAGACCAACACAGCAGCTGCACCTGCTCCGAAGGTTTCCCAAGAGCCATCACAAAACACTGTCCACACTTCGGCATCTTTATTTGCTTCTTCATCCTGAGCCCCTGGCGTCCAGTCAGCAATGAAATCTGCCAATGCTTGAGACTGGATCGAGGATCTATGCACATAATCAATGTAAAATTCATTGAGCTCTGCAGCCCATTTTCCAATCCGTCCAGTAGCTTCTCTATTTCTCATGATATCCTTCAACGGCTGCGAAGAAGGAACAATAATATTGTATGCCTGAAAATAATGCCGAAGCTTCCTGGATGCCATTAAAACGGCATATAATACCTTCTCCAGCTCCGTATAATTTTTCTTTGATACACTAAGGACTTCAGATACAAAATATACTGGAACCTGCTTCTTGACTTGTCCATCAAGCTTCTCCTGGACAAGTGCTGCACTTACTGCCGAGTGCGAAGCTGCCACATATAACAACAAAGGAGCCCCTGGCGTTGGTGGAGTTAATGTTGTTAAATCTATCAAGTATTGCTTCAGCTCTTCGAAGGCTTTTTGTTGGCCTGGGCCCCATTGAAAGACTTCAGCTGACTTCAGCACCTCGAAGAATGGTAAATTTCTTTCTGCTGATCTGGATATAAATCTGTTGAGAGATGCCAGCCTTCCTGTCAATCTTTGGGCCCCCTTTCTTGTGGTTGGTGGCTCCATTCGAAGTATAGCTTCGATTTTATTTGGATTAGCTTCGATTCCCTTTGTTGAAACCAAGCATCCAAGAAATTTCCCCTTCTTTACTCCGAAGACACATTTTTCTGGATTCAGCTTCAGACCAGCTTGTCTGAAACTGGCGAAGGTCTCCTGCAGATCAGCAATATGATTTTCCTGCTTCGTGCTTTTTACAATGATGTCATCGACATAAGTCAACACGTTTCTGCCTATCTGAGACTGGAGGACCTTCGCTGTCATTCTGCTGAAACTTCCTCCAGCATTTTTGAGCCCCTCAGGCATCCGAAGATAGCAATATGTGCCACTTGGGGTTATGAAGCTAGTCTTCGGCTCATCTTCCTTCTTCATCCAGATTTGATGATAGCCTGAGTAGCAGTCCAGGAGACTCATGAGCTCTGAAGAAGCTGCTGCATCAACTAAAGAGTCTATCCTTGGCAGCGGGAATTCATCCTTCGGACAAGCCTTGTTGAGATCTGTGAAATCGATACACATTCTCCACTTGCCATTGGCCTTCTTCACCATAACAGTGTTAGCTAGCCACTCTGGATACTTTACTTCTCTAATAACTCCTGCACTGAGGAGTCTTTTTACTTCATTGCGAGCCCCTTCGGCCTTATCATCAGACATTTTCCGAAGCCTCTGCTTTCGGGGTCTGAAGGATGGATCAACATTGAGCGAGTGTTCAATAACATCCCGATTTACTCCACAGAGATCATTAGCTGACCATGCAAAAACATCTTTGTTGTTGAATAAAAACCTTATCAAGGTTTTCTCCTGGTCTTTAGATAATTGCGAGCCCACCAGCACCTTCTGCTCTGCTATGTCCTCACACAATAGCATGGGCTTCGGCTGATCTGCTGAAGCTGCTTTCTCCCTTCTGAATTTGTACTGTTCACAAGCTTCAGCTCCATCTATGTTATGGATTGCTTTGGAGTCAGTCCAGCTTCCTTCGGCCCTTCTAGCAGCTTCCTGGCTTCCATGAATAGCAATAGGCCCTTGGTCCGAAGGTATCTTCATGCAGAGATAAGCTGGGTGAAGAATTGCTTCGAAGGCATTAAGAGTACCACGGCCAATGATAGCATTGTAAGGATACTCCATGTCAACAATATCAAACACAATTTGCTCAGTCCTTGTGTTGTTAACAAATCCGAAGGTTACCGGCATGGTAATCTTCCCAAGTGCTACAATCTGCCGCCCTCCGAAGCCACAAAGAGGGTGCGTAGCATCATGAATCTTGTCTTCGGGCTCTTGCATTTGTCTGAAGGCTTTAGCAAATATAATATCAGCTGCACTGCCTGTATCAACTAAGACATTGTGGACCAGAAATCCTTTGATCACGCAACAGATAACCATGGCATCATTGTGAGGATAATCCTTAAGCTGAAGATCTTCCTGAGAGAAAGTAATTGCAATGTGGGACCATTTTGACTTGATGAAGGGTCCCTGCACTCCAACATGCTGCACCCTTCTCTGAGCCTCCTTCTTCTGCTTCTTGTTAGCCGGCTCTGAGCAAGAACCGCCTGTTATCGGGAGCACCAGCTTTGAAGCCGAAGCAGCTCCAGCTTGATTGTTGAACGAAGCCATCAGCTCAGAAAAGTGGAAGTGAGTTCACCGGAGGTGGGCGCCAATGTTGGGGGCTTGTTCTCAAATGCTAAGAATTAAGAACAAGGCAACATAGAAAATGTTAAGTGTTAAAGTCCTTCGTCCTCCAAAACATTATATCCCTTCAGGATATAAAGAATTTCGGACGAAGGTTGCGAAGGACGTACCTTCGTGAGCATAATAACAAGGGACGAAGCATTCATATAAATCATGAGGTATAAAATAAACATTTAAATATTATCATAGAATCATCTCCATTTTTATTAGCATGAATGAATATAAATGACTTCAAATTACAAATGTACCTTCGGTCCTGAGGAAAGCAAAAGTACAAGCGTGATGCGAAAGCAAATGGCAGGTTCGCGTGAACAGTACAGGGGTACTGTTCATCTATTTATAGACACAGGACACAGCCTGTGACGAATTACAATTATGCCCCTTACAAAAGTTTACAACATTGACTCAGACCTCTATGGATAAAAAGGCCATTCTATCTCTATGTCGGTTTGTAACGCCGAAGCTCCATGAAAAGGAACCTTCGGCCATCTCCTGGGGACAACTTCAGCCGAAGCTGCTTCTTCGTGTAAGACCTTCGGCGCAACGAAGCATGGCCCCAACAGCCCCTAACCTAAAATTGGTCGGTGCTAAACCTAGAGGGGATGATGGCGAACTCGATTAGAGCACGTACCGCAGATGGAGGGCAATGGAGGGAGCTGGCCACGGAGAAGAGCGGACCCGCGGCGGTGCTTGAGCTACGGCGAGCAATCCCGAGCACGCCAACACGCAATACCCCACACGAGTCTAATTTAATCGATGCGCACGGAAAAATCAAGACAGAGAGGTGGTGCTTACCACGGATTGTGCAGTACGGGGGCCCGACCACGGCGGTATGCGGGTAAGGCAACGCTGACGAGAAATTCCGTCGACGACCGAAGCTTTCCGGGCCCCAATCCGCCACAGACTAGTTCCACGGGCCCGACGAAACACCCCGACAACCGACCAACACCGGAAGGAGGGCGAAAAGGAGGGGTCAGCGGCGGCGACGGATCACGGCAGAAATTTCTCTCGTCTCGCACACGCTTCCCGGTGACGGCTTGCGACGGCTATGGCACAGAGTCCCGAGCGCTAGGATTTTATAGGCTAGATGGAGAGTCTGCGGAACTCGGCCCTGGCAAGGCGGGCGGGCAGTTGATGGCGTTCGGCGGAGTTGAGCGTGAGGTTTGCGGGAGGTGGGTGATGCTCCTGACGAGGTGGCCCCACCCGGCAGCGGCACAAGTCGTGAGCGACGCGCGCGAAGAAGTAGCGTGCGAGGATGACCGATGGGCCCACTTGTCGGCGCCAACGCCCGACGGTGCGCGCACGAAAGGCACCGGCTGAGGAGGGGGCCCGCGAGGTCAGCGATAGTGACGCTAGAGAGCGGGCGGGGCTGGTGTAGTGGAGAACAGAAATGGGCCACGCGGGATTTCTGGGCCCAGACCGAGGGGGAGAAGAGTGGGCTGAGGGAAGGAGTTTTGGCCCAAACGCAGAACGATCTTGCTTTTTCCTTTATCTTTTCTATTCTCTTTTCAAATCCCATTCAAATCCAAACTCATGTTTCAAACTCCCAATTTTCAGGTGTCAAAAATAATCTTAATATGAACATAATCTCTATTGTTTACAATATTAATATTTATTATTTTTTTTCCTATTATTCATTTATGGGAGAAATAAATGACCTCATTAAAATTCCCTTTTCCATTATCTCATTTTATGTCTTTATTTAAAATTGGAAGTCTAATTTAAGTTATGGTTTTGCTAAAGTGCCTCACACAAAATTATAAATAAGAGATTCATCCATCTTTGTTTGTTTACTGATTGCTCCACTATTTCAATATTATTGATAGATCATAATAAGGAAGGATCCTAATTAAATTTTCAAAGGTTTCAACAATTCCCAAATTACCATGATAAATATATTAGCTTATTTATTCTACTATTATTATTATTTCCAATTTTAGGCTTTACAAATCCTACCCCCCTTAAAAATAATCTCGTCCTCGAGATTAGTAATAAAAGGGATGTATGCTCATATTGTTCTCGGAACATATGCACAAACAAAGAAATCTCGGCATGATGCATAATCCTTTAACAAAACATAGGTTTAATAGACCTTACTATTATCACTAAAATAGTAATAATACTAACTAATAGCTAAACTAATATTTAGGTCTTACAAATAGTAAATATATATATATATATATATATATGTATCTATATCTATGTTTATCTCTCTATTCTTGTTGCTCGTTGACTTCTTCACCGACTACTTCATCTTCAACTGGCTCTTCTCCTTGAATTTCAAGTTCACCGGGTTCAGCTTCTACTTCTGCATGATGGGCATGTCCCCGGTTGATAGATAGGGGCTGACTCTTTCCTGCCGAGGCTTGTCCTTGCTTCATCGGAGCCGGTGTAGTGTAGGCAGCTCTATTGGGACAGTAGTTGGCGTAGTGTCCCGGTTGTCCACACTTGTAGCATGTCCTGTTGGTGGTTGTGTTGGGAGCAACGGGTCCTGCTGGGGTGCTTGCTTGCGGAGGAGCAGTTGGTGCCCGTTGAGTTTGTTGTCCGGAACTGCCACTAGCTGGTGTATTGGGAGTGGTAGTATAGCGAGGACGGGAACTACTTCCAGCCTGCCCTTGGTTGACAGCCTTTCTTTTCTCTCCAAATATACTCCTCTTGTTTTCTACAGCAATAGCTTTGTCAAGTAGCTTTTGGAAGGATGGGAATGTGTGCGATACCAGTTGATATTGCAAGGGTCCAATCAAACCGTCCAGAAAAAGCTCCTGCTTTTGCTCATCATCCTCTACATCTCTAGGAGCATATCGAGATAACTGGATGAATTTGTCTCTATATTCACTCACGGACATACTTCCTTGCTTGAGGGAAAGAAACTCCTTTCTCTTAATCTTCATGAGTCCAGCGGGAATATGGTAATTCCTGAATTGTGTGGAGAATTCTGCCCAGGTAATTGTATCGACAGCAGCATGAGCAGCGCAGTACGCATCCCACCAATCCGCAGCGGGACCAGCAAGACGACCTGATGCATAGAGTACTTTCTCTCTATCCGAGCACTGAGCTATGTTGAGCATCTTCTCTATGGACTTTAACCAGTCATCTGCTTGCAGCGGATCTGCGGAGTTGGAGAAGGTTGGTGGTTTGTGGCTCATGAATTCCCGGTGCTTGTCCCAGGGTGGAACTGGTGGTGGAGGTGGAGGCAATGGCACCTGTTGCTGTTGCTGCTGTTGTTGAAGTTGTTGTTGCAGCTGCTGTTGTTGTACCCTTCTCTCCTGGCGTATCTCTTCCCGCTCTTGGCGCATTTCCCGACGTGCATCCTCTCTTTCCTGGTGCATTTCTTGGCGTTCTTGCTGCATTTGGGTGCGCATATCTGCCATAGTGTCAGCCATTTGCTGCATCATCCTCATTTGAGCTGCAATTAGTGGATCGACTCCGCCTGGTGGAGGATTAGGAGGATTCATCTTTGCTGGCTGTGGTTGGGGTTGTCGATATATCCACCGAGTGTGTCGATTAGCAGGTAAATCAATTCCACCACCCCGCCTGGTATTGACCATCTAAGTTAGAAGCATATGGTAAGATAGCTTTGCAAGGGAATCATTTAGTAGACAGAATGAATAAGCTAATAGTTGGTTATGTACTGAAACTTCTTTGGCAGGGCTGGGCCAGATATTCTATGTCAAGACTAGGGTAATTAGTTGTACGAGGTGAATGTCCAAAGGTAAGATAGAATATGTCAAGATGAGATAGTTACATTTTAATGGAGGATAATCTAAGTTGCTTAGTTTTCTTATGAATTCTATTTATGCCTATACGTATATGCAGATGTAATTGTGGGCATCACTCCACAACCCATCACACTCAATCAAAAATCCAAATCAGACAAATATCATAAGAACAAACATTCAAGTGCATAGATAACCATAAAAATAGTTTTGTTTTTGTTCCTGAGAGTAGGTCTCCTATTCCTAAAGGTCACTTTAGGCACAGGATTTCAAAGTGTGAAATCCACATTTGTCTTTAGAAGGAAAAAGGTAAGAATAATCAGAGTAAAGCGGAATTAGATGAGAAAAGATAAAGAAAAGTTTAGAAAGGATCAGAGTAGCCAAGGTAAGTAAGTATTGGTTGTCCAGTTCTATCGAGGTTTCGTCCTACAGTCAACATTCCTCTGATACCACTTCTGTCACACCCGGGTTTTAGGGGCACCAGACCCGGGCGCGAACATAATCACCAGGTGTGCTGGGACCAAGTCTCACACATATGATGAATCATGGCACAGGATCGAATGTCACATCTTTATATATAACAGGAGTTCTATACAAAATAAATAAATAATTACATTATAAGGAGACAACGGTCCAGCAACCCAAAGTTGACTGGGAGACGACGACCTAGATCTCTCACGAACACTTCACAGCATCCTCCGAGCGCACCATCCTGTGGTACCTGTTCTTGACCTGTGGGGTGTGTGAGACAGCAAGAGTGAGCTCACATACGTTCATCGCTCAACAAGTTGTGGGGAATAATGTGCATGAACTCGCCAAAGGTGGGAGCTCACGTGAAGTGTAAGGCTTACCAAAGAAGAGGGTTAGAGCTGAGCATTGCTTTTAAAGTTGGTCAAAATTTTATTAGCAGTTACTAAGTATAAGTAAATACCAACCCAGTTAAGTAGTAGAACAAAAGTAACAACTTCACCTGCGATGCAATGCATATGACAAATTGAGTTTAAGTTCCATAATTTAATCATGTGAGGGTCCGAGCCGCTCATGACCGTGAGCACGGCTAGTATACTAGTTTTACACTCTGCAGAGGTTGCGCATCTTTACCCACAAGTCGTGTATCCCATGTCGCCAGGGTTTGCAAGGCCCTTAGACACTACCGAGGTGAATGGCTAGGGATCCACTACGAGGCCTTTACAAAGTTCCACTAGCTTCCGGAAACCCGCTACAGTTTATAGGAAGTTCCAATGCAGGAATCCCTTGCAGGACCGCCATCGCAGCAAAATCCTCCCGAGGGCCTCCCTACACTGACCACTCCCCTACTGCCCTTGCCCCTTTCGGGTAAGGTAGTCTTCCACTAGCTTTCCTAATTAATCAGCCAAGGGGTCCCATTCCTCCCTTGTGGTAGCACTGTTTTCCCGGGTGGTCGCTCCATGTTCCAATTAACATAATGATCTTATCATGAACAGTAATAATAAACATATAATAAAAGTGTGATCATGAATAATATACCTTCATACCCAAAACCACATAAAGCACTAGCAAGTTCTACCCAAAAAGTTCAGTGGTAAACAAGGTATAAAGATAGACAAACTAGGGTAACCTATTGGGTCCCATCAATCTTAACCTATGCAGATCATTATGATTAATTAGAACATGAGTGGGTAAAAAGAAGTGATCAAGGGCACAACTTGCCTGAGACTTGAGATTCCAGGTACCAACTTGCTCTTCAGATGACACGTGACCTCGCTCTAGTCGTAGCAATACAAACAAACATTGTATAGGCAAAATTAACATTACACCAAACATAAGTACAAACTGAATAATAATAATCTACGCGTTGCTACGAGATCGTAGGAACAAGAATCACTAAATTTGGAGTTATAGTTATTTAGTTATGAATTTCTGAAGTTATTAAGCACCTAGAACAGATTAATTCAAATGAACAATTTTGCTTCAAGTTTCATGGCTAAACAGTGTTACTAGTTGATATACAATATTAAAATAAAATTATTGCAACTGGAATGACTCAATTTGGAGTTAAAATGAATTAAATATGAATTATACAAGTTTTAAGATTTATTTTTATACTAAAAATCAATTTCTAATATTAATTATCTAATTTCTCTGTTATCCGGACTGCGCGTCAAATCCTGGAAAAGTCAGGGGCCTAAACTGAAGTTTTCTAAGACTCAGTGAATAATGAATGTGGACGGCGGGTTGGTTTCTGTATTCTATAAGGGCTCATATGCAAAAAGGCCAGGCCGAAGGGGTACGCGCTAATCTGCACCATCCGATCAAGAGTGGGCGGCCCAGATTAGATCCCCATATCAGTGAATCGGTACGCGACACAGACCGTTGGATCAAAAGGCTACGGTCACGATTTAAAACACTAGCGATAGAATCTCATACGCCCGATCCAAATCCAACGGCACAGATGAAATCCCGAAAGGGTATCATCTGATCTAATCACAGCCGTCCACGCATGGATCGACGGTCGGAGACCCTGTCTTCCTCCCCACGACGGACTGGGCAGCAGCGCAGCCCACCCACGGCGGAGCTTCGCCGGCGGACGCGCAATCCGATGCCCGGACGCCCCTAACCTAAAATTGGTCGGTGCTAAACCTAGAGGGGATGATGGCGAACTCGATTAGAGCACGTACCGCAGATGGAGGGCAATGGAGGGAGCTGGCCACGGAGAAGAGCGGACCCGCGGCGGTGCTTGAGCTACGGCGAGCAATCCCGGGCACGCCAACACGCAATACCCCACACGAGTCTAATTTAATCGATGCGCACGGAAAAATCAAGACAGAGAGGTGGTGCTTACCACGGATTGTGCAGTACGGGGGCCTGACCACGGGTAAGGCAACGCTGACGAGAAATTCCGTCGACGACCGAAGCTTTCCGGGCCCCAATCCGCCACAGACTAGTTCCACGGGCCCGACGAAACACCCCGACAACCGACCAACACCGGAAGGAGGGCGAAAAGGAGGGGTCAGCGGCGGCGACGGATCACGGCAGAAATTTCTCTCGTCTCGCACACGCTTCCCGGTGACAGCTTGCGACGGCTATGGCACAGAGTCCCGAGCGCTAGGATTTTATAGGCTAGATGGAGAGTCCGTGGAACTCGGCCTTGGCAAGGCGGGCGGGCAGTTGATGGCGTTCGGCGGAGTTGAGCGCGAGGTTTGCGGGAGGTGGGTGATGCTCCTGACGAGGTGGCCCCACCCGGCAGCGGCACAAGTCGTGAGTGACGCGCGCGAAGAAGTAGCGTGCGAGGATGACCGATGGGCCCACTTGTCGGCGCCAACGCCCGACGGTGCGCGCACGAAAGGCACCGGCTGAGGAGGGGGCCCGCGAGGTCAGCGATAGTGACGCTAGAGAGCGGGCGGGGCTGGTGCAGTGGAGAACAGAAATGGGCCGCGCGGGATTTCTGGGCCCAGACCGAGGGGGAGAAGAGTGGGCTGAGGGAAGGAGTTTTGGCCCAAACGCAGAACGATCTTGCTTTTTCCTTTATCTTTTCTATTCTCTTTTCAAATCCCATTCAAATCCAAACTCATGTTTCAAACTCCCAATTTTCAGGTGTCAAAAATAATCTTAATATGAACATAATCTCTATTGTTTACAATATTAATATTTATTATTTTTTTTCCTATTATTCATTTATGGGAGAAATAAATGACCTCATTAAAATTCCCTTTTCCATTATCTCATTTTATGTCTTTATTTAAAATTGGAAGTCTAATTTAAGTTATGGTTTTGCTAAAGTGCCTCACACAAAATTATAAATAAGAGATTCATCCATCTTTGTTTGTTTACTGATTGCTCCACTATTTCAATATTATTGATAGATCATAATAAGGAAGGATCCTAATTAAATTTTCAAAGGTTTCAACAATTCCCAAATTACCATGATAAATATATTAGCTTATTTATTCTACTATTATTATTATTTCCAATTTTAGGCTTTACATTGAAAAAGTGAAGCTGACTTTTAAAGGTACTGTAAGCCACTATGAGCTTGAAGCCGAAGGACTGAAGCAAAAGGTCTAGGCCGAAGTAGAAAAAACTTCCAAGTTATCCGAAGCTTTCAGAGTGCTTTGAGACACCTGCTTTGGCTTTGCAACCTGATGTTCTTCACGCCTGCGAGAAATCTTCAACTCAGTCGGAGCGGTTTCAGAAGATGCAAATCATTCTGCCGACAATATTCCAAAGGCGCTTGAATTTGTTGAGAAAGAGATCAATGATTTTGACGAAGTTATGGTGGGGGCACGATGACTTTTGTGTTCTAGTGGCTGCCCGAGGAACTACTGCGATTTTTGCTAAAGCCGGATACAGTCACTTGAAAAACGTTAACAAGCCTACTTTCAATATTCTCCGGCTGACCTTGAGAATATTCCTAGTGAAGACCGAAGTGTGGGTAACAGATTTGTTACCCAAATTTGGACGAATGGCGGCCAAGAGCTTGCTGGAAACGAAGCTCGGACTCTTCTTAACGACGTATGAAAATTTCTTTACTTCTGCTTTTTTCCTGCTTGTTGTTACCAAGTATTGATATGATACATTTTTCCGGTTGATGTCGGCGAAGAATGAGAAGCCGAAGCTGAAGATGACGTTGGTGGAGTCTAGAGAGCCGCTATAGATTTTTGACAAAATCCTGAAAGAATTCTTGTAATTTTTGGGTAAAAATGTAGGTAGATAGAAAAACCAGTGCAATGGAAAGCTTCCTTGTAAATGTATACTGTTACCTTGCAATTTTACCTTCATCAGTTGTCATTTGCTTTGCTGTGGACGAAACCACATTATTATTTTTGAGCCGAAGGCAAAAAACACCTTCCCATCTTTTAGTTCACAACGAAGCATTTTAGACTTCTCGTTAGTGTCTCATGCAATATGCCATGGTGCGATGAAGCTAAAAATGTCTAATGAATGCTTGTATGAATGCAAAGTATGATGTGATGCTTTATGCAAATGTATGCCGAAGGTGAGAAAAATTCACACACTCAGACTCTACATCCCCTTAGACACGACTTTGGAGTCTCTTCACCTTTACTAGGTGGTATTTTAGCTCTGCATCCCCTTAGAAATGACTTTGGAGCTTCTTCACCTTTACTAGGTGTTATCTTAGCTCTGCATTCCCCTTAGAAACGACTTTGGAGCTTCTTCACCTTTATTAGGTGGTATCTTAGCTCTACATCCCCGTAGGAACGACTTTGGAGCTTCTTCATATTTTTTACACTCGATGGTGTAATCTGAGATCTTTATATTTTACATATGGGGGAGATTTGCCTTTGTATTGAATAGAGCTATGAAAATAAAATGAAAATTACAACATATGGCCCCATTAAAAACCTTTCTCCCCTCTTGAAAGGAAAAAAAGGTACCATAGGAAAAGAAAAAAATAAATGATTGCTATACATAGTATCTCTGAAGCTCATCTGCGTTCCAGGATCTTGGAATATCATTCCCATCCATGTCTCTTAATCTGTATGATCCTGGTCATGACGAAGATGCTACCAAGAAAGGGCCCTCCCACTTGAGTTGTAGCTTCCCCACAGTTAAGCACCAAATGTCCTGGCTTAATGTTCTTTAATCTAACTTTTATGTCCCACCACTTTGCTATTTTGGCTTGATATTTATTAATATGATCTATTGTTTGAAGCCTGACCCCTTCTATAGAGTCTTTTGACACTTTGCCGAAGCTAGAGTCCTTATTGATCTTGTCTTAGCTTCTTCTGGAGTTATTACTTCATCGCCGAACAAGAGTTTAAACGGAGTAAAACTTATTGATTTTGAAACGACAGTATTATGATTCCACATCACCTTTACTAATTCATCTGGCCACTTTCCCTTTGGTAGATTAAAGATTGATCTTATTATTCATGTGATAATGATCCTATTTGCTCGCTCTACTAAGTCGTTGGATTCGGGTGTCTTACCTATTAAAAGTGTATCTTTGTTCCAATCTGATCACAGAAGGTTTTAAATGCTTCGGAGTCAAACTGTGCTCCATTATCAACTGTGTGGCCTTTGGCACCCCAAACCAGCAAATGATATTTTGCCAGAAAAACTTTTGGACCGTGACTAAAGTTATTGTAGCTAGTGGTTTAGCTTTGATACATTTTGAGAAATACTCCACTACTACTACAACATATCTCAGATTCCCTTGGTCTGGTGGTAGTGGTCTCAGTAAATCTAGTCCCCATCTCTGCAATGGCCAAGTGGGCTGAATTAATTGCGTTAGAGATAAAGGTTGCTTTTGGTCCCTGGCACACTTATGGCAATTCTCACATTTCTGCACTAGGTCTGCTGCATCCGAAGCAGCCTTCGGCCAGTAGAAACCTTGTCTAAAGTCCATGCCAAGGAGTGGCCTTGATCCAATATGAGCTCCGCATATTCCTGAGTGTCTTCATCCATTTCTCTCTCAGGTTAGTTACATAAGCTTTTTGAACCCAAATGCGAGTCTTACCCTTCTTGAATTTAGGTCCTAAATTATAAGCAACAACTTTATCATTCTTACGATAAACCACATAGAAAGCATCAAATGTACGAAATAGTATAGACGGACCATGAGATGCATTGCTATCCTTAGGCGTATGAGAATCAACATGAGATGCATGACGCCTAGGTCTACCATGAGCATGTGTGGAACTATAAGATGCATTCTTGGCATGTGAAGAATAAACATCAAGACGTATACCGTACATAGCATGATCAACACAAACATCATGATGAATATTATGAGAAAAATGGGAATAACTCTTAACATGAGCATATAAATAAGCATGATTCTTCTTATCAATAAAGGAATGTGAACTACTAACCACAGGTGCCTTCCCCTTCACCTTAATGAAGTTGAGAGCCTTTTGGCTCTTTGTGTCCTTGGATCCCTTATGGAAACCAAGTCCATCCTTAATGGAGGGATGTCTACCAATGGTGTAGGCATCCCTAACAAACTTAAGCTTATCACATTCACCTTTGCAAATTTTAAGTTGAGCATGAAGTTTGGTAATATCATCATTCAATTTTGAAATAGTAGAGACATGATCATTGCAAGCATCAATATCAAAATCCTTACATCTATTGCAAATAGACAAGCTCCACAGATGAACTAACAATACTCAAATTTTCTATTCTAGCATTTAAATCAATATTTAAGCTCTTAAACTAGAAATAGAATCACGACATGAAGATAACTCAAAAGCAAGCATTTCATTCTTCTTAATTTCTAGAGCAAGGGATTATTCTACATTAATTAATTTATCATGTTCTTCATAAATAATATCCTCTTACTTTTCTAGCAATCTATCTTTTTCATTAAGAGCATCAATCAATTCATTAATTTTATCTACCTTTGATCTATCTAAGCCCTTAAAAAGATCACTATAATCTAAATCATCATTAGAGTCCTCATCACTAGAAGAAGTGTAGTTGGGAGTGTCACATACACATACCTTCTTCTCCTTAGCCATGAGGCATGTGTGTCGCTCGTTGGGAGTGTCACATACACATACCTAAGAGGCACTGATGCCTTTGGTGGCTCTACTGAAGCAGCAGCTACAGCAATCGCCGTTGACCCTGTCACTACCGAAATTCGGCTCTTTGTCGAGTGCTTGGCGCTTTGCCGAGTGCTCGGCGCTTTGCCAAGTGCCGCACTCGGCAAAGTCACGCTCTCGGTTATGACCACCTTTACCAAGAGTACAACACTTGGCACAGCCGGACACTCGGTAAAGACATCTTTGCCGAGTGTCAAACACTCGACGAACGGCGGCGCTCGGCAAAGGACCATCAACAGTCATCTATAGCTGATGGTCGTTATCTTTGCCGAACGCCAGGTGTCGACACTCGACGAAGAAAGAACTTTGCCGAGTGTCGGGCTGAGCGACACTTGGCAAAGGACACTTTACTGAGTGCCTTACTTGGACACTCGACAAAGTATATTTCCATTTTTTTTAATTTTTGCAACCACACTTTTTGTGGTTTGTTCCTACACTATGTAGACTTACATGTTCCATTTTTGGCACAATTATAAAAGTGTTTGCTATAACTATTAGATTTTGTTCGTTTAATTAAATTTCCTCTGATAATTCAGATTTGAACTGCAAGTCACTCGAAACATGGAAAATCGTGAATGAAAAAATGGTATTCATGTTATTTAGCACAAGTTAGGCCGATTTCAGGAGCAGACCAGAATTTTTGAGCACCATGCTCACGAAACATGACCGTGAACTTGCTATCTAGTTGTTTAAAAATTATATAAAACACAAACAAAGTCAGAAAATCATGAAACTTGTCCACATGTAATGATATCATATGTAGAACCTATGATAAAAATTTTAGAATGTTTCGAGAAATTTCTCATGCACTGTGTAGAAACCTAAGTCTCCTACACATGAAATCTTAGAACTTCAAGGTAGACCAGTTAGGTTTCTACACATACTGCGTGAGAACTTTCTCGAAATATTCTCAAATTTTATCATAGGATCTACAAATGATATCATGACATGTGGACATGTTTCATGATTTTCTGACTTTGTTTGTGTTTTAGACAATTTTTAAACAACTGGATGGCAAGTTCACTGTCATGTTTCGTGAGCATGGTGCTCGAAAATTCCGGGCTACTCCTAAAATCAGTCGTAACTTGTGCTAAATAACATAAATATCATATTCCCATTCACAGTTTTCCATGTTTCGAGTGACTCGCAGTTCAAATCTGAATTATTAGAGGAAATTCAATTAAATGAACAAAATCTAATAGTTATAGCAAACACTTTTATAATTGTGTGAAATATGGAACATGTAAGTCTACATAGTGTAGGAACAAACCACAAAAAGTTTGGTTGAAATAAGAAAAATAGAAATATACTTTGCCGAGTGTCAAGTAAGGCACTCGGCAAAATATGCTTTGATGAGTGTCAGGCGAGGTACACTTGTAAAGGTTTAAAAAATAATAAAACAATCTTTGTCGAGTGCTTGTCAGTGTACTCGACAAAGAACCCTTTGTCGAGTGTCAGATCGAGGACACTCGACAAAGTATATTTTTAATTAAAAAAAATCTATGCCGAGTGCCAGATCGCGGGCACTCGACAAAGACTATAGACTTAACTACACAGCGTGCGGGCCATTTTTGTTTTTTACCATGCCGCCACCACGCCTGTCTAACGCCCTCGTCGCCACGCCCGTCTCACGCCCGCGCTGCCGCCGTGCCCACGGCCCGCCGTCAACGTCCACCACCATCGTCGTTGTGCCCACACGTGCCTGCGTCGCCCTCGGCCACCACCACCACCCGACCGACTGCCTGCGCTCGGCTTCGGCCACCGCCACCGCCGCCGCTGCCGCGAGGCCCACGACGTCCACGCCGTCGTCGCCCTGGCCTCCTCGCTGTCATGTCCGCCGTCCACCCCCCACCATATAGTAAGTTATCGTACAGTACATTAGCTCAAACTAGCATCACCAAACTTACAAATTTGATGTTATTAAGTTTATAATTTTCAGCCATAAATTTGATGCTATTAAGTTTATAATTTTTAGTAGATAAAATAGTAAAGGAACAAGAGAGATATTGATGTTATTAAATTTAGTATTTGTGAACTATTTTTGTTGAGTGTGATTGTGAATTTTGTGAGAACAAACATGTATGGATATGTGTGAACAAACATGTATATGTGGTTATCAAGGCATTGATGTATATGTGTGGATGTTAGCCATCGTGCTGTTAGTTTTATTTGCAGGTTACGAAAACCTCCATGTGCAGGGGAGGTGTTGCCGAAATTTTTTCTTGACAGGATTGTTTATTTTTTTGCAGAGATCTTCCTAGTCGCTGCGTGAGAACCTACATCGCGACGCGTCGCCACTGCACCGACCCGCCACAGCCCCGCTAGCCTGACTCCACCGTCACCCTAGGTATAACCTCTATTTTCGTGTAATTGTTTTAGATCACGTAACCCAGTTAGGTGTCTCCCATTCGAAAGAGATATGGTGTAGATATGCAGATCTTTGCATATCTATAAATGTATCTGTTTCGGATTGTCCGTGTTTTTTGGACAGCCCGCGGTTGCGTAGATGGTGTTAGTTTACATGCTCTACTCCGGTCCGAGATAGAGTTTCGGTGTCATCTCCTTGTTGTTCTCTGGGCAGTACACTATCTCTGCCAGGACGTGTATCTAGAGAACAGCAGGGAGATGCAGCCGAAACTCTGTCTCGGATCGGAGTAGAGCATGGAAACTAACCCCGTCTACGCAACCACGGGTGGGATTAGGACCTATCCTCACCTATTAGAAGGTAGGAACGTAGTGTATATGCAGTACATGTTTATATTCAAGTATACTCGGTTATATATGTTAGAGGATGGAGGACTATGAGTGGATGTACATGGGCCGTGTTGGAAGGAATGATGTCACCCTTGAATGGATTAGAAAGATCGATGATTTTGTGGAACAGACATATGACGAAGCTGCTAAAGGAGCGAGTCTAGTTCCATGCCCGTGCATCAAATGTGCCAACCGGAAAAGAAAATCAAAGAAGGCCATGGTAGAACATATTTAGAAGAATGGATTTACGCCGGACTATACTCGGTGGATCTTTCGAGGTGAAGTGCATCGTACGAGAGAGGTGGTGAGACAACGTGTCGAGGATTATGATGCTGATGCTGGGGTAGCAGATATATTGAATGACTATCACGCGACATAGTTTGTCGGAGGATGTACGGAGGACGAGCCAGAGCCGACCACAAAGGCATTCTACGACATGTTTGACACGGCACAGAAGCCCCTTCACGACCAGACAAAGGTTTCTCAACTGGATGGCATTGGGCATGTAATGGCGTTCAAGTCGCAGTATAACATAAGTCGAGACGCATTCGATGGCTTGTTGACAGTTATTAGCAGCCTGCTTCCAAAGGATCACGTTCTGCCAAAGAGCATGTACGAGGCACAAAAACTCTTTCATGCACTCAAGATGATGTATGGGCAGATACATGCTTGTCCGAAGGGCTGCGTGCTATTTAGGAAAGAATACGCGGAGGCAAAGTACTATTCGAAGTGTAAATTGTCTAGGTTCATGGAGGTAGACTCTGGTGATGGACAGAAGAGGAATCTCGACATCCCCGTGACAATCCTACGTCACCTTCCATTCATACAGAAGATCTAGCATCTATATATGACCAAGGAATCTGCGAAACAGATGACATGGCACAAAAATGGCAAATGATACAATCCTGACAAGATGGTGCACGCATCCGATGGTGCAAGATGGAAACACTTTGATGCCATTCACCGTGAGAAAGCCGAAGAGGCTCGTAATGTACATGTTGCGCTGGCCACAAATGGGTTCAATCCCTATGTTTGTTATCCCAATCAATCTCCCTCCTGGTGTATGCTTTCAAAGACAGAACATATTTGTGTCATTGATAATTCCCGGACACCCGGGGAATAAAATGGGCATGTACATGAAGCCTTTGATTGATGAATTGGTACATGCTTGGGAGGAAGGGGTATGGACGTATGACCGAGCTACAAAAACGAACTTCAAAATGCATGTTTGGTACCAGTACTCCATGCATAACTTACCGGCGTATGGGCTATTTTGCGCCTGGTGTGTTCACGGTAAGTTCCCATGACCAGTTTGCAAGGAAGCTCCTAGGTTCATTTGGTTGAAGAAGGGTGGCAAATATTTGTCATTCGATCAACATCGACAATTTTCCCTCCTGAACATCCATTCTGCCTAGTCATCAAGAACTTTACGAAAGGTGTCGTAGTGACAGGCTGCCCACCTACAATCATGACTGGTGCCGAAATTCATCAACGGAAGATGGGCTCGTGGCCAATCTAGAAGGTGGATTTGTGGGATATGGTGAGCAACATATGGGGATACATAAGTCAGGCTTAACTCGGCTCCCCTATTATGATGACCTGCTCCTTCCACACAACATTGACGTGATGCACATTGAAAAGAATGTCGTCGAGACACTTTGGGCAACAATTATGGACATTCCTGATAAGTCAAAGGATAACGTAAAGGCAAGAGTGGATCTGGTAGCGTTATGTGATAGACCAAACCAAGAGATGAAGCTGCCTAGTGGTGGAAAGACATGGAGAAGGCCTAAGGCCGATTTCGTCCTAAGCAAGGCCAAGAGGAAGGAAGTACTTCAATGGATCAAGATGTTTATGTTCCTTGATGGGTGTGCAGCTAACCTGACTAGGGGGTGAACTTATCTACTCTGCGAGCCTTAGGGATGAAGAGTCATGACTTCCACATATAGATTGAACGGATTCTTTCGACGATGGTTCGAGGCTGTGTCCCTAAGCTGTAAGAAGCTCGTCATGGACATGCACTACGAGGCACGAATCTAGGCCATCGTCACCTACTATGACTCCGTCCTTGGGGAGAAGGTGACCAAGCAGGATGCCTGAACCATGTCGTTGACTAGGGACCAATACTTGCAGGTAAATACAACACTTTAATATTTGTGACAAAAGTTTTCCTTAATTTTATCTTCTAGTATGTAGTGTACTTCTTTTACTTTATAGATGATTCCTTATTGGTGCACCGCGCATCCTCAGTGCTGGGAGCAGATGGTGGATAGGTGGCGCTCGCTTAAGCTAGCCGGGAACGTCGTTTGATGATGCATGGTCCCTCCCACCACCAAGGCAGCCGTAGCCTCGGCAAATATGCAGAAGCATGAGTACGCCTCTTTTTTATTTAGGTATATAACACTGGATTAGATATTATTTCTAACTATCTTGTTGGTTTTCTTGCAGTCAGCGTCACATGGTGGCCAGCCTTGCTCCATCTTCTCGGTTTATGCTATGGCCCACAAGGGCAAGGCGACGTCCGACGTCACCTACAACCCGGATGACGGGCTCAAGGAATATAGCAACCCCGCCGTCTACAGCCGCCTAAGTGAGTACACTGCCATGGCACAAGAGGTCCATGGGCTAGATTACAATCCAAGGACTAAGGACATCAACGGAGATGTCCTCATGAGGGTCGGAGGAGGCAAGAGGCATGGGCGATACTGGATTGCCGACGGGGCAATCGACTCGTCGTCCACTCCCACTCTGTCTCGGGTGCGAGCAAGGAGCACGAGTTCGAGCCCAGCCATACGACGTCGGTAGGACAACTCACATCATCGGATACAACAACTCCAAGTTAGTGCTTTTGTAACTCATCATTCTTTGAGTTATATATCTTCTCTTTGAGTTATTATAACATTGGGGTGAAATATTACAGTCCCAGCTAGAAGAAGAGAGGAGGGAACTAAAAGTCGCCTAGAGGGGCGTGAATAGGCGAAACCTAAAAATAACAACTTTAAACCAGGACTTGATCCCTTGATTAGTGGTTAGAACAAGATTCACAATTATCGGAGTATAAAACTAAGTCCTTGGCTTGCAAACACTAACTGTGCGATTAATCAAAAGTAATACTACTAAGAATGTTAATAGAGAATATTGCAAGATGGCTTAGTTGAAAGGACAAATAACACAAGTTCTTCCTTGCACTATGTTGCTTCTCTAAATGGGATTTTAACTTGAAGCAACACAAATCAATATCAATAAGGAATAGAGCAAGAGAACTTAGAGAGGGAGAAGGCAAACAAATCACAAGCAATAAACACAAGTGACATGGGTGATTTATTTTACCGAGGTTCGGTTTACCAAGAACCTAATCCCCGTTGAGGAGTCCACTAAGGACGGGTCTTTTTCAACCCTTTCCCTCTCTCCACCAATCACCAAGACCGGCGAGTGCTTCTTCTTCTTTGTCAACAAAAGACTGAAGTCTCCGCAAGGCCAACCACAAAGATAAGGGGCTCTTGCTAGCTTTACAATGAATGGGAGTCAAAACTCTACGCTCAAATGATCACAAGATGTAGCACACACTCTCTCTCAATGATTCTCACAAGGCACTATCGCTAAACTCACACGAGTAGCTCTCTTTTGCTAGATCTCTCTTTTGTGGCACTTGTGATGATTGTGGTGGTCTAAATCTTGTGTATAAGATGGATCAATGAATGGAAGTGGTTGGGAGGGCTTGGATATGTCAACTATATGACTTGGAATGTTGCTTGGGCTCCCACACCTTGAAGTGGCCGGTTGGGGTGGTATTTATAGCCACCAACCATCTTGTAGCCGTTGGGGAAGGCTGTTGTCGATGGGCGCACCGGACAGTCCAGTGCGCCAGCCACGTCACCCAACCGTTAGGGTTCTGACCCAGTCGATCGTTGGAGCGCTTGTCCTCTAGTGGCACTGGACTGTCCGGTGCCACACCGGACAGGCACTGTTCAGTGTCCGGTGTGCCTCCTTTGTATTTGAACCCTTAACTTGAATATTTATTGGTTTGTGTTGAACCTTTATGCACCTGTAGAACATGTATTCTAGAGCAAACTAGTTAGTCCATATATTTGTGTTGAGCATTCAACCACCAAAATTAATTGTGGGAAAAGGTTAACCTTATTTCCCTTTCAATCTCCCCCTTTTTGGTGATTGATGCCAACACAAACCAAAGCAAATATTAAAGTGCAGAAATAAACTAGTTTGCATAAGGTAAGTGCATAAGTTACTTAGAATTAAACCAATATGAAAGCCTTATTACATATGAATAAGAGTGAATGGATTGCTTTCCTTTATTTGACATTTTGTACCACTTTTGCACCATATGTTTTGTTTTTGTAAATCTTTTCAAATTCTTTTCAAAATTCTTTTGCAAATAGTCAAAGGTATATGAATAAGATTGAAAGAAGCATTTTCAAGTGAAATTTCTCCCCTATTTCAAATGCTTTTCCTTTGACTAAACAAAAGCACCCTCTGAATGAAATTCCCTTTTTAGCTTTCAAGAGGGTATTGAAATGGGTACCAATTTTGAAATCTTAATTTTATAAGCATAGATACCAATTTGAAATATACCAATGTGAAATTTATCTTCAGTAATAGTTGAAAAACAAACATTTATGAATATCATTAAAATCTTTCATTTCGAAAATTTTGAAATGGTGGTGGTGTGGTGGTGCGGTCCTTTTGCTTTGGGCTTAATATTTTCTCCCCCTTTGGCATTAAGCGCCAAAAACGGAGAACATTGGAGCCCTCTTTATATTTTCTCCCCCATTGATAAAAGAAATATAAGTGAATGCTTACACCAATGTGGAGAGATGGTGGAATACCGGCAAAGGGTAAGTAATACCGATGGAGTTGAGTGAAACGTTGTCTTTACCGAATACTCCATTTCCCTTTCAATCTAAGACTAAAACAAGAGATACTCATGGAAACACATTAGTCTTAGCTTTGGCACAAGAAGAATAAGAAATATGTATATGTACCAAATGAAAGAGATATGATCAAAAGATATGTCAATTAAGCTTTATCATAGTTCTATAATATAGATTGCTCCCCCTAAATATGTGCCTTGAGAGGAATACATATTTTGGCCTTAAATGCTTAATGCACATAATGAGATCAATGAGAACATATCTATATCATAGAGAATGTGAAGTGCATTGTGTCATAATATAAGTGTGATGCTCACGATAGACCATGCACTGATGAAAGCATGACATAGATTTTTGATGCATTTACCCTTAGGGTTTCAAAGAGACTTAAGGAACTTCCACCTTTGAGACAAAGGTAGCTTATCCTCGTTACAAGGTTAAGCTTTAAGCTCTTTGACAGGAAAATTACTTCACCTAGTTTTAACACAGGTGCATCAATGCAGGAATGAAATTTTGAGAGGTTAAACTAGGAATGAAGCAGGGATATGCATAGACATGCTTCCTCTTCCTTTTATAAAAGATATGCAAAGAATGTATATAAGAGGAAGATTTAGGTACATGTATAAATGAGAGGAAGTATTTTACCCTTTTGTCCCTTCACATAGAGACGCTCTCTTCATTGCACTTCGTCTTTAGTCTTGGTTACTTAAGCCCTATATTCAAGACAATGTATGGAAATATTTTGCACAAGAGAGAGTTCTACAACTAGTGATCCTTTTCTAAGCCATTGTTATCATATATCAAGTAGATCACAAATTGCATAAATTTATCCTAAGTTCTCCTTTTAACTTAGTGCATATCAAGAGAGATATTGATTGATAGTATATGCGGCACTAAGCAACATAAGTGTTAGTTGAAGTTATTCAATGATCAAACGAATAATAGATGCGATCAAAAGAACAACATATGCATTAGATTATCAAATAAGCTTGAAATAGGAGAATCCAGTAAATATGCTACTTTAATAATGAAAGCCACAATCCTTGATAAAAGTGACATTACTTAACCAAATTGGATTGATTTGACGTAGCATACTTCATGAGAAACTTATTCTCATACTTGAGACTCTGTGAGATTACTAAGAGAAAATGTTAGTCTCAAAGTGATCAAGATATAGAAATGGGGCTCCCCCTAAAGATATGCATCAAGAATTTGAATGACTTGGTAGATGCATTTCTCCTTTAAAGAAAATAGGGGAATATATTGAACATCTTGATCAGGCCATGTAATATTTGCAATAATCACTTTATGCCAGGTATTCAAAAATGAAAAAGGTTTAGAATGCTTACAACCACACCATTGATTAATTTGAAGATCTTACTATCTAGGTAGGTGTTGTTGTTCTTGATGTCTCTTTTTCATTTGAGTGTCCTCCCTTTGTAGTTGTCTCCTTTTCTTTTCAAACTTATTGAAAATACTCAAAAGATATTAGCAACACAAGGGGTATATGGTAAATTATGATTTCTTTCAATAAGAGATATAAACAATTCATCATCCACAAGTCACACAGACATAAAGTAACATCCTTAATATTAGTGCACATCATTAGAAGAGAGGAATATGTACCTTTTAGCATTTTTAATTAATCATAGGAAGTTTACTTCTACATATTGAATTTATTAACATAACTTAGAAGCACATCAATATGAGAACAGATATAGCAAAGGCATGAATTAGATTCTAATGGACTAGTGCATTTATGAAAACAAAATTGAATGCACTTCTAGCTGAAGTAATTCCACTAAGGAATCTATTCTTCTCAAAGGTAGAGTATGATAATTTAGAACAAATATCAATTGATGGGAACTATTGTTGATAAAGAAGTTGAGTTCCCATACCTTTGTTTTTACCTTTCTTCTTTTAGGTGAAGAGCAACCCTTGAGGCTTGTGCATTTTAATAGATTGAACGTGCACTTACTCTCTTGTAGATTTTCATAAATATGCTCAAGAGATATTTAATTAGTAACACAAGCACTAGTTTCCCTTTTTGTAATCATTTTGAGAAGGAATGAAAAATAGATTACTAAGGCATGGAAACTTCATAACATGAACTAGATTTTCCCATAGATGATGTTATGCTCAGTTTTAACTCATAAAACAAGCATAGTCAATTTTCTAAGATTATGGGAACAAATCTAATTTATAATCATGAAGAGCGATGAATGTAGAAGAATCATATCTAATTTAAGCAAGAAGAAATACATCATAAATCATTGAATTGATTTTTCTTTTCAAGTTAGATTACACATTTCCAAAGAGAAACTTATTCTCAATATGTGAGACTACTTAAGTCACTTAGACAAAAGCAATAGTCTCACGATTCTAGACATAAAGAGATACTCTCTTTATAAGTGTCCTAAGGGTTTGAATTCCTTAGACGACACCTTATTCTTTTAAGAAATTGGAGTATGTCTCTATGTCTAGAACATGGCAATAATGGGATGATTAGAGTAAAACATGCCATATGGTACTTACAATAGATTTAAAGCATGTAGATTGCCATAATGTTGAAATGATGAAAATTCAATCTACCACAGGAGAGGAGTTTCTCCAAAGAATGGTGACATAATTCAAAAATATTTTAAGTGCTTCAATTTTCAATGTGACTACACGACACACAAAAGAAATGATAATTAAAGATACTTGCACTTAAAGACATGAGTGTTACCATCCTTTGGCTTTCCTCCATGTTGTAGGCTTTGATTTTCCACATAGGATAATCATTTAATTCCTACAACTTCAATATCCTGCTCGAGATGATATGAGTTGTAGATGTAATAATTCAAAATAACTTTGGGTCAACCTTATAGATCATTGTAAGATTGATAGCTTGAGTTGATATGAATTGAATTGACCCTCTCAAGCACTTCCAAACTTCATATCATCTCCTTCCCCTGCAAGGCTTGTCAAGCATATTTTGGTCCCCATCTTTTGATGGGTCCATCAAGGTTAGTCAACAAAGATTTAGGAACCCAAATGTCCTTTGCGCTAGCACATGGTAAACTCATTACCTTTCTAGCACAAGTTGCAATTTTGGGTTGCTTAGCTATATATGAATCAATTGACAAGCTAGGAGTGGGATAGTTACCAATAGGACAATCCTTACATTGATGTCCTTTCTTTCGGCATATGTAGCAAAGGCGATCTTCATATCTTGAATATTTCTTCTTTCCTTGTTTCTTGCTTGTTACATGGTTAGTAAATATTTTCTTTTCTAAAACTATGCCTTTTTGTTTCACATGGGGACACGACTTAACTAAATGAACCTTATTAGAGCATTTAAAACAAAGTTTATCATCCTTGTTAATAATCAAGCCATTTTCTTTAATATAGGGACATGACCTAATCAAGTGCCCCTTTTTAAAGCATTCACTACACTTCTTACTTTTCTTAGTGTGCAGTGTGGCTTGATCATTACCTTGGATGTTACCATGCATGGAGGCACGGTTGAGGCTTTTGATAGAGGTATTGATTTTCTTCTTTTGTTGCTTCCTCTTGACATTCCTCAAGTCCTTGGCATTTTCTTCAAGGGATTTTGTGCATGCTACGGTTGTTCCCGTCTCAAGCTTCTTCACCATGTGATCACGGTTATCTTGAGAAGGTTGAGTAGTGCACTTCCCTTTTAGTTATGTCAAGCTCATTCTTAGCCTCTCATTTTCTTCCTTGAGCTCTTGACATGTATCATCTTTTATTCCTGGAAATTCTAGCTCAAAGGAGGATTTGCTTGCTGACGAGCAACAAGCATTAGCACATGGCAATATAGTTTCAATTTGAATACATGTGCCTAAGTGAGGTTGTTGAGATTTTAAGTTTTCTATCACAACCTCATGAGCAATGTTTAACATGATATGATTATCCATAAGATTTTCATGAGAACATAGAAGCATATCATGTTTTTCTTGAAAGGCTAGATTTTCAATTTTTAGCCTTTCTACTTGGTCCTTAAGCAAACCATTCCTATTTACTAATTGAGCGACACAAAATAAAGAGTTATCTTGCTCAATTGAAATAGATTCATACTTTTGGACCAAATCAACATGAGAGCACTTTAGCTCCTCATGTTCTTTAGTCAACTCTTCAAAGCTTTGCATTTTTATGGTGAGAATGTCTTCTAGCATGTGAAGAGCTTCGCTTTGCTCTCTCGCTCTTTTTAGAAGTTTGAGCATGACCGTCTTATCTTCTTGGCTTAGATGAGCGTAGAGTTGCATGAAGCTTCTTTCTTCCTCCTCATCCTCATTTGTGCTTCCGCTACCATTTTCATTAACCACACAACATATGTGGGAATCGAAATGGGAAGACAAACCTTTTGGAGAGGTGGATTCATCGTTTGGTCTCCAACGTTCATTTTCTTCTTCTTCCTTCACAGGGTTAGTTTCACATGGACTAAAGGAAGTAGAAGCATCATATTAACTAACATGTTTGGACTCATCAAATTTACTTTTAATTCTAGTCCAAATATCATGCGCATCATGAATAGATTCATTATAATTCATTATGAAGGCACGATAATCTTCTTTGCTAAGAGAATTACTTAAGATGTCATAAGCAAGATAGTTTAAGCGTATACATCTTTGATCTTCCTCAGAGGCATTTTTCCCATTATAACTAGAGGGTATAATACTCTTGTCTAAAATTTGTTCTAATTGAGAGTCTATGGTTCTAAAAGCATTTATCACACTAGTAGACCATGAAACATAATTAGAACAATCGGAAAGTAATATCTCAAGAGTTACCTCATTGTTTTCCTTTGGAGGTGTCTTCTTGTTCTTTTGGGATCTTCTTTGAGCCATCACTTCGAGTTGTTAGACTCAATATGAAGTGCCTAGCTCCGATACCAATTGAAAGTCGCCTAGAGGGGGGTGAATAGGCGAAACCTGAAAATTACAACTTTAAACCAGGACTTGATCCCTTTATTAGTGGTTAGAACAAGATTTACAATTATCGGAGTATAAAACTAAGTCCTTGGCTTGCAAACACTAACTGTGCGATTAATCAAAAGTAATACTACTAAGAATGTTAATAGAGAATATTGCAAGAGGGCTTAGTTGAAAGGAGAAATAACACAAGTTCTTCCTTGCACTACGTTGCTTCTCTAAATGGGATTTTAACTTGAAGCAACACAAAGCAATATCAATAAGGAATAGAGCAAGAGAACTTAGAGAGGGAGAAGGCAAACAAATCACAAGCAATAAACACAAGTGACACGGGTGATTTATTTTACCGAGGTTCGGTTCACCAAGAACCTAATCCCTGTTGAGGAGTCCACTAAGGACGGGTCTTTTTCAACCCTTCCCCTCTCTCCACCGATCACCAAGACCGGCGAGTGCTTCTTCTTCTTTGTCAACAAAAGACCAAAGTCTCTGCAATGCCAACCACAAAGATAAGGGACTCTTGCTAGGTTTACAATGAATGGGAGTCAAAACTCCACGCTCAAATGATCACAAGATGTATCACACACTCTCTCTGAATGATTCTCACAAGGCACTATCGCTAAACTCACACGAGTAGCTCTCTTTTGCTAGATCTCTCTTTTGTGGCACTTGTGATGATTGTGGTGGTCTAAATCTTGTTCATAAGATGGATCAATGAATGGAAGTAGTTGGGAGGGCTTGGATATGTCAACTATATGACTTGGAATGTTGCTTGGGCTCCCACACCTTGAAGTGGCCGGTTGGGGTGGTATTTATAGCCACCAACCATCTTGTAGCCATTGGAGAAGGCTGTTGTCGATGGGCGCACCGGACAGTCTGGTGCGCCAGCCACGTCACCCAACCGTTAGGGTTCTGACCCAGTCGACCATTGGAGCGCTTGTCCTCTAGTGGCACCAGACTGTCCGGTGCCGCACCGGACAGGCACTGTTCAGTGTCCGGTGTGCCTCCTTTGTATTTGAACCCTTAACTTGAATATTTATTGGTTTGTGTTGAACCTTTATGCACCTGTAGAACATGTATTCTAGAGCAAACTAGTTAGTCCATATATTTGTGTTGAGCATTAAACCACCAAAATTAATTGTGCGAAAAGGTTAACCCTATTTCCCTTTCAGGAACGACATGAGATGGAGACGAGGATGATAGCGGAGCGGGAGGCTCGCTTGGCAGATCAGCAGAGGATGGCAGAGATGTTCCAGTACATGCAGAGCCTTGGCGCCGCACATGGTTTTGCTCCACCACCTCCGTTGTTCCCTCCAGTTGACCCTGCTCGATTCCATACTCCTATGAGTATCAAAATTCTAGTCCTTCATGATATATATTTATCTAGTATAACACATGCAATCTCTTCTCTGTGCAGGGACAATCTAGGGCGGCATCCAACAACCCTCATGGATCGCCTAGCCCATCGTCGCACCAGTCCAGCCGCCCACCTCACTGAGATATTTTGTGCACATGATATTATCTTTGTTAGTATTGTTAATACTTTGTGAGATAACTTGGTCTGAACTTGTTGATGTTGGTAATGCTTTGTGACATACTTGAGACTTATGCTCTTGAGTGTTGGATACTTATGTTTGTGCTTGAACTTGTTTGATTTATGAGATTTATGGTCTTTGTGAGATATGTGATGTATATGTGATATCTATGATGATTATGTGATATCTGTGACGATTATGTGATATCTTTTGTTTGTTTAGATGGAATAGCAAAAACAAATAAAAAAGGGGTATACTGGTCAATTTGCCGAGTGTAACAAATAAAAAAGAGGCTCTTTGCCGAGTGTCAAGATCATAGCACTCGGCAAAGAAGGCACGCCTGGGCACCAGTAAAGCCTCTTTACCGAGTGATGTGGCCTTGGCACTCGGTAAAGAAGCAACCTTTGTCGAGTGCCTCCTAGTGCACTCAACAACAGTACTGACAAAGGGGCCTACTGGCGATCTCTTTGCCGAGTGCTAGTCCGACGGGCACACAGCAAAGAGGGAGCCTTTGCCGAGTGTCGCCAAATACGCTTGGCAAAGGACATGGTAAAGGGGCCCACAGGGAGCATATTTGACGAGTGTCAGTACAGTGGACACTCGGCAAAGGCTAACTCTTTGCCGAGTGTTACTCGGAGGGCACTCGGCACAGGCTCCATCGCCGTTACTAGTCGTCATGACAGTGAATTTTTTTGCTGAGTACCAGGTGACACTCGGCAAAGTCTTTGCCAAGTGCTCGATAAAAAGTACTCAACAAAGAAGTCGTTGCCGATGTACAGTTTATCGAGCTTTCTTTGCCGAGTGTCACACTCGGTAAAGCCTTCGCCGAGTGTTTTACAGGTTTTGCCGAGTGCTTCAGACACTTGGCAAAGATGTTGTTTCCGGTAGTGTGTGCCACGCCGATGGTTGAACTTGCAGGAGCAAGTAGACGTAGCTCAGGCAGCTACCATGACCTCCTCCTCTCCCATGGCACAGTCCCCTCGCTCCGACCTCCTCCCCCGCTACCACTGGGAGGACTATCGGTGCCTCCAACGTTGAGTACATGACCCCTAGCTAGTGCGGGTGGCTCCAAGGTGGGACCACTCTCAACTGCATACAACGACTTAGAGCAGTCACAACCCAAGACACTACTTATAGTTTTTATAGCCTCCATGTCATCTAGAAACTACTACTAGACACTACCTCTCCAATGCAAACATCAATATTACTTAACTAAATTTAATACTCCCCTTCTCTCATTGTCTTGGATATCATGTTGAAATCAAGTCTTATGCAAGACCCAGTTTCTTACTCTTTCTTCATTTAATTGCTTGCCACATCATCTTTGAGCCTATGTGGCAGCTGAATTAATGCTATAGAAACTGGATGATGTGGAGGGTTGGGACTGCTCTTATGTGATTGCCCTCAATGTTTTGTAGGGTGAGTTGGCTGAAACAGGGAATTCTCCTCTTCCCAGTCCCCTTGGGAATTTCGACTCCTCCCTTGAGTCAAAGAGCCTAGGTGTGGCTGGGAGAACCAGCACCGATGCCACCAGGGGTACGATAAGCTGAATGCCCTGACCCTGAAGTCATCAATGGAGGCACTAAGGACACCAAGGGAGGGCTTAGTCAATTCAATCTCATCCACTAGGGGAGTAGCCAAAATATGCCACTTGGAAGCTGCTATAGGAGGGCTCCAGGCGCTACTGATCTAGAGCCACCACAGATGCCCTCCTCCCCTCTTGCTCGAGGGCTTGAGGGGGAGGTGGAGACGCCGACCCTGATTGCCTTCGACCACAACATCGTACCACTGGTTTCTAGGTGGCGAAGAGACCCGATGACATCATTGCTGGAGTTGTCCTCCATCTCTTCTTCCTCATCTTCGCCGTCGCCCACTGACCCATGTCGATAAGTCTTATGCTGGGCAAGTTGCGCCTGCAACTTCTTATCCCTCTTCCATTTCTTCTCGATCTTCTTCTTCTACACCTCCACCATGACATTGCACGTGCGGCCAAATCCTTTAGCAGAAGTGCAAGGCAGAGCACAAGTGGAAATGTGCCTATATATGGATCGAAATTTACGAGAAGCTAACATGCCCAACTGCAAGAATAGTGCAAACAATGGAACTCACCAAGTCAACGAAGCCATCTTCAAGACACATCATGCGTGCCCCTCGATTGGGAACACCACATCGGTCTCTCCAGTTGGTATGTGCTTTAGTGGGCCGTGCCGTGATGTGCTTGAGCCACGCCGGGCTGGGCTGACCTAGATGTACATGCATAGCTACAGTAATGAGAGAGGAAGATGTCGCCCACGACATCGCCTGGTCAGCAGGAATCCCGACGGACAACAGACACTACGACAATGCCCCGACCCTCGTCTGTTTCGCTCGATCCCGATCTCTTGTAATAGACCTCATTCCCTCCTTAGACTATATCCATTCTAATACTCGAAAACTAGAAAAATCATACGTACCTAGACACCAAAGACATGGGAGCCTGCTCCCTCTCTCGTCCATTTGTAACTACAAACTCATGCGGAGTAACATGAACAACGTAATAGACCTCATTCCCTCCTTAGATTATATCCATTCTAATACTCGAAAACTACAACACCCATACGTACCTACACACCAAAGACTTGGGAGCTCATTCCCTCTCTCATCCATTTATAACTACAAACTCGTGCGGAGTAACATGAGCAACAAAATTGAATGTAGGGACATTCAGCTCAAACTAGCATAAACCCTAGTGTTCTCTTTGAAACCATCCGTTCCCAGGCACGCAAAGCACGATAATCATTAGTCGGTGGTACGAAACACCAACATAGCTTTTTTTTTGCAATAGTAGGCTCTGGTAACGACCTCTATCACATTGTCAGTACCAGGCCTTGGCAGTAATAGCTCACGGTTTTATCTAGGACGGAATAGAATTAAGAGTGTCTTAAGTGGTATTCCCTATATCTTTTCTCTATCTTTTACATACTTCTCCTCTACCACATTGTCAGTACCAAGCCTTGGCAGTAATAGCTCACCGTTTTATCTAGGATGGAATAGGATTAAGAGTGTCTTAAGTGGTATCCCTATATCTTTTCTCTATCTTTTACATACTTCTCTAAAATATTCACTTCTATATATCACATTAATCTTCAACAATATCCTCTATACGTCAAAGACTCGTATAAGAAATATATTCTGCCCTAAATTTTTATGCATACATATTTGTGATGTAATTAAATGTCCTTATACATATTTTAGTTTTGCTAATTTGTTTTGCTTAATCTGTTGTTTAAAAAATATAGAGAGGATACTCTCTATATAAATGATAAAGAAATATCATCCATATAGAAGACTTTAATGAACATCATTGGAGTCTATATAAAAAGAATTTTTCTCTATACTTAGAATAGAGAAGTGTATAATCTCCTGTTAGAGACAGACTGACTGAACCTGGATCTGGAGCTTGTGGGATCACATTAACATTACTTCCATGATGTCCTACTGGACCGCGTGAGCGGCTCCTGACAGTTCGGACTCCATGACTTCTGAATTCCAGCTGCGTTTTCAGACTTAGATCACGATACAACAAAGAAGAATAATCAGTGCAGTCTTTTAATAGGCTGTTCATCAGGGCAGTCTGATGCTATACAACACTCGGAGCCAGAACGAGTTGACCAACATTGCTCAACCACATGACATAGCTTACCCCCTTTGGTACATACTCCGGACGGAGGGATTTTTTTTTTCTGACAAGTCAGAATTGTTTTTGTTGATACAGTAAGCTGGTACACCTGCTAGACTTGAGTGCATTTGCTAGAATTGTTTTTGTTGCTTATCTCAAACCTATATGGGCCATTCCTTTGGGGCAAATTTTGAACCGCAGAATGCAGTTTATTCTGGGACAGGAGTACCCAAAAAAAAAAACTCACATGCTTCCCTTGTACATTTGCTTATCTACAAGATATAAGTTTATTAGGGTTTTCCATGGCAACCCGACATCAGTTCTTCGCCTATGTATAAAACATTTGCAGACAATGAACTGGAGGCTGCACCTGGCTATGGTAGCTGTTGCTCTGCCTCCAGGAAACAGAACATCCATCAATGTCTTACAAAGAGCCTGCGTGCACCATCCATCTAAAGTAAGAAATGCTTCAAGTTTCATCGAAGTGATTCTGTTAACAAATAGAAATAAGAGGGAAGACAGGATCTTCTTTTTTTACCTTGCAGAAGATTCGACAAAGCCTTCCTCTATATCAATGATGATTGCTTGGCACTGATAAGGTTAAATGTATCGATCTAAACGTATTCAACTACAACGCTCCTCCCTGCCTCACACTCAAAGGCTTCTCATATACTCATTCATGTCACTAATTACAGTAAAATCAGCTGGGTTTCTGTTAGTCACACAGATATCCTTTCGCACAAGCTTATCCAACGGGTGAACCGTTCTCCCATTGCCACCTGTACAAGGCTGACCTGTACCATACCTTGGCAACCGGTACTCTGGATTGGCAAGAGAGCTAACAGAACCCAATTGAAGGGCATTCCATCCTGCTGTGAACACTCCTGAGTTCAAGGTCTCGTAGTTTCCATGTCTGTTCATATCAAGCGATGCCGTCCCTTTAGAAACGCCCAGCCTGTATCCAGACTGTGGCGGCCCGCAGTTTTCAGACCAGTTTGCGATATCCTGCTGCAGCAACGAACCAAGCACGCCCACCCGAGGATGAGGGCGTAAAGGCCTGTGCAGGTTTTGCTGGACCTGACGCCGAGATAAGTCTTGCAGTGTCGGTGGAACCTTTCCAGTTATGTATCTTCCATATGATGTGCTTAGTGACCCATTATACTGATCATGCTGTGTATATTGTGAATCCAGAGTTTGTGTTTGATGTTCCATCTGGCGCCTGTTAGCTCTTTGATAGTTTGTGAAGCCTGGAGCTGTTGATGAGTCCATCAATCTCAGAAGATGTGTTGCAGGCATAGGCTCTTTTGGGTAGAGGCCTGACTGTCCAGGAATCCTTCGATCGTACAACCTACCAGCCTCCATAGTCGATGTTGTGCTTGGAACACTTCTCGGCTGATCTACAGCCACAATTACTGGCTGGTGAGCTGCATAGTTACTAGAAGCTCCATAAGCATGACTGGGAGATGAATGAACTTCTTGAAGCCTGTTTCCGAATTGAAAACCATATGACGATGTTAGTGAATTTCTTGAAGCTGTCTTGAAAGAATCCCACATTAACTTCTTTTCCCCGTTATTCCTCCAGCTCCGAGCGGGCACTTCAGCAATATGTTGATGATGTGAAAACATAGGCGAGGTACATGCAATGGTGACCCCTTCATCCCTGTGGAATTGTGTCTGTTGTTCTTGGGTACACTCCAAAATGTCATCAAGGACAGGTAATTTTGAAGGGTACACAATGAAAGACCGTTTGATGGGTAACACATGAACCTGAAGCGAATTTTGCATTTGTGATTCTGGAGGCTGACCATTTGGAACCTCGGTGCTGGTGCTGGATGCTGCATGACACTGTGATGACTTCTGAGTATGTAAATCCTGCGGATTCACATTGGCAGCCTCTGTACTGGATGATGCTTGATCCTGTAAGGACTTCTGCTTACTTTCCGATGCCAAAGATTTTTGGAAATTAGTGTTGAACTCATTTGATGCATTGATGGGACAACCCTTGGCTGCAAATGCAGCACAATCAACTTGAGCTACCTTGGATTGAGTATGACAGTTTTCCAAAGAATTGGTGTCAGTCATCAACTGTCTCTCATGCTGATTTCTGGCGAGAAGTTCAACAATGTCCATGGGGAAGTCGTCTATCACATTCTGTTTCTCGTGCACCTTCTGCTTTCCTTTCTTATTCTTTGGTATATTCTTCTTGTGGAGGCCAGACACATTCTGGATCTTTTGTTTACCAAGAGAAACCTGTGGTAACGAAGAAAATGAATATTTCATGATATCCACAAATTCAGATCAGGGTAGAAGAGAGTACAATATTTGTATAGAAGCAGAGTAAATTCATTACGGATTTGTATAAAGAAGTAAATGTCATTTGGGATTCGCTAATTTGCTCATGACATCCCAAACTAGTCACACACAAATAGCTAGTTCAGTTGGCATGCGTGCAAACTTGTGAACTCAAATGTCATAAAAAGTGTCAAAAAATCCTAGTGGTGTACACAACGGAAAGCATGGATGGTAAGGGAGCAAAGTGGCATAGACACAAATGCATTAACATTAAAGAGATTAAAAATCCTATGCTGGACAAAGGTCCCCAATTCAAGTCAGCAAATGTAGGTAAAACACGTAAATGAATGTAATAATCTAATTATAAATTCAGTAGAATTCTTTATGTTTAATCATACCTTTGCCAAACATCTCTGTACAGAGCCTTCAGGTTCCATTTGAGGCAAATCATCTGACCTGAGCATATCTCTCTTTATATTACTGTTCTCAATGTTCTCATCATGGACAACCGAAGTGGACAGTAGCTTTCTCTTTAGCAAAATCGTTGATTTTTCATTTGAGAAGAACCTCTGTTTCAAGTTTCTGGATTCATTTTCACACAGGCCATCCATCTTCTGCATATTTTGCTCCAGTTTGTCATTCTGTGCATTTCCATTCCCATGCTTGGCACTGGTAGTAGATGGTACATTTGCCTGGCCCACATCCCCAACTGAGGGTAGAAAATCATGATGCATATCATTAGAAGCAACTATATCTGGGTAAGACCTTGAAATAGAAGAGGAATCAAGATTCTTGTGTTCTGAGTCTTTTTTCTTTGTTCTAACTTCCTTATTAGTGCTTTTCAGCCAGTTCATTAGAGAGGATCCATCTTCTAACTTGTCTACTCCTGTGTATTTTGCCTTGTTCTTGACAGCTCTTGACTGGATTTCGTCCACTTGCTGATTAGTATTGTCATTACCTTTTCCAACCTCAAGATGCATTTTTCTTTTACCACCCTCACAGAGATCAACACTGTTAGTATGGTCCACTTGAACGGCATCTGCAGAAACCCCTACCTGTTCAGAACCTATGAGTTCTGATAACAGCCTTGTCTTTTTTGGCTTTCTCTGACAAAATTTGAGATCTGAAATACCAGGCAGTTTAGTAGATTTATTCCTTTTCCTCTTACCATCAGATTCAACATTTCTTTTTGACGATGCTCGGCGTGGACCCATGTTGCAGACTTGTTTGCTTTTGTGCCCAGATACTGGTTTACAAACATTAGGCTCATTGAGGGCATCATTAGCTATGTTATTCTCATCTTCATTTGGCGCCACACAAGGTTTTAGACTGTGTGGATTCTGTGTGCTATTTTCTTCAACATCATCAGGTAAATCGCTGACATCCTTCGAGACAGCATTCAAGATATTTGCTGACAAATCAATACTATTGGGAGAGGCCTGTAAAACTGAGAAAATACTGTCATATTAGCTTGTTGTATACAACAAAAAGTAATAATTAAGAATTCAACAGCTCAGCCATACCTTCTATAGATAGAACCCTCGTATCAACGAGTGCCTCTGGAACATTTTCTTCAGGTACTGGAACATTCATCGCAGTAATTGCTTTGTTGCCAGGAGAACTGCATTTTGAATTGCATTCTTGGGCTGTCTTTGAAAGGGTCAATCGATCATTCCCTTGAGATGATTGCTGTGTGCAAGAAAACAGTCTTCTGGAATCAACACTATTAGGCAAAATCCGAACAATTGAAATAGAGCAACCATCATTCATTCCATCCTGCTGCATAGAAACATTTTCTGATGTTGGCCAATGGCCTGAAACTTCCACACTATCAAGACATCTTGAGCAATCCCATCGATGATACTTCGACACCAAAACTGGGGACGAATCATGGTGCTCATCATATTGTGGCTGGTTATAGAAAATATGAGAGCAAAGTTTTGGATCCTTCTTCTGAAGCATAGCAACATAACCCCTGACAAAACCATCAACCGTCAATAAGACTTAGGATATATGCATAGACAAATCATCAAATGTTTGCTCTAGAAAAAAGAAAGAATCAATGTCCAAAAGCAATTCCCAATCAATAGTTATGCATAGGCAGTTTCACTCATGGATGTCATTTTATCCTCTCACTTTGTGAATGCGTAATAAAGAAAAAAAGAAACATCTATATCATTCGTTCATTTCTACTTAGCTGGTATTAAACAGAAAGGAAGAACCTATATGGCTAAAATCATCAAGTATAATGTCAGACGTTTCAAACTGAGCACAAATAAAGCATGTAAAGATAGTTATCGGAAGGATATGGGTTCAATCCATGTTTCAAAGGTGTCGCCTAGACGTTCAGGTGTACCCAGCTCGCCTTGGTGAACAGTGGTAGCCTTGTCTCCTAGGCATCCAGGTGGACCCAGCCCTCCCGTCACATTTGAAACCATGGGTTTAATGACCAATTTTAAGGTATAGAGACCAAACTGAACCATCTCAGCAAATACAAAATTCCATATATAACTTTATTCGAAGTATGCACTCCTTTTGTGAAAAAAGTAATGTATACTGTAGAAGGTAGTTGTGTGGAGCATAAACATACTATACCATATGCCAGATCTATCCATCGAATGAAGAAACAACATATATGCGCAAGTCCAGTTGCTTGTGTTATAAAATTATAATATAAAAGACTAATTGAAACCTTCTGTGAAAAAGTGATTTACACTTTAGTGGAAGAAATACATTAGTGAGGCAACAGCTAGCTGGCATACTAACCATAAATAAGGAGGATGAAGGATTTAGTGTAATCATTACAAAACTGAAAGGCTAACAAAGGGAATAGATAATAATAATATTAACTCTGGACTGTCTAAACACTTTATTAAATGACTCAAGACAATCCAAAAAACAATATAAAAATTAAACATGGCATTCTGCTCTAGTTGACCACCTCACTCCTTACATGCAACATGCCTGTACCATGCTTGCAGACAACATATGAGTATATGACTGTATAGGGCAGAAAGATGACAAACCATGCTCACCTGGACCTTGAATAATCATTGTCACAATAATGCCAATGTATCATGCTTGCATACAACAAATGACTGTATAATAAGTAGGCTTAATTAACCATGCTCACACAGTACCCACTAAACAGTGCTACACTGCTAGATAGACAGAGATGCATCGTTGAATGGCAGTCAATGGAGAAATGCAGACATCTAGGGGGTGTTTGGTTTGAAGTGTCAATCCATTCTAGATGAAGTGGTGCATGCATCATGTGTCTATTCCACAAGTTTGATGGAGTGAACTCATTCCTTACATTATTACTAATTATGAGCATACGAGGAATGAAATGGTGATGGGTCAACTTATTCCATTCCACAAACCAAACAAAAAGTGAAAAGTAAGAAGATGATGGACTATCTCATTCCTCAAACCAAACACACTACTATTGGACATAGAAAATGGTTACCTCAGGGAGAAGTGGTGGCACTCCTGTTCTGCTGGAGTGTCATCAGATTCAGCGACTGTAGATAGACACCGTAGTTCCTCCATGCTCTAGTTCGACGAGCAAGAGCAGCCGCTTCCATTCGCTAGAAGCAGCACAGCGCGAAGCACAACTTTGTTACTCCAGTCTTGTGGTCTTGGAACCGAACCGAATACCTTGTGCACAGCCGCCTGATAAAGAAAAAACAGCGCAAGCATTGCATGACTTATTCTACACATCTATTGTTTCGTCCAGGCTGCAGAAAGAGATAGCTAGTGTACGCGGAAACGAAGGATGTACGTACAAAAGGAATCAGGAACTAGCATAACGAGCCATGCGGACACCGCAACAAAGGGAAGAAATGAATACAACCTGTACATCAAATCAATCCGTTCCCAGAGTACATGTAAAAATAAAAACGCAACGTCGATTACCAAATAAGGCAGCGACGATAGATAGAACACGATTAGCTTCCATGCACGTGTATGCCAGCGAGGCTGCTGTGTTAACTGTGACAGGGTTTACCGAGTACAGGCAAAGCCCGCGTTTTTCGCGACATGAAATATAGGCGGCCACGGCTTCCATGCAGTCAGAGTGAGGTTTCACAGGAGTGTGTGCAGAACAAGGAGGTCCTAGAACAGCAGCGAAAGTAGAGCTAAAGTCGACGTCGTGCGTAGCAAGAACGATCTAACAAGTCGTTAAGCAGAAAAGGCTTCGGAAACCAAAGACCCGAGCCGACTGCAAGAGTTAAAATATTGATTTTTACCTGTGCCGCCCTTGCTGTTGCCGTCGCGCTTAAGGGGTCGGGCGTGGCTGAGCCGCGCCGACGGACGTCGTCCCCAGCTACGTCGTCATTGATGGCCCCCTACGCCGTCGTAACCGCGGTCAGGTTCTTCGCCTTGTTCCCCCCGCTGCCACGGACCAGATCCGCGACGGAGGTGAAATCCGCTGCGGGGTGGGGGCGCGGAATCAGTCGGCAGCGGTGGGGAATAGGGCGGGGGCGGCAGCGGAGGGAGCGGTAGCTAGCGCGGAGGGCCCGGGGGCAGCGGACGCGGATGGGGAAAGTGGAATTTCACGCGAGAGCCGAGCCGAGAAGCGGAGTGGCGAAGGCGATACCGCGAGACGGCGAGAGGGGCGAGTTTTTTTTTTCCATTTTTGTTATTTCGCTGCGGGCCCGCATCCCTGAAAAAAACGCTGGCCTTTAACCATACGTTCTGGATGCCCTAAGCACGTCTCGGGCCCCACAGGCAGCCACAGCTGGCCCCTGGCCCCAGGCAAAGGAGCTCGCCCACGCGAAGCAAAGCCAGTGACAGCAGCACAGCGACGGCGCGGGAGCCGATGCGCACAGCCAATCCAGCCCCCTCTCTCTCTCCCTACAAACATTCTCCATATTCCGTACTACCACACATCACCCACCCATCCCACTATCTTTTACTGCTGCTATTATTATTATTATTATTATTATTATTATTATTATTATTATTATTATTATTATTATTATTATTATTATTATTATTATTGTTGCTGCTGCTGCTATTACTACTACTGCCCGGCCCATCCAACCAGTTGCGGCATGCAAGAGGAGCACTACTGTTAGGGGCCTTCGTGTTAACAACACTAATCTGACAAACTCAACCCAATAACATGATGATGCTAAGCATATAATCTGGTATAAATCAGAGAAGGGTCTAGGGAGGGTAACAGCAAGAGAAGTAGAATGGAGAAGCACAACAACTGTCGTGTTCTAGAAGAAAGAGGAACTCGGTACATGAGAGGATAGGGAAGGAGAAGATGAACAGTCGTCGAGTGCTAGGAGTTCCGGTCTAATTCTCCTATCCATGCTCGTTGCAGCTGCTCCCTTTTTAGCACAGCTTGTTGTAATACCATTTGGGCCATGGCTGCTAGCCTAGCCCAATGCCTCCTTTGAGCCCGTCATCATTTCCAGTACATGACATTCTCCCCTCCTAAAAATACGGCTTGACCCCAAGCCGTTGCCGTTGAGGTCGCCAGGATCCTGTTGAGGTCGCCAGGATCCCATGGAACTCCTATGATGATAATAGCTATCTGAACAAATGAGCTCCACCAAATACATGTCAAGCATGTGGTGAACAACTGATTGAATGTAGCACCATTTGAAATAGCAATTCCATGAGATCCTTCACCTACCCACCACGCTAGCTCATATTCTGGATCTGGCACCCCAGCGTGAGCCAAGTAACTGATGAGAAATTTATCACATTGAAATTTGAGCCAACTGAAAGAACCCAAGTGTATGTTCATTGTTGCACTATTTTTAGCTTCACGAACTAGCCAAAGGGTTGTCAGCGACATAAACACGGGAATATGATCAAGACTTTGAGAACTGGGCATCATAAAACTGGTGTATTTTCTGTCAATATTAGAGTATCTTGACAGAACCCAATAGATCCAGTAATTACAACCAATAAGAGGTATCACCAATTGTGTCTCCTGCAAGAGAAACACCATAACTCTGCTAAGGTGTGCACCAACAGCTTTGTGCTGCCATGACTTAATGAATTTCAACAAAGGCATACTGATTACACCTGACCCCTTCTCAATAACATCATCTAACTTGTTCTCTCGGTATGATTCACAAGTGAAAGATATGCAGGCGTATATCCTCCAAGCAGCCCAGTTGTGGGAGCAAAAACTGTTGAATTGTCTTTCAGTATCACAATCCTACGACAATTTCATGAGACCATGCAAGTATAATGGTGTGAACCATGCTTCTATTGACCAGCTATTTGCGAGCACCGGGCACTGGTTATATTTAGCAAGAAGTCTGCAAGCAGCAAGAAGTCTGAATTGAATCATTTTCCCTTGGATAAATGAGTACAACGTCACTGCTGACTAAATCCAGAATTTGGACAACACTACTATGATTGGTGATAATCCAGTCACTGCATTATTCTTTCTACACTTTGCTTCATCAGTTGAACGAGTATAGTCTTTCAGGCTCAATCTTCTCACATCTAATTGACTTGGAACATTGTTATGACGTGAGTCACATGGTCTGTCAAAGAAAATCCCCATACCCATGTGGTAGATGAAGAGACAAAGCATGTCAATTACATGGACAAAAGACAACCGACATATTAGTAATCCATAGAGGGCTTCCACTCCAAAATATGGTATTAATAATTTCAGTTTACCATTTCTGTCTTCTAGCTTTCCTTCTTTGATTCTAATTTGGAACATCTGTCCAGTAACCTTGGGTTGTACTGCTAGCTGAATTTCATGATTTTTGACATTGAGAAGTCGATTTGGAGATGGCCTAACTGTTGGCGAAGCCAAAGACCTGTATAGAAACTATTCTGCAGGACAAATATCTACTGTCATAGGTGGCGGCCATGGATGAAAAAGATCATACGCAAATTCGGTGTTGATGCCAAAACACAATTGAGTCAGGCCAACATATGGTACCCAGTTGATGCTGGTGGAGATAGGACCTGAAGTGTATGTTGTTGATGTAGGAGTGATTGCAGGTGGAGGGATGTGCATGTCGCTGGCACAACCAGGAACCAGACAATTGGTATGTTTCGGTAGCGGATGTCCTGCGGTGGCGATGGGATTGGCGAAATCAGCGTCCTGTGGTAGAGAAGAGGTCGAGAACACAGTGTGTAATGCTGACACCATGTCCGCCGACATCAGAGTGTTGCCGCCTCTATTGTGGCCTAGCATCGAACACCAAGCGTGTGCCATCACGAAGGGTTCATGAACTACAACAAGAAGGGTGAGGGCAGCCTCCTATGATGGCGTGGGAGTCATTGAGGAAGGCGACGCCAACTTGCTGGTGGCGATGGCGACTGATGCTGAAGAAGACGTCAGTGTATTGCCAGAGCTCACAATCATGTCCGGCGTGACATTGTGCTCAGGATTCACAACAGCGGTGAAGATGGAGAGAATGAGGATGCCATCGTGAGGTGGAGCAGAGGTCGGGAAAGTCATGGGCGAAGCTGAAAAGGTCATCGCCGATCTGCTGCACGAGTTGTTGGAGATGGCAAGCGCGTCCACAGGGACGACGTCGAGCAACGCGTATTGCCGCAGCTTGTTGGCGTTGGAGTCGAGGTGCTCGGCGTTGGCAACAATGCTTTGATACCACTTGTTAACAACACTAATCTGACGAACTCAACCCAATAACATGATGATGCTAAGCATATAATCTGGTACAAATCAGAGAAGGGTCTGGGGAGGGTAACAACAAGAGAAGTAGAATGGAGAAGCACAACAGCTGTCGTGTTCTAGAAGGAAGAGGAACTCAGTACATGAGAGAGGAGAGGGAAGGAGAAGATGAACAACCATCGAGTGCTAGGAGTTTCGGTCTAATTCTCCCATTCATGCTCGTTGCAGCTGCTCCCTTTTTAGCACAACTTGTTGCAATACCATTTGGGCCATGGCTGCTAGCCCAGCCCAATGCCTCCTTTGAGCCCGTCATCATTTCCAATACATGACACTTCATCTTCCGAAGGTCCTCAAAAACATGACTAACATGCTTTTCAAGTATAATATATTGTCACAGGAACCTTCAGCCTTGAGATGAAGGTGTGCACGACATGAAAGGCGCGGTCTGGGAGAAAGATGAACCAGTTCCGAAGCTACGAATGAAGAAGCTTCGGCTTAGCGCAAGGGCTGCGATGGAGAATGGAACCAACCTAAAGGGGATATACTGCCCAGTCCTCGATAGAATTACTCCTTAGTCAGTAGTATGTGTCAAGGACATGAATGTAATTTTACTCAGGTTGTGCCTTGTGCCTATAAATAGATGAACAGTAACACCGTACTGTTCACGCTGACTTGTAATCACTTACGCGTCACTTCTGGATTCTTACCTTCTGTCAAACCGAAGGTACCAATGTAACTCAATATCTTTAATCTATGTTCATGATTATATAATGATAATATTGATAATCTAATGGTTTAATACAACTATTTATGTTTTTTCTTTGTCTTATATGTTCTTGCTTTTATTTTTACATATTGAGATGATGAAGGTATGTCCTTCATAACCTTCGTCTGGAGACCATTATATCCTAAGGGAGATAATGCTTCGAAGGACGAAGGTCTTTAATCATTAACATTTGTGTTGCCTTGTTCTTGATTCATAGCATTTGAGAATAAGTGAACAACATTGGCGCCCACCTCCGGTGAACTCATTTGACCACCTTCATGCCGCCGAAGAAATCTTCAGCGCTGGGGGCTACACTGCAGCCACTGGACGTCAACCAAGAAACATTATGCGAAGCTAGAAGCCTAAAAAGGAAGGCTGCAAGTCCAACACTTCAGGAGGAGGAGTTGGACCAAGAAATCAGGGACCTCGAAGCCATTCATCAATAGGTCCAAAGGAAGAAGGAGAAGATGCTTCGTCTTGCCGTTCTTTAGAAGAAGATTGATGAGGCCGCTAAGGAAATGTGTCATCTCACTCAAGATGACCAGGACCGAAGACCTCAACACAGAGAGCTTCATCAAGACAATTCCTACAATGATGATGAATGGTATGATGATTTCCATCATGGAAATTTTGCTTTTGATGATGCTTCTCCTCTCTCAGCAGAACTGCAGGCTACCCCATGGCCCCCATCATACAAGCCACCCTAGCTCCCTATGTATGATGGGCACTCAGACCCAAAGCAGTTTCTAATGAGCTACGAAGCAACCATATCTTCATATGGGGGCAACACAGCATTCATGGCGAAATCATTTGTCATGGCAGTCAAAAATGTCGCACAAACTTGGTACTCTTCTCTCCGGCCAGGAACAATCACATCATGGCAGAAGCTAAAGGACATGCTTGTTGGAACTTGCTCTCCCGAGCAAGTTGATCCAACGGGGGAGTAGAAGTAATGTAGACAAGGTTTTGCTCAAGAGGGCAATTGCTTTCTTAATCTCCCCTAGCAAGGGCACTGTGCGGGGGCATTTATAGGTGCCTGAGTGCCCAGCGCCTTGGGTTAAGTACGCATGTGCCCTCAGGCGCCCTGGTTATCCCCGGAATATTCCCATAAAGCAGGGTTACAGACTGTAATTACAGAGAAGCCTTTACAAATTAGGCCCGTAATGCGCAGCGGCCGCGTGGGGCCTGTTACAATGGGCCAGATTGCACGTGGGCCTTCGTGTTGGACGACGCCACGGGATGGGGCGACCTCGCTAGAAGCCTTCGTTCCTCGGCGCATTGGGCGAAGGGTGGAGTCTGCCAGTCGTCTTGTCTCCGTTTGTGCAGCGAGACTGGCGAAGGCATCGAGCGAAAGGTAGCGTCTTCGCCTTCGCCCCAACATTTGCTCTACGAGGGACCAGTTCGACTAAGTCATCTGGTGCCGAAGGCGTCACTATATGGTGGAGACGCTGCCCTCGCTCGAAGTGGTTCCGCGGGGGTTTTTGACATGACCGTTGATTGACGCCGCACTATTGGATTGCGGGATTCCCCAAGCGTCGTGCCTTTGTATAAAAGGGGGTGGGGGCGGCGCAGGTTGAAATTTACCTTTCCGCACGCCGCGAAAACCCTAACCTCCTTTTCAAACTGCTCTCTTGCTCGTGTGCCCTCCTTGCTCCTGTTCGTCGGAGATCTGGCCCGCGTGAAGCAGACCGCACACCGCCATCGACGGTACATAGCCATGTCGTCCTCCTCCTCGTCTGCTGCGACCACGCCGACGGCCGAGGCGTCGTCCGAAGATACCTCAGGCACTGTGGCGGCGGCGGAATTACGGCCGGGTGATACGGTGGAATTTGGTGTTTCGCGGATGTCGTCGGTCCACGTCCAAGATATGCAACAGTTGGGGTATTTTGGTGGCGGGGTTGGGCGCGTCTTGGGGGCAGAGGAGGTCCCCGAGCCCGAGGGCAAATTGGTCATTTTCGAGGCATTTTTCATCGCCGGTCGTCGTTTGCCTGCGCATCGTTTTGTTTTGGAGGTTCTGCAGAAGTTTGAAGTCCAGGTTCACCAGCTGACACCGAACGCCATGGTGGCGTTGGCGAAGTACGTCTGGGCAACGACATCGTATGGCGGTCAGCCTTCGGTGGAAGTCTTCGCCAATCAATACTGTCTGCACTGGCAGAAGAGAAAAATTGGACATAAGATTGCACAATTCGGATCGTGCACTTTCATGCCGAAGTCTGGGAAGACTTCGATGGAAGTCATGGAGCTGGTCCCCTGTGCCCGAAATAAGTGGGGCAACTGGTGAAATTACTGGTTCTATGTTTCAGAGGCCGAAGTCAAAGACCACCTAGGGCTCCCCACGGCCATTATGTGCTCTCATTATTATGTGGCGTACCCGCCGTTCGAAGTAGTAGAGGATGATGAGAATGAAAGTGCCCTTCGGATCGCTGCCCGTACGAGTAGTGGGCGTGATCTTGTTGAGGAGTTCATAGCATATGTGGTGTGGCCCTTGGCGCATGGATGGGCGTTGGGCGAAGTATGCCCTCGCGAGATGCCCTTTCTGGGTGGGCAGAAAATACGAAGTCCGCTTTTTGCTTTGGATGTGCGAGGGCGGGATCTTGCCGCGGTTGTGCGTGAAGCGGAGGATGGGGCGGTGCGAATTGTGGGGCGCTACATGCCGAAGACGGAGGCCCTGCGGAGCTGGGATATACGCGGATCTAACGACCGCCTGAATAGGGTCTTCGAGTTGAATCGTTTACCATATGGCGGTTATCCCGGGGAAGACGTTGTCGACCGCCGCGGGAAAAGACCAGCGGCTGTGGTTGAAGAAGACCCCACGCCGGAGGCCGCCCCAGCCACTAAGAAAAGGAAGCTAGGTACTGCGGTGGGGGAACTAGGGGTCTCCGATAGTTTTGCTATGGAGTTGATGGGGACATGTGCGGCCCCCGGGGAAGATGTTTTCGCCCGAGCTCCGGGAGTCTTCGGCGCGGATGCTGGATGTTATCGGGGGTCGATGGCCCAAGAACGTTCCTATGCCCCACGCGGCTGGCCAAGACTTCTTTATGTCTCGCATGGCTCGTGACTTGAGAGTGTTTCCTTACGGACGAAATATTGCTGCTGTTGTGTCGGCAGTGATGAACAAGGACCGTCAGGATGCTACGCAGAAGCGTCGGTCGGTCGTCAGGATGGTCGACCCAGTGCGCGAGGCGAAGAGGGCGTGAGGAAGCGCGAAGGCTGCGGCCTCCGGCAGTGGCAAGCTGGTGCCGGCTGTGAAAACGGCTGCGCCTGGGGGCAGCAAAGCGTCGACAGGTGAGAAGGCTGCAGCCGCTGGCGGAACCAAGCCTCTCCCGGGCGGACCGTCGCCAGCGAAGCGTGTTGCTGACTTCGGCACAAATATCAGTGTCGAGGACTATCTGGGCAGTAAGTTTTTTTTGACCGGAGACGTGTTGCAGGGTCGGGTGAGGGACAGTTGGTTATTATCCCGCCTTCGGTGGCAGCCACCTTGCCATCAGCGGCGGTAAAGGCGAAGGGGGCCACACAGGACCCGTGGGTCGCCTTTTGCGTGAGCGGCGAGATTCTGACGGCCGCTGCCGCCAGGGACGTGGCGGGCACCATGTCCCAGCGGCTGAGGGAAGTGTCTCAGCAGTTGTCGCAGCAGTTGACGTAGCAGCTGAAGCAAGTAAGTTGCGCTAGACTTTGATGTTTGCTGTGTTTTGGTTCCTGCGTCTGTCTCATGAAGGTTTGACTTGTGTTTTTGCCAGGTGGCCGACTTCGCGGACCGTGTTGCGTCGGGCGTCCTGACTGCGGACGTCGCCGCCGAAGTCGAGAATCTTCGGGCGCAGCACGCGGATGCTGTCCGGGATAAGTCGGCCGCGGAAAGCAAGAGTCACAGGCTGGCGGAGAAGGTGGCCGCGCTGGAGGCTGAGAGAACTGACCTCCGACGCCAGCTGGCGGAGGAGAGGAGGGAGGCTAACCAGGCCATCGCTGAGGCGCAGGCTGCGCGAGCGGAGGCTAAGGCGACGCTGGCGAAGGGTAGCCTCGCCAGCCAACGCGCTGAGGAATCGGAGGCGAGGTTCGACGCCCTGCGCAGTCGCGTGGACAAGGCGGAGACCTCGGTGTGCTCAGAAGTCGTGCGGACGCACGCGCAGCTCGCGGAGGCATACCACGAACTGGGTGCGCGGACTACAGATTTTGATGTGCCCGACCACGAGGCCAGCCTCCGCTTCCTTGAATGGATGCAGGAGGAGCTGCAGGTGCTTCCGACTATTGTGCAGGGCTTCATGTCCTACGCCTCCCTCATCACCTGCGAGGGGGCCATGAACGCGCTGTCACGCGAGGGGTGCAAACACTATGAGGTCTTCGATCAGTCAGATGAAGACTTTGAGCACGAAATTTTTAAGGTCGAAGACCCTGTGGTGAAGGGCTCCGCGGGGGCACTCTTCGATCGGATGTGGGGTCCTTATGGTCGAGAGGCGGTTAGGGAGCGGTCTGACCGGGCGAGGGAGCAGGTAAAGTTTGTCTTTTGTTTCATGTCGTTGAATGTGGGTACGCGTGGGTTTGCTGAATGAGTGTGCCGTTGCTGCAGATGGCGCGTGCCGAGGATGTTGAAGACTTTGGGCATCTGAATGGCGCGTGGCCCGAGGCAGAGGTCAACCCGGTGCTGCCCGGGGCTGAGGTCGACCCGACACTGCCCCTGGAAATCGGCGAAGGCTCCTTCGCTGCACCCGCGTCTACTGAGTCTAGCGAAGGCTTGCTGCCAGCCCCTGCGCCGATGGTGGAAGATCCCCCGAAGGTGGAGCTAGCGGCAGAGGATCCCGTGCCGGCGGCTGGGCCTTCGTAGGTGGCTTAGTGGGTGTGGGGGAGTTAGTGAATTTTGTCTCTGTTACTGAACCTTGGTTGCTGCGCAGGTTCAGGATTTTGGGCCTGCGCACGCAACCGCTACTACTAATTTTGTGGCGGCTTCGACCGTGGTTGCTGGAAATGAATCGGATGAGTCTGTGTCTAAGTTTTTTGAGTTTGCTGATTCTGGGAGTTTGGTTGTGTGGACGGAAGAGTCTTTGGGTGAGGACTTGGATTACTTTGCGGCCTTGGATGTGGCTGCGGCGGAGGCTTCTCCGTGTGTGACGGATGCTGAAGTTTTTCCTGGTCCGAGTGCTGAGCGTAGGCGGCGAAGGGCGGTGGCTAAGCGTAGAGTGAGTGAGGTGGAGGGTGCTCATCTTCGTGTGGACAGGGCTAGCAAGCGGGAATTGTTGTCCTCGCCGGTTGGGGTAGGTGAGGGGGAGTTGCGAAGTCTTTTTGAGGGTGAGGAGTTGAGGATAATGCTGTTTAACTATAGGGAGATGGGTATCATTCCAAAGGTTGAACCAATGTAAGGTGTGATGCCCTCGCTGTACGTATGTAACTATAATTTGGATGATGATGCTGTGTGCCCTCGCTGATCCGGTCGGGTGCGTGGGGGACTTGTGCACTTGATCTAGCGCGTTTATGATGTCGGTCCGGCTGCACCTGTGGTCGGTCTTTGCCCAGATAGTCTTTTTAGGAAGACTTCGATTGTGCGCACTTGTTGTGCTAGTCCAGCTGCACCCTTAGGCGACTTTTGCACGGATAGTCTTTCGGAGAAGACTTCGATTTTGCACACTTGTTGTGCTAGTCAGGCTGCACCCTTAGGCGACTTTTGCACGGATAGTCTCTCGGAGAAGACTTTGATTTTGCGCACTTGTGCTGGTCCGGCTGCACCCTTAGGCGACTTTTGCACGGATAGTCTTTCGGAGAAGACTTCGATTTTGCGCACTTGTTGTGCTAATCCGGCTGCACCCTTAGGCGACTTTTGCGTGGAGTGTCGCACGCGAGGGTAGCTAGCGCTGCCCCTCGCGGTGACTTCATTGTGGTCGAATGCCGAAGACCGTCAATGCGGTCAGTTTTCGACGTGATTCTTTGCGGGGGATTTTTTGCGTATATATTACATGGCTCTGCCTCATTAAAAACCTCACCCCCAGGAGGAAAAGAGTGCGGGCCGGAATAAAGCTGTTTGGGGAATTACAAGGGTGAGTTGACCCTGAGTAGTTAAACAAAAAATTTGTGAAGGTTGTCTATGTTCCAGGAGTGTTCTAGATCTTCGCCAGATTGTGTTGTTAATCTGTACGCGCTGGGAGACGACTTTGTCTTGACGATAAATGGCCCTTCCCACTTTGGTTCCAGCTTTCCCCGTGACTCTGTCCGGGTTGTGCAGACAAGTACGAGGTCTCCTGCGCTGAATTCCCTCAGGATGACTGTGTGGTCGTGCCATGCTTTTGTTTGAGCTTGGTATTTGTTTAGAGCCTGTAGGGCGAAGACCCGGTCTCCGTCGATGAGGTCCTTCGAAGTAGGCTCGTCTACGTCAGGGACGGCTGACGTGACTGTCCGTGGTGACCCATGTTTTATTTCCTGCGGGGTCATGGCCTCTGATCCATATAGAAGGCGGAAAGGGGTGAACCCAGTCGCCCTGCACTCAGTCGTGTTCAGCGCCCAGACCGCTTCGGGTAACAGGTCGGCCCACTTGCCTTTCTTGTCATCGAGGAGCATTTTCTTGATGGCTGTGAAAATTTTACCATTGGCGTGTTCCACGACTCCGTTGGATTGCGGGTGGTACACTGAGGCGAAGGCAAGCTTGGTGCCAACGGAGAAGCAGAAATCCTTGAAATCTTGGCTGTCAAATTGCTTGCCGTTGTCAACATGTGAGCTCGGACGGGACTCCGAAGCGGCAAACAATGTTTTGCCAGAAGAATTTCTGGGCAGTCTTCGATGTTATCGTGGATACAGCCCTCGCCTCGGTCCATTTGGTAAAATACTCAACGGCGACAAAGGTGAACTTGAGGTTCCCCTGGGCCATGGGTAGGGGCCCAACAATGTCCAGGCCCCAGCGCTGGAGAGGCCACGTGTGCGCGATTAGCTTTGTGAGTTGCGAAGGGCTTCCCGAGTGTGGAGAAAACTTCTGGCAGGCTTCGCAGGACCTTGTGACCCGATTTGCAGCGCAGATCATGGTGGGCCAGTAGAAAACTTGATGGATCACTTTTGCGACTAGGGCCCTAGGCCCTGCGTGAGAGCCGCAAGTCCCGCTGTGGACTTCGCGCAGGATTTGGACGCCTTCGGTCTCGGTGACACATTTAAGCATGGGTTGACTGACCCCCTTCTTGTAAAGCTGACCTTCGATTAGTGCAAAGTCCCGGCTTCGATGTTTGAGGCGCTTGGCCTCATTGACATCGGTTGGATGATAGTACCCCTACAGGAACAGGGTTATTGGTGCCCGCCAATCTTCAGTCATGATGAGGTTAACTATGCGGTGGCCCTCGCTGTCATTGGTTATTTGGAGCCCCTCTGGGCTGCGGACAGCTGGCGTGCCGATGACATGGTAGAATATGTCAGAGGGCAGGGCCTCGCCTCTGGCGGCTGCCTTGGCCAATGCGTCGGCCTCTTTGTTCTTGGCGCGGTCCACATGCTGTAGGGTAAAACCTTTGAATTTTCTTTCGAGGCTGCGGATAGCCGCGAGGTACTGCATAAGCACGAGGTCCTTTGCTGCGTAGTCTTTCTCGACTTGGCCGGCGACTACCTTGGAGTCTGTTCTGATGATGCAGGTGGTGACACCAAGTGCCCTTAGCTTGCGAAGGCCGAGAATGACAGCTTCGTATTCTGCTATATTGTTGGTGCATCTATCAGACTCCAGAGCAAAGCTGAGGCGCGCTGCGTATCTGTGCTTGACCCCTGTGGGTGAAGTAATGACTGCAGCGGCGCCTGCCCCCACATGGCACCATGCGCCGTCACAATGGATTATCCAGACCTTCTCTGCGGGCGGGTCCGACTGTGTCATTGGCCCAGTCCAGTTGACGACGAAGTCTGCTAGGACTTGTGACTTGATGGCTGTCCTAGGTTCGAATGTGATGTGGTAGCCGGAGAGTTCGGCTGCCCATTTGGCAATCCGGACTGATGCCTCCGGGTTTCTAAACAATTCGCCGAGTCCCTTATCTGAGGTGACCCGGACCTTGAATGCTTCAAAATAATGGCGCAATTTGCGCGAAGCCATGACAACTGCGTAGGCGATTTTTTCCAGTTCCGTCATATTGCATTTTGATGTCGTGAGTACTTCGGAGACGTAATAAACTGGGCATTGCCTGATCGTGCCCTCTCTGTTCTGCTCTTGAACTAGTGCTGCGCTGACCGCATGCGGCGAAGCTGCCATGTAGAGCAACAGGGGTAGCGAGGGGTCGGGGCTTGTAAGAATCACCAACTCTGACAGGTACTGCTTTAATGAAGCGAAGGCCGCCGCCTGTTCTGGTCCCCATGCGAAGTCTTTTGCACCGCGGAGTGTTTTGAGGAAGGGGAGGCTTCGCTCTACGGATTTGGAGATGAATCTGTTGAGGGCGGCCAATCTGCCTGTCAGTCGTTGGACGTCTCTGGCTGACTGTGGTGGCGTCATGTTGATGATGGCTTGGATTTTGGTTGAATTGGCCTCAATCCCGTGGTGCGACACCAGGTAGCCCAATATTTTCCCCTAGCGAACGCCGAAGACGCACTTTTCGGGGTTTAGGTGAAGTCGTGCCTCCCGCATGTTCGCAAACGTTTCGGCGAGGTCAGCCAGATGGTCCTCCTTGCTTCTGCTGGCGACGACGATGTCGTCCACGTACGTAAATATATTTCTGCCGACCTGGCTCTCGAGCACCGTTTTGGTGAGCCGAGAGAATGTGGACCCGACGTTCTTAAGTCCCTCCGGCATTCTGATGAAGCAATACGTGCCGAAGGGTGTTATGAAACTGGTGCTTGCCTTGTCTTCCTCCTTCATATATATTTGATGGTAGCCGGAGAAGCAATCAAGGAGTGACATGACTTCACACCCGGCCGCACTATCGACGATTTTGTCGATCCAAGGCAGCGGGAAGTTGTCCTTGGGGCAGGCCTTGTTAAGACTGGTGAAATCGATGCACATCCGCCATTTGCCGCTCTTCTTTTGCACCATCACAACATTGGCGAGCCATGTAGGGTAGGCGATTGGCTCGATGAATTTGGCCTCAAGCAGGCGATGTACCTCGGCCTTGGCGGCTTCTATCTTCTCATCAGACATCTTGCGCAGCCGCTGCTTCTTTGGCCTCACCGAAGGGTCGATTCCCAAGCTGTGCTCGATGATGGAGCGACTAACTCCGACCAGGTCGAGGGCGGACCAGGCGAAGACGTCTTTATTTTTGGACAGGCAGCAGAGGAGTCTCTCCTCGTCATGCGAAGTGAGGTCTTCGCTGATGGTGACCGTTTGCTTAGGCGTTGCTTGGTCGAGGGGAACAGTCTTGGTCCCGTCGTTACTCTGCAGCTGTGCTTTGTCGTGTTCTTTAGCGGCTGGGCTGGCAGACTCGGGGACCTCGCGTTGGGCCGTGAGGCAGTGTACGTTCCTTTGTCCGGGAATGAAGTCTCTTTCTATGTTGCGCGCAGCCTGCTGGTTGCCGTAGACTGTGATGACGCCTTGCGGACCTGGGATCTTCATGCACAGGTAAAGTCCGTGAATGGCTGCCTCAAATTTGTTGATGGAGCCCCGACCCATTATGGCATTGTACGGGTACACCATGTCGACGATGTCGAACGTGACTTGCTCACTTCATGCATTGGGTGCTACACCGAAGGAGAGGGGTAGCTCTATTTTGCCGATAGGAAAGGTGCCTTTGCCGCCGAAGCCATACAACGGGTTGTCCGAAGGCTTGAGCAGGCTGTGGCTTATGCCCATGCGGTTGAAGGCATGGAGGAAAATGATATCCGCCTAGCTGCCATTGTTGACTAAGACTTTGTGCAGGTCCCAGCCTGCCACGCTGTAGTTGATGACCATGGCGTCGATGTGGGGTGCGCTGGGCAGGTCGACATCTCGGGCGTCGAAGGTCAATGGCACATGGAACCACTTCGTCTGCACGACTGGACCGGTGATGGCGACGTGGTTGATGCTGCGGTAATGGTCCTTCTTCTGTCGCTGTCACACCCGGTTTTTAGAAGGTAAACCGAATGCGAACCATGTACGTGCCAGGATCAGTTATTCACGTACACAGCAGTTACATAACATGGACATCATCACACAGTGCTCAAATAGTATTAAAAGGGAAATAATAGTCGATTACATCATACGTCTGAGACGTCCATATAGTTCTTACAATAAATCAAAGTGCGGAAAAGAAACGTAGATAACGCGGCCTTCACAGGCAGCCGACTGGGGGTTGCCGCTAACCCACGCCTAGAACTCGTCGTAGTCTTGGAACTCCTGGAAGTCTCCTTCCACAGCTTCATCTTCTCCTGAGCAGTGGTTACAATGCTGACAACCTGGAGGGGGGTTTGGTGTGTAGAGCAAGGGTGAGTACACATCAACATACTCAGCAAGCATCCTGTTTGGCTGTAGTGGACTAGCTTTATGTGGGGATAAGTCAAGCAGTTGCTTTTAGTTGGTCAGGTTATTACTTACTAGTAGAAAGCCAGGTTTTAACATTAACCCAAGTTATTAGCCCAATGTATCCTTTCCAAACGGAAAGAATACCACTTACCAATACCATAATCATAACCAGAATCATCAATCTCATTGCCACCTGTACCAAAGTATCTCTGATCAAGTATCACTAATCACTGGAGCTCCCTTGGCCGCTCATAACCGCGAGCACGGCTGATATATCAGTTTCATAACACTCTGCAGAGGTTGCGCACTTTACCCACAAGCCGTGATTCCCTCTTGCCTCGGGCCGATCAAACCCTTAAACACTACCAAGGTGAATAGGTAGGGTCTCACTACGTAGCCTTTACAAAGATTCCCCGGGGCTGTAGCCACCCGTTAGGTTTCCTAAATGTACCGCACTCCTCCCCAAGGGACAAATCAACCTTGGCAGAGCGAGCCGCATACACCGAGCCCCATTGACGGCACAACGGCTAAGCGAACTACACCCCGGTTCCTCTAATTATTCAGCTAAGGGCGTCCCATTCCACCCTCATGGTTGCACTGTTTTCCCGGGCGGTCATCCATTGAACAGGTCCTTACGGAGAGGCACTCGAGAAACCGCTCGAGTCCCCTTAAATGCCACAAGTATGATCATAAATAAGAAGGGAAAACAGCGTATCATAGATAATCACATCATGTTCATTGATTAGAGTTTGAGCAATAGCATCAGACTAAGCAGTAATAATCCGACCCAAATAGGTAAACAAGGACATGAATAACAAAAGCTAGTCAATCCTTAGGTATAAATGTGTAATGCGGGAGGTGAATTAAAGAATGAATAGGACAGAGATAGGTCAAAGGACACTTGCCTCCACCAACCGACTGCTGCTCAGGGGCTTCTCCTGCGAATTCCTCGGGCTCTTCGACCGGATCGTTCTCTATGCGAGCGCAAACATACATACATCCACATATTTAATACAAAAGAACAGTACACCATACAAGGGAACAAATAAAGTGAGTATGCATCAAGTATGACATTCGATATCGCATTTGTTATGGTTAGAAAGAAACGGGAGAGGGTCTCGCAGGGGGTTAACGCTTATGCACTAATAATCAGTTACAATTGGTTCTTAACAAAAGAATTCTGCTATATGCACTAATGGAAACCTAGTCATTTTTAGTTGATCAACATTGAATGAGATAAACAATTAACTACGTGAATCAACTAGCGTAACGGAATTTTAAATTGAGCTTCCTATTACAATAACATGAACAATGATTAGCTTACCTAAAATAAAATAATTATGATCACAGAAAGTAAAATAAAATAAAATAAAAAATAAAAAAAATAAAAAAACAGGGGGGGGCGGTTGAACCGGCCGGGGGCAGGGCGGCCGAGCTGGGCGGCTGGGGCGGCCGAACCGGCGGCCACGGCCGGCCGAGCTGGCGGCCAGGGCCGGCCGAGGCGGGGACGCGGCCAGGGGGCTGGGCGGCCAAGGGCCAGGCGGGGCCGGGCGCGGCTGGGGGCTGGCCGGGGCCGGCTGGGGCTAGGGCGGCGCGGCCAGGGCGGCCAGGCGGCCGGGCTGCCGAGGAGGGAGGAGGGGAGAGGGAGGGAGGAGGGAGAGAGGGGGAGGCTCACCGGGGACGGGCGGCCGAGGGCGGCGGTTGGGCCGGCTGCAGGGGCGGTCGAGCAGGGGACGGCAGCTAGGGCAGGGGGTAGGGGCGGCGGCGGCTTAGGGAGAGAATGGGAGAAAATGAGAGGGAGGGAGAGAGGATTGGGGGGAAAAAGGGAGGGGGTGGGGGGCGGCTGGGCCTATTGGGCCCAAAGGGGGGGGGGGGCGCGCAGGGGGCGGCTGGGCCGGCCAGGGGCCCACGGCGCGGGAGAGAGAAAGGGGAAGAGGGAGAGAGAAAGAAAGAGAAAAAAAAGAAAAAGATTATCTCCTTTTCGAAATCCGATCTTCCTAGATGAATGCATCCACGTTCTCAATCAATCCAAAAGAATGCATGGTTCGGCATGGTGCATCAAACAACATAAAGTATTTTAGAGTTTTTCTTTACACGGGAATCCCAAACCGAATCCCGTTAGCTTTGGAAAAGGTCAAGGTCTAGCGAGGGGAAAAAGAAAAAGAAAAGGTAACGCCCGAATTTTGGCGAGTAAAGAAAAGAAAAAATTCAACTGCAAAATTCGGGGCGTTACAGTCGCTTGGTGTCGAAGTTGACGCTGGACCCCCTAGTGATCATGTGGATGACTCCGTGATACGGCTGATCGGCGAAGTCTTCTTGCTTTGGGGCTTGGGGATGGTTGGGGTGGTGGATGTTTTGCTGTTGCGGGTGTGGAGGTGGGGGTGGGGGAGGTAAGATTTGTACCTCCTGGTGGTGTTGGTATGCGTGGTGCGGTGGATGCAGAGCAGGGCCGTGGTTATATGGCTGAGGGGGTTGTTGATATGTGTGCGCGACAACTCGGGGATTGTCGGCTGGTTGCGTCCGTGCCATCCTGTCTCTGGTGGCCTTCGTCTCTGGGCAGTCTCTTGTAGGGTGTGCGCAGTCTTCGCCGTGGAACAAGCAGTAAAATCTGCGCGGCTACTACGCACGTCCCCGGCCCCGACCACGAGTTCCGTTTCCGCGGCCCTAGGGGGATACTCCTGACGACGAGGGGCCTCGCCAGCGGAGTGCTGGTTGGCGATGTTGTGCACCTGCTGCTGATTGCGGCCATCCCGACCGGAGTCTGCCTGCGAAGGTGTTGGGACTATGCTTCGTCGCCGAAGGTCTTGGAGGAATAAGCGGTTTTCAGCTGAAGCTGTTTGTATGAGTTGGCCGAAGGTTCCTCTTCATGAAGCTTCGGTATTACAAACCGACTTAAAGATAGAATGACCTTTTAGTCCATAAAGGTCTGAGTCAATGTTGTAAACTTTTATGAGGGGCATAATTGTAATTCTTCACAGGCTGTGTCCTGTGTCTATAAATAGATGAACAGTACCCCCGTACTGTTCACGCTGACTTGTACTCGCTCGTGCGTCACGCTTGTATTTTTGCCTTCTATCAAGCCGAAGGTACAAATGTGATTCAATATTGTTTTTATTCTTCCACGATTATATAATAAGGACATGTAATAATGTTATGTGATCATTCATGTTATTCTCTCATGTTTCATATGCTTCTCCTTTTATCAATATAAACTGTAATGATGAAGGTATGTCCTTCATGACCTTCGTCTGAAGATCGTTATATCCTAAGGGAAATAATGCTTCGAAGGACGAAGGGCATTAACCATTAACTTCTTTCTGTGTTGCCTTGTTCTTAATTCATAGCATTTGAGAACAAGTCTCCAACAGAAGGCCTCGTCCACGTACAGCTGGACTGCAGAGGGTCTTTAGGTTTCCTCTGAGACTCGACTTTGCGCTGGTGGAGCTCTTCGGATCTGGCGTATTTTTCGAATAGCTGATACAGCTCCTGTAGGTTCCTGGGCGGATCTCTGATGCAGTGGCTGTAAAGGACGCCAGCCCGAAGGCCACTGATGGCGTAGTGAATGGCGATTTGGTCATCAACCGAAGGCAGTTGTGACTTGAGAGTCAGAAACTTGCAGTAGTACTCCTGCAGAGTTTCTCGTTCTAGCTGCTTGCAGAGTGAAAGTTGAGCCAAGGCATCGGTGTCTGGGCGGTACCCTTGGAAGTTGAGCAGGAATTTGTCCCGGAGACTTCTCCAGGAGTCGATGGACCGCGGGGGCAACCTGGTGTACTAGGTGAGGGCCGGGCCTTCGAGGGCGATGATGAATGACTTGGCCATCATGGCGTCGTCCCCTCCGGATGAAGCAATGGCGACCTGATAGCTCATGATGTACTGTGCTGGGTCAGTGCTGCCGTTGTACTTGGGATAGGTCCCCGCCCTAAAGTTGGTGGGCCATGGTGATACTTGCAGGTGGGGCGCCAGGGGACTCCGCTCGTCAAGGTAGTTGACACCTTGGAATGCTGCAGCGTGCGGAGTGGTGTGTTCGCGCTGAGGGATGAACAAGTCTTCGATCTGCGCGTGCTGTTGGAGGGGTGGGCCGTGTTGCAGACCGAGTTGGCCTTCGCGCTGCATGAGGGCGATCTCTTGCCCAAGCTCCTGAGCCTTTTGCTCTTCGTCGCGTATCATCTGGCGCACTTTGGCTTGCGCAGACACACGTTGACGTTTGGCCTCGAGGATCTGTTTTTGCCTCTGGAGGTTGCGGTTCTTGATGCACAAGGCACGCAGCTGTAGTTGTTCCTCTGCGGAAACGCCGATGACTTTGCCGTCCTCTATGGCGTCTGCGCCCTCTGGTGGAGCGAAGCCTGGGGGACGCTGCTGTTGTCCTCCAGAGCTGCAGGTGCGGAGGCTGCCTTCGGGTGTGGGTTGTTCATTGCGCTGCCTCTTGCTGAGTGCGTCATTGTCTTCGCAGGCTTCTTGGTGGGTGGTGTCGACAAGGGCCTTGCCCTTTTTCTCAGCCAGTACGCTGCTTTTGCTGCTTCGTCAACGGATGGGGCTGCCTTCGAGCTAGCTTTCTTGGGTGCCATCGCAGGTGGTTTTTCGTAGCACGAACGGTGGGCGCCAAATGTTGGAACTTGCTCTCCCGAGCAAGTTGACCCAACGGGGGAGTAGAAGTAATGCAGACAAGGTTTTGCTCAAGAGGGCAATTGCTTTCTTAATCTCCCCTAGCAAGGGCACTGTGCGGGGGTATTTATAGGTGCCTGAGTGCCCAACGCCTTGGGTTAAGTACGCATGTGCCCTCAGGCGCCCTGGTTATCCCTAGAATATTCCCATAAAGCAGGGTTACAGACTGTAATTACAGAGAAGCCTTTACAAATTAGGCCAGTAATGCGCAGTGGCCGCGCGGGGCCTGTTACAATGGGCCAGATTGCACGTGGGCCTTCGTGTTGGACGACACCGCGGGATGGGGCGACCTCGCCAGAAGCCTTCGTTCCTCGGTGCATTGGGCGAAGGGTGGAGTCTGCCAGTCGTCTTGTCTCCGTTTGTGCAGCGAGACTGGCGAAGGCATCGAGTGAAGGGTAGTGTCTTCGCCTTCGCCCCAACAATGCTGATCACCAGTTTCCAAGGGTTTCAGACGAAGTCGATCACTGCTCAGGCTTTGTTCTAGTGCACGCAAGACCACGAAGAATACCTCCAGGCATATGTCCGAAGGTTCTTGCGTCTGAGAGCACAAGCGCCCACAGTGCCCAATGAAATTTCCATTGAGGCCATGATCAAAGGACTTCAGCTAGGTCCTATGGCTCAATATTTTGCTAGGAAACCCCCTCAGACCTTGGAGAAGCTCCTTCAAAAGATGGATGAATACATCCGAGCTGATAATGATTTCCGCCAGAGAAGGGAAGAAGCCTACAGGTTTTCTGAAATGACCAGGGGCTTCAGAGGAAGAATCCACCCTAGGCATGTCAGATCAATCCATAACTCCAGCCTAAGTGATGACAGAGGAAGCCAGCCTCAAAGGCCACAACACAGCTCCTAATCTTTAGGGCAACAACAAAGCTCTTTCAGGCCACCAGGCCTAAAGGGCAGAGGCGACAAGGGCTTTGGAGGAAGGTATGGGGATCAGCCCAGAAAACTCTATTGCTTATTCTATGGTGAAGACAAGGGTCACACTACAAGAACATGCCAAGTCACAATTCAGAAGCAAAAGGAGATTGCCGAAGTTGAGGCATGGCAGAGTCAGCCGAAGCAGGTTCTACATACTGCTTCATGCTACTCTCCTTACGTACCAGAATACGTAGGTAATCAACAACCTGCGACTTCTGCTGCTTCGACAAGTCATTCTCAAGCTTCTTGGGCCCAACTTGCATTACCATCACCATTACCACTCACTCACACCCGAAGCCAGCAGCCAGAAGGGCACTCACGCGCACAACAGCAACGTGATTATCGGGAGGAATCCGAAGATCGTACAGTCAACAACACTGTGCCAGAATCAAAACATATCTACTGAAGAATATCCTACTCTTAATGTATCTTTTGTCTATTGTCATTTTATTTTCTATATAATAAATAAATAACGAAGGATTAAATTTCGATTTCTTGTAGTAATGGTCTGCATCAATGAGTAAAATATGCCTTCCTCACAGACTTCTGAAGCTCAAAAATCATTCCTAAGGGAATGCAGAGCCAAAAATTAAGTTCCGAAGCTACAAAAAGTCGTTCCTAAGGGAGCGCAGCGTAAGTTTTCTGCTCAAAAGTCGTTCCAAAGGAAATGCAGAGCCAAATACCACCAAAATAGAAGGTGAAGAAGCTCAAAAGTCGTTCCTAAGGGGATGCAGAGCTTAATGCCACCGAAATAGAAGGTGAAGAAGCTCAAAAGTCGTTCCTAAGGGGATGTAGAGCTTAATGTGATACCCAATTTTCTGAAAAGAAGTTAAATTTATTTTTCCCTTTTCTTTCGTGATCTGTGTAGTTGGGGTTGGAGTTTTTTAGGAAGCATTCACCAGTAAAACAGTAGAATACTTGTTGGATTTGTGCGCTGGGGTCGGGAGATGACGTGAGAGCGAGTTTGGGCCGTGGATCTCGATCCGGCAGTGGGGAGCCCATTAGTTTCCCCCCTTAACCCTAGCCGCCCCCTCCCTCTCACTCCCCCACCCCTTTGGCCGCCCCCTCTCTCTTCCTCTTTTGCAGCTGCCCCAATCCCTCTCCTTCGTCCCCAAGTGATTGCAGCGCCACCCCTCAACCCTAGCCGCCCCCCTCTTCCTCTCCAAGGTGGAGCCTCCCCGCTTGGTGTCTGTCGTGTGGGTGCGAGTCTTCCATGGGAGTTTGGAGGGAGGAAGAAGGAATAAAAGAAGGAGGAAAGGAGGAACCCAAGGTGATTTTTGTGATCATTTTGTTGTATTTGTGCTGCAATCCAATTGGTTACATGTTTACCTATGCGATTTGGTAGAGGTGCTGTCCAGAAATTTAGTGGGTGGACGAACAACAGTAGTTCTAGTGATTTCTGGGAATTTTTCGTGGCCAATTAGTGGGGATCAGTGGGAGAATCATATATAGCTTTGTAATACCTTTCCAACGAGTACTTATGCGCTCGATTCGGAGTTATAATTTAGGAGATATCGTTGTTTGAATTCGGTTATGTTGTTGTCCAAAAAAACAGATTTTTCAGGTGGGTGAACAGCAGTAGTATTAGCAGTTTCTGGGAATTTTTCGTGGATAATTAGTGTTAACCAGTATGATAATCATGTAGGGCTTTGTCTTATCTTTCTAATAAGTACTTATGCGCTTGATTTGGATTTATATTTTAAAAGATATCGCTGTTTGAATCCGGGTGTGTCGCTGTCCAAAAAACAAAAAAAAACAGATTACAGGGTTCATCTTGTGGACTGTTTTGGGCTAATTAGATGTTGGAATTTAATTATAAATTGTATACAAAACTTGTGGGGAATTTTATGTAGATGCCTCTGGAGTTTTTGTTTGTTACCACTGCTGTCATAATTTTAAAGTTATGAAATTATTAAGCAGCGCCGCTGTAGTTTGGTGGGTGTGGGGAGAGATATAACCCGCGACAGGGTTTGAGTTTGTGCGTAGGTGCAGCGTCGTTTATGAGCCTGATTATGTGAAATTGGTGCACTAAGTTTTGTGTCAAAAATAGGTGGTGGACTTCCGGATCATACTTAGGAATTTGCCCGAACTTCCGGTAAAGGCAAGTAAATACAGTGGTGGTTGCTACCGTTTGGTTTGCATCCTATTCCCTGTCATTGAGTATGCATAAGTTTTAATTATGTTAATCATTGAATTCTATGATGAAGTTTATTTGTTTGGAAGTATTAATTCTCAATTGTCTAATATTGTGGATGACCATAATGTGGTAATGATATATGTGGTTGATTCCCATCTTGGATGAAGTTGAAGTATCTTTTTTGGAATCACGTTATATGAGGTGTTGTAGGCATGACATGCACATCGCATCATCCATCTTGCATTTTGAAGTTATGTCGTGATCTTATGGTCCGACCGTACCGGTACATTTTTAGCATCGTACGTTGCCCGAGGAGGGGTACGATGCAGCTTCATATCCTTAGAGGTATGAAGGCAAAAGTCATCCTTGCATTTGCAGACATTTGCACTCATGAGGTATATATATGAAGTGTGACATTACTATGTTACTATTGTGGTTTCTACCTGCGAGGTGTGGTGACTAGGTGTGTTGTACGTTGTATACATGCTGCACCTTCGTAATAAGAAAGTTGTGGAATCAAGTGGTGGTAAAACAATGTTCTTATGTGGTTAAACAGTTTGATATTATTTTACTTGCTGAGATGTGTCATCTCACTCTTGCATTACTCAATGCAGGTACTTGATACATGTTGGGAATGAGGGGAGTAGCAGCACGTCCACTTTCACTCTCACAATAACGCTGCCCAGGCGAAGCCATGATTTAATTAGAAACTTATTGTCAAAGGAAGTCTGTTTTTTTAACTAGTCGTGCGCACTAGTTAATTCAGTTCATGTCGTATGTTTAACTTCTCTTTGCTAGCCGATTAATAATACTTAGTATGTTTTTGTCATGATATATGTTTATACACTGTTGCCCCCTCCTTTATGCAATTTTGCAAAGGGGATGCTGCCGAAATTTTATATATAGATGTCAGAAGTGTTGTTTAGTACCATTCTGGGGTGTTTGTGGACCCCGGGGTGTTACATTTGGTATCAAAGGATAGGCTTTAGATTCTACGCAATTTGAAGATAAATTTGACACACTTGCACATATAGGAAGGGTATGGGTTCGTATATCTTTCATATAAGTATTTTATTATATAGATGACTAGAACTTCCTTACTCCAAATACCTTTATGGTTTGATGGGGTATGTCGTTAACGACGTAATGCTTGATATGATACGTTACTTCTATTTAATATTGGTTTCTTGATGTGGTTGTTATTGAAGATATTATGCAAGTGAAGCTACTAATGTATTTGTTTTATATACATATCGTCATGATGTTTTTTTTTGGATGCAATGTTTTCAAATCTCTGAGCTATTACCATCATATATTTCTATATGCTTGACTGTGGATGTTTTTTCCCAAAAGGATTCTTGGGTTCTTATACTTATAGGACCGATTGTTTATTGAGCTTGTGTATAGTGGGTCTAATTCGACTTGGTGTAGTGTGAAAACACTATATGATATAGTTTTATGGTGTTGTTGAGTTTGATTGACTGTTGGGTTACAACCCAACTTATAATGTAATATTTCCATGGGTGCAATGCTTTGCGCCTCACTTTTTTTAGGCTAGTGTGGCTACTTGCTAATTTGATCTTAGTATAAAATTGGTTTGTCTCTATAGAGCAGAGGCAACGTTGTAATGTCTATGAAATCTTTAGACTGGTAGAACTCGAGTGAATTTGTGAGATGACGTAGATTGATAAGTCCAACCATGTCTACCTGATAGGTTTTCTTATTATGTGCAACCTTATTTTTAACAATAAATAGGGTGGTTTCAAGTGGATTTTATGTCGTGCATGTTTTCCTTCTATGGCTTGTTTCAATAGCCATAAAGGCTATGCATAATTTTTAGTTGTTGCAGGCTAGTCATGTGGGCAATTTTGACAACCCGTTTTATATATTTTTTATGAGCAATTTCTCTATGCATGCTTGTTGAATCATTATTTGGACCGCTTTATCTTAAACGAAGTCAATGCTTAACTGGGAGTTGCTTATGTTTGTTAGTCATCTATCTCTTTAATGATGGGGTTGTTGTATCGGATTGAGATTTTTCTTATATGAATGATGGTTGATAGATCATATATGTCTACTACTTTGAATGCATCCTGTGATATCACGAGGTACAAATTGTTGAAGTGCAGTAATAGTAGGTTTTGTTGTATGTGAGGTTAATCAAGGTAGTTTGGTTATGTGGATTGTCTTATTGACGTCCAATTACTCCTGTTGAGCATAGTATCGTGTTATTATTTTAGTATTGAAGGTAATATTTATGAAGCTTTTGCATGAGTCTGTGTCAAGAAGTACATTAGTTTTTCTTGTTGTTATCCCTCCATTGCTTTATGAGTATTGCAAATTTTATCTCTTTTGAGAGGAGGAAAAGACGTTGCATGACATGAGCACCATTTGCTTCACGTCAACCGAATAGTTGTGGAGCGCTCTAATAGTTGGATTCTAGTGTAATAACAACCATGTTTTATAGTGCTAGAGGCGGGTATGTCAGGTGTTTCATACATTGTCGATACATGGATGTTTGACCTTAGTGGCATTAACAAACGAGGTTGTTGAATTCGTTGATTGTTGTGCTTAGTGTTCTAACCTATAGGTAAAGTGTTGCTTAAAGGCTTTGGGGAGTTGCATCCCCATTTGGTAGTGGAAAATCCTAGTGTTGATCGCACCTGCCAATGCCTTGGGTTTTATTTTATATTGTTTTTTTATTATGGGTAAGGTGTTGTTTCGTTTTGGGAGTCATTTTAAACTAGTTGGAGGCTGAATCAGGCTTCACTTATCTAGAATGTTTTGTAGTAGGTTTCTTCATCTTTGCATAGGATGCTCAATCACCCAGTTTGGTCTAAACATTTGAGAGTTATGGGTTTCCTATAGCAGCCTTAATTTTGTACGGAAGTATAGACATTGAATACGGTAAAGCGGGTTTTGTTGGATTATGAAAGTTTTAGTAATTTCATGATCTTCCCAAAGAGTATTGGTTTGTAATCTTCATTGCATATAATTGGAGTTAGGCTACTCTGAAGTTGTTGCACCATTGTGTCTGAACTTTAGGTGTCGTTAAAACAACTAATAAATCGACCGCGTTTTGATAGTTTCAGAGCCCAAATTTGGGAATTCTCTTTATGAAAAACTTTTAGTTTTTCTTAGTACCTTTTAATGGGTATTTACTTGTAATTGTCTGTTAAATAGATTGGGAGAGGTGGTTGTCCGAATAAAAGTCGAATCTCTGATGTGCAGCATCTCAGCAGGCTGAGTTTAGCTGTAGGTCATGCAGGGTTGAGGGCTATAAAGATAAATTTGGGTGCAACTTTATTGCAAAAGTCGTGGACAATTTCCAAACTTTTCCAACGCGTGTTCGTTGTAGTTTTAAGTTGAGTATAGCAGGGTTATAGTATTTTGAATTTTAGTTGTCCATTGTTTCTAACCTATCAGTTTTGTAACAAAGCAGTTGCATTGTTTTATCGGTTTGGAAACCAATTCTGAGACACTCATTATAATAAAAGTTTTAGGGAATGTTATAATCTTTTCAATGAGTTTATATTTGTAACATTTTGTTAGATGCAGAGTTATGAGGTTTTGAATTTATGGGTCATGTTCTGTCAGGTTCTGGTGGAAGATCATGTATGTCGGCTTACAAGTCAAATTAAAAAAATGGAGATAAAATAAAACTTTGTTTATCCTTTGAATACAAAAGTTGTAGGTCATGAAGTTTAGATGATTTTACAATATTTCTTTGTTATCATTGCTTTTATAGTGAAAGAGGTAGAGACAGAATGAGCATTTGTGCTGTTGATTGTCAATTTTCTATTTAGGGATATTTCTTTGGGAGTTTGGTTTAGTTATGGTGAGCTCCTTCACAATCCATGTTAATTATGTTGTATGGTGGGAGGGAATAGATGAAGTGGTTGTGATAGTTATCTTGTTATTGTATATGCGGAGCGTGGGCTGAAACAGAGAGATAGCGAGGGATATTTGAATAGGCCAGTACGTATTGTTGTGAAGCCATGTTTTCTGGTCTTGGCGTGTTTGCGTAAGTATGAAATAGTTACGTCGTGTGAAGTCTAGGTGGAGATGCAGATTGTGTGAGTTATTGGATGGATATATATAAGCATAGTATAATTAAAAAAAAGAGAGAGTTCTTCGATGGGATGATATAATGTATAGAATGTGCTTGGATGGATATATGGGCAGGCATAGTATGCTTAAATCGATTCTTGCTTGCATGATGTGAGATCAGGCTTAAAATGATTTAAAAAGTAAGCATATTGCTTCTACCCTTATGTTGGCTCTAAGTGTCTCGTAATGAAGAACCTAATGTTATTAGTCCTTCGATGAACGCTTAATCTTAGAAGAGTATAGAACCTGAATAAATCTATTGCTTGCTGTTTGGGACTACATGACCAATTTTGGTTATGCCGCTAGTTCAATGAATTACACCATGTTTTCGGTAGAGGTGTTGTATATAAAAGTTGTAGCCAACTTCTTCATCTTACTTGTGTCAAATTTCATGACCATAGGTCTAGTAGTTTGGGAGTTATGATTTTCTCAAGTCTAGTCTTGGAATCTGTCCGGACTCTGTACAGATTTCGAAACTGACCTTGTTTGCCCAAGTTAAACTTCGAATTAGTTCTTATAAATTATAAAGAAGTGGTAGTACTTTCCTTAAGATTTCCAACAAATTTTGGATCACCCTTTTGGTGACCTATAAGTTAAGCTACAGCTGTTTTAATTGGAATCTTTGAATCTGTCCAAATTTGGACAACAAAGCCTTTCTTATGTCTTTTGATCTTGATATGCATTGAATTAACCTGATAGGTTTATAAATGAAATATAGACAATTTTACTGGCTTTCTAAAAAGTCTAGGAGCACCTGAATTGGATGACTGAGACTCCAATTATGGATTTTTTGAAGTGAGTAGTTGAATTCTGTCCAAGTCTGGACAAAATTTACATTTTGCATTGTTTGGCCTTTCTAAGTGTCAAATCTTGTGGTGATGATAATACCAAGGGTATAGTGGACTTTGTAAGCTTTCCATAACGTCCTAGTTTACTTCTATTGGATGCATATTTTGTGAGTTATGAGGAAAACAAATAACCGTTGTGCTGCTGTCTAGAAATATGCAAGCATTAAATTGACCTTTTGAAGTTACTCTTGATTGGATAGGTTTGGTTTAGGCTATTTGAGCACAGTATGTATTGCATTCATATATATATTCATTGAAGTACTTGCATGTGTCAATGTTGATTTGGTGTCAGGAAAGCTTTGTCCGAGTTATATAGGACCGTCTACTATCTTAGCCCGAGTTGGTAGCTTGGCTTAGCACCTACAATTGTCGGAGTCTATGATCAGAGTACACCATGTATTCCATGTCTTTATGTTGAGGAAGTATTTGCGGAATCCAGACCATCAAATCGAGCTAGAGCCGATTCCTGTGTAGCAAGACCAGACTCTAGAGTGTCGTCTGCTGCGTATCTTAGAATCCTAGGAGCTTGAGGAGCTAATGTGATAGAAGTACCCAAACCTTTCTTTATGTGTGAGTTTTGTTGATTCATTGATCTTTCCTTGTCGATCCGATAGAAGCGTCGGAATTCGAGGTCGAATTCTTTTTAAGGGGGTAGAGTGTGATACCCAATTTTCTGAAAAGAAGTTAAATTTATTTTTCCCTTTTCTTTCGTGATCTGTGTAGTTGGGGTTGGAGTTTTTTAGGAAGCATTCACCAGTAAAACAGTAGAATACTTGTTGGATTTGTGCACTGGGGTCGGGAGCTAACGTGAGAGCGAGTTTGGGCCGTGGATCTCGATCCGGCGGTGGGGAGCCCATTAGTTTCCCCCCCTTAACCCTAGTCGCCCCCTCCCTCTCACTCCCCCACCCCTTTGGCTGCCCCCCCTCTCTCTTCCTCTCTTGCAGCCGCCCCAATCCCTCTCCTTCGTCCCCAAGTGATTGCAGCGCCACCCCTCAACCCTAGCCGCCCCCTCTTCCTCTCCAAGGTGGAGCCTCCCCGCTTGGTGTCCGTCGTGTGGGTGCGAGTCTTCCATGGGTGTTTGGAGGGAGGAAGAAGGAAGAAAAGAAGGAGGAAAGGAGGAACCTAAGGTGATTTTCGTGATCATTTTGTTGTATTTGTGCTGCAATCCAATTGGTTACATGTTTACCTATGCGATTTGGTAGAGGTGCTGTCCAGAAATTTAGTGGGTGGACGAACAACAGTAGTTCTAGGGATTTCTGGGAATTTTTCGTGGGCAATTTGTAACACCCCTGGTGTTACTGCAACTAAAACTTGAGCATGGCATCATAAACATTGGCATTGCATATGTTTGACACACCTAGAGTGCATTTACTAGGTAAAAATTTCAAACAAGTTGTATTGTTATAGCATTTTGCAAATAGAACCCTAGATAGGGAACTTAACCCTAAATAGGGATTAAAGGGGGTAAAACCTAACCCAAATTGAGAAAACCTAAAAGCTTTAGGGAAATAGTCATAAAATGTTTCCAAGAATGAACTTGAATCACATTTATACCCCTGGGATACCAAAAACCCCATTTGAACCCTAGAAAACCCTAAGTCCAAACCCTAGGGGCCTATGTGCAAAAACAGTGCACATTTGGACTAAAGTGTAAAAACTACAATGTTAAGACATATTAAGTCCTTTGGTTCACAAATATATGAAATTGCAAGTTAAACCCTAAGTTTTGGGTCTATTTGCAAAAAATCACCTCTTAAGCCCTATATAGCCTAAGTCTGAATTTCAGAGTTTTGGCTCAACTTTGGAGCCTTGTAACTTTCAAATACTAGGGTTTTTGCCCTAAGGCACCACATCAAAGTTGTAGAGCAATAAAAGGAGAACAACTTTGCTTAAGAATGTAAGCCTAGTTGTTAAGGATAAATTGGAGATAATTAAGCTCAAAGTCGGGCTGTCAGGCAATCCCTGGACTGAATTTTCAGTAGCAGTGTGATGGGGTGAACTTTGAGCTCGATTTTGAATGGGATTCGGTGACTATTTGATGGTAAGCATTGTGGCAAAGTTGAAGATGGATTATAGGTGTATAACTTTGATGTAGAAAGTTGGCTTAGGCACCACATAAAAATTGGAGAAAATGGAGCTCCAAGTTGATCTGTCAGATAAGCTCTTCACTGAGTCAGGCGCACTGTTCACCGGTCTTCAGAAAAATCGCGCCGAGGATAAGGATCCAAACCTCGCCGGCGATAAGGACGCCACGACGGTCGGGATGGGCTGGCGGCCGTGGTGAATATCCTCGGCGTCGTGGCAGAAGGTCACTGAGGTGGCAGGCTCTGGTTAAACGGCGACCACCGTACTGTCACCGGAATCCGCCGCGTGGTATGCTCGCCAGCGCGATCTAGGGATCCGCGATTCTCATCCGATTGCGACCGGTAGTCTATAAATTGAGCGCGGACGCTGCTGCTACACCATATCCCGCACCCCAGCGACTAAGCTCCCGACTCAAGACCACCGGAAAACCCACGTAGCCCCCAAATCTCCCTCTCTTCTGTTCTTAGCTCCGCCGAGAAGAAAACCCCCATGGCCAGCGCTACTCGGGTCAGTATTTATCAAATTGCTCCCTTTTCTTGTTAGTATTTGATCTCTTCTTGCTCTCGAATGCGGCCAATTGAAGTTCGGCTGAAGCCCATCACCGGAACGCACCCGTGCTCTGTAAAACGCCGCCGCCATGCCACCCTCTCCGTCGTCCCATCTTTCTATTCGTGCCTAGTCCAAAACGTAGCATGTATGTCATCTCTGGTGAACCTAGGAACCTTTTCCCAGCTTCAATTTGGCCAGCCAAGCCTTCGGTTATCCGGAACACCTTAGTTCACTTGATCACCCGCACTGTCACCGTGGACAGAGCTTGATAGACCACCTCTAGCGAAATTGATTGGGGGGAAAGGTGCAGTAGGCATCTAATTTGGTCCCTGTCGCTTTGGAGCTCCAGCCGTAGCGTCATCCGGCCGGTCTAGCTCGCCGGAGCTCGGCTCCCACCGCGGATCGTCGTCGGGGACTCCACCTTGCAAAGGGATAGAACTACGGGGATCTTTTTGTAAATGGTCAGCGACTTGGGGAAACAGTAGAGAAACCCGTTTCCAATTGTTCAAAAGGGCAAGGGCCTCTGCACAAACTCGCCCCGCAGGCGCGGACGCGGGCGCGATTCCGCGTGGATTTGGGCCGCCTGGGCTGAAATCGGCCCAGCACGGTTTAAACCTTTTCTTTTTCTTTTTCAGAAGAACTTTAGAAATCTGTAGAAAATTGTAGAAAAATCCTAAAATTGTCAAACCAATTTTCCTAGACTTCTTATTTTCCATAGTATTTAATAATTCATGATTTTTAGATTGAATAAGGAATTTTAAGGCATTTAAAGTAGTTTAAAGCATTAGTTCGGGATTTTTAGAAAACATATGGTAATTCCAAAAAGTCCAAATTTTTTATATGAGCTCTACACATTATTTAGAAGCCTTGGGTAGAGTTTGGGTTGATTTGGACCTTGTTTGATACTTAGAACCCAAAACCCCCACCCCTGCCCTTTGAACTCCTTTACTGACTCCGGAAACCCTAAGTTCTCGGAGTTCCGTGAAGGAAAATTATATTCAAGACCTTAGATAATAAATTCTTATTATCTTTGCACTCTCATGAGCATTACATGGCATTCATTCTTATATACACATATGTATGATTATGTTTAGAAAACGAAGAAGAGATCGAAGTGACTGAAGAGAAGACACCACCACCTTTGGAATCTCAGGCAAGGACTTGTCTCTACTTTGACATCTGCGGGCCCGAGCCTGACTCACCTACTAACGAAGGCAAGCCCCGGTGCATTTGCCACCTTCCTTGATGTTTTTAAAATCTTTCTCACTTGCTTGCTGCATTAGGTGATAGGAGTTGATTGCTTAAACAATTCCTGCATTACCTTCCTTGATCTTTGATTTCCTTCCTTGAAACCCTGTTTTTACAAAAGGTTTTTACTATGCTTAGTATTGCTCTAGCAAAACAAAAGGTTTTGTTTTACAAAAGATGATTGGTAAAGTGGGAGGGATGTTTTTGAAAATAAAACTTGATGGTGGATCCATCATGGCCATGATGGGTTCAACATCGGAAAAGAAGTACCTCTGCCAGGTACCAAGTTTTTGGGGTTAAATGATTAAGCTGAGACCAGGCGGGTGACTTGCACGAGAAAGAGAGTCTCGGTGTAGTGTCTCCGTCTGAGTCGATTAAGGACCGTCTCGATGTAGGCTTGATGACCGAGGACCCTTTAACTGGTCACATGCCTCGTCATGGGTAAGTCTTGCCTCGGGCAGACTAAGGCCAGAATAAGATAACACGAAATGGGCGTGGAGCGGTGGTGGGAGTAGCGTGTACCCTCCGTAGCAGGAGGCTGGACGGTGGTGTATCTGTGCTCTCGGTTTGCGTGAACCTGATCTGGTCTTAAGAACCCCGGTGGCGGGTTGACATATGCAAGGGTTAAGTGCTACATATGTCGTGTGATTGGAGATCCTCAGTTGAGTATAATCGATTCAGATCGTCGTACCTTCGCGGTTATGAAGACTTGGTCACTGCCCTATACGTAGAAAACCAGTAAAGATGAAGGACTTGTTAAGAAACTGGCTAGTGCAGGACAAGTGTTTGAACTAGGGTCGAAAGAACTCTAGATGCAGGTAAGTTTACCTAACCGGAAAATAAAATTGGATTTTTAAGGATCCACTCTTAGTAAGCATTTATTCAAAACAGAGTCTTTGATCTTGAGATACCTTACCTTGACTCCCTTATAACTAGCATACCCTTGAGAGTCTATTCTTTAGTCGGGTAAGACTTGCTGAGTAATTCCATACTCAGGGTTTATTCCCCCGTTGTTTTTAGGTGAAGAAGCAGCAAATTTTTGTTGCTTTTGTACCAAGGTGGTTCCACATGAAGATAAACAAGAGTGAAGCTGCGGGAGGACATGGTCCTCCATAAAAACTTTTATGTAAAAGCTTATCGAGAGGAGTTTTTGCCTCCCTTGGTATTGTAATAATACTACTCAGCACTCGTTTTATAACTCTGGTCTGTAATAAGTAACTTGATCTTACTTTCTAAATAAATGTAAGTTTATGTAATCGCTTCCGCATTTCGATATCTCCGATGTTCTGTAATGTCTGCAAGACGGGTGAAACGTTCCTGGAAAGGTAAGAAAGAAGATACCGAACTTGTCAAGTGATTCAGGAACATCTACAGGATTATCTGATGTCCGTTGGACAAGGACAACTGTAGGTGGGCCTAATGACTTGGGAGGTTCCGTCACAGCTGGTATCGGAGCGAAGCCCTTCTCTGCAGATATTATGAGGCATCTTCAAAAGGATTTTTTAAAAACTTACCCTGAAAGATTTCTTTCATTCTTATCCCTTATATCCGAAGAATCTATATGAAAGACCAGATAGGAGGAGTGCAATGTATAAAAGGTATGAATCAACTAAGGTTGGTTCTGTAATTATACATGCATCATGCTAAGAACCATACTAATAAAATTTCCCCCTTAGAGAAATGCCGCCGCGCACGAGGAAAACCGCGCGCAAGTCAACTAGCCCAATTGGTGTACCTCGTCACCAACTTGCTCCACGGCACGAGGATAGTAGTAGCAACGATCCAATCGGGGATCTTGAAGCCCGAGTGAATCAGCTTCAAACGGAACTGCAACGCAGGACCAACATATGGGTCGCGGATGGCGACAGAATAAACGAATTGAGAGGTTACATCCGTCGCCTGCAAGATCAGCTTGCTGATCGAGATTTAGCGCTCGATTGGGCGGTACAGTCTCGTTCAGTGGCCTGGGCTAAGGAAGCAAAGGCTCGAGCCCGAGTCGAAGAACTTAGCTCTGCCATTGACAACCTGCAGGCGTATTGCAATACCCTACATGAGGAAGTCCATGTACTGTATTCGCAACTACACCCCAGTGCACCTACAGATCCTGTCGGGTCGGAAGCCGAACCCTCGCATGTTGCGGGAGAAGCGCTTGATGGTGAGTTGGACCTTTTTAGGCCCCCTCCTTCTATGAGGCTGGTCGATGAATGGTCTCCCACACCTGACGATGAGGCTGCCAGGAGCAACCAGAAGCAGGAATAGTGGTGTAGTAGTAGAAATAGAAGTAGTGTATTGTATAATAGGTTGCACTATTGTATAATGGGTACTGTACTCCTGTTGTATAAAATCGAGTCTGTATCATTACTCTTGTTAGTAATGTAAATCGGATGGTTTTTCTTTGGCATATTATATTTGTTTCCAAATGTTTGTTGCCACAGATGCCGTCCAAGACCCGATCACAGGATGCAGCTGGAACCTCCAGTGGGAGGGAGTCTACCCCAAATCCACCTCCTGTCCCTCCCACACTTGCCGAGGCGATTGCCGCCTTGGTAAATGCAACCGCGGATAATACCCGTTTTCTGAGAGAGATGGCGGGTCAACAGTTTCAACAGCAAGGCGGGCAGGGTTATCAACAGGGCCCCCGTGAAACCTCTTAGTTGGACTTCTCAGAGACATGTCCACCCCTGTTTGTTAAAGCCGAAGACCCGTTAGAAGCAGACGAGTGGATTCGTGTCATCGAGCAAAAGTTCGGACTTCTGCGATGTTCGGAAACCCAGAAGCCCTTATTTGCAGCCCAGCAACTGCGCGGCCCTGCCAGCAGCTGGTGGGGAAATTTCGTGGCCTTTCAACCGGCCAATCATCAGATAACATGGGAAGAATTCAAGGTGGCCTTTCGCAAACACTATATCCCAGAAGGTGTCCTTCACATGAAGCAAGAAGAATTTATGAAGCTGAAGCAAGGAGGGGATACTGTTAATCAGTATCTCAATAAGTTCAATCATTTGTCGCAGTATGCAATCAATCAAGTGAACACCGACCTGAAGAAGAAGAATTGTTTTATGAGAGGTTTAAATGATCGACTGCAAAGAAAAATGGCAACCTGCATAGATCTTACTTATGGAAGAGCTGTCAGTACAACATTGGCAGTAGAAGCGAAGTATGCAGGCGCCGGAAAATCCAAGGGTTTTGGAGGTGACAGGCCTAGTCAGGGCCCGGTGAAAAGGCAACGGTTTGTTCTCCGGCCTTCCAACCAGAATTGCTCTTTCTCTCGTCCACCCTCCTTCCCTTTTAAGCAACCAATATTTATTCGTCCCAATAATGCCCCCACTGCACCAAGTCAGCCAGGTGCCCCAGGCACTCGATTCCCTGCCCTTCCCAGTTCATCGACTGGGTGTTTCATTTGTGGAAAATCTGGGCATTTCATCAAAGATTGCCCTTATCCAAAGCAGAACCAGTCAAATAATCAGCAAGGATCTGGGAATTCATCTCAAGTCAAGGGAAATACTTCGGGCAAAAATACAAAGAAGACAGGACGCATATATTATACGCAAGTGGCCACTACGCCGGATGGTGAACCGGTCATGATGGGTACGTTCCTTGTGGCCAATCATCCAGCAGTCATTCTCTTTGATTCTGGTGCTTCACATACATTCATCAGCAAGAAATTTGTGGAGCAACATTGCATTTCATGCTATGAATCAAAAGAAGGGTTTAAAATTCACTCACATGGGGGACAAATCTTCACCAGAGAAGTGGCCTATCAAGTGCCCATATCATTGGCCGGACGGGACTTTCCTACCAATATGATCGTTCTGAAAGGCCAAGACAAAGATGTCATTTTGGGCATGAATTGGTTGGCCAAACATAAAGCAACCCTCAACACTGATCAAAGAACTATCAGGTTGAGTCATAATCAAGAGGAAATTCTATTACCTATCCCCATTCCGACCAAAGCTACTAGCAGAGTTTACGAAGCCATTATACCGGAAATCAAGGATATTCCGGTAGTATGCGAATTTCCTGATGTCTTTCCAGAGGATTTGCCTGGATTGCCACCTGAAAGGGATGTAGAGTTTGTAATTGAGTTGAAGCCCCGTACGGCTCCCATATCTCGAAGATCGTACCGAATGCCTCCAAATGAGTTGGCAGAATTGAAGATTCAATTACAAGATCTACTTGAGAAAGGATTCATTTGGCCAAGCTCGTCACCATGGGGTTGTCCAGCCATATTCGTCAAGAAGAAGGATCAAACTTTACAGATGTGTGTGGATTATCGACCCCTGAATGAGGTCACTATCAAGAACATGTACCCTCTCCCGAGGATTGACATTTTATTTGATCAACTGACTGGAGCAAGGGTATTCTCCAAGATTGATCTCAGATCAGGCTATCATCAGATCCGTATTCGGCCTGAGGATATACCAAAGACCGCGTTCACTACGCGATATGGTTTATTTGAATACCTGGTAATGTCTTTCGGACTGACAAATGCTCCTGCCCACTTCACTTATTTGATGAACTCGGTATTCATGCCCGAGTTGGACAAGTTTGTGGTGGTCTTCATAGACGATATTTTAATATATTCCAAGAATGAAGAGGAGCACGCCCAACATTTACGGATCGTGTTAACGCGCTTGAGAGAACATCAGTTATATGCCAAGTTTAGCAAATGCGCGTTTTGGCTGGAGGAAATTCAGTTTCTGGGACATGTACTGTCTGCCAGGGGGATTGCGGTGGATCCCAGCAAAGTCAAGGACATTTTGGAGTGGAAACCCCCGACCACTGTTCATCAAGTCCGAAGTTTCCTTGGACTGGCTGGATATTACCGCCGATTTATATCAGATTTTTCTAAGCTTGTGAAGCCAATCACAAGTTTATTGAAGAATGATATTAAATTCAATTGGTCTTCCAAGTGTAATGAAGCTTTTGAACAATTGAAGACATTATTAACCACTGCTCCGGTATTGGCTCAACCGGATATCACTAAGCCCTTTGATGTGTATTGTGATGCATCAAGCAGTGGTCTCGGCTGTGTGTTAATGCAAGAAGGCCGAGTAATTGCGTATGCTTCAAGGCAGTTGCACCAACATGAGGAGCATTATCCAACTCATGATCTGGAGCTAGCTGCTATGGTTCATGCCCTGAAGATTTGGCGTCATTATCTGCTAGGTAATATCTGTCACATTTATACAGATCATAAAAGCTTGAAGTATATCTTCACCCAGTCAGAGTTGAACATGAGACAAAGGCGATGGCTTGAGCTTATCAATGATTATGAACTGGAAATTCATTATCACCCAGGCAAAGCCAATGTAGTGGCAGATGCACTTAGTCGTAAGGTTTCTTGTCACTGTCTTATGGTGAAGACCTCTGACAATACATTATGTCAGGAGATGGAGAAACTAAACCTGGGGATGGTCCAACAAGGAACCCTAAGTCAGCTAAAGCTTGAGTCAGTCCTCATGTAAAGGATAATTGATGCTCAAAGGGATAATGAGGGTATGAAACACATTCGTGAGAAGATATGGGCTGGAAAAGCCAAATGTTTCAAAGAAGATGATCAAGGCATTATATGGTTTAATAACCGCATAGTGGTGCCAAAGAATGAAGAGGTCCGCCAGCAAATTCTTGATGAAGCACATCTTAGTCGCTATTCTATTCATCCCGGAAGCACTAAGATGTACCAAGATCTGAAACAACATTACTGGTGGACGAAAATGAAGATCGATATTGCACGCTATGTGGCTAGATGTGACACCTACAGACGTGTTAAGGCCATACACTTGAAAGCTGCTGGTCCATTACAGTCTCTACCAATACCGACATGGAAATGGGAAGACATAAGTATGGACTTCATTGTGGGATTGCCCAGGACCGCAAAAGGGTATGACTCTATCTGGGTTATCATTGATCGACTTACCAAGATCGCCCACTTCCTCCCGGTCAAAGTAAAATATCCTGTCATCACCTATGCGGAATTATACATTGCTCGTATTCTCAGTCTGCATGGTGTTCCAAAGACTATAGTGTCGGATCGTGGACCACAATTCGTATCCAAATTTTGGGAAGAACTTCATAAATCCCTGGGTACTAAATTGCTCCACAGTTCGGCCTATCATCCTCAAACAAGTGGATAGACTGAGAGGGCTAATCAAATACTTGAAGATATGCTGCGGGCATGTGTTCTGGACTTCTCACAAAAATGGGATGAATGTTTGCCCTTAGCAGAGTTTTCATATAATAATAGCTATCAAGAAAGTATCAAGATGGCACCCTTCGAAGCTTTATATGGACGACGATGTCGCACTCCACTAAATTGGTCTAAACCTGGTGAAAGGTACTTCTTCAGGCCTGATATGGTGAAAGAGACCGAAGAAAAGGTTCAGAAAATAATTCATAATATGAAGAAAGCCCAAGCTCGTCAAAAGAGTTATGCAGACAAACGGCGAATGCCCTTGTATTTTCTTGAAGGGGACTATGTCTACCTGAAGGTTTCACCAATGAAGGGTGTATCGCATTTTGGGATAAAAGGGAAGCTTGCACCCAGGTACATTGGTCCATTCCCTATACTTGAAAGATATGGGCCAGTGGCATATCGACTTCAACTACCCGAAACCTTGTCTGTTGTACATAATGTGTTCCATGTGTCACAATTGAAGAAATGTCTTCGGGTACCAGATCAAACCGTTGAGGTGACAGATGTTGTCCTTGAACAAGACTTGACATATTCCGAACATCCTATTCGGGTCTTGGATCAAAAGGATAGGGTTACCCGGAGAAAAACTCTCAAGTTCTATAAGATACAGTGGAACCAACATTCAGAAGATGAGGCTACATGGGAAACTCAAGACTTTTTAGATAAGAATTTCCGGGCTTTTTAGCCTCATGTAATTTGTAAAGTGTGTATAGTTGTTGTAATAAAGGAGTAAGCCCCACACCACCCCTGCCTTGTACCAGAAATAAGGAAATAAGAATGTGACACATTTCCTTTTCCATTACTTACCCTAGGACTTTTAATCTCAGGACGAGATTCTTTTATGGGGGGAAGGATGTAACATCCCTGGTGTTACTGTAACTAAAACTTGAGCATGGCATCATAAACATTGGCATTGCATATGTTTGACACACCTAGAGTGCATTTACTAGGTAAAAATTTCAAACAAGTTGTATTGTTATAGCATTTTGCAAATAGAACCCTGGATAGGGAACTTAACCCTAAATAGGGATTAAAGGGGGTAAAACCTAACCCAAATTGAGAAAACCTAAAAGCTTTAGGGGAATAGTCATAAAATGTTCCCAAGAATGAACTTGAATCACATTTATACCCCTGGGATACCAAAAACCCCATTTGAACCCTAGAAAACCCTAAGTCCAAACCCTAGGGGCCTATGTGCAAAAACAGTGCACATTTGGACTAAAGTGTAAAAACTACAATGTTAAGACATATTAAGTCCTTTGGTTCACAAATATATGAAATTGCAAGTTAAACCCTAAGTTTTGGGTCTATTTGCAAAAAATCACCTCTTAAGCCCTATATAGCCTAAGTCTGAATTTCAGAGTTTTGGCTCAACTTTGGAGCCTTGTAACTTTCAAATACTAGGGTTTTTGCCCTAAGGCACCACATCAAAGTTGTAGAGCAATAAAAGGAGAACAACTTTGCTTAAGAATGTAAGCCTAGTTGTTAAGGATAAATTGGAGATAATTAAGCTCAAAGTCGGGCTGTCAGGCAATCCCTGGACTGAATTTTCAGTAGCAGTGTGATGGGGTGAACTTTGAGCTCGATTTTGAATGGGATTCGGTGACTATTTGATGGTAAGCATTGTGGCAAAGTTGAAGATGGATTATAGGTGTATAACTTTGATGTAGAAAGTTGGCTTAGGCACCACATAAAAATTGGAGAAAATGGAGCTCCAAGTTGATCTGTTAGATAAGCTCTTCACTGAGTCAGGCGCACTGTTCACCGGTCTTCAGAAAAATCGCGCCGAGGATAAGGATCCAAACCTCGCCGGTGATAAGGACGCCACGGCGGTCGGGATGGGCTGGCGGTCGCGGTAAATATCCTCGGCGTCGTGGCAGAAGGTCACTGAGGTGGCACGCTCCGGTTAAACGGCGACCACCGTGCTGTCACCGGAATCTGCCGCGCGGTATGCTCGCCAGCGCGATCCGGGGATCCGCGATTCTCATCCGATTGCGACCAGTAGTCTATAAATTGAGCGCGGACGCTGCTTCTACACCATATCCTGCACCCCAGCGACTAAGCGCCCGACTCAAGACCACCGGAAAACCCACGTAGTCCCCAAATCTCCCTCTCTTCTGTTCTTAGCTCCGCCGAGAAGAAACCCCCATGGCCAGCGCTACTCGGGTCAGTATTTATCAAATTGCTCCTTGTTCTTGTTAGTCTTTGATCTCTTCTTGCTCTCGAATGCGGCAAATTGAAGTTCGGCTGAAGCCCATCACCGGAACGCACCCGTGCTCTGTAAAACGCCGCCATGCCACCCTCTCCGTCGTCCCACCTTTCTATTCGTGCCTAGTCCAAAACGTAGCATGTACGTCATCTCTGGTGAGCCCAGGATCCTTTTCCCAGCTTCAATTTGGCCAGCCAAGCCTTCGGTTATCCAGAACACCTTAGTTCACTTGATCACCCGCACTGTCACCGTGGACAGAGCTTGATAGACCACCTCTAGCGAAATTGATTGGGGGGAAAGGTGCGGTAGGCATCTAATTTGGTCCCTGTCGCTTTGGAGCTCCAGCCGTAGCGTCATCCGGCCGGTCTAGCTCGCCGGAGCTCGGCTCCCACCGCGGATCGCCGTCAGGGACTCCACCTTGCAAAGGGATAGAACTACGGGGATCTTATTGTAAATGGTCCGCGACTAGGGGAAACAGTAGAGAAACTCGTTTCCAACTGTTCAAAAGGGCAAGGGCCTCTGCGCAAACTCGCCCCGCAGGCGCGGACACGGGCGCGATTCCGCGTGGATTTGGGCCGCCTGGGCTGAAATCGGCCCAGCGCGGTTTAAACTTTTTCTTTTTCTTTTTCAGAAGAACTTTAGAAATCTATAGAAAATTGTAGAAAAATCCTAAAATTGTCAAACCAATTTTCCTAGACTTCTTATTTTCCATAGTATTTAATAAATTAGTTTCATGATTTTTAGATTGAATAAGGAATTTTAAGGCATTTAAAGTAGTTTAAAGCATTAGTTCTAGATTTTTAGAAAACATATGGTAATTCCAAAAATGTCCAAATTTTTTATATGAGCTCTACACATTATTTAGAAGCCTTGGGTAGAGTTTGGGTTGATTTGGACCTTGTTTGATACTTAGAACCCAAAACCCCCACCCCTGCCCTTTGAACTCCTTTACTGACTCCGGAAACCCTAAGTTCTCGGAGTTCCGTGAAGGAAAATTGTATTCAAGACCTTAGATAATAAATTCTTATTATCTTTGCACTCTCATGAGCATTACATGGCATTCATTCTTATATACACATATGTATGATTATGTTTAGAAAACGAAGAAGAGATCGAAGTGACTGAAGAGAAGACACCACCACCTTTGGAATCTCAGGCAGGGACTTGTCTCTAATTTGACATCTGCGGGCCCGAGCCTGACTCACCTACTAACGAAGGCAAGCCCTAGTGCATTTGCCACCTTCCTTGATATTTTTAAAATCTTTCTCACTTGCTTGCTGCATTAGGTGATAGGAGTTGATTGCTTAAACAATTCCTGCATTACCTTCCTTGATCTTTGATTTCCTTCCTTGAAACCCTGTTTTTACAAAAGGTTTTTACTATGCTTAGTATTGCTCTAGCAAAACAAAAGGTTTTGTTTTACAAAAGATGATTGGCAAAGTGGGAGGGATGTTTTTGAAAATAAAACTTGATGGTGGATCCATCATGGCCATGATGGGTTCAACATCGGAAAAGAAGTACCTCTGCCAGGTACCAAGTTTTTGGGGTTAAATGATTAAGCTGAGGCCGGGCGGGTGACTTGCATGAGAAAGAGAGTCTCGGTGTAGTGTCTCCGTCTGAGTCGATTAAGGACCGTCTCGATGTAGGCTTGATGACCGAGGACCCTTTAACTGGTCACATGCCTCGTCATGGGTAAGTCTTGCCTCGGGCAGACTAAGGCCAGAATAAGATAACACGAAATGGGTGTGGAGCGGTGGTGGATGTACCCTCCGTAGCAGGAGGCTGGACGGTGGTGTATCTGTGCTCTCGGTTTGCGTGAACCTAATCTGGTCTTAAGAACCCCGGTGGTGGGTTGACATATGCAAGGGTTAAGTGCTACATATGTCGTGTGATTGGAGATCCTCAGCTGAGTATAATCGATTCGGATCGCCGTACCTTCGCGGTTATGAAGACTTGGTCACTGCCCATATACGTAGAAAACCAGTAAAGATGAAGGACTTGTTAAGAAACTGGCTAGTGCAGGACAAGTGTTTGAACTAGGGTCGAAAGAACTCTAGATGCAGGTAAGTTTACCTAACCGGAAAATAAAATTGGATTTTTAAGGATCCACTCTTAGTAAGCATTTATGCAAAACAGAGTCTTTGATCTTGAGATACCTTACCTTGACTCCCTTATAACCAGCATACCCTTGAGAGTCTTTTCTTTAGTCGGGTAAGACTTGCTGAGTAATTCCATACTCAGGGTTTATTCCCCCGTTGTTTTTAGGTGAAGAAGCAGCAAATTTTTGTTGCTTTTGTACCAAGGTGGTTCCATATGAAGATAAACAAGAGTGAAGCTGCGGGAGGACATGGTCCTCCATAAAAACTTTTATGTAAAAGCTTATCGGGAGGAGTTTTTGCCTCCCTTGGTATTGTAATAATACTACTCAGCACTCGTTTTATAACTGTGGTCTGTAATAAGTAACTTGATCTTACTTTCTAAATAAATGTAAGTTTATGTAATCGCTTCCGCATTTCGATATCTCCGATGTTCTGTAATGTCTGCAAGACGGGTGAAACGTTCCTGGAAAGGTAAGAAAGAAGATACCAAACTTGTCAAGTGATTCAGGAACATCTACAGGATTGTCTGATGTCCGTTGGACAAGGACAACTGTAGGTGGGCCTAATGACTTGGGAGGTTCTGACACACAATTAGTAGGGATCAGTGGGAGAATCATGTAGAGCTTTGTCATACCTTTCCAACGAGTACTTATGCGCTCGATTCGGAGTTATAATTTAGGAGATATCGTTGTTTGAATCCGGTTATGTTGTTGTCCAAAAAAACAGATTTTTCAGGTGGGTGAACAGCAGTAGTATTAGTAGTTTCTGGGAATTTTTCGTGGGTAATTAGTGTTAACCAGTATGATAATCATGTAGGGCTTTGTCTTATCTTTCCAATGAGTACTTATGCGCTTGATTTGGATTTATATTTTAAAAGATATCGCTGTTTGAATCCGGGTATGTCGCTGTCCAAAAAACAAAAAAAAACAGATTACAAGGTTCATCTTGTGGACTGTTTTGGGCTAATTAGATGTTGGAATTTAATTATAAATTGTATACAAAACTTGTGGGGAATTTTATGTAGATGCCTCTGGAGTTTTTGTTTGTTACCACTGCTGTCATAATTTTAAAGTTATGAAATTATTAAGCAGCGCCGCTGCAGTTTGGTGGGTGTGGGGAGAGATGTAACCCGCGGCGGGGTTTGAGTTTGTGCGTAGGTGCGGCGTCGTTTATGAGCCTGATTATGTGAATTTGGTGCACTAAGTTTTGTGTCAAAAACAGGTGGTGGACTTCTGGATCATACTTAGGGATTTGCCTGAACTTCCGGTAAAGGCAAGTAAATACAGTGGTGGTTGCTACCGTTTGGTTTGCATCCTATTCCCTGTCATTGAGTATGCATAAGTTTTAATTATGTTAATCATTGAATTCTATGATGAAGTTTATTTGTTTGGAAGTATTAATTCTCAGTTGTCTAATATTGTGGATGATCATAATGTGGTAATGATATATGTGGTTGATTCCCATCTTGGATGAAGTTGAAATATCTTTTTTGGAATCACGTTATATGAGGTGTTGTAGGCATGACATGCACATCGCATCATCTATCTTGCATTTTGAAGTTATGTCGTGATCTTATGGTCCGACCGTACCGGTACATTTTTAGCATCGTACGTTGCCCGAGGAGGGTTACGATGCGGCTTCATATCCTTAGAGGTATGAAGGCAGAAGTCATCCTTGCATTTGCAGACATTTGCACTCATGAGGTATATATATATGAAGTGTGACATTACTATGTTACTATTGTGGTTTCTACCTGCGAGGTGTGGTGACTAGGTGTGTTGTACGTTGTATACGTGCTGCACCTTCGTAATAAGAAAGTTGTGGAATCAAGTGGTGGTAAAATAATGTTCTTATGTGGTTAAACAGTTTGATATTATTTTACTTGCTGAGATGTGTCATCTCACTCCTGCATTACTCAATGCAGGTACTTGATACATGTTGGGAATGAGGGGAGTAGCAGCACGTCCACTTTCACTCTCACAATAACGCTGCCCAGGCGAAGCCATGATTTAATTAGAAACTTATTGTCAAAGGAAGTTTGTTTTTTTAACTAGTCGTGCGCACTAGTTAATTCAGTTCATGTCGTATGTTTAACTTCTCTTTGCTAGCCGATTAATAATACTTAGTATGTTTTTGTCATGATATATGTTTATACACTATTGCCCCCTCCTTTATGCAATTTTGCAAAGGGGATGCTGCCGAAATTTTGTATATAGATGTCAGAAGTGTTGTTTAGTACCATTTCGGGGTGTTTGTGGACCCCGGGGTGTTACGCTTAAAGACTCAAAAGTCGTTCCTAAGCGGATGCAGAGTCTTGTGTGTTCCAGTGTGGGCACGTGCGTGTGTATGGTCGACATCATCATCATTTTGCATCATATCATCATATCATTCTGCATAACATTACATCATACATCATATCGCATCAACAGCAAAAAGATTGGATACGAAGCAAATCTTCAGCAATACTTTGTTAAAAGAAAATGTGCTGAGGCACGAAGCAAACTTTGGAAAGAACGATTTTATCAAACTTCCTAGAGGGGATTTCTTTCTTTATGAAGCATGAAAAGAAGGGAAGGTATTTTTCGTCGAAGGCTAAAAAACGGTATGTGTGTAAATTTCATGCATCGTAAAGATATATATTACAATAATTTACATGTCTGATTAATTGTTCCATACATCAAAAGTTACATAGAATCATTACAATAAATTCTAATTTTCCCTAAATATTTTTTTGTGGCTTCGTTCAATAGCTTGTCGACGACCTCGTCGATAATAGAGTTAGCGACGCTCATTACATCCAGTGCTTCTTTCATAACCGGATCATCTAGAGGGTTGTATGGCTCCGGCAGCGGTGACAGTTCAGCTGTAGTAGACAAACTATTAGTTCAAAGCCACAAACTAAGTGCCGAAACTAAAAACTCAAAAACAATACCTATGTGCCTTTCGCGTTCAGCAGCTTCTTCAGCTCGCCTAGCTTCTTCTCAGGCTTCATGGGTTTCTTTTTCATTCTTCTTTATTATTTCATTGGCCAATTCTCGGCCACCATTCACCCAGATATCAGAATAAAATTTTCCGCCCACCAAAGTAGCTTCGACCGAGGGGTCTTTTATGTCGTCTATGGAGAAGGCCACTTCAGCTTCGGCCGCAGCTTTAACATGATCGCATCCAGCCTTCTCCAAAATAGCCGCAATTCCCCAAGCACCGGAGAAAGCACAGATATCCCCAAGATCGCTTAGGATCTCTTCGAAAGCTTCGGCTTCCCCGCTTAACCACTCAATAACGCCCTCAGGGTCGCCTCGAATAAAATTCTCCTCGGAAGAATAAGCACCCACTTTGGAAAAGCTAGTTTTCAATTTATTCACGCAATCCAAGGATTTTTCAAAACATCTTTCCTTGGATTCGCGAAGCTCCTCAACATTTTTCTCTAGCTTAGTCTTCCAATATTCACTAATTTCTTGGCTAGCCTTTGCAAGAGCACAATTTTCATTGGCTTCGGCAAGTTTTTTACGAAGATCTTCAATTTCGGCTTTATAAGCTTCGGATTGAGTATTAAATTTTGCTTCATCTTCTTTTGCTTTATCCACCAATGAAAGTAGAATTTTGTCTTTCTCCATGGCTTCGTTTCTTAGCCTAATGACCTCTGATCGAAGGTTGCTGAGAGCTATAGTGTAGCTCTCATCTTTGTTCTTTTGCGCCCTTAGGGCGTTTGTGACGGAACCTCCCAAGTAATTAGGCCCACCTACAGTTGTCCTTGTCCAACGGACCTCAGACAACCCTATAGGTGCCCCTGAACTACTTGACAAGCTCGGTATCTTTCTTACCTTTCCAGGAACGTCTCACCCGTCTTGCAGACATTACAGAACATCGGAGGTAAGGAAATGCGGAAGCGATTACATAAGCTTACATTTATTAAAAAGTAAGATCACATTGTTTATTACAGACCAGGAATATATAACGAGTGCAGAGTAATATTATTACATACCAAGGGAGGTAAAAACTCCTCCCGATAGTTAGCACACAAAAGTCTTAATGGAGGATCCTTTCCTCCCGCACTTCATTCTTGTTTATCTTCATTAGGAACCACCTTGGTATAGAAGCAACAGAACTCTGCTGCTTCCTCACCTAAAAACAACAAGGGGATAAACCCTGAGTATGGAATTACTCAGCAAGTCTTACCCGACTAAGGAAAAGACTCTCAAGGGTATGCTGGCTGGAGGGATTCAAGGAGTGGCTTATCAAGACTCAAGGACTCTATTTTGCAAAAAAGCTTACTACGAGTGAATCCTTAAAAACCAATTTTATTGTCAGGTTAAGTAAAATTACCTGCAGCTAGAGTTCTTTCTACCCTAGATCAATCACTTTACCTGGACTAGCCAATTTTCTTATCAACCCTTCAACTTTACTGGATTGCTACGTGTAAGTCAGTGGCCAAGTCTCCATAACCGCGGAGGTACGGCGATCCGAATCGATTATACTCAGCTGAGGATCTCCGATCACACGACATATGTAGCACTTAACCCTTGCATATGTCAACCCGCCACCGAGTTTCTTAAGACCAGATCAGGTTCACGCAAACCGAGAGCACAGATACACCACCGTCCAGCCTCTTGCCACGGAGGGTACACGCTACTCTCGCCACCGCTCCACGCCCATTTCGTGTTATCTTATTCTGGCCTTAGTCTGCCCGAGGCAAAGCTTACCCATGACGAGGCATGTGACCAGTTAAAGGGTCCTCGATCAGCAGGCTTACATCGAGACGGCTCTTAATCGACTTAGACGGAGACACTACACCGAGACTCTCTTTCTCGTGCAAGTCACCCGCCCGGTCTCAGCTTAATCATTTAACCCCAAAGGTTGGTACCTGGCAGAGGTACATCTTTTCCGATGTTGAATCCATCACGGCCGTGATGGATTCACCATCAAGTTTTATTTTTGAAAACATCCCACCCATTTTTGCCACATCAACTTTGGTAAAAACAAAACATTTTGTTTTTCTAAAGCAATGCTAAGCATCAAAAATCTTTTTGTAAAACAGGTGATCAAGGAAGGTAATCAAGTTCAAGGAAGGTAATGCAGGAATTGTTTTAGCAATCAACTCCTATCACCTAATGCATCACGCAAGTGAAAAAAAAGGTTTTTAAAACATAAGGAGGTGGCAAATGCACCGGGGCTTGCCTTTGTTAACAGGTGAGTCTGGCTCGGATCCGCAAATATCAAAGTAGAAGCAGTTGCCTGCTTGAGAATCCGAGGGTGGTGGTGTCCTTTCTTCGGTGATTTCCTCTTCTTCTTCTCGTTCTAATCATAACCATACATATGTATAAGAATGGATGTCATGGGATGCTCATGAGGGTGCAAAGATAATATAAACTTATTATTTAAGTCTTGAATACAACTTTCCTTCACGGTACTCCGAGAACTTAGGGTTTCCAGAGTTAGTAAAGGAGTTCATAGGGCAGGGGGGGGGGTGGTTTTGGGTTCTAGTTGTCAAACATGGTCCAAATCAACTCAAACCCTACCCAAGGCTTCTAAATATTGTTTTAAGTTCTCATAAAAAGTTTGGGCATTTTTGGACTTACCCATTATTTTCTAAAAATCCATAACTAATACTTTTAACTACTTTAAATGCCCTAAAATTTCTTATTTCCACTAAAAATCACAAAACTATTTTTATTAAATTCTAGACAAAATAAGGAGTCTACAAAAATTGGTTTCACAATTTTACCATTTTTCTGTAATTTTCTACAATTGTTTTAGCTCTGGAGTAAAAAGAAAAAGGAAAAGAGAGGAACAGACCTGGGCCAAATCCAGCCCAGGCGGCCCAGCTAGGGCAGAAAGGCGCCCGCGCGTGCGCCCGCGCTGGTGATCTTGCGGAAAAGACCTCGGTGTTTTTACTAACTGGGGATAGGTCCTTCCACTGTTAAACACAGTCACTGACACTTTGCAGAAGAGTCCTCCAACTTCTAAGTCTTCACAGGGAGAGGTCCACGACGGCGGTGGGCGCAGGGACGCTCCAGCGAGTACTTGCACCGGCTGATTTACCTAAGGATTGATGCCCTACTTCGGTTGAAACCGAATTCAAGTCCTATCCAGTGTTTTCCCCAAGTTAATTTCAAGAATGATGAGCTAATTTGGCCTGGCCACGGTAACCGCACGGATGAACCAAAGAACCACGCGTTCCCGGCGATTGGTGGCGGTCTAATTCAATTGGAGGGGTCGAAGAGCTTAAGGAGGACATAAAGATGCTAGAACAAGCAGCAGAGGGACTTGAGCTCACCTAAATCGAGCTGGCCACGGTGAGGTACCCTTTGCGGTGGCGGAGAACCGAATTGGGGGGAATTCAAAATTTGTGCTCGCTAGTGGGGGATTTGGGATGCAGGTGGGTGCGGTAGCTGCTTGGGTACATGGCGGAGCTTGGGGCACAGTCAATTTATAGAGGCCGCGAGCGGTGGCCGGGGATTTGGGCGACGACGCGCGGCGGCCGGAGGTAGAAGAAGGTACTGGCGCACGTGAATTCGTGGCATCTACCGTGGCAGTTACTCCGACGAGCCACGGAGAGGCACAAGGGTTCATGGCGATGCAGTGGAGGGGCTGAGCCACGTGGCGTAAGGCCGAGAGGCGGCTGTCGCCGGCGAGCATATCCACATTCGTCGTGGTGAGTGCGGTACGGCGGCCGGGATTGTTTACTGCCCGGAGTTATTCACGACGACGATATTTTCGCGACTCCGCAGTGCTATCCAACACCCAGGCGCTAATCTCGACGCCGGCGACACGAAGCACGGCGGAGAGAGCCGTCGGTGGTGAAGATTCCCTGCGCTGGCGATCTGATCCGGTTCAGGCACTGTACCATGGGACTTCCTTATTCAGTTGGACTGACCGAGCAAGTTTGGCGCTAATTTTCTTCCGATTTTCAATGGCAACCAGTGGATCGGCCAATAACAAAGTTGTTGTCTGATGATCCAACAACAATCTTGCAATAGCAACCATAGCCAAATTCTTATTAGATCAAGGTTGATTTCCAGTTCAAAGTTGACTCAGTACCACTGTTGGTCTGAATTTCATACTTCAGACAGCCTGAAAGTTCAACTTTGAGTGCAGTTTTCTCCATATTCTTCACAACAACCATGCTTATTCTCTTAAGCAAAGTTTTTCACCTAAGATAGATCTACATAGTTGATGTGGTGACCTAGGGCAAAAACCTTATAGTTTGAAAGTTACAAAGCTCAAAAGTTGAGCCCATAACACTATTTTTCAGACTTAGAGTGGATTCTCAATTAGGGACCTTTTTGCAAATGAATCCAAAACTTAGGGTTTGGCTTGTAAATTCACATATGAGTGCCCCAAATGACTTAAGATACTTATTTAACTTGGTTTTTGCACTTTAGTCCAAAAGTGGACTAATTTTGCACATAAGCCCCTAGGGTTTGGATTTAGGGTTTTCTAGGGTTCCAATTAGGGTTTTTAGTATCCCAGGGGTATAATTGTGGTTCAACTTTGTTTTTGGGGATATTTTATAACTATTTCCCGAGTATTTAGGTTTTCTCAATTTGGGTTAAGTCTTACCCCTTTAATCCCTATTTAGGGTAAAGCTTCCTATCCAGGGTCCTATTTGCAAAACATTAAAACAATACAACTTGTTTGAAATTTTTGCCTAGTGAATGCACTCTAGGTATGTCAAACATATGCAATGCCAATGCTTATGATGCCATGCTCAAGTTTTAGTTATAGTAACCCCAGGGGTGTTACATCCTTCCCCCCATAAAAGAATCTCGTCCCGAGATTTAAAGTCCTAGGGTGAGTAATGGAAAAGGAAATGCTTCATATTTGTATTTCCTTATTTCTGGTACAAGGCAGGGGTGGTGTGGGGGTTCACTCCTTTATTGTAATGACTATTTATACTTTACAAATTACATGAGGCTAGAAAGCTTGGGAAATTCTTATCTAAAAAGTCTTGAGTTTCCCACGTAGCCTCTTCCTCAGAATGTTGGTTCCATTGTATCTTGTAATTGAATCTTCAATTCCGCCAACTCATTAGGGGGCATACGGTACGATCTTCGAGAGATGGGAGCCGTACCGGGCTTTAGCTCAATTACAAATTCTACATCTCTTTCAGGGGGCAGTCCAGGCAAATCTTCCGGAAATACATCTGGAAACTCACATACTACCGGAATATCCTTGATTTCCGGTACAATGGCTTAGTATACTCTACCAGAACCTTTGGCTGGATTAGTCACGGGGAGAGACAAAAGAATCTCTTCTTGATTATAGCTTAACCTGACGGTTCTGAGTTCAGTGTTGAGAATTGCCTTGTGTTGGGTTAACCAATTCATACCCAAAATTACATCTATATCCTGGCCTTTCAGAACAATCATGTTAGCAGGAAAGTTCCGTCCGGCCATTGCTACTGGCACTTCATAGGCCACTTCTCGAGTAAAAATATGTCCCCCAGGTGAATGAATTTTAAATCCCTCTTTTGATTCATGGCATGCAATGTGATGTTGCTCCACAAATTTCTTGCTAATGAATGTATGCGAAGCACCAGAATCAAAAAGAATAATTGCAGGGTGACTGGCCACGGGAAACGTACCCATCATCACCGGCTCTCCTTCCGGTGTAGTGGCCACTTGGGTGTAATATACACGCCCCGTCTTCTTTGTATTTCTCCCCACAGTATTTCCCTTGAGCTGAGTTGACTTCCCAGATCCTTGCTGAGCATTGGATTGATTTTGCTTGGGATACGGGCAGTCTTTGATGAAATGTCCTGACTTGCCACAATTGAAACACCCAGTTGAAGAGCTGGGCAAGGCAGGGAATCGAGTGCCTGGGGCACCCGGCTGATTTGGGGGAGTGGGGGTATTATTGGGGCGAATAATAATGGGTTTTCTGAAAGGGAATGCTGGTGGACGAGAAAAAGTGCGGTTTTGGCTAGAAGGCCGGATGACGAACCGTTGCCTCTTCGCCTGGCCCTGATTAGGCCTCTCACCACCGAATCCCTTATTCTTCCTAGAATTTGCATATTGGGCTTCAACAGATAAGGCTGTACCGACAGCCTTTCCATACGTGAGATCAATACATGTGGCCATCTTTCGCTGCAACCGGTCATTTAGACCCCTCATGAAGCAATTCTTTTTCTTCATATCAGTATTCACCTGGTCGATGGCATACTGCGACAGGTGATTAAACTTGTTGAGATACTGGTTGACGGTATCTCCTCCTTGTTTCAGCTTCATGAATTCTTCTTGTTTCATATGCAGCACACCTTCTGGTATGTAGTGCTCACGGAATGCTGCTTTAAATTCCTCCCAGGTGATTTGATGGTTGACAGGTTGAATAGCCACAAGATTTCCCCACCAGGTACTGGCAGGGCCACGTAGTTGTTGGGCTGCAAATAGTGGCTTCTGCGTTTCTGAACAACGGAGAAGACCAAACTTTTGTTCAATGACCCGTATCCATTCGTCGGCTTCCAGCGGGTCCTCTGCCTTGACGAATAGGGGTGGACGGGTTTCCGAGAAGTCCAGATAGGTGGTTTCACGGGGGCCTTGCTGAAAACCCCTTCCTGCCTGCTGCTGGAACTGCTGTTGACCCGCCATTTCCCTAAGGAAGAGGGTATTGTCTGCGGCGGCATTTACCAAGGCGGCAATCGCCTCGGCCAACGTGGGCGGAACCGGAGGTGGATTTGGGGTGACATCCCTACCCCCAGATGTTCCTGCTGCGTCCTATCCGCGAGTCCTGGTCGACATCTGAGGCAAAGAACATTTGAAATAAACATAATATGCCAAAGAGACCTTCCATTTTACATTACTATAAAAAGTAATGGTACAGACTCAATATTACATAACAGGACACATTACCCATTATACAAAAGTTCAACCTATTATACAACTTACTATTTCTACTTTTACAAGCTACACTACTACTCCTGCTTATTCTTGGTAGCTTCATCGTCAGGGGTGGGAGACCATACGTCGACCAACCTCAAAGAAGGAGGGGGCCTAAAAAGGTCTAACTCTCCACCAAGCGCTTCGCCCGCAGTGTGCGAGGGTCCGGCTTCAGACCTGACGGGATCCGCAGGGACATTTGGGTGTAATTGCGAATACAGTACATGAACTTCTTCATGTAAAGTATTGCAATATACCTGCAAGTTATCAACAGCAACGCTAAGTTCGTTGACTCGTGCTCGAGCCTTCGCTTCCTTAGCTAAAGCTACCGAATGAGACTGCACTGCCCAATCAAGTGCCAAATCTCGGTCAGCTAGTTGATCTTGCAGGGTGCGGATGTAACTTCTTAAATCATTGATTCGGTCACCGTCCGCAACCCATAGATTAGTCCTGCGCTGTAACTCTTCTTGGAGATGATTCACGCGAGCTTCGAGATCACCAATAGGATCGTTGCTCCCGCTACTGCTGTTTTGCTCTTGCTCTCGTGGGGCAAGTTGATGCCGAGGCACACTAATGGGTCCAGTATGCTTACGTGCTGTTTTCCTTGTACGTGGCGGCATTTGCTAAGGGGGAAAATTTATTAGTATAATTCTTAGCATGATGCATGAATAAGTACAGAATCAACCTTAGTCGATTCAACCTTCTATACATTGCATTCTTCCTATCTGGTCCTTAAAATAAACTCTTCAGAAATACTTAGATAAGAAGAGAAGCAATTTTCTAGATAAATCTTAGAAAATCCTTTTGAAGATGCCACATAATATCTGGCAAGAAGGGCTACGCTCCGATACCAGCTGTGACGGAACCTCCCAAGTAATTAGGCCCACCTACAGTTGTCCTTGTCCAACGGACCTCAGACAACCCTATAGGTGCCCCTGAACTACTTGACAAGCTCGGTATCTTTCTTACCTTTCCAGGAACGTCTCACCCGTCTTGCAGACATTACAGAACATCGGAGGTAAGGAAATGCAGAAGCGATTACATAAGCTTACATTTATTAAAAAGTAAGATCACGTTGTTTATTACAGACCAGGAATATATAACGAGTGCAGAGTAATATTATTACATACCAAGGGAGGTAAAAACTCCTCCCGATAGTTAGCACACAAAAGTCTTAATGGAGGATCCTTTCCTCCCGCACTTCATTCTTGTTTATCTTCATTAGGAACCACCTTGGTACAGAAGCAACAGAACTCTACTGCTTCCTCACCTAAAAACAACAAGAGGATAAACCCTGAGTATGGAATTACTCAGCAAGTCTTACCCGACTAAGGAAAAGACTCTCAAGGGTATGCTGGCTAGAGGGATTCAAGGAGTGGCTTATCAAGACTCAAGGACTCTATTTTGCAGAAAAGCTTACTACGAGTGAATCCTTAAAAACCAATTTTATTGTCAGGTTAAGTAAAATTACCTGCAGCTAGAGTTCTTTCTACCCTAGATCAATCACTTTACCTGGACTAGCCAATTTTCTTATCAACCCTTCAACTTTACTGGATTGCTACGTGTAAGTCAGTGGCCAAGTCTCCATAACCGCGGAGGTACGGCGATCCGAATCGATTATACTCAGCTGAGGATCTCCGATCACACGACATATGTAGCACTTAACCCTTGCATATGTCAACCCGCCACCGAGTTTCTTAAGACCAGATCAGGTTCACGCAAACCGAGAGCACAGATACACCACCGTCCAGCCTCTTGCCACGGAGGGTACACGCTACTCTCGCCACCGCTCCACGCCCATTTCGTGTTATCTTATTCTGGCCTTAGTCTGCCCGAGGCAAAGCTTACCCATGACGAGGCATGTGACCAGTTAAAGGGTCCTCGGTCAGCAGGCTTACATCGAGACGGCCCTTAATCGACTTAGACGGAGACACTACACCGAGACTCTCTTTCTCGTGCAAGTCACCCGCCCGGTCTCAGCTTAATCATTTAACCCCAAAGGTTGGTACCTGGCAGAGGTACATCTTTTCCGATGTTGAATCCATCACGGCCGTGATGGATTCACCATCAAGTTTTATTTTTGAAAACATCCCACCCATTTTTGCCACATCAACTTTGGTAAAAACAAAACATTTTGTTTTTCTAAAGCAATGCTAAGCATCAAAAATCTTTTTGTAAAACAGGTGATCAAGGAAGGTAATGCAGGAATTGTTTTAGCAATCAACTCCTATCACCTAATGCATCACACAAGTGAAAAAAAAGGTTTTTAAAACACAAGGAGGTGGCAAATACACCGGGGCTTGCCTTTGTTAACAGGTGAGTCTTGCTCGGATCCGCAAATATCAAAGTAGAAGCGGTTTCCTGCTTGAGAATCTGAGGGTGGTGGTGTCCTTTCTTCGGTGATTTCCTCTTCTTCTTCTCGTTCTAATCATAACCATACATATGTATAAGAATGGATGTCATGGGATGCTCATGAGGGTGCAAAGATAATATAAACTTATTATTTAAGTCTTGAATACAACTTTCCTTCACGGTACTCCGAGAACTTAGGGTTTCCGGAGTCAGTAAAGGAGTTCATAGGGCAGGGGGGGTGGTTTTGGGTTCTAGTTGTCAAACATGGTCCAAATCAACTCAAACCCTACCCAAGGCTTCTAAATATTGTTTTAAGTTCTCATAAAAAGTTTGGGCATTTTTGGACTTACCCATTATTTTCTAAAAATCCATAACTAATACTTTTAACTACTTTAAATGCCCTAAAATTTCTTATTTCCACTAAAAATCACAAAACTATTTTTATTAAATTCTAGAGAAAATAAGGAGTCTAGGAAAATTGGTTTCACAATTTTACCATTTTTCTGTAATTTTCTACAATTGTTTTAGCTCTGGAGTAAAAAGAAAAAGGAAAAGAGAGGAACAGACCTGGGCCAAATCCAGCCCAGGCGGCCCAGCTAGGGCAGAAAGGCGCCCGCGCGCGCGCCCGCGCTGGTGATCTTGCGGAAAAGACCTCGGTGTTTTTACTAACTGGGGATAGGTCCTTCCACTGTTAAACACAGTCACTGACACTTTGCAGAAGAGTCCTCCAACTTCTAAGTCTTCACAGGGAGAGGTCCACGACGGCGGTGGGCGCAGGGACGCTCCAGCGAGTACTTGCACCGGCTGATTTACCTAAGGATTGATGCCCTACTTCGGTTGAAACCGAATTCAAGTCCTATCCAGTGTTTTCCCCAAGAGGCACAAGGGTTCACGGCGATGCAGTGGAGGGGTTGAGCCACGCGGCGTAAGGCCGAGAGGCGGCTGTCGCCGGCGAGCATATCCACATCCGCCGTGGTGAGTGCGGTACGGCGGCCGGGATTGTTTACTGCCCGGAGTTATTCACGGCGACGATATTTTCGCGACTCCGCAGTGCTATCCAACACCCAGGCGCTAATCTCGACGCCGGCGACACGAAGCACGGCAGAGAGAGCCGTCGGTGGTGAAGATTCCCTGCGCTGGCGATCTGATCCGGTTCAGGCACTGTACCATGGGACTTCCTTATTCAGTTGGACTGACCGAGCAAGTTTGGCGCTAATTTTCTTCCGATTTTCAATGGCAACCAGTGGATCGGCCAATAACAAAGTTGTTGTCTGATGATCCAACAACAATCTTGCAATAGCAACCATAGCCAAATTCTTATTAGATCAAGGTTGATTTCCAGTTCAAAGTTGACTCAGTACCACTGTTGGTCTGAATTTCATACTTGAGACAGCCTGAAAGTTCAACTTTGAGTGCACTTTTCTCCATATTCTTCACAACAACCATGCTTATTCTCTTAAGCAAAGTTTTTCACCTAAGATAGATCTACATAGTTGATGTGGTGACCTAGGGCAAAAACCTTATAGTTTGAAAGTTACAAAGCTCAAAAGTTGAGCCCATAACACTATTTTTCAGACTTAGAGTGGATTCTCAATTAGGGACCTTTTTGCAAATGAATCCAAAACTTAGGGTTGGGCTTGTAAATTCACATATGAGTGCCCCAAATGACTTAAGATACTTATTTAACTTGGTTTTTACACTTTAGTCCAAAAGTGGACTAATTTTGCACATAAGCCCCTAGGGTTTGGATTTAGGGTTTTCCAGGGTTCCAATTAGGGTTTTTAGTATCCCAGGGGTATAATTGTGGTTCAACTTTGTTTTTTAGGGATATTTTATAACTATTTCCCTAAAGTATTTAGGTTTTCTCAATTTGGGTTAAGTCTTACCCCTTTAATCCCTATTTAGGGTAAAGCTTCCTATCCAGGGTCATATTTGCAAAACATTAAAACAATACAACTTGTTTGAAATTTTTGCCTAGTGAATGCACTCTAGGTATGTCAAACATATGCAATGACAATGCTTATGATGCCATGCTCAAGTTTTAGTTATAGTAACACCAGGGGTGTTACAGCGTTGCTAAGGATTAAGCCCTGTAAGAAAGAATAAAGCATTAGCATGAGAATAAAAGACTTCATTCCCAACTCCATAAGCTTGAAAGTTCACTTCTGTACCTTCACACTATTGTATGCGAGGCTGTCTGTGATGTCAGCCTTCGTCATGGCGCAGAGGCCAACTTTGAGCTTCGGAAATCCCATACTTTTGGCCATCTCCCGGCAGACGGATAACTCTTTGTTGTCCGGGAGGCAGTACAGGAAATCATCTTCGTCTGTGCCGTTAAACACTAAGGCCCCCTTTGGGTACTTCAGTTCCCGGGCATAGTGTTTGGCTTCAAAAACTTCTTCCTTGGATAATCTTTTTCCGGAAGCATGTCGAATAATATAGTCAAGGTCTTCGGACGGTGCTTCGGGAGCAGGGGATTTGGTTTCTTTGGCCACATTTTTCTCCAGAGCTACGCTAGTATCTGGAGATTCTTCTTCGACCTTCTGCTCAGTTGCGGCAAGCTTCGTCTCAGCAGGCACTGAGGGCCCAACTTTGGTTTCCGTATGAGCTGTAACAGCTTTGGCAACCTTCTTCACAGGAGCATGAGTCAGCGTTCTTGTTGTCTCCACAACGGTGTCCAGCACGCTAGCCATTCTTCTTCTCTTGGGAGTGGTGACGAGAGCTTTTGCAACCTTTGGTAGCTCTGTTTCTACTAGCTGGCTCAAAATTTCTAGCAAATCTGTTGCCTTTTCTAATTCTGGTTTTTTGGTTGTCTCATCTTCAGCTTTGACTGAATCAACTATAGGCACCTTCGGCACTATAGTTGATTCCTCAGCACTTCGAGTGATGGGAGCAACTTGTTTCGCTTCGACAGCGGAATATGTTTCTTCACCAAATTTTGGCACTGTGGCCATTTCAATATGTCTTGGTCGGTGGGTCAAAACCTTGATTTTCTTGCCCTTCGACACAGCAGTAACGGCCGAAGTGACAACTTTCCTCTTTTCTCCTTGCTTCCGCGAGGGATAGCAGTAATCAGGATATATAAAGCCAATCGTATCGAAAACTCTGTTCAGTCTTTTCTTGTTTCGACCCCTGAAGGCTGAGGACAAAGCATCATCTTCGGCTTTGGTATATGCCCCAAGCACTCGTCGCTAGTAGCATCAATACATTTCAGTCAATTGTCATTTGGTTCGTCAAACCGATCCCTGTATCTGAAGGTGTATTTCAACCGAACTAATCCACCTTCGATGGACCCGGCAACAGTTTCCTTCGGCATCTCCTAGTTATCCACAAGTGGCCACACCCTGTAGGCTATGTGCTCTTGGATTATGTCTCTTGTGCCAATAAAAGCACAGACATTGCTGAAGGCCTTTTGACATGCTTCGTCATCATTTTCAATCGCCACCCTCGGCCTTCGAAGGCCGAAACGAGACCAGATCGGGCACTGGATAATTTCCTTAATGTCCTCCCTCTCAATCAGATTATTCTTGACATAAAACCATTCCTCCATCCAGGCTCCGGGCCACCTTTTCCGAAATGTTGGAACCGGGTAGCTTGCATTGGGATGGGCAATGAATCCATAACAACCGAAGTTGTTGTGATACTGTTCTTTGCCAGTAGCCTTCGTTTCATACAATAGTTCGTGCATATTGCAAAAACACTTTGTGCTCGGTTCTAGCCCTTGGCTTCTCACAACCCAAACAAACATCCCCATTCTGATTATAGCTTTGGGGGTAATTTGATGTTGAAAGATTTGAAATATCTTCAGCACTTCAACCACAAATTTGCTCAATGGGAACCAAAGGCCTGCCTTCATAAAGCTCTGGTAAACGACAACTTCATTTTCTTCAGGTGCAGGGGCGGTGCTGTCTCCTCCAACCCTCACAATAGACATGTCACGAAAGTATCTTCCCTTCATGGCGTCAATCTGACTTTGTTTAATGGTCGACTTTCTGAAGATGGTATGGCTTGACCGCTAGGGCCGATCTTCGGAATCTTCATCTCCACTTTCCACATCAAAGTCATCACTATCATCAGAATCCTCAGATAAATCTAGCATTATCTCCTTTGTGATCTTCTCTGTATTTGTTTTTGCCATGAATTCGTAAAACCCAGCAATAAAAGGGTCCACAACCTTCTTCTCCTCGTCCACCTTCGTCACCTCAGACACCTTCTTCTCCTCAGACATTCTTCAAAACTTCACTATTTCACAAAGCTCGAAAATCAAGCAAGAACTGACAGCAAGAGAATTAAAATTTGAGAAAACAGCGCAAGCAACAGAAATAGCGTAGCAAATGTAGCTGTTGTGGGTTTCTATTTATACGCCTAGTGCATTACAACTTGGCGGGCCCCATTTGTCATTGACTTTCGCTATTCTAGCGAAGGGAAGGTGTTTTTTTGGACCTTCGGCTTAAGGTCTTCATTCACGTCACAGTCTAAATTCGTTGTTATGAGAACAAATTAATACTGCGAGGGGCTACTGTTGGGGGCCTTCGTCTTCCGAAGGTCCTCAAAAACACGACTAACATGCTTTCCAAGTATAATATATTGTCACAGGAACCTTCGGCCTTGAGATGAAGGTGTGCACGACATGAAAGGCGTGGTCTGGGAGAAGGATGAACCAGTTCTGAAGCTACGAATGAAGAAGCTTCGGCATAGTGCAAGGGCTGCGACGGAGAATGGAACTGACCTAAAGGGGAATATACTGCCCAGTCCTCGATAGATTACTCCTTAATCAGTAGTATGTGTCAAGGACATGGATGTAATTTTACTCAGGGTGCGTCTTGTGCCTATAAATAGATGAACAGTAACACCGTACTGTTCACGCTGACTTGTAATCACTTGCGCGTCACTTCTGGATTCTTACCTTCTGTCAAACCGAAGGTACCAATGTAACTCAATATCATTAATGTCTGTTCATGATTATATAATGATAATATTGATAATCTAAAGGTTTAATACAACTATTTATGTTCTTTCTATGTCTTATATTTTCCTGCTTTTATTTTTACATATTGAGATGATGAAGGTATGTCCTTCATAACCTTCGTCTGGAGACCATTATATCCTAAGGGAGATAATGCTTCGAAGGATGAAGGCTTTAATCATTAACATTTGTGTTGCCTTGTTCTTGATTCATAGCATTTGAGAATAAGTGAACAACAACTACCGGACACAATTGCTTTTTGCCGAGTGCTTAGAAAATACTCAGCGAAGACACACTCAGCAAAGAAGTCTCGGTGAACTGTACATCAGCAATGGCTTCTTTGCCGAATACTTTTTGTCGGGCACTCGGCAAAGACGTTGACGAGTGTCACCATGACACTCGTCAAAGGCTCACTCTTTGACGAGTGTATGGACAGGCACTGGACAAAGAAACTCTCTATAGGCCCATTTGTCGGTTCTTTTGCCGAGTGTATTAGGAGGCACTCGACTAATGTTGCTTCTTTGTCGACTGTCCTGGCCACAGCACTCGACAAAGAAGTTTTACCGGTTCCCAGGTGTGCCTTCTTTACCGAGTGATATGGCCTTGACACTTAGCAAAGTACCTCTTTGCCGAGTGTTACACTCGGCAAAGTGACCAGAATACCACCTTTTTACATATTTTTGTTATTCCATCCAAACAAACAAAAGATATATCACATAATCATCACATATACATCACAGATATCATAGAATCATCACATACATCAAACAAACGACATAGCTCATAAATGTCACATGTTTCTTCACAAAGAAGTCACAAGTACCATAAAATAGTTCACAACACTAACAAGTACTCACATAAACAGAACTTCAATGTATACCGACTAGGTTTCTACACATAGTGCGTGATAACTTTCACGAAACATTTTCAATTTTTTACCACAACCTCTACATATGATATCATGACATGTGAACAAGTTTCATGATTTTTTTGACTTTGTTTGTGTTTTATACAATTTTAAAACAACTGGATGGCAAGTTCACGGTCTTGTTTCGTGAGCATGGTGCTCGAAAATTCCGGTCTGCTCCTGAAATAGGGCGTAACTTGTGCTAAATAACATGAATATCATTTTTGCATTCATAGTTTTTCATCTTTCGAGTGACTTGCAGTTCAAATCTGAATTATCCGAGGAAATTCAATTAAACAGACAAAATCTAATAGTTATAGCAAACACTTTATAATTGTGCCAAAATCGAACATATAGATCTACATAGTGTTGGAACAAACCATAAAAAGTTTGGTGGGGAAAAGAAAAGAAAATGAAAATATACTTTGTCGAGTGTTAAGAAAGACACTCGATAAAATATTGATTTGTTGAGTGTTAACGTCTAGCGCTCGGCAAAGTTAACGGTCGTCAGCTATAGACGCCTGCTGACGGCCCTTTGCCGAGCGTTGCGTTTCACCGAGCGTTTGACACTCGGCAAAGGGGGCTTTGCCAAGTGTCTATAGATGTCGAGTGTTTCACGCTCGGTAAACGAGGTCGTTGCCGAGAGTGTTATTTCACCGAGTGTGGCACTCGGCAAAGGGGGCTTTGTTGAGTGCCCGACAAAATGCATTCGTCAATGAGCCGAATTCCGGCAGTGGAGGCACACCTGAGAGCACCTAGAGGGGGGTGAATAGGTGGTCCTATAAAAATCAAGACTAAACAACACAAACTTGGTTTATAAAATGTTAGTGAAGTCAAAACCAAGATGCTATGAATAGAGAGGGAGAGAACTCTTCACTTGATTGTTCCTTTAGAATGTGTATTGAACTTAGGAACAATAGCGCAAGCGACTAAGTGAGAACACTAAGGAAGAAAGGAATCACAATAGAAAGTCACACAAGAGACACGGTGATTTTATCCCATGGTTCGGCCAATGCCTACTCCATGTTGTGGTGACCTCCTTCGGTCAAGGATTGCACTCAATCCCTCTCAAGTGATCCAAAGATCAAACTTGAGTACCATGGTTTTCTTCCTTTTCTCAAGTATTCCCTATATGAGGAATCTCCACAAGTTGGAGGCTCTCACCCTTACAAGATTGATCACACTTAAACCACAAGAGTAAGGGAGGGAATAGAAACACACGCAAGAGCTAGAGTCGTAGCAACGACACGCACACAAGTCAAGAAACGAGCACACAACACATCGCAGCAAGTTCACAGCTCAAACAAGTGCTCAAATCTCAAACATGGAATTGAATGCGTGCTTGCGGAGTCTAGGCGTCTTAGGATGTTCAAGAGGTGCTTGGTATACTGCTCCATGCGCCTAAGGGTCCCTTTTATAGCCCCAAGGAAGCTAGGAGCCGTTGGAGCTCCATTTGAAAGGCAACAGTTGCCTTCTATCCGTGCGCACACCGGACATTCTGGTGCCCCACCAGAAAGTGAACAGTGCGCGATCTCCTTCCTTTTATGGCGAAGCTAACCGTTGCAGCCTCGGACCCCTTGGCACACCGGACAGTGCGGTGCGGCCAGGTGACCGTTGGCGCGGGCACGGCTGGCTCACCGGATAGTCCGGTGCACACTAGACGGCCCGGTGAACTACAGTCACGGCTCCCACAACTTTTCCCGAGAGCAGCGAGTTCGTTGCGTGCGCCAGCCTGCCATCGGACACTGTCCGGGTGCACACCAAACAGTCCGGTGCACCACAGGCTGGTGCAAGCCTCCAATCCAATCTCATTTGATTTGACAAGGTTTCGAGCACTTAGAGGAATATGTTAGTACCAAAAACAATTCACTAAGGCTAAAGTTATACCTTGATTCTTGATTTGCATCTCTTTGATACTTAGCACATGTCAACCAAAACGTTATGTGTTGGGCATCTAATCACCAAAACATTTATAGAAATGGCCTAAGGGCACATTTCCCTTTCAATCTCCCCCTTTTTGGTGATTTATGCCAACACATTAAAAGCAACTCAAAATGCAACAACATTTTTAAAGAGAAGCTAAAGAGTGCAAATTGAAGACCAATTCATTTCACATAGGATTTGGCATATTTGGATCACTTTTGCCACCACTTAATTTATTTTCACAAAACAAGTTATTTTCCTTTCTCTATATAAAACACTTGTTTTTGCAAATCAAAAAAATCTTTCAAGAGTAAATTTGATCAAATGCCACAAACTCCCCCTTTTCCCATAATCGAATTTCTCCCACATAAGAGAACCGTTTTTGCAATAAGAGGGTTTTGATCAAACACCAAGAATCTAACACTAAATTTTTTGAAATTCACACGTGGTTGGCTGATCTAGTTGCTTTGGCCTTAATTTCTCCCCTTTGGCATTAAGCACCAAAACAAGAGAACTATTTGGCCTTTAACCCCATTGCCTCACCAAAATGTCAAATAAGATCAAGGGCAATGAGAAAACATAAATAAGAACTTAGGATAAGATACATTGATACCAGAATGCAGTGGAAGCCCTTTCTTTGTCCAAGTTCACATTTTCCCTTTCAATACAACTTTTAGACTATATCAAAAGTACTCAAGCAAACACGTTAGTCTCAAAGGATCAAGTTGTAGCACATCCTCCCCCTAAACATGTGCATCATGTGCATAGGGACATGTGAGGTCCAGGGATGACTTGTACAACTTGAGCACCAAAAATTAGCATGTAAAGACATTAATGCTTAAAGTAACATGATCAAAGACATAAAACACATGTATGTTATAGATCAATCCAAGTTCCACGAATCTAAGACATTTAGCTCACGACGCAACCCGCAAAACCTTTTCTCATCTAAAGGCTTGGTGAAGATATCGGCTAGCTGGTTCTCGGTGCTAATATGGTAACTATCGATATCTCCCCTTTGCTGGTGGTCTCTCAAAAATTGATGTCAGATGTCTATGTGCTTAGTGCGGCTGTGTTCAACAAGATTATCCGCCAAGCGGATTGCACTCTCGTTATCACATAGGAGTGGGACTTTGCTCAGACTGTAGCCAAAGTCCCAGAGGGTTTGCCTCATCTAAAGCATTTGCACGCAACACTGTCCTACGGCAACATACTCGGCCTCAGTGGTGGATAGAGCAACAGATGTTTGTTTCTTAGAGCTCCATGACACCAGGGACCTTCCCAGAAACTAACAAGTCCCTAATGTGCTCTTCCTATCAACCTTGCACCCGACATAGTCAGAGTTTGAATATCCGATTAAGTCAAAGGTAGAGCCCTTTGGATACCAAATTCCAAAGCAAGGCGTATAAACTAAATATCTAAGAAGTCGCTTAACGGCCATAAGGTGACACTCCTTGAGGTTGGATTGAAATCTAGCACACATGCATACGCTTAGCATAATATCCGGTCTACTAGCACAAAGATAAAGTAAAGAACATATCATTGACTGATATGTCTTTTGATCAACGAACTTACCACCTTTGTTGAGGTCTAAGTGCTCGTCCGTTCCCATCGGTGTCTTTGCGGGCGTTGCATCCTTTGTCCCAAATCTCTTGAGTAAGTCTTGGGTGTACATCGTTTGGGAGATGAAGGTCCCTTCCTTGAGTTGCTTCACTTGAAATCCAAGGAAGTAGTTCAACTCACCCATCATAGACATCTCGAATTTCTGCACCATCACCCTGCTAAACTCCTCACAAGACTTTTGATTAGTAGAACCAAATATTATGTCATCGACATATATTTGGCATACAAATAGATCACCATTACAAGTCTTAGTAAAGAGAGTAGGATCAGCTTTCCCAACCTTGAAAGCATTAGAAATAAGAAAATCTCTAAGGCATTCATACCATGCTCTTAGGGCTTGCTTAAGTCCATAGAGCGCCTTGAGAGCATGTAGACGTGGTCGAGATACCTGTCATCCTCGAAGCCAAGGGGTTGTTCCACATATATTTCCTCCTTGATTGGTCCATTGAGGAAGGCACTCTTCACGTCCATTTGAAACAACTTAAATGAGTGATGAGCAGCATAGGCCAATAATATGTGAATTGATTCAAGCCTAGCTACAGGAGCAAAAGTCTCCTCAAAATCCAAACCTATGACTTGGGCATAACCTTTTGCCACAAGTCGAGCCTTGTTCCTTGTCACCACACCGTGTTCATCTTGCTTGTTGCGGAACACCCACTTGGTTCCCACAACGTTTTGTTTCGGACGTGGCACCAGGCTCCATACTTCATTTCTCTTGAAGTTGTTGAGTTCTTCTTGCATGGCCAACACCTAGTTCGGATCCTGCCAGGCTTCTTCTACCCTGAAAGGCTCAATAGAAGAAACAAATGAATAATGCTCACAAAAGTTAGCTAAATGTGAGCAAGTGGTTACTCCCTTGCTGATATCACCTAGAATCTGAACCACTGGAGGATTCATTTGAATTGTCGTCCGGACTTGAGTTGGAGGAGCTTGTTGTGCTTCTTCCTCCTTATCTTGTTCTCCATGTGCTCCCCCTTGATCCAAGCCTTCATCTTGAGGTACATGTTCCTCGTCTTGAGTTGGGGGATGCACCAATGTAGAGGAAGAAGGTTGATCTTGATCTTGTTGTTCCTGCGATCGCACATCACCTATCTCCATTGTTCGCATTACAGCTGTCGGAAAATCATCCTCATCTACATCATCAAGATCAACTTGCTCTCTCGGAGAGCCATTAGTCTCATCAAATACAACGTCGCTAGAGACTTCAACTAAACCCGATGATTTAGTGAAGACCCTATACGCCTTTGTATTTGTAAAAACCCTTCTACAGCTTTGGGAGCAAATTTCGAATGTCTACCTTTCTTTACCAAGATGTAGCATTTGCTCCCAAATACACGAAGGTAAGAAACATTAGGTTTGTTACCAGTTAGGAGTTTGTATGATGCCTTCTTGAGGAGGTGGTGAAGATAAAGCCGGTTTATGGCGTGGCAAGCTGTATTTACAACTTCCGACCAAAACCGTTCAGGCGTCTTGTATTCACCAAGAACTGTTCTTGCCATGTCGATGAGCGTCCTGTTCTTCCTCTCTACCACACAATTTTGTTGTGGTGTGTAGGGAGCGGAGAACTCATGCTTGATGCCTTCCTCCTCAAGGTATTCTTCTACCTGAAGGTTCTTGAACTCAGATCCATTGTCGCTCCTTATCTTTTCACCTTTATATCAAACTCATTTTGAGCTCTCCTTAGGAAGCGCTTTAAAGTTCCTTGTGTTTCAGATTTATCCTGCAAAAAGAACACCCAAGTGAAGCAGGAAAAATCATCAACAATTACAAGACCATACTTACTTCCCCCGATGCTAAGATAAGCAACGGGCCCGAAGAGATCCATATGTAGGTCTAGTGGTCTTGATGTCGTCATCACGTTCTTGCTTTGATGAGTAGTTCCCACCTGCTTTCCTGTGTGGCATGCTGCACAAGGTCTGTCTTTCTCAAAACAGACATCGGTTAGTCCTAACACATGTTCTACCTTAAGAAGTTTATGAAGATTCTTCAACCCAACATGTGTTAGACGGCGGTGCCAGAGCCAACCCATATTAGTCTTAGCGATTAAGCATGCATCTAGATCGACATTCTCTTTTGAGAAATCAACTAAATAGAGCTTATCGTCTAATACACCCTTAAAAGCTAATGAACCATCACTTCTTCTAAAGACAGATACCAATATTTGTAAATAAACAATTATAGCCCATATGACATAATTGACTTACAGATAACAAATTGTACCCGAGCGATTCTACTAGAAACACATTTGAAACTGAATGCTCGGTAGTGGTGGCTATTTTACCCAAACCATTGACCTTGCCTTGGTTCCCATCTCCAAAAGGAGGTGAACATTTTCTTCTCCCCGTCATGTGGTTTGTGCATCTGCTATCAATGATCTAGCTTGTGCCCCCGGATGCATAAACCTATAAGGTAATTTAAGCTTGGGTTTTAGGTACCCAACTCTTGTTGGGTCCTATAAGGTTAGTCACAAAAGACTTTGGAACCCAGATGCAAGTTTTGTCTCTTTTGCACTTAGGTCCCAAACTTCTAGCAACTACTTTATCATTTTTGCGTAAAAGAACATATGAAGCATAACATGTTTGATAAAGCATGGTTGGTCCATTTGATGCCTTCCTAGGCGCATGAGAAGCAACATGATGGCGCCTAGGTCTATTCCTACCATGAGCATATGAAGAACTAGATACAAACATGGCATGATAATTAAATGCAGCATCATGACAAACAGGTAAAACAGCATGATTATAGCACCTATCATGATAAGCAACACTAGAACCATTCTTAACATGAGCATAAAGATAGGCATGGTTCTTTTGGTCATGTGAAGAATAAGAGATACTAGACATAGGAGCCTTCCCTTTCTCCTTATTGAGACTGGAGGCCCTTTGGCTTGTTAAGTTCTTGGTTCCTTTTTGGAAACCATGTCCATTCTTAATGGAGGGGTGTCTACCAATGGTTTGGCATCCCTGGCAAATTTTAATTTCTCATAATCATCTTTGCAAGTTTTAAGTTGAGCACTAATGATGAGGACATCACTCCCATGGATACAAACAACACTCCTCAAGTTGACTACCCAATTACTCGCGCACACGCTCGACAATTGAATTTACAGGAATGAAGGGGAGGACTAGCTAGGACGTCAGGATCAAGATGGAGGCCCAAGTTGACGTTCAGAATCTGTTCCGGCGCTGCGACGCTGTCTTTTGGCCTTTTGGGCCGTGTATCTTCGTTGAGCCCATTAGGGGCGTGTCTAGGGTTTTGCATAACCCTAGAGTCTTTATTAATAGCCACCACATTCTTGTTAGAGGCGGGTTTTGCTTAAGTTAGATCTGTCAAGAACAGTCCATCGTAGATCGGTTTGTGAGACCCCAACTCGAGAGCTTAATCATCCATCTGCAATTTTTCAGGTTGTGTTCTTTCTCGTTCTTGCTTGTGTCTTCGATTCACAGGCAAGGATTAGCCTTCATGGCGAGGTCAATCGAGCAGCGCACAGTTGATAACCAGAGAAGTGGTGCTGCGATTGCGGGGTTCTAGTCTTGTTGATTGGAAGCCGGATTGTCTGTAAAACATCTCCACCAAATTGATAGTTACCTTCACCTGACGGAAGATCGGGCACCCCGTTCCTATCAAGTGGTATTCAAAGCTCAGGTATTACCGTCAGGATTACCCTAGTTTATTTTATGTTTTCTTCCTATAACTCCAGAAAATTGCCATACAAAAAAATTCCACTGTCCTAGAACCCTTGTTTAGCCTTTGCAATTTCGTTTTCAGTTTGGCTTTGTTCAGTTTGTGTCCGTGGTTGAGTCATGTTGCTGGTTTAGGTTGTATCTTCGTCGTAGTTCAACTACACCTTCGCCGCTATCCCATCCACCATTACCTAGATCACAAGTCGATCCACCCTATTAATCGACTTGCCCTAATCGCTGTAATTACAGATAGGGAAGTTTTGCCCTAACCGCCGCTTTCTAGTCGTGCCTCCCAAAAACATAACTTGAGGTACCTTCCTTAAACCGGGCATAACTTTTCGCTCGGGTGTCCAAAAAATCTGAAATTTTTATAGGAGCTTGGTGACACCATTCTGAGGCCGGTTTCGCTAAAATTGTCAAAAAAATTCAGGAAAATAAAGAAAAAAAATTGTCAAAGCTCTTGCACGCTTTTCAGAGAACTTGCTGATTTTCTGTAGACCACATCTGATCTCTGTTTTAGGTGAAACTTGGTGTAGCTCCTATTTTGTTGCTTCTTGTGCTGAGAAAAATATCAAAAAAATCATACAAAAAAGAAAAACAAAATCACCTCTGATTCCTACTAATGCCTTTTTGGCCTCGCTAATACAATATTTACTGTACTGTCATTCTGCTAGTTCCATTGTTCTTTGTTCCAACTTGTTGTGCTATGCCTCGGATACATCTCTTAGCCAGCAATTGTGACTTGTGCTTTGGATATTTATTGAACTTCGCTCATCTGCACTCGATTTTGTTCCACAGTCACATACATATTATGCCTATCCTACAGCTCCACATACTATATGTTCTGATCAATACAGATTTGACCTTGCAATCGTGGTTTCACTACCTCTTGGTAAGTATCACGAACCAGCCTCTGATTGTACCGTCCTTTGCATTGTGTTTTCATTAGATACTAGTAAGAACTTGGTAAGACATGGTAGTGTGTGTTCCTATTCACCTAGAGAGCGCGTAGTTGCTTATTAGGGATAACCTTTACTGTTTGTTCCTGTTTTGGTGTTTCCAATGGCAGGATCTGATGACGAGATTGAGGTAGCCATTCCCACACAATTTTCTGTTTGTGTCAGCCGTGAAGACTTCGATGTTATTTGCAAGCGTATGGAGGAAAATATGGAGGAAACGTTCCACAAGTCTATCCATGACGCGATTATTGCAATGGATCTTGGCAAAGTGCTACATAGGGTGGAGAGACGGATAACCGAGCTTGTCGATTGGGTTGCCACGTTGGAGACACGTCCACTACATCAGCAGCCTCCTCCACCACAACCCCAGCAGCATCCACCACGACATCAGCAACCTCCACCACAGGCTCAAGATGATGCCATTTTCGATGCACGTAACAATTTTGATGAGGCAACTACTAGAGATGCCCGCCTACGACGTCGTCTTCGTCGGAACAGGGTAGGTATGGGTGACAACCAGCGAGGTAATAACAATCGTATTCCCGATGACCCTTTTGCTAAGATTAAGTTCAGCATACCTTCTTTTTCGGGTCATTATGATGCTGAGGCATATCTTGATTGGGAGATGACAGTAGAGCAAAAATTTGCCTCCCATCTTGTGCCTGAACACCATCAGGTTAGACAAGACACTAGTGAGTTCAAAGATTTTGCTATCATTTGGTGGAATGGTTTAGTGGGTGATGGTAGAGAACCAACTACTTGGGATGACCTAAAGGATGCTATGCCTGATAGATTTGTTCCCCCATCTTATCATAGAGAATTGCGTAAGAAACTGATGCGTTTAGATCAAGGGGATAAGTCTGTTCAGGATTATTATGGTGAGCTTCAAAAGGGGTTGCAGCGTTGTAAAATAGTCGAGGGGACCGAGAATGCTATTTGTCGTTTTTATTCGGGTTTGAGGCATGAAATACAGGATATCTTGATTATAAAGATTTTGACACTGTTGACAAGTTGTTCTAGTTTGCTATGCTTGCAGAGAAGGAAGTGCAGGGACTGTCGGTGTTTTGGGTCCGACCGCACACCTGGGGTTGCCCCTCAAGGTGTTTTAGGAGTAGGACGGTGTCGACAACTGTAGCAAAATGGTTCGCGCTGATCGCACGAGGGACAGTGGACAAGTTTTACAGGTTCGGGCCGCTTAGAGATGCGTAACACCCTACGTCCTGATGAGTATGCTTGATGGATGTGGCTACAAGAGAGCTCTCTTGATCGAGAATACAGAGAGTTGATGTGGGTGGCTAAGTAAAGGGTCGATCGTTCTGAAGGGGTGCCCCCTAGGCCTTATATATTCGACCGTGGGGCAGTACACATGGATAAGATAGCAACGAGTAGCTAAAAGATAGTGAACCTCTTGAGATTATCCCTACGTAACCCTCGCCGACTTATCCTCGCGTGACTTCGTTGCATGGAGGTTCCGGCGCGGGAAAGTCGGATCTTTGTTGCGGTCATTCGCTCGATGCTGCGGGCCGTCCGGGCTTGTACCAATCCAGCCCCATGTCGTTCTGCTTCGCTGGCTGTTTCTCCCCAGGCCCACGAAAGAATGACCTTACGATTTATTGGGCCCTTGGGCCTTTCGTGAGGTCCTTTACTCTTTTAGTGGACCCGGGGGATATCTATCCCCCACAAGCCCCCGATCTTTGGGTTAATTTAGAGATAATCAACCCGAAGATCTCAGATCCAGCTTGCAGGTAATTTGAAGAAAGATGGCTTCCGGTTGTCTTCTCCTGCTCCGACCATTTGTTGACCAAAACCTGGCTTCGTGCCTGTGCCTTAGAGGTCGGCATTCCGATTTGTAGGATTCTGAACTTCATTGGGTGCACCAGAGGTGCACCCAATGGGTGTAGCCCCCGAGCTTCGAGTAGATTCTAGAAAATAATCTACTCGAAGGTCTTCAGTAGAGATCATTTCTATTTGTGTTCGCTCATTTTGGTTGAGGGTTGGCTTTTTTAATCTTGTCCCATGCTTTAGAAATCGGCACTATCTCGGCTTGGAATGATAATCCATGGGGTGCACCGGAGGTGCACCCAATGGGTGTAGCCCCCGACCTTCAAGTGGATTTTTGAGGATAATTCACTCGAAGGTCTTCTTTTTATGTCCTTTTGCTGAAGATTATCCTTTCTGCTTGTAAAAAAAAGTTGGCATGATGTCATCCACGCTATGTCATCAATATTATGCTTCAGAGGTCAGCATGTATTTTGTCTTTTGCAGCCGAGTTTGCAATCCATCCGTATCTTGCTAGGTAGTGTAATTTATTTGCTCTGTGACTGATTGGACATTTGATGGACGTTCTCTGTCTAGTCTTCAAGTCGTGTCTGTCGACCATATTTTTCACTCTGCTGGCTATATTTGGCTTCCCTCTAACTCTTGTTGATATCTCATTTTTGTCTTGAGGCATTCACTGCATGCTCTGCACAGATGTGACCATTTTGAAAAATATACTGACAATTCCTGGGCGTCCCCCCCCCAATGGGTGTGGGCAAGGGACGGCTTGGTACGCTGAGTGTTTTAGCCGGCTGCTTCTGAGTTGTAATGTGATGGGACGGCGAGTGTAATCATATCCTTTGCGCTGTTGACTGGAGTCCCAATGGGTGTAGTGTTGCATGAAACGGCGTCAGCCGCCTGACGTGTCTCCAGACGGGTGGAAGTGCTTATTGAATGCTTTGCGACTGTTCAGTGACCACGGTTGGAGGTGAGCGGTTGCCTTTCCCTTCTATAAATAAGGTTGTTGCCCCTCTGGTTTTTTCACATCTCTTCGCTGTTCTTTACTGCTTCCTTCTCTTCTCTCCCGCTTGCTTCCACCATGGGCAAGAGCAACAAGCGCAAGCGCGAACCGACTCCTCCATCGGAGGATTTCGGTGACTCGGAATACTCGGAGGAGGAGTTCTCCTCCGAGTCCGAGGGGTCTCCGGCTCCCGTCTCTCCCCCGGCGTCGTCCGATGACTCGGACGACTCCCAGGGGATAGCCGCGGAAGTCTGGACATACATCCGGGCCGTCGAGCGCTCCGGGCTCGAGGGCTCGGATGAGTCGGAGTACTCCTCTGATGAGGAGGACTCGGACGGCGGCGGCGAGGACGAGGACGACGACGACGACGGCGACGACGGTGGCGACGGCGACGGCAGTGGCAACGGCAAGAGCAGCGGCGACGGCGACGACAGCAGGGGCAGCACCAAAGGCGGCAGCGGCAAGGGCAGCACCAAGGGCGGCAGCAGCAGGGGCAGCACCAAGGGCGGCGGCGGCGGCAGGGGCAGGGCCAGTGGCTAGACGCCACTGGTCTGCTTAGATATTAGTATAGTTTAGTATAGTTAGAATAATGTAGTAGTAATGTAGAGTAGTATAGCGTAGTGTAGTAGTAGTAGTAATGTAATGTAGTAATAGTAGGGAAGCATCAACTCGCAAAGAGTTGATTTGTAAGCTTATTGTCTTCCCTTAATGAAAGGATGTCGTTGGCCTCTTCTTGTTGACTTGCTTTGCTTGATTATAAGACTGATTCTTTTGAGATAGTAGACGAATAACTTGAACATCATACTGACGCTTCCAGAAGTAGTTGCCGAGTAATCTTGTAGTCTGCATCGACGTTTTAGAGGTAATGCCAAGCGACCGAACGCTATACCCGCGTCTTAGAGGCAATGCCGAGTGATTAAAGGTCGCCGCCGGCATCTTAGAGGCAATGCCGAGCGATTGAACACGAGATCAGCATTTTAGAAGCAACGCCGAGTGATTGGATGGTGACGTCGGCACTTTAGAAGTAATGCCGAGCGGCTGAGTATGAAATCAGCGTTTTAGAGTCAACACCGAGTGAGAGCAGGTCGACGTCGGCATTTTAGAGGTAATGCCGAGCAATTGAACATGAGATCAGCGTTTTAGAGGCAACGCCGAGTGATTGAAGGTCGTCATCGGCATTTTGGAAGTAATGCCGAGCGATTGAACACGAGATCAGCGTTTTAGAGGCAACGCCGAGTGATTAAAGGTCGCCGTCGGCATTTTGGAAGTAATGCCGAGCGATTGAACACGAGATCGGCGTTTTAGAGGCAACGCCGAGTGATAGCGGGCCGCATGAGCTATTTTGAGGATGATAACCGAGTGATGAGGTGGCCCATCGGCTTTTTGGAAATAACTGCCGAATGACCACGTGGCATGCTGGGGTTTTGGAAATAACCGCCGGGTGATGACTGGGCACTTTTTGAAACGGTATCTGGCTCGAGAATATCCTATAAGAGCTGCGCTTTTAGACGCCTTTGCTTTCCGCGCCCTAGTTCTTGCATTCCCGCTTCCGAATCCTCTCTACCGCTCGCCTCCAATCTGCTCACTGGTAGAATCGAGATGGCTCCCAAGAGGAAAATCCTGAGCTCGTCCGCTGTGGTGATTCCTCCAATCGATCCCAACAGCCTGTTGCCTTTTGCAGGTAACCACATGTCTATCATTTCCGAAGCTGAACTCCTTCACCTCGTGTCCATCGGGGTTCTTCCTCCGCAGGAGCTCTGTTCTTGGCGGATTTGCCACGGGACTACTATCCCGACAGAGGATACCCACGAGTCTGTAGTTTACACTCCTTTTCTTCTCCGCGGCCTTGGCCTTCCCATTTCTCCCTTTTTCCGTGGTCTCCTTGATTTCTACCACATTAACCTGACCCATCTGAACCCTAACTCAATTCTGCAAATTTCCATCTTCGTCCACTTATGCGAAGCCTTTCTTGGCGTGCTGCCGCACTTCGGTTTATGGAAATACCTGTATCATTGTCGCCCTGGGATGGCCGGGGGACAACATCAGTTGGTCGGAGGTGCCAGTTTGGAGATGCGCCGGGGACGGAAGACTGAATATCTTGAGATTCCCCTTAAAGACAGCATTAAGGGATGGCGTCTGGAGTGGTTTATAGTTGATAATTATGGAAATTCTCTCCCCCCCCCGGTCGGGAAGACAGCCAGACGTTCGCACCCCAAGCTGGACCGAGTCTCCCACAGATGAGGAGGTAGCTGAGGCCAGTGTGTTGCTAGCTGAAGTTGGACTGCTGAAAGAGAGAGGTCTAACTGCTGAAGCTGTGGTTGCTGACTTCGTTTTCAAGAACATTCAGCCACTGAAAGATAGGGTCCACCCAGCTTATTTGTATCGAGGGCTAGCCGACTCAACTCGGGTTACTAACAGGAGAATCCCTTCTGCAGACTTGGTGAGCCGACTGGAAATGATTCTCAGGGGCAAGGTGTCCAATGTTGGTGCTCCGGTGGCGTACTCGGCCTGGAATTTGCCTCCTGCCAAAGCCTTCACTCTTTTCGTGTCAAATCCACCTGCGACTGACGGCAATTTGGGCCTTAGAACGCGACCCTCTGATGAAGAGGTCAGTGCTTTGGTTGCCTCGCTTGGGGAGATTCCTGATGACGAACGACAAGTACATTTTGAGGTGCCTTTGGATCCTAATGATGCAGAAATAAGTGCCATGCTTGATATGCTGGCTGAAGATTCTTCTGATGCTGCTCCTGCTGGGACATTGGCGGTGGCGCCTCTCCCTGAAGCTGGTACATCCTTGGATGTTCAGAGACCTGTCCGTGTTCGCCCGAGACGCCCTTGCCGAGCCAATCAAACTGATCTTTCTGCTGATGAGCAGAAAAAGAAAAAGAGACGTCTTCGGCAAGTATCTAGTTTGGATCGGGGCGCTGGTCCATCGGTTCCTGCTGCTGAGGAGGTTCCCGTGCCTGAATTTACTGATGCTGACCCCAATGGGTGTGGTATGTCTGTTGTTGATCCCAATGGGTGTGCTCCATCTGTCGCTGATCCCAATGGGGGTGTTGCCTGTGTTGCTGATGAAGACGACAGGGAGGAAGAGAATGAAGTCCCTCTGACTCGGAAGAACAGTCGGCAATTTCTTGCCAGTGGTGAAAGTAGTGGAGTTCCCTCTCCTGCTTTGTCTGCCCTCATTGGTCTGCAAGAACTGTCCCTGGCCAACTTTTATCAGACTCTTGAGGATATGGTCCCAGAGGACTTGTTATCAGAGCCAGTGGATGATGATGCGATGGAGGCTTGCGCTGCCATGCCTGATGCTGGGTTGAGGTCATCCCGTGCCTCGTCGACCTTAGAGCGCGATCTCGAGGGTCGGGATGCTAACTTGGATTGTCCTGGTTCCATGGAAGTAGCTGAGGGCCCGTCAACCTTAGAGGTGGTTACTGTGGGGAGTCTGGACCTTAAGAATGGTGCTGACACATGCCCAGCCCCCGAGGATGTCACCGGGGATGACTTAGCTCGGATGAAGAGTGTAAGCCACTGCCCAGCCCCCGAGGGTGCTGCCGGGGATGATCCGGCTCAAGTGGGCAGTGCCAACTATAACCCAGCCCTCGAGGGTCCCCAAGCAGGGTCTCCTTCCTGCACTTCCATGGACGTTCACGCGGGATCACCTCCACACTCCGGCTGCATGGTGTAACACCCGGTTTTAAAGAACAAAGCCGGGTGCATCTCATACATGCGCCAAGAAGACAACATATATAATAACAGAGTGTATAGAGATAAATGTCATAAAACATCAGAGTATTTATTACATAGCGGAAGACTTATTACAAAATAAAGTAATAAAGATAAAACAAACTAAGGATCGTCGGCGCCAATGTCGACTAGGAAACGCCACCTAGATCAGATCGAACTCCTCAGTGTTAGGCGGCTCCTCCTGAACCACCTGATCATCTCCTGTGGGGGGGTGTGAGACAGCAAGGGTGAGCTCACACATGATCATAGCTCAACAAGTTGTGGGGAAACCAGTGGACATAAACTCATAAAGGTGTGAGTTCATGTGATGTGTAAGGTATAATCAATGACAGGGGTTAAAGCTGAGCATTGCTTTTAAGTAGTTGGTCAAAATTTTATTAGCAGTTACTAAGTGTAAGTAAATACCAAACCATAAGTAAAGTAATAGAACAAAATTAATAACAAACCCATGCAATGCAAATGACAAAATTGAATTTAAGTTCCATAATTTAAACATCAGAGAGTCCTGAGCTGCTCATGACCGTGAGCTCGGCTAGTATACCAGTTTTACACTCTGCAGAGGTTGTACCCTTTACCCACAAGTCATGTTACCCATCTGCCAAGGGGTCATGAATCCCATACACCTCTACCTAGGAAGCGCGGCAGGGCAACACTACGAGGCCTTTACAAAGTTCCACTAGCTTCCGAAAACCCGCTACAGTTTATAGGAAGTTCCAATGCAGAGTTCCTGGCTGACCGCCATCGCAGCAAAATCAACCAGGGACCTCCCTACACTGACCACTCCCCTACTGCCCTTGCCCCTTTCGGGTAAGGTAGTCTTCCACTAGCTTTCCTAATTAGTCAGCCAAGGGGTCCCATTCCTCCCTTGTGGTGGCACGTGGTTCTCAAGTTAAGCTCTATGTTCCAATTGACATTAATGATATCAACATGAACATAAACAGAATAACAACAAGAATTGGAACATAGAGGTAATAAATGATTATCCCAAAACCATATAAAGCAATAGCAAACTACCCAAGTGATTCAGGGGTAAACAAGGTAATGAGATAAACAATCTAGGGTGACCTATTGGGTCCCATCAAAATTAACCTATGCATGGATAAGTGATATTAAAGAACATTATTGGGTAAAAAGTGGTCAAGGGCACAACTTGCCTTCAATGAGCTCCTGCTCAGCTACTTCAACCTGCTGCTCACCAGGTTCCTCAGCAACGGGCTCTTCTACTCGCCACAATACAAACAAGCACAGGATATAGGGAAAATTAACATTACACCAAGCATGTAAACAAAATACACAGAGATATTCTACATATTAAAATAAAAACCTAGGAACTGGAATCATAATTTTCTGAGTTATAGATTTCAAGTTATGCATTTTCAAAGGTTTTATGTGCTTTAAATAAGATTAAGTGTGAGATTAAATTTTCCTACTGTTGTCATGATACAACAGAGACACTAAGTGCTAGAGAATAAAATTACAAAATTTTAGGAACTGGAATGAATTAATTTGGAGTTAGTATGAATTTTCTATGAATTTATAAAGTTCTAGCAATTATTTTCCTATTAAAAATCTATTTTCTATTTCATTTATTTAATTTAAACGATCTCTGGACTGGGCCTCATTTAACGGGAAACGCAGGGGCCACGGAGTGAAACTCCCAAGACACAGCGCACAGTGATGTAGGACGGCGGGTTGATTTCTATAAACTACAGGGTTTCTTATGCAAAAGCTTCAGCCGAAGGGGTATGGGCCAATTCTAGCCACTAGATTAGATCTAGACGGCCCATAATTGACCAACAAAACGCTACGCAGCGAAATCAATTCCAACCGTAGGCGTAGGGATCAACGATCATGATTTTAAACAGTCGGCCCCAGTCACACCCGCCCGATCTGGCATCAAAGGTCCTCCTTCACCCGATCGAAGGAAGGCACCAGATGCAATCCCAAGGGCTCATCTCCAAATCAACGGTTCACCCTGACCCCGAGTAAAAAGCTACCCATAGTCATCCTGGCCGTCCATCACAGAATCTAGGGCCCCCTGGCTTCTTCAACCTCGCGACGTCAGGTTTGGCCGACCACGCCGTGACTAGCTCCCCGCCATTACCGGCTATCTGGTGCATGCCCAAGACTTGGCAGACGAACACCGGTCGTTCGCCAACCCCAGTAAAAGCCCCAAAGCGCACAGAACACAGCTAGACCCGCGCCGCATAATCCAAAACTAAGGAATGCTATACGGATGGATGAACAAGCAGAAGCGGTCAGAGGATTCTCACCGGAGGATAGCAGCGCGGTGATGAACCACGCTAGCCGGAGAAGCGCCCAGGTTCCAATCCAATAGCGCGTCCCCACGATTCCACACCGAGCACCGTCCAACGGCCCGGCGAGACGTCAAGCGCGGCAGACACAGATTATATTCTCCCAGGGGTCGTGGCGGCTTCTAGGGATTAGGATTAACCTAGGCTTAATGGGTCGAGGGAGGAGGACCGCATATATATTCTCGAGGGAAGGACCCTGGCAGGTGCAGTCCAAGACTCCGGGATATACTCCTCCACTACGGCGGATTTGGCGCTCCGGTTGCGACGGGTTCGCGTAGATTTGTTGAGGACGATACTGACAAGTCCGTCCCACACAGCAGTACCACAAATGCGCATGAGCGAATGACAGCTCGGGCCCACCAAACAGCGACGGAAGGAAAAACGTGGACGCCAGTACATGACTGCCAGGTGGGTCCGTGGAAGCAGCGATATGATCCCAAGTCCGAGCGGTACCGGACGACTGACCAGCATGGCCCACACGCCAGGGACCGCTGGAAACCCACGCGTCTGGCGAACAGAAGCAAAGGAGTGGAGTTGGGCTGGGGTGCGCGCAAGTGGGAAGGAAGTTGGGCCGAATTATGGTAAAGCCAGCCCAATTAGGTTAGATCCCTTTCTTTTTTTTCTTTTCTGCTATTTCTGTTTTTATTTATTCATAATTATTTTGAATCTAAATTTGAATTTGAATATGAGTTTCAGCTTTGGGTTAGTTACACAAATTCAAAATCTAGTGTTGGAATAATATATTTTTAATTACTTATTTTATCCACACAATACTTATTTTCTTCTCTCTTCTAACTTCTAGAATTTCTTCCAGATCTTAAATTCCCATTTGGGTATTAATATATTTCTTTTTCACATTATTCTATGTTGTCACAAAATGCACATAAAATAAAATCCAGCATGATGCATAATTTGGTGGCATAAATTTTTATTAATTATTTGTTTTCAAGTGAAGTGTTCACATGTGTTTATAAATGGAGGAATCACATCTAAAGAAAAAAAATCTCCATTTATTTCTTTTACATAATGGGTATTACACATGGTGGTAGCCCAAACTTTGGACCAGGGGGTCGCTTTAGAGGGCAGCGTCCCCATTGATCGGGCATTTGGCTCTGTTGAAGGCGCTGAGCTGATTCCTACTGGTCCGTTGCAAGCTGCTTCGGGTGGTGGCCTTGCGCCTGATTATCGGCTGATTTCTCCTGATTTGGGGATCCCTTCGTTCTTTTCCATCCTCCAGGTACTGTGCCGTTTTTAGCTTTATCTTTACGTTGCATGAGCTTTTGTCATTATGCTCATCTGTTCTTCTCATCAGGTTTTGGTGGATGGGATGGCCAGCCAGCTGAGATCGCAGGGTGCTTCCGTCCCAGAAGTGGCTTCGTCTCTTACGTGTTGGAATCCAGTGTCACTTCATCGTCGTGTATCCGAGTTGGAGGCGACTAACACTGGTTAGTGCCCTTTTTCTTTTCTTCGCCTTTGTTGTGGACTGTTTTACCTTCTGACCTTGTTTTGTTTGATTACCTCTTGCTAGGAATGACTCGGCAGATTGCAATTCTTGAGGAAAAACATTCTCGAGATCAGGCTGAATTGGCCCAGCGATGCACTGATTTTGAGGAAAAGTACTCTCAAAGTCAGATTGAGCTGAGTCAGGTCTCCGCTGCCTTAGATGATGCCAATGCACTGAGTTCTTCTCTTCATGCTCAGCTCGACTCTGAAAAGGTGATACATGAAACTGTGCTTTGCCTTGCTGTGCTCCTATTACTTGCTTGGTTTTTTGAAGGAACTAACTTGTGCTTGCAGGAAGAAAAACGTATCCTTGCTGCTTCTCGTGACAATCTTGACAGGTTGTATCGAGATTCTAGCAATTCGCTGACCATCTTGGAAAGAAGTCATCGCTTCACCATGGAAGAATTAGACCTCCAACGTCGTAAGCTGCAGGAATCCATGGAGGAGGTAACCCGGCTTAAGCAGTTGATATCAGCGAAAGATGCTACTATCAAAGGGCTCCGAGCTTCCAAAAACTCCATTGCCTAGGAGTTAGAGAGCGCTCGACTGGCTGCTAAAACTGCTGAAGAAACTTCTGTTACTCTCAAGGCCCAACGCGACAAAGCCCTGGACAAGGCTATTCGGGCGGGACGAATCTTGATGAGGAGACCCGGCGTAGTTATTCCTGAAGACATAAGAGCTGACGTGAACGCCGCCCCTGATTCCTCGAGTCGCCCTTCTTCGTCGGTCGCTCCTGAGAAAGACGTTGCAAAATAGAAAAACATTTTGCGTGCTCCAAGCGCGCGGTTTGCATGATGGAATATTTGTTAGAGGACACCAGTTTACCATTCGAATGACATAATTACTCTCTCATTGTATCAGAATTTATTAGTTAATGAGTTCGGCAATAATGACGCATGATGATTATGAATTTTGTTTGCGGGATATGGAAGTCACCCCCCGAATTATATAGGCGCGAGCATGTTGCACCGGTCTTAAGTTGCTGCCAACTTAAGTCGATCGCTGCGTTTGTAGGGCATAGTGGTCACCCTAAGTTAAGTACGCGTGAGCATGTTGCACCGCCTTAAGTCGTTGCCGACTTAAGTCGATTGCTCCGTTGGCAGGGCATAGTGGTCACCCCGAGTTAAGTAAGCGTGAGCATGTTGCACCGCCTTAAGTCGTTGCTGACTTAAGTCGATTGCTCCGTTGGCAGGGCATAGTGGTCACCCCGAGTTAAGTAAGCGTGAGCATGTTGCACCGCCTTAAGTCGTTGCTGACTTAAGTCGATTGCTCCGTTGGCAGGGCATAGTGGTCACCCTGTTGGGGCCGTGCTTCGGTGCGCCGAAGGTCTTACACGAAGAAGCAGCTTCGGCTGAAGTCGTTTCCAAGAGATGGCCGAAGGTTCCTTTTCATGGAGCTTCGGCGTTACAAACCGACATAGAGATAGAATGACCTTTTTATCCATAGAGGTCTGAGTCAATGTTGTAAACTTTTGTAAGGGGCATAATTGTAATTTGTCACAGGCTGCGACCTGTGCCTATAAATAGATGAACAGTACCTCTGTACTGTTCACGCGAACCTGTCATTTGCCTTCGCATCACACTTGTATTCTCGCCCTCCTCAGGACCGAAGGTACATTTGTAATTCGAAATCATTTATATTTGTTCATGTTAGTGAAGATGGAAATGATTTTATGATAACATTTAAATGTTTATTGCATACCTCATGATCTATATGAATACTTCGTCCCTCGTTATTATGTTTACGAAGGTATGTCCTTCGTAACCTTCGTCCGAAATTCTTTATATCTCGAAAGGATATAATGGGGTGGAGGACGAAGGACTTTAACACTTAACATTTCCTATGTTGCCTTGTTCTTAACTTTTAGCATTTGAGAACAAGCCCCCAACATTGGCGCCCACCTCCGGTGAACTCACTTCCACTTTTCTGAGCTGATGGCTTCGTTCAACAATCAAGCTGGAGCTGCTTCGGCTTCGAAGCTGGTGCTCCCGATAACAGGCGGCTCTTGCTCAGAGCCGGCTAACAAGAAGCAGAAGAAGGAGGCTCAGAGAAGAGTGCAGCATGTTGGAGTGCAGGGACCCTTCATCAAGTCAAAATGGTCCCACATTCCAATTACTTTCTCTCAGGAAGACCTTCAGCTTAAGGATTATCCTCACAATGATGCCATGGTTATCTCTTACGTGATCAAAGGATTTCTGGTCCACAATGTCCTAGTTGATACAGGCAGTGCAGCTGATATTATATTTGCTAAAGCCTTCAGACAAATGCAAGAGCCTGAAGACAAGATTCATGATGCTACGCACCCTCTTTGTGGCTTCGGAGGACGGCAGATTGTAGCACTCGGGAAGATTACCATGCCGGTAACCTTCGGGTTTGTTAACAACACAAGAACTGAGCAAATTGTGTTTGATATTGTTGACATGGAGTATCCTTACAATGCTATCATTGGCCGTGGTACTCTTAATGCCTTCGAAGCAATTCTTCACCCAGCTTATCTCTGCATGAAGATACCTTCGGACCAAGGGCCTATTGCTATTCATGGAAGCCAGGAAGCTGCTAGAAGGGCCGAAGGAAGCTGGACTGACTCCAAGGCAATCCATAACATAGATGGAGCTGAAGCTTGTGAACAGTACAAATTCAGGAGGGAAAAGGCAGCTTCAGCGGATCAGCCGAAGCCCATGTTATTGTGTGAAGACATAGCAGAGCAAAAGGTGTTGTTGGGCTCGCAATTATCTGAAGACCAGGAGAAAACCTTGATAAGGTTTTTATTCAACAACAAAGATGTTTTTGCATGGTCAGCTAATGATCTCTGTGGAGTAAATCGGGATGTTATTGAACATTCGCTCAATGTCGACCCATCCTTCAGACCCCGAAAGCAGAGGCTTCGGAAAATGTCTGATGACAAGGCCGAAGGGGCTCACAATGAAGTAAAAAGACTCCTCAGTGCAGGAGTTATCAGAGAAGTGAAGTATCCAGAGTGGCTAGCTAACACTGTTATGGTGAAGAAGGCCAATGGCAAGTGGAGAATGTGTATTGATTTTACAGATCTCAATAAGGCTTGTCCGAAGGATGAATTCCCGCTGCCAAGGATAGACTCTTTAGTCGATGCAGCAGCTTCTTCAGAGCTCATGAGTCTCCTAGACTGCTACTCAGGCTATCATCAAATTTGGATGAAGAAGGAAGATGAGCCAAAAACTAGCTTCATAACCCCAAGTGGTACATATTGCTATCTTCGGATGCCTGAGGGGCTCAAAAATGCCGGAGGGAGTTTCAGCCGAATGATAGCAAAGGTTCTCCAGTCCCAGATAGGCAGAAATGTGTTGACTTATGTTGATGACATTATTGTAAAAAGCACGAAGCAGGAAAATCATATTGTTGATCTGCAGGAGACCTTCGCCAGCTTCAGACAAGCTGGTCTGAAGCTGAATCCAGAAAAATGTGTCTTCGGAGTGAAGAAGGGTAAATTTCTTGGATGCTTGGTTTCAACAAAGGGAATCGAAGCTAATCCAAATAAAATCGAAGCTATACTTCGAATGGAGCCACCAACCACAAGAAAGGGGGCTCAAAGATTGACAAGAAGGCTTGCATCTCTCAACAGATTTATATCCAGATCAGCAGAAAGAAACTTACCATTCTTCGAGGTGCTGAAGTCAGCTGAAGTCTTTCAATGGGGCCCAAGTCAACAAAAAGCCTTCGAAGAGCTGAAGCAATACTTAATAGATCTAACAACATTAACTCCACCAACGCCAGGGGCTCCTCTGTTGTTATATGTGGCAGCTTCGCACTCAGCAGTAAGTGCGGCACTTGTCCAGGAGAAGTTTGATGGACAAGTCAAGAAGCAGGTCCCAGTATATTTTGTATCTGAGGTCCTTAGTGTCTCAAAGAAGAATTATACAGAGCTGGAGAAGGTATTGTATGCCGTTTTAATGGCATCCAGGAAGCTTCGGCATTATTTTCAGGCATACAACATCATCGTTCCTTCTTCGCAGCCGTTGAAGGATATCATGAGAAATAGAGAAGCTACTGGGCGTATTGGAAAATGGGCTGCGGAGCTCAATGAATTTTACATTGATTATGTGCATAGATCCTCAATCCAATCTCAAGCATTGGCAGATTTCATTGCCGACTGGACGCCAGGGGCTCAGGACGAAGAAGCAAATAAAGATGCCGAAGTATGGACAGTGTTTTGTGATGGCTCTTGGGGAACCTTCGGAGCAGGTGCAGCTGCTGTGTTGGTCTCCCCATCCAAGGTTAAAACTTGCTATGCAGCAAGACTTGACTTCAGCTGCACAAATAATATAACTGAGTACGAAGCCCTGCTCCTGGGTCTTCGAAAACTAAAGGCAATGGGAATCAGAAGGGCGATTCTTAAAACTGATTCCCAGGTTGTTTCGGGTCATATTGACAAAAGTTGCAAGGCTAAAGACCCGAAGCTTGAAAAATACCTAGACACGGTCCGAAGGATCGAGGCCTCCTTCGAAGGATTTTCTGTCAAGAATATCCCTCGAGGACAAAACGAGCATGCTGATTTACTAGCCAAGTCTGCAGCACAGGGGCTGCCGTTACCTTCGGATGTCTTCTTCGAAACAATAAAAGCACCTTCAGTGGAGCTCCTTGAAAGAGCAGTCCTCAATATTTCTCCTGTTTACAGCGAAGATTGGAGAACTGAAATAATCTCTTACCTTCAGGGCAACTTCCTATCAGATGACGAAGCTTATAATAAAAGGATAGAGGCAAGAGCTCGTCCGTATGTCATGATAGAGGGGGAGTTATACAAGCATGGAGTTTGTGCCCCGCTGCTCAAGTGCTTGTCTAGAACCGAAGGTATAGAGTTAATGAAAGAGATACATGCAGGCCTGTGTGGATCCCACATCGGATCTAGGCCGTTACTTGGAAAAGTTTTCCGCCAAGGGTTTTATTGGCCGAAGGCAGCTTCGGATGCAGCGGAGTTGGTTCAAAAGTGCGAAGGTTGTCAGAAATGTGCGAGAGATCAGAAGCAACCTTCGTCTTTGACACAGCTGATACAGCCCATCTGGCCATTGCAAAGGTGGGGCCTCGACTTGCTGGGTCCATTACCACCGGCTCAAGGGAATCTAAAATATGTTATAGTAGCTGTGGAGTATTTTTCCAAGTGGATTGAGGCGAAGCCATTAGCCACAATAACTTCGGCCACTGTCCAAAAATTTTTCTGGCAGAACATTGTCTGTCGCTTCGGAGTACCGAAGGCCATCACTGTAGATAATGGAACGCAGTTCGACTCCGAAGTTTTCAGAAATTTCTGTGATCAAATTGGCACGAAGATCCATTTTGCATCAGTCAGGCATCCGAAGTCGAATGGGCTTGTTGAAAGGGCCAACGGCATCATAATGACAGGAATAATGAAGTTAATCTTCAATCAACCCAGGGGAAAGTGGCCAGATCAGTTGACCAAAGTGGTGTGGAGCCACAATACAACAACATCAAGGTCTACAGGCTTTACCCCATTTAAGTTGTTATTTGGTGACGAAGCAATAACCCCGGAAGAAGCCAAAGCTGGATCAATAAGAGTGGTAGCTTCGGCAGAATCAGGTCCCGAAGATACTTGTCTCGTGGAAAAAGATGCCTTAGAAGGGATCAGGCTTCAAGCCGTGGAGAATATTAATAAATACCAGGCTGAAACAGTAAAATGGCGAGATAGAAAGGTCCGGCTAAAAAATATTGAGCCGGGACACTTGGTGCTTCGGAGAGTGGCCAACCCAGATACAGTGGGCAAGCTACAATTGAAATGGGAAGGGCCTTTCTTAGTAGCATCTTCGTCAAGGCCTGGTTCCTACAGATTGAAGGACATGGATGGCAACGAAATTCCAAGATCTTGGAATGCAGATGAGCTTCGGAGATATTATGTATAACTTGATGTAACTTTTTATGTTTTTCTTTTTTCTTTTTCATGGCACCCTTTTCCTTTCTAAAGGGGGAGAAAGGTTTTTAATGGGGCCATCATATGTAATTTCCTTTTTAGTTTTATAAGAGCAAAATCCCCCAAAGAATGTAAATGTAAAAGCTGAGAACGCACCATCGAGTGCCGAAACTGAAAAAAAAAGAGAGAGAGAAGAAGCTCCAAAGACGTCCCTAAGGGGATGCAGAGCTCTGATTCCGCCGAAAGTAAAAGGCGAAGAAGCTCCAAAGACGTCCCTAAGGGGATGCAGAGCTTACAGCGAAAAGTCAACGCTGATACCGCCTAAGTAAAAGGCGAAGAAGCTCCAAAGACGTTCCTAAGGGAATGCAGAGCTTATACTGCCTAAGTAAAAGGCGAAGAAGCTCCAAAGACGTTCCTAAGGGAATGCAGAGCTGATGTGTGGTTGGTTCTAAAGGAAAAATGGCTGAGAGCGTGGCTTCGGACATATGTTGTGGACATTCATTCGCACATTGCATTACATCATGGCATTTGCATGCATGAGCATTCATTCATAGCATTTATGTACCAAAGTGGTTGCTTCGGCAAAAAGAAGAAGAGGATTTTTATGATTCGTTATGTAAAAGAAAAGCTTCGGCAAAAAGGAGAAGTGGTTTTTTATGATTCGTTATGCTTTGGTGCGTACAAAAAAGAAAAGCTTCGGTAAAAAGAAGAAGTGGTCCCTTATGCTTTGTTGTGTACAAAAAAGAAAAGCTTCGTCGCTCCGCAAAAGAAGAATTGGTCTCTTATGCTTCGTTGTGTACGAAAAGAAGGGAAGGTGTTTTTTCGCCCTTGGCTCAAAATACTGATTTCGTCCACATCAAAGCGCCTCAGCAGAAGGGTAAGAATATATTACAAGGTATGCACAAAGTTCCTTGAGAACAGTTCAATTGTATTTACAAAAGTTGTTGCAAAAGTATCCTAAGTTTTTCCTATAGTATACTTCTACTGATTTTCATTAAGCTTCAGCTTCGGCGACAGCTTCGGCGGCATATACTTTAAGTATCACCTTCAGCTTCGTCATCCTACATAAATCAAGGTATCGTGAGTAAAAATCAAGTGCAAAGGAGAAAGTAAGTACGAAGTTTCATTTCTTACTGGTTCAAGATGACTTCGAGCTTCGTCTCCAGCCTTCTCCCGCCCGCCTTTTGTCCATATCATTTTTATAAATCTATTTGAGATGCTTCGGGCGAGGTCAGGTATATCATCCAGGATTGATGGAGACAGGGTGAAGTTGGGCCTGTTGACAATTTTTCCATGCTCGCAGCCAGCCTTCAGGAATGCAGCAGCGGTACCCCGAGAAGCTACCCATGCACAGAAGTCGCCGTGCCCGGCTATAACTTCGTCAAGTTCTTCGATTTCAGCTTCAATATGATCGAAGGACTGTGGTAAATTTTCCGCTGAGGGGTTAAACTTCCCGCTGCTGGCTCCAACAGAGTAAAATATCTTTTTTAATCGTTCAATACAATTATTGCTAAACTTCAAGCATTTGTCTTGAAGGCTTGTTAACGATTTCTTCAACTCTGAGCTGGCTTGGACTTTGGCTTCAAGTTTCGAATTAAGTTCTAGCTTCTCCTGATCGAATTGTTTTGATTGACTGATAAGCTTCGAATTCAATTCTGATATCTTAGCCTCAGTCTCTGCCAACAAGCCTTCGGTTGATTGGAGCTCGAAGTCTTTCTTTTCAATGATAGCTGATTGTTCTTTTATCTTGCTCTCTAAATTTTCGATTATAGCTTCGTGTTTTTTGTCCTCCAAGTCTTGTTGCATTCTCAGAGCTTTGCTCAGAAGCAGGCTCTGCAAATAAACAACCTTTGTTAAGGAATATTTCCATTATTAAAAACAACAGACGTCAGAGAAAAGTTGTTTACCTTGAAATTGGAGTAAAATAAGCTGCCGACGATATGTTGTCGTCGGTAGCGGCTGATGTCTGTCTCTAGCTTCGGAAAACCGATACTCTTTGATAGAGTACCGATTACCTTAGCTCCAGTTTGGTCTCGAATGCAGCCTAATTTTTCATCGTCCACACCTCCAAATAGGAGAGCTCCTGGCTTGTAGCCGCAAGATTTGGCATAGTCCTTAAGTTCTTCCATTTCGGCCTTCGACAGTTTTTGCCCAATTAAATTTTGGAATGTGTAGGCTTCGTCGTCCGAAGTGTCCTCGGCTATTTCTTTCCCCTTCCCAGGCACTGTGGCCATGGTTTTTTCAGCGGCAGTGGCAGCTTCTTCTGCAGCCATGTCTTCCAAAATTTTGTCAATGTCCTCAATAGTGGTTTCTAAGTTCACATCTTCGGCTGTAGCGGCTTCGGTAGCCGCGACCTCCGAAGGTGCGACTTCGACGTTTGTGGTCCCTTCAGCAGCTGGTGTTTTTTGAATTGACGCCCTCGGTGGCGTCTTGTCGATAACTTCAGTCACTGCAATAATCCTTTGCCGCTTTGGTTTGGTTACCTTCGTTTGTTCCGGCTCTACCACCTTTCGAAAAAGCTTCGTCAGTTGGAGCCCTAATGGACTTAGCTTCGTGGGCATGGGTTCAGTCATTACCTTTAAAATTTCCTCCACGTCGCTGGCAGAAGGCGGTGTGGGGGTCCCCTCTTCTTCGGATAATTTGCGCTTCGGAGTAGATATTTTTCTTTTCTTGGGAATTTTCTTCTCCTTTGCTGGTCTTTCTTCATCCCTGATCAGAGTTTCGGCCACTCTTTTTCTTTTCTGGCCCTCAGCACCCTTGCTCAACTGCTCATAGTCAGGGTACTCGAAGCCCAGGGCATCAAGCACTCGGTTCAGCCTTCGCTTCGGGCGGGTGCCGAAGGCTGCTGTCATTAGTTGATCTTCTTTTTTGGAATAATTCCCCAAAATTTCATTACACATCACCTCGACCGTGTCCAGCCACTCTTGGCAGGGTTTCTTAAAGTATTGTTTGAATTTGAAGTGATATGGAAGCCGGACAAGTTCCCCCTCCTTCTTCTCCCCCTTCAACTTTGGCATTTCCCATTCTTTCAGAGTAGGGAAGACTCTGAATGCCAACAATTCCTGAACCAGATCCCTGGTACTGATATGTTCTGCAATAATTCCGAATTCATCCATTGCTTGTTGTGTTTGACCCTCTGGTGTCATGTTGCAGTGGGGTCGGGTTTCTCCGAAGATCAGCTCGAGTGGACTTTGCACAAGCTTCTCTTTGTCGTCTTCAACCTTGACATAGAACCATTCTGATTTCCAGCCTGCTGGCCATTTGCTTCGGTAGCTGATCACAGGAAACTTTGCGGTTTTTCGGTAGGCAAAATTGTAGCAATCGAAGTTTTCATGTAGCCCATCTTTTCTGGCCTTTGTTTGATAATGTAATTCATGAACTCGACAGAAACTGTCGGCAAATGGCTCCACTGCTTGGCTTCGGAGGGCCCAAATATAAACGCTTAGCCTAACGATAGCGTTAGGAGTTAACTGGTGAAGGTAGATACCAAACCTCTTCAGTATCTCCGCAATAATCTCGTGAAGAGGGAATCTCAGCCCAGCCTTTAAAAAACTCTTGAAGATGACAATCTCGTCCTTCTCTGGCTTCGGGGTGGTTTCTTCTCTCCCGAAGCGGAGTAGCTTCTTCTGATTTTCATTGAAATAACCTGCTTTCATCATCTTCGAAAGATCAGCTTTTGAAACAGTTGATTTCCCAAAATCCAGGTGACTGGGCTTGCTGGGCATGGCAATGCGGTAGTCATCTTCGGGATCAGTCCCTTCAATGTTTTCTTCTTCTCCTTCGGCAGTTGTCGGGTTTGCTTCAGCAGTGGGCATGTCTTCTGCAGTCACTAGTCCGGAACGCTGCATCGCTTCGGAGATGGGCACAGTGTTCGAACCTTCGGCTTCGTCTCCCTCATGTACAACTTTGGCAGTAGATCGCACTCTCGCCATTTGATTCTGAGTTTGGGAAAGTCAGATACTTTTTCTTTTTTCTTTTCTCCCGAAGCTCTTCTTTCTGACGAAGCAGACGTCGAGATGGACCTTCGTTCGATTCTGAGAATCATGCTTCGGCTGTAGTTAAAAATTTTGGCAGCAAAACAGTGCAAATAGCAATGAATGCTGTGGTAACTTCACACCTACCCGTCTGTTTATATAGTGCTGCAGGTAAGAAGGCGAAGCGGCAGGATTTTTTACACCAAGCGGGCAGTCACTCATACTCGCTGTGCAGTGGACCGCAAAGATCAAACAGTAACTCTGCAAGGTGGGCCTGGCACGCGCTCGGAAGCCGGATCGTTTCTCCGCAACGAGCTCAGGGAAGGTGTTTTTTGGACCTTCGGCTTCCCGAAGCTGAAGAGGCTTTTTTCACGGGTCAAGCTCGTTACGAAAAACGATCTAGCACCGCGAAAGGGGCTACTGTTGGGGCCGTGCTTCGGTGCGCCGAAGGTCTTACACGAAGAAGCAGCTTCGGCTGAAGTCGTTTCCAAGAGATGGCCGAAGGTTCCTTTTCATGGAGCTTCGGCGTTACAAACCGACATAGAGATAGAATGACCTTTTTATCCATAGAGGTCTGAGTCAATGTTGTAAACTTTTGTAAGGGGCATAATTGTAATTTGTCACAGGCTGCGACCTGTGCCTATAAATAGATGAACAGTACCTCTGTACTGTTCACGCGAACCTGTCATTTGCCTTCGCATCACACTTGTATTCTCGCCCTCCTCAGGACCGAAGGTACATTTGTAATTCGAAATCATTTATATTTGTTCATGTTAGTGAAGATGGAAATGATTTTATGATAACATTTAAATGTTTATTGCATACCTCATGATTTATATGAATACTTCGTCCCTCGTTATTATGTTTACGAAGGTATGTCCTTCGTAACCTTCGTCCGAAATTCTTTATATCTCGAAAGGATATAATGGGGTGGAGGACGAAGGACTTTAACACTTAACATTTCCTATGTTGCCTTGTTCTTAACTTTTAGCATTTGAGAACAAGCCCCCAACACACCCCGAGTTAAGTAAGCGTGAGCATGTTGCACCGCCTTAAGTCGTTGCTGACTTAAGTCGATTGCTCCGTTGGCAGGGCATAGTGGTCACCCCGAGTTAAGTAAGCTTGAGCATGTTGCACCGCCTTAAGTCGTTGCTGACTTAAGTCGATTGCTCCGTTGGCAGGGCATAGTGGTCACCCCGAGTTAAGTAAGCGTGAGCATGTTGCACCGCCTTAAGTCGTTGCTGACTTAAGTCGATTGCTCCGTTGGCAGGGCATAGTGGTCACCCTGAGTTAAGTAAGAATGCAAGTCAATCGTGAATGAATTGAGTATCCTTGAGACCTCTTTTTTATTGATGACATATTTCCACTTTATAGAGTACATCATCATCGTCCCAGCAGTTTTGAGGTACAGCTAGGGATAAAACTTTCTGAGGTGTTCTATGTTCCAGGAGTTCCCAACTTCTGTGCCATTCATCTGAGTGAGGCGATACGATCCGGGCCGAGTGACTTCTGCTACCACGAAGGGTCCTTCCCATAAGGGTGATAACTTGTGCCGTCCCTCCCCCGTTAGAATTCGGCAGAGGATGAGGTCTCCTACTGAGAAGAATCGTTGTCGCACAGCCTTGTCGTGATAGCGCCTTAGAGTCTGCTGGTACCTTGCTGATTGGATTATTGCGTTTAACCGTTCTTCCTCGAGTACATCTATATCCTCCAGCCTGGTGGTCTCAGCTTCTGCTATGCTTTCAAAGATCAGCCTTGGCGCCCCAAACTTGAGATCAGCAGGTAGCACTGCCTCCGACCCATAGACCATGAAGAAAGGAGTGTTTCCATGCAAAGCTCGACTAGGTTGGGTTCTTAGGCTCCAAACAACATAGGGTAATTCCCTTATCCACTTTCCTGCGAATTTTTCATTCTTATCGAAGATCTTTTTCCTGAGTGCATCCAAAATCATCCCGTTGGCTCGCTCAACTTGCCCGTTGGCTCTTGGATGGGCTACAGATGCATACTTGATCTGAATGCTCTTTTGCTCGCAGAAGTCAAAGAATTCTGAACTTGTGAAGTTGGATCCTAAATCAGTTATGATGCTGTTTGGTATCCCGAATCTGAATATTATGTCTTGTATGAATTCCACGGCCTTAGCAGAGGTTAGGGAGGCAATGGGCTTGAACTCTATCCATTTAGTGAATTTGTCGATTGCTACCAATACATGAGTCTATCCCCCTTGAGCTTTCTTGAAAGGTCCAATCATATCCAGTCCCCAGCATGCGAAAGGCCAAGTTACTGGTATGGTCTGCAGTTGCTGTGCTGGCATGTGTTGTTGCTTTGACATGTATTGGCAGGCTTCACACCTCTGAACTAACTCGGCTGCATCATTCTTTGCTGTTGGCCAATAGAATCCTGACTTGAAGACCTTCCCAACTAGTGTTCTGGAGGCTGCATGTATTCCACATTGCCCAGCATAGACTTCCTCCAGAAGTTGCTTTCCAGTGGATGGGAGAATGCACTTCATGAAGACACCTGATGCACCCCTTATGTATAATGTCTCCCCAATAAGTGTATAGTGAGCCGACTGTCTTGCAATGCGCTCTGCCAAATTTTTGTCGTCTGGTTCCTCTTCATTCTTTATATACTTAATGATCGGCCTTCTCCAGTCGTCAGGGTCTGACTCGGGTTGATCTATGATGTTGCATTCTTCTGTTTGATCCATTGAGATACTTGGCTGCAGAATTTCTTGCACGAAAACCCCGGGTGGGACCTGAGTTCGACCGGACCCCAGTTTGGACAGTACATCGGCTGCTGTGTTCCGATCTCTTTCTACATGATGAAATTCCAGACCCTCGAATTTATCTTCCAGTTTTCGGACGGCAGTGTAGTATTTTCCCATTGAATCGCTTGAGCAATCCCACTCCTTGTTTATCTGACTGATGACTACCAGAGAGTCTCCGTATACCATTAATCTTTCGACACCCAACGATATGGCAATGTTCAATCCATGGATCAAAGCTTCATACTCGGCTGCATTGTTGGAGGCTGGGAATAGCAACTGGAGGGCGTACTTGAGGTGTTCACCTCCAGGCGCAGTGAAGAGAATCCCTGCTCCTGCTCCCTGCAGCTTTAGTGAGCCATCAAAATACATTTGCCATACTTCTGCAGTCTCCGGGTTGTCTGGCACTTGTTGTTCAGTCCACTCTGATACGAAATCAACCAGTGCTTGAGTTTTGATGGCGGTGCAAGGTCGGAACTCGATGTCATGAGATCCAAGCTCGCAAGCCCACTTGGCTATTCGACCGATGGCTTCCTTGTAGTGAAGAATATCCCCTATTGGAAAACTTGTGACTACTATGACTTTGTGGTCGTCGAAGTAGTGACGCAGCTTGCGGGTAGTTAGAAGTACTGCGTACAATAGCTTCTGAACTTGAGGGTACTTTTTCTTTGAGGGGCCTAGGACTTCACTAATGAAGTAGACAAGATGCTGTATTGGATAGGCATGTCCTTCTTCTACTCGCTCGACTACTAACACGGTGCTTACCACGTGAGTCGTGCAAGAGATATATAGTAGCAAATCTTCAGCTGGTTGAGTTGAAGTGGCTCGCCGAGGTGGTTTCAGTACTGGTGGTGTTGTCAAGAATTTTTCAGAGCATCTAGAGCTTCTTGCGCTTCTGAAGTCCACTGGAATTTATCCACCTTCTTGAGTAACTTGTAAAATGGCAGACCTTTTTCTCCCAGCCTGGATATAAATCTGCTTAGAGCTGCCATGCATCCAGTAAGCCGTTGAACCTTCTTTTGCGATCGAGGTGCTTCCATCTTCATGATAGCTTCAATCTTATCTGGATTAGCTTCAATTCCCCGGTGGCTGACAATAAACCCGAGCAACTTTCCGGCTGGTACCCCAAAAACACATTTCTCGGGATTAAGCTTCCATCTATACCGCCTCAGACTGTTGAAAACCAGTTGCAAGTCTTCGATGAAGTCTTTCGAGTCCTGTGTTTTGATTACCACATCATCCACATAGGCTTCCACATGCTTGCCCCAGTGATCGGCTAAGCATGTTTGAATGGCTCTCTGGTAAGTTGCTCCGGCGTTTTTGAGGCCAAACGGCATGGAGGTATAACAGAAAGCACCAAACGGAGTAATGAATGCCGTTTTTTTCTTCATCTTCCTTCGCCAGACTAATCTGATGGTATCCAGAATAGCAATCCAGGAAAGACAGCATAGAACATCCAGCGGTGGAGTCCACCACCTGATCTATCCTCGGGAGCCCGAAAGGATCCTTCGACAGTGTTTGTTGAGATCAGTATAATCAACACACATGCGCCAATCCACTTTATTCTTTTTGAGTACAAGGACAGGGTTGGCTAACCACTCGGGATGTAATACTTCTCTAATGAATCCAGCTGCAACCAAGCGAGCTAACTCAGCGCGAATGGCTTCTCTCTTGTCAGGCGTGAAACGACGTAGTTTTTGCCGAATCGGCCTTGCCTGGGGGTAAACCTTCAGTTTGTGCTCGGCCAGTTCTCTTGGGACTCCCGGCATATCCGCAGGTTGCCATGCGAATACATCTCGGTTATCTTGCAGAAACCGGACGAGCGCGCTTTCCTATTTGTCATCCAAGCTGGAACTGATGATAGCCGTCTTGCGCTCATCAGCGAACCCCAGGTTGATTCTCTTGGTTTCTTCAGTCGGCCGCATAGAGGTCGCGGTCTGAGCTTCGCTTGCCGGTACTGTGAGGTCTTCCTCAGGCTTAGAGTTCGCCATTGTGGAGGGAGCTGTTGATGGCTTGGCGGTGAGGGCTGCTTGAATAGCTACTCGGAAACACTCTGCGGCGCCTTGGAAGTCGGCGCGCACAGTTATGATCCCTTGCGGTCCTGGCATCTTCAGTATCATGTATGTGTAATGCGGAATGGCCATGAACTTGGCCAATCCCGGCCTCCCGATGATGGTGTTGTACCCGCAGTCGAAGTTCGCCACTTCAAACCTCAGGAACTCGGTTCTGTAGTTCTCCGGAGTTCCGAAGGTGACTGGCATGTAGATGTGGCCCAGCGGGTATTCCCCTTCCGTCGGCACGATGCCGAAGAAAGGAGTGTCCGACTCGTGGAGCTCTTTGAGGTGAACTCCCAAGCCTTGGAGTGTCTGGGGGAAGGTGACGTTGATGCTGCTCCCCCCGTCCACTAACACCTTCTTCACCCGGCTCTCTCGGATCACCGGATCGACGAGAAGCGGGTATTTTCCCGGGTGGTCGAAGTTGAGCCATTGATCTGCCCGAGTGAAGGTGATCGGGTGCTCCGACCACCGGTATGGGGCGGGAGGGCCGATGGTCGCCACCAGTATCTGGCGATCGTTGAGCTTTTGCTGTCTTCTGCTCTCCTGCGATCCGTGTCCGCCGAAGATGACGTTGACCTCCCTGTCAACGCGTGGAAAAGCTCCTCCTCCTCCTCCCTCCTCCTGCCGATGGGGTTGTCGTGGTTCATCTGGTTCTCCCCTCGGCGGAGGAGGAGGTAGAGGTTGGAAGGGTCGGCCGTGTCCGACGGAGTGCTTGAAGTCTCGGCAGTTACGAAGAGTGTGGCGCATGTCCTTGTGGTACGGGCACTGGGTGTCGAGGATGTCGTCTAGCGTGCGTTCGCCTCCACGAGGTCCTCCTCGAGCGCGAGAGGCAGGTGGTCCGGCAGCGTGCACTTCTTCGCGAGGCCTCTTCTCCCATCGCTTGTCGGGTTGTTGGTTTGTGTCGTGTCGTGGTGCTGCTGGTGCGGGCTTTGCTCCTCCGATGAGATCCTGGGCTCGCTCGTCGGCGGTGATGTAGAGGTCGGCTTCCCGGAACAGTTCCTCGGAGGTAGTTGGTGCCTTCTGTAGTATGGCTCGGACGAAAGCCGAGTCATTGGATCCTCTGTAGAAGTCCTCGATCACGGCCGCCTCCGTGACCTCGGGGATACGATTTCTCATGGTTTGAAACCTCTTGAGGTACGACCGGAGAGTCTCGTCCCCCCGACGCTTGATGGATTTGAGGTCCCACGGTTGTGCCGGCTTGTCGGAGAGGGACTGAAAGTTGGCGGTGAAACGTCGACTGAAGTCGCCCCAGACGTCGATGCAGTGTCGGGGTAGATGTCGCAGCCATTGCAGCGCGTCTTGCCCAAGGACAATGGGTAAGTACGCGGTCATCACGTCCTCGGACGCCCCGGCAGCTCGAGCAGCGGTGGTGTAGACGGCTAGCCAACCCCATGGATCCTGCTTAGGTTCATATTTGTCAACATTGGATACCTTGAAGTTGGGAGGCCATTGGATGGCCCTAAGGCGCGGAGTAAGAGCGGACACTCCGCACGTGTCCTCCTGTCGTCGGGGACAATGTCTGTCCCGGGGAGGGGAGTTGTGATTGTGGTTCCTCGACCGCCCCCGGGTGATTCCGCTAGTTGAGGCCGTTGCCGACTCAGTTCTGGTAGCTTGGCTCTGGGTCGGGATGCCGTGATCCCGGTCATACTCCTCCCGACGGCGAATCTCGTTCTCATGCCGCCGCTCGCGTGAAGCATTGATGGAGCTTCGCGCGTCTCGGCGACTGTTGATGGCGTGTCGTAGGTCGTTCGGCGGGTGAGCAAGCGGTAGAAGATGGTTGGCCGCCTGGGTGAACAGTCGTCGGTAGCCATCGGCGTCAGGAGTCCGTGGAAGTCCCTCAGCTATCCGAGCCAGTACCCCTCCGACTTCGCTCGGCGTGTTCATAGCTCGGGCGAAGTCGGGATTTAGGTTGCGCCCGAAGAATGGATTCTCTCGACGCTGCCTTGCATCCTGTTCAGCCTGTTCCTGAGCTCGTCGGCGATCACGTCGTCGGGAGTTCCTTCGTTCTCTGAAGACGCGTTCTTCCGGAGTTTCTCCTACCTCCGAGACCTCGTCTCGCGAGACAGGCTGTTCCGGATTCTGCTCTCCAGCTGCGTGATGTCGTCGAACGTTCCTGCGCTGGTTCCTCCGTCGACGGGACTCTCGTTGAGGCGGTTCCTCCCCGGGTACAGTCGGCTCGTCGTCGGAGATAATGGGCGACTCCGCTCTCCCGATGAAGAGGACGTCGGGGTAGAACGGTGCTGCTGTCGTGGTGATCTTCTTCCCGTCCCCCTTTGAGGCATGAGGGACGGAAAGAACAACTTGCTTCCCCCCGGTTACCTTTTTTCTTGCGATCTGTGTCCACTCTTTTGTCGGAGAAGTAGGCAGCGGAGTTCTCCGGGTCAGCGAGCTCTCGGCTCCCGGCTTTCCGGAGACGATCCTCATCCGGAGAGCTGGAGGTTGTGCTTCTCCGGTATTTTCGGAGTTTGTTGGGGGAGACCTTTTTTCCGGTGGATCCGCGATACGGTGCAGAATTCCTTCTTCATCCGCTACAAATGAGATTGTTCTGAAGCAGAGCACGGATCCGGGACGCAGGGTGTCGGCGTTCCGAGACCGGGGGGTCCTCGAGCCGACGAGTGAGAGTGCCGCGTGCCCCAGCCCAGATGGGTCGAGCGCGTGGAGCGAGCGCAAAGGGGGGAACGGAGTGAGAGAGAGGTCGGTGGCCGGAGCCGGATCGCGAGGGAGTCGGAGAAATTCCCACGGCCTTCGTGTTCGTCCCGCGCCCAGGTCGGGTGCGCTTGCAGTAGGGGGTTACAAGCGTCCGCACGAGGTGAAGGGAGAGGGCGGCCCCGAGAGAGCGCCTGCCCCTGCCTTTCGTCCCCGCGAGGCCAACCTTTTCTAAGAAGGCCCTGGCCCTTCCTTTTATAGTCGTAAGGAGAGGGTCCAGGTGTACAAGATGGGGGTGTAGCAAGGTGCTACGTGTCTAGCGAGGGAGAGCTAGCGCCCTATGTACATGCCCAGGTGGCAGCCAGAGAGATCGTGGCACCCTGTTGGAGTGGCGTCGTGGCTGTTGGAGGAGTAACGGAGCCGGACGGGGGGACAGCTGTCGAGGTGGCTGGGTCCTTGCTGACGTTCTCCTGCTTTCGTAAGGGAGCTGGGGGCCGCCGTCGTCATGATCTAGCGGGGCGCCATCATGGCCTATCTGGCATAGCTGGCCAGATGGGACGCCGGTCTCGTTCTCTGCGACCCAAGTCGGCTCAGGGCAGGGTGATGATGACGCTTCCTGTTGACGTGGCGGTCTCGTATCCTAGGTCGGGTGTCGTGGAGGCTCCTCCGAGGCTGTGGCCGAGTCCGTCCTGCAAGACAGAGACAGAGTCCGAGCCCTGGTCGGGCGAGGCGGAGATTATTCGGCAGAGGCCGAGGCGGAGTCCGAGCCCTGGGTCGGGCGAGGCGGAGGTCGCCGTCTTCCGGGGCCTTGGCCCGAGTCCGAGCCCTGGGTCGGGCGGAGCGGAGTTCGCCGTCTTCCGAGGCCTTAGCCTGAGTCCGAGCCCTGGGTCGGGCGGAGCGGAGTTCGCCGTCTTCCGAGGCCTTAGCCTGAGTCCGAGCCCTGGGTCGGGCGGAGCGGAGTTCGCCGTCTTCCGAGGCCTTAGCCTGAGTCCGAGCCCTGGGTCGGGCGGAGCGGAGTTCGCCGTCTTCCGAGGCCTTAGCCTGAGTCCGAGCCCTGGGTCGGGCGGAGTCTCCTATGGCACCACTGGCGAAGTCTGGCCGCCCGTCGGTCTTACCTTTTGTGTTAAACGCCCTGGTGACTCGGTCGGTTGGTGCGGTGATTTAGTCAGGGTTTCTCCTTATCGGAGGCGGGGCCTAGGGCGAGCCGGGGATGCGCCTGCCGTGAAAGAGGAGACCTCAGGCGAGACGGAGTCATCTTAGGGTCGGCTGCCCTCGCCCGAGGCTAGGCTCGGGCGTGGCGTGGTCAAGTCACTCGTGTGGACTGATCCCTGACTTAATCAAACCCATCAGGCCTTTGCAGCTTTATGCTGATGGGGGTTACCAGCTGAGAATTAGGCGTCTTGAGGGTACCCCTAATTATGGTCCCCGACAGTAGCCCCCGAGCCTCGAAGAGAGTGTTAACACTCGCTTGGAGGCTTGCATCGCACTTTTTTGCAAGGGGACCAGCCTTTCTCGGAGGTACCTTGTTCCGGTGGGTGCGCGCGAGCGCACCCGCCGGGTGTAGCCCCCGAGGCCTCGGAGGAGTGGTTTCACTCCTTCGAGGTCTTAATGCCTTGCGCAATGCTTCGGCGTGACTAGCGGTTCCCTCATGCGAGCAGGGCGTAACCCAGGTGCACTGTCGGGGCCCAAGTTCTCGGGCTGGTATATTGACGCTGTCAACGGTTCGGCCGGAGCCAGGTTTGCGAGAGCAGCCCCCGAGCCTTCGCACGGAGCGAGAGGACGATCAGGGACAGACTCGACTTTTTATATACGCCCCTACGTCGCCTTTCCGCAAGGAGGAGGGGGGGAGTGCGCCATGTTACCCTCGATGGGCACCGAACATGGTGTCTCCGGTGAGCTGCGATCGGGTAATCCGAGTGGACGTCCGTGCCCCGTTCGTTAGGGGTCGGCTAGGGGCCCGGAGGCACGCCCAAAAGTACCTGCGGGTGATCTGCCGGACCCGGTCCCCTAGCGACGGGGTCCGAGGGCTCGTTGCCTCCCTCCGATGGGATTCCGTTACAGAGTCGTTCCCGCTGGTCTCGGAAATGTCCTAGGGTACCTCGGGAGCGCAGCCCGAGCCTTGGTTATGTATCGAACGTACCCCTGGTCATCCCTCGCTCGGCGTCTGAGGCGGCTGTGAACCCTTCGACAGGCCAGCCTTCGAACCCCTGATCAGTAGGGGGCACGGAGCCCTAGTAGCCTGAGGCGGTCATGGAACCTTTCGGGGGCCGACCTTCGAACCCCTGACCAGTAGTGGGTGTCGGGCCCACGCGATCTGAGGCGGCTGTTGAACCCTTCGGGGGGCCAGCCTTCGAACCCCTGATCAGTAGGGAGGCTCGGGGCCTAGTTCCTTCACGGGGAAGGATCCCTTTGGGGTTATCCCCCTTCTCGGTCCCTGTTGCAAGAGATAGAGAAAGAAGGAAAAGGGAAAAAGGGATTCGAAATTGAACTTCGTGGCGTACCTTTCTCGGCGTGGCCGTTTTTGGCGGAGGCGAAGCGCCGCCAGCTGCCCCTGCCAGAAACGTCACCTATTTCGCCGTGGAGTTAATGCGCTGGGGTGAGTAGTTGGTGAGGTTGCCGTTGCGTGCGCGAGCCGTTCGAGGGACGGCTGTCTCGCTTCGCGTTTTTTGAACCGCGCGTCCGGTTCGGGCGATGCGTTGGAACCGTCTCGCCCTTGGTCCTTTATGTACCCCTGAGAGGGTCCTGTGACGATTCTCGACTCCACTTTTCGCCTTCTTCTCAGGTTTTTTGCAACCTGAGAGATCTAGCCAGGAAAAGGAAACCGCCTTCCCCTGTTCTTCACGCCGCCATTCCTTCTGCCTTGGCGATGGCCGACCGGGTGACCATCCTCTCGCCGCGCGACCCGTGGCCCTCCTCCACGGTGACGGCGGGTGACCTGGGGGACCTCGTCGACGAGGGTTTGCTCCGCCCCCTCACCGATAAGGAGCGGCCGGAATGGATCCCTCCCTCGGGCGAAGTTGCTCCGTCCCCTCCGCCGGGGTATGTCGTGAGCTTCATCTCCTTCCATGAGCGGGGGTTTGGAATGCCGTCGAGCCGCTTCATGCGGGCCATCCTGTTCCACTACGGGGTGGAACTACACAATCTTACCCCCAACTCCATCGCACAAGCCGCTATCTTTGTAGCGGTGTGCGAAGGGTATCTGGGGATCGCCCCCCATTGGGATTTGTGGACTCACCTCTTCTTTGCTGAGCTTTTTGCTTCGTCGACGAGGGAGAGGAAGGTCCGTGCGGCGGTGCGGGCCGGCGGCTGCACCCTTTTGTTGAGGCAGTCACGGGCGTTGCAGTATATCCCTGCCGTCCTTTCGTCCTCAAACAAGGGCTGGCAGCGCCGGTGGTTCTATCTCCGCAATGACGGAGAGTCGCTCCCGCCGTTCTCTCAGCGGGTCGTCACCGCCGCCCCCGACGCCTGGCGTCACGGGACTCCACACGAGAGGCAGAAGAAACTCGAACCTCTTCTCCAGGCTCTGAAGGTGTTGCGGGAGGAAGGGCTCACCGTCGCGGGAGTGGTTGCCGCCATCCACCGCCGGAGGGTGCTTCCCCTGGCGGAGCGGCGGTTGCCGCTTTGGGAGATGACCCAGGAGGCCGACTGGGAGGGGTCACGGATGTCCCCTGATCCTCTTCCCCACGACGCCCTCTATCGGCGGGTGTCGGTCGCGATGGGGAAGCCGGACCCCCATGCCCTCTCCCAGCCTCGAATGCGCCCCGACCAGGGGTGCGTCGCTCTGGTGAGTGCTCGTCCTTTCCTTCTTCATATACCGGGTCGCTCCCGATTCTGACTATCGATTTCCTTTCCCCCCCCCCCCTTTTAGGAGGTGGGGCGGCACAAACCCTCCCTGCCGCCGGTCCCGGAGGACGCGGTGGGTCGGGCGGCGAGGCGGGTCGCCGCGGAGGAGGAGAAGAAGAAGAAGGACGCGGAGAAGGCTCGGGCCCGCAGGCGGAGGCGGGCTCGAGACGCCCTGGAGAAACGCCGTCGTCAGCAGGAGAGGGAAGGGCTTCCCAGGGAGCCGTCGCCGGAGACGTCCGATGATGACGACGACGTCGACGATGAAGAGGAGGAGGACGACATGGCCGCACGTCTCGGCCTCAGCCCCGGCTTGGGATGTGGCCGGGGGTCGTCGAGCCAGCCCCCGAGCGGGCCTACATCGTCGGTCCCTGGTGCCGAGGTGCCGGATCCCCGACCTGAGGAGCAGGGGCAACCCGAGAGGGTTCTCGTCTCCCCGGCTGGGGGAGCTGACGTCACTCCAGGGAGCCGAGCCGAGGGGTCCGTTCCTCGGGAGCTGTTGCCCGCGCCGGCGGCATGCGGGAGCGGTCCTCAGGTTGTCATGGCGGTGCCTGGGCAGTCCGCCACCCGGGCCTCAGGGGTGTCCGAGGCGAGGGCGGCGCCGGGGCTGTTGGTGAAGCGGACCACGGCGGTGGTTCCAGGAAGCGGGAGCCAGGAGACCTCCCCCCAGACGCCGTGGATCATGATCCGGAGCGGGTAGGTACCTTGGAATCTTTCCGTCCCGGCGCTTCATCCATATGTACGGGCCGTAATCTTCCCTTACTTGTTTTCTTCAGCAAACGGAGCCATGGCCCCACCGACCTGGCGCCTCGGAAGGCCCTCAAGACGGCGTTTGTCCAGGCAGCTGGCGCCACCTCGGGCTCTCCCGCTCAGCCGACCCTTTCGCAGGGTGCCCCGCAGCGCGGGGCTCAGGCGTCGCATATTTCGGGGGAGCAGGTCCCCGAGGTGGGCTCCTCTGCTGAGGTGGCCACCGTGACCGGGGAGGCGGCCAGCGCCGATGCGGTCACGAGCTCGCCAGCCATGTTGGCCATGCCGGTGGCTGCCGCTACCGCAGCCGGCACCGTTCCGGTCGGAGAGCGCCCAGTCGGCGCCGACGTCGGGACGGCCGCGGCGTCGGCGCCCGAGGCCTCGGGAGAGGTGGGCGCGGATGCGCAGCGTTCCCAGGCGGGCGGCAGCCTTGTCGTTGTGGGGCGGAGCCCCGAGGCCCGGGGCCAGTTGCTCCGATTCCGGACCCGTGAGGCTTCGGACCCCATCTTCGTTCTTGACGACGAAGAGGAGGACCAGTCCTGGGACGAGCTCCGCAAGCGTGCTGAGGCGACAGTGGGGTTGCTCCGATCGTCGCTGGAGGTTCTCTGCGAGGACGTCCCCAAAATCCTTCAGGTAATGGTTTCAGACATACCTTCTTGCTTCCGCGAGCGAGGCGTTCGTCGTGAAATCTTGTTTTCCTTTCTAGGACCTGACGGACCGGAGCGCCGCCAAGTCGTCGTTCATTCGCCGCGAGGCCGTCGTCTGGGGCTCACTGCGGTCCCTGAGGACTTCGCTCGCCGGGGCTACCGTGCGCCTCTCTCAGCAAGACGCTAAGATAGCGGACCTCCAGTTGCTTTGTGCTGACCTGAAGGCCGAGGCGGCGGCAGCGTGCACGGAGCTTGCCCAGGTTGCCGAGGAGCGGGACCAAACTCGGGGCCGAGCTGCCGAAGCTGAGAGCCGGGCCCAGATCCTTGCGGCCGATCTGGTCGCAGCCTAAGTCGCAGCCTCGGAGCAGCACGTTCGAGCCAGAGGTATGGCTCGACCGTCCTCGGTTCTCAATCCTGTCCGTTTCTTCCGCTTGGGTTTGAGATCTTTCTTCTGGTTGTTCGCAGAGCTCGAGTCTGCCCTTGATGAGTCTGCCAAGGCTCTCGCCGAGGCGCTCGACGGGGCTGCTGAGCAAAGGGAGGCCGATCTTGCGGCTATGTCCGAGGCCGTCTCGGAGGTCTATCGGAAACTCGGTCCCGGCGACGTCCCTTCAGGGAGCTCTCCCCAAAGCCGTCTTCAAGCCCTTGGCGATTACGTGCGTGGCAAAGTCCGCGGGGCGCTGCACCACGGCGTCAGGCGGGCCTTCGCCGTGCTCGCTTCCCACTACGTCGTGGACTTGGAGCGGGTCAGTGAGGGGTACTGTCTGCCTGACGAGGACGAGGCAGCCCTGGCGGAGATTCAGCGGCTCGACGCGGTCGCTGCGGGTCCGAGCGCGTCGCTGGCGACCGTCTTCGAAGCGGAGATCCTTCCTCCTGCGCCGCCACCGGAAGCGGAGGTGGGCTTTACCGACGGCGGGGGCGGAGTTGAGGGCGCGGCTCCTGCCCGAGGCGACGCCTGATTTTAGTTGGGACAATTTCTGATGGGTGTGTGATTTGCCGTGGCCACTGGGGCCTGAACATTTTACTTCTTCTTTCGTGAAGTCATGCTTCTTTTCGTTTCGATTTTCGCGCCTGGCCCGTAGTGTCGACAACAGGGTGATTCCCCGAGCTGGGTCCTTTTTCGCGGCAGGCGACGAGCGAGGCGTCCCTAGCCCGGAAGCATAGGTGCTCCTCAGCTCAGTCGGTCTCGCCACTCTACTCGTACCCCAACTCGCTCCTCAGGACTCTGTTTCTGGCGCATCCGGGAGAACGCGGAAAACCCTTCTTGACCGAAAAAAGAGCTTTTCTGACGCGGAACGGTACGTTCGAACCCGATGAGAGGGGTTCCCCTTTTTTAGCCCCCGAGGGAGGGTCGGGCTCTGTCGGGGCGAGGCCGACCCTTCCTTGATAATTGATTCGTATGTATGAGTGGGGAAAGGGCGCAGCCCCCGGGTGTCGTTCGCGCAGAGGCCGTTTGGCGAGTCGGGCTCCTGCCCAGATATGCGGCGAGTGCTCGGTGACATCCCCGGCATGGCGGGCACGCCCGAGGGACCCTATGCAAACACGTCAATGTTTGCGCGAGGGAAGCCGCCAAGCACTGCTTCCTATCTAGGGCCGAGCCCAGAGCCGATCCGGACACGCCTGGAGGCGTCGCCACTGGGGTCGAGAAGGACGGCCTTAACCGTCTCCGCTGGCTCGAAGTTGCCGGCATGCCGCTTCACATCCGGCACCTCTCGGGAGAGGCTTTCCGGGTCGGCAATGAGGGCCTCGGACTCGGCGAGGGCCTCGGCGTACTCCACGCACTCCACATCGCATTCGAATGCGTGTTTGTACGTGGGGCCGACGGTGATGACCCCGTTGGGGCCCGGCATCTTGAGCTTCAGGTAGGTGTAGTTGGGGATGGCCATGAACTTCGCGTAGCATGGCCTTCCCAACACCGCGTGGTAGGTCCCTCGGAACCCGACCACCTCGAACGTCAAAGTCTCCCTTCGGAAGTTGGAGGGTGTTCCGAAGCAGACAGGGAGGTCGAGCTGTCCGAGGGGCTGGACACGCTTCCCGGGAATGATCCCGTGGAAGGGCGCAGCGCCTGCTCGGACAGACGACAAGTCGACGCGCAGGAGCTTGAGAGTCTCGGCGTAGATGATGTTGAGGCAGCTGCCCCCATCCATCAGGACCTTGGTGAGCCTGACGTCGCCAATGACAGGATCGACGACGAGCGGGTACCTCCCCGGGCTCGGCACGTGGTCGGGGTGGTCGTCCTGGTCGAAGGTGATGGGCTTGTCGGACCAGTCTAGGTAGACTGGCGCCGCCACCTTCACCGAGCAGACCTCCCGACGCTCTTGCTTACGATGCCGAGCCGAGGCATTTGCCACATGCCCTCCGTAGATCATGAAGCAGTCGCGGACCTCGGGGAACTCTCCTGCTTGGTGATCCTCCCTTTGGTCGTCGTCGTGAGCCTTGCCACCCTCGGCGGGTGGCCCGGCCCGATGGAAGTGACGCCGAAGCATGACGCACTCTTCGAGGGTGTGTTTGACGGGCCCCTGATGGTAGGGGCACGTCTCCTTGAGTGCCTTGTCGAAGAGGTTTGCACCTCCGGGGGGTTTTCGAGGGTTCTTGCGCTCGGCGGCGGCGACAAGGTCAGCATCGGGAACGTCGCGTTTCGCTTGCGACTTCCTCCTGCCTTTCTTCTTGGCGCCGCGCGGAGCAGACGCCTCGGGAGCATCTTCCGACGGGCGGCCCTGGGGCTGCTTGTCCTTTCGGAAGATGGCCTCTACCGCCTCCTGGCCGGAGGCGAACTTGGTAGCGATGTCCATCAGCTCGCTCGCCCTGGTGGGGGTCTTGCGACCCAACTTGCTCACCAGGTCGCGGCAGGTGGTGCCGGCGAGGAACGCGCCGATGACATCGGAGTCGGTGATGTTGGGCAGCTCGGTGCGCTGCTTCGAGAACCGCCGGATGTAGTCCCGAAGGGACTCTCCCGGCAATTGCCGACAGCTTCGGAGGTCCCAGGAATTCCCGGGGCGCACGTACGTGCCCTGGAAGTTCCCGGCGAAGGCCTGGACCAGATCCTCCCAGTTGGAAATCTGCCCTGGGGGCAGGTGCTCCAACCAGGCACGAGCGGTGTCGGAGAGAAATAGGGGGAGGTTTCGGATGATGAGGTTGTCATCGTCCGTCCCACCCAGCTGGCAGGCCAGGCGGTAGTCTGCAAGCCACAATTCCGGTCTCGTCTCCCCCGAGTACTTCGTGATAGTAGTCGGGGGTCGGAATCGGGGCGGAAACGGCGCCCGCCGAATGGCTCGGCTAAAGACCTGCGGACCGGGTGGTTCGGGCGAGGGACTTCGATCCTCCCCGCTGTCATAACGTCCCCCACGCCTGGGGTGGTAGCCTCGGCGCACCCTTTCGTCGAGGCGTGCCCGACGGTCACGATGAGGGTGCTCCTCACCGAGGTGGCCCGGGGCCGCAGGCGCGGTGTTGCGCGTGCGCCCGGTGAAGACCGAGGCTTCCCGCGTGAGTCGGGAAGTCGCGGCACGAGGATCCGGGGTGTATCCCCGCCTTCGAGAGGCAGAGCTCTCTGCCCGCCGGGCCGCAGCGCCTTCCAGGAGATGCCTGAGTTCTCCCTGGATCCGCCGTCCCTCGGTGGTTGATGACTCCGGCATCGCGCGGAGGAGCATTGCTGCAGCGACCAGGTCCTGGCCAGTCCCGCCGGATGCGGGTGGCGGTTTGTCCCTGGCATCGTTGGCGATGCGGTGCTGGAGACCTTGGGGCAAGTGACGTATTCCTCCGGCCGGGGGTTGGCTCGCCCATACCTGCCCGATGTTCTGACGGATTGCCTCGAGCGCTCCTGCTCCTTCATCGAACCCGGCCTGCGCCCCGCGGACTTGCTCGAGCTGTGGGTCGTGACCTCCCGCCGAAGCGGGGACCACAGCTAGCTCCCGCGGGATGTCAGCGCGAGGCGCTGGCCTAGGGGGATCACCATCCTCCGGCATGCCGAGACAGCCGCCTCCGGAGGGATCCCCTAGCTCGATGTGGAAACATTCGCGACTCAGGCCGCAGTCCTTGTCGCCAAGGCTGCGGCTGCCGTCGGAACAGTCGGAGAGGCAGTAGTCACATGCGGTCATGAAGTCCCGCATGGCACTAGGGTTGCCAGATCCGGAGAAATCCCAGCAGATGCTGGGGTCGTCGTCTTCCTCGGACCCAGAGGGTCCGTAGGTCGAGACACCCGTCAATCGGTCCCAAGGCGACCGCACAGGAAACCCCAGAGAGGTTGCACTCGCCTCAATGTGAGCGCCCGCCAAAGCGAGATCGCCAGGCGGGCTGAGGCCGAGTCGAAATAACGAAAGATGGGTAGCAGTCGATACCTTTTTGTCGACGAGGAGCGATGAAGTCGCGTCGGGGGCTGACCGCGTCGTCGTCTTGGGTCCGAGGGCGACGTCCTGCAGGCCTTCCGTGAGCGTGCTGGCGTCGTCCACTTGCTCGGAGTCGACGTGTTGCGGGGGGATGGCGCTCGCGTCTGCCTTGAACGCGAGGGCGACGCTTGGCGTGTCCTCCGTCGAGGCGCCGGGGATGTCGATTTGCCCGACAGCCGTCGGAGCGCGACCTCCCGCTCGGCCCCGGTTGCCCTGCCTCCTCCTCCTTCGACGGCGAGGGAGAGGATGGGGCGAGCTCGAAAGTTGTCCTTCCCCTACGCGGGAAAGACGTCGTCGATTCCGCCGCCAGCGGGCGGGCTGTCCGCCATCAATGTCGTCGTCGCGCGGCGGTGGAAGGAGTATCATGTCGTAGTCGCCGTCGAGCGAGATGAACTCGAGGTTCCCGAAACGGAGCACCGTCCCGGGTTGAAGAGGCTGTTGGAGACTGCCCATCTGGAGCTTGACGGGAAATCGAACGTCAACACGCAGCGCAGCCCCTACCTGGCGCGCCAACTGTCGGCGTTCCGAGACCGGGGGGTCCTCGAGCCGACGAGTGAGAGTGCCGCGTGCCCCAGCCCAGATGGGTCGAGCGCGTGGAGCGAGCGCAAAGGGGGGAACGGAGTGAGAGAGAGGTCGGTGGCCGGAGCCGGATCGCGAGGGAGTCGGAGAAATTCCCACGGCCTTCGTGTTCGTCCCGCGCCCAGGTCGGGTGCGCTTGCAGTAGGGGGTTACAAGCGTCCGCACGAGGTGAAGGGAGAGGGCGGCCCCGAGAGAGCGCCTGCCCCTGCCTTTCGTCCCCGCGAGGCCAACCTTTTCTAAGAAGGCCCTGGCCCTTCCTTTTATAGTCGTAAGGAGAGGGTCCAGGTGTACAAGATGGGGGTGTAGCAAGGTGCTACGTGTCTAGCGAGGGAGAGCTAGCGCCCTATGTACATGCCCAGGTGGCAGCCAGAGAGATCGTGGCACCCTGTTGGAGTGGCGTCGTGGCTGTTGGAGGAGTAACGGAGCCGGACGGGGGGACAGCTGTCGAGGTGGCTGGGTCCTTGCTGACGTAAGTTTGTAGTTGAAGTATTGAAGACCTACCAAGTTTTCCTTCACCATCTAACCCCCGAAGCTATATTGAGGATGGGAATCTTCATCTGGGCAGCGAAAAGCCAAGGGATAGAACCAAGTGCGAAGTGTTTCTGTAGCATTCATGAACTTTTGTATGAGACAAAATCCTTGGGGAAAGAACAATATCATAACAACTTCGGTTGTTATGGGTTTATTGCCCGTCCCAATGCCAGTCACCCTATGCCGACGTTTCAGAAGAGATGGCCCGAGAATTGGATGGAAGAATGGTTTTATGTGAAGAACGACTTGTCAGCGAGGGACGATATTAAGGAAGTTATTATGCGCCCCATTTGGTCCCGCTTCGGCCTCCGAAGGCCGAAGGTTGAAATTGATGAAGCCACCAAAGCATGCCAGAAGGCATTTGGTACTGTCTGTTTTTTCATTGGTACAAGAGACTCAATCCAGGAGCATATAGCCTTCAGAGTATGGCCACTTGTAGAGAACTGGGAAATGCCGAAGGAAACTGTTGCCGAATCAAGCGAAGGTGAGCTGGTCCGGCTAAAGTATACTTTCAGATATGGGGATAAATTCGACGAGCCAAACGATGACTGGTTAAAATGCATCGAAGTAACAAGTGATGAACTGCTTGGATCATATTCCAAGGCAGAAGATAATGCATTGTCCACAGCCTTCAGAAGTCGGGGAAAAAGAGATTGAACAGAGTTTTTGACGCTATTGGCTTCGTCTATCCCGACTACCGCTATCCACTGTGGGGGCAAGGGAAGAAGAGGAAAGCTACTGCTATGGTCACCTCGGCCGAACCTGTGTCGAAGGCTACAAGCAAAAAGATGAAGGTACTTACCCACCGGCCATGCTATATTGAGCCAACCGTGGTGCCTGAATTTGTTGGGGGGGCTTCTTCAGCTGCTGAGCCAAGAGAACCCGCTCCTCCCACATAGAAAACTGAAGAGCCGGTTGAAATGCCGAAAGTATCCTCAGCCGAGTTGGCTAAGTTGAAGACTGATAAAGATAAAGCTGAAAAGCCAAGCATTAAAGAAACAAAAGCGCTAGAAATTCTAAGCCCTTCATCAGAAGTAACAGTGCTGAGGGCACAAAAAAGTTCTGCCGCAACTCCCAAGAGGAGAAGGATGGCAAATGTACTAGATGTGTTAGAATCAGTAAAGACTTTGAGCTCTACTCCTTCAAGGAAAGTTGTGGAGGCTTCAAAAGTGCCAACCGAAGCTGAAACAAAGCCGGCCGAAATTGAAGCTGCAGTAATCCAAGCTGATACCGAAGCTGGGCCTTCAGAGCTTGCTGAGAAAAGGCCTTCAGAAATTGAAGAAAAGGCAACAGAAGTGAGGGCCACGGAGTGAGTTTTGCCTGAAAAGGTTACCACTCCTGCTCCCGAAGCTTTAGAAGAGACCATTGATTATATCATCCGCCATGCTTCGGGAAAGGGACTCTCTAAGGAAGAGAAATGAGAGGCTCAACATTATGCCCAAAAACTGAAATACCCGAAGGGGGGCACTAGTGTTCAATGGCAGCGGGGAGGAAGATTTTTTGTACTGTCTCCCGGATAATAAAGAAATATCCGTCTATCGGGAGATTAGTAGAAGCTTTGGATTTCCGAAGCTAGAAGAAGGCCTTTCGGTGTTGTCAAAGGATGAATTGGCTGACAGTTTAGCATATAATAGCATAAAGGTATAAAAGCTAGTTTTGTATTTGAAAACGAATTGCTTCATTTGCTTATACCCGATCTTGTCCTCCTCTTGCGGGGCCTAATCCTTAGCAATGCCCTTAGAGCACAGAAAGACATTGAATATGAAGGGTATACAATGGCTCTGAACAACCTTCGTTCAGAGGTGATTGAACTAAGGAACAAAGGCCTTGAAAAAGACAAGATATTAATTTCATTGATAAACAAAATAAAAGAAGACGACACTAATTCCAAGGCTCAAGCTGAGGTCCAAAAGAATGAGATCGAAGAGCTTCAGAAACAACTAGCAGAAGCCAAGGAAAAATGCGCTGTTGCAGAAGCTGATCGAGAGGCCAGTGAATATTAGAAAAATTATATTGAAAAACAGTTAAATAAATTCGCGCATCCAAGGAAAGATGTTTTGAAATATTTTTGGGCTGCGTGAAGAAGATAAAGGCTAGCTTCGCCAACGTGGGCGCCTATTCAAACGAAGATAACTTCATACGAGGCGACCCTGAAGGTGTTATCGAGTGGATCAGCGGAGAAGCCGAAGCTTTTGAAGAAATCTTAGGTGATCGAGGGGATGTCCGCGCGTTCTCTGGTGTGAGAGGAGTTTCAGCTATCTTGGAGAAGGTGGGTTGTAATCATGTTAAAACCTTGGCCCAGGCCGAAGCTACCCTCTCCGTGGATGACACAAAGGATCCCTCAGCTGAAGAAAGTTTTCTGGGCGGAAAATTTTTCACTGACATCTGGGAGAATTGTGACCGAGAAATGGCCCATGAGATAATGAAGAAGAGCAAAAAAGATATTCATGACGCTCGAGAAGCAGAGAAAGAAGCTGAGAGAGCTGCAGAACTCGAGAGACGGATAGGTATCGTTTAATTGGTTTTAGCTTCGTCGTTTGTTTTCGTGGCTTCGAACTGATTGATTTTTTCTGTTGCAGCTGAACTATCTCCTCCACCAAAACCGTTCGACCCCCTGGCAGACCCGGAAATGAAAGAAGCAATAGATATCATTAATGTAGCCGAATCTATTGTTGACGAAGTTGTTAACAAGCTGCTAAATGAAGTTGCAGAGAAGGTCCTGAGAGAGGACTAGTAGTTGTTTATAAAAACATTTCTAGATAATCAATGTAACTTTGCTGTATCAAGACTGCGATGCTCGATGTATATGTTTTTGAATGTAAATTTTTTGTAATTCAATTCTTTGCGAGGCATGAAACTTTATATACATACCGCTTTTTGAGCCTTCGGCAAAAAACACCTTCCCTTCTTTTCATGCTTCGTAAAGAAGAAAATTCGTGCTTCAGAAAAAATATACTTGCTTCGTAAAAACATCCCATCTTCGTAAGCAAAGGATCCTTTCTTTGGCATTAGAACAGACGAAGCTATATTTCTCAGCTTTGTGCCTTAGCACGCTTTCATTTTTTATAAAATCTCCAAAGGTCGACTTCATATTCAATTCGTGTCATCGGTGCAATATGATGTATGAAGTGATGATATGCGAGATGATGTGATGATACGATGCAAAAGATGATGCTAATGCCGAAGATGCACACCCACACTGGAACACACCATCTCTGCGTCCCCTTAGGAACGATCAAAATCTCTTTGCTGTTTATTTTTCGGCTTCACCGCTTATTTTTCGGTGTAAGTTCTGCATCCCCTTAGGAACGACTTTTGAACTTCATCGCCTTCTATTTCGGCGGTATTTTTCGCGTTGACTTTTCACGCTTCGCCTTATATTTCGGCGGTATTTTTGCGTTGACTTTTCACGCTTCGCCTTGTATTTCGGCGGTATTTGGCTCTGCATTCCCTTAGGAACGACTTTTGAGCAAAAAACTTACTCTGCACTTGAGAGCACCTAGAGGGGGGGTGAATAGGTGATCCTGTGAAACTTGAAAACTTAAGCCACAAAACTTGGTTAATTGTTAGCACAATAATTGCCAAGTGGCTAGAGAGGAATCCTCAACAAAACACAATAACCAACAAGGATCAATCACAGAGATGGCACGGTGGTTATCCTGTGGTTCGGCCAAGACCAACGCTTGCCTACTCCACGTTGTGGCGTCCCAACGGACGAGGGTTGCAATCAACCCCTCTCAAGCGGTCCAAAGACCCACTTGAATACCACGGTGTTTTGCTTGCTTTTTCTCAATCCCGTTTGCGAGGAATCTCCACAACTTGGAGCCTCTCTCCCTTACACTTGAAATTCACAAAGAACACGGAGCAAGGGAGGGATTAGCAACGCACACAAGACACAAGAATCAGAGTGTAAACACGCACACAAGTCGCAACAAGAGCTCGCAACACAACTCAATGAGTTCACAACTCCACTAGAGCTCTATATGCTATCACAATGAAACGAATGCGAGAAATCGATGTCTTGGTGCTTAGGAATGTTGTAGGAATGCTTGGTGTCCTCCTCCATGCGCCTAGGGGTCCCTTTTATAGCCCCAAGGCAGCTAGGAGCCGTTGAGAGCAATCTAGGAAGGCTGATCTTGCCTTCTGTCGACTGGCGCACCGGACAGTCCGGTGCACACCGGACATGTCCGGTGCCCGATTTCTTTCCATAAACAGCGCAGTTGACCGTTGGCATCCTGGGAGCCGTTGGCGCACCTGACATGTCCGGTGCACACCGGACAGTCCGGTGCCTTCTTCTAGCCGTTGGCTCGGCCACGTGTCCCGCGCAGATTGCGCGGCCGACCGTTGGCCCGGCCGACCGTTGGCTCACCGGACAGTCCGGTGCACACCGGACAGTCCGGTGAATTATAGCCGTACGTCGCCGAAGAATTCCCGAGAGCGACGAGTTCGCCTGTGAACGGCCCACCGGACAGTCCGGTGAATTATAGCCGTACACCGCCGTTGAAGTCCCGAGAGCAGCCACTTTGCTCAAACCAGCCTGGCGCACCGGACACTGTCCGGTGCACACCGGACAGTCCGGTGCTCCCAGACTGAGCAGATTCTTGGCTGCTCGAGCCAAGACAATTCCAATTGGATTTTTCCTGTTTCCAGCACTTAGACACAATACATTTGTCACTAAAACAATGTACTAAGTCTGAGAAACATACCTTTATCCTTGATTTGTACTTTGTCCACCATTTTACACTTAGGCACTTGTGTTGGACACTAAATCACCAAAATACTTAGAAATGGCCCAAGGGCACATTTCCCTTTCAATCTCCCCCTTTTTGGTGATTTATGCCAACACAACATAAAGCAAGTAGAACAAGTACAAAACCAATTCAACTAAGAACTCAAAGTTGTTTTGAATCAAATTTGACATATATGGATCACTCTATGCCACCACTTGGTTTGTTTTTGCAAATCAAACTCAAATTCCTATCTCTAAGTCAAATCCACTTGTAGAGACATAAAGAGAGGTTTTCCAAAGAAATTTGATCAAGGATTTCAAAAAAAAACTCCCCCTTTTTCCCATAATCAACACTTCTCCCCACAAGAGGCCAACTTTTGACATAAGAGACAATAAAAGAGTTTTGACAAACCAAAAGCTCTAATCTACTATTCTCAAAATTTCTCAAGAGGTAGCTGATCCATCTATTGCTTTGGCCTTTATTTTCTCCCCCTTTGGCATCAAGCACCAAAACGGGATCAATCTTGGCCCTTTAACCCCATTGCCTCACCAAAATCTTCAAATAAGAGTACAAAGGCAATAAGAGTATAAAGATGAACTTGGAAAAGTTACTCTTTTCATCGGAGTGCAGTGGAAGTCTTGCATGGTCCAAGTCCACCTTTTCCCTTTCAATCCTCCTTTGAGACGAAAACAACTGAACTCAAGAATATGGTTAGTCTCAAAGGGTCAAGTTGTAACACAGCTCCCCCTAAATATGTGCATCACTTGCAAAAAGGACTTGTGAGGTCCAGGGAGTGTTTGTACAACTTGAGCACCACAATAAGCAACAAAATGCAAAATGAACATGATCAAAGGCATAAACACATGTATGCTACAATTCAATCCAAGTTCCGCGAATCTAGGACATTTAGCTCACTACGCAGCCTGCAAAAGGTCTTTTCATCTAAAGGCTTAGTGAAGATATCGGCTAGCTGGTTCTCGGTGCTAACATGAAACACTTCGATATCTCCCTTTTGCTGGTGGTCTCTCAAAAAGTGATGCCGGATGTCAATGTGCTTTGTGCGGCTGTGCTCAACAGGATTTTCCTCTATTCGGATAGCACTCTCATTATCACATAGGAGTGGGACTTTGCTCAGATTGTAGCCAAAGTCCCAGAGGGTTTGCCTCGTCCAAAGTAGTTGCGCGCAACACTGTCCTGCGGCAACGTACTCGGCCTCAGCGGTGGATAGGGCAACGGAGGTTTGTTTCTTAGAATTCCATGACACCAGGGACCTTCCTAAGAATTGGCACGTCCCCGATGTACTCTTCCTATCGACCTTACATCCAGCATAGTCGGAATCTGAATATCCAATCAAGTCAAAGTTAGACCCCTTTGGATACCAGATCCCGAAGCAAGGCGTAGCGACTAAATATCTAAGAATTCGCTTCACAGCCACTAAGTGACACTCCTTAGGATCGGATTGAAATCTAGCACACATGCATACGTAAGCATAATATCCGGTCTACTAGCACATAAGTAAAGCAAAGAACCTATCATGGACCGGTATGCTTTTTGATCAACGGACTTACCACCTTTGTTGAGGTCGGTGTGTCCGTCGGTTCCCATCGGCGTCTTTGCGGGCTTGGCGTCCTTCATCCCAAACCGCTTCAGCAAATCTTGCGTGTACTTCGTTTGGGAGATGAAGGTGCCATCCTTGAGTTGCTTCACTTGAAACCCAAGGAAGTAGTTCAACTCGCCCATCATCGACATCTCAAATTTCTGCGTCATCACCCTGCTAAACTCTTCACAAGACTTTTGGTTAGTAGAACCAAATATTATGTCATCGACATAAATTTGGCATACAAAAAGATCACCATCACAAGTCTTAGTAAAAAGAGTTGGATCGGCTTTCCCAACCTTGAAAGCATTAGCAATCAAAAAGTCTCTAAGGCATTCATACCATGCTCTTGGGGCTTGCTTAAGTCCATAGAGCGCCTTAGAGAGCTTACTGGAAGTTCCCTTTGACCCGGGAACAGGATCTGGATGTCGCCTAGAGGGGGGTGAATAGGCGAATAAAAATTATCACTTTAAAACTTAAATCTTACTCTACTCGAAGACTTATTACGCAGTGGAGTGAGAAGACTCTTCGAGTAGGTTGCAGCGGAATGGAAGATCCTGTCTCAAAATGTCCTGCACTTCAAATCAAGCTTATACCACAGATAAGTATTGAAATGCAGATATAAAGGCGAGTAAGACAGAGAGTCAGGATACAATACAGAACAGAGCACACAGACGCAAGGATTTATCCCGAGGTTCGGCCAAGCCTGAAATGCTTGCCTAGTCCTCGTTGGAGTTAGCCACACCTGGGCTTGGAGTCTATTTCAACTCCTTCCTCCGTTTGCTCAGATCTGTCAGTATGACAGATAGAGCCTTTCACTATTGAGTGGGGTTACAACAGAACCGCGGCTGCTTACAAACTTCTTGGCAGCACCCCGGCAGAGTAATGATATGCTCAAGACCTTGCTCTAGCTCTTAGCAGCACTACTCCTCTCTCTAAAGGCTTATAGTTGTGCCTTCTACACAAACTATAGAGTTACACACAAGAGGGAGAGCGAGAATTGATTCCAGTGAAGTCTACACTTGTTGGCTGCACTTGTTTTTTGCTGGAGGCGCCTAGGGGTCCCTTTTATAGGCACAAGGAGCCTAGGAGCCGTTGGAAGCAATCCAGGAAGGCAAATCTTGCCTTCTGTCGGGTGGCGCACCGGACAGTCCGGTGCACACCGGACACTGTCCGGTGCCCGATTTCTTTCCTTCTACGGCGAAGCCGACCGTTGCAGATCTGGGAGCCGTTGGCACACCGGACATGTCCGGTGCACACCGGACAGTCCGGTGCCTCCATCTAGCCGTTGGCTCGGCCACGTGTCCCACGCAGATCGCGCGGCCGACCGTTGGCCCGGCCGACCGTTGGCTCACCGGACAGTCCGGTGCACACCGGACAGTCCGGTGAATTATAGCCGTACGTCGCCGGTGAATTCCCGAGAGCGGTCACTTCGCTCGAGCCAGCCTGGCGCACCGGACACTGTCCGGTGCACCACCGGACAGTCCGGTGTGCCAGACTGAGCTGCCTTGGCTGTACATAGCCAAGCCCTTTGCACCTCTCTTCTTTTCTTCTTCTTTCTGTTTCTAACACTTAGACAAGTATATTAGTACACTAAAACCAATGTACTAAGTCTAGAAACATACCTTCTCTTAATTATTATATTCATAGCATTTCACATGCTTGAGCTTTGATATTGGACTCATAAATCATCAAGTCGGCTTGACTTGATCTAGATTGACATTTCTTAGCTCCAACATCCTGCAAAGGTCACATAGAACATTTCCAAACATAGGAACAACCCAAACTAAAGATTAAGGTGAACTTAGCTCTTTTGGGTTGCTTCCAGTTCTGGTTTTGACACTTGTTCTCCTTCTAGTGACCTTGATCTCCTTCTTAGAGCTTGATCTTGAGCCTTATGACTTACACCACATAACTGTAGCTGTTACCTCATTGGCTATAAGTCACGTTCTTATGTAGTGATCCTTGATGTGCCGTAGCTGTTCTCAACTCGATCACCCTTGACTTTGCAAGCCTCCTTCTTCACCCTTGGCTTTGGGTTCCTCAGCCTCCTTGACCTTCTCCCGTGCACTTGGTACCTCGAAGCTCTTCTTGCCTCCGTCCTTGGCTTGATCAGTTGTCTCCTAGCTACGCACCCGAGTCTCACTTTATGTAATGTCCATCCTACTTGTGATGTCCATCATGTATCCATAATCCAGTTCTTGGACCATCACAATTGTTCACTTGTGTTGAACCCTGTAGGCTTTACCTTAAGCACCTGTTCAACACTTAGTACACTTGTTAGTCCTTTAATTGAGTTGTCATCCAAACACCAAAACTCACAAGAGAGCTTTCAATCTCCCCCTTTTTGGTGATTGATGGCAACACAATTAAAGCTTACATAAGAATAAGATTTGAAGCACAAATTTTGAATTCTAAGTTTATAGAATGCTCCCCCTAAATATGTGCTTACTTCAAAAACATAATCTGAACCTCAGACGCCAATTTGCACATACTTAGGCAATTCGAAACATTTCTACACCTTAGCACTTTTTAGGATGCATTGTGTCAAGAATCAAACCATGATACTATAACACACAAATGCACATAATCAAACACACAAATGCACATAATCAGAGTTAAACACCATTCAAATTAGTGGATACATCACAGGAATATCAACCTACCACTATTCACCATTAAGATACTAATTTAAACTAAGATACCAATTTAAAGCAATCTTAAAGCACCATTAACCACATGCATCATTATCCACATGACTGTCTATTTCAGAATGAACACAATAGATGCCAATTAATTCATAGCAACGGAAGCACTAGTCCATATGATGCAACACATATAATACTGCAGGAAGCATATGAATAACACACTAGCAAAGCTTAAATTAACACATCACCCCTTAGGATAAGCTTTCCTCTCAGGTTGAGATAAGCTTTAATGCACAAATTCTCCCCCTTTGACATCAAACACCAAAAACTATACTCAAGCAAGAACATAGGATGATGTCAAGGGACAACAGGGTGTTAAGGAGGAAAAACGACTATCAAGACTCCCCCTTACTTATTGAACATATGCCCTATCAACATTTAGGTAAGATACATATATGCAAAAAGATTAATACTCCCTTTGTACCTTTACCATGTTGTAGTGTACTTCCCATCTTGAAAGTATCTAATCTCTCAAGAGCTTCTTCACACTTGTGCCTGATTCTTTATCCTTACTTTTTCTTGTTGCTAAGACATCAAACTTAGAACAAGTTATAGTATTGGGCACAAGAAGAAACTTCTATTCTCATGATTATCAAAAGATGTCAATTGAAGCGAACTATTACGGCTACCAATTGAAAGATACCAAATTAAAGATACCAATTGCAAAGTTCATTTATTATCATGGCTCCATGATATTTAAGCATCTATTATCACCAGATATTATAGAGCATGAGCAATCTAAAGATATGCACTTACTCACAACTTGAGATACCAATTTCTTGACTTACAGAGGTACCCAAGTCCTGATTGCTCCATTTCTTGCTTATCTTCTCTTTTCCACCTAGAGACTATACAAGATCACTCAAGAAACAGTTAGTCTCAAAAGACACAAGTTATGTGTGCTCCCCCTCAAGTTGTGCATCAAGTATTTGAATGACTTGCACTTTGCACATTCTAGCTTCCTTAGAACTAGAGGGGATCACAACATACCTTGGTCAAGGCATACTCTACCACTTTCATCACCCAAAGATGCCAATTTGAATATCCAATGAAACGCCACTTAACACCAATTGAAGGCTAAATGAAAGGTTGACTAAATACAGCAATGCACGCCTCAGTGACACCTAAGCCAATTGAATACTCACGGAAGTCTAACTTTTACTCAACCTGTACATGCTTCATATTTAACTATCATTGCACATACCAATTGAAGATCAACACAATCATGTATATAAAGCGAAATATCTAAGCATGTCATGATTAAGAAGGTTTCTTAGATGCACAAAAGAAACAACATTTTAAAGGCATAAATTACCTAAACCAAGATATTACCAATTGAAAGACAAGAACATAGCTATGATCACAATGAATGGAATTTCAAGAATATTTAATGAAATTGCATAGCTTCATTTTCCATACCTTTGCCTTTATGAGAGCACTTGTTATCACCAATTCAGGACTCCTTTTGCTCACACACCTCATAGCTCAAAAGGGCACGACATGGATTTGAAATTCACACAATACTAAACTAGGGTAATCATGTGAACATGCACTAAACAAAATGTCATATTTGCACATAGCATGACTTACAAAAAGTTACAGGTTTATCCATATCACCAAGAGAGTTAATCGTTGTGGATATAACAAATGAAATAGCTACCCATGAATGATTCAAACGATATATCCTATATAGCACCAGTCATGATTAAGCAAACATCATTATGATTCATTTACCACAGGCAATCATAAAGCATAACTACTCCAAAGACAGGTAGCACAACAGGCCATCTTAAGAGCAATACTAAATTGTACTTAAAATACACGAGTACCATCCTGTGGAGAGCAAGTTGTAGATTCTCATCAAGGTCCTTTACTTGATTCACCAATAATGATTCAGGACCTACACACCTTATTTCACTTGAGATGAACATGGGATTAGTGTTTCACAATAAAGACACCAAAACAATTAATACTAAAACAATTAATAGCTTAAGCATAGAGTTTAAGATAACCGTCTTAAGCTCTCCCATGGTCTCCAGTCCATCTCAAGGCACCTGCATGGTCTAGTTAGCACAGTTTGGTACCCATCTCGGGATGGGTCCATAGTGATCATCTAAATGTGCCTTTGGTACCCAAATTGCCTTTATGCTAGTTCTAGGTGATCTCGTTATAGATCTAGCACAAGTGTATGATTTGGGTCTCCTATGCGAATAAGATTGACACACATTCACTTCTTTAGGAATCTTACCTTTATAACATACCTTTGATATATGACCCTGCTCACCACACTTGTAGCAGAAGCGTCGCTCAACCTGACATGACGCTTGCTGTTTGCCATTTTCCTTGGTGAGGGTTATCTTGGAGGATGCACATCCTTGATTCTTCATGACCGGACATGAAGTGATAATGTGGTCCTTATTGTTGCATCCAAAGCAACTTCTTGTCCCTTCATCCTTGTCTTTGTACGGACAGGATGCGATGAGGTGGCCTATCTCCTTGCATTTGAAACACCTCCTTTTTCCTCTTCCCTTTTTGTGCTTGAAGGACATGGAGAGATGATTAGTACAAACAACATGACTAATTGAATTTTTACCTTTTTCCTCGTTCATGTTGATTTCTTCATTTATAGCTTTGGGAACATTCTTCTTATTGAGCTTAACACTTGCTGCAGTTTTTCCTTTCTCAAGCTTCTTCACCACGCGCCCGTGGATATCTTGAGAGAGTTGAGCTAAGCGTCTTCTCCTCAATTGTCGTTGCTTCTTATTCCCACAGAATTTCTTTTGTGACCCTAAAACTTGTTGCTCAATCAATGATTGGCTTTCTTTTGAGCAACGGGTGTTAGCACATGATGATATACAATTCAAATGCGCACACGTGCGAGAATGAGGTTCACATGAATTTAAGTTTAAAATTACAACCTCATGAGCAACATTAAGCATGATATGGTTATCAACTAATTCATTATGAGAATAAGATAGCATATCATATTTTTCACTTAGAGCAAGTTTTTCTAAATTTATCATTTCCACTTGACTCTTAAGCATAGAATTCTCAGTTTTAAGTTGAGCAACATCAGATAATACATCATGATTATTTCTTTGCTCAAATAAAATAGATTCATACCGTTGGACCAAATTATCATGAGAGCACTTTAGCTCCTCATGTTCTTTGGTCATCTTCTCCAGGCTGTCGTTGGTTTTGATGAGAGTCTCCTCTAGCCTGAGAAGCGTCTCGCCTTGTTCCTTGTTCCTCCTCAACAACTTAACCAAGAGCACTTTGTCTTCTTTGTTGAGATGGGTGTAGAACCGGCGAATCTCCTCTTCTTCCACATCGCCGGTCTCATTTTCCCTGTCATTATTATTAGTGGAAGCAATACAGGAAAATGTACCTTGTGGTGATGAAGACTCATCCTCGCTATCATCCTCATATTCCTCCTCATCATCGCTTTCGTCTCCACTATCATTGTTAGCAATAAGACATTTATAACTAGTGGAAGACAAACCTGTCGGTGAGGTGGATTCATCGTTTGGTTGCCATCGTTTTTCTTCTCCCTTTGAAAGGTTAGTACCACAAGCAACATAGGGAGTAGAAGTAGTACAATTGGACTCAGAATATTTTATTTTAATTCTAGTCCATAGATCATGAGCATCAACAAATAAATCACTATCACTACTCATGATGGCAAAATAAGCACCTCTAGAAAGAGAGTCAACTAAGATGTTGCAAGCATGGTGATTAAGAGATAGACATCTTAGTTCAGTATTAGAAGGGTTTTTACTAATATTAGAGGGAAAAATACTTCTACTAAAGATCTGTCTCAAATCAGGATCAACATTCATGAAAGCTTTGTAAATAGAGACAGACCAAGATTTGTAATTAGAACCATCGCCTAAAAGAAGTTCTACAGTTACCTCTTGTGACGACATTGTTATCTCCGGACGGCTAAGCCCACACTGGAGAGGCCTAGCTCCGATACCAATTGGAAGTTCCCTTTGACCCGGGAACGGGATCTGGATGTCGCCTAGAGGGGGGGTGAATAGACGAATAAAAATTATCACTTTAAAACTTAAATCTTACTCTACTCGAAGACTTATTACGCAGTGGAGTGAGAAGACTCTTCGAGTAGGTTGCAGCGGAATGGAAGATCCTGTCTCAAAATGTCCTGCACTTCAAATCAAGCTTATACCACAGATAAGTATTGAAATGCAGATATAAAGGCGAGTAAGACAGAGAGTCAGGATACAATACAGAACAGAGCACACAGACGCAAGGATTTATCCCGAGGTTCGGCCAAGCCTGAAATGCTTGCCTAGTCCTCGTTGGAGTTAGCCACACCTGGGCTTGGAGTCTATTTCAACTCCTTCCTCCGTTTGCTCAGATCTGTCAGTATGACAGATAGAGCCTTTCACTATTGAGTGGGGTTACAACAGAACCGCGGCTGCTTACAAACTTCTTGGCAGCACCCCGGCAGAGTAACGATATGCTCAAGACCTTGCTCTAGCTCTTAGCAGCACTACTCCTCTCTCTAAAGGCTTATAGTTGTGCCTTCTACACAAACTATAGAGTTACACACAAGAGGGAGAGCGAGAATTGATTCCAGTGAAGTCTACACTTGTTGGCTGCACTTGTTTTTTGCTGGAGGCACCTAGGGGTCCCTTTTATAGGCACAAGGAGCCTAGGAGCCGTTGGAAGCAATCCAGGAAGGCAAATCTTGCCTTCTGTCGGGTGGCGCACCGGACAGTCCGGTGCACACCGGACACTGTCCGGTGCCCGATTTCTTTCCTTCTACGGCGAAGCCGACCGTTGCAGACCGTTGCAGATCTGGGAGCCATTGGCACACCGGACATGTCCGGTGCACACCGGACAGTCCGGTGCCTCCATCTAGCCGTTGGCTCGGCCACGTGTCCCGCGCAGATCGTGCGGCCGACCGTTGGCCCAGCCGACCGTTGGCTCACCGGACAGTCCGGTGCACACCGGACAGTCCGGTGAATTATAGCCGTACGTCGCCGGTGAATTCCCGAGAGCGGCCACTTCGCTCGAGCCAGCCTGGCGCACCGGACACTGTCCGGTGCACCACCGGACAGTCCGGTGTGCCAGACTGAGCTGCCTTGGCTGTACATAGCCAAGCCCTTTGCACCTCTCTTCTTTTCTTCTTCTTTCTGTTTCTAACACTTAGACAAGTATATTAGTACACTAAAACCAATGTACTAAGTCTAGAAACATACCTTCTCTTAATTATTATATTCATAGCATTTCACATGCTTGAGCTTTGATATTGGACTCATAAATCATCAAGTCGGCTTGACTTGATCTAGATTGACATTTCTTAGCTCCAACATCCTGCAAAGGTCACATAGAACATTTCCAAACATAGGAACAACCCAAACTAAAGATTAAGGTGAACTTAGCTCTTTTGGGTTGCTTCCAGTTCTGGTTTTGACACTTGTTCTCCTTCTAGTGACCTTGATCTCCATCTTAGAGCTTGATCTTGAGCCTTATGACTTACACCACATAACTGTAGCTGTTACCTCATTGGCTGTAAGTCACGTTCTTATGTAGTGATCCTTGATGTGCCGTAGCTGTTCTCAACTCGATCATCCCCACATGTGCTAAGCGGTGATGCCACAACCAGCCCATGCAAGTCTTAGCCATTAAGCATGCATCTAGACCGGCCTCTTCTTTTGCAAAATCAACTAAGTAAAGTTTGCCGTCTAGTACACCCTTAAAAGCTAGTGAACCATCACATCTTCTAAAGACAGACACATCTACATTTGTAAATAAACAATTATATCCCATATTACATAATTGACTAACAGATAGTAAATTATATCCAAGACTCTCCACTAAAAACACATTAGAGATAGAATGCTCATTTGATATTGCAATCTTGCCTAAACCTTTCACCTTGCCTTGATTCCCATCACCGAATATGATTGAATCTTGGGAATCCTTTTTCTTGACGTAGGAGGTGAACATCTTCTTCTCCCCCGTCATATGGTTTGTGCATCCGCTGTCGATAATCCAGCTTGAACCTCCGGATGCATAAACCTGCAAGGCAAATTTAGGCTTGGGTCTTAGGTACCCAACTCTTGTTGGGTCCTACAAGGTTAGTCACAATTTCCTTAGGGACCCAAATGCAAGTTTTATCACCCTTGCGTTTTGCCCCTAATTTCCTAGCAACTATCTTCCTATCCTTTCTACAAATAGCAAAGGAAGCATTCAAAGCATGATAAATTGTAGAGGGACCATTCATAACTTTCCTAGAAGCATGAACAAAATTTTTTCTAGGCACATGATGAACATTTTTCCTAGGCATATCCCTACCATGCATATAGGAAGAACTAGGAGCAAACATAGCATACGAGTCATGTGAATCAAAAGCATTGCAACTCCTATGAGACTGTATTCTATCGTTGTACATAAAAGCATGGTTCCTTTTAGTGCTACTTGCTATAGGGGCCTTCCCTTTCTCCTTGGTGGAGATGGGAGTCTTATGGCTTGTTAAGTCCTTGACTTTCCTCTTGAAGCCAAGTCCATCCTTAATTGAGGGGTGTCTACCAATCGTGTAGGCATCCCTTGCAAATTTTAGCTTATCGAAATCACTTTTGCTAGTCTTAAGTTGGGCATTAAGACTAGCTACTTCATCATTCAATCTCGAAATTGAAACTAGGTGTCCACTACAGGCATCAATATCAAAATCCTTACACCTAGTGCAAATCATAACGTGTTCTACACAAGAATTAGATTTATTTGCTACTTCTAATTTAGCATTTAAATCATTGTTGACACCTTGTAAAGTAGAAATGGTTTCATGACAAGTAGATAGTTCATAAGAAAGCATTTCATTTCTTTTAACTTCTAAAGCATAGGATTTTTGTGCCTCTACAAATTTATCATGTTCATCATACAACAAATCCTCTTGCTTTTCTAAAAGCCTATCCTTTTCATTCAAGGCATCAATCAATTCATTGATTTTATCAATTTTATTTCTATCTAGGCCTTTAAATAGACATGAATAATCTATTTCATCCTCATCACTAGATTCGTCCTCACTTGAAGAAGCATAAGTAGAGTCTCGAGTACATACCTTCTTCTCCCTTGCCATAAGGCATGTGTGACGCTCGTTGGGGAAGAGGGATGACTTGTTGAAGGCGGTGGTGGTGAGTCCTTCATTGTCGGAGTCGGACGAGGAGCAGTCCGAATCCCACTCCTTGCCAAGATGAGCCTCGCCCTTTGCCTTCTTATAATTCTTCTTCTTCTCCCTCTTGTTCCCTTGGTCCTGATCACTATCATTGTCAGGACAGTTAGCAATAAAATGACCAAGCTTACCGCATTTGAAGCATGAGCGCTTCCACTTGGCTTTGGTCTTGCTTGGCTGTCCCTTGCGACCTTTAAGCGCCGTCTTGAATCTTTTGATGATGAGGGCCATCTCTTCATCATTAAGTCCGGCTGCCTCAATTTGTGCCACCTTACTAGGTAGCGCCTCCTTGCTTCTTGTTGCCTTGAGAGCAAGGGGTTGCGGCTCGTTGATCGGACCATTCAAGGCGTCGTCCACGTACCTCGCCTCCTTGATCATCATCCGCCCGCTAACGAATTTTCCAAGGACTTCTTCGGGCGACATTTTGGTGTACCTAGGATTCTCACGAATATTATTCACCAAATGAGGATCAAGAACGGTAAAGGACCTTAGCATCAGTCGGACGACGTCGTGGTCCGTCCATCGCGTGCTTCCATAGCTCCTTATTTTGTTGATAAGGATCTTGAGCCGGTTGTATGTTTGTGTCGGCTCCTCGCCCCTTATCATCGCGAACCGTCCAAGCTCGCCCTCCACCAACTCCATCTTGGTGAGCAAGGTGACGTCGTTCCCCTCATGAGAAATTTTGAGGGTGTCCCAGATCTGCTTGGCGTTATCCAAGCCGCTCACTTTGTGGTATTCATCCCTGCACAATGAAGCTAGAAGAACAGTAGTAGCTTGTGCATTCTTATGAATTTGTTCATTGATGAACATGGGACTATCCGAACTATCAAAGTGCATTCCACTCTCTACAATCTCCCATATACTAGGATGGAGAGAGAATAGGTGACTACGCATTTTGTGGCTCCAAAATCCGTAGTCCTCCCCATCAAAGTGTGGAGGCTTGCCGAGAGGAATGGAGAGCAAATGTGAATTTGAACTTTGCGGAATACGAGAGTAGTCAAAAGAAAAGTTCGAATTAACCGGTTTCCTTCTCTCGTAGTCGTTGTGGTCGTCGTCCTTTTGGGAAGAAGTAGACTCATCGCTGTCGTCGTAGTAGACGATCTCCTTGATGCGCCTCGTCTTCTTCTTCTTCCCTTCCTTCCGTCTATGGCCCGAGCCGGAGTCGGTAGGCTTGTCGTCCTTTGGCTCGTTGACGAAGGATTCCTTCTCTTTATCGTTGATCACGATACCCTTCCCCTTAGGATCCATCTCTTCGGGCGGTTAGTCCCTTTGTGAAGAGAACGGCTCTGATACCAATTGAGAGCACCTAGAGGGGGGTGAATAGGTGATCCTGTGAAACTTGAAAACTTAAGCCACAAAACTTGGTTAATTGTTAGCACAATAATTGCCAAGTGGCTAGAGAGGAATCCTCAACAAAACACAATAACCAACAAGGATCAATCACAGAGATGGCACGGTGGTTATCCCGTGGTTCGGCCAAGACCAACGCTTGCCTACTCCACGTTGTGGCGTCCCAACGGACGAGGGTTACAATCAACCCCTCTCAAGCGGTCCAAAGACCCACTTGAATACCACGGTGTTTTGCTTGCTTTTTCTCAATCCCGTTTGCGAGGAATCTCCACAACTTGGAGCCTCTCTCCCTTACACTTGAAATTCACAAAGAACACGGAGCAAGGGAGGGATTAGCAACGCACACAAGACACAAGAATCAGAGTGTAAACACGCATACAAGTCGCAACAAGAGCTCGCAACACAACTCAATGAGTTCACAACTCCACTAGAGCTCTATATGCTATCACAATGAAACAAATGCGAGAAATCGATGTCTTGGTGCTTAGGAATGTTGTAGGAATGCTTGGTGTCCTCCTCCATGCGCCTAGGGGTCCCTTTTATAGCCCCAAGGCAGCTAGGAGCCGTTGAGAGCAATCTAGGAAGGCTGATCTTGCCTTCTGTCGACTGGCGCACCGGACAGTCCGGTGCACACCGGACATGTCCGGTGCCCGATTTCTTTCCATAAACAGCGCAGTCGACCGTTGGCATCCTGGGAGCCGTTGGCGCACCTGACATGTCCGGTGCACACCGGACAGTCCGGTGCCTTCTTCTAGCCGTTGGCTCGGCCACGTGTCCCGCGTAGATTGCGCGGCCGACCGTTGGCTCACCGGACAGTCCGGTGCACACCGGACAGTCCGGTGAATTATAGCCGTACGTCGCCGAAGAATTCCCGAGAGCGACGAGTTCGCCTGTGAACGGCCCACCGGACAGTCCGGTGCACACCGAACAGTCCGGTGAATTATAGCCGTACACCGCCGTCGAAGTCCCGAGAGCAGCCACTTTGCTCAAACCAGCCTGGCGCACCGGACACTGTCCGGTGCACACCGGACAGTCCGGTGCTCCCAGACTGAGCAGATTCTTGGCTGCTCGAGCCAAGACAATTCCAATTGGATTTTTCCTGTTTCCAGCACTTAGACACAATACATTTGTCACTAAAACAATGTACTAAGTCTAAGAAACATACCTTTATCCTTGATTTGTACTTTGTCCACTATTTTACACTTAGGCACTTGTGTTGGACACTAAATCACCAAAATACTTAGAAATGGCCCAAGGGCACATTTCCCTTTCAATCTCCCCCTTTTTGGTGATTTATGCCAACACAACATAAAGCAAGTAGAACAAGTACAAAACCAATTCAACTAAGAACTCAAAGTTGTTTTGAATCAAATTTGACATATATGGATCACTCTATGCCACCACTTGGTTTGTTTTTGCAAATCAAACTCAAATTCCTATCTCTAAGTCAAATCCACTTGTAGAGACATAAAGAGAGGTTTTCCAAAGAAATTTGATCAAGGATTTCAAAAAAACTCCCCCTTTTTCCCATAATCAACACTTCTCTCCACAAGAGGCCAACTTTTGACATAAGAGACAATAAAAGAGTTTTGACAAACCAAAAGCTCTAATCTACTATTCTCAAAATTTCTCAAGTGGTAGCTGATCCATCTATTGCTTTGGCCTTTATTTTCTCCCCCTTTGGCATCAAGCACCAAAACGGGATCAATCTTGGCCCTTTAACCCCATTGCCTCACCAAAATCTTCAAATAAGAGTACAAAGGCAATAAGAGTATAAAGATGAACTTGGAAAAGTTACTCTTTTCATCGGAGTGCAGTGGAAGTCTTGCATGGTCCAAGTCCACCTTTTCCCTTTCAATCCTCCTTTGAGACTAAAACAACCGAACTCAAGAATATGGTTAGTCTCAAAGGGTCAAGTTGTAACACAGCTCCCCCTAAATATGTGCATCACTTGCAAAAAGGACTTGTGAGGTCCAGGGAGTGTTTGTACAACTTGAGCACCACAATAAGCAACAAAATGCAGAATGAACATGATCAAAGGCATAAACACATGTATGCTACAATTCAATCCAAGTTCCACGAATCTAGGACATTTAGCTCACTACGCAGCCTGCAAAAGGTCTTTTCATCTAAAGGCTTAGTGAAGATATCGGCTAGCTGGTTCTCGGTGCTAACATGAAACACTTCGATATCTCCCTTTTGTTGGTGGTCTCTCAAAAAGTGATGCCGGATGTCAATGTGCTTTGTGCGGCTGTGCTCAACAGGATTTTCCTCTATTCGGATAGCACTCTCATTATCACATAGGAGTGGGACTTTGCTCAGATTGTAGCCAAAGTCCCAGAGGGTTTGCCTCATCCAAAGTAGTTGCGCGCAACACTGTCCTGCGGCAACGTACTCGGCCTCAGCGGTGGATAGGGCAACGGAGGTTTGTTTCTTAGAATTCCATGACACCAGGGACCTTCCTAAGAATTGGCACGTCCCCGATGTACTCTTCCTATCTGTGGGGGATAGATATCCCCCGGGTCCACTAAAAGAGTAAAGGACCTCACGAAAGGCCCAAGGGCCTAATAAATCGTAAGGTTATTCTTTCGTGGGCCTGGGGAAAAACAACCAGCAACGCAGGGCGACATGAGGCCGGATTGGTGCAAACCCGGACGGCCCATAGCGTCGAGCGATTGGCTGTAACAGAGATCCGACTTTCCCGCGTCGGGGCCTCCATGCAACGAAGCCACGTGAAGATAAGACGGCGAGGGTTACGTAAGGGATAATCTCGAGAGGTTCACTATCTTTTAGCCACTTGTTGTTATCTTATCCATGTGTACTGCCCCACGGTCGAGTATATAAGGCCTAGGGGGCACCCCTTCAGAACGATCGACCCATTACTTAGCCACCCACATCAACTCTCTGTATTCTCGATCCAGAGAGCTCTCTTGTAACCATATCTACCAAGCATACTCATCAGGACGTAGGGTGTTACGCATCACTAAGCGGCCCGAACCTGTAAATCTTGTCCACCGTCCCTCGTGCGATCGGCACGAACCATTCTGCTACAGTTGTTGACACCTTCCTACTCCTAAAACACCTTGAGGGGCAACCCCGGGTGTGCGGTCGGACCCTAAACACCGACAGCTGGCGCGCCAGGTAGGGGGTGTGTCGACAATCCAAGCTAGCTCAATGGCCATCTCCTTCTACAGCAAGATCGCCCTACGCCCCGGATCTATGTTCTGCTTCGGAACAATCTCACTCATAGCGGACGAAGAAGGAATTCTGCACCGTATCGCGGATCCGCCGGAAAAGGAATCTTCCTCAACAAACTCCGAAAATACCGGAGAGGTGCAACCTCCGGCTTCCCGAAAGAAGATCACTGCGACGACAGCACCGTACTACCCCGACGTCCTCTTCGTCGGAAGGGCGGAATCGCCCGCCATCTCCGACGACGAGCCAACTGTACCCGGGGAGGAACCGCCTCAGCGAGAATCCCGTCGACGGAGGAACCGGCGCAGGAACGTTCGACGACATCACGCAGCCGGAGAGCGGAATCCAGAGCAACCTGTCTCGCGAGACGAGGTCTCGGAGGTAGGAGAAACCCCGGAAGAACGCGTCTTCAGAGAGCGAAGAAACTCCCGACGACGTGATCGCCGACGAGCTCAGGAACAGGCTGAGCAGGATGCAAGGCAACGTCGAGAGAATCCACTCTTCGGGCGCAATCTGAACCCCGACTTCGCCCGAGCCATGAACACGCCGAGCGAAGTCGGAGGGGTGCTAGCTCGGATAGCGGAAGGACTTCCTCGGACTCCTGACGCCGACGGCTACCGACGACTGTTCACCCAGGCGGCCAACCATCTTCTACCGCTAGCTCACCCGCCGAACGATCTACGACACACCATCAACAGTCGCCGAGACGCGCGGAGCTCCATCAATGCTTCGCGGGAACGGCGGCATGAGAATGAAATTCGTCGTCGAGAGGAGTACGACAGGGATCATGGCGCCCCGACTCAGAGCCAAGCTACTAGGACTGAGTCGGCAACGGCTTCAACTGGCGGAACCACCCGGGGACGGTCGAGGAATCACAATCACAACTCCCCTCCCCGGGACAGGCATCGACCCCGGCGACAGGAGGACACGTGCGGAGTGTCCGCCCTTACTCCGTGCCTTAGGGCCATCCAATGGCCTCCCAACTTCAAGGTATCCAATGTTGACAAATATGAACCTAAGCAGGATCCATGGGGTTGGCTAGCCGTCTACACCACCGCTGCTCGAGCTGCCGGAGCATCCGAAGACGTGATGACTGCGTACTTGCCCATTGTCCTTGGGCAAGACGCGCTGTAATGGCTACGACATCTACCCCGACACTGCATCGACGTCTGGGGAGACTTCAGCCGACGCTTCACCGCCAACTTCCAGTCCCTCTCCGACAAGCCGGCGCAGCCGTGGGACCTTAAATCTATCAAGCGCCGGGGGGACGAAACTCTCCGGTCGTACCTCAAGAGGTTTCAAACCATGAGGAATCGTATCCCCGATGTCACGGAGGCGGCCGTGATCGAGGACTTCTACCGAGGATCTAATGATTCGGTTTTCGTCCGGGCCATACTACAAAAGGCGCCGACCACCTCGGAGGAGCTGTTCCGGGAAGCCGACCTCTACATCACCGCCGACGAGCGAGCCCAGGATCTCATCGGAGGAGCAAAGCCCGCACCGGCAGCACCGCGACGCGACACAAACCAGCAACCTGACAAGCGGTGGGAGAAGAGGCCACGCGAAGAAGTGCACGCTGCCGGACCACCCGCCTCTCGCGCTCGAGGAGGGCCTCGTGGAGGCGAACGCACGCTGGACGACATCCTCGACGCCCAGTGCCCGTACCACAAGGACATGCGACACACTCTTCGTAACTGCCGAGACTTCAAGCACTCCGTCGGACACGGCCGACCCTTCCAACCTCTACCTCCTCCTCCGCCGAGGGGAGGACCAGATGAACCACGACAACCCCATCGGCAGGAGGAGGGAGGAGGAGGAGGAGCTTTCCCACGCGTTGACAGGGAGGTCAACGTCATCTTCGGCGGACACGGATCGCAGGAGAGCAGAAGACAGCAAAAGCTCAATGATCGCCAGATACTGGTGGCGACCATCGGCCCTCCCGCTCCATACCGGTGGTCGGAGCACCCGATCACCTTCACTCGGGCGGATCAATGGCTCAACTTCGACCACCCGGGCAAGTACCCGCTTCTCGTCGATCCGGTGATCCGAGAGAGCCGGGTGAAAAAGGTGTTAGTGGACGGGGGGAGCAGCATCAACATCACCTTCCCCCGGACGCTCCAAAGCTTGGGAGTTCATCTCAAAGAGCTCCACGAGTCGGACACTCCTTTCTTCGGCATCGTGCCGACGGAAGGGGAGTACCCGCTGGGCCACATCTACATGCCGGTCACCTTTGGAACTCCGGAGAACTACAGAACCGAGTTCCTAAGGTTTGAAGTGGCAAACTTCGACTGCGGGTACAACGCCATCATCGGGAGGCCTGGATTGGCCAAGTTCATGGCCATTCCACATTACACCTACATGATACTGAAGATGCCAGGACCGCAAGGGATCATAACTGTGCGCGCCGACTTCCAAGGCGCCGCAGAATGTTTCCGAGTGGCTATTCAAGCAGCCCTCACCGCCAAGCCATCGACAGCTCCCTCCGCAATGGCGAACTCTAAGCCTGAGGAGAACCTCGCAATACCGGCAAATGAAGCTCAGCCCGCGACCTCTATGCGGCCGACTGAAGAAACCAAGAGAATTAACCTGGGGTTCGCTGATGAGCGCAAGACGGCCATCATCAGCTCCAGTCTGGATGACAAATAGGAAAGCGCGCTCGTCCGGTTTCTGCAAGATAACCGAGATGTATTCGCATGGCAACCTGCGGATATGCCGGGAGTCCCGAGAGAACTGGCCGAGCACAAACTGAAGGTTTTTCCCCAGGCGAGGCCGATTCGACAGAAATTACGTCGTTTCATGCCTGATAAGAGGGAAGCCATTCGCGCCGAGTTAGCTCGCTTGGTCGCGGCTGGATTCATTAGAGAAGTATTACATCCCGAGTGGTTAGCCAATCCTGTTCTTGTACTCAAAAAGAATAAAGTGGACTGGCGCATGTGTGTTGATTATACCGATCTCAACAAACACTGTCCGAAGGATCCCTTCGGGCTCCCGAGGATAGATCAGGTGGTGGACTCCACCGCTGGATGTTCTATGCTGTCTTTCCTGGATTGTTATTCTGGATATCATCAAATTAGTCTGGCGAAGGAAGACGAAGAAAAGACGGCATTCATTACTCCTTTTGGCGCTTTCTGTTATACCTCCATGCCGTTTGGCCTCAAAAACGCTGGAGCAACTTACCAGAGAGCTATTCAAACATGCTTAGCCGATCACTGGGGCAAGCGTGTGGAGGCTTATGTGGATGACGTGGTGATCAAAACACAGGACTCAAAAGACTTCATCGAAGATTTGCAACTGGTTTTCAACAGCCTGAGGCGGTATAGATGGAAGCTTAATCCCGAGAAATGTGTCTTTGGGGTACCAGCCGGAAAGTTGCTCGGATTTATTGTCAGCCACCGGGGAATTGAGGCTAATCCGGATAAGATTGAAGCTATCATGAAGATGGAAGCACCTCGATCGCAGAAGAAGGTTCAGCGACTTACTGGATGCATGGCAGCTTTAAGCAGATTTATATCCAGGCTGGGGGAAAAAGGTTTGCCGTTTTACAAGTTACTCAAGAAGGTGGATAAATTTCAGTGGACTTCAGAAGCACAAGAAGCTCTAGATGCTCTGAAAAAATTCTTGACAACACCGCCAGTACTGAAACCACCTCGGCGAGCTACATCAACTCAACCAGCCGAAGATTTGCTATTGTACATCTCTTGCACGACTCACGTGGTGAGCACCGCGTTGGTAGTCGAGCAAGTAGAAGAAGGGCATGCCTATCCAATACAACACCCTGTCTACTTCATTAGTGAAGTCCTCGGCCCCTCAAAGAAAAAGTATCCTCAAGTTCAGAAACTATTGTATGCAGTACTTCTAACTGCCCGCAAGCTGCGTCACTACTTTGACGACCACAAAGTCATAGTAGTCACAAGTTTTCCAATAGGGGATATTCTTCACAACAAGGAAGCCATCGGTCGAATAGCCAAGTGGGCCTGTGAGCTGGGATCTCATGACATCGAGTTTCGGCCTCGCACTGCCATCAAAACCCAAGCACTGGTTGATTTCGTATCAGAGTGGACTGAACAACAAGTACCAGACAACCCGGAGACTGCAGAAGTATGGCGAATGTATTTTGATGGCTCACTCAAGCTGCAGGGAGCAGGAGCGGGGATTCTTTTCACTGCACCTGGAGGCGAACACCTCAAGTACGCCTTCCAGCTGCTATTCCCGGCCTCCAACAATGCAGCCGAGTATGAAGCTTTGATCCATGGATTGAACATTGCCGTATCCTTGGGCGTCAAAAGATTAATGGTATATGGGGATTCTCTGGTAGTCATCAGCCAGATAAATAAGGAGTGGGATTGCTCAAACGATTCAATGGGAAGATACTGCACTGCCGTCCGAAAACTGGAGGATAAATTCGAGGGTCTAGAATTTCATCATGTGGAAAGAGATCGGAACACGGCAGCCGATGTACTGTCCAAGCTAGGGTCCAGTCGAGCTCAGGTCCCACCCGGGGTTTTTGTGCAAGAAATACTACAGCCAAGTATCTCATTGGATCAAATGGAAGAGTGCAACATCATAGATCAACCCGAGTCAGATCCCGATGACTGGAGAAAGCCAATCATTAAGTACATAAGGAATGAAGAAGAACCAGACGATAAGAACTCGGCAGAGCGCATTGCAAGACAGTCAGCTCACTATACACTTATTGGGGAGATATTATACAGAAGGGGTGCATCAGGCGTCTTCATGAGGTGCATTCTCCCATCCACTGGAAAGCAACTCTTAGAAGAGGTCCACGCTGGACAATGTGGGATACATGCAGCCTCCAGAACACTAGTTGGGAAGGTCTTCAGGTCAGGATTCTATTGGCCAACAGCAAAGAATGATGCAGCCGAGTTAGTTCAGAGGTGCGAAGCCTGCCAATACTTGTCAAAGCAACAACACCTGCCAGCACAGCAGCTGCAGACCATACCAGTAACTTGGCCTTTTGCATGCTGGGGGCTGGATATGATTGGACCTTTCAAGAAAGCTCAAGGGGGATATACTCATGTGTTGGTAGCGATTGACAAGTTCACTAAATGGATAGAATTCAAGCCTATTGCCTCCTTAACTTCTGCTAAGGCCGTGGAATTCATACAAGACATAATATTCAGATTCGGGATACCAAACAGCATCATAACTGATTTAGGATCCAACTTCACGAGTTCAGAATTCTTTGACTTCTGCGAGCAAAAGAGCATTCAGATCAAGTATGCATCTGTAGCCCATCCAAGAGCCAACGGGCAGGTTGAACGAGCTAATGGGATGATTTTGGATGCACTTAGGAAAAAGATTTTCGATAAGAACGAAAAATTCGCAGGAAAGTGGATAAGGGAACTACCCTATGTTGTTTGGAGCCTAAGAACCCAACCTAGCCGAGCTTTGCATGGAAACACTCCTTTCTTCATGGTCTATGGGTCGGAGGCAGTGCTGCCTGCTGATCTCAAGTTTGGGGCGCCAAGGCTGATCTTTGAAAGTATAGCAGAAGCTGAGACCACCAGGCTGGAGGACATAGACGTACTCGAGGAAGAACGGCTAAGCGCAGTAATCCAATCAGCAAGATACCAGCAGACTCTAAGGCGCTATCACGACAAGGCTGTGCGGCAACGATTCTTTTCAGTAGGGGAGCTCGTCCTTCGCCGAATTCTAACGGGAGAAGGACGACACAAGTTATCACCCTTATGGGAAGGACCCTTCATAGTAGCAGAAGTCACTCGGCCCGGATCATATCGCCTCACTCAGATGGATGGCACGGAAGTTGGGAACTCCTGGAACATAGAGCACCTGAGAAAGTTTTATCCTTAGCCGTACCTCTAAACCGCTGGGATAACGATGATGTACTCTGTAAAGTGGAAATATGTCATCAATAAAGAAAAGGTTTCAAGGATACTCAATTTATTTACGATTGACTTGCGTTCTTACTTAACTCGGGGTGACCACTATGCCCTGCTAACGGAGCAATCGACTTAAGTCGGCAATGACTTAAGGCGGTGCGACATGCTCACGTTTACTTAACTCGGGGTGACCACTATGCCCTGCTAACGGAGCAATCGACTTAAGTCGGCAATGACTTAAGGCGGTGCGACATGCTCACGTTTACTTAACTCGGGGTGACCACTATGCCCTGCTAACGGAGCAATCGACTTAAGTCGGCAACGACTTAAGGCGGTGCGACATGCTCGCGCCTACTTAACTCGGGGTAACCACTATGCCCTGCTAACGGAGCAATCGACTTAAGTCGGCAACGACTTAAGGCGGTGCGACATGCTCACGCTTACTTAACTCGGGGTGACCACTATGCCCTGCTAACGGAGCAATCGACTTAAGTCGGCAATGACTTAAGACGGTGCGACATGCTCGCGCTTACTTAACTCGGGGTGACCACTGTGCCCTGCTAACGGAGCAATCGATTTAAGTTGGCGGCTACTTAAGACCAATGCGACATGCTCTCGCCTATATAATTCAGGGGATGATTTCCATATCCCACAGACAAAATTCATAGTCATCATGCGTCATAACCACCAAACTCATTAACTAAAAAATTCTGATACAATGAGAGAGTAACTATGTTATTCAAATAAACCGGTGTCCTCTAACAAATGTTCAATCATGCAAGCTGCGCGCTTGGAGCACGCGAAATGTTTTCTCTATTTTGCAATGTCTTTTCCAGGAGCAATGGACGAAGAAGGACGACTCGAGGAATCAGGGGCAGCGTTCACGTCAGCCCTTATATCTTCAGGAACGACTACGCCAGGTCTCCTCATCAGGATTCGTCCCGCCCGAATGGCCTTATCCATGGCCCTATCGCGCTGGGCTCTCAGAGTACTGGAAGTCTCTTCAGCAACCTTGACAGCCAACTGGGCAGCCTCTAGCTCCTGGGTAACAGATTTCTTGGAAGCACGCAGATTCTTGATGACAACGTCTTTAGCCGATATCAACTCCCGAAGGCGAATCACATCATCCAAGGACTCCTGCAGCTTATAGCGAAGATTGTTTAACTCCTCCATGGAAAAGCGATGACTCCTCTCCAGAATAGTCAACGAGTTGCTAGAATCTCGATACAACCTATCAAGATTGTCACGAGAAGCCGCAAGGATACGTTTTTCTTCCTGCAAGCACAAATCAGTTCCTTCAGAAAACCAGGCAAATAATAGGAGTATAGCAAGGCAAAGGCACAGTTTCGTATATCACCTTTTCAGAGTCGAGCTGAGCATGCAGGGAAGAACTCAACACATTGGCATCATCCAAGGCGGCAGAGACCTGACTCAGCTCAATCTGACCTTGAGAGTACTTTTCCTCAAGATCAGTGCATCGCTGAGACAGTTCAGCCCGTTCTTGAGAATGTTTTTCCTCAAGAAGCGCAATCTGTCGAGTCATTCCTAGCAAAGGATAACCAAACAAAACGAGGTCAGAAGGTAAAACAGTCCACAACAAGCGCGAAGAAAAGAAAGAAGGGCACTAACCAGCATTAGTCGCCTCCAACTCGGATACACGGCGGTGAAGTGACACTGGATTCCAACATGAAAAAGAAGAAGCCACTTCTGGAACAGGAGCACCATGCAATTTCAGCTGACTGGTCATCCCATCCACCAAAACCTGATGAGAAGAACAGATGAGCATAATGGCAAAAGTTCATGCAGTGTAAAAGTCAAGCTAAGAAACAGCACAGTACCTGGAGGTTGGAGAAGAACGAAGGGATCCCCAAATCAGGAGAAATCAGATGATAACCAGGCGCAAGGTCATCACCCGAAGCAGCTTGCAATGGAACAGTGGGAATCAGTTCAGCGCCCTCAACAGAGCCGGATACCTGATCAGCGGGGACGCTGCCCTCCAAAGCGACGCCCCGATCCAAAGTTTGGGCCACCACCATGCAGCCAGAGTGTGGAGGTGACCCTGCGTGAACGTCCATGGAAGTGCCGGAAGGAGACCTTGTTTGGGCACCCTCGAGGACTAGGCCATAGTTGGCACTGCCCACTTGAGCTGGATTATCCCCGGCAGCACCCTCGGGGGCTGGGCAGTAGCTCGCACTCTTCGCCCGAGCTAAGTCATCCCCGACGACACCCTCGGGGGCTGGACATGTGTCGACACCATCCTTGAGGTCCAAACTTTCAGCAGTAACCACCTCTAAGGTTGATGGGCACTCGGCTACTTCCATGGAATCAGGACAATCCAAGTTAGCATCCCGACCCTCGAGATCGCGCTCTAAGGTTGACGAGGCACGGGATGACCTCAACCCAGCGTCCGGCACGGCACCACAAGCTTCAGTTACATCATCATCCACTGGCCCTGATAACAAGTCCTCTGGGACCATATCCTCGAGAGTTTGATCAAAGTCGGCCAGGGATATGTTTTGCAGACCAACAAGGGCGGATAAAGCAGGAGAAGGAACTCCACTACTTTCCCCACTGGCGAGGAATTGCCGACTGTTCTTCCGAGTCAGAGGGATCTCATTCTCTTCCTCTTCGTCGTCTTCATCAGCAACACTAGCAACACCCCCATTGGGATCAACGACGGATGGAGTACACCCATTGGGATCAGCAACAGCCATATCACACCCATTGGGATCAGCATCAGCAAATTCAGGCGCAGGAACCCCCTCATCGGCAGGAACCGAGGGACCAGCACCCTGATCCAAACTAGATACTCGCCGAATACGTCTCTTCTTCTTTTTCTGCTCATCAACAGAAAGATCAGTCTGATTGGTTCGGCGGAGACGCCTCGAGCGAGCACGGACAGGTCTCTGAACATCCAAGGTTATACCAACCTCTGGGAGAGGTGCCACTGCCAATGTCTTAGCAGGAGTAGCGTCAGAAGAATCTTCAGCCAACATATCAAGCATGGCATTCATTTCAGCATCAGTAGGATCCAAAGGCACCTCGAAATGGATTTGTCGTTCATCATCAGGAATTTTCCCAAGTGAGGCGACCAAAGCATTGACCTCCTCGTCAGAGGGCCGCGTTCTAAGGCCCAAATTGCCATCAGTCGCAGGTGGGTTTGACACGAAACGAGTGAAGGCCTTGGCAGGAGGCAGATTCCAGGCTGAATACGCCACCGGAGCACCAATATTGGATACTTTGCCTCTGAGAATCATCTCCAGTCGGCTCACCAAATCTGCAGAAGGGATTCTTCTATTGGTAACTCGAGTTGGGTCGGCTAGCCCTTGATACAGATAAGCCGGGTGGACCCTATCTTTCAGTGGTTGAATGTTTTTGAAAACGAAGTCAGTAACCACAGCTTCAGCAGTTAAACCTCTCTCTTTCAACAGTCCAACTTCAGCTAGCAGCACACTGGCTTCGGCTACCTCCTCGTCTGTGGGAGACTCGGTCCAGCTCGGGGTGCGAACATCTGGCTGTCTTCCTGACCGGGGGGGGAGAGAATTTCCATAGTTATCAACTATAAACCACTCCAGGCGCCATCCCTTAATGCTGTCTTTAAGGGGAATCTCAAGATATTCAGTTTTCCGTCCCCGGCGCATCTCCAAGCTGGCACCTCCAACCAACTGATGTTGTCCCCCGGCCATCCCAGGGCGACAATGATACAGGTGTTTCCACAAGCCAAAATGCGGCAGCACGCCAAGAAAGGCCTCACATAAGTGGACGAAGATAGAAATTTGCAGAATTGAGTTAGGGTTCAGATGGGTTAGGTTGATGTGGTAGAAATCAAGAAGACCACGGAAAAAGGGAGAAACAGGAAGGCCAAGGCCGCGGAGAAGAAAAGGAGCATAAACCACGGACTCGTGGGTATCCTCCGTCGGGACCGTAGTCCCGTGGCAAACCCGCCAAGAACAGAGTTCCCGTGGAGGAAGAACCCCGATGGACACGAGATGGAGAAGTTCGGCTTCAGAGATAATGGACATATGGTTACCTGCGAAAGGCAACTGGCTGTTGGGATCAATTGGAGGAATCACCACAGCGGAAGAGCTCGTGATTTTTCTCTTGAGAGCCATCTCGATTTCACCAGTGAGCAGATTGGAGGCGAGCGCAGAGAGGATTTGGAAGCAGGAATGCAAGAACTAGGGCGCGGAAAGCAAAGGCGGCTAAAAGTGCAGCTCTTATGGGATATTCTCGGACCAGATACCGTTTCAAAAAGTGCCTAGTCATCACCCGGCAGTTATTCCCGAAATCCCAGCATGCCACCTGGTCATTCGGCAGTTATTTCCAAAAACTGGTGGGCCATCCCTTCACTCGGGTGATAATCCTCAAAATAACTCAGCGTTACCTCTAAAACGCCGACGTCACTATTCAGTCACTCGGGGTTACCTCTAAGACGTCTATCTTGAGCTCAATCGCTCGGCATTACTTCTAAAATGCCGACAGTGACCCTTAATAACTCGGCGTTGCCTCTAAAACGCTGATCTCGAGTTCAAAAACTCGGCGTTGCCTCTAAAATGCCGACGTCACTACTCAGTCACTCGGCGTTGCCTCTAAAACGCTGATTTCGAGTTCAATCGTTCGGCATTACTTCTAAAATGCCAACGTTGACCTTCGATCGCTCGGCATTACTTCTAAAATGCCGACAGCGACCCTTAATAACTCGGCGTTGCCTCTAAAACGCTGATCTCGAGTTCAAAAACTCGGCGTTGCCTCTAAAATGCCGACGTCACTACTCAGTCACTCGGCGTTGCCCCTAAAACGCTGATTTCGAGTTCAATCGTTCGGCATTACTTCTAAAATGCCAACGTTGACCTTCGATCACTCGGCATTACTTCTAAAATGCTGACAACGACCTTTAATCACTCGGCGTGCCTCTAAAACGCTGATCTTGAGTTCAATAACTCGGCGTTGCCTCTAAAACGCCGATCTGGAGTTCAAAGACTCGGCGTTGCCTCTAAAATGCCGGCGTCGCTACTCAGTCACTCGGCGTTGCTTCTAAAACGTTGATCTCGAGTTCAATCGTTCGGCATTACTTCTAAAATGCCAACGTTGACCTTCAATCACTCGGCATTACTTCTAAAAACATTGATACAGGCTGCAATATTGCTCGGAAGCGTCAGTATAATGATCAAGCTGTTCGTCTATGGTTTCAAAAGAATCAGATTTATAGTCAAACAAAGCGAGTCATCAAGAGAGAACCAAATTCATTCTTCATTCAAGGGAAGTGGCTGTTGGGGTCGTGCTTCGGTGCGCCGAAGGTCCCACACGAAGAAGCAGCCTCGGCTGAAGTCGTCTCCAAAAGATGGCCGAAGGTTCCTTTTCATGGAGCTTCGGCGTTACAAACCGACATAGAAATAGAATGACCTTTTTATCCATAAGAGGTCTGAGTCAATGTTGTAAACTTTTGTAAGGGGCATAATTGTAATTTGTCACAGGCTGCGACCTGTGCCTATAAATAGATGAACAGTACCTCTGTACTGTTCACGCGAATCTGTCATTTGCCTTCGCATCACACTTGTACTCCTGCCTTCCTCAGGACCGAAGGTACATTTGTAATTTGAAATCATTTGTGTTCATTCATATTAGTAGAAATGGAAATGATTCTATGTTAACATTTGAATGTCTATTTTATACCTCATGATTTATATGAATGCTTCACCCCTCGTTATTATGTTTACGAAGGTACGTCCTTCGTAACCTTCGTCCGAAGTTCCTTATATCCCGAAGGGATATAATGTAGTGGAGGACGAAGGACCTTAATATTTAACATTTTCTGTGTTGCCTTGTTCTTAATTCTTAGCATTTGAGAACAAGCCTCCAACATTGGCGCCCACCTCCGGTGAACTCACTTCCACTTTCCTGAGCTGATGGCTTCGTTCAACAACCAAGCTAGAGCTGCTTCGGCTTCGAAGCTGGTGCTCCCGATAACAGGCGGTTCTTGCTCAGAGCCGGCCAACAAGAAGCAGAGGAAAGAGGCTCAGAGAAGGGTGCAGCATGTTGGAGTGCAGGGACCCTTCATCAAGTCAAAATGGTCCCATATCCCAATTACCTTCTCTCAGGAAGACCTTCAGCTTAAGGATTATCCCCACAATGATGCCATGGTTATCTCTTGCGTGATCAAAGGATTTCTGGTCCACAATGTCCTAGTTGATACAGGCAGTGCAGCTGACATTATATTTGCTAAAGCCTTCAGACAAATGCAAGAGCCCGAAGACAAGATTCATGATGCTACGCACCCTCTTTGTGGCTTCGGAGGGCGGCAGATTGTGGCACTTGGGAAGATTACCATGCCGGTAACCTTCGGATTTGTTAACAACACAAGGACTGAGCAAATTGTGTTTGATATTGTTGACATGGAGTATCCTTACAATGCTATCATCGGCCGTGGCACTCTTAATGCCTTCGAAGCAATTCTTCACCCAGCTTATCTCTGCATGAAGATACCTTCGGACCAAGGACCTATTGCTATTCATGGAAGCCAGGAAGCTGCTAGAAGGGCCGAAGGAAGCTGGACTGACTCCAAGGCAATCCATAATATAGATGGAGCTGAAGCTTGTGAGCAGTACAAATTCAGGAGGGAGAAGGCAGCTTCAGCGGATCAGCCGAAGCCCATGTTATTGTGTGAAGACATAGCAGAGCAGAAGGTGCTCTTGGGCTCACAATTATCTGAAGACCAGGAGAAAACCTTGATAAGGTTTTTATTCAACAACAAAGATGTCTTTGCATGGTCAGCTAATGATCTCTGTGGAGTAAATCGGGATGTTATTGAACATTCGCTTAATGTTGACCCATCCTTCAGACCCCGAAAGCAGAGGCTTCGGAAAATGTCTGATGACAAGGCCGAAGGGGCTCGCAATGAAGTGAAAAGACTCCTCAGTGCAGGAGTTATCAGAGAAGTGAAGTACCCAGAGTGGCTAGCTAACACTGTTATGGTGAAGAAGGCCAATGGCAAGTGGAGAATGTGTATTGATTTCACAGATCTCAACAAGGCTTGTCCGAAGGATGAGTTCCCGCTGCCAAGGATAGACTCTTTAGTTGATGCAGCAGCTTCTTCAGAGCTCATGAGTCTCCTGGACTGCTACTCAGGCTATCATCAAATCTGGATGAAGAAGGAAGATGAGCCGAAGACTAGCTTCATAACCCCAAGTGGTACATATTGCTATCTTCGGATGCCTGAGGGGCTCAAGAATGCTGGAGGGAGTTTCAGCAGAATGACTGCGAAGGTTCTCCAATCTCAGATAGGCAGAAATGTGTTGACTTATGTCGATGACATCATCGTAAAAAGCACGAAGCAAGAAAATCATATTGCTGATCTGCAGGAGACCTTCGCCAGCTTCAGACAAGCTGGTCTGAAGCTGAATCCAGAAAAATGTGTCTTCGGGGTGAAGAAGGGCAAATTTCTTGGATGCTTGGTTTCAACAAAGGGAATCGAAGCTAACCCAAATAAAATCGAAGCTATACTTCGAATGGAGCCACCAACCACAAGAAAGGGGGCCCAAAGATTGACAGGAAGGCTGGCATCTCTCAACAGATTTATATCCAGATCAGCAGAAAGAAACTTACCATTCTTCGAGGTGCTGAAGTCAGCTGAAGTCTTTCAATGGGGCCCAAGTCAACAAAAAGCCTTCGAAGAGCTGAAGCAATACTTAATAGATCTCACAACATTAACTCCACCAACGCCAGGGGCTCCTCTGTTGTTGTATGTGGCAGCTTCGCACTCAGCAGTAAGTGCGGCACTTGTCCAGGAGAAGTTTGATGGACAGGTCAAGAAGCAAGTCCCAGTATATTTTGTATCTGAGGTCCTCAGTGTCTCAAAGAAAAATTATACAGAGCTGGAGAAGGTGTTGTATGCCGTTTTAATGGCATCCAGGAAGCTTCGGCATTATTTTCAGGCATACAATATTATTGTTCCTTCTTCGCAGCCGTTGAAGGATATCATGAGAAATAGAGAAGCTACTGGCTGGATTGGAAAATGGGCTGCAGAGCTCAATGAATTTTACATTGATTATGTGCACAGATCCTCAATTCAGTCTCAAGCATTGGCAGATTTCATTGCCGACTGGACGCCAGGGGCTCAGGACGAAGAAGCGAATAAAGATGCCGAAGTATGGACAGTGTTTTGTGATGGCTCTTGGGGAACCTTCGGAGCAGGTGCAGCTGCTGTGTTGGTCTCACCGTCCAAGGTTAAAACTTGCTATGCAGCAAGACTTGACTTCAGCTGCACAAATAATATCACTGAGTACGAAGCTCTGCTCCTGGGTCTTCGGAAACTAAAGGCAATGGGAATCAGAAGGGCGATTCTTAAAACTGATTCCCAGGTTGTTTCGGGTCATATTGACAAAAGTTGCAAGGCTAAAGACCCGAAGCTTGAAAAATACCTAGACACGGTCCGAAGGATCGAAGCTTCCTTCGAAGGATTTTCTGTTAAGAACATCCCTCGAGGACAAAATGAGCATGCTGATTTGTTAGCCAAGTCTGCAGCACAGGGGCTCCCGCTACCTTCGGATGTGTTCTTCGAAACAATAAAGGCACCTTCAGTGGAGCTACTTGAAAGAGCAGTCCTCAACATTTCTCCTGTTTACAGTGAAGATTGGAGAACTGAAATAATCTCTTACCTTCAGGGTAATTTCCTATCAGATGACGAAGCTTATAATAAAAGGATAGAGGCAAGAGCTCGTCCCTATATCATGATAGAAGGGGAATTATACAAGCATGGAGTTTGTGCCCCGTTGCTCAAGTGCTTATCTAGAGCCGAAGGTATAGAATTGATGAAAGAGATACATGCAGGCCTGTGTGGATCCCACATCGGATCCAGGCCGTTACTTGGAAAAGTTTTTCGCCAAGGGTTTTATTGGCCGAAGGCAGCTTCGGATGCAGCGGAGTTGGTTCAAAAGTGCGAAGGTTGTCAGAAATGTGCAAGAGATCAAAAGCAACCTTCGTCTCTAACAGAGCTGATACAGCCCATCTGGCCATTGCAAAGGTGGGGCCTCGACTTGCTGGGTCCATTACCACCGGCTCAAGGCAATCTGAAATATGTTATAGTGGCTGTGGAGTATTTTTCCAAGTGGATTGAGGCGAAGCCATTAGCCACAATAACTTCGGCCACTGTCCAAAAATTTTTCTGGCAGAATATTGTCTGTCGCTTCGGAGTGCCGAAGGCCATCACTGTAGATAATGGAACACAGTTCGACTCCGAAGATTTCAGAAATTTCTGTGATCAAATTGGCACGAAGATCCACTTTGCATCAGTCAGGCATCCGGAGTCGAATGGGCTTGTTGAAAGGGCCAACGGCATCATAATGACCGGAATAATGAAGCTAATCTTTAATCAACCAAGGGGAAAATGGCCAGATCAGTTGACCAAAGTGGTGTGGAGCCACAATACAACAACATCAAGGTCTACAGGCTTTACCCCATTTAAGTTGCTATTTGGTGACGAAGCAATAACCCCGGAAGAAGCCAAAGCTGGATCAATAAGAGTGGTAGCTTCGGCAGAATCAGGTTCCGAAGATACTTGTCTCGTGGAAAAAGATGCCTTAGAAGGGATCAGGCTTCAAGCCGTGGAGAATATCAATAAATACCAGGCTGAAACAGTTAAATGGCGAGATAGAAAGGTCCGGCTAAAAAATATTGAGCCAGGGCATTTGGTGCTTCGGAGAGTGGCCAACCCAGATACAGTGGGCAAGTTACAATTGAAATGGGAAGGGCCTTTCTTAGTAGCATCTTCGTCAAGGCCTGGTTCATACAGGCTGAAGGACATGGATGGCAATGAAATTCCAAGATCTTGGAATGCGAATGAGCTTCGGCGATTTTATGTATAACTCGATGTAATTTTTTATGTTTTTTCATTTCTTTTTCATGGCACCCTTTTCCTTTCTAAAGGGGGAGAAAGGTTTTTAATGGGGCCATCATATGTAATTTTCCTTTTTAGTTTTATAAGAGCAAAATCCCCCAAAGAATGTAAATGTAAAAGCTGAGAGCGCACCATCGAGTGCCAAAACTGAAAAAGAGAAAAAGCTCCAAAGACGTCCCTAAGGGGATGCAGAGCTCACAGCGAAAAGTCAACGCTGATTCCGCCAAAAGTAAAAGGCGAAGAAGCTCCAAAGACGTTCCCAAGGGAATGCAGAGCTTATACCGCCTAAGTAAAAGGCGAAGAAGCTCCAAAGACGTCCCTAAGGGGATGCAGAGCTTACAGCGAAAAGTCAACGCTGATACTGCCTAAGTAAAAGGCGAAGAGGCTCCAAAGTCGTTCCTAAGGGAATGCAGAGCTAATGTGTGGTTGTTTCTAAGGATGTAATGGCTGACAATGTGGCTTCGGACATATGCTTCGGACATTCATTCGCGCATTACATTACATCATAACATTTGCATGCATAAGCATTCATTCATAGCATTTGTGAACCAAAGTGGTTGCTTCGGCAGAAGGGAGAATTGGTTTTTTATGAATCGTTGTGTAAAAGAAAAGTTTCGGAGAAGTGGTTTTTTATGATTCGTTATGCTGTGTTGTATACAAAAGAGAAAAGCTTCGTTGCTCGGCAAAAAGAAGAATTGCTTTTATGCTTCGTTGTGTACGAAAAGAAGGGAAGGTGTTTTTTCGCCTTCGGCTCAAAAAACTGATTTCGTCCACATCAAAGCGCCTCAATCGAAGGGTAAGAATATATTACAAGGTATGAACAAAGTTCCTTGAGAACAATCTAATTGTATTTACAAGAATTGATACAAAACTATCCTGAGTTTTTCTACAGTATACTTCTACTGATCTTCATTAAGCTTCAGCTTCGGCGGCAGCTTCGGCGACATATCTTAGGCATCATCTTCACCTTCGTCATCCTACATAAATCAAGGAATCGTGAGTAAAAATCAAGTGCAAAGGAAAAGGTAAGTACGAAGTATCATTTCTTACTGGTTCAAGATGACTTCGGGCTTCGTCTCCAGCCTTCTCCCGCCCGCCTTTTGTCCATATCATTTTTACAAATCTATTTGAGATGCTTCGGGCGAGGTCAGGTATATCATCCAGAATTGATGGAGATAGGGTGAAGTTGGGCCTGTTGACTATTTTTCCATGTTCGCAGCCGGCCTTCAGGAATGCAGCAGCGGTACCCCGAGAAGCTACCCAGGCACAGAAGTCGCCGTGCCCGGCTATAACTTCGTCAAGTTCTTCAATTTCGGCTTCAATATGATCGAAGGCCTGTGGTAAATTTTCCGCTGAGGGGTTAAATTTCCCGCTGCTGGCTCCAACAGAGTAAAATATCTTTTTTAATCGTCCAATACAATTGTTGCTAAATTTTAAGCATTTGTCTTGAAGGCTTGCTAAAGATTTCTTCAACTCTGAGCTGGTCCGGACTTCGGCTTCAAGCTTCGAATTAAGCTCTAACTTCTCCTGATCGAATTGTTTTGATTGACTGATAAGCTTTGAATTCAACTCTGATACTTTAGCCTCAGTCTCAGCCAGCAAGCCTTCGGTCGATTGGAGCTCGAAGTCTTTCTTTTCAATGATGCCAGATTGTTCTTTTATCTTGTTTTCTAAGTTTTCAATTATAGCTTCGTGTTTTCTGTCCTCCAGATCTTGCTGCATCTTCAGAGCTTTGCTCAGTAGCATGCTCTGCACAGAAAAATTTACGTTGGTAACATTTTCATTATTAACAGCAATAAAAACCAGAGAAAGGGTTGTTTACCTTGAAGTTGGAGTAAAATAAGCTGCCGACGATGTGTTGTCGTCGGTAGCGGCTGATGTCTGTCTCTAGCTTCGGAAAACCGATACTCTTTGATAGAGTACCGATTACCTTAGCTCTAGTCTGGTCTCGAATGCAGCCCAATTTTTCGTCATCAATGCCTCCAAATAGAAGGGCTCCTGGCTTGTAGCCGCAAGATTTGGCATAGTCCTTGAGTTCTTCTATTTCGTCCTTCGTCAGTTTTTGCCCAACTAAATTCTGGAAAGAGTAGGCTTCGTCGTCCGAAGTGTCTTCGGCTATTTCTTTTCCTTTCTCAGGCACTGTGGCCATGGTTTTTTCAGTAGTAGCACCAGCTTCTTCTGCAGCAATGTCTTCCAAAATCTTGTTAATGTCCTCAATGGTAGTTTCTAAGTTTGTGTCTTCGGCTGTAGCGGCTTCGGTAGCCGCGACCTCCGAAGGTGCACCTTCGACGATTGTTGTACCTTCAGCAGCTGCCGTTTTCTGAATTGACGCCCTAGGCGGCGTCTTGTCGATAACTTCAGTTACTGCAATAATTCTTTGCCGCTTGGGTTTGCTTATCTTCGTTTGATCCGGTTCGTCCACCTTTTGAAAAAGCTTCATCAGTTGGAGCCCTAATGGACTTAGCTTCGTGGGCATGGGTTCAGTCATTACCTTTAAAATTTCCTCCACGTCGCTGGCAGAAGGCGGTGTGGGGGTCCCCTCTTCTTCGGGTGATTTGCGCTTCGGAGTAGATATTTTTCTTTTCTTGGAAATTTTCTTCTCCTTTGCTGGTCTTTCTTCATCTTTGATCAGAGTTTCGGCCACTCTTTTTCTTTTGTGGCCCTCGGCACCCTTGTTCAACTGCTCATAGTCTGGGTACTCGAAGCCCAGGGCATCAAGCACTCGGTTCAGCCTTCGCTTCGGTCGGGCGCCGAAGGCCGCTGTCATTAGTTGATCCTCTTTTTTGGAGTAATTCCCCAGGATTTCATTGCACATCACCTCAACTGTGTCTAACCATTCTTTGCAGGGTTTTTTAAAGTACTTCTTAAACTTGAAGTGATAAGGAAGCCGAACAAGCTCCCCCTTCTTCTTCTCTCCCTCCAGCTTCGGCATTTCCCACTCTTTTAGAGTAGGGAAAACTCTGAATGCCAAGAACTCCTGAACTAGATCCCTGGTGCCAATATGTTCTGAAATAATTTCAAATTCACCCAGAGCAGCCCAGGTGGGACCTTTTAGATCGTCGATGCGGCATCGTGGCCTCGTCTCTCCGAAGATTAAATCCAGAGGGCTTTGTACCAATTTTTCTTTGTCTTCGTCAACTTTTACATAAAACCACTCACATTTCCAGCCTGCTGGCCATTTGCTTCGGTAGCTGATGACAGGACACTTTGTTGTCTTCCGGTAGGCAAAATTATAGCAGCCGAAATTATCATGTAGCCCATCTTTTCTGGCCTTTGTTTGGTAATGTAATTCGTGAACTCGGCAGAAGCTGTCGGCAAACGGTTCCACAGCTTGGCTTCGGAGGGCCCAGATATAAACATTGAGCCTAACGATGGCGTTAGGAGTCAATTGATGAAAGAAGATACCAAACCTCTTCAGTATCTCCGCAATAATATTGTGAAGAGGGAATCTCAGCCCAGCCTTTAAAAAGCTCTTGAAGATAACAATCTCATCCTTCCCTGGCTTCGGGGTGGTTTCTTCTCCCCCGAAGCGGAGTAGCTTCTTCTGATCTTCATTGAAATAACCTGCTTTCACCATCTTCGAAAGATCAGCTTTTGAAACAGTTGATTTCCCAAAATCCAGGTGACTGGGCTTGCTGGGCATGGCAATGTGGTAGTCATCTTCGGGGTCAGTCCCTTCAATGTTTTCTTCTTCTCCTTCGGCAGTTGTCGGGTTTGCTTCAGCAGCAGGCATTTCTTCCGCAGTCACTAGACCGGAACGCTGCATCGCTTCGGAGATGGGCACCGTGTCTGAACCTTCGGCTTCGTCTCCCTCACGTACAACTTTGGCAGTAGATCGCACTCTCGCCATTTGATTCTGAGTTTGGGGAAGTCAGAAACTTTTTTCTTTTTTCTTTTCTCCGAAGCTTTTCTTTCTGACGAAGCAGACGTCGGGACGGACCTTCGTTCGATTCTGAGAGTCAAGCTTCGGCTACGGTGGAAAATTTTGGCAGCAAAACAGTGCAAATAGCAATGAATGCTGTGGTAACTTCACACCTACCCGTTTGTTTATATAGTGCTGCAGGTAAGAAGGCGAAGCGGCAGGATTTTTACACCAGACGGGCGGTCACTTGTACTCGCTGTGCAGTGGACCGCAAAGATCAAACAGTAACTCTGCAAGGTGGGCCTGGCACGCGCTCGGAAGCCGGATCGTTTCTCCGCAACGAGCTCAGGGAAGGTGTTTTTTGGACCTTCGGCTTCCCGAAGCTGAAGAGGCTTTTTTCATGGGTCAAGCTCGTTACGAAAAACGATCTAGCACCGCGAAAGGGGCTACTGTTGGGGTCGTGCTTCGGTGCGCCGAAGGTCCCACACGAAGAAGCAGCCTCGGCTGAAGTCGTCTCCAAAAGATGGCCGAAGGTTCCTTTTCATGGAGCTTCGGCGTTACAAACCGACATAGAAATAGAATGACCTTTTTATCCATAAGAGGTCTGAGTCAATGTTGTAAACTTTTGTAAGGGGCATAATTGTAATTTGTCACAGGCTGCGACCTGTGCCTATAAATAGATGAACAGTACCTCTGTACTGTTCACGCGAATCTGTCATTTGCCTTCGCATCACACTTGTACTCCTGCCTTCCTCAGGACCGAAGGTACATTTGTAATTTGAAATCATTTGTGTTCATTCATATTAGTAGAAATGGAAATGATTCTATGTTAACATTTGAATGTCTATTTTATACCTCATGATTTATATGAATGCTTCACCCCTCGTTATTATGTTTACGAAGGTACGTCCTTCGTAACCTTCGTCCGAAGTTCCTTATATCCCGAAGGGATATAATGTAGTGGAGGACGAAGGACCTTAATATTTAACATTTTCTGTGTTGCCTTGTTCTTAATTCTTAGCATTTGAGAACAAGCCTCCAACAGTGGCAATACTTACAAATCAACTCATTATGAGTTGATACTCCCCTACTGCTACTACTACAACTACGCTACACTATACTACTCTACATTACTAATACTACTACATTATTTAACTATACTATTTCTAATCTATACTAATATCTAAAAAGACCAGTGGCATCTAGCCACTGGCCCTGCCCCTGCCGCCGCTCTTGGTGCCGCCCCTGCTGCCGCCGCCCCTGGTGCTGCCCCTGCTGCTGTCGCTCTTGGTGCTGCCCCTGCTGCTGCCGTTGCCGCCGCCCCCGCCACTGCCGCTGCCGTCGTCGTCGTCGTCGTCGTCGTCATCGTCGTCGTCGTCGTCGTCGTCGTCCTCGCCCTCGCCGCCGCCGTCTGAGTCCTCCTCATCCGAGGAGTACTCGGACTCATCCGAGCCCTCGAGCCCGGAGCGCTCGACGGCCCGGATGTACGTCCAGACCTCCGCGGCTATCCCCTGGGAGTCGTCCGAGTCATCGGACGACGCCGGGGGAGAGACGGGGGTCGGAGACCTCTCGGACTCGGAGGAGAACTCCTCCTCCGAGTACTCCGAGTCGCCGAAGTCCTCCGATGGAGGAGTCGGCTCGCGCTTGCGCTTGTTGTTTTTTCCCATGGTGGAAGCAAGCAGAAAAGGAGAGAAGGAAGCAGTAAGGAATAGCGAAGAGATGTGAAGAAACCAGAGGGGCAACAGCGTTATTTATAGAAGAGAAAGGCAACCGCTCACCTCCAACCGCGGTCACTGAACAGTCGCTAAGCATTCAATATACACCTCCACCCGTCCAAAGACACGTCAGGCGGCTGACGCCGTTTCATGCAGCACTACACCCATTGGGACTCCAGTCAACAGCGCAAAGGATATGATTACACTCGCCGTCCCATCACATTACAACTCAGAAGCAGCCGGTTAAAACACTCAGCGTACCAAGCCGTCCCTTGCCCACACCCATTGGGGGGGGACGCCCAGGAATTGTCAGTATATTTTTCAAAATGGTCACATCTGTACAGAGCATGCAGTGAATGCCTCAAGACAAAAATGAGATATCAACAAGAGTTAGAGGGAAGCCAAGTATAGCCAGCAGAGTGCAAAATATGGTCGACAGACATGACTTGAAGACTAGACAGAAAACGTCCATCGAATGTCCAATCAGTTGCAGAGCAAATAAACTATGCTACCCAGCAAGATATGGAAGGATTGCAAATTCAGCTGCAAAAGACAAAACACATGCTGACCTCTGAAGCATAATATTGATGACATAGCACGGATGACATCATGCCAACTTTTTTATAAGCAGAAAGAGTAATCTTCAGCAAAAGGACACAAAAAGAAGACCTTCAAGCGAATTATCCTCAAAAAATCCACTTGAAGGTCGGGGGCTACACCCATTGGGTGCACCTTCGGTGCACCCCATGGATTGTCATTCTAAGCCAGGATAGCACCAATTTCTAAGGGCATGGGACAAGATTAAGAAGCCAATCCTCAACTGGAATAAAGGAACACAAATGGAAGTAATCTCTGTTGAAGACCTTCGAGTAGATTATTTTCTAAAAATCTACTCGAAGCTCGGGGGCTACACCCATTGGGTGCACCTCCGGTGCACCCAATGAAGTTCAAAATCCTACAAACAGGAATGCCAATCTCTAAGGCACAGGCACGAAGCTAGGTTTTGGTCAACAAGTGATCGAAGCAGGAGAAAACAACAAGGAACCATCTTTCTTCAAATCACCTACAAGCTGGACCTGAGATCTTCGGGTTGATTACCTCTAAATTAACCCAAAGATCGGGGGCTTGTGGGGGATAGATATCCCCCGGGTCCACTAAAAGAGTAAAGGACCTCACGAAAGGCCCAAGGGCCTAATAAATCGTAAGGTTATTCTTTCGTGGGCCTGGGGAAAAACAACCAGCAACGCAGGGCGACATGAGGCCGGATTGGTGCAAACCCGGACGGCCCATAGCGTCGAGCGATTGGCTGTAACAGAGATCCGACTTTCCCGCGTCGGGGCCTCCATGCAACGAAGCCACGTGAAGATAAGACGGCGAGGGTTACGTAAGGGATAATCTCGAGAGGTTCACTATCTTTTAGCCACTTGTTGTTATCTTATCCATGTGTACTGCCCCACGGTCGAGTATATAAGGCCTAGGGGGCACCCCTTCAGAACGATCGACCCATTACTTAGCCACCCACATCAACTCTCTGTATTCTCGATCCAGAGAGCTCTCTTGTAACCATATCTACCAAGCATACTCATCAGGACGTAGGGTGTTACGCATCACTAAGCGGCCCGAACCTGTAAATCTTGTCCACCGTCCCTCGTGCGATCGGCACGAACCATTCTGCTACAGTTGTTGACACCTTCCTACTCCTAAAACACCTTGAGGGGCAACCCCGGGTGTGCGGTCGGACCCTAAACACCGACACTATCGACCTTACATCCAGCATAGTCAGAATCTGAATATCCAATCAAGTCAAAGTTAGACCCCTTTGGATACCAGATCCCGAAGCAAGGCGTAGCGACTAAATATCTAAGAATTTGCTTCACAGCCACTAAGTGACACTCCTTAGGATCGGATTGAAATCTAGCACACATGCATACGCTAAGCATAATATCCGGTCTACTAGCACATAAGTAAAGCAAAGAACCTATCATGGACCGGTATGCTTTTTGATCAACGGACTTACCACCTTTGTTGAGGTCGGTGTGTCCGTCGGTTCCCATCGGCGTCTTTGCGGGCTTGGCGTCCTTCATCCCAAACCGCTTCAGCAAATCTTGCGTGTACTTCGTTTGGGAGATGAAGGTGCCGTCCTTGAGTTGCTTCACTTGAAACCCAAGGAAGTAGTTCAACTCGCCCATCATCGACATCTCAAATTTCTGCGTCATCACCCTGCTAAACTCTTCACAAGACTTTTGGTTAGTAGAACCAAATATTATGTCATCGACATAAATTTGGCATACAAAAAGATCACCATCACAAGTCTTAGTAAAAAGAGTTGGATCGGCTCTCCCAACCTTGAAAGCATTAGCAATCAAAAAGTCTCTAAGGCATTCATACCATGCTCTTGGGGCTTGCTTAAGTCCATAGAGCGCCTTAGAGAGCTTACACACGTGGTCGGGGTACCGTTCATCCTCGAAGCCAGGGGGTTGCTCCACGTACACCTCCTCCTTGATCGGCCCATTGAGGAAAGCGCTCTTCACATCCATTTGGTACAACCTAAAAGAATGGTGAGCGGCATATGCTAGCAAGATACGAATTGATTCTAGCCTAGCCACAGGAGCAAACGTCTCCTCAAAGTCCAAACCTGCGACTTGGGCATAACCTTTTGCCACAAGTCAAGCCTTGTTCCTCGTCACCACCCCGTGCTCGTCCTGTTTGTTGCGGAACACCCACTTGGTTCCCACAACATTTTGCTTGGGACGAGGCACCAGTGTCCAAACTTCATTGCGCTTGAAGTTGTTGAGTTCCTCCTGCATGGCCAACACCCAGTCCGGATCTAGCAAGGCCTCCTCTACCCTGAAAGGCTCAATAGAAGAGACAAAAGAGTAATGCTCACAAAAATTAACTAATCTTGAACGAGTAGTTACTCCCTTGCTAATATCACCCAATATCTAATGGATAAATATCCGTGGATACCTTATTATATCCATAACTGTACCCACGGATACAAAATTCTACCATACTCATATCCAATGGATAATTATCCATGGTTATTCACCCATACTCGTACCCATTGCCATCCCTACTAATGGCTCTTCAAGAGAGCAAGCTGATCTTGACGACATCGATGAACATGAGGTTTCGACGGCCGCAATGAGGACTATGGCAATAGGCGATGTGCGACCACAGGAACAACAAGTGCAAGATCAACCTTCTTCCTCCACAATGGTGCAACCCCCAACTCAAGATGAGGAACAAGTATATCACAACGATGGCATGGATCAAGGGGGAGCACAAGGCACCTCCAACCCAAGTCCGCACCAACATTCAAAGAGATCATCCGGTGGATCAAATTCTTGGTGACATTAGCAAGGGAGTAACTACTCGTTCACGTGTTGCAATTGTTTGTGAGGACTACTCTTTTGTTTCTTCTATTGAGCCTTTTAGGGTAGAAGAAGACTTGTAGGATATAGACTAGGTGTTGGCCGTGCAAGAGGAGCTCAACAACTTCAAGAGAAATGAATTATGGAGTCTGGTGCCACGTCCAAAGCAAAACGTTGTGGGCACCAAGTGGGTGTTTCGCAACAAACACGATGAGTATGGAGTGGTGACAAGAAACGAAGCAAGACTTGTAGCAAATGGTTATGCTCAAGTCATAGGTTTGGATTTTGAGGAGACTTTTGCTCCTGTAGCTAGGCTGGAGTCTATTCGAATATTATTAGCCTATGTTGCTCACCATTCTTGTAAGCTTTTTCAATTGGACATGAAGAGTGCTTTCCTCAATGGGCCAATCAAGGAAGAGGTGTACGTGGAACAACCCCCTAGCTTCGAGGATGATAGGTACCCTGACCATGTGTATAAGCTCTCTAAGGCGCTTTATGGACTCAAGCAAGCCCCAAGAGCATTGTATGAATGCCTTAGAGATTTTCTTATTTCTAATGCTTTCACGGTCAGGAAAGCTGGTCCCACTATTTTCACTAATGTAACACCCCAGGTGTTTATATTCCGCTCGACAACGAGTACGGATTTAAGCACGTGATATCACTGAATAAGACGGACACTAAGGTCTAATTATTTTCGCCTATCGTGATTTTAATATCGCATCTGTTTCGTTTGTTGCGAGCGCGACATCGTTTTTATTTTTATTTGTCCGGGCTCTTCTGAAATTTTCGTGATGTTTGGAACATCGTTGTTCCGAAAATCGGTGCGTCCGGTGATTAGTTAAATCCATCGCTCGTGCGAATCCGAATTCGGAAGCCCAACTCACTCGGATGATTTATCCCGGATAAATTAATTTGAACTCGACTAAAATATTCGGGACAAAATAATTAGGATCGCGTGTCGTCTAAGTGAAATCATGCGCGCGAATATGATTCAATTTATTCATCCGCACGCTGTTTTGACGACGAAATCGCGTACGCATTAGCGGATCTGGTTCCAGCTAATTTTGGTCGAATCACGTAGAGCAGTAAAGCACTCGGGCCAATAACGAATGAAGTTCGTTTGATTTCGATCGACTCAAACACGACCTAAATATCAATGCTGATGCTGCATGATTCGGTCTGTTTGCTTTTGACCCTAATCCGAGTATTTGGTTAGCAAATGAATTTATCGTAACTCAGTCTTGTAATTCTTGTCCTAGACAAACTAAATAGAACTCGACAACTGAAATTTTGGTGTAAAATAATTCCGTCTTTGCCGTCAGCTGGACAATTATATCTGAAAAATTAATCATCGCTAAAAAAAAGATGGGGATAAAGAAATACCTTTTCCTTCTTATCCTATCTCTGTTGCCGTTCTCATTTACAATGTATTCCAATCGCTGCACCGCTCTACTCCTGGTGATAAAAATCTCTCGCGATGCTTATCTTCCTCACGCGTGCTCTGATATTTTCAAGCCACCGCCGTTCCTCGTCTTCATCCGGCCGCCGCCCGGGGAAGAGAAGATCCCCAGCCGCCGGGGGATAAAATCCCACCGCCCAGTCAGCCGTGGTTCTCCTCATGGCCGAGCGTCCTCTCCAGCCGTCGCGCCCCTGCTTTTCTCTGATGCGCGCGCCCTGCCTCCCATGGCGGCTGTCCGGCTGCTCGGCTGCCATCTTCATGGCCCCGTGCCCATCTTCTTCCTCTGCTCCATCTTCAAGCTCGTCGCGCGCCGGGCCGACTCCTCTCCTGCTCTAGCTCGCGAAGTTCCCATGGCCGCCGTAAGCTCGCCCCTGGAGCTTCCCCGTCGCGCGGTTCTCTGTTCTCTGCGCACAGTCGCGAGCTCGCCGGCGTGCCCCGGATTTTGCCATGGAGCGTCCCCATCGGCCATCGCCGTGGAGCTCTCCTGACCGTCTCCAGACCCACGCCCATGGCAGCTCGCCTCCGCAGTCCACACCGCGCTCCTCTGCTCGGCCTCCTCTCCAATTTCCCCAACCGAGCTCCCATCTCCCTGTTGCTATGCCCAGCCGACTGCAACTATGGCCGCGGTCTCACCCTGCTGTTCCAGCGCTGCGGCTTCCCAGCTCGCCGCGTCTTGCTCGCTCTAGCACGGATTCGCCCGTCACGGCGAACGTCTTATCTAGCTTGTTCGTCGCAGCAACTCTCGTTCTATACCTGCAAGTCCCTCTTCAATCTCAATAGGAGCTCCTGATCATCGGAAGGGTAGTAGATGGCAACGGTGGAATGCAAGGCGTGAGATCCTCGCTTCTTGCTGGACTTCTCCACGAGGATGATCAGTTGTTGTTGTATACTGCATGGGTGGAGAAAGCCTGGAGGTGTGAAGACTGAGTTAGATGTAAGGGCAAGTGAGGTCCGTGCAGCATCTGTCAAGTACTCGATGAAATGCCACAGCGTGGTACACCTTGGTCTGTACAGCCCCAATCGTGACCTCGTCGAACCCCGAGAGAATCCCGGATGTTGGGCACAAGCAAGCAAGGTTCGGGTGACGCTTGTGTATCCGGTGGAAAGACCAAAGCCGAAACCATTTGGGTGATCGCGAACGACGCGTCGAGTTTAGTCGTGGAGGTACGCTAGTTGATTGTGACGTGAAGGACAAGAGCTGGATTAATTTCAAGGTAATGCGGATGATGAAATATTTTAATCGCTTATAACGATGTGTTTCTATTTACAATAAAAAAATGTTTGATATAGGGACTCAATTTTAAATTACTACTGTCAGTAAAAAGTATATTGGTAGTAAAGCGAATGTAGGTTGAATGTTTTAGATGTCTAGCCGAAAGTGCTATTAATAATTATCGTAAGAGTTCCTAATGTATGGTGAATTGTATGCTTAGTCCTAGTAAATATTACATTCTATGTGATTGATTTAGACTAATAATCATATTCTCGCTGCTAGCGGGGCACCACTAGTTCTTTGGTTAATACTCAACTATTTAATAAATGTAGATAAATGAGTTTAGAAGTTGTCAACACTTGATTGTTAAGTGTTGTTGTTTGTCATGAATTTGGTTTGTTTGGTCAAAGCGGTGACATGGAGGATAGTTTTGAGGTACAAATGAAATGAAGAATATGTTGATAAATTTGTAGGCATGGTGTGATTCGATTAAAAATACTCTACCTGCTAAGTCATAAAATAATGTGATATCGACATCTAGTATTTTCGTACTAGATTTGCGATATCTTACTATAAGTGTTTAATTAGCTATCGCGTAGTACTATTTAGGTTTGAAATATTCCCGTTCATATGCATTCATGTGCATTATGCAAATCATTTAGGTACGCTTATTAATCGCGTGATGCGGAAGACAAGCCAAGTCGACCCCAAGCGCGGGCTACTCTGCATGGTGAAGCTGAAGGACGAACGCAAGGATGGATGACCTGACAAGTGCCAAGACAAAGAATGGTCATCAAGTGCTCATCGCCTAACCAACACTAACCTAGTGTTACTCAGGCAAGCCCCGGTGCATTTGCCACCTTCCTTGATGTTTTTAAAAATCTTTCTCACTTGATTGATGCATTAGGTGATAGGAGTTGATTGCCAAAACAATTCCTGCATTACCTTCCTTGAACTTGATTACCTTCCTTGATCACCAGTTTTACAAAAAGATTTTGATGCTTAGTCTTGCTTTAGAAAAACAAAATGTTTTGTTTTTACAAAATATGATGTGGCAAAAGTGGGTGGGATGTTTTCGAAAATAAAATTTGATGGTGGATCCATCATGACCGTGATGGTTTCAACATCGGAAAAGATGTACCTCTGCCAGGTACCAAACTTTGGGTTGAAATGATTAAGCTGAGACCGGGCGGTTGACTTGCACGAGAAAGGAGTCTCGGTGTAGTGTCTCCGTCTGAGTCGATTAAGGACCTTGTCGATGTAGGCCTGCTGACCGAGGACCCTTTAACTGGTCACATGCCTCGTCATGGGTAAGCCTTGCCTCGGGCAGACTAAGGCCGGAATAAGATAACACGAAATGGGCGTGGAGCGGTGGCGAGAGTAGCGTGTACCCTCCGTGGCAAGAGGCTGGACGGTGGTGTATCTGTGCTCTCGGTTTGCGTGAACCTGATCCGGTCTTAAGAACCCCGGTGGCGGGTTGACATATGCAAGGGTTAAGTGCTACATATGTCGTGTGATTGGAGATCCCCAGCTGAGTATAATCGATTCGGATCGCCGTACCTCCGCGGTTATGGAGACTTGGCCACTGACTTACACGTAGCATTCCACTAAAGATGATGGGTTTGTTAAGAAATTGGCTAGTGCAGGTCAAGTGATTGAACTAGGGTAGAAAGAACTCTAGTGCAGGTAATTTTACCTAACTTGACAAATAAAACTGGATTTTTAAGGATCCACTCATAGTAAGCATTTCTGCAAAACAGAGTCCTTGATTCTTGATAAGCCTTTCCTTGACTCCCATATAACCAGCATACCCTTGAGAGTCTTTTCTTTAGTCGGGTAAGTCTTGCTGAGTAATTCCATACTCAGGGTTTTATTCCCTGTTGTTTTTCAGGTTCTAACTTTGTGATGTTGTTGATGGTGTTAAGTGCCGGTGGGCTCGGCCTTCTTATAAGTCTAAGTACTCCTTCTATACTTCTTATTGAGGATGGTCACTTAAGCTAGCATATATTTCAAACTTATACTTTTGTAATCACTCCGATAAAATAATATAAAATTTTTGTAACTTGTAAAAATTTGGTAGTAAGATTTCCGCTGCAATAATATTGGTGTGTGTGATTTGTGTTACTTAATCCCGCGGTTCTGGTTGAAAGTGGTTTATCCGATGTCCTTGGGGCAATCGGACAGATCCTGTTGAGTTATCTGGTGCACATGCATGGCTGTCTGAGGTCTTTGGGACAAGGACAGGTGCATGTGGGCCCAATAACTTGGAGGTTCTGCCACAGGCTGGTATCGGAGCTGGATTAAGTATATATGGTCACATACATATTTTCAAAACAAAAGTTTTGGTTTTGAAAAACCTATTTTCAACTAAAAACATTGTTTGGCTTTGAAAAATAGTTTTCAAAAATTATAATGCTAGCGACATCCTCTGTTAAGCCCTAAACTAAGGACTATTAGGTGGCTTATTTGAAAACCACTAACCCACAACCGGGGGTATTGCATACATGTGTAATGTTATTTTTGTGGCCATTCAGTTTTGAATGGATCGACGCCCAAGGTAAGGTGAGTTGTGAGAGCATGACCGAACAACCGTCGGTCTAGGGAAGTGCTTAATTGTGGCGCTTGATTATATACATATTCCACATATGTATATATGAAGGCTGCGATGTGGAGTATTTACTTTTCTGGGAATTCAGTACCCCATGGATGTGTATGGGTATACAGACATGGGAATACTGAGAAGTGTAATGTACTTGTAATGACGCACCTACGCTCAGGTAAGAAGGTGAGTTACCATAATGAGTTGCCCTATGGTTAAAGTGTGGCAACGGCGCCTATGCGTGGCTCGGCGCTTAATGATGAGCTGGCCTCCATATAGCAATATATGGAGTATAAACTGTGATAAACTGCCATGTGTGAATTGCATCATTGGGTAATGGGCTGTGATGGAATTTTCTGCAGGTACACTAACCTCGAAAATGTATGTGTAGTGACTACTAGCAAAATACCGTGAGAGTCGTAAGTATGCCACCGATATAGAACGCTATCGCCACATTATGTTGGCAAAATCAGTGAGGACGTGTAGGATGAGCATGCATCCTGATTGTTGCATCATGTTTGTCACCTATACACCCAAAATGCTCCTCTCATCTTTATTCCAGTAACCATTGATTGTAGATAATGTGGTGTATTGCTCAATTATGAACTTCGATGAAATAGGTGTCCTCCATTATTTAGGTAACCTATTAAGGTCTTATATGGTGTTTGCTCTTGTGCTTGATGTGTCGATAGAAGGTTAGTAACTTGTTTGCTTAAACCCAGAATTAGGCCATGTTCTTATTTAGTGAACCATGACACAAAACTTAAATTTTTCCGTTATTACTCTAGGACCAAACACATAAAAATAAATGCCTAGATAATTTCTATGTTGGACCTAAAGTGTACCTAGCTTTAAACAAGAATTTCGAGTCATGTCTCCATCCTAAACCATGTCCTTGTTCGGTTGGTGCAAGCTGATGTACCTTATCCAGTTTGCTTGTTTTTAAGGACCGCCATGTTACTTTGTCGACCTAACTTAGGAAAGATATGTTCGATCATTTTATTGAGTTTGATGCCTTTGGTTTCCTTATATCTATCAAAGGCATACCAACTTAATCCTATGATTGTTTTCCCTCCGTATCTAATCAGATACTAATCCTTGACCTTGTGATCTCTACGATGGGCATAGAAATATGCTTAGGGCTGAATTAACAGTTTCCCATCGTACTCCTTCCAACAAGTTTATGTTATGGCCATACCTTGTTCGTTTCATCAGGCCATGATCTATCTGGTCTCTCATGTGTGGTCTTATTTCTTTTGATCTTGGTAGTGACTACTCATACCCGTTCCCTTTACATCCTTTGTGTAAAGGTGAAGCCTTGGAGCTTTTTAGTGTCGAGAGACAACTGATTAGCTCTCAAAATGGAGATTGGATTTCCCCTATCACTGTGATGCAGGAGTTTGTTCATTCGCTCTCTTATTTAACTCATATATTTCCAAAACAAGTCAGTTCCTCCCGCACGGAAGAAATGAAAGAACAACCTGACCAAATGGATTTGTACCCAAATGCACGACCTTTTGCTAGCAAATGTGAACTCTCAACCCTTGGCTTACCGATGGTACTGAGAGGACTTTCTCGATGTCAAAAGTAGTTTAACGAGTTGGTTTTACTAACTTGTAACTGCATTGTGAACAAAGGTTGAGCTTAGAGATCGATTTGTCGAGTTATCTAAACTCCCTTTGGTTCAAACCATTCTAAGACAAGTACTTACACAGATCAAGTTAAGTCAACTAGAAACCACCTAGTCATCGCTCTAGTCATGCCTCGATTACCTCGTGTGTGCTTTTCCAGCATGTGTGATCAAGTCGAACCGTGACTAGTGCTGGATAAAATGGACTGATCGTAAAGTCCGTATCTACAGACCCCTCCGCTAGTGATTCTCTAGAATCTATACCATCTTTTGTGGACTTGAATTCTCGGGTTAACCACATGTTAACCGCGACAGTATTCGACATCCACCCCCGTCTCGTGTGCTATGAGCTTACCGTGACCACTTGTTGGTAACCTCTTTCTGTGTGTTTTACCCAAGATGGTGCATCTGATTCTGTTTGGGGAAAATCGCGTATTTGCCGCCCGCTCAACAGACTCAGATAGTACAGTGTCATCAGAAAAAGCAAACTGCACATATGGAACCTTATGTGTTTCTCTGGCAGCCAGTGTCTCTATTGGTGGACATTTCTAAATTTTGCCTAAGACGATACATGTTATGTCCACTAGAGAAACCACATTCTGAGACACTCGCTTTTGCTTGGAATTGTCTTATGATTGCCGCTGATATGGACATGGGTTACATACTTCTCTACCCTTAGAAGTCTTTCGCTCTGAATCTCGGGACGAGATTCTTTTAAGGGGGGAGGGCTGTAACACCCCAGGTGTTTATATTCCGCTCGACAACGAGTACGGATTTAAGCACGTGATATCACTGAATAAGACGGACACTAAGGTCTAATTATTTTCGCCTATCGTGATTTTAATATCGCATCTGTTTCGTTTGTTGCGAGCGCGACATCGTTTTTATTTTTATTTGTCCGGGCTCTTCTGAAATTTTCGTGATGTTTGGAACATCGTTGTTCCGAAAATCGGTGCGTCCGGTGATTAGTTAAATCCATCGCTCGTGCGAATCCGAATTCGGAAGCCCAACTCACTCGGATGATTTATCCCGGATAAATTAATTTGAACTCGACTAAAATATTCGGGACAAAATAATTAGGATCGCGTGTCGTCTAAGTGAAATCATGCGCGCGAATATGATTCAATTTATTCATCCGCACGCTGTTTTGACGACGAAATCGCGTACGCATTAGCGGATCTGGTTCCAGCTAATTTTGGTCGAATCACGTAGAGCAGTAAAGCACTCGGGCCAATAACGAATGAAGTTCGTTTGATTTCGATCGACTCAAACACGACCTAAATATCAATGCTGATGCTGCTTGATTCGGTCTGTTTGCTTTTGACCCTGATCCGAGTATTTGGTTAGCAAATGAATTTATCGTAACTCAGTCTTGTAATTCTTGTCCTAGACAAACTAAATAGAACTCGACAACTGAAATTTTGGTGTAAAATAATTCCGTCTTTGCCGTCAGCTGGACAATTATATCTGAAAAATTAATCATCGCTAAAAAAAAGATGGGGATAAAGAAATACCTTTTCCTTCTTATCCTATCTCTGTTGCCGTTCTCATTTACAATGTATTCCAATCGCTGCACCGCTCTACTCCTGGTGATAAAAATCTCTCGCGATGCTTATCTTCCTCACGCGAGCTCTGATATTTTCAAGCCACCGCCGTTCCTCGTCTTCATCCGGCCGCCGCCCGGGGAAGAGAAGATCCCCAGCCGCCGGGGGATAAAATCCCACCGCCCAGTCAGCCGTGGTTCTCCTCATGGCCGAGCGTCCTCTCCAGCCGTCGCGCCCCTGCTTTTCTCTGATGCGCGCGCCCTACCTCCCATGGCGGCTGTCCGGCTGCTCGGCTGCCATCTTCATGGCCCCGTGCCCATCTTCTTCCTCTGCTCCATCTTCAAGCTCGTCGCGCGCCGGGCCGACTCCTCTCCTGCTCTAGCTCGCGGAGTTCCCATGGCCGCCGTAAGCTCGCCCCTGGAGCTTCCCCGTCGCGCGGTTCTCTGTTCTCTGCGCACAGTCGCGAGCTCGCCGGCGTGCCCCGGATTTTGCCATGGAGCGTCCCCATCGGCCATCGCCGTGGAGCTCTCCTGACCGTCTCCAGACCCACGCCCATGGCAGCTCGCCTCCGCAGTCCACACCGCGCTCCTCTGCTCGGCCTCCTCTCCAATTTCCCCAACCGAGCTCCCATCTCCCTGTTGCTATGCCCAGCCGACTGCAACTATGGCCGCGGTCTCACCCTGCTGTTCCAGCGCTGCGGCTTCCCAGCTCGCCGCGTCTTGCTCGCTCTAGCACGGATTCGCCCGTCACGGCGAACGTCTTATCTAGCTTGTTCGTCGCAGCAACTCTCGTTCTATACCTGCAAGTCCCTCTTCAATCTCAATAGGAGCTCCTGATCATCGGAAGGGTAGTAGATGGCAACGGTGGAATGCAAGGCGTGAGATCCTCGCTTCTTGCTGGACTTCTCCACGAGGATGATCAGTTGTTGTTGTATACTGCATGGGTGGAGAAAGCCTGGAGGTGTGAAGACTGAGTTAGATGTAAGGGCAAGTGAGGTCCGTGCAGCATCTGTCAAGTACTCGATGAAATGCCACAGCGTGGTACACCTTGGTCTGTACAGCCCCAATCGTGACCTCGTCGAACCCCGAGAGAATCCCGGATGTTGGGCACAAGCAAGCAAGGTTCGGGTGACGCTTGTGTATCCGGTGGAAAGACCAAAGCCGAAACCATTTGGGTGATCGCGAACGACGCGTCGAGTTTAGTCGTGGAGGTACGCTAGTTGATTGTGACGTGAAGGACAAGAGCTGGATTAATTTCAAGGTAATGCAGATGATGAAATATTTTAATCGCTTATAACGATGTGTTTCTATTTACAATAAAAAAAATGTTTGATATAGGGACTCAATTTTAAATTACTACTGTCAGTAAAAAGTATATTGGTAGTAAAGCGAATGTAGGTTGAATGTTTTAGATGTCTAGCCGAAAGTGCTATTAATAATTATCGTAAGAGTTCCTAATGTATGGTGAATTGTATGCTTAGTCCTAGTAAATATTACATTCTATGTGATTGATTTAGACTAATAATCATATTCTCGCTGCTAGCGGGGCACCACTAGTTCTTTGGTTAATACTCAACTATTTAATAAATGTAGATAAATGAGTTTAGAAGTTGTCAACACTTGATTGTTAAGTGTTGTTGTTTGTCATGAATTTGGTTTGTTTGGTCAAAGCGGTGACATGGAGGATAGTTTTGAGGTACAAATGAAATGAAGAATATGTTGATAAATTTGTAGGCATGGTGTGATTCGATTAAAAATACTCTACCTGCTAAGTCATAAAATAATGTGATATCGACATCTAGTATTTTCGTACTAGATTTGCGATATCTTACTATAAGTGTTTAATTAGCTATCGCGTAGTACTATTTAGGTTTGAAATATTCCCGTTCATATGCATTCATGTGCATTATGCAAATCATTTAGGTACGCTTATTAATCGCGCGATGCGGAAGACAAGCCAAGTCGACCCCAAGCGCGGGCTACTCTGCATGGTGAAGCTGAAGGACGAACGCAAGGATGGATGACCTGACAAGTGCCAAGACAAAGAATGGTCGTCAAGTGCTCATCGCCTAACCAACACTAACCTAGTGTTACTCAGGCAAGCCCCGGTGCATTTGCCACCTTCCTTGATGTTTTTAAAAATCTTTCTCACTTGATTGATGCATTAGGTGATAGGAGTTGATTGCCAAAACAATTCCTGCATTACCTTCCTTGAACTTGATTACCTTCCTTGATCACCAGTTTTACAAAAAGATTTTGATGCTTAGTCTTGCTTTAGAAAAACAAAATGTTTTGTTTTTACAAAATATGATGTGGCAAAAGTGGGTGGGATGTTTTCGAAAATAAAATTTGATGGTGGATCCATCATGACCGTGATGGTTTCAACATCGGAAAAGATGTACCTCTGCCAGGTACCAAACTTTGGGTTGAAATGATTAAGCTGAGACCGGGCGGTTGACTTGCACGAGAAAGGAGTCTCGGTGTAGTGTCTCCGTCTGAGTCGATTAAGGACCTTGTCGATGTAGGCCTGCTGACCGAGGACCCTTTAACTGGTCACATGCCTCGTCATGGGTAAGCCTTGCCTCGGGCAGACTAAGGCCGGAATAAGATAACACGAAATGGGCGTGGAGCGGTGGCGAGAGTAGCGTGTACCCTCCGTGGCAAGAGGCTGGACGGTGGTGTATCTGTGCTCTCGGTTTGCGTGAACCTGATCCGGTCTTAAGAACCCCGGTGGCGGGTTGACATATGCAAGGGTTAAGTGCTACATATGTCGTGTGATTGGAGATCCTCAGCTGAGTATAATCGATTCGGATCGCCGTACCTCCGCGGTTATGGAGACTTGGCCACTGACTTACACGTAGCATTCCACTAAAGATGATGGGTTTGTTAAGAAATTGGCTAGTGCAGGTCAAGTGATTGAACTAGGGTAGAAAGAACTCTAGTGCAGGTAATTTTACCTAACTTGACAAATAAAACTGGATTTTTAAGGATCCACTCATAGTAAGCATTTCTGCAAAACAGAGTCCTTGATTCTTGATAAGCCTTTCCTTGACTCCCATATAACCAGCATACCCTTGAGAGTCTTTTCTTTAGTCGGGTAAGTCTTGCTGAGTAATTCCATACTCAGGGTTTTATTCCCTGTTGTTTTTCAGGTTCTAACTTTGTGATGTTGTTGATGGTGTTAAGTGCCGGTGGGCTCGGCCTTCTTATAAGTCTAAGTACTCCTTCTATACTTCTTATTGAGGATGGTCACTTAAGCTAGCATATATTTCAAACTTATACTTTTGTAATCACTCCGATAAAATAATATAAAATTTTTGTAACTTGTAAAAATTTGGTAGTAAGATTTCCGCTGCAATAATATTGGTGTGTGTGATTTGTGTTACTTAATCCCGCGGTTCTGGTTGAAAGTGGTTTATCCGATGTCCTTGGGGCAATCGGACAGATCCTGTTGAGTTATCTGGTGCACATGCATGGCTGTCTGAGGTCTTTGGGACAAGGACAGGTGCATGTGGGCCCAATAACTTGGAGGTTCTGCCACAACTAAGACTTGCAATGGTGATTTGTTCATATGCCAAATATATGTCGATGACATAATATTTAGTTCTACTAATCAAAAGTCATGTGAAGAGTTTAGCAGGGTAATAACATAGAAATTCGAGATGTACATGACGGGTGAGTTGACTTACTTTCTTGGATTCCATGTAAAGCAACTCAAGGAATGGACATTCCTATCTCAAACCAAGTACATCCAAGATATACTTAAGAAGTTTGGGATTGTTGGTGGCCTTCCTCCTCCGAAGGTCCTCAAAAACGAGACTAACCATATGTTTTTAGTATGACATGGATTATTACAGGGGGGCTTTGGCTTCGGGATGAATGTCTTCTCCCATGACAGGGTGAAGATGTAGCCCAAAGGTGATAAGAATGGACAACAAAGTTGTAGCTGAAGAGCTTCTGAAAGCTCTCTTGTGGGTTTTGGTGGTTTGGATGACAACCCAATTAAAGGACTAACAAGTGTGCTAAGTGTTGAACAGGTGCTTAATGCAAAACTAACAGGGTTCAACACAAGTGAACAACTGTGATGGTCCAAAGACTGGAATATCTATAGATAATGGGCATCACAGGTAAGATGGACATTGCTTAAGTGAGACTTGGTGTGCATAACTCAGAGACAACCGATCAAGCCAAGGTAGAGGCAAGAAGAGCTTCGAGGTACCGAGTGCACGGGAGAAGGTCAAGGAGACCAGGAACCCAAAGCCAGGGGTGAAGAAGAAGACTTGCAAAGTCAAGGTTGATCGAGTTATGAAGAGTTATGGTGCATCAAGGATCACTACATAAGGACATGACTTACAACCAATGAGGTAACATCTACAGTTATGTGGTGTAAGTCATAAGGCTCAATGGCTAGCTCTTCCAACGGCTAGCTCTTCTAGAGAAGGAAACTGTCAATCAAATCTGTTATGTTGCACTGTCCGGTGGCGCACCGGACAGTCCGGTGCACCTGCAAACAGGGAAGGCTGGGAGCTTCCAAATGAAGCTCCAACGGCTCCTAGGCCCTTTGGGACTATAAAAGGGACCCCTAGGTGCCTCCAACAAGTGAACAAGAGCAGCCAACAAGTCCATACATCATTTGGATCAATTCTTTCTCTCCCTCTCTTGTGTATCTCTCTAGTTTGTGTAGAAGCAAAGTTATAAGACTTTAGAGAGAGGGGAAGTGCTGCTGAGAGCTAGAGCAAAATCTTGGGCGCATTGTTACTCTGCCAGAGTGCTGTCGAGAAGATTGTAAGCAGCCACGACATCGTTGTAACTGATATCAACATAGTGGAAGGCTCTATCTGTCGCACTGACAGATCTGAGCAAACGGAGGAAGGAGTTGAAATAGACTCCAAGCCAAGGTGTGGCTAACTCCAATGAGGACTAGGCAAGCATTTCAGGCTTGGCCGAACCTCGGGATAAATCCCTGTGTCTGTGTGCTCTGCTCTATGTTGTGTGCTGTTTCTCTGTATTATTTGCTTTTTATACTTGCACTTCAATACTTATATATGGTACAAGTTGTCTTCGAAGTGCAGGGTATTTTAAGATAGGAACTTCAATTTCGATGCAACCTACTCGAAGGGTCTTTCATTCCACTGCGATCCAGCCTTCGAGTAGAGTAAGGATTTCCAGTTTTAAAGTGATAATTATTATTCGCCTATTCACCCCCTCTAGATGACATCCAGATCATGTTCCCGGGCATAGGGAACTTTCAATTGGTATCAAAGCTAGGCCTCTCCAATGTAGGCTTAGCCGTCTGGAGATGACGATGTCATCACAAGAGGTAACTGTAGAACTTCTTAATTCTGATGGCTCTAACTATGCATCCTGGTCTTTTCATTTATATAATACTTTTAGGAGTTTAGGTCCTAAAGTAGAGCAAATATTTGATGCTAGTGTTTTGCCCATTAATATTGATATGAAAAATCCATCTGAGCATGATCTAAGATGTTTGCGTCAAAATTATCAAGCCTATGACATCCTAGTAAATTCCCTTAGCAAAGACATTTATTTTGCTATCATAGGTAGTAATAGTGATGTTCTCGTCGATGCTCATGATCTATGGACTAGAATTAAAATAAAATATTCTGAGTCCAAATGTACTACTCCTACTCCCTATGTTGCTTGTGGTACTAACCTTTTGAAGGGAGAAGAAAAATGATGGCAACCAAACGATGAATTCACCTCACCGACAGGTGTGTCTTCCACTAGTTATAAATGTCTTATTGCTAACAATGATAGTGGAGACGAAAGCGATGATGAGGATGAATATGAGGATGATAGCGAGGATGAGTCTTCATTGCCACAAGGTATATTTTCCTATATTGCTTCCACTAATAATAATGACAGGGAAAAATAAGACCGACGATGTGGAAGAAGAGGAGATTCGCCGGTTCTACACCCATCTCAACAAAGAAGACAAAGGGCTCTTGGTTAAGCTATTAAGGAGGAACAAGGAACAAGGCGAGATGCTTCTCAGGCTAGAAAAGACTCTCATCAAAACCAACAACAGCCTGGAGAATGTGACCAAAGAACATGAGGAGCTAAGGTGCTCTCATGATGATTTGGTCCAGCGGTATGATTTAGTTTTAATTGAGCAAAGAAATATTGATGATGCTTTATCTTGTGTTACTCAACTTAAAATTGAAAATGTCATGCATGAGAGGCAAGTAGAATTGCTAAGTCATGATAAACTTGCTCTTACTGAAAAATATGATATGTTGTCTTATTATCATGATAATCTTTTGGATAGACATATCATGCTTGATGTTGCTCATGAGGTTGTAATTGCGAACTTAAATTCATGTGAACCTCATTCTTGCACATGTGTGCATTTAGATAATATACCACCATGTGCTAACCCCTGTTGCTCAAAAGAATGCCAATTTTTGAATGAACATCAAGCTACAGGATCAAAAGAAAAGTTGCTCATAAATAAAGAAAGGAACAAGAAAGCAAAGCAACTAAGGAAAAGACGCATTGCTCAACCTCCTCAAGATATCCACGGACGCATGGTGAAGAAGCTTGAGACGGGAGAAACTGCAGCAAGTGTTAAACTCTATAAGAAGGATGTTCCTAAAGCAATAAATGAAGCAATAAACATGAACAAGGAAAAAGGTAAAAATTCAATTAGTCATGTTGTTTGCACTGATCATCTCTCTATGTCATCCAAGAGCAAAAAGGGAAGAGGAAAAAGGAGGTGCTTCAAGTGCAAGGAATTAGGCCACTTCATTGCGTCTTGTCCACACAAAGACAAGGATGAAGGGATGAGGAGATGTTTTGGATGCAACGATAAGGACCATATGATCACTTCATGTCCGCTCATGAAGAATCAAAGACATGCACCCACCAAGATGACCCTCACTAAAAAAGACAAACAGCGAGCGTCATGCCAGGTTGAGCGACGCTTCTACTACATGTGTGGTGAGCATGGTCATCTACCTAAGGTATGTAAGAAGGGTAAGGTTCCTAAGCAAGTAAATTTATCTCAATCTTATTCGTTTAGGAGACCCAAATCATACACTTGTGCTAGATCAATAATGAGATCACCTAGAACTAGCACAAATGCTATTTGGGTACCAAAGGCTCTTTTAGATGAACATTATGGACCCATCCTGAGATGGGTACCAAACTGTGCCAACTAGACCATGCAGGTGCCTCGAGATGGACTGGAGACCTTGGGAGAGCTTAAGATGGTTAATTCAAACTCTATGCTTAAGCTGTCAATTTATTATCTATTTATTGACCCAAGGTTGAATTATTGTGCAATACTAATCCCATGTTCATCTCGAGTTAAATAAGTTGTAGAGGTCCTGAAACATTATTGGTGAATCAAACAAAGGACTTTGATGAGAATCTGCAATTTGCTCTCTAAAGGATGGTACCCATGTATCTTAAGTGCATTATTTCCAATCAGTATTGCTCTTAAATTGGATTGTCGTGCTATACCTATCCTTGGAGTAGTTATGCTTTTGAGAATTCTTGTGTTGAATACCTTTCAATTAATGATTCATGATTTCCAAGATCATAATGATGCTTGCTCAATCATGACTGTGTGCTTTATAGGTTATATCTCTTGAATCATTCAATGGGTAGCTTTTCATTTGATATATCTACCATGATTAACTCTCTTGGTGTATGTGGCTAAACCTGTATCTTTTTGTAAATCATGTTGTGTGTTTTTAAAGATTATGTATTAACCTATGTGCAAGCATGATAGTTTTGTTTAGTCCATGTTCACATGATTACTTTGTCTTGGTACTCTGTGTATACCAAAATAAGAAATCCATGTTGTCTCTAATGCACCCTCTCGAGCTATGAGGTGCATGAGCAAAAGGAGCCCTCAATTGGTGACAACAGGTGCTCTCACTCCACACTACCTAAAAGAATGGATCTCATGGCATTCAGGTAAAAGGCAAGGTATGGAGAATGGAACTATGCAATTTCTTTGAATATCTTGAAGTTTCGTTGATTGTGATCATAGCTATGTTCTTGCCTTTCAATTGGTAGTATCTTGGCTTAGGTGACTTATGCTTTAAAATGTTGTTTCCTTTGGTTTACCTAAGAAAATACTTCTTAATCATGGTATGCTTAGACATTGTGCTTTATATGCATGATCTTGTCTTTTTTCAATTGGTATATGTGTTGCAATGATCATCATGTGTGAAGCGTGCCTAGGTTGTTTTTAAAATGTCATATATCTTGAGGCATGCATTGTTTCCACTAGTCATAAGTTGTATTATCTCATCTATTCAATTGGTATCTTTTTGTGATGCAATTGATATATTATGCCTAGACCAAGGTGTGTTGTGATCCCCTCTAGTTCTGAGGATGCTAGAATGTGCAAGGTGCAAGTCATTCAAATACTTGATGCACAACTTTAGGGGGAGCACACATAACCTGTATCTTTTGAGACTAATTGTTTTTGAGTGATCCTATATAGTCTCAAGGTGGAAAAGGGAAGATGAGCAAGAAATGGAACAATCAGGACTTCCGTACCTCCACAAGTCGAGTAATTGGTATCTAAAGTAATTACATATTTAAAGATTGCTCATGCTCTATAATAGTTGGTGATCCTAGATGCCTATCCTTAAATATCATGGAGCTATGACAGTGATGATCTTTCAATTGGTAGCCTTGGTAGTGTGCTTCAATTGGTAATCACTAGAATAGAAGCTTCATCTTGTGCCACAATACTATAACTTGTTCTAAGTTTGGTGTTTTAGCAACAAGAAAAGGTTAGGATAAAGGATCAGGCACAAGTGTGAAGGAGCTCCCTAGAGATAAAACTTTCAAGATAGAAATCTTAAATTGATAACAAAAGGAACTTCGCCTACTTAGATGGAAAGTACACCATAACATGGTAAAGGTACAAAAGGAGGTATTGACCTTTTTGCATATTTGTACCTTAATTTTCCTCCAATGCTTGTGTTGCATATGTTTAATGTGTAAGGGGGAGTAATGTTAGTGTGTTGCATTTTCCCTGCTTAATACCCTGTTGTCCCTTGACATCATCCTATGTTCTTGCATGAATATGGTTTTGGTGTTTGATGTCAAAGGGGGAGAATTTGTGCATTAAAGCTTACCTCGACCTAAGAGGAAAGCTTATCTTAAGGCTGAAGATATCTTCAGGGTGAAGATTATTTTTTTGTGTGCTAAAGGACTCAAAGGGGTTTCCTTGAGTTCCTTTGATCTTAAGGAAGAATGTGTTAGTTTTATTGATAATACTTATCATATGCTTCTTGTTGTATTATATGATGATAATGCATAATTAGTGCTTCCGGTGATATGAATCAATTGGTATCTATTGTGTTTGTCCTGTAATAGATATTCATGTGGTTCTAGTGCTTTAAATTGGTATATTAATGGTGAATAGTGGTAGGTTGATATTCATGTGGTATATTCATTTAATTGGTGTTTAACTCTGAATCTGTGCATTTGTGTGTTATACGCATCATGGTTTAATTATTGACACAATGCATCCCACGGGTGCTAAGGTGTAGTAATGCTTCGAATTAGCCTAAGTATGTGCAATTTGGCATATAAGGCCAAAAGTTAAGATTTTAATGTAAGCACATATTTAGGGGGAGCATTCTATAAACTTAGAATTCAAAATTTGTGCTTTAAATCTTATTCTTGTGTAAGCTTTAATTGTGTTGCCATCAATCACTAAAAAGGGGGAGATTGAAAGCTCTCTTGTGGGTTTTGGTGGTTTGGATGACAACCCAATTAAAGGACTAACAAGTGTGCTAAGTGTTGAACATGTGCTTAATGCAAAACTAACAGGGTTCAACACAATTGAACAACTGTGATGGTCCAAAGACTGGAATATCTATAGATAATGGACATCACAAGTAAGATGGACATTGCTTAAGTGAGACTTGGTGTGCGTAACTCAGAGACAACCGATCAAGCCAAGGATGGAGGCAAGAAGAGCTTCGAGGTACCGAGTGCACGGGAGAAGGTCAAGGAGACCAAGAACCCAAAGCCAGGGGTGAAGAAGAGGACTTGTAAAGTCAAGGTTGATCGAGTTAAGAAGAGTTATTGTGCATCAAGGATCACTACATAAGAACATGACTTACAACCAATGAGGTAACATCAACAGTTATGTGGTGTAAGTCATAAGGCTCAAGATCAAGCTCGAGAAGTGAACAAGGGGGTTGGAGCTCAGATATGTCAATCTAGATCAAGTCAAGTTGACTTGATGGTTTAGAGTCCAACATCGACCTCAAACATGCCAAATTGGGTAAAATGGTGAAAAAGGTTAAGTATGTAAGGTTTGAGTGTTGAACCATGTTGCATACACCACTTACTACAAGTTTGGTGCTTTGGTTTGCTTTCTAACTCTTTCTATAGAAAAAGTGCCATTCTGAGCTCTGCTTGAGGAGAAATAGAAAATCTAGGAGAAGAACAAGAAAGAGGTAAGTTTCTAGGACTATGTCAATTGGATTATACTCTAAATGTGTTTGTTTAAGTCTCAGAAAAATCCTCCCAAAAGTTGAAGTCAAACGGAAAAAGAATGGAGGAAAAAGCACTTAGTGTGCAGTTGGCTTGTGCACAGGACAGTGAATAGTAACATGTTTGGTGCACATGACAGTGAATACTAACATGTCCGATGCATAGGATAGTGAATAGTTACTTGTCCGGTGCACAGGACAATGAATAGTTACATGTTCGGTGCACAGGATAGTGAATAGTAACATGTCCGATGCACAGTACAGTGAATGTAACCTGACCGGTGCACCAATGGCTAGCTCTTCGAGAGAAGGAAACTGTCAATCAGATTCGTTATTGTGCATTGTCCGGTGGCGCACCAGACAGTCTGGTGCACACGCAAACAGGGAAGGATGGGAGCTTCCAAATGAAGCTCCAATAGCTCCTAGGCCCTTTAGGACTATAAAAGGGACCCCTAGGCGCCTCCAACAAGTGAACAAGAGCAGCCAACAAGTCCATACATCATTTGGATCAAATCATTCTCTCCCTCTCTTGTGTATCTCTCTAGTTTGTGTAGAGGCGAAGTTATAAGCCTTTAGAGAGAGGGGAAGTGCTGCTGAGAGCTAGAGCAAAATCTTAGGCACATTGTTACTCTGTGAGAGTGTTGTCGAGAAGATTGTAAGCAGCCACAACATCGTTGTAACTGATATCAAAATAGTGGAAGGCTCTATCTGTCACACTGACAGATCTGAGCAAACGGAGGAAGGAGTTGACATAGACTCCAAGCCAAGGTGTGGCTAACTCCAACGAGGACTAGGCAAGCATTTCAGGCTTGGCCGAACCTCGGGATAAATCCATATATCTGTGTGCTTTGCTCTGTGTTGTTGTTGTTTCTCTGTCTTATTTGCTTTTTATACTTGCACTTCAATACTTATATGTGGTACAAGCTGTCTTCAAAGTGCACGGTATTTTAAGACAGGAACTTCAATTTCACTGCAACCTACTCGAAGGGTCTTTCATTCCACTGCGATCCAGCCTTCGAGTAGAGTAAGAATTTCCAATTTTAAAGAGATAATTATTATTTGCCTATTCACCCCTCTCTAGGCGACATCCAGATCCTGTTCCTGGGCATAGGGAACTTTCAGCTTCGACTTAATATCATGACGAAGACCAAGTATGATGATGACCGAAAAGGGACAAAGACTACTCAGTCCTTAATGTTTCGTGTTATGATAGTAGATGAATGTCAGGGACATAAACGTTCTTTTACTCGGGCTGCGTCCCATGCCTATAAATAGATGAACAGTAGCATTGTACTGTTCACGCTGGATTGTAACCACTCTCTCACATCTTCACCTTCGAGCAAGCCGAAGGATTAATGTAACATTAATCATGTTAATATTCATACGTGTTTTATGGAATATGAATATGAATGAATTAATAAGGTGCAGTTACTGTTTTCATCCTTTTGTATTCTTATTCACATATTAAATGACGAAGGTATGTCCTTCTTGACCTTCGTCTGATGAGCATTATGCCCATGTGGAGATAATGCTTCGGAAGACGAAGGTCTGGAATAATTAACAATTATGTTGCCTCGTTCTTGATACACAACATTTGAGAACAAGTGACCAACGGGGATGAAGGACGCAAAGCCTACTAAGACGCCAATGGGGACTGATGGACACTTGGACCTCAACGTGGGAGGTAAGTCCGTAGATCAAAATGTATACCGATCTATGATAGGCTCTTTGCTTTATCTTTGTGCAAGTAGACCAAACATTATGCTTTCAGATTGCATATGTGCTAGATTTCAATCGAATCCCAAGGAATGTCACCTTGTGGCTTTGAAGTGTATTCTTAGATATTTAGTTCATACGTCTTACATCAGGCTCTGGTATCCTAAGGGGTCTACCTTTGACTTGATTGGATATTCAGACTCTGACTATGCTGGGTGCACGGTTGATAGGAAGAGTACATCGGGGACTTGTCAGTTTTTTGGAAGGTCCCTAGTGTCTTGGAGCTCAAACAAGCTAACTTTCGTTACCCTATCCACCACTGAGGTCGAGTATGTTGCTGCATGCCAGTGTTGCACGCAACTACTTTGGATGAGGCAAACTCTCTGGGATTTTGTCTACAATTTGAGCAAAGTCCCAGTCCTATGTGATAATGAGAGTGCAATCCGTTTGGCGGATAATCCCGTTGAACACATCCACACTATCATATAGACATTCGACATCACTTTCTGAGAGATCACCAGCAAAAGGGAGATATCGATGTATGCCATATTAGCACCGATCACCAGCTAGTCGATATCTTCACCAAACCTTTAGAGGAGAAAAGGTTTTGTAAGCTACATAGTGAACTAAATTTCTTAGACTCGCGGAACTTGGATTGATCTAAAGCACATATGTTGTTATGTATTGATCATGTCATTATAAGTTTCATTTTGTATTTATGGTGTTCAAGTTGTAAAACATCGTCCTCGGACCTCACAAGTCCTTGTGCAAATGATGCATATGTTTAGGGGGAGGATATGCTACAACTTGGCCCTTTGAGACTAACATGTTTGCTTCAATGATTTTGATGTAGTCTCAAAGGTGAATGGAAAGGGAAATGGTGAACTTGAACAAAAACAAGGCTTCCACTGCAAAATGGTATCATGTTCAAGTTGTCCTTGGTGTTCATTGCCTTCTTACTTTTAATTCGCAATTTTTTGGTAAGGCAATGATGTTTAAGGTAACTAGTTTCTCTATTTTGGTGCTTAATGCCAAAGGGGGAGAAAATAAAGGCCAAAGCAACTAGATCAAGTACCACTTGTGAATTTCAAAAATCATTGTATTTAGTACTTGTCTTTTAATCAAAACCCTCTTATTGCAAAACTATTCTCTTATAGGGGAGCAATTTGATTATGGGTGAAAGGGGGAGTTTTTGACTTTTGATCTAAACCGATCTTGAAAAATGTTTTGATTTGCAAAACAAAGCGTTTTTCATGTAGAAGTAAGAAAATGAATTTGTATTGCAAAAATAAACCAAGTGGTGGAAAAATGATATAAATATACCAAATCCTGTGATAATTCAATTGGTTTTTAGTTTGACTTCAATTTGCAAATTATGGCTCACATTTGGTTATGTTAGTACATTTTGAGTTGCCTTTGATGTGTTGGCATAAATCACCAAAAAGGGGGAGATTGAAAGAGAAATATGTCCTTGGGCCATTTCTAAAGTGTTTTGGTGATTAAGTGCCCAACACATCACTTTGAACTAACATGCCTACTATGAGTATGAGAACATTGCAAATCCTATTGAAATGGAGCAACAAAGGTATGAATCCAGCACTTAGTCAATTGTTTTAGTTTCTAACTATATTCATATTAGTGCTAGGAAACTATCCAAGTCGAGACAAATTGGAGTGAAGAAGTTTGGGTAAGTTTAGCCAAACTTGCATAAGTCTAGGGAGCACCGGACTGTCTGATGTGCACCGGACAGTGTCCAGTGTCCAGGCTAGCCAGCCAGGTGAACTGGCCACTATCGGGAAAAAGAGATGGGTGCACTGGCTATAATTCACTGGACTGTTCGGTGGGTACCGAACTGTCTAGTGAGCCAGGCGGCCAACGGTTTTCGCCAGCGCCAATGGTCAGCACACAATCAACGGCTGTCGCATGTGTCGGGCCAACGGTCACCAGGTCGCATCAAACAGCCCGATGTACCATGGGGCCAACGGCTGTTAACGGTCGGCTTTGCCAAGAAAGGAAAGGAATCATGCACTTTTCAATGTCCGATGTGCATCAGACTGTCTGTTGCACCCACCGACAGAAGGCAACAAGAGCCTTCCAAATGAATATCAAATGGCTCCTTGGCCCCCTTGGGACTATAAAAGGACCCCCTAGGTGCATGTAGCTGAAAAACAAGCATACTTTGAGCATACTACAACTCCAATACTCTGTGACCACGCTGCAATTTCACTAGATAGAGATTTGAGTACATTCTTGAGTTGTGACTCTAGTGTTTTGTTTCTTGCGCTCTCTTCTTTACTTGTGTTCGTGTTGTTGTTGTGATTGAGTTCTTTTGTGTGTTGCCACTCCCCAGTTACTCTTGTGCTTTGATTAAGATCATTTGTGTAAGGTGCGAGAGACTCCAACTTGTGGAGATTCCTCACAAACGGGATTTGATATAAGGAAGAAAACTATGGTACTCAAGTTTGATCTTTGGATCACTTGAGAGGGGTTGACTGCAACCCTTGACTGAAGGAGGTCACCACAATGTGGAGCAGGCATTGGTGGAACCACGGGATAAAATCATCGTGTCCCTTGTGCATTTACTTTATTACGATTGTTGATTGTTTGAGTTCTCATATTCACTTAGGTTATTGATCGTAAGTCTGATACACATTTAAAAGGAGCAATCAAGTGAAGAGGTCTCCTCCTTCTCTCCACCTCTACTCATCACAACTTGGATTTAGCTTTTGAAAGGGAGATGGCCTTAACATTTCATATTATCAATTTTGGTGTTTGAAGTCCATCACAAACCATATGAACTAACTAGTTTGTCTAGTGAATGTTTTTATTAGGTGCATAAAGTTCACAATTAACAGGCAACAAAAATGATTTGGGGAATTCTACAAAGTTTGGAGCATACAAGATTTGGCGCAGCCTATGGCGCACCAGACACTGTCTGGTGTGCACCGGACACTGTCCGGTGTGCACCGGACACTGTCCGGTGCCCTAGGCTACAGCCCTTGTGAACTGTTCGCTCTCGGGTTTTCTCAAGAGCTCACCTGCTATAATTCACCGGACTGTCCGACGTGCTACCGGACTGTTCGACGTGCTACCGGACTGTCCGGTGCGCCAACGGAGCAACAGTCAACTTCGCTAATGGTCGACTGCAGTACAGTCTGACCATCAAAAGTCAAAGCCAGTCTGCAAAGTCAGAACGCACCGGACTGTCCGGTGCCACAAGAGGACAAAGAACTTCAACAGTCAACAGCTCCAAACCCCAATGGTCAGGTGATGCGCACCAAACAGTGAACAGTGTAGTGTCCGGTGCACCACCGGACTATCCGGTGTGTCCATCGACATCAAAGTCAGCCAACGGCTAGGAATTGGTTGGAGGCTATAAATACCCCCCAAACCACCTCCATTTAAGCCATCCAAGCCTCTCACACTTCTCATTCAATACAAGAGCAAAGAATAGACTCCAAAGATAATCAAAGCATTCAATCATCTCCAAGTTCCAAAAATCAAGTCTAGTGATCAAAAGACTCTACCTTCAACCGACTCTACCTTCACCGAATCCTCAAGAAAACATCGTATGAACTCACTGGTAAAAAGCCCAATGTTTCTTATTTTAGAGTTTTTGGGAGAAAATGTTTTATTCTTATTAAGAGAGGTAGAAATTCAAATTTTGCTCCTAAAGTAGTAGAAGTCTTTTTACTTGGTTATGACTCAAACACAAGGGCATATAGAGTCTTCAACAAGTCCACTGGATTATTTGAAGTTTCTTGTGACATCGTGTTTGATGAGACTAATGGCTCCCAAGTGGAGCAAGTTGATTTTGATGAACTAGATGATGAAGAGGCTTCGAGCGTCGTGCTAAGGAACATGTCCATTAGGGATGTACGTCCAAAAGTACCCGAAGAGCCTTCACAAGCACAAGATCAACCATCATCTTCCATACAAGCATCTCCACCAACTCAAGATGAGGAAATGACTCAAGAAGAAGAGGATGAAGACCAAGACGATGAGTCACCTCAAGAGGAGGACATTGATCAAGGGGGAGAAGAAGATGATCAAGACAAGAAAAATGATCAAGAGATTCAAGATCAAAGACCACCGAACCCAAGAGTCCACCAAGCAATTCAAAGAGATCACCCCGTTAATTCCATTCTTGGTGACATCCACAAGGGGGTAACCATTAGATCTCAAGTTGCTCATTTTTTTGAACATTACTCTTTTGTGTCTTCTATTGAGCCCTACAGGATAGAGGATGCACTTAGAGATCCGGACTGGGTAGTGGCAATGCAAGAGGAGCCCAACAACTTCACGAGGAATGAGGTATGGCATTTAGTTCCACGTCCTAACCAAAATATTGCAGGTACCAAGTGGGTATCCCACAACAGACAAGATGAGCATGGTGTGGTGACTAGGAACAAAGCCCGACTTGTTGCAAAAGGATATTCACAAGTCGAAGGTTTGGATTTCGATGAAACCTATGCACCTGTAGCTAGGCTTGAGTCAATTCGTATATTACTTGCCTATGCTACTTACCATGGCTTTAAGTTGTATCAAATGGACGTCAAGAGTGCCTTCCTCAAAGGCCCTATCAAGGAAGAGGTGTATGTTGAGCAACCTCCCGACTTTGAAGATAGTGAGTATGCTACACATGTTTATAAGCTCTCAAAGGCGCTTTATGGGCTCAAGCAAGCCCCAAGGGCATGGTATGAATGCCTGAGAGACTTTCTCATCACTAATGGCTTCAAAGTTGGCAAAGCTGATCCTACCATCTTCACTAAAATAATTGCTAAAGACTTGTTCATATGCCAAATTTATGTTGATGATATTATATTTGGGTCTACTAAAAAGTCATCTTGTGAAGAGTTTAGTAGGATAATGATATAGAAATTTGAGATGTCTATGATGGGGGAGTTGAAGTATTTCCTTGGATTCCAAATCAAGCAACTCCAAGAGGGCACCTTCATCTGCCAAACTAAGTACATTCAAGACATACTCAAGAACTTAGGGTGAAGAATGTCAAACCCATCAAGACACCCAAGAGAACAAATGGGCATCTCGACCTCGACACGGGAGGTAAATCCATAGATCAAAAGGTATATCGGTCAATGATAGGATCCTTACTCTATTTTTGTGCTTCACGACCAGATATTATGCTTTCCGTATGCATGTGTGCAAGGTTCCAGGCAAATCCTAAGGAAGTTCACCTTAGGGTCGTGAAAAGAATCATGAGATATTTAGTTTACACTCCTAAGTTTGGGCTTTGGTACCCCAAGGGATCTACCTTTGATCTAATTGGGTATTCCATTGCCGATTATGCCGCATGTAAAATTGACAGGAAGAGCACATCGGGACTTGTCAGTTTTTGGGAAGATCTCTAGTGTCTTGGGCTTTAAAGAAACAAAACTCAGTAGCTCTATCCACCGCCAAAGCCGAGTATATTGATGCAAGACACTGTTGTGCACAATTACTCTAGATGAGGCAAATCCTTAGGGACTATGGCTACAAGTTGAGCAAAGTCCCGCTCCTATGTGATAATGAGAGTGCAATCCACATGGTGGATAATCCCATTGAACACAGCCACACTAAGCACATAGACATCCGGTATCACTTTTTGAGAGATCACCAACAAAAGGGGGGTATCGAAATTGCTTATGTTAGCACCCACAACCAATTAGCCGATATCTTTACCAAGCCCCTAGATGAAAATACTTTTAGCAAGCTTAGGAATGAGCTGAACATCTTAGATTTCTTGGAATTTTGATTGAAATCTTGCACACATAGCTCATTCATATACATTTGATCATATCTCTTTAATTTGGTACAAAAACATATTTCTTATTCTTCTTGTGCCAAGGCTTAGACTAATGTGCTTCCAAGTGTATTTCTGTCCTTAGTCTTAGATTGAAAGGAAAATGGAGTATTCGGCAAAGGCAAGACTTCCACTATGACTCTGTCGGTATCATTTATTCTTTGCCCTACTCATGAACTTTAACTCATATCCTTTTACAAAGGGGGAGAGAACAATAGGCCTCTAAGGTTTCTTTGTTTTTGGCGCTTAATGCCAAAGGGGGAGAAATTAATAGGCCCAAAGCAAAAGGACCGCACCACCACCCTGTTTTCTAGAAACTTTTCAAAAAGGGGGATAAATTATTTCAATAGCAAAAACCTCTTGACAGCTAAGGGGAGAACTTCTTCAGGGGGAGCTTTTATTTAGCCAAAGGAAAAGCATTTGAAAAAGGGGGAGAATTTTCACAAACTTGAAAATGCCTTTTGAAATCATATTCTTGTACCATTGTCTATTTGCAAAAGAATTTGAAAAATACTTTTCCAAAGGATTTGCAAAAACAAGCAAAGTGGTGCAAATGTGTCCAAAATGTTAAACTAGAAGAAAGCAACCATGTATGCCTAGAAATACTTTCAATTGGTTCATTTCAAGTAACTTATGCACATCTGTCAAATTGCAAACTAGTTACATTTCTACACTTTATATTTTGCTTTGGTTTGTGTTGGCATCAATCACCAAAAAGGGGGAGATTGAAAGGGAAATGGCCTCAACATTTCATATAATCGATTTTGGTGTTTGATGTCCATCACAAACCATATGAACGAACTAGTTTGTCTAGTGAATGTTTTTATCATGTGCATAAAGTTCACAATTAATAGGCAATAAAATAATTTGGGGAATTCTACAAAGTTTGGAGCATACAAGATTTGGTGCAGCCTATGGCGCACCAGACACTTTCCGGTGTGCATCGGACACTGTCTGGTGCCCTAGGTTGCAGCCCTTGCGAACTGGCCGCTCTTGGTTTTTCTCAAGAGCTCACCCGCTATAATTCACTGGACTGTTCGGTGCACCAACGGAGCAACGGTCAACTTTGCCAACGGTCGAATGCAGTACAATCTGACCGTCAGAAGTCAAAGCCAGTCTGCAAAGTCAGAACACACCGGACTGTCCGGTGTGCCACCAGACTGTCCGATGTCGCAAGAGGACAAAGGACTTCAACGATCAACAGCTCCAAACACCAACGGTCGGGTGACGTGGCACGCACCGGACAATGAACAGTGCAGTGTCTGGTGCACCACTGGACTATCCGGTGTGTCCATCGACAGCAAAGTCAGCCAACGGCTAGGAAGTGGTTGGAGGCTATAAATACCCCCAACCACCTCCATTCAAGCCAACCAAGCATCTCACACTTCTCATTCAATACAAGAGCAAAGAATACACTCCAAAGACACAATCAAAGCATTCAATCCTCTCCAAGTTCCAAAATCAAGTCTAGTGATCAAAAGAGTTTAGTGACTTGAGAGAGTGTGTTTTGTGTTTCTTTTGTTGCTCTTGTTGCTTGGATTGCTTTCTACTTCTCACACTAATCTTTCTAAGTGCTTTGTAAAGCTATCAAGAGACACCTAGTTGTATGGTGATCCTTGCGGGGTCTTAGTGACCCGTGTGATTAAGAAGAAGCGCTCGACCGGTCTGAGTGACCGATTGAGAGAGGGAAAGGATTGGAATAGACCCAGCGTTTGTGGCCTCCTCAACGGGGACTAGGTTCTTTGGAACTGAACCTCGAGAAACAAATCACCGTGTTCACTTGTGTTGATTTTCACTCGATTTGTTTCTTCCCTCTCCTCTCTCTCTAAAGTTCTCTTGCTCACATCGCTTTGAGTTTGCTCCCAAAGTTATCTGCATTGATTGAGCAACTCATAGCAAGAGAAACTATCTTCGGCACCCCAAATCATTTCTAACACTAACCCCGAGTATAGTGCGTGTTCAAAGTTGCTATTTCTTTCAAGTTTCGCCTATTCACCCCCCTCTAGGCGACTTTTAGCTTTCACTAACACTCGTGATAAACCAAGTTTGTCTTGTTTAGAGTTGATTTTTGCAGGATCACCTATTCACCTGTAGCATCCCAAAAATTCAAATCTTGAAATTTTCTCAAACTTGCTCTAAATTCAAAATGAATTTCAAATTTCATTTTAGAATGTTTGTTTGCGAGCTGATATTAACAAATAAAATATAGTGGTCTATATTCTCTTCAAAATCCTCCTCAAAATATCCTACAAATATTTCCCCAATGATCCCCTTCAAATTCTTTCCAGAAATACTGCCCAGATATTTCCCAGGTAATCCCCTTCAAGTTCTTTCCAGAAATATTGCCCAGATATTCCACCAATATATCTCCAAATATTTTTCTCCTCAGAAATACCTTCAGAATCATTTTTGAAGTCCCTACAAATATTTTCTTCATAACTTTCCTCATGCTCATACGTATACGTATGCCTCCGGTGTCGTACGGTGAGCTCTTGAAGCTAATTACACTCATATAAGACAAATCCATGCTAATCTCCCACTAATCCTCTCATCCTCCCACTAATCCTCTCATCCCTCCCCCTAATCCCCCCACCATGGCTATAAATAGAGGGCCAAGGGCCTCCTCTCATCCCACCCCAAGCCATTTCATGGCAACTCCCTCTCCCCCCCCACACACACACGCTGACTCCCACTCCACCTCCCACACAAGCACACACTAGCACAAGGATCGTTCGGTCGTTCTTCGATCGTTCGTCCACCTGTTCTTAGTTTGTTCGTTCGTTCGTCCGATCGTTCGATTGTTCGTCCGATCGTTCATGGTTCGTTCGTCCGTTCGTCCGATCGTTCGATCGTTCGTCTGTTCGTTCGTCCCAATAATCTTTTTCATGCCGTTATGCTGCCGAAATTCTGATGGTTCGTTCGTTCGATCATTCGATCGTTCATCGTTCGTTCATAGTTCTTATTCATCGTTCGTTCATCGCCACTATTCATCGCTCATAGTTCGTTCATACGAAATATTCACCGTTACTATTCATTGTTACTATTCACCGACCCTATTCATCATTGTTACTATTCATCGATGATACCTATAATTACTTTTCCGCCGTTACTATTTATCGTTACTATTCATCGATCGTCTGATCACCCCAAATTTCAACTACTCATCCGTCATGTTGTCCAGTCCACCTAAGATTAGCTAGACCCATATTCCAGTCATACGAACTCCAGTGACTGTGATTTTCCTTCCAGTAGGGAACTTCCCATCTGGTCACCCATCCCATATTTCTCCAAGTTGAGCACTAACTTTGGGATTCTTTCAAGCCAGACTTCAAAAAAGAAAGGCAAACCATGTTTGTATGGATACGTCTTCAATCCTATAAAACCTGGCCCAAGATACCACGGCCCACTCGGACCAGAATACAACAGCATTCCAGCTATTTGGGTCCCGCCTTACTGTTGTCTGATGTGACACAGTAGGTAGGAACAGTTTCCACCAACATAAACCTCTGCCCAAGAAAAGCCCAAAAATAATTCCTTGCACCCCGCTCAAAAATACATTTGTATTTTTGATTTTCCAAATATCTCTAAATATTCAAATTCTAGAATATTCCTTTCCTTTTCTTTTTCTCCCTATGATTATAAAATCCAAAACTCCTCCATCCAAACTCAGATTTCAGTCATTCTTGTTTCTAAAATTCTTGTCAAACTAATCCCTATCCAACCATGTCACCCCTTAAGCATGGTTCATATTCCAGAAAACTCCCAAAATACTCTTGTCCCATATTCTGCCTATAACTCTCGTGTCCATGCTAAGTCAGACGATTCTTTCGTCACTATTCTCACCAATAGTGAACTTCACTGAGCTACACCACATACACCCAGCTATAAATACCCCCAGCTACCCTCTCCCACTCCACACACTCAACACCCTCAGCCAAGGCAAACACCCCACCCACTCAGTTACTCCGCTCTGCCGGCTACACGCATAGTGTCGCTTTGCCTCCAGTCCACCCTCCTAGTAAGCACCTCCGCTCCACCACTAGTAGTACCTCAACACCACATGACACAGATTCTACTCAAGACTCTACCCATCCATATATCGTTTTTCTGACCACTATACTAAATATTTGTTGCTATACTTGTTGGTTTGTTGTTTGCTTGTTCATGTTGCATAGTTATCGGAGCGTTCGTGTCGTCTCGTGGAGGCCAGATCTGTAAGTCTACGCCAGGCAGTGGAGCTAGAAGCCAGTCCCGCGAGCTCCCCTTCCCCCTACGCCGGATAAGCACGACAAGCTCACTGGATCCCTTTGATGCATAAATTACCTATGATTTTTCAACCACAACCCTCAGCCTGTTATTTTATGCATGATATGATTTTGAGACGTTATTATGACCACCCAGCCGCTTGCCGCAATCAATCCCTGATATATTTGTTACAAATGATTTGAGGAAAGGTGTGAGTTTTCAAAAGAAAATGCTTTTCAAAATGTGTATGATGAAGGGTTTTCACCCTTATCACCTTTGAGTAGGGATGATCAGAGACTCCCTGGTTTAGGGGAGGGCCTAAGGTGATGGCTCAGCTGGTTTAGGTGTGAGCAGAAGGATGGTCCCCTCATATAAGGACTGGTTTGTCATCCTTCACTACCTGTACTCATGATAAGTACAACCACTCGAGACTGTGTGGGTAGTCACTCAATCTGAACTCGTACGGTCCAACCCCAGGGTTATGAAGGCTGGGGAGCATCGGGAGGATAAGGAGGGGGAATGTTTTGTCCGGTTTGGGCATGGCGGTGGCCAGACTCCTTCCAGTATAACCGTTAAGGTAAGGACGTGTGAGGAAAGAAAGAGATTCGGTTTTGGGTCTCACTAGCTATGAGATCACAGAGCCGGACTAGTGGGTAAAGTGTACACCTCTGTGCAGAGTTTGAAAACCTATTCGAATAGTCTGCGTCCACAGGAATGGACGAGTCTGGTGTGGTACGACAATTAGTGTTTTGTTTCCAAAAAATAGATGATTTTGAGAAAAGTAGTTTTTAAAAGGACCGGCGGTTGAGCCGTGAGCTATGGTGGACGGGAAGTCCAGTAGCTGTTTTTTGAAAATGAAAACCAGTGGGAAAATACAGAGATACCTGGATGGTTTAGTCCAGGGGATTTTGTTCTAATATTGAAAAAATTCCTGCTCCTTTGGGAGAGGATGCGCTTTAAAATATGCAAAATGTTTTACAAAACAACCCTGCATAAAATATTGCTATTTCTGCAAAATATCCTGAGCTCCACATATTCCATGCATTATATCTGATTTCCCCATTCCGCGGGTGAAGGTGGGCTGCTGAGTACGTTTGTACTCACCCTTGCTTATTTGTTGTTTTTCAGAAAAAGGAGATCAGGTAAGAGTTACGCCTGTTCCCAACCTTGCATGTGGTTGTTGGACCGCTGAATTGCTTCGCTGCGTATATCGGGCTGCTTCAGCCCCACTCTGATGTTATGTCCCGAGTTATGGACCAGCTCTTAAAGTTGATCGCCACCTTTATAGGTTTGTCTCGTTTAAGCAGATCTGGAATCATCTGATGTATAAATGTGTTTACTAGCCTCCTAGGACTAGTAATTGTATCACATTTGAGTCCCAAAGGATTGGGGCGCTTCAGGTGGTATCAGAGCTGTTAGGTTGGCCGCAGGACATAACCCTTAGTCTGATCCAAAAGTTTTTGAGTCAAAACTATTTTCTTAAAAAAAATTCTTGCTCTCATACCTTCAATTCAAAATTGGTTTTCCCCTTTCCTTCTCTCAGAAGTCAGATGGAGGTCCGTTGCCAAACCAGCTTTTGCCAGAATGAAGATGGTTTCTCCAAGTTGCTGAGAGCATGCACAGTCCGCCTCGGAATCAGGAGCCAGCCAGAGTATGATGGTCGTGAATTCGTCGAGCATGGCACAGAGAAGTGTGTCGTGACTGTATACATTGGATCCAGTCCGCACCATGTGGAATGGAGTGCCACTGCTGCTGGGCACAGGTTCAAAGACACCTGCCAAGTCGTCGCTCGCAAGGCAATGAGGGCCCTGTGTCAGATCTATGAAGAAGAAGTGGCCGACACCCCACTCAGATTCTTTCCGTCGTTTCAGAGAAACCGTCCCGTCTGGATGGCCAGGATGCGTGCATTGGAAGGCAGCAGCTGCTTGAGGACGGCCCCACAGTCGTGTACCTCACTGCATACCTGCTCACCCTAGATGCCCAGTATGATTTCTTGGCTCGGCACCACCGTCAGATGATTGCCCGAGTAGAAGATGTAGAGAAGCGCAACCGTAAGCTCCATGTGGATCTCACCTCAGCTCAAGCCCGTGTAGCTGCCTTAGAAAGTCGTGAAGTCATTGTTGTTGAAGCCCTGAAGCAAGCCAAGGATGAGCACGTCTAGAAGTTGATGGAGGCCTACTTGGTAACCCATAACCAACATAGAGCCCTGTGGATCCAAGAGCTCGCTTCATCCAACCCTGTTCAACCCATCAGAGCTAAAGACCCCCAGATTCTTGAAGGTCACCCAGTCTGTACCAGAGGAGAAAAGAAGACATGGGAACTCCTGGAAGGAGCCATAGTCTTGGAAGGAATTCCAGTCTTCCCTCAGGCTATGAATAAGCAAGAGCACCCCGAGTCCTCTCGAGATCCCCCGCCAGAGTTGTTTGAGCCCCTCACCATGAAGAAGATTCCAGCACCGTCCCGTGAGATCAAGGAAGAAGCTGCAAGCACCCCGCCAGCACCGCCGCCCTCTGAGGAGCTACAAGAGCCAGTCCCGCTTGAAGAAGAGTTCAACCCCGTCTTGCCATCTCAGTCGCCGCCAGAAGAAGTCATCAACATCAACTCCCTCTTGACCCATCCAGGATATGTCTCAGATTGAAGCGCGCCAGCCTTGCCAGAAGAGAAGCTACCTGGTCTGAGTTAGTTATGCCTAGTCCTCTGCATGCATTGGGTAGTGAAGTTTTTCTTCACTATGGCTAGAGCCCTGCATGTATGAGAGGTAATCGTGTAGACCCGTGTTTTGAAAACTCTATTTGTGTGGCCCTCTAGGGCATTTCAAAATGAATTTCGCTTGATGTTTTCTCCCCTTTGGAGTGCATATGTGATGCTTCAACGTTAGTTCTCATAAGTTGCAATTAGCATAGTTCTCAATTCAGGAGCCAAGCCATAGTAGTTATGCTTAGCCCCCGAATCTGAGTAGTCCGTGCTTTGGAAAAACTCTATTCTTCCCTTATTCAAAACATTTGATTTGTTTGTGCTTATCATTGCTGAGCTTGTGTGTTTTCTTTCTTTTTAAGAAAGGTTTTCTCTAAAACATAGATCACAAATTAGAGCTAATCCTCACCTTATGCTTCCATTCTCATCTTAACCCTTCTCAAGAGAAAAGTGCCTTACCCAAGAAGATACCGGAAAGCTTACCCTTGAAGCCTGGAATAAGCTACAGAAGAAACCAGTCCAGCCGCTCAGTCAAAAGGACCGACCGTGAGAATCAAAGCACTGCCCCTGAGTCAAAGTAAATAGGAAAAGAGGACAAAAGGAGTTATAACCATACAAAGAGGCAAAGATTCCTGGAACCAGAGACCACAAACATCAGGGTCATTGACCCCACCACTCACCCGTGCCCCTCACACGCATGCCCGCCACCATGCGCACTACCACCGCCCCACACCCCCCTTTTACAGCGCACTACCGCCACCCACACCCCCCTTTGCAGCGCACCCACCGCCACCATTACCGCCAGCAACACCATCCCCCCTCCATCGTACTTACTGCCCTGTGTCACCTGCTCCATCACCGCCACTACGCACCCGAGCACCCCCACTCGCCTATAAAAACCCACACCAGCTCCCTCAACTCCCATCTCGCTCAAAGCAAAGCACACTCCAGATAAATCCTATCACACCCGGATTTAACGGACAAATCCGGGTGCATCTCATATGTGCGCCAAGGAAGAACAACACACATAATAACAGAGTGCATAGAGATAAATGTCATAAATATCATAAATGTACTTATTACATAGCGGAAGACTTACAAAAATAAATGATAAAGTAAAACGAACTAATTATTATTCCCTGGCGCAACAAAGCTGACTGGGAGACGCCACCTAGATTAAGTCGAATGCCTCGGTGTTAGGCGGCTCCTCTTCAACCACTTGTTCTTCTCCTGTGGGGGGGTGTGAGACAGCAAGAGTGAGCTCACATACGTTCATAGCTCAACAAGTCGTGGGGAATAATGTGGCATGAACTCACCAAAGGTGGGAGTTCATGAAGTGTAAGGCTGATCAATGAAATTAAGGCTGAAGCTGAGCATTGCTTTTATAAGTTGGTCAAAATTTTATTAGCAATTACTAAGTGTAAGTAAATACCAAACCTTAATAATAATAAAGAAAAGTAATAGTAAAATAATTCCAAATGCGATGCAAATGTCAAATTAAATTTAAGTTCCATAAATTAATCATGTGAGGGTCCGAGCCGCTCATGACCGTGAGCACGGCTAGTATACTAGTTTTACACTCTACAGAGGTTGCGCATCTTTACCCACAAGTTATGTTACCCATCTGCCAAGAGACGGCCAATCCCATACACTTCTACCGAGGAGGCGAGGCAGGGTAACACTACGAGGCCTTTACAAAGTTCCACTAGCTTCAGAAATCCCGCTACAGTTTATAGGAAGCTCCAGTGCAGGAATCCCTCGCCTGACCGCCATCGCAGCAAAATCAACCCAAGGACCTCCCTACACTGACCACTACCCTACTGCCCTTGCCCCTTTCGGGTAAGGAAGACCTCCACTAGCTTTCCTAGTTAATCAGCCAAGGGCGTCCCATTAAACCCTTGTGGTAGCACTGTTTTCCCGGGTGGTCGCTCCATGTTCCCATTAATTTAATGATCTTAACATGAACAGTAATAATAAAATATAATAAAAGAGTAATCATGAATGTTGTATCTCCATACCCAATCCACATAAAGCAATAGCAGGTACTACCCAAAAATATTTCAGGGGTGAACAAGGTATAAAGATAACCAAAACTGGGGTAACCTAAAGGATCCCATCAAAATTAACCTATGCAGATCATTATAGTTAATAAGAACATGGCTGGGAAAAAGTAAGTGATCAAGGGCACAACTTGCCTTCAATGAGCTCCTGCTCAGCTACTTCTACTTGCTGAACCTCAGAATCCACAGTGGCTTGCTCGTCTACTCGCATCATGTAATACTCAAAATTGTATACAAAGAACAATAGAGAAATCTCCTCAATTTTATGTGCCTTAATTGCATCATAAAAAGAGCACACATATAATAATTAGTGCTTAATTAAAAACAAATGATGAAAAAAATAAAAGAAAGAGCATTTTGTTGGAGTTTTATATGCTTGTGCATTAAATAGAATAATAAGGAAAAAAATAATAATAAGATAATGGACATTAGAAGTGGAATTAAAACCCTAAATTTGAAAGTAGGGTTTTGGAAATAAGAAGAAGAAAAAGGACATAAGAATGTAAATAATATAATTATATTTCCAAAGTTGGTATTTTTAATCTCACAATTTGATTTGGGAATAAATTTGGCACAAATTTGAAGTTAAAATTCGAATTCAAATTAAACTTAGAAAAAAAATAGATAAAGATAAAGGAAAAAAAATGGAAGGAGGCCTGCTGGGCCAAATTCTCCACGCGCGGCCCAGTTTCTTTTTTTTTCCTGCGCTCGGCCACTCCGCGAATCTTCCTTCCTTGCGCACGCTGTCGCTGGCATGCGGGCCCCTCTGGCAGTGAATCGGCCTCCTCGCGCGCTGGGACAACAGCTCACTGGACGGTGGGCCCCGCTCTCCAACCGGTCGTCATCACTAACCTCTCAACCGAACCGTAACAGAGTTGGCGTGGGATGCGGGGGTGAATCCGAGCTTTGCGCAGGTGCCCCTCCTCCTTCCGAGATAAAAGCAAGTCTTCCTGACCCTTTCCCTGCGACCGCCGGCGGACCCAGGGCGGTGTGCCATGATTTCTCCTCCGCCATTACTGAGAAGAAATAGTCCCGCTGCTTGGGCGAATCCCTCTGCGTAGGCATTTGGGGAATGGATTCGCCGAAGTCGCCGTGGGGGAAACACCCTACCGCCGTCGTTCGGACGTCCGTGAGGGAGCCGGGGGTGTTTGCCCAATCGTGTTGTGCGTCTTCGCGAACTTGTGGTGGCCGGAGATCACTACGGCGGCGGAAATTTCTTGGATGAAGGGCTCGGGAATCGTCAAATCTAGTGCCGGTGCATCTTCGGTAAGGTCCACAGCTTCTTCCCCGCATCCGCTGCACGTATTGGTGCCTTAATCCGAGATTTCCGAAGTTGTGAGCGTGTCGGGTTATTTCCGTCGGTGTTGGTATGGCGAGGCTGCCGCCGCGGGCGGTAGAACAGCCTCAGCTTGGGATAATTAGTGACAAGTAGATTTCTTCTCGATCCCGTTGTAGCCTCTACGATTCCGGGGAACATCGATCGAACGCGGGTCGCCGGTGGGGAAGGGAGGATCACTCAACTCCGGTGAGCTCATCGGAGTTTGGGCGGAGTTTTGCCGCCTGGGCGCTCGGCTAGGGGAGAAGACACTCGTGGGCCGTCGATCGGCCGTTGGGCGGCCACGATTAGAACAACCGACCCCCTTTTGCCGGATGAAATTGGGTGCGTTGGATTCGGATCCAGCGTCTAGAGTTTGATACCGCGTATGTTGAATCTGAGCCATTGGTCGCGAATCCATCGACTGAGATTGCGTACCCGTTCGGATGGATGCGTTTCTAATCTGGGCCGTTCAGCTGAGATCGGACGGCTCAGATACTCTCATACCCCCTTTGGCGCTGCAACTTTTCTAAAGAGCCCCTCGGTTAGTTAGGAATTAACCCGCGGTCCACTACGTGGGTAAACTGAGTCTTGGGAAGTTTTACACCAGAGCCCCTACATTTCTCTGTTATAATGCGCCCAGTCCAGTGAATGAGAAAAACAGATAAATTGAATTATAAAATGAATTTTTAATATAAAAACAATTCCAGAATATTGTTAAATCCATAGAAAATTCATATTAAGTCCAAATGAGATCATTCCAATTTCTATAATTCTATAATATTATTGTTCATCACATAGTACCTCTGTTTTGACATGAATATCACATTAGAATTAATATCCTAAGTAATCTTTTATCCAACACTTAAAACTTAATAAATTCATAACTTCTTCATTTCAACTCCGATTTGATCCGTTCAAGTTGCGTTAGTCTCGTAGAAACGTGTAGATCATTATAATGCAGTATATTATTATGTTTGGTGTGATGTTAATTTTATCTATACCATGTTTGTTTGTATTGCTATGACTAGCGCGAGGACTCGTGTCATCTGAAAAGCAAGTTGGTACCTGGAATCTCAAGTGCCAGGCAAGTTGTGCCCTTGATTCACTTTTGTTACCCAATAATGTTCTTTATAATCATTTACCATGCATAGGTTTAATTTTGATGGGACCCAATAGGTTTCCCCTAGACTGTTTATCCTGTTTACCTTGTTTACCCCTGAATCACATGGGTAGTTTATGCTATTGCTTTACGTGGTTTTTGGGTTAATATTTCATTATATCCATGTTCCAGTTATTTTGTTATTCTATTTATGTTCATGTCAAGATCATTATGTTATTGTTAATTGGAACATGGAGCTTAACTTGAGAACCACGTGCCACCACAAGGGAGGAATGGGACCCCTTGGCTGACTAATTAGGAAAGCTAGTGGAAGATTACCTTACCCGAAAGGGGCAAGGGCAGTAGGGGAGAGGTCAGTGCAGGGAGGTCCCTGGTTGATTTTGCTGCGATGGCGGTCAGCCAGGAACCCTGTACTGGATCTTCCTATAAACTGTAGCGGGTTTTCGGAAGCTAGTGGAACTTTGTAAAGGCCTCGTAGTGGATCCCTAGCCATTCACCTTGGTAGTGTCTAAGGGCCTAGCTAACCCTGGCGACATGGGAAACACGGCTTGTGGGTAAAGGGTACAACCTCTGCAGAGTGTAAAACTGGTATACTAGCCGAGCTCACGGTCATGAGCGGCTCAGGACTCTCCGATGATTAAATTATGGAACCTAAACTCAATTTGTCATTTGCATTTGCATGGGATTTGTTATTAAATTTGTTCTATTATTTTATTATGGTTTGGTATTCACTTACACTTAGTAACTGCTAATAAAATTTTGACCAACTACTTAAAAGCAATGCTCAGCTTTAACCCCTATTGTTGATAAGCCTTACACTTCATGAACTCCCACCTTTGGCGAGTTCATGTCACATTATTCCCCACAACTTGTTGAGCGATGAACATATGTGAGCTCACCCTTGCTGTCTCACACCCCCCCCACAGGAGGAGAACAGGTGGTTCAGGAGGAGCCACAAGGCGAGGAGTATGATCTGATCTAGGTGGCGTTTCTCAGTCGACATTGGCGCCAACGATCCTTAGTTCGTTTTATGTTTATTCTTTTATTTTGTAATAAGTCTTCCGCTATGTAATAAATACTCTGATGTTTTGTGACATTTATCTCTATACACTCTGTTATTATATATGTTGTCTTCTTTGGCGCATGTATGAGATGCACCCGGCTTTGTTCTTTAAAACCGGGTGTTACACATCAACACAATACATACATAGTATAGCATAAATTAACATCACATCAAACATGTAAATAAAATATACAGTAAAAATCTACACATTAAAATGAGATCATTGGAACTGGAACCATTAAATTTGGAGTTATAGATTTCCAGTTATGAATTTCCTAAGGTTTAATGTGCTTGAAATAGGATTAAGTGAGAGATTAATTTTCTTACTGCTTTCATGTCAAAACAGAGACACTAATGTATAGACAATAATATTACAAAATTTTAGGAACTGGAATGGACCAATTTGGAGTTCATATGCATTTTCTATGAATTATACAAATTCTAGGGTTTATTTTCATATTAAAAATCCAATTTCCAATTCATTTTATCAATTTAACTCTGTATTGGACTGGGCCTCAATTTCCAGAGAGATCAGGGGTTGCAGGGTAAAATTCCTAAGACCCAGTCAACAGTCTCCGAGGATGGCGGGTTGATTAGTGATTTCCTAGGGGGCTCTTTAACGAAAAGTACCCACGAAGGGGTATCATCAGATCTCGACCGTCCGATCAAAATTGGACGCCCAAGATTAGATCTGGATCACGTTGAACCGGTGTGCTATGCGATCCGTCCACTCCAAGATCGACGGTGCGGATTTAATGCACTCCGATCTCACCCACACCGCCCGATCTCGATCTAACGGCACCCAACCAATGTGGCGAAGGGGTACGCCAACTTCTAATCACGGCCATAGGATTAGATCTGGACGGCACGGATTAAATCGATCCTCATCCAAACTGGTACGGATTGTAGTCCACAGGAGCGAGATCTGATGGCTACAACTTAATGAAATGCGATCTACTTCGAGTCATAGGATTTCAGATCTACGGTTCATATAGCTCTAGACTCCGTCACCTTCCCCCAACTACGGACCGCGGTGGCGCAGCTCCTCCCACGGCGAAACTATTGCCGCCAACGGCGACCCAGCGCCACAGTTTCCCAAACCTCGATTGGATAGAGATACGCGTAGAGGAGACAATAGCGAACGTGGGGGATGAGAACTCACCAGTAGGGGTGCGACACAGGACGTTGCTCACGCGGGTGAGCGGCTTCACGGTGCAACAGAAGCTCCGGCGAGCAATTCGTCGCAAGCCACCCGCCGTTCAGAACCCGTCGAGCCCACGCACTCACCCCCGCGAACGCGGTGAAGCCACGGATGTCCCCTGCGCCGCACTGGGAAGCACCGTGCCCTACCCCAGCCTCAACGTTGGAGATCCAAACCCCGCGCTCAGCCTTCCGTGCTCACCCTCTCTCTCTCTCTCTGTTTGAGCCACGAAGTTGGGAGTGGGTTGTAGACCTGTGATGATCGGGACGGGGGGTCGCGGCCGCCATATAGGCCGCAGGGTCCGGGCGACTGCAACGGCCCGGAGATCCCGGCCAAGCTGTTTGAGCCGCACGAATTCCGCGCTGGTTCCGTTTGGCATTCGAGCGCAGGTGGAGGAGATGACAGGTGGGTCCACACGCGGGTGAGAAGAGGAAATGGGCTGAGCGTGTGCAGAGGCCGAACGGCGGGACCCATGCTGTCAGCGCACGCGGGATGAAGTTGGGCCGTGCGTGCGTGGGGAGAAAATCAGCAATGGGCCGAATGCTAGGTCTGTGGCCCAGGTAAGGTCTCCTTTCCTTTTTCTTTTATGTTATATTTTCTGTTTTTCTTTTTCTTTGAGTTTGAAATTCAAAGTTCAAAATTTAATTTTGCTCTGTGGTAAATCCTCCTCAACTTAAGAAAATCATGTTGCACATAATATTCTTACCTTTATTTATAATTTTGTATACACATTTTCTTTTCTTTCTCCACTTCTAAATTCTAGAATTTTCTTTTATATTTTATATTCCACTTTGGGACTTTAATATATTTATTTTCACATTATTATTTTTATATGGTCACAATATGCACACAAAATAAAATCCAGCATGATGCATAATTTTAGTGACATATAGTTTGTATTTATTTGTTTTCATGTGATGTTCTCATGAAACGATAAACATGGACAACACACATATATACAAAGGAATGCCATTTCTCCTTTTAGGATATCCTCAAATTACAAGTTGGGTATTACAAATCCTACCCCCCTTAAAAATAATCTCGTCCTCGAGATTTAAGAAGATCTAGGGAAAAGATGGGGAAAATCTATGCGAAGCTCTTCTTCTCTTTCCCAAGTAGCTTCATCTTCACCGTGGTGACTCCATTGCACTTTGCACATCTTTATCACCTTATTTCTTGTAACCCGAGTCAGTGTATCAAGAATCTTGATGGGATACTCAGCATAAGTCAGATCATCTTGAACACTAAGGTCCTCCATTGGTAACTGCTCTTCAGGTACCCTGAGACATTTCTTCAGCTGAGATACATGAAAGACATCATGAACATCCGCAAGATGGTCTGATAACTCCAATTTATATGCCACCCCTCCCACTTGCTTTAAGATTAAGAAGGGTCCAATAAAGCGAGGGGACAACTTTCCTTTGACTTTAAATCTTCTTATACCCCTGAGTGGTGACACCTTCAAATAGACATAATCTCCCTCCTTAAACTCAAGCAGCCTTCTCCGAGTATCAGCATAGCTTTTCTGCCTTGACTGTGCAGTCCTCAAATTCTCCCTTATTTGCTGAACTTGTTCCTCTGCTTCTTGTATAATCTCAGGCCCAAACAACTGCCTTTCACCAGTTTGATCCCAATACAGTGGAGTCCTGCACTTTCTGCCATATAAAGCCTCAAACGGTGACATCTTCAAACTGGCCTGATAGTTATTATTATATGAGAACTCCGCATATGGTAGACTCTTATCCCAACTACCACCATGCTTAAGGGCACAAGCTCTTAACATATCTTCCAGCACTTGGTTGGTCCTCTCAGTCTGCCCATCCGTCTGTGGATGGTAAGCCAAACTAAAATTCAATCTCGTATCCAATGACTCGTGCAACTTCTTCCAATACCGAGAGGTAAACTGTGATCCCCGGTCTGACATAATCTTTTTGGCACACCATGCAGACAGACAATCCGTGCCATGTACAACTCTGCCAACTTGGCTCCTGAATACGTGGTCTTCACTGGAATAAAGTGGGCTACTTTAGTTAGCCTGTCCACAATCACCCATATAGAATCATATCCAGCAGACGTGCGGGGTAATCCAATAATGAAGTCCATGCCAATCTCTTCCTATTTCCACTCAGGTATCTTCAGTGGATGTAGTAGTCCGGCTGGCCTCTGGTGTTCAGCCTTAACTCTTTGACACACATCACACATAGCCACATGTGCAGCCACGTCTCTCTTCAGTCCATACCACCAATATTTTTGCTTCAAATCCTGATACATCTTAGTACTCCCAGGGTGAATGGAATAAACTGAATCATGTGCCTCCTTCAATATGGTTTCCCAAAGACTATCAATATCGGGAACACAGATCCGATTCTTGAACCATACCGTGCCTTGCTCATCTTCTGTGAATTCTGGGCCTCTACCCTCTGTTATCAGATCCTTGATCTCTTGAATCTTAGCATCACCAATCTGACCCTTTCGAATTTCTTGCTCCAGGGTAGGTTCCAATTCAATGGTAACTCCTTCCATATGTGTAACAAATCCCAGGTTGAGCCTCTCAAAATCCTTTGCTAATTCATCGGGTACCTGGACAACGAAAGCGGAGTGAACATGCTCCTTCCGACTCAAGGCATCTGCAACCAAATTTGCCTTGCCTGGGTGATAGTGAATCTCCAAATCATAATCCTTGATAAGTTCCAACCAAGGCGTTGCCTAAGGTTGAGATCCTTTTGAGTGAATATGTACTTCAAACTCTTATGATCCGTGTATACTTGGCACTTAGTTCCCATGATGTAGTGTCTCCAAATCTTAAGTGCATGCACAACTGCTGCCAGCTCCAAGTCATGAGTGGGGTAGTTCAATTCATGTTTCCACAACTGACGAGATGCATAGGCGATCACATGTCCTTCTTGCATGAGCACACATCCAAGTCCTTGGCCACATGCATCACAGTAAATGTCAAATCCCTTCTGTAGATCTGGCATAATCAATACTGGCGGTGACATCAATCTCTCCTTCAATTGATCAAAGCTGTCTTGGCATTTCTCATCCCACTTGAATTCTCTTCCTTTCTCCAAAAGCGAGGTCATAGGCTTGGCAATCTTAGAGAACCCTTCAATAAATCTCCGATAATATCCTGCGAGTCCCAAGAAACTCCGAATCTCAGTAACTGTAGTGGGCACTCTCCACTCCATTATCTCCTTCACTTTAGCAGGATCCACTGCTATTCCTCCATTGGAAATAATATGACCAAGGAATGGCACCTTGTCAATCCAAAACTCGCACTTGCTGAACTTAGCATAGAGTTGATTATCTCGTAGCTTTTGTAGCACCAACCTTAGATGTTCTTCATGGTCGCTTTCATTCTTAGAATAGATAAGAATATCGTCGATGAACACCACGACGAATCTGTCCAAATACTCCATGAACACCTTATTCATCAAATTCATGAAATAAGCTGGTGCATTGGTTAATCCAAATGACATAACAGTAAACTCGTATAATCCATATCGGGTTGAGAAAGCCGTCTTAGGAATATCTGAGGGTCTAATCTTCATCTGATGGTATCCCGATCGAAGATCAATCTTCGAGAATACCCTGGCTCCTCGCATCTGATCAAACAAATCCTCAATACGGGGTAATGGATACTTGTTCTTCACAGTGACATCATTAAGTGATCTATAGTCCACACACATCCGTTGCGATCCATCCTTCTTCTGTACAAATAACACCGGTGCTCCCCAAGGTGAGGAACTCGGACGAATGTAACCAGCCTCTTGTAACTCCGTTAACTGCGTCTTTAGTTCTTTCAACTCCTCTACGGACATCCTATATGGCCGTTTAGAAATAGGGGCAGTTCCAGGTAAAAGATCAATCACAAACTCAACTTCCCTATCTGGTGGCATCCCTGGTAACTCCTCTAGAAAGACATCCGGAAAATCTCTAACCACCCGGATGTTATCACCAACAAACTCCTCATGTATAAAGAACATTGCAGGCTTCGATGAGGTGGTTACTGCAATATTAACTTGAAATGTTTCTCCTTTAGGTCTAGTGAGTTCTATAGTACCTCTACCACATGCTATAATGGCCTTTGCCTTCCTTAACCATGACATACCAAGAATTAGATCTATACTGCTGGCCTCTAATATTATAGTCGTAGCTCCAAATTCTCTTCCCATAATTGATAATGTTAATCTACGTGTCATTTGATTTGCCTCAATAGGCCCTTTAGGTGTGATTACTATCATTGGTTTTCTCATATTTAGCAGGGGTATCTCATTAGTGTTGGCATATCGAGCAGACATGAATGAATGTGTAGCACCAGAATCAAAGAGTATTGTTGCAGGAATTGCATTAATGTAAAACATACCGAGTACGATGTTAGCACCATCTGGAGTATCATCAACACTGACTTGATTCACCCTAGCTATAGAATATCCCTTGCCAGGAGTCTGTTGCTTGTTCTTAGCTGGTGTACCAGAATTCCCCATAGGACAAGCATTAGCATAGTGCCCAATCTGACTGCACTTGAAGCATGTAGGGCCGGTCTTCTGTCCTGTAGACCTCGTCGGGGTGCCAGTGGGAGTAGCCTGACGAGTAGGGGGTGTACGTGGAGACCCCTGTGGAGCATATTGAACTGGGCGTGGTCCTCCTGGTCGAGTCGGTGTACCCTATGGTGAAACGTAGCGGGGACGAACACTGTTGCTACCCTGTCCCTGCGAGATAGCCTTCCTCTTCAAATCACCCAGTTGAACACGCTTGTGTTCAATAGCAAGAGCCTTATCTAGTAGCCTCTGAAATGACGGAAATGTGTGTGCCACCAGTGCATACTGTAGGGGTCCATTAAGTCCTTCAATAAAGTGCTCCTGCTTCCTCTCATCCTCAGCAACTTCCTCCGGAGCATATCTCGACAGCTGAATAAATTTGTCTCTGTACTCGCTGACTGACATGTTGCCTTGCTTCAATGATAGAAACTCCTTCTTCTTGATCTTTATCATACCAGCTGGAATATGGTAGTTCCTGAACTGTGTACTGAACTCTGCCCAAGTAATAGTATCAGCAGCATCATGGGCAGCAGTATAAGAATCCCACCAGTCAGCAGCAAGACCTGTCAGACGACCTGAGGCATAAAGAACTTTCTCTCGGTCTGAGCATTGGGCGACGTTGAGCATCTTCTCAATTGACTTCAACCAATCATCTGCATCAAGGGGATCTGGCGAGCTGGCGAAGGTCGGTGGCTTATGGCTCATAAACTCCCGGTGCTTATCACGAGGTGGAACTGGTGGTGGTGGTGGAGGCAATGGCACTTGTTGTTGTTGCTGCTGTTGTTGATGTTGTTGTTGCAGCTGCTGTTGTTGTGCCCTTCTCTCCTGGCGCATCTCTTCTCTCTCCTGGCGCAACTCTTGGCGTATCTCTTCTCTCTCTTGACGCATCTCTTGGCGTTCCTGCTGCATCTGGGAACGCATATCAGCCATAGTGTCCGCCATTTGCTGCATCACCCTCATCTGAGCTGCAATCAGTGGATCAACTCCGCCTGGTGGAGGATTCATCTCTGCTGGCTGTGGCTGAGGTTGTCTATATATCCTTCGAGTGTGACGATTAGGAGGCAAATCAATTCCGCCACCCCTCCTGGTATTGACCATCTGAGTTAGATACATATGGTAAGAGAGAGTAGAAGACAAGGCAGTAATTACGAATCGCGTTACTTTGGGGGATTTATTAATTAAGCATATTAATGTTCTACCTACCCTAGCTAATTTATTACCTTATGGTGGTACATGCTAAGATGTCCACATATAATATCTCAATCAATCAAAGAAGCAAATCAGACATTTATCATCAGAACAATCAAACAACATTTTTAAATATAGAAAATAATTTTGATTTTGTCTTAGGTTCCCTAACTCTTAAGAATGTCATAGGGGTAGGGATTCCAAGGTGTGAAATCCATCTTGTCTCAGAGTAGAAAAGGTAAGAATGATCAGAGTAGAACAGTAGAAGGTGAGACAGGATCAAGATAAGTGTAGAAAGAATCAGAGTAAGGTAAGTATAGAATGAATCAGAGTAAGATAGGTAGGTAATGGTTTGTCCATTTCTATCTAGGTCTCGTCCTATAGTCAACATTTCCTCTGATACCACTTCTGTCACACCCGGATTTAACGGACAAATCCGGGTGCATCTCATATGTGCGCCAAGGAAGAACAACACACATAATAACAGAGTGCATAGAGATAAATGTCATAAATATCATAAATGTACTTATTACATAGCGGAAGACTTACAAAAATAAATGATAAAGTAAAACGAACTAATTATTATTCCCTGGCGCCACAAAGCTGACTGGGAGACGCCACCTAGATTAAGTCGAATGCCTCGGTGTTAGGCGGCTCCTCTTCGACCACTTGTTCTTCTCCTGTGGGGGGGTGTGAGACAGCAAGAGTGAGCTCACATACGTTCATAGCTCAACAAGTCATGGGGAATAATGTGGCATGAACTCACCAAAGGTGGGAGTTCATGAAGTGTAAGGCTGATCAATGAAATTAAGGCTGAAGCTGAGCATTGCTTTTATAAGTTGGTCAAAATTTTATTAGCAATTACTAAGTGTAAGTAAATACCAAACCTTAATAATAATAAAGAAAAGTAATAGTAAAATAATCCCAAATGCGATGCAAATGTCAAATTAAATTTAAGTTCCATAAATTAATCATGTGAGGGTCCGAGCCGCTCATGACCGTGAGCACGGCTAGTATACTAGTTTTACACTCTGCAGAGGTTGCGCATCTTTACCCACAAGTTATGTTACCCATCTGCCAAGAGACGGCCAATCCCATACACCTCTACCGAGGAGGCGAGGCAGGGTAACACTACGAGGCCTTTACAAAGTTCCACTAGCTTCAGAAATCCCGCTACAGTTTATAGGAAGCTCCAGTGCAGGAATCCCTCGCCTGACCGCCATCGCAGCAAAATCAACCCAAGGACCTCCCTACACTGACCACTACCCTACTGCCCTTGCCCCTTTCGGGTAAGGAAGACCTCCACTAGCTTTCCTAGTTAATCAGCCAAGGGCGTCCCATTAAACCCTTGTGGTAGCACTGTTTTCCCGGGTGGTCGCTCCATGTTCCCATTAATTTAATGATCTTAACATGAACAGTAATAATAAAAGATAATAAAAGAGTAATCATGAATGTTGTATCTCCATACCCAATCCACATAAAGCAATAGCAGGTACTACCCAAAAATATTTCAGGGGTGAACAAGGTATAAAGATAACCAAAACTGGGGTAACCTAAAGGATCCCATCAAAATTAACCTATGCAGATCATTATAGTTAATAAGAACATGGCTGGGAAAAAGTAAGTGATCAAGTGCACAACTTGCCTTCAACGAGCTCCTGCTCAGCTACTTCTACTTGCTGAACCTCAGAATCCACAGTGGCTTGCTCGTCTAGTCGCATCAACACAATACATACATAGTATAGCATAAATTAACATCACATCAAACATGTAAATAAAATATACAGTAAAAATCTACACATTAAAATGAGATCATTGGAACTGGAACCATTAAATTTGGAGTTATAGATTTCCAGTTATGAATTTCCTAAGGTTTAATGTGCTTGAAATAGGATTAAGTGAGAAATTAATTTTCTTACTGTTTTCATGTCAAAACAGAGACACTAATGTATAGACAATAATATTACAAAATTTTAGGAACTGGAATGGACCAATTTGGAGTTCATATGCATTTTCTATGAATTATACAAATTCTAGGGTTTATTTTCATATTAAAAATCCAATTTCCAATTCATTTTATCAATTTAACTCTGTATTGGACTGGGCCTCAATTTCCAGAGAGATCAGGGGTTGCAGGGTAAAATTCCTAAGACCCAGTCAACAGTCTCCGAGGATGGCGGGTTGATTAGTGATTTCCTAGGGGGCTCTTTAACGAAAAGTACCCACGAAGGGGTATCATCAGATCTCGACCTTCCGATCAAAATTGGACGCCCAAGATTAGATCTGGATCACGTTGAACCGGTGTGCTGTGCGATCCGTCCACTCCAAGATCGACAGTGCGGATTTAATGCACTCCGATCTCACCCGCACCGCTCGATCTCGATCTAACGGCACCCAACCAATGTGACGAAGGGGTACGCCAACTTCTAATCACGGCCGTAGGATTAGATCTGGACGGCACGGATTAAATCGATCCTCATTCGAACCGGTACGGATTGTAGTCCACAGGATCGAGATCTGATGGCTACAACTTAATGAAACGCGATCTACTTCGAGTCGTAGGATTTCAGATCTACGGTTCATATAGCTCTAGACTCCGTCACCTTCCCCCAACTACGGACCCCGGTGGCGCAGCTCCTCCCACGGTGAAACTATTGCCACCGACGGTGACCCAGCGCCACAGTTTCCCAAACCCCGATTGGATAGAGATACTCGTAGAGGAGACAATAGCGAACGTGGGGGATGAGAACTCACCAGTAGGGGTGCGACACAGGACGTTACTCACGCGGGTGAGCGGCTTCACGGTGCAACAGAAGCTCCGGCGAGCAATTCGTCGCAAGCCGCCCGCCGTTCAGAACTCGTCGAGCCCATGCACTCACCCCCGCGAACGCGGTGAAGCCACGGACGTCCCCTACGCCGCACTGGAAAGCACCGTGCCCCGCCCTAGCCTCAACGTTGGAGATCCAAACCCCACGCTCAGCCTTCCGTGCTCACCCTCTCTCTCTCTCTGTTTGAGCCACGAAGTTGGGAGCGGGTTGTAGACTTGTGACGATCGGGACGGGGGGTCGCGGCCGCCATATAGGCCGCAGGGTCCGGGCGACTGCAACGGCCCGGAGATCCCGGCCAAGTTGTTTGAACCGCACGAATTCCGCGCTGGTTCCGTTTGGCATCCGAGCGCAGGTGGAGGAGATGACAAGTGGGTCCACACGCGGGTGAGAAGAGGAAATGGGCTGAGCGCGTGCAGAGGCTGAACGGCGGGACCCATGCTGTCAACGCACGCGGGATGAAGTTGGGCCGTGCGTGCGTGGGGAGAAAATCAGCAATGGGCCGAATGCTAGGTCTGCGGCCCAGGTAAGGTCTCCTTTCCTTTTTCTTTTATGTTATATTTTCTGTTTTTCTTTTTCTTTGAGTTTGAAATTCAAAGTTCAAAATTCAATTTTGCTCTGTGGTAAATCCTCCTCAACTTAAGAGAATCATGTTGCACATAATATTCTTACCTTTATTTATAATTTTGTATACACATTTTCTTTTCTTTCTCCACTTCTAAATTCTAGAATTTTCTTTTATATTTTATATTCCACTTTGGGACTTTAATATATTTATTTTCACATTATTATTTTTATATGGTCACAATATGCACACAAAATAAAATCCAGCATGATGCATAATTTTAGTGACATATAGTTTGTATTTATTTGTTTTCATGTCATGTTCTCATGAAACGATAAACATGGACAACACACATATATACAAAGGAATGCCATTTCTCCTTTTAGGATATCCTCCACAAATTACAAGTTGGGTATTACAAATCCCCTCTGCCAAATCGCAAGCAACTCCATTTTCCACTCCCTCGCCCCTAAGATCACAATGCTTGGTGATTCTTGGGTTGAAGACTATTGTACATGGTTCACAATCTTTGGTTTCCTCCTCTGTATGATGGTAATACTCTTTGATAGAATCCTCCAGTGGGAAGAGCAAAGAGAAAGGAAGGAGCGGTGAAAAGGAAAAGAAGATAGCGAAGAGAAGATAAGAAGAAAGTTGTCCCAGAATCAACCCTGTGTCAGTCATCTCTCCGTAGTCTGCTCAAGCAGCAGCAGAAGAAGGCCCCGTAACACCCTTGTTATGAGGTACTTCAAGAAGTTCAAATCCCCAAGTTTCAAGAGATCTACCCTCATTCTTTTTAAGTGGGGTAGTGTTCCAGTAAGGTTCCTATGGAGAAAAAGAAGAAGGCCTGTAGCAAGCTTGTGGATGACCAGATCATCAAAGCTTATAAGTTTCTGGATGAGAAGTGGTCACCCAAGTTTTGTTGATGAAGCACTAGAAGACTAATCAAGGAAGGAATCCATGTGGGAGTTCACAAGAGAAAGGTTTGCGTGTTGGCATCGATGCTTCTTCAATAAGCTAGCTGCCAAGCGAAACCTAGAAGCCTGAAGATGATTCTTTGAGTAGCCAGAATGAGCGTTTGCAATCAGCAACCAGATGCCCCTCAAAGGCCAGATTTTGTTGAAGCTCCATCTCCTCGAAGAGTCTGCAAAGTGAAGATATGTAGCTGAAGTAAAGCTATACCCATAACCCTTCTAAGCCGAATCTCGAGGACGAGATTCCTTTTAAGTGGGGTAGATTTGTAGCATCCCAAAAATTCAAATCTTGAAATTTTCTCAAACATGCTCTAAATTCAAAATGAATTTCAAATTTCATTTCAGAATGTTTGTTAGCGAGCTGATATCAACAAATAAAATATAGTGGTCTATATTATCTTCAAAATCCTCCTCAAAATGTCCTACAAATATTTCCCCAATGATCCCCTTCAAATTCTTTCCAGAAATACTGCCCATATATTTCCCAGGTAATCCCCTTCAAGTTCTTTCTAGAAATATTGCCCAGATATTCCACCAATATATCTCCAAATATTTTTCTCCTCAGAAATACCTTCAGAATCATTTTTGAAGTCCCTACAAATATTTTCTTCATAACTTTCCTCATGCTCATACGTATACGTATGCCTCCGGTGTCAAACGGTGAGCTCTTCAAGCTAATTACACTGATATAAAACAAATCCATGCTAATCTCCCACTAATCCTCTCATCCCTCCCCCTAATCGCCCCACCATGGCTATAAATAGAGGGGCAAGGGCCTCCTCTCATCCCACCCCAAGCCATTTCATGGCAACTCCCTCACCCCCCCCCCCCACACACACACACGCCCACTCCCACTCCACCTCCCATACAAGCACACACTAGCACAAGGATCGTTCGGTCGTTCTTTGATCGTTCGTCCACCTGTTCTTAGTTTGTTCGTTCGTTCGTCCGATCGTTCGATCGTTCGTCTGATCGTTCATGGTTCGTTCGTCCATTCGTCTGATCGTTCGTCCGTTCGTTCGTCCAAATAATCTTTTTCCTGCCGTTATGCTGCCGAAATTCCGATGGTTCGTTCGTTCGATCATTCGATCATTCGATCGTTCATTCATAGTTCTTATTCATCGTTCGTTCATCGTCACTATTCATCACTCATCGTTCGTTCATACGAACTATTCACCATCACTATTCATCGTTACTATTCACCGTTACTATTCATCATTGCTATTCACCGACCCTATTCATCATCGTTACTATTCGTTGTTACTATTCATCGATGATACCTATAATTACTTTTCCGTCGTTACTATTCATCGTTACTATTCATCGATCATCTGATCACCCCAAATTTCAACTACTCATCTGTCATGCTGTCTAGTCCACCTAAGACCAGCAGACCCATATTCTAGTCATACAAACTCTGGTGACTGTGATTTTCCTTCCAGTAGGGAACTTCTCATCTGGTCACCCATCCCAGATTTCTCCAAGTTGAGCACGCTTAACTTTGGGATTCTTTCAAGCCAGACTTCCAAAAAGAAAGGCGAACCATGTTTGTATGGATACGTCTTCAATCCTATAAAACCTGGCCCAAGATACCACAGCCCACTCGGACCAGAATACCACAGCATTCCAGCTATTTGGGTCCCGCCTTACTGTTGTCTGATGTGACACAGTAGGTAGGAACAGTTTCCACCAACATAAACCTCTGCCCAAGAAAAGCCCAAAAATAATTCCTCGCACCCCGCTCAAAAATACATTTGTATTTTGATTTTCCAAATATCTCTAAATATTCAAATTCTAGAATATTCCTTTCCTTTTCTTATTCTCCCTATGATTATAAAATCCAAAACTCCTCCATCCAAACTCAGATTTCAGTCATTCTTGTTTCTAAAATTCTTGTCAAACTAATCCCTATCCAACCATGTCACCCCTTAAGCATGGTTCATATTCCAGAAAACTCCCAAAATACTCTTGTCCCATATTCTGCCTATAACTCTCATGTCCATGCTAAGTCAGACGATTCTTTCGTCACTATTCTCACCAATAGTGAACTCCACTGAGCTACACCACATACACCCAGCTATAAATACCCCCAGCTACCCTCTCCCACTCCACACACTCAACACCCTCAGCCAAGGCAAACACCCCACCCACTCAGTTACTCCGCTCTGCCGGCTACACGCATAGTGTCGCTTTGCCTCCAGTCCACCCTCCCGGTAAGCACCTCCGCTCCACCACTAGTAGTACCTCAACACCACATGACACAGATTCTACTCAAGACTCTACCCATCCATATATCGTTATTCTGACCACTATACTAAATATTTGTTGCTATACTTGCTGATTTGTTGTTTGCTTGTTCATGTTGCATAGTTATCGGAGCATTCGTGCCATCTCGTGGAGGCCAGATCTGCAAGTCTACGCCAGGCAGTGGAGCTAGAAGCCAGTCCCACGAGCTCCCCTTCCCCCTTCGCTGGATAAGCACGGCAAGCTCACTGGATCCCTTTGATGAATAAATTACCTATGATTTTTCAACCACAACCCTCAGCCTGTTATTTTATGCATGATATGATTTTGAGACGTTATTATGGCCACCCAGCCGCTTGCCGCAATCAATCCCTGATATATTTTTACAAATGATTTGAGGAAAGGTGTGAGTTTTCAAAAGAAAATGCTTTTCAAAATGTGTATGATGAAGGGTTTTAACCCTTATCACCATTGAGTAGGGATGATCAGGGACTCCCTGGTTTAGGGGAGGGCCTAAGGTGATGGCTCAGCTGGTTTAGGTGTGAGCAGAAGGATTGTCCCCTCATATAAGGACCGGTTTGTCATCCTTCACTACATGTACTCATGATAAGTACAACCACTCGAGACTGTGTGGGCAGTCACTCAATCTGAACTCGTACGGTCCAACCCCAGGGTTATGAAGGCTGGGGAGCACCGGGAGGATAAGGAGGGGGAATGTTTTGTCCGGTTTGGGCATGGCGGTGGCCTGACTCCTTCCGGTATAACCGTTAAGGTAAGGACGTGCGAGGAAAGAAAGAGATTCGGTTTCGGGTCTCACTAGCTATGAGATCGCAGAGCCGGACTAGTGGGTAAAGTGTACACCTCTGTGCAGAGTTTGAAAACCAATTCGAATAGTCTGTGTCCACAGGAATGGATGAGTCTGGTGTGGTACGACAATTAGTGTTTTGTTTCCAAAAAAAAGATGATTTTGAGAAAAGTGGTTTTTAAAAGGACCGGCGGTTGAGCCGTGAGCTATGGTGGACGGGAAGTCCAGTAGCTGTTTTTTGAAAATGAAAACCAGTGGGAAACTACTGAGATACCTGGATGGTTTAGTCCAGGGGATTTTGTTCTAATATTGAAAAAATTCCTGCTCCTTTGGGAGAGGATGCGCTTTGAAAATGCAAAATGTTTTACAAAACAACCTTGCATAAAATATTGTTATTTCTGCAAAATATCATGAGCTCCACATATTCCATGCATTATATCTGATTTCCCCATTCCGTGGGTGAAGGTGGGCTGCTCAGTACGTTTGTGCACACCCTTGCTTATTTGTTGTTTTTCAGAAAAAGGAGATCGGGTAAGAGTTACGCTTGTTCCCAACCTTTCCTGTGGCTGTTGGACCGCTGAATTGCTTCGCTGCGTATATTGGGCTGCTTCAGCCCCACTCTCATGTTATGTCCCGAGTTGTGGACCAACTCTTAAAGTTGATCGCCACCTTTATAGGTTTGTCTCGTTTAAGCAAATCTGGAATCATCTGATGTATAAATGTGTTTACTAGCCTCCTGGGACTAGTAATTGTATCACATTTGAGTCCCAAAGGATTGGGGCGCTTCATCACCCCCTCTAGGTGCTCTCAATAGTAGTAGTAGTGATCTAAATAATAGTGTATCAAGTTTTATAGTCTCAGTAATAGTAAGCCATGGCAGTTACACTTACCAACTAGTGTTTTAGTAATATTATCTACTGTGGTAGTAATACCCACTATATACTCTCATTAATAATTAGTAACTGTATTCTGAATAATTATGCATCAAGTTTTTTATAGTCTCAGTAATAGTTAGTAGTTGTAGTAATACTCCCTACCTAATCTCAGTAATAGTAGTAGTAGTATTATTGATCTGAACAATTGTGGATCAAGTTTTATAGTCTCAGTATTAGTTAGTCGTGGCAGTAACACTTACCACATAGTCTTTTCTTTTGTGGTAGTAATACTCACTATATACCCTCAGTTATAGTTAGTAGTGGTATTCTGAATAATCATGCATCAAGTTTTACAGTCTCAATAATAGTTAGTAGTGGTAGTAATACTTCATACCTAGTCTCATTACTAGTTAGTAGTCACAGTAATACTCAATAAATACTCTCAGTGATAGTTAGTAGTGGTGTTCTGACTAATTATGTATCAAGTTTTATAGTCTCTGTGATAGTTAAGCAGTTGTAATAATACTTACTACATAGTTTTAGTAATATTTTAGTAGTGGCAGTAATACTCACTACCTACTCTTAGTAATAGTTAGTAGTGAGCATTCTGAACAACTATGCAACAAGTTTTAGAGTCCGAGTAATAGGTAGTAGTTGCAGTAATTGTGTTTTTCTCAGTTTTCACTACTGCTTTTTTCATAGTATTTTTTATACAATCTTTTTTCCTTATATTGTTTGTTTTCGCGCATTTTTAATGTGTTTACGTAGTTCGGGGACGTCGAGAACATGGTATACGCTGCCAGCCGAGGTTCGGGGGGTTGTTTATGTCAGGGCATCACAACCTGTTGTTATATGTGTTGCGCGTGTTGGCTCGACCAGTTCTGTTAGAGGAAAACTTCATCGGAAGGCCGCCGCAAACAGGGGTAGTAGACCACCAATGACATTAGGTGGGAGGCAACCATCTGGATCTGATGATATAGGCCGAGCCACAAATACTAAAAGAGGTATCCCATATGGGGTTAATTCATTGGAGTCATCATTGGCTGGGTTTGCATCGTCGCTCCCCGATGAATCTTCAAGGGAGGCATTTAGAAAAGCATTGACCAATATTGAAGGGTAGAGAAGCAAATTGCAGACTCACAGGTTGAGCTGAAGAAGAATAAGGAGGTCATTTGTGAGGCCCAGAACAAGCTTAGTGAGGTTATTAAGTCAGTTGTTAACCCTGCAACATCGACGACGAATCCTTTACGAACGTACAAAAGACAAAGGGTAAGACTTCGCGAAGGCAGAGATAAGACTTGTTTAGCGCCACCGTCGTCACCTAGGCGGGAGGCACAAACGCCACCTTAACAAGAAGTAGATCAGCCGCCACTCTCAGTTGAAGTACAGACAGTAGCAGTAAATGTAGCAGCAGACATGGCAGCAGTAACAGCAGCAGATATAGCAGCAGAAACGGTAGCAGAATAGGCTCCACCAGTGCATACAATAGAAGAACAACATGTGCATACAACAGGAGTTATAGGAGAAACATTACAACCACCAGTTGAAGTTTAGGCTAGAATAGGAGATCAGCCGGTGACAGGAGTAGATGTTGGGTCTTTTGAATAAGCGGCACATGAGGCGTAGATTCAGCTCAAACACCACAGCCTACATCAGAAGAAGCTACACCATCTCATTAGCCTACAACAGAAGAATAGCCTACAACAGAAGAAGAAGAAGAAGAAGATGCACCATCTCATCAGCTTGACAGTCCAAGAACCGACATCGATGGAAGAAGCGTTAGACCTGGCTGCATCAGTTGAGTCATAGGAGGACACTAGCACTCCACATGCTCCCTCAGCTGGAGCACACACACCTCATCCAGAGGGTGGAAAAACATATGTTGATGAACAAACAACAGATCTAGGGCACGTAACAGATTCAAAGGAGCAAGAAACAAACGAGTGCTAGACAACAACAATAGAGATAATAGTTACCAGTAATAGTCAAAAATAACACTGTATATTTCATGGATCATCAGTAACATTAATCAGTAACACTGTAATAGTTAGTAATATTCACTCAGTAATAGTCATAAGTAGAGGGCAGGATCATCAGTAACATTCATTCAGTAATATTTCACTAATCATATCTAAATAACATTTATATTTGCTAACATATAAATAATAAGATGTTTGTACTACTATATAACCCCACAGTAATAACACTATAATAATCCTTGTGCACTTATATATAAACCATGCAGTAGCACTGTCTCAGTAATAATATGGTTTTAAATGTCTTTTTTACATCACAGATGCATGTAGATGTCGAGATTGTTTCTAGTTTCCCCAAAAGTCAGTTTAATCTCGAAGATTGGGACAAAAAGGGGGTTGCCATGAAAGGGTTTGCTGATGACAACCCATTGACAGAGGTCCAACAGGTGACTATCAGTCCATGGACAAAAATCATATATTTTTTAATTCACCCATTTTAGTTTTCATCAAATATGTACATCGTTCCTTTCTCTTGTATAAACATATAGACTATCGGGGATGTTGGAAACAAAAGCGGATCAACTAAACCACCACCAACAGTCCTCGAACAACGCAAAGGTGGTGACGATTGTGATCTTGGCGACATTATATTCTAACAGAACATAGAAATGACCCTACACAAAAGGAACTAATTGTAGAAGTTGAGGCTGCCGAAAAGGTAGCTGATGTAAATGGCAACGAAGGAACGCCATCTTAGGTAAAGTTGTCTGAAACAAAAACAGACCAAAAGGACGTAGGGAGTGTGATATATGTTTTTCTAGCAAGAGTTTTTTGTTAAATAACAACATACCTAACGTTTCTATTATTTATGTTCAAAAAAGATGCAGGTAGAGTTCGATATCAAGTACACCCCACTGGTCCCTCACCTCACCCGTGCCAGAGCCAACCAATTGAAGTCACTTTTGTGTGCCAGAGAGACAAAGCAGATCAGAAAGCAAAAGAAGTAGAAAAACAAACAAAGAAAAAGAAAGCTATTAAATATGAAAGGATGGATTCAAAATTTTTTATGAATCTTTGATTCCAGCACATCCCACCGTCGCGGCTTGGGTGTCCACAAGATTGGTTCACTGGTCCAGCTAAAGAACATGGGTACCAAGGCTGGGTCTCACCTTTAACATTAAAATGTGTCGTAAACTTGCTAATCAAGTGGACGAACTGAAGTTATTAACAAAAATAATTGATAACAGATTCAATTATCCCAAGTAAGGGCGAACTTTGTTATTTTCAGCGAGTCGGTTAAAACACTAGTAGTAAGTACTACTAGTGTGAGTATTGCATATCATTTGTTGTGTGGATTATTTTGACCCCCTACTGATTCAATAATAAAAAGCTGACAAAAATAAGTTACTCACTAAAGATGGTCGTAATAAATCTTCCTTCGAATAGCGCATTTTGATGTATTTAACTGTCAAGCCAAAATCAGTCTCATGTTCCTCTAGAGTTGTTAGAAGTAACTGTAAAACGTGAAATTTCTAAACGTTAGTGTCACACCCGGTTCCAGGGGTAGAACCGAGCGCATACCATATGTGTGCCAGAATCCATTTCCACATATATGTTGACGTCACAAGTGTAATATATCAAAAGACAATGCAATAAAGGCGTAAAGAGAGTATAATACTTTATTACATCATCTGAAACATTGTATCACATCAAAGTAAAGCGGAAATAAACAACTGGGCAATCTTCCACAGGAAGTTGACCGGCGTATCGTTAGACTTAGAATTCCTCAACGTCAAAAACTCCATCAAAGTCTCCAGCATCACCCTCTGATCAAAATAAGCAAGGGTGAGCTCACTTATGGTTGGGGCTCAGCAAGTAGGGGAAAAATTAATGCAGGTATAACAAGGTGAGGCTAAGGTTGAGCAGTAAGCATTTTAGTTGGTCAACATTTTATTAACAACACCTATCTTACTAATAAGAGTGAATCTCAAATATCCTATTTACACAAAGGAATATGAGTATAACAAAAACACTTAAGTGAAATCACTTAATCAAATTATTGGCAGATCATCGGATCTCAATTTAATTCCATCTTCAAGTTCAATTATCATGTGAGGAGTCCAGGTCGCTCATAACCGGGAGCACGGCTGATATATCAGTTTTACACTCTGCAGAGGTGGTACAACTTTACCCACAAGCCATGTATCCCATCTAGCCCGGGTTGATCGGACCCTTAGACACTGCCGAGGTGAATGGCTAGGGATCCATTATGAGGCTTTCACAAAATACACTTAATACGAAGCAACCCGCTAAGGTTTCTAAAGACGATGGTGGTGGCCCCCTGGGTGAAGTACCTTAGCCAAGAATACGACCCCATGTTAACGTGGGCTGCCAGCACCTACCGCTCCCCCTCATGCCTATATTTCAGGTAAGGTTGCTAGGCACTAAGCATATAGAGCTAATTACCAAAGCCAGAGCCATGATAGCACTCGTGGTTGCACTGTTATCCTGGGTGGTCACTCCATGTTCCAATTAATTTGTAATAAAGTTATCTTAACCATCGGGTTAATGTCATAATTGCCAATTAACATTTTTGGAACATTAAAACCAATTAATGAGTGACATTAGGGATCATTGAGTTGAGCGGTAGCATAAATCTTGCACAGCTTAATTATTTCCCCAGGTTAATCAAGGAATACAGGTAGTAAATCTAGGAAATCCTTAATTAGGTAGAACCCATCAAATTATGCAGTATATCAAAAGGTAAACATTATTATATGCAATGAATAGGTACAAACAGAATATGCAGAGGGAGAATCCACTTGCCTTGCTCAAAAGCGTCTTGCGGGTCGTCCTCGAACGAACTCGGATAGCCTACCGCACAATCGGCTTCTAATAGAGTCGCATAGCGCACATACAAAAATAAAACATACACAAATAAATAAACATGCACCATTTCATAAACATACACCAATACATCATTAAACACATATTAACATATCGCACTAATCACATCTTGAATTCGTCCTAATCGCGTAAATACTTATTAATTCAATTATAGCTATTATTGTGAGTCCTAAATGGTGAATTTATGAGTGGGTGCAATAAACACAGTTTTAACTAGTATTAATATATTTTAACATCATTAATTAAATTAAATGATAATTATCGTCTTTAATACTAATAAATAAATCATTAGCTTTTATCCCTCTTTATTTCTAACTCAAATTATTGAATATAGCAAAAATGAATATAATATTCTAAAAATCCTTATAAACTACTAATTGAACATTTTCTAACACAAGCGAGGTTATTTGACATAAACTAGTACTCTAACAATTTAAGTTCTAAATCTGCGAACATGTTTATTTGACTAGCAAAAACCTATTTTTCGATCCTACTAATGATATTTTCTCCTTTCTTTATAAAAAGAAAATGTTAACAAAATAATTAACTAAATCATCTAGAAATCCTATATTATTCATATGACATATGTTCTATACCATTTTTCTAAATCCACTTAAAATGCACCTATAATTCTCCAAATAGTTTCTAAAGTTTATTGTGACCATATTTAACTACAAAAATTCATATCTAGTATTTTTATCGCCAACGGGACTATTAAATCTACGTCATATTTTCTAATCCAAAAATCATCGCATCGATTAACATGGAATATCACAGTGCACTAACGATCGCATTTATCTACCAAAATTCCATAATGCACTTACACATAAGAATTGCGAATCACACGTGTTCATATTACAACAAACAAAATATACAACTAATGAATCGGATCAAAAAGTGTTTTATAAAATACACAAAATAAATTTGGGTCGTTTTCAACCTTGGGTTTGTGCGTGCGATGGAGAGCGTTCGACGGGGTTTGGCCGGGTGGAGAAAAGCAGGGCTCGGCTACGGACGGCGGATGGCGAGTGCGTGGTCCGACGACGAACTATAGGCTCCGGTGAACTCCGGCGACGAACGGCAAACTCCGGCGAACTCCGGTGACGAACGGCAACGAACGGCGGCGTCGAACAGTGCACTGGCGAGCTAGAGAGATGGGGTGAGCTTGGGTAGACAGGAGAAGGGAGAGAGCTCTGCTGCCTTTTATAGGGAGCAGGAGGGAGAGAAAGAGTCGGTCTGCCAGGAGGGGATGCGTGGAGCGTCGGCTGTCGTTAATGGCGTTGATGATATTCAAGGGCCATTGAAGTGTCGGTTTCTCCACTAATAGAGGTTGGTAATGGAGAGAAGAAACAGTCGGCATTGAAGCTCCATGAATTCGAAGACGAGGAACGGTCGGTGCAACAGGCGCTTGGACTTCGGGGTCGCGGCTCGGACTAGGCTCCTGGCGTGCGGTCGTTGCACAGCAGGCGCGGTTCGCGCGAGCACGGTGGGGCCGGCCCGGGCGCTCGCCTGCGCGCGGCATGCAGAGCGCGCGGCGCTCTGGGCGCGGCAGGGAGGCAGCGTGTGTTGAGGAGAGAAGAAAGGAGGAGAGAGAGAAGAGAGAATAGAGGGAGAGAGAATAGAGGAAGAAGAGGAGAGTAGCAGAGGCTGGCGGCGGCGGCTTCATCTGGCAGCCAGGCGCGCGCGAGGGTGAGAGCAAATGGGCCCCTAGTGGGCTAGGGTTAGGGTTAGGAGATTTTGTTTTTTTTCTTTTAAATTCCGAAATACATTTTTAAAGAGCTCGAAAATTTCCCAAAAATTCACCAAAGTTATTTATAAATAAAATACTTGTTTTTAGACTAATAATTATATATTACTTAATTATTATTTTAATTACTAGGATTTCTTTTTAAAAGGAAGTTAATAACAATCATCCGATAATCAATCAAGCGCATACAAAGAAAATGATCAAAATGCAAATAAATAATTAAACACTTAAAAAATTATGATTACCATATTTTACTAATTTTATTATTTTTAGTTGATGGGTTTTGTGGTGTTACAAACCTACCCCTCTTAAAAAAATCTCGTCCTCGAGATTAAAAAACTTCCGAGAATAGCTGAGGAAATTCTGCTCTAAGTTCATCTTCTCTTTCCCAAGTGGCCTCATCTTCCGAGTGATGACTCCACTGAACCTTGCACATGTTAATGACTTTACTCTGTGTAATTCTGCGAGATGTTTCCAGAATTCTGACTGGGTACTCTGAATAAGTCAAATCCTCATTAACATTCAGTTCTTCCATGGGTAATTGTTCTTCCGGTACTCTTAAGCACTTCTTAAGTTGTGATACATGAAATACGTCATGCACATCTGATAAACTATCGGGTAGCTCTAACTGGTAGGCTACTTCACCTTTTCTTTCCAAAATCTTGAATGGGCCAATATAGCGAGGTGATAGTTTTTCCTTAACCTTAAACCTTTTCATTCCTCTCATCGGTGAAACTTTAAGGTAGACAAAGTCTCCTACTTCAAACATCAATTCTCTTCTTCTATTATCAGCATAGCTTTTCTGTCTTGAGTGTGCTGTCTTCAAATTTTCTCTGATAATTTGTACTTGCTTTTTCGCCTCTTGGAGAATTTCTGGACCGAATACCTGACTTTCTCCAGTTTGATTCCAATAAAGCGGTGTTCTACACTTTCGTCCATAAAGTGCCTCAAATGGTGCCATTTTTAGACTTGCCTAATAACTGTTGTTATACGAAAATTCTGCATAAGGCAAACTTTTATCCCAGCTTCTACCATGCTTTAGAGCACAAGCTCTGAGCATATCTTCCAACACTTGGTTTGTTCTTTCCATTTGCCCATCCGTCTGCGGATGATAAGCTGAACTAAAATTTAGCTTGGTATCCATGGACTCATGTAGTCTTTTCCAAAAGCGTGAGGTAAACTGGGTTCCTCGATCTGATACGATCTTCTTCGGTACTCCATGCAGACAAACAATCCTTGACATGTATAATTCTGCTAACTGGGCTCCCGAGTAAGTTGTCTTCACAGGTATAAAGTGTGCTACTTTAGTTAGCCTGTCTACTATGACCCATATTGAATCATAGCCATCCCGAGTACGGGGTAGTCCCACTATGAAATCCATACCGATTTCTTCCCATTTCCATTCCGGTACCTTGAGAGGTTGTAGCAATCCTGCTGGTCCTTGGTGTTCAGCTTTAACTCGCTGACACACGTCACATAATGCAACATGAGTAGCAACATCTCTTTTCAAACCGTACCACCAATACTTTTCCTTGAGATCCTGGTACATCTTTGTACTTCCAGGGTGAATAGAGTAAGCTGAATCATGAGCTTCTCTCAAAATAAGTTGGCGCAAGTGCTCAATTTCTGGTACGCAGATTCTCTTCTTAAACCATACTGTGCCTTGTTCATCTTCCGTGAAATCTGGGGCTTTACCCAAACTAATCAAAGCTTTAATTTCCTTAATTTTCTCATCAGACTCTTGTCCTTTACGAATCTCTTCTTCCAAAGTAGATTCAACTTCCATAACTGTTGCTTCTACATTATAAAGCATACCAAGGTTGAGTTTTTCCATTTCCCAGCACAATTCCTGTGACATCAAATGAGTAGTGATGTTGTTCACTTGACCCTTACGGCTCAAAGCATCAGCTACTACATTTGCTTTTCCAGGGTGATATTGTATTTCCAAATCATAGTCCTTAATCAACTCAAGCCATCTTCTCTGTCTCAGGTTGAGTTCTTTCTGAGTGAATATGTATTTCAAACTTTTGTGATCCGTGAAGATTTTGCACTTGTTTCCAATCATATAGTGCCTCCAAATCTTCAAAGCATGCACTACGGCAGCTAGTTCTAAATCATGTGTCGGATAATTCTTCTCATGTTTCCTCAACTGCCTTGAGGCATAAGCTATCACTTTTCCTTCTTGCATTAGCACACATCCAAGTCCAAGGTGTGATGCATCGCAATACACATCAAATCCCTTGTGGATGTCTGGCATTACCAATATTGGTGCAGTGGTTAACCTTTTCTTGAGTTCTTCAAAACAATTCTGACAAGCTTCATCCCACTTGAACTCTTTACCTTTCTCCAGTAGAGAGGTAAGTGGTTTCACTAACTTGGAAAAACCTTCAATAAATCTTCTGTAGTATCCTGCCAATCCAAGAAAACTTCTGATCTTGGACGCATCCTTTGGTTGCTTCCAATCTAGTATCTCACTTATCTTTCCTGGGTCCACTTTAATTCCACCATCGGTAACGATATGCCCTAAGAAAGCAACTTCCTTAAGCCAAAAATCACACTTTGAGAATTTTGCGTATAGTTGGTTGTCACGAAGCTTTTGTAGGACTAGCCTTAGATGATCTTCATGTGTTTCTTCATTCGGAGAATATATCAGTATGTCGTCAATGAATACGACCACAAACTGATACAGATATTCCATGAATACTTTATTCATCAAGTTCATAAAGTATGCTGGTGCATTAGTCAGTCCAAACGACATGACCAAAAACTCATATAATCCATATCTCGTCGTGAAGGCTGTCTTGGGTACATCTTCTTCTCGAATCTTTAACTGATGATATCCCGATCTCAGATCTATCTTCGAGAATATCTTAGCTCCCTTCATTTGATCGAATAAATCTTCAATCCGAGGTAATGGATATTTATTCTTGATGGTTACTTCATTCAAACTTCTATAATCAACGCACATTCTCCTCGAACCATCCTTCTTGTTCACAAATAGAACTGGGGCTCCCCAAGGGGATGAACTTGGGCGAATGAAACCTTTTTCTAGTAATTCTTCTATTTGTTTCTTCAGTTCTACTAAATCTTTGACATCCATTCTATATGGTCTTTTCGAGATAGGTGCGGTTCCGGGTAATAATTCAATAGAAAACTCTATATCACGGTCAGGTGGCATACCTGGTAATTCCTCCGGAAATACGTCTGGGTATTCGCACACTACTTTGATATTTTCCAAGGGCTTTTCTTCCAAGTGATTGATCACTGTTTTCCCTTTTTCATCTGTTGACTTGTCTATGTTGACTTGGATTCTTTCACCTTGAGGACTTGTCAACGTAATTGTTCCATTGGCACACTGTATCACTCCATCACAACTTTTCAACCAGTTGCATCCAAGAATCACATCAATACCATTAGATCCTAGGACCACTGGGTTGACTGAAAAATCTATTCCTTGAATCTTGATATTAACATGGGGGCATGAGTGTGTGGCCTTCATGTCACCTCCCGGTGAACTAATGTGTAACATCCTCTTAAGGGGGTACTTAGGTATATTGTGTTTTTTCACAAATGACTCAGTTATAAAAGAATGTGATGCTACAGAGTCAAATAAAACTGATGCAGGTATGGAGTTAACAAGGAACATACCATACACTATGTCGGCATCCTCAGGCACTGACTCTGCAGTGACGTGATTGACCCTTCCTCTGCTCTGGTTCTGCGGTGTCTTGTTCTGAGCAGATCCATGAGCGGGGGTGTTCTGGTCATTCTTCTGAGTATTGCTCCTTTGGGGTGTCTGCTGGTTGCGCCTTGGGCAGTTGTTGGCATAGTGGCCTAGCTCATCGCACTTGAAGCAGCCATTAGGTTGGACAGGTGCGTTGTTGCTTCTGGCCTGCGTGTTACTAGTGCCACCTTGACGGTTCTGTGAATTTCCACCAGACCTCTGGTTGATCTGGGAGTTGCTCCTTTGCTGATTCTGACTTTGATTATTTCTCTGGCCTTGCTGTCCAGAGCGTTGTACTTGATAATTATTTCCACCCTGATTTCCAGAGCGGAACTGCGAACCTTGAGCATTGTTTGGCCAGGTGTTCCTGCTAGACTGACCTTGGAACTTCCTTTTATGGTCAGATAGCTCCTTTCTTTTACTTTCAAGGCTAATTGCCTTGTTCAACAGTGTCTGGAAGTTGGAAAATGTATGACTCTGAAGTTGATAGTTCAGAGGTCCAATTAGTCCTTCCAGGAAACGCTCTTGGCGCTTCTCATCTGTGTCCACTTCTTCCGGGGCATAGCGTGAAAGCTGAGTGAAGCGATCACGATACTCGTTGACAGTCATATTCCCTTGAGTAAGGGAAAGGAACTCCTTCTTCTTCAACTTCATAATCCCCGAAGGAATGTGATGAGCGTGGAAGTTCGCTTGGAACTCCTGCCAGGTTATTGTATCAGCATTGGGATGTGCCGCTGTGAAGGCATCCCACCAATCGGATGCAGCTCCCTCGAGTCTTCTCGAGGCGTACAAGACCTTCTCTCGGTCGTTGCACTGAGTTATGTCCAGCTTCTTTCCAATGACTTTGAGCCAGTCATCGGCATCCAGAGGATCAACCGCATGAGAAAATGTCGGCGGGTAATGACTCATGAAATCTCGGTGCTTCTCTCTGGCCGGGGGCGCATACTGCTGTTGTTGAGGTTGCTGATTCTGCTGGTTCTGTTGTAATTGCTGAACAGCCGCAGTGAGTCCTTGCAGAATCTGCATCTGGGCGGCGATGAACTGCTCCATATTGGGATTCGGTGGTGGTGGTGGTACTTGTTGACCACGCTGGTTTCGGTTGTTAGGTCCTTGACGTGGGTTCACCATCTGAGTGGTTAGGAAGTGAAATCCTTAGAAAAGTGAGGAGTAGAAAAGATTCTAGAGGGCAAATAGCTTAAGTTTAAAAATTTTATATGTTCTTATGGCCATCATTCCATAAGACCATTGCACTCAAACAAAAATCCAAATCAAACATTTCAATCAATCACCATCACATGGTTGGTATTTATTAATATGATAACTTAAAAAGGTGTTCATCGTCTAACGCGAAGACTAACTTATTACATCATAGTTCAAAATACTTTAAAGCAGCCTAGTGACTGATCCGGGCTCTCCATAGCGCAGCCTCTTGCGGGGAGGAGACAACGCCATGGCGGGGACCTGAGCTTCGGGCGGATCCAGTCCTTGCAGTTGGGCTTCCAGGGCTGCAATCCTAGCGTGGGCATTCTCCAGCTCCAAGTGCACCCTGTAGAGATCCAGGGTGGCACTGTCCAGGTCAGTGTTGAGACCGGCCACTACACCAGCTAGGGTATTGAGGCGATCCTCACCAGGTTCACCTGGGACGATGTTGGTCTGGCTTCCTCCACGCAGACGCTGAGGAAGATGCCTGAACCTCGTGTTCTGCAGCTGCTGTCGGTAGGTGTGGCTAAGCGACCACAGGGTCCGACAGGCAGCATCGCTGACCGAGGCAGCATAGGTGGACAGTGGTATCAGGGACTCGTGAGCAGACAGAGTCCTGAATCCCCTATCACTGCATCCATCACCCTGACGTGGATGCGAGTGATGTAATAGCAAGCCCGGGGAGGCTCGCTCACTCGCCTTGTTTCGTACAGGGGGCGGACGTAGGTGCCTAGCGCGTGCAGCACCTCTTGCAGCAGGTTGGGGAAGTGCCCCGTCTCAAACATTGATGTGTAATGTTCAACAACAGGACCAAACCCCATGAAGTTGTCCTGCTAGGCGTAGTCAGCTTCCTCGTTGACGTGTCCGTCTTCTCCATCGTCTTCGTCATCGTCATCCTCGTCATCGCCGTCTCCGGAGTCGTCGGGGTCGTCGCCTCCAGGTGCAGGTGCTTGGAAGGCTGGTGCAGACGGTGCTGACGTTGATGACCCAACTGCGAAGGCTAGGGACTCTACCAACGGGGTGGGCGTCGGCAGCTGTTCCTCTGAGCTGTCCTCCAGGTTGATTACATTCTCCACTCGGATGGGAGGGAGATCCGCCGGAACTTCCTCGACTACCACTGGGTAGACCGGGATCTGCCGGGGATGGGGGGCATAGCTGGTGTTGATGCGGGTGGTTTGGAGAGTGTGAACCATCTACAAGAGAAGTGTCAACTCAGTTGAATTTCAAAGAGGTAAGACTGATAAAAGAATTTATAAGAAGGAAATTAGCAAGTTTTGAACAACTAGGCTTTCCATTTCTAACTAATCTAACGACCTAGGGTCAGCATGGCTTTGATACCACTTCTGTCACACCCGGTTCCAGGGGGTAGAACCGAGCGCATACCATATGTGTGCCAGGATCCATTTCCACACATATGTTGACGTCACAAGTGTAATATATCAAAAGACAATGCAATAAAGGCGTAAAGAGAGTATAATACTTTATTACATCATCTGAAACATTGTATCACATCAAAGTAAAGCGAAAATAAACAACTGGGCAATCTTCCACAGGAAGTTGACCGGCGTATCGTTAGACTTAGAATTCCTCGTCGTCAAAAACTCCATCAAAGTCTCCAGCATCACCCTCTGATCAAAATAAGCAAGGGTGAGCTCACTTATGGTCGAGGCTCAGCAAGTGGGGGAAAAATTAATGCAGGTATAACAAGGTGAGGCTAAGGTTGAGCAGTAAGCATTTTAGTTGGTCAACATTTTATTAACAACACCTGTCTTACTAATAAGAGTGAATCCCAAATATCCCATTTACACAAAGGAATATGAGTATAACAAAAACACTTAAGTGAAATCACTTAAGCAAATTATTGGCAGAACATCGGATCTCAATTTAATTCCATCTTCAAGTTCAATTATCATGTGAGAAGTCCAGGTCGCTCATAACCGGGAGCACGGCTGATATATCAATTTTACACTCTGCAGAGGTGGTACAACTTTACCCACAAGCCATGTATCCCATCTAGCCCGGGTTGATTGGACCCTTAGACACTGCCGAGGTGAATGGCTAGGGATCCATTATGAGGCTTTCACAAAATACACTTAATACGAAGCAACCCGCTAAGGTTTCTAAAGACGATGGTGGTGGCCCCCTGGGTGAAGTACCTTAGCCAAGAATACGACCCCATGTTAACGTGGGCTGCCAGCACCTACCGCTCTCCCTCTTGCCCATATTTCAGGTAAGGTTGCTAGGCACTAAGCATATAGAGCTAATTACCAAAGCCAGAACCATGATAGCACTCGTGGTTGCACTGTTATCCTGGGTGGTCACTCCATGTTCCAATTAATTTGTAATAAAGTTATCTTAACCATCGGGTTAATGTCATAATTGCCAATTAACATTTTTGGAACATTAAAACCAATTAATGAGTGACATTAGGGATCATTGAGTTGAGCGGTAGCATAAATCTTGCACAGCTTAATTATTTCCCCAGGTTAATCAAGGAATACAGGTAGTAAATCTAGGAAATCCTTAATTAGGTAGAACCCATCAAATTATGCAGTATATCAAAAGGTAAACATTATTATATGCAATGAATAGGTACAAACAGAATATGCAGAGGGAGAATCCACTTGCCTTGCTCAAAAGCGTCTTGCGGGTCGTCCTCGAACGAACTCGGATAGCCTACCGCACAATCGGCTTCTAATAGAGTCGCATAGCGCACATACAAAAATAAAACATACACAAATAAATAAACATGCACCATTTCATAAACATACACCAATACATCATTAAACACATATTAACACATCGCACTAATCACATCTTGAATTCGTCCTAATCGCGTAAATACTTATTAATTCAATTATAGCTATTATTGTGAGTCCTAAATGGTGAATTTATGAGTGGGTGCAATAAACACAGTTTTAACTAGTATTAATATATTTTAACATCATTAATTAAATTAAATGATAATTATCGTCTTTAATACTAATAAATAAATCATTAGCTTTTATCCCTCTTTATTTCTAACTCAAATTATTGAATATAGCAAAAATGAATATAATATTCTAAAAATCCTTATAAACTACTAATTGAACATTTTCTAACACAAGCGAGGTTATTTGACATAAACTAGTACTCTAACAATTTAAGTTCTAAATCTGCGAACATGTTTATTTGACTAGCAAAAACCTATTTTTCCATCCTACTAATGATATTTTCTCCTTTCTTTATAAAAAGAAAATGTTAACAAAATAATTAACTAAATCATCTAGAAATCCTATATTATTCATATGACATACGTTCTATACCATTTTTCTAAATCCACTTAAAATGCACCTATAATTCTCCAAATAGTTTCTAAAGTTTATTGTGACCACATTTAACTACAAAAATTCCTATCTAGTATTTTTATCGCCAACGGGACTATTAAATCTACGTCATATTTTCTAATCCAAAAATCATCGCATCGATTAACATGGAATATCACGGTGCACTAACGATCGCATTTCTCTACCAAAATCCATGATGCACTTACACATAAGAATTTCGAATCACACGTGTTCATATTACAACAAACAAAATATACAACTAATGAATCGGATCAAAAAGTGTTTTATAAAATACACAAAATAAATTTGGGTCGTTTTCAACCTTGGGTTCGTGCGTGCGATGGAGAGCGTTCGACGGGGTTTGGCCAGGTGGAGAAAAGCAGGGCTCGGCTATGGACGGCGGATGGCGAGTGCGTGGTCCGACAACGAACTGCGGGCTCCGGTGAACTCCGGCGAAGAACGACAAACTCCAGCGAACTCCGGCGACGAACGGCAACGAACGGCGGCGTCGAACAGTGCACTGGCGAGCTAGAGAGATGGGGTGAGCTTGGGTAGGCAGGAGAAGGGAGAGAGCTTTGCTGCCTTTTATAGGGAGCAGGAGGGAGAGAAAGAGTCGGTCTGCCAGGAGGGGATGCGTGGAGCGTCGACTGTCGTTAATGGCGTTGATGATATTCAAGGGCCATTGAAGCGTCGGTTTCTCCACTAATAGAGGTTGGTAATGGAGAGAAGAAACAGTCGGCATTGAAGCTCCATGAATTCGAAGACGAGGAACGGTCGGTGCAACAGGCGCTTGGACTTCGGGGTCGCGGCTCGGACTGGGCTACTGGCGTGCGGTCGTTGCACAGCAGGCGCGGTTCGCGCGAGCACGGTGGGGCCGGCCCGGGCGCTCGCCTGCGCGCGGCATGCAGAGCGTGCGGCGCTCTGGGCGCGGCAGGGAGGCAGCGCGTGTTGAGGAGAGAAGAAAGGAGGAGAGAGAGAAGAGAGAATAGAGGGAGAGAGAATAGAGGAAGAAGAGGAGAGTAGTAGAGGCTGGCGGCGGCGGCTTCATCTGGCAGCCAGGCGCGCGCGGGGGTGAGAGCAAATGGGCCCCTAGTGGGCCTAGGGTTAGGGTTAGGAGATTTTGTTTTTTTCTTTTAAATTCTGAAATACATTTTTAAAGAGCTCGAAAATTTCTCAAAAATTCACCAAAGTTATTTATAAATAAAATACTTGTTTTTAGACTAATAATTACTATATTACTTAATTATTATTTTAATTACTAGGATTTCTTTTTAAAAAGAAGTTAATAACAATCATCCGATAATCAATCAAGCGCATACAAAGAAAATGATCAAAATGCAAATAAATAATTAAACACTTAAAAAAATTATGATTACCATATTTTACTAATTTTATTATTTTTAGTTGATGGGTTTTGTGGTGTTACAGTTAGCATGTTAAAAAAAGTAACTGCATTTGTTGTTGTCTGAAAAAATCGAAAAAAATAGCTAAGAGATAAGAATGTAGGTAAGAAGACTCTGTAATCGTAGGCTTCTCGTCTGGAAATTTTGTCTTCATAGCGAACACAGAGAGCATAGTAGTTGATGTGATTTTGGCTTGCCATCTGTCCATCAGCAAAAACATCATCTACATCTTGGTTGCCTCTGATTGCATACTCAATCCCTGGCAATCCTTGGCCTACATCATCTTGGTAGAATTTCTCTAGATATTGAACATATGTCAACCTGCATGGAAAAACACCGGGAACATGGACAAAAAATATTGTTACTAATGTTTCCTAGTCGCTGAAAATAACCAAGTTCGCCCTTACTTGGGATAATTGAATCTGTTATCAATTATTTCTATTAATAACTTCAGTGTGTTCGCCTAATCAGCAAGTTTACGACGCATTTTAGGGTCAAAAGGTGAGACCTGGCCTTTGCACCCATGTTCTTTAGCGCCAGTGAACCACTCTTACACCCAAGCCACAGTGGGGGACGAATGCTGAAATCAAAGATTCATCGAAAATCTCGAATCCATCCTTATCATATTTAATAGCTTTCTTTTTCTTTGTTTTTTTTCTGCTTCTTTTGCTTCCTGGTCTGCCTTGTCTCTCCCGTACGCAAAGGTGACTTCAAATGGTCGGCTCTTGCATGGGTGAGGCGAGGGACCAGTGGGGTTTAATCGATATCAAGCTCTACCTGCATCTTTTTTGAACATAAATAAAAGAAACGTTAGGTATGTTGTTATTTAAAAAAATTCTTGCTAGAAAAACATACTTCCACACTCCCAACATTCTGTTATTTAAAAAAACTCTTGCTAGAAAAACTTACTTCCACACTCGCGATGTCCTTTTGGTCTGTTTTTGATTCAGAGAGCTTTACCTCAGATGTGTCGGTGTTTGTGACCTGACTGCGCACCACTGGGTTATCCACGTGATGCTTTTGGGTAGGATGGCGTCTTTGCTTGTGACTTGATGGTACGTGCAGGAGCACATCAATGATGCACAACAGTTTATATTGGTTTAGGCCACTTTGGAAGCTAAGCCATCACTATTCCTTGTATTTCACCCTTCAAACCTTCAACAAACTGAGATCTCAAAAAGGTGTCATCCAGTTGGTGGTTGTGCACCGCAGCAACATATCTAGCTTATTCAAACTCCTTGATGTACTCCTCTACTCCCCTTCTCTGCCTTATACCCAACAATCTCCTCATGGCTCTAGGATATTCCTTGGCCCCAAACTTCTCTAACACTGCTCTGGACAAGGTTCTCTAGTATCCTACTCCTCCCTTCAACCTATACACTTGCAGCCACCCCCTTCATAGCTTCGGGCACCCTATACATCCTGAAATAATCTTCACATTTGGTCAACCAAATTCCTGGTTCCACCCCATCAAACCTTGGGAACATCATCTTCGGTATATGCATATGCATGGCATCTCTCAAACCCCTAGGGTTCCCCATGATCATGGTTCCTTCGATCACCTTGATTTTGCTCTCTCCTCCCACCAGCAGGTTCCCTCAACTCCTCCTCACTCCTCGGCATGCCTCTCCATGTTCTCCGCCATAGCCTCTAGCCTGATCCTTGCCAATTCCGTACCATTTGCCTCCACTTGCCTGGACAGCCGATCATGCTCTTCTGAGGCCTGTCTCACCACTTCTGCAGTCAATTCAAATTGACCCAGAAGCTGTCGTTGTACCCCTCCCATCTTCTGCACTTTCACCGTGAGCGTCTCGATGGCCACCATCATCTTTTCCCACCTTGCTTCGTTCTGCTTTGACTCCATCTCCAAGGATTCCAACACAAAGTGTGTCCCACCGATGGCTTGGCGATGGGTGTCGTGTTGCCTTCTCTTCTTCTCACCAGTTTGGCCAACTCATCGATCACCGTCGAGGATGAATGGCTCTGATACCACTATCATGTCCCTTGGCCACCAGGAGGATCTCGTCGCAGATCTCCGATGACGTGAGGAATCCGACGAGGGCGTAGCACACCCATCCCACACAAGAACAGATAAGTGGAGTAGTTTGTTTCTGATTTATTCAATACTTGAATCCTCCTTTTCCCTATTACAAGTATTTATAGATCTCATACTGGACCAGGACTAAGATCCCCTAATCATATAGCCCAAGAACAAATCACATATTACACTAATCTTGGCCCAAAGTACTGGCTTGACAGCTACTAGGAACAGTTAGTCACCTGTGGTCGTGACAGATAAATACCGCCATTAATAGATGAACAGCCGTGGATGCGGTACATTTGTCCCATAGTGAGTGAGATGAATGGATAATTTCTGAATCCAACAACGGTGTATTCCAATCCAATCAAAATTCGAAAAAGTATTTATAAAGTTTTTAAAAACAAGGAAAGAGGATCTTGTCTGTTTCTATAAATTCCATAGGATTTATAAAGTCGCTTCGATCCCATGTGTTCTTTCTGTATCCCTACATATTATTTATCGTAAGGCTATACAACCACATGAGCCAAACGGCACTGTACATGCTGCTCAGTTGTAATTCCCAAACAACAAACCAAAGTCCATGCTCACCACCATTTGGTGTTAACCACTTTGCAGACATCTCTACATCACCAAGGGATCGCCGTATCTCCGGTAGTAAGGGCTTCCTCTCATCTCGTCGGCGACGAGCACTGAATGGTCGTCGTCGTCGCCCGAGGCCTCCCACCGGGCAACGAAGCCGTCCCAGGAGGAGCTGACGAGCGTTGGGTAGTATGGATGCCAGGTGCAGTCTCTGATGATGGAGCCATGCCACGAAAGCCTCTTGACAGCCTCCCCGGTTACCTGCGAGAGCAGCAAGTTCAGCCGGTTCAGAGCAAGGACGCAGGACAAACCAAGTATTTATATTTATGCTGAAAGATCAAACGTGTCGATGCACATGGGATCTGCAGCTAATGCTGTATTGTTGTCAACAAGGACCCACATTAGGCTCTGTTATGTTGCGAGGGGATCGAAGGGGATTAAATCACTTTCTATTCCATTTTAATTAGCAAGGGATTTAATTCCCTTCAATCCACTCCTAAGGGCTGATTTGGTGATCCAGGATCACGGGAGGATTGGAGGGGATTGAGGGGGAAATTAGTTCATTTCCCCCTCAATCTCCTCCAATCCCCCGTGATCCCCTTGTCACCAAATTAACCCTAAAGGACTTGTTCGGTTCTACCCCAATCCACATGGATTGAGGGGATTGTGGGGGTTTCAATCCCTAGTAAGTCAAAATCTCTCCCAATCCGTATCAATCCCTTCCAATCCATATGGATTAAAAATAACCGAACAAGCTCTAAGCGGACAGGCCCTTCTGGAAAAATGGTCGGTTACCAATGGGGACTAACTGAGACCATCATGATACTACTGTTTGTAGCTGATAAATTATAGTTAACACAATGCTGATGTAATGTAACTGGATATCTAACTGGATCAGACTTCAGATTTCAGCAGGCTATCAACCACAGAATTACAATATAAAAAGAGTAATTCAAGGAGAAGATGGAAGCAGCATACCACGTCATAAATATGTACAGACTTGTCACTGGATCCCGTGTATATGTACCTCTGACCCGTGCTGAAACAGAAAGCACAACGATATGAACTGAACATGGAAATTATTCATGTCATCACTGATAATTGTTTTAGATGTGTGATCTTAATTATCGACCTCCTTTTTACCTTTTAAGTGCTAAAGCGTAAGGCGAAGCAATGCCTTAATTACATAGATAAATACAAAAATTAGACCAAATATTCGTTATATATCACTAATTACAAGCTTAGAAGCAGGTAGCACAACTGCAAGGCCTCCTACTCAAGTTAACGGTCAACTTTCCACTAACAAATGTAACCTTTTGAAAGTATTTCAAAGGAAAATTTCAGTATGCTGGTGACATAAATAAAAATATCTGCTGTTCCTGACCTGTGCACAGGGGAGAAATAGCAACGGATAAGTGTTCGCAGAACTGAATGGCCTCTGTATGTGGCCACAGACTGATCACCTGGATGCTTAAGATTATGAGCTTCTGATGGAAATGGCATCCACCTATAGTCCCAGTCCACTAGACTCACTGGGCGACTGTGAAAACAACAGAATCAAATTCAAAACAATAGAAACTAGACCCGCAAAAAAAGGAAATGGAACTTAAAAGTACATAACAGGATAATTTTGCTCAAGGCATTGTCTAATTTTATTATTGCTGCCTGACACTGTCAAAAAAAATTTAGAAGACACTAGGTAGTGTCCTAATAATTTTTAATGTCCTATAGCAAATTTCAGAGAAGCTTAGGGTCCAGTAAAAAAAATATCCTACATAATAAATTGCTATAATGCAAGACCCTACGATTTCACGACGGAAGACATTTTCCTGATGTCCCAAAGTTTGATTCTCTGATCCTTGCAATTGGAGATGAAATAACGCCCATCACCACGGCTATCGATAAATGTAACTCCATCTAAATGACCTGTCAAAATACCTGCTGACTTTTCCCCTGAAAGGCAACGCCTGTCCCACACCTGAGAGTTATAATCCACAAAACATAGTGAGGGAAAAACTCTATACATAGATGATTAATGATGAATGCATGAATGGAACGTTATAAAAAAATATGGATGATCTAATAGGCAATTCACTGAAGTTGTTTTTTGCTGTAGTTCCTCATAATTACCTTCTAGGATCCAGATGGTATGTCTCCATCTGCCTTTTTAATGTATTACAACTTGTTTGCTTCAAGAAGTTTCATAGCCATACAATTACGCAATGTTTTATCTATTGCATATTCAGGTCTAATTATATTTATCATAGTATCATACAGAAAATTTGTGCTAATTGTATGATCTACAGATGAAACAGACGATTCTAATGAAGACCAAGGAAAGCAAAAAGAAATAAGAGACATCCAGACAATACTAACCTTACAGAGACTATCATCACTTCCAGAGTACAACACGTTTCCAGTTTCATCAGCGAAGGTAACAGCATTGACATCAGCCTTAGAGAAACAGTGGAAAGTAAATGATCACAAAAATGATTTTCCTAGCACAACTCGTACAAGAGATAAATATTGATTTACTTCTATCTGCCAGTCTAGTCCTATGACATTAAACCATATCATGAATTTATAGCACCCAACTCAAGCATGGTTGTGTTTTTTCCATCATTAAGCGATATGAGCTTTGTACTTTTCACAAGTTCGAACCACACCATGGAATTAGAAAAAAAATTTGTCACACAGGAAATCTATTAAATGATTAAGCTGTGGTTGTACAACATTTGCAGATGAAAGGGTTTCCTCGGTTTATCCTTCCCTAGAACACACTCATGCGAGAGCCTCCCACACTGGCTCTATCCCATAATGATCCTGATAGTAGATGATTTGACCAGAAGACTGAATGTCTCCACATAATCTACCTTAAAACCATTTACCACCAGCCTGCTTTATATGTGTTCAGTGTTTTATCTGTCTTCCATTTGATTCTATATAGCCACTTGCAGTTAGTGATGGCAACAGGGAATTCCCCGTTGGGGAATAGCTTATCATCCCCGTCCCCGTGGGAATAAATCCCTGACGGAGATCCCCTTGCCCCCCTTAAATTATAATTAGGATGTACGTCCTTTATTATTAACACAAAACATTGTCACATATATATTGTCAGATGTAAAAAAATCATTATGTGTACATCAAAATGAACACATTTGTACAATGAGTAATCTCTTGGCAAGGTAAATATTTATTTTTATCATTAACTATTATATGAAAACATCTTCACGTGCAAGTTTAGCGGTCCCCGCGGAGAACGGGGATGGGGAATACTTCCCCGTCCCCATCTCTATTTACCCGTCGAGTGGAAAATTTTTCCCGTTTACATCCCCGTTGGGGAAGAAACTTCCCCATCCCCATCCCCTAATGGAAGAATTCCCAACGGGAAGTCGTAAATCAGGGCCCCATTGTCATCTCTACTTGCAGTTAATAACATTCTTGGTCTCATCAGCAACAACTAGATGTCAAGTGTTATTTCTCATCGCGTATCAAATTTAGCATTCATAGCATTCTTGAGGTTCACCAGTGATGATAAAATAGCCATATTCAGTATGAGTAATTTTTTCATCTTGTAATCTTGTCTGAGGACGCTGATCTATGTAAACAATGGGAACATGAGGTCATTGAGGTGATGGAATTGCAGGTCTTGATGAAACCGAGCACTCTGATGATGCAAGTCATGTGAAGGTTCCACTGCACTGCTTTCTCGCTGCTTGAGGGACCAAAAGCTCGATGCTGCAGCAGCATGGTGATCAGGCGCATTAGAGACATGATCTGTAGAACTTTGAGGTGTTGAGTGGTTTGTACAAGTTCTTCATCATCAACATTCGTCTTTGCAAATGTCAGCTCATATGCAAAAGACTTCATCTTGGTAATGTATTCAGCCATTATCATATTACATTTTCTTGTGGTCAGGGCAATCCGTGTGTTCGCGGTCCGGGCTCATGACTACAACGCGTAGGTCTTTTGCAGTTCTGACCACACCTCATGGGGTGTCTCGTAGATGGCAACCCGACCCATGACTTTCTTGAGTTATGAATGTCATGAATAAGCTAAGGACTTGCTGCTGAAGCGCGACCCATTGGATGTACTCTGGGTTGACATCGTCAATCATCTTGCCATCTTGCTTGATGGAGATCTTGTCGGACGCTACAATCATGCCATCTAGGGAGCCTTGTAGTTGCGCACCTCAGAGCTCATGAATTCAAAGAGCGAAGTTGGTCTTGTTGAGCTTTACAACAATGCTTTGACCTAAGAGAGTCGTCAGTACTACTGAGCTGGATGATGCTACGGAATCTTGTCGTTGATGAGATCGATGTCGACTTGCTCTAATACCATTGAAGAAACACAACAATCTTTAATTGCTTGCCTTGACCTCTAGGGTCGGTGGGATTGTATATTTGTACAGGCGGGAGCCGCCTATTACAAGAGGAATCCTATGTATAGATTGGATGCATGCAATCTTGTTCTGTTTTATCTCTAACCTCTAATTAGAGTTGGTTTCTAATCTAGTCCAAGAGGATCGTGGACAACTAAGGTCGCGGCCTATGTATAGATTCCAATGGCACTAACATTGTATGTCATCATTAGAGAGTACATCCAATTTAGTCTATGAAATTCTTGAGCCACCAGACACTTCTATGCTTCTATGATGAAGCACTGGAATAGAGTAGCTGTCTATATTGGCATTTGTGCATGGTTGATAAAATTAGACACGGCTAACTATTATTTTTTTCCATCTGATGTAGAAAACAAACATAACAATGCATATCAAATAAGATATTGTTCTCCTGAGTTTTTCAAGAAAAAGGTAGTGTTAATCAGATGGTTACATACTTTATGAGCACGGATGCGGGCTGACACTTTATTTGCTGAAAGGTCATAAACATATATTGACTTTTCATTGTTCCCAACAACAACTTCTTTACCATCTTTGGAGAATTTAACAGAAAATATTCCAAAGTCCTCATCCTCATCACCACCGGTTAAATCCAATCCCTCATGAATTTCCTGCAGGACATGGATTACAAGCACATCAGTGACGTTTTAAGAACTCAGCACGAGGATGAAGCTAAACTTTTCCAAGTTTTTAATAGGAGACAACAGATCAAAAAGTTTGGGAATAGAGCATACAGTAATATTAGCATGTGATTCCTTTCCAGCACTCTGAACATTCACAATGTGAACAATAGGTGTCAGACTTGCATAGGCCTGCAAAGTGATCAGATGCACTCGATGAAAACAGGCATGTTCCCCTAAAAAAAGGCATGCAAAACATGAGGCGTGACTTAGTGAAGTTAACAACACACTCTGTATACAAAATAAACCACAAGATAGGTCCCTTTCCAGGAAAAAGCAGTGCATAAAATTGATTAAAAACAAACTTTAAAAGGTAAACTAAAATAACAGTAATACACCAGAGCACCAAAGTCACAGTCCTCTTGGATGCCTACTTTTGACTAATCCAGAATCACCTTATTATGGCAAGAAGAAATAAACATTGGTATCAAGTGCTACTAATAAATTGTTGAATCTTTTTCAAATAGAAATATTGATAATTAATAATAACCATCACACCCAGTTATAGTTGCCGCTATAGCATAGAACCTCCTGCACCTAGTGAAGATTCTTACAAAAATGTAAGCAACTGCCGGAATTGCAAATCATAACAACCATATATTAGTAAATTTTGAAGGAATACATACTAGGGATAAATTATTATAGCCAGAGAGACTGTAGGTTTGAAAGAACAAAGGGTATGGACCAGATAAACAGTTAGTCTTTATTTTCTATCATTTCATTAAGAGAAAAAAGCTACCATATGTACAACACTAGTCACACAAACACACCACACCAGAAACATCACAAAGCACTGAGTTAAGACCATGCGTGCGACACTTGAGTTATGTAACGATCGCAAGGACAAGACGCTCTATAAAACCTACAGAAGCTCTGAGCCCCTGCTGCGCATCATAGCTTTCCTTCCTCCTCTGTCTGCACGTGCACGATCAAGAATTCACACGGAGAAGCAATATTGAAGACACAATCATTTCGATGTTGCCATAGCTCCCATTCTATTAGAATTCTCAATGAGTCGTTCAATATTAGAAGATTTTTATGACATATAGGTATCCAGCTAGTATGGCCACTGGCAGCCCTAAACAGTGAACACGCTGAACATGTTGCAAATCAGAAATCCAACTCACAGTCATATATAAAGGCCGTTAAATTTGCGGAAGCTGAAGCCCTGTAATGCTAATACCAAACTTACAGGAATAGGAGCAGGGGCAAAATATGCCTTAGAAGAAGCTTTTGGTGCTCAACTTGCCCCCAGATAGCAGTAAGAGATCCAGTGCTCAAGATGCTTACAAGGAATTTGCTCAAAAAAAAAGATGCTTACAAGGAATCGTTGGTCAGGTGAGAGAGCAATATCTGAAACCGTCCAGTGCACACTTCTGCAGCTTATATCCTTGTGGATCTTCCACCCTTTCTCGGCGTCGTAGACTCTGATGCGGCTTCCCTTATCGTCACAAATTTTTCACAAAGGAGAATCGTCAGCAACTAAACTACACAACTTCTATGTACCCAACTTCTCATTAGCAGAAGCACAAGAACCAACATCAAACCGTATCAGGCTATCAGCAAAAACCGAGCACCTACCCGAAACCCCGCGATGAGCAACGAGCCATCGGCGGAGAACTGCGAGACGTAGGCCTCGCTTTCCACGTCGTCGATGCCCCACGGCCCCTTGGTGGGGATGTGCTGCCTGCCGAGGTAGGCTCGATCGGCCGCGGAGAACCCGGCGCCGCCCGCGCGGCCGGCCTCCCGCGCCGACACCAGCTCGTACGCCGAGAAGGGCCTCGCCCGGCGGGCGAAGGCGGCGCCGCGAGCCCTGCGGCACGGCTCTGACGTGGCCCTGGTGAGATGGGACATCTCGCCGCACAGCGTGAATGGCTCCACCTCGCGGCCCGCCGCCTTCCGGGACGATTCCCCGCGCGCGCTCCGCCGCGCGCCTCGCATCCTTCCTTGCATGCTCGCCGACACCAGCACGGAGGGATCAGGCCAGTCCAGCAGGATCCCGCGCTGAATCGCTGGAGAAGATGTCCCTCCACTGAAAACACAGCGAAAAAAAAACAAGCAATTGCAGAAACTGGCAACAGATTTTGGCTTTTGTCCCCTGGACCAGTGGAACCATACCGGAGATGTCCGAGCTTCTCCCGCTCTCACTGGCACGCCGGACCCATGGCGCGTTGCGCTCGTGCGGCAGGGATCGCAGTCGCGTGGCCCGTCCAGTGACGGATGGCAAGTAGGACGAGCGCGCGAAGCCGCGGGCGCCGTGCAGGCGCCGGCCGTGTTACCCGCGCGTGGCGTGTGGCGTGACGTCAGGCTCCGACGGTGAACCGGCAACCAGGAGTCCAGGACTCGGTGAGCCTGTGACAACTGACAGCGCATACCATGTATTGAAGGCCGTTGCAGGGCCGGTCCTAGCATAGGCATATTAGGGGCCCTAGACGAAAACTAATTTAGTGGCTTCTATTATATTTCACTCTATATATATTATATATCTAATATATATTTACATATAAAGTTTTTGAAAACATTATTGTTGGTCATAAATAGTTTTTTCAATAATTCTAGTTTTTAAAAAAATTACGGTAGTAGATGGAGCAGTCACTAAGATTCGATAGGCACTAGAGACATTAGGATAGCAATTCATCTCTACATTAGGATAACAATTCATCTCTACGACTTTTTTGAAAATTCATGTAGCAGACAATACTCCATTCAAAAATCTCTTATCTTGGTCTTTTACTCACTTGGTGCCCAAGTAAAATAAGAGTTTGGGATAAAAATTTTGACTTTAAAATCCTACATATAATATATCAATGAACAATCATTAGTTCATGAGATTGAAAAATACACACATATAACATATAATATAGGACGCACTCAGGACGTCGCCACGTCGTGTTAGGAGTCTACGATGATTTGTTTTCTCTGTGACTACAATAGGCTCATCGATTTGTTTCTTAGATTTCCAACAAGCTACATATAGTGAATAGACTATTAAATAGTGTTTGATCCAAAACCAATTACTAAATATCCATAACACACAATATATACTTATACTTAATATATATTTTTTTCCATAACTTCAGAGGCCCTAGGCGGCCGCCCACTCTGCCCACCCCCAGGGCTGGCCCTGGGCCGTTGAGGAGCCGGTGACGCTATGAGGAGCCGGTCAAAATCCCTAGATGGATCTTGATCCGGCCGCCGAGGCGGCGGAGCATGCACTTGAGGATTACAATGAGCAGATGGATGAGATGGCGTTGTTTGGCCATAATGTGGATGTTGTTTCAACATCGACGCGGTGGAGCCATAGCCAACACCGACCATGGCCGGGACAGTGACAGGGTCTTCGAGCCCCACTGTCACTGGTAGTGGTAGCACTGCTCGTGACACCCGAACGAGGAAGAGGCTACCCACGTCCAGAGCAGTGGTGGAGCTCTGTAAAATTAACGCCCCGGGCCACTCTACACATGTAATGATGTACTAGTTCGTTTTTTTATTTTTCACGATTTAGTTCAAAAATGAACTAGCGAACGATAAATATGTAAGAACGGGGTAGTAACATTTAAAATAATCCAGTGGAACTATGGCAGGGAACAATTACTCACAATAGAAGAGAATCACAAGCACATGGCAGCAGACAATCGCTACCCATTGGACAGGGAGGCACTCCGCCTTCGCCTATGAATAAGAAAAGAAAGGGAATCAAGTTGAGAAAGTTATATAACTTGAGAGAAGATGTAAAGGCAAGGGCGGATTTGCATGGACGGTGGCGCTACTGCAGGGTCGCAGGGAGGCTGGAGGCGGACTAGCGGAGGTCGGACTGTGAAAGGGAAATTGGGTCAAACCTTTTCCTAAATAATTTCGGTGGTTGAATTGCCCAACACAAATAATTGGACTAACTAGTTTGCTCTAGATTACATGTTCTACAGGTGCCATAGGTTCAACACAAACCAATAAAAAGTCCAAGACAGGGTTCAAAAGAAAGGAGCAAAAGAAAACCGAAGGCTGCCCTGGTCTGGCGCACCGGACTGTCCGGTGTGCCACCGGATAGTATCCGGTGCACCAGGGAGATCAACTCTAAACTGCTCAGCTTCGGGTTTTTGGAACGCCACTCCGCTATAATTCACCGGACTGTATGGTGTGACACCAAACTATCTGGTGTGCCATGCGGAGCAACAGCTACTGCGCCAACGGCCGTCTGCAAAAGGAACAGTGAACAGTGCGCGTCTGCGCGCGCAGAGTCAGAGCAGGCGCCAGAAGGCGCACCGGACAGTGAACAGTGACTGTCCGGTGCACCACCGGACTGTCCGGTGGCCCAGTTTGTCAGAGCTCCAACGGTTGAACCCTAACGGTTGGGTGACGTGGCTGGCGCACCGGACAGTGTCTGGTGGCGCACCGGACTGTCTGGTGCGCCCATCGACAGCAGCCTTCATCAACGGCCATTTTGGTGGTTGGGGCTATAAATACCCTCCAACCACCACACTTCAAGGCATCCAAGTTTTCATCAATACAAGAGCTAGTGCATTCAATACAAGACACAAATAGATTGAATCAAAATCTCTCCAAGTCCCAATTCCACTTAAAGCAATTAGTGACTAGAAGAGAGAGTTTTGTTGTGTTCTTTTGAGCTCTTGCGCTTGGATCGCTTTTCTTCCTCCCACTTCTTGTTCCCAAGACATTTGTAATCAAAGCAAGAGACACCAATTGTGTGGTGGTCCTTGTGGGGACTAAGTGTCCCAATTGATTGAGAAGAGAATCTCACTCGGTCTAGGTGACCGTTTGAGAGAGGAAAAGGGTTGAAAGAGACCCGGTCTTTGTGCCCACCTCAACGGGTAGGTTTGCAAGAACCGAACCTCGGTAAAACAAATCACCGTGTCACTCTTGTCATTTGCTTGTGATTTGTTTTCGCCCTCTCTTTTCGGACTCGATTTTATTTCTAACGCTAACCTCGGCTTGTAGTGTGTGCTTAAGTTTATAATTTTTAGATTCCGCCTATTCACCCCCCCTCTAGGCGACTTTCAGTTGGTATCAGAGCCTGGTACTTTATTAGAGCCTAACCGCTCGAAGTGATGTCGGGAGATCACGCCAAGAAGGAGATCATGACCGGCGAGAAGCCCGCTACAAGCCACGGGAAGGCTCCATCAAGGGAGTCCGGCACCAAGCACAAGGAGGAATCCCCTCCACGCGTCAAGTCGCATCAGAGTGGCGACAAGAAGAAGATGATGAAGAAAGTGGTCTACTACGAGACCGACTCTTCGTCGCCATCCACCTCCGGCTCCGACACACTGTCCGTAACTTCTAAGCGCCATGAGCGCAAGAAGTTTAGTAAGATCCCCTACGCTATCCTCGCATTTCCAAACGTACTCCTTTACTTTCTGTCCCATTAGGCAAACCACCTGTTTTTTATGGTGAAGATTATTGTATGTGGAGTGATAAAATGAGGCACCATCTAACCTCACTCCACACTAGCATTTGAGATGTTGTTGAGTTTGGAGCATAGGTACCATCTGTAGGGGATGAAGATTATGATTCGGACGAGGTTGCCCAAATCCGGCACTTCAACTCCCAAGCCACTACATACTCCTCACCTCTCTAAGTCGAGAGGAGTATAATAAGGTGCAAGGGTTGAAGAGTGCAAAGATATTTGGGACGTGCTCAAGACCGCGCACGAAGGAGATGAGGTGACCAAGATCACCAAGAGGGAGACGATCGAGGGGGAGCTCGGTCGGTTCATGCTCAACCAAGGAGAGGAGCCACAAGCCATGTACAACCGGCTCAAGACCTTGGTGAATCAAGTGCGCAACCTCGAGAGCACAAAATGGGATGACCATGAGATGGTCAAGGTTATTCTAAGATCACTTGTTTTTCTTAATCCTACACAAGTATAATTAATTCGTGGTGATCCTAGATACAAGCTAATGTCTCCCGAGGAGGTTATAGGAAAGTTTGTGAGCTTTGAATTGATGATCAAAGGCTCCAAACAAATCATCGAGCGAGGCGCCACCTCCACACCCGAGGTGCAACCCGTTGCCTTCAAAGCAACAGAAGAGAAGAAAGAAGAGTCTACATCAAGTAGGCTCCCCATCGACGCCTCCAAGCTCGACAATGAGGAGATGGCGCTCATCATCAAGAGCTTTCGCCAAATCCTCAAGCAAAGGAGGGGGAAGGATTACAAGCCCCCCTCCAAGAAAGTTTGCTACAAATGTGGTAAGCCCGGTTATTTCATTGCTAAATGTCCATTATCTAGTGATAGTGACAGGGGCGACGACAAGAAGGGAAAGAGGAAGGAAAAGAAGAAATATTATAAGAGGAAGGGCGGCGATGCCCATGTATGTCGGGAGTGGGACTCCGATGAGAGCTCTACCGACTCCTCCTCCGACGAGGACGCCGCCAACATCGTCGTCAACAAAGGTCTCCTCTACCCCAACGTCGGCCACAAGTGCCTCATGGCAAAGGACGACAAAAGGAAGGTAAAATCTAGAGCCTCCACTAAATATGCAACATCTAGTGATGAGGATAACTCTAGTGATGATGAAGAAAATTTGTTTGCTCTTTTTGCCAACCTAAACATGCAACAAAAGGAAAAATTGAATGAATTAATTAGTGCTATTCATGAGAAGGATGAACTCTTGGATAGCCAAGAGGACTTCCTTATTAAGGAAAACAAAAAACATGTTAAGGTTAAAAATGCTTATGCTCAGGAGTTAGAAAAATGTGAAAAATTGACTAGTGAGCTTAGCACTTGCCATGACACTATTTCTAACCTTAGAAATAAAAATGCCAAATTAATTGCTAAGGTTGAAAAGTTAAATGTTTGTGATGATTCTCTTGTCAACCTTAAAAATGATAATACTAGTTTGATTGCTAAAATTGACAAGTTGAATGAATCACTTTCTAGCCTTAAGATTGAGAATGATGAATTAATCGCTAAGGCTAAAGATTTAAATGTTTGCAATGTTTCTATTTCCAATCTTAGAAATGAGAATACCATGTTACATGCTAAGATTGATGAATTAAATACATGCAAACCCTCTACATCTGCTGTTGATCATGTTTCTATTTGTACTAGATGTAGAGACATTAATGTTGATGCTATCCATGATCACCTAGCTTTAATTAAACAACAAAATGATCACATAGCTCAACTTAGTGCCAAAATTAATGAGCATGACTTAGAAAATGAAAATTTTAAATTTGCTAGAAGCATGCTCTATAATGGGAGACGCCCTGGCATTAAGGATGGCATTGGCTTCCAACAGGAAGGCAATGTTAAACTTAATGTCCCTAAGAAATTGTCTAATTTTGTTAAGGGTAAGGCTCCCATGGTTCAGGATAACGAGGGCTATATTTTATATCCTGCTGGTTATCCCGAACACAAGATTAGGATAATTCATTCTAGAAAGTCTCACTCTGGCTCTAATCATGCTTTTATGTATAAGAGTGAGGCATCTAGTTCTAGGCAATCCACTCATGTTAAATTGCCTAAAAAGAAAACTCCTACTGTATCAAATGAGCCTATTGTTTCATTTAAGACTTTTGATGCTTCTTATGTTTTAACTAACAAATCAGGCAAAGTAGTTGCCAAATATGTTGGGGCCAAACACAAGGGCTCAAAGACTTGTGTTTGGGTACCCAAAGTGCTTGTTTCTAATGTCAAAGGACCCAAGACCGTTTGGGTACCTAAGAACAAGGCCTAAACTTGTTTTGTAGGGTTATGCATCCGGGGCTCGAGTTGGATCATTGATAGCGGGTGCACAAACCACATGACTGGGGAGAAAAGGATGTTCTCCTCCTATGACAAAAACCATGATCCTCAACGAGCTATCACATTCGGGGATGGAAATCAAGGTTTGGTCAAAGGACTTGGTAAAATTGCTATATCACCTGACCATTCTATTTCCAATGTTTTTCTTGTAGATTCTTTAGATTATAATTTGCTTTCTGTTTCTCAATTATGCAAAATGGGTTAGAACTGTCTTTTTACAGATTTAGGTGTTACTGTCTTTAGAAGAAGTGATGATTCAATAGCATTTAAGGGAGTATTAGAGGGTCAGCTGTACTTAGTTGATTTTAATAGAGCTGAACTTGATACTTGCTTAATTGCTAAGACTAATATGGGCTGGCTCTGGCATCGCTGACTAGCACATGTTGGAATGAAGAATCTTCACAAGCTTCTAAAGGGAGAGCACATTTTGGGACTAACCAATGTTCATTTTGAGAAAGACAGGGTCTGTAGCGCATGCCAAGTAGGGAAGCAAATTGGTGCTCATCATCCACACAAGAACATCATGACGACCGACAGGCCACTTGAGCTACTCCACATGGATTTATTCGGCCCGATAGCTTACATAAGCATCGGCGGGAGTAAGTATTGTCTTGTAATTGTAGATGACTATTCTCGCTTCACTTGGGTGTTCTTTTTGCAGGAAAAATCTCAAACCCAAGAGACCTTAAAGGGATTCTTGAGACGGGCTCAAAATGAGTTTGGACTGAGGATCAAGAAAATAAGAAGCGACAATAGAACGGAGTTCAAGAACTCTCAAATCAAAGGCTTCCTTGAGGAGGAGGGCATCAAGCATGAGTTCTCTTCTCCCTACACGCCACAACAAAATGGTGTAGTGGAGAGGAAGAATAGAACTCTACTTGACATGGTGAGGACCATGCTTGATGAGTATAAGACACCGGATCGGTTTTGGGTCGAGGCGATTAACACCGCCTGCTACTCCATCAACCAGCTCTACCTTCACTGAATCCTCAAGAAGACATCATATGAACTCCTTACCGGTAAAAAGCCCAATGTTTCATATTTTAGAGTCTTTAGTAGCAAATGTTTTATTCTTGTTAAAAGAGGTAGAAAATCTAAATTTGCTCCTAAGGCTGTAGAAGGCTTTTTACTTGGTTATGACTCAAACACAAGGGCATATAGAGTCTTTAACAAGTCCACTGGACTAGTTGAAGTTTCTTGTGGCATTGTGTTTGATGAGACTAACGGCTCTCAAGTAGAGCAAGTTGATCTTGATGAGCTAGATAATGAAGAGGCTCCATGCATCGCGTTAAGGAACATGTCCATTAGGGATGTGTGTCCTAAGGAATTCGAAGAGCCTCCACAAGCACAAGATCAACCATCATCTTCCATACAAGTATCTCCACCAACTCAAGATGAGAAACAGGCTCAAGATGATGAAGAAGAAGATCAAGAAGATGAGCCACCTCAAGAGGAGGGCAATGATCAAGTGGGAGATGACAATAATCAAGACAAGGAAGATGAATAGGGTCAAAGACCGCCACACCCAAGAGTCCACCAGGCGATTCAAAGAGATCACCCCGTGAACACCATCCTCGGCGATATTCATAAGGGGGTAACCACTCGATCTCGAGTCGCTTATTTTTGTGAACATTACTCTTTTGTTTCCTCTATTGAGCCACACAGGGTAGAGTATGCACTTCAAGATTCGGATTGGGTGCTGGCGATGCAAGAGGAGCTCAACAACTTCACGAGGAATGAGGTATGGCATTTGGTTCCACGTCCTAACCAAAATGTTGTAGGAACCAAGTGAGTATTCCACAACAAGCAAGATGAGCATGGTGTGGTGACAAGGAATAAAGCACGACTTGTGGCCAAGGGTTATTCACAAGTCGAAGGTTTGGATTTTGGTGAAACCTATGCACCCGTAGCTAGGCTTGAGTCAATTCGCATATTACTTGCCTATGCTACTTACCATGGCTTTAAGCTTTACCAAATGGACGTGAAGAGTGCCTTCCTCAATGGACCAATCAAGGAAGAGGTCTATGTTGAGCAACCTCCTGACTTTGATGATAGTGAGTACCCTAACCATGTTTACAAACTCTCAAAGGCGCTTTATGGGCTCAAGCAAGCCCCAAGAGCATGGTATTAATGCCTAAGAGATTTCCTTATCACTAATGGATTCAAAGTTGGCAAAGCTGATCCTACTCTCTTTACCAAAACTATTGCAAAAGATTTGTTTGTATGTCAAATTTATGTTGATGATATCATATTTGGGTCAACTAACAAATCTACTTGTGAAGAGTTTAGTAGAATCATGGTACAGAAATTTGAGATGTCTATGATGGGGGAGTTGAAGTATTTTCTAGGATTTCAAGTCAAGCAACTCCAAGAGGGCACCTTCATCAGCCAAACGAAGTACATTCAAGATATACTCACCAAGTTTGGAATGAAGGATGCCAAGCCCATCAAGACACCCATGGGAACCAATGGGCATCTCGACCTCGACACGGGAGGTAAATCCGTAGATCAAAAGGTATACCGGTCGATGATAGGATCTTTACTCTACTTATGTGCATCTCGACCGGACATTATGCTTTCTGTATGCATGTGTGCAAGGTTCCAAGCCGATCCTAAGGAAATTCACCTTAGGGCCGTGAAGAGAATCTTGAGATATTTAGTTTATACTCCTAAGTTTGGCCTTTGGTACCCCAAGGGATCCTCTTTTGATTTATTAGGATATTCAGATGCTGATTGGGCAGGGTGTAAAATTGATAGGAAGAGCACATCAGGGACTTGTCAGTTTCTGGGGAGATCCCTGGTGTCTTGGGCTTCAAAGAAACAAAATTCAGTAGCTCTTTCTACCGCCGAAGCCGAGTATATTGCCATAGGCCATTGTTGCGTGCAATTGCTTTGGATGAGGCAAACCCTCAGGGACTGGCTACAAATTTAGCAAAGTCCCTCTCCTATGTGATAATGAGAGTGCAATCCACATGGCGGATAATCCCGTTGAGCACAGCCGCACTAAGCACATAGCCATTCGGTATCACTTTTTGAGAGATCATCAACAAAGGGGGGGGATATCAAGATAGCCTATATTAACACCAAAGATCAATTAGCCGATATCTTTACCAAACCTTTAGATGAGAAAACCTTTACCAAACTTAGGAATGAGCTAAACATTCTCGATTCTCGGAATTTTGATTGATACTTTGCACACATAGCTCATTTATATACCTTTGATCATATCTTTTTTATATCTATGACTAATGTGTTTTCAAGTGTATTCTTATGCTTAGTCATAGAATTGAAAGGGAAATGGAGTACTCGGCAAAGACGACGCTTCCACTCAACTCCATCGGTATTATCTACTCTTTGTTGGTATTCCGCCATCTCTCCACATTGGTATCCTTTCACTCATATATTGTTTGCCGAAGGGGGAGATAATTTATAAAAGGGATCACAAAGTCTCCGTTTTTGGCGATTCATGCCAAAGGGGGAGAAAGTATTAGCCCAAAGCAAAAGGACCGCACCACCACGCCGATTTCAAAATTTTTCGAAACAAGTTTAAGTTTTTAAATGTTTTTTCAAATGGTATCTTTGAAATTAGCATTCCACTAAGAAATTCTATCTCAATTGGTAAAACCCTCTTGATCACTAAGAGGAGAATTTCATTAAGGGGGAGTTTTGTTTAGTCAAAGGAAAAGCATTTGAAACAGGGGGAGAAAATTTCAAAATCTTGAAAATGCTTCTCAAAATCTTACTTATATACCTTTGACTATTTGCAAAAAGACTTTGAAAAGAATTTCCAAAAGAATTTGCAAAAAACAAAACAAGTGGTGCAAATGTGGTCCAAAATGTTAAATTGAAGAAAGCAATCCATGCATATCTATTGAAATAATTATATTGGTTTCACTCCAAGCAACCTATGCACTTACATTATGCAAACTAGTTCAATTCTGCACTTATACATTTACTTTGGTTTGTGTTGGCATCAATCACCAAAAAGGGGAGATTGAAAGGGAAATAGGGTCAAACCTTTTCCTAAATAATTTTGGTGGTTGAATTGCCCACACAAACAATTGGACTAACTAGTTTGCTCTAGATTACATGTTCTACAGGTGCCATAGGTTCAACACAAACCAATAAAAAGTCCAAGATAGGGTTCAAAAGAAAGGAGCAAAAGAAAACCGAAGGCTGCCCTGGTCTGGCGCACCGGACTGTCCGGTGTGCCACCGGACAGTGTCCGGTGCACCAGGGAGATCAACTCTAAACTGTCCAGCTTCAGGTTTTTGGAACGCCACTCCGCTATATTTCACCGAACTGTCCGGTGTGCCATGTGGAGCAACGGCTACTGCGCTAACGGTCGTCTGCAAAAGGAATAGTGAACAGTGAACAGTGCACGTCTACGCGCGTAGAGTCATAGCAGGCGCCAGAAGGCGTACCGGACAGTAAACAGTGACTGTCCGGTGCACCACCAGACTGTCCGGTGGCCCAGTTTGTTAGAGCTCCAACGGTCGAACCCTAACGGTTGGGTGACGTGGTGGCGCACCGGTCAGTGTCCGGTGGCGCACCGGACTGTCCAGTGCGCCCATCGACAGCAGCCTTCACCAACGGCCATTTTGGTGGTTGGGGCTATAAATACCCCCCAACCACCACACTTTAAGGCATCCAAGTTTTCAGCCAACACATTCAATACAAGAGCTAGTGCATTCAATACAAGACACAAATAGATTGAATCAAAATCTCTCCAAGTCCCAATTCCACTTAAAGCAATTAGTGACTAGAAGAGAGAGTTTTGCCGTGTTCTTTTGAGCTCTTGCGCTTGGATCGCTTTTCTTCCTCCCACTTCTTGTTCCCAAGACATTTGTAATCAAAGCAAGAGACACCAATTGTGTGGTGGTCCTTGTGGGGACTAAGTGTCCCAATTGATTGAGAAGAGAAGCTCACTCGGTCTAGGTGACCGTTTGAGAGAGGGAAAGGGTTGAAAGAGACCCGGTCTTTGTGACCACCTCAACGGGGAGTAGGTTTGCAAGAACCGAACCTCGGTAAAACAAATCATCATGTCACTCTTGTCATTTGCTTATGATTTGTTTTTGCCCTCTCTTTTCGGACTCGATTTTATTTCTAACGCTAACCCCGGCTTGTAGTGTGTGCTTAAGTTTATAATTTTCAGATTCTGCCTATTCACCCCCCTCTAGGCGACTTTTAGACTGTCGGTGGCAGATACCTGAATCAGAGCCCGCCCGGCCATCTCAAAGGCATGGAGAATGATAGAGGACTAGAGGTAGGCGGCAGTGCCGCTGGCAACATAGAAAGCGCAGCCGCACAGGTTTGCGAAATAATTGGAAGAGCCTGTGTTCTCGTCTGAGGGAGGCCGCCAGCGTCAGGCTCAATCGTTGCAAGCAGTTTGTCTTTTAGACCACATTTTTGGACTAAAATGTATTTTGAGCTAGATTTTTTGGCTGAAAAAACCTATATATAAAAGAGAAGTTTGGGTTGCGCCCCGGGCCACGGCCCAGGTGGCCCGGGGCCCAAATCCGCCCCTGGTCTAGAGTATGGTCTGACTTTGATGAGGTAACTGGTGTAGACGACAAAGGTAAGAAGGTAAGGGTCTCTGCCATTTGCAAACACTGCAAAACTACCTTGTCTGCTAGATCTTCCTCTGGTACTGGACATTTGCTTAGGCACCAACAACATTGTAAATCTAAGATTGAGCATGATCGAGCTGGCATATTAGAGTCAGTCCTTAAATTCAATCCTGATGGGTCTGCGCAACGTTGGGAGTATTCAGCTTCAGTTGCACGAATGGAAATGTGTCGGTTGATAGCTAGAGAAGATTTGCCTTTATGTTTTGCCAAGTCTGATGCTTTTCATGAGTATATCACCCGTGCGCATAACCCTAGGTTTGTTAGGTCTTCTAGGCAAAAAATTGCTAGAGATTTAATTAAACATTACAATGGACGAATGGAGAGTCTAATTGAAACTTTAAAATCCTCAGTTTCTTTTGTGGCACTCACTTCTGATATTTGGTCTGGTAAAGCCAAAGAAGATTACATTAGTGTTGTTGCTCATTATGTGAATTCTGATTGGGGTTTAGAAAAAAGGTTGCTTGGTCTAAGACCTATTGAGTCTGCACATACTAGTTCCAATATTGCTGAACATGTTTCCATGGTTGTAGATGATTATAGCATATCAGATAAAATTTTTGCAATTACATTAGACAATGCTTCATCAAACAAAACTGCCATGTCCCTTCTTCAACCTATGTTCACTGGTTACCTTGACTTTGGTAGCACTGAGCAATTTGACTTAGATGATGGTGAAGATTTGAGGTCTATTTTTTGCATCAAAGATGTGCATGCCACATTATTAATCTTATTGTTAAATCTGGTTTGAAGCGCATGAAGCCTTATCTTAATGATTTTAGAACTGCTATTACTTTCTTGAATGCTTCCAATCAACGTATTGCTGCATATAAAATGGTCTGTTTGAGTCAAGGTGTTCGCCCTCATAAGTTTGGTGTTGACATGGATGTTAGATGGAACTCTACTTACTTGATGCTTAAGCATGTTGTTCCATACAAAAAGCACATTTTCTATCTTTATCCAAAGTAATCATCCATTGAGTTCAGATGGTTCTCCTTTGTTAACAGATGATCATTGGTACATTGCAGATAAGGTGTTGTCTTTTCTTGAACTATTTTATGATTCAACTATTGCACTGTCTGGTATTTACTACCCCACATCTCCATTAATGTTGCATCATATACTAAAAATTGGTAGACATCTAAATGCTTTTGAGAGTGATCATCTGCTTAGGGGAGCCATTATTCCTTTGAAAACCAAGTATCTAAAATATTGGAGGAAAATACCTATTCTTTATGCATTTGCTTTCATTTTGGATCCAAGAGCAAAGATGAGGGGGTTTCATAAACTTCTTCTACGGTTGGCTAGTCTAACTGGTACTAATTACTCTAGATTTCCACAATCTATTCGTGCTAAGTTAACAAAGACATTTCAGTTGTGTAACACCCACTTTGTAATTGCTAGGAATAATAGCAATAGAGAAACATCTTCTCTTTATGTGAGTTTGATCATTATTCATCATCATATGAGAACACCATGTCCAAGAACAAATAATGAAAAGATATGCTATTAAATTGTTGCATCATGCTGGATACTTTATTTTTGTGTGCATTGTGTGACAAGAAAAGTATTAAATATCCAAATGAGAAATTAAATCCTAAAATAATCCTAGGATTAAGAAAAGAGAGAAGGAAAAGATTATACAAATTAGAGGAAAGTAAATGTATGAAAGAATACATTTTGTCCCCCACTAATATTCTAATTTAAGTGTTTAACCCAGTCAAGAAGATCACAAACAAGTTTGAATTCAAATTGGGATTTAAATTTGAAAATAGGAAATAAAACAGAAAAAAAGAAAAAAATAAAAGAAGCTTACCTGGGCCGGCTTACCCGTTTTTGGCCCACTTCAGATTCCATACCGCGCGGCCCAACTGGATAACCTGGCGCCGACACGCGGGGCCCGCGCGTCAGCCGCCCTTCGCGCGGCTTGCGGTCTCGCTGCAACGCAGTCCCACTTGTCAGTGAGCGTGCTCATCGTCTTCTCTCCCTCGCAACGACACTCGCGCGATCCTCGCCGCGCTGACCGCGCCAACTCGCGTGGGGAGCCGCCGGTGACCTCGGAGTCCGCGTAACGGTCGCGCGGCTACAAGTAGCAAAGACCCCGCCCCATCGCCGAGAACCCGACCACTCTTTCATCCCGCAGTGCACCAAAATCACCGCCGCCAGGGTAGTGCTTCGCCCGCCGCCGCGGAACCCCGCTTGTGCTGCCGTTCGGGCCTCGGATTGGGATTGGGGAGCTTCGCCCTGCGGTGTGCGACTCGACCGTGGCCTCAGCGTGCGGGATCGGGCGCCTGGGCGACGTGAATTTCTCACCGGAGTACAAGCGCCGCCGTGTTTCCGCTCCCCTTCGTGGGCAGGGCGCAACTCGGCGTGATTCACGGTAATGACCCTTTCCTCCGACTCGCATTCATCTCTAGCTCGTGTACCGTACGTAGGGTTAGGATTTGGGCCACCGTGCACCGGGTTTGGTCACGGCGGGGCGGCGCCGCCGCGGGCTGTTGCCGTCGTCTCGGGTATTGGCTGAGGGAAGGAGAGAATGCCGTGGCCATAGATCCGAGAATGAACGGCCGAGATTCGGCCATGGGATACCCCTTCGCGCTTTAGATCCGGACCGTTGGATGAGAATCGAATGAACAAGATTAGATCGGGGTTCATTAAACCTAGACCGCAGATCTCGGATCCGACGGCTCTGGGCGCATACCGGTTCGGGTTATACTAAGTCTAATCCGAGCCGTCCGTGTGTGATCCAACGGCCAGAACGGCCCGATACCCTTTCGCTGTGGCGATTTTGTTAAAGAAACCCTGGAAAACCGAGGAATCAACCCGCCGTCCGTTCTGCACTGTGCGCTGTGTCTCGGGCAACTTGCCCCGAGCCCCCTGGGTTTTTCTAGAATTGAGGCCCAGTCCAGCACAGTTATAAATCGATTAAATGATTAGGAAATTGAATTTTTAATACAAAAATAATTGCTAGAACTTTATAAATTCATAGAAAATTCATACTAACTCCAAATTAATTCATTCCAGTTCCTAAAATTTTGTAATTTTATCCTCTTTCACTTAGTGTCTCTGTTTTGGGCATAACAACAGTAGGAAATTTATTTATCACTTAATCCTATTTAAAGCACATAAAACCTTTGAAAATGCATAACTTAAAATCTATAACTCAGAAAATTATGATTTCTGTTCCTAGGATTTTATTTTAATATGTAGAATATCTCTGTGCATTTTGTTTATATGTTTGGTGTAATGTTAATTACTCTATATGCACTGTGCTGGTTTGTATTGTGGCGAGTAGAAGAGCCCGTTGCTGAGGATCCTGGTGAGCAGCAGGTTGAAGTAGCTGAGCAGGAGCTCATTGAAGGCAAGTTGTGCCCTTGACCACTTTTTACCCAATAATGTTCTTTAATATCACTTATCCATGCATAGGTTAATTTTGATGGGACCCAATAGGATTCCCTAGATTGTTTATCTCATTACCTTGTTTACCCCTGAATCACTTGGGTAGTTTGCTATTGCTTTATATGGTTTTGGGATAATCATTTATTACCTCTATGTTCCAATTTTTGTTGTTATTCTGTTTATGTTCATGTTGTTATCATTAATGTTAATTGGAACATAGAGCTTAACTTGAGAACCACGTGCCACCACAAGGGTGGAATGGGACGCCCTTGGCTGACTAATTAGGAAAGCTAGTGGAAGACTACCTTACCCGAAAGGGGCAAGGGCAGTAGGGGAGAGGTCAGTGCGGGGAGGTCCCTGGTTGATTTTGCTGCGATGGCTATCAGCCAGGAACCCTTTACTGGATCTTCCCATAAACTGTAGCGGGTTTTCGGAAGCTAGTGGAACTTTGTAAAGGCCTCGTAGTGTTGCCCTGCCGTGCTTCCTAGGTAGAGGTATATGGGATTCATGACCCCTTGGCAGATGGGTAACATGACTTGTGGGTAAAGGGTACAACCTCTGCAGAGTGTAAATCTGGTATACTAGCCGAGCTCGCGGTCATGAGCAGCTCAGGACTCTCTGATGTTTAATTATGGAACTTAAATTCAATTTTGTCATTTGCATTGCATGGGTTTTATTATTAATTTTGTTCTATTACTTTACTTATGGTTTGGTATTTACTTACACTTAGTAACTGCTAATAAAATTTTGACCAACTACTTAAAAGCAATGCTCAGCTTTAACCCCTGTCTTTGATTAAGCCTTACACATCACATGAACTCACACCTTTGTGAGTTTATGTCCACTGGTTCCCCACAACTTGTTGAGCTATGATCATGTGTGAGCTCACCCTTGCTGTCTCACACCCCCCCCACAGGAGATGATCAGGTGGTTCAGGAGGAGCTGCCTAACACTGAAGAGTTCGATCTGATCTAGGTGGCGTTTCCCAGTCGACATTGGCGCCGACGATCCTTAGTTTGTTTTATCTTTAATACTTTATTTTGTAATAAGTCTTCCGCTATGTAATAAATACTCTGATGTTAATGACATTTATCTCTATACACTCTGTTATTATATATGTTGTCTTCTTGGCGCATGTATGAGATGCACCCGGCTTTGTTCTTTAAAACCGGGTGTTACAGAAGTGGTATCAGAGGAAATGTTGACTGTAGGACGAAACCTAGATAGAAATGGACAACCCTTACCTACTTATCTCATTCTGATTCATTCTACACTCACCTTACTCTGATTCTTTCTACACTTATCTTGATCCTGTCTCACCTTCTACTGTTCTACTCTGATCATTCTTACCTTTTCTACTCTGAGACAAGATGGATTTCAAACCTTGGAATCCCTACCCCTATGACATTCTTAAGAGATAGGAGGCCTAAGACCAAATCAAAACTATTTTCTCTATTAAAAATGTTGTTTGATTGTGCTGATGCTAAATGCCTGATTTGCTTCTTTGATTGATTGAACTATGGACATCTTAGTATGTACCACCATAAGGTATTGAATTAGCTAGTAGAGGTAAAATATTAATCTGCTTAGCTAATAAATCCCCCAAAGTAACCCGATTTGTAAATACCTGCCTTGTCTACTATTTTCTTACCATATGTATCTAACTCAGATGGTCAATACCAGGCGGGGTGGTGGAATTGACTTGCCTCCTAACCAACACACTCGAAGACAACCTCAGCCACAACCTGCTGCGATGAATCCTCCCAATCCTCCACCAGGCGGAGTTGACCCACTGGTTGCTGCTCAGATGGCAATGATGCAGCAAATGGCAGATACTATGGCGGATATGCGTGCTCAGATGCAGCAAGAACGCCAAGAGATGCGACAGGAAAGAGAGGATATACGACAGGAGTTACGCCAGGAGCGAGATGAGATACGCCAGGAAAGGAGGGCGCAACAGCAGCAGCTGCAACAGCAAATGCAACAACAACAGCAACAAGTACCACTGCCTCCACCACCACCACCACCAGTTCCACCCCGAGATAAGCATAGGGAGTTCATGAGTCATAAGCCACCTACATTTGCAAGCTCACCTGATCCACTGGACGCAGATGATTGGCTGAAAGCAATTGAGAAGATGCTGAATATTGCACAATGCACTGACCGGGAGAAGGTTTTATATGCTTCTGGACGTCTGATTGGTCCTGCTGCTGACTGGTGGGATTCTTATACTGCTGCCCATGATGCTGCGGATGCTATTACTTGGGCAGAGTTCAGTACACAATTCAGGAACTATCATATTCCAGCTGGGATGATAAAGATCAAGAAGAAGGAATTTCTGTCGCTGAAGCAAGGAAGTATGTCAGTCAGCGAGTACAGAGACAAGTTTATTCAGTTATCCAGATATGCCCCTGAAGAAGTTGCTGAAGACGAGAGGAAGCAGGAGCATTTCATTGAAGGACTTAATGGACCACTGCAGTATGCTCTAGTGGCACACACATTTCCATCATTTCAGAGGCTGCTTGATAAGGCACTGGCTATTGAACACAAGCGTGTTCAACTGGGAGATTTGAAGAGGAAGGCAATATCTCAAGGACAAGGAAGCAGCAGTGTTCGTCCTCGCTACAGTTCACCACAGGGTACACCGACTCGACCCGGAGGACCACGCCCAGTTCCGCAGTCACCACTGAGGACTCCACCTCCTAGACAGGCTACCCCTACTGGCACCCCGACGAAGTTTTCAGGACAGAGTCCGGGCACTCAATGTTACAAGTGTGGGAAGATTGGTCACTATGCAAATGTCTGCCCACAAAGGATTGCTACTACTCCAGTTCAGAACAGGCAGCAACAGACCCCTGGCAAGGGATATTCTATTGCCAAGGTTAATCAAGTCAGCGTGGATGCTACTCCGGATGGAGGGGACCTCGTAATTGGTATGTTTTATGTTAATGCAATCCCTGCAACCATATTATTTGATTCTGGTGCTACGCATTCATTCATGTCTGCTCGTTATGCCAACACAAATGAAATACCACTGCTAAATATGAGAAAACCCCTGATAGTAATTACACCTAAAGGGCATGTTGAGGCAAATCAAATGACACGTAGATTGACATTAACCATTATGGGTAGAGAATTTGGAGCTACTGCTATAATATTGGAGTCAAGCAGTATAGATTTAATCCTTGGTATGTCATGGCTAAGAAAGGCAAAGGCCGTTATAGCATGTGGTAGAGGTACCGTAGAACTCACTACTACTAAAGGAGAAAGGTTTCAAGTTAACATTGCAGTAACCTCCTCATCTATGCGTGCAATGTTCTTTATACCTGAGGAGTTTGTTGGTGACAATATCCGGGTGGTTAGAGATTTTCCGGATGTCTTTCCAGAGGAGTTACCAGGAATGCCACCTGAAAGAGAAGTTGAGTTTGTTATTGACCTCTTACCTGGAACCGCCCCTATTTCTAAACGGCCATATAGAATGTCCGTAGAGGAGTTGAAGGAACTTAAGAAGCAGTTAACTGAGTTACAAGAGGCTGGGTACATTCGTCCGAGTTCCTCACCTTGGGGAGCACCGGTCTTGTTTGTACAGAAGAAGGATGGATCGCAACGGATGTGTGTGGATTATAGATCTCTTAATGATGTTACAGTGAAGAACAAGTATCCGTTGCCCCGTATTGAAGATTTATTTGATCAGATGAGAGGTGCTAGAGTATTTTCGAAGATTGATCTCCGATCCGGTTATCATCAGATGAGGATTAGACCATCGGATATTCCCAAGACGGCTTTCTCGACTAGATATGGATTATATGAGTTCACAGTTATGTCGTTTGGATTGACTAACGCACCAGCCTATTTTATGAACTTAATGAACAAGGTGTTTATGGAGTATTTGGATAGATTCGTCGTGGTATTCATCGACGATATTCTTATTTATTCTCAGAGTGAAAGTGATCACGAGGAACATCTGAGGATGGTGCTACAGAAGCTACGAGATAATCAACTCTATGCTAAGTTCAGCAAGTGCGAGTTTTGGATTGGCGAAGTGCCATTTCTTGGTCATATTATTTCTAATGGAGGAATAGCAGTGGATCCTGCTAAAGTTAAGGAGATAATGGAGTGGAGAGTACCCACTACAGTTACTGAGATTCGAAGTTTCTTAGGACTTGCTGGATATTATCGGAGGTTTATTGAAGGATTTTCTAAGATTGCTAAGCCTATGACTTCGCTTCTGGAGAAAGGAAAAGAATTTAAGTGGGACGAGAAGTGTCAAGACAGCTTTGATCTATTGAAGAAGAGGTTGATGTCGCCACCAGTATTGGTTATGCCGGACCTACAGAAAGGATTTGACATCTATTGCGATGCATGTGGCCAAGGCTTAGGATGTGTGCTCATGCAAGAAGGACACGTGATTGCTTATGCTTCTCGCCAGTTGCGGAGACATGAATTGAACTACCCCACTCATGACTTGGAATTGGCAGCCGTTGTGCATGCACTTAAGATTTGGAGGCATTATATCATGGGGACCAAGTGCCAAGTGTATACGGATCATAAGAGTTTGAAGTATATATTCACTCAGAAGGATCTCAACCTTAGGCAACGCCGTTGGTTGGAGCTTATTAAGGATTATGATTTGGAGATTCACTATCACCCGGGCAAGGCAAATTTGGTTGCAGATGCCTTGAGTCGCAAGGAGCATGTTCATTCAGCTGTTGTTGCCCAGCTACCCGATGAGATTGTTGAGGACTTCAGGAGACTTAACCTGGGGATAGTTGCTCATACTGAGGGAGTTACTATTGATGTGGAACCTACTTTGGAGCAAGAGATCCGCAAGGGACAAATTGGTGATGATAAGATAAAAGAGATTAAGGATCTGATTACTGAAGGTCGAGTTCCGGAATTCACGGAAGATGAGCAGGGCACTGTATGGTTCAAGGACAGGATATGTGTTCCTGATATTAAAAGCCTTCGAGAGACTATTTTAAAGGAGGCCCATGACTCGGATTATTCTATTCATCCTGGTAGTACCAAGATGTATCAGGATTTGAAACGGAAATATTGGTGGTATGGATTGAAAAGAGATGTTGCTGCACATGTGGCTATGTGCGATGTATGTCAAAGAGTTAAGGCTGAACACCAGAGGCCAGCTGGATTATTGCATCCACTGAAGATACCCGAGTGGAAGTGGGAAGAGATTGGTATGGATTTCATTACTGGATTGCCTCGCACCCAGAAAGGATATGATGCTATATGGGTGATTGTGGATAGATTGACTAAAGTGGCTCACTTTATTCCTGTGAAGACTACTTATAAAGGTTCTCAGTTAGCAGAGTTATATATGGCTCGGATTGTGTGTTTACATGGAGTACCAAAGAAGATTGTGTCTGATCGAGGTTCGCAGTTTACCTCAAGATTTTGGAGAAGCTTTCATGAGAACATGAGTACAAAGTTGAATTTTAGTACAGCTTATCACCCTCAGACTGATGGACAGACTGAAAGGACTAATCAAGTTTTGGAAGATATGTTGAGAGCTTGTGCACTTCAGCATGGAGGAAGTTGGGATAAGAGTCTGCCTTATGCTGAATTCTCATATAATAATAGTTATCAGGCCAGTCTGAAGATGTCACCTTTTGAAGCTTTATATGGGAGGAAGTGCAGGACTCCTTTGTATTGGGACCAGACTGGAGAGAGACAGTTCTTTGGGCCTGAACTGATTCAAGAAGCAGAAGAACAAGTCCGTATAATTCGAGAGAATTTGAGAGTTGCTCAAACCAGGCAAAAGAGTTATGCTGATAATAGGAGGAGGCCACTGGAATTTGAAGAAGGAGATTATGTGTATCTCAAAGTGTCACCACTTCGTGGAATGAGGAGATTTAAAGTCAAGGGCAAACTGTCCCCTTGCTACATTGGACCATTCTTGATCTTTAGAAGAGTTGGGGAGATGGCATACCAACTGGAGTTACCTGCTAGTCTATCAGATGTGCATAATGTGTTCCACGTGTCTCAGCTAAAGAAGTGTCTCCGTGTTCCCGAGGAACAGTTACCCCTGGAAGAGCTCAGTGTTCAAGGTGATTTAACTTACACGGAGTACCCCATCAAGATTTTGGATACATTGACTCGAGTTACAAGGAATAAGGTGATAAAGATGTGCAAAGTTCAATGGAGTCACCACAGTGAAGATGAAGCAACTTGGGAAAGGGAAGAAGAGCTTCGCATAGATTTTCCCCACCTTTTCTCTAGTTCTTCTTAAATCTCGAGGACGAGATTATTTTTAAGGGGGGTAGGATTTGTAACACCCACTTTGTAATTGCTAGGAATAATAGCAATAGAGAAACATCTTCTCTTTATGTGAGTTTGATCATTATTCATCATCATATGAGAACACCATGTCCAAGAACAAATAATGAAAAGATATGCTATTAAATTGTTGCATCATGCTGGATACTTTATTTTTGTGTGCATTGTGTGACAAGAAAAGTATTAAATATCCAAATGAGAAATTAAATCCTAAAATAATCCTAGGATTAAGAAAAGAGAGAAGGAAAAGATTATACAAATTAGAGGAAAGTAAATGTATGAAAGAATACATTTTGTCCCCCACTAATATTCTAATTTAAGTGTTTAACCCAGTCAAGAAGATCACAAACAAGTTTGAATTCAAATTGGGATTTAAATTTGAAAATAGGAAATAAAACAGAAAAAAGAAAAAAATAAAAGAAGCTTACCTGGGCCGGCTTACCCGTTTTTGGCCCACTTCAGATTCCATACCGCGCGGCCCAACTGGATAACCTGGCGCCGACACGCGGGGCCCGCGCGTCAGCCGCCCTTCGCGCGGCTTGCGGTCTCGCTGCAACGCAGTCCCACTTGTCAGTGAGCGTGCTCATCGTCTTCTCTCCCTCGCAACGACACTCGCGCGATCCTCGCCGCGCTGACCGCGCCAACTCGCGTGGGGAGCCGCCGGTGACCTCGGAGTCCGCGTAACGGTCGCGCGGCTACAAGTAGCAAAGACCCCGCCCCATCGCCGAGAACCCGACCACTCTTTCATCCCGCAGTGCACCAAAATCACCGCCGCCAGGGTAGTGCTTCGCCCGCCGCCGCGGAACCCCGCTTGTGCTGCCGTTCGGGCCTCGGATTGGGATTGGGGAGCTTCGCCCTGCGGTGTGCGACTCGACCGTGGCCTCAGCGTGCGGGATCGGGCGCCTGGGCGACGTGAATTTCTCACCGGAGTACAAGCGCCGCCGTGTTTCCGCTCCCCTTCGTGGGCAGGGCGCAACTCGGCGTGATTCACGGTAATGACCCTTTCCTCCGACTCGCATTCATCTCTAGCTCGTGTACCGTACGTAGGGTTAGGATTTGGGCCACCGTGCACCGGGTTTGGTCACGGCGGGGCGGCGCCGCCGCGGGCTGTTGCCGTCGTCTCGGGTATTGGCTGAGGGAAGGAGAGAATGCCGTGGCCATAGATCCGAGAATGAACGGCCGAGATTCGGCCATGGGATACCCCTTCGCGCTTTAGATCCGGACCGTTGGATGAGAATCGAATGAACAAGATTAGATCGGGGTTCATTAAACCTAGACCGCAGATCTCGGATCCGACGGCTCTGGGCGCATACCGGTTCGGGTTATACTAAGTCTAATCCGAGCCGTCCGTGTGTGATCCAACGGCCAGAACGGCCCGATACCCTTTCGCTGTGGCGATTTTGTTAAAGAAACCCTGGAAAACCGAGGAATCAACCCGCCGTCCGTTCTGCACTGTGCGCTGTGTCTCGGGCAACTTGCCCCGAGCCCCCTGGGTTTTTCTAGAATTGAGGCCCAGTCCAGCACAGTTATAAATCGATTAAATGATTAGGAAATTGAATTTTTAATACAAAAATAATTGCTAGAACTTTATAAATTCATAGAAAATTCATACTAACTCCAAATTAATTCATTCCAGTTCCTAAAATTTTGTAATTTTATCCTCTTTCACTTAGTGTCTCTGTTTTGGGCATAACAACAGTAGGAAATTTATTTATCACTTAATCCTATTTAAAGCACATAAAACCTTTGAAAATGCATAACTTAAAATCTATAACTCAGAAAATTATGATTTCTGTTCCTAGGATTTTATTTTAATATGTAGAATATCTCTGTGCATTTTGTTTATATGTTTGGTGTAATGTTAATTACTCTATATGCACTGTGCTGGTTTGTATTGTGGCGAGTAGAAGAGCCCGTTGCTGAGGATCCTGGTGAGCAGCAGGTTGAAGTAGCTGAGCAGGAGCTCATTGAAGGCAAGTTGTGCCCTTGACCACTTTTTACCCAATAATGTTCTTTAATATCACTTATCCATGCATAGGTTAATTTTGATGGGACCCAATAGGATTCCCTAGATTGTTTATCTCATTACCTTGTTTACCCCTGAATCACTTGGGTAGTTTGCTATTGCTTTATATGGTTTTGGGATAATCATTTATTACCTCTATGTTCCAATTTTTGTTGTTATTCTGTTTATGTTCATGTTGTTATCATTAATGTTAATTGGAACATAGAGCTTAACTTGAGAACCACGTGCCACCACAAGGGTGGAATGGGACGCCCTTGGCTGACTAATTAGGAAAGCTAGTGGAAGACTACCTTACCCGAAAGGGGCAAGGGCAGTAGGGGAGAGGTCAGTGCGGGGAGGTCCCTGGTTGATTTTGCTGCGATGGCTATCAGCCAGGAACCCTTTACTGGATCTTCCCATAAACTGTAGCGGGTTTTCGGAAGCTAGTGGAACTTTGTAAAGGCCTCGTAGTGTTGCCCTGCCGTGCTTCCTAGGTAGAGGTATATGGGATTCATGACCCCTTGGCAGATGGGTAACATGACTTGTGGGTAAAGGGTACAACCTCTGCAGAGTGTAAATCTGGTATACTAGCCGAGCTCGCGGTCATGAGCAGCTCAGGACTCTCTGATGTTTAATTATGGAACTTAAATTCAATTTTGTCATTTGCATTGCATGGGTTTTATTATTAATTTTGTTCTATTACTTTACTTATGGTTTGGTATTTACTTACACTTAGTAACTGCTAATAAAATTTTGACCAACTACTTAAAAGCAATGCTCAGCTTTAACCCCTGTCTTTGATTAAGCCTTACACATCACATGAACTCACACCTTTGTGAGTTTATGTCCACTGGTTCCCCACAACTTGTTGAGCTATGATCATGTGTGAGCTCACCCTTGCTGTCTCACACCCCCCCCACAGGAGATGATCAGGTGGTTCAGGAGGAGCTGCCTAACACTGAAGAGTTCGATCTGATCTAGGTGGCGTTTCCCAGTCGACATTGGCGCCGACGATCCTTAGTTTGTTTTATCTTTAATACTTTATTTTGTAATAAGTCTTCCGCTATGTAATAAATACTCTGATGTTAATGACATTTATCTCTATACACTCTGTTATTATATATGTTGTCTTCTTGGCGCATGTATGAGATGCACCCGGCTTTGTTCTTTAAAACCGGGTGTTACAAGTTGTATGAATGCAAGTATGGTGACACACTCTTGCGTGGACAACATGTACTAGCAAGTGGTAGTGAGTCTAAGGCAAAAGAGGCATGGGATGATATTTATGGGGATGATGATATTGTGGGTGGACATCATGTACTAGGAAGTAGTTCTACTCCTATTGCATCTACTGCAGCATCCATCTCTGAACTGTCTTCTTACCTAGACAGTGATACTGTCACCCAATTTGGTGCAGACTTCAACATTCTTAATTGGTGGCAGAGGCATAAGCTTACTTATCCTATTCTTGCTCTTCTTGCTAAAGATGTTTTGACTGTTCCTGCTTCTACCATATCTTCAGAATCTACCTTTAGTCTTGATGGCAGGGTGCTCGAGGAGCGACGACGACTAACAACAGATATGGTTGAGGTCTTATCCTGTATTAAGGATTGGGAGCTAGCTGACAAGCATATGCAGAATGCTGTCGAAAACGATACAAAGGAACTTGAAGCAACCTATGAGAACATGTACCTTGATGTTGAAGACAGAGACAAGGACAAAGATGGAGAATCAAGACCTGGAAGAAGTTGAGTTTGTAGCTTTCTCTGCCAGGCTATCCATTTTCATTGTGGCTGTTTACTTCATTGTGGTTGTTTACTTATCTATTGATGTAATAAACTATTCTAAACACTTGAACATTTAGGAGATGGTTGTACTCTTTTCCTTCCTAGGGTTTTCTCACGAGGTGTGAGTTTTTACCTAGGAAGGTTTTTAATGATGCAGCATTGTACTAACAGCTCCAATAATATTCCACTTAACTTTCTATTTGAGTTGGTATGTGCATGTGTGTATTTGTGAATTACTGCCCATATTATGTGTGTAATCGTAGCTCTGAATTGTTGTACAATTTTTTTAGATTTTAGTTGTTTATGTTTTGTATGTATCCGGTTTCATGGGCGGCCCGGCCTGGCCCGGTTAGTCCATTGGGCTAAAAGCCCGGCACGACCCGTTTAAGGGTAGGCGTGCCGTGCTTGGGCACTGTTTGGAGCCCGTGGGCGGGCACAGCCCGGCCCATCTACGTAAACGTGTCGGGCTAGCCCGGTTACTGTTCGTGCCGGGCCAAAACGGGCCCATGCCGGGTTAGCCTGGCACGCCCATTTGGACATGTATACCACCGACGCCCATTGTTCCCACCGTCGATCGACGTCCAGGGTGTGGTCGATGCTCTTCACCGGAATCGGTGGAGCGCGCGAGAGAGAGTAATCGAGCATGGGAGTCTTTGTGATCACCAGAATTGTTCACCGACAGAAGAAGAGCTTGACGGGCCGTGGCGCGCCATAATCCGCCCCCAACTCAGCATGTTGGCCGGTAAGTCCATCTTTGATCGCTTCGTCACAATGGTAGTCCCTTTTTCGGTTAGTCGGGCTCGGATTAAGGCTCGGGATGAAGGACCAGAGGTCTCCGGCTATTCGCGCTGCTGCGGGAGCTCCGCTCCGCCGAGCCTGGAATAGACAAAGAGGAGACGAGAAAGGGATCACGCTCGGCAACCGTTTGATCTTCAACAAACGGTCGATATTAGAAGAAGATAACGCTTCGTCCGTAGCCATGTCTTGGTCGTTGATACGTGATCCGAGGGGCTGAGACTGGGTACTGATTCACTTTTAAATCTGCACCACAAAATGTTGATCCAACGGTCGATATTGATTCATACCCCTTCGGTACGACCGGTTTGCTAAAGAGACCCTAAAACTTTATGAAATAAACCTGTCATCCATCCAGAGCAATAGAAATAATAATTAAGCCCTTGGATGTCACAAATAGATCCCTGGAATTTGTAGTTAAGCCCCTGGAATTGATATTTTGGTATAAAATTAATATAAAGATTTAGATAAATCATAACTTTCATGTTTTAGCCCCGATTTGATCCGTTCAAGTTGTGTTAGCTTTGTATTAATATTACCTACATGTTAACCACATTTGTTTTAGTATTTTCAAAAGTAATTAAATATTTGTTTATCAGATTGACTTTTCTAATCTATGTTTATGTGACATTTTAAATTGACTAAAAGATGAGTTAGTTATAACCAAAAATAAAATTTAATAAAGTAAGTAATATCTTTGCTCACATAATTTATATTAATCAACATGAAATATGGTTTTATTGTTTAAACACCTAAGAACTTTAGAAAATCGTACCGTTTCAACCGTAACTCTGTTTTTGGTAATTCTCGAACCTACACTCTCATAGCAGCGCGTAGAATATTTTTACGATATTTGTTCTCATATTTGGTGTACTGTTATTTTTATATAATTCTTGTCTATTTGTATGCATTGTTATGAATAGCGGTGAGGTCACGGGAATCTGAAGACTAACTTGGTACCTAGGATCTCAAGTCTAAGGCAAGTTGTGCTCTTGATCACTTTTCTCTTTACCTAATAATGTTCTTGTTAATCACTGTTGTCGGTGTTTCGACCCCGGGGGGGGGGGTCCCTGGACCGACGAGTAAATTATCGCTGCGTGCCCTAGCCTAGATGGGTCGGCGCGAGACGGGACACAAAGGGGGGAGAACAGCGAGGGGAAACCGCGGCCTTCGTGTTGTCCTGCGCCCAGGGCGGCTGGATGCGCTTGCAGTAGGGGGTTACAAGCATTCGCGTGGGAGAGAGAGAGAGAGCCTTACGCGTCGGCCCATTCTCCCGTGCGGCCAACCTCTTCGTACGAGAGCCCTGGACCTTCCTTTTATAGACATAAGGAGAGGGCCCAGGTGTACAATGGGGGGGTAGCAATGTGCTAACGTGTCTAGCAGAGAGGAGCTAGAGCCCTAAATACATGTCGTCGTGGCAGTTGGAGAGGTTTTGGCACCCTGTTCATGTGATGTCGTGGCCGTCGGAGGAGCGCTGGAGCCCTGCGGAAGTACAGCTGTCGGGGCTGTCGGGTCCTTATTGACGTCTCCTTGCTGACATAAGGGGCTGGGAGCTGCCGCCGTCATGGAGCGTGCGGGGTGTCATTATTACTTGTTTACTGGGGCGAGCCAGATGGGATGCCGGTCTTCTTCCCCGTAGCCTGAGCTAGCTAGGGGTAGGGTAATGATGGCCCCCCTGGCGACGTGGCTGGTCCGGACACGAGTTTGGGCGAGGTGGCGATTCCTCCAAGGTCGAGGTTGAGTCCGAGCCCTGGGGTCGGGCGAGGCGGAGTCCATCGTCTTCCGGAGCCGAGGCTGAGTTCGAGCCCTGGGGTCGGGCGAGGCGGAGTTCGTCGTCTTTCGGAGCCGAGGCCGAGTCCGAGCCCTGGGGTTAGGCGAGGCGGAATTTGTCGTCTTCCGGAGCCGATGCCGAGTCCGAGCCCTGGGGTCGGGCGAGGCGGAGTTTGTCGTCTTCTGGAGCTGAGGCTGAGTCCGAGCCCTGGGGTCGGGCGAGGCGGAGTTCATCGTCTTCCGGAGCCGAGGCCGAGTCCGAGCCCTGGGGTCGGGCGAGGCGGAGTTCATCTTCCGAGGCCGAGATGGGGGGCCGTGCCCTGGGGTCGGGCGAGGCGAATCTTCCTATGTCGCCCGAGGCTGGACTTAGCCGCTGTCGACCTCACTCTGGCGAGTGGCACGGCAGTCGGAGCAGGGCAGGCGGCGCTGTATTCCTGTTGGGTCGGTCAGTGGAGCGGCGAAGTGACTGCGGTCACTTCGGCCTTGTCAACTGGAGCGCGCGTCAGGATAAGATGTCAGGCGATCCTTGCATTAAATGCTCCTGCGATACGGTCGGTTGGCGTGGCGATCTAGCCAAGGTTGCTTCTCTGCGAAGACTAGGCCTCGAGCGAGCCGAAGGTGTGTCCGTTGGTTGAGGGGGCCCTCGGGCGAGAAGTGAATCCTCCGGGGTCGGCTGCCTTTGCCCGAGGCTGGGCTCGGGCGAGGCGAGATCGTGTCCCTTGAGTGGACTAAGCCTTGACCTTAATCGCGCCCATCAGGCCTTTGCAGCTTTGTGCTGATGGGGGTTACCAGCTGAGATTAGGAGTCTTAGGGGTACCCCTAATTATGGTCCCCGACAGTAGCCCCCGAGCCTCGAAGGGAGTGTTGGCACTCGCTTGGAGGCTTTTGTCACACTTTTTTGCAAGGGGACCGGCCTTTCTCGGTTGCATTTTGTTCCGGTGGGTGCGCGCGAGTGCACCCGCCGGGTGTAGCCCTCGAGGCCTCGGAGGAGTGTTTTGACTCCTTCGAGGTCTTAGTGCCTTTCGTGATGGCTCGGCCGGTTTGTTCGTTCCCTCATGCGAACTGGCCGTAGCCCAGGTGCATAGTCGAGTCCCAAGTTCTCGGGCTGGTATGTTGACGCTGTCAACGGTTTGGCCGGAGCCGGGTTCGCGAGAGCAGCCCCCGAGCCTTCCCATAGAGCGAGAGGACGGTCAAGGACAGACTCGGCTTTTTTCATACGCCCCTGCGTCGCCTTTCCGCAAGGAGGAGGGGGGGAAAGCGCCATGCTGCCCTCGGAGGGCGCCGAACATGGTGTCTCCAGTGAGTTGCTAGCGGGTAATCCGAGTGGACGCCCATGCCCCATTCGTTAGGGGTCGGCTAGTGGCCCGGAGGCGCGCTCCAAAAGTACCTGCGGGTGATTCGCCGGACCCGGTCCCCTTTTGACGGGGTCCGAGGGCTCGATGCCTCCCTCTGGTGGGATTCCGTTACGAAAATCGCTCCCGCTGGTCTTGGAAATGTCTTAGGGTACCTCGGGAGCGTAGCCCAAGCCTTGGTTATGTATCGAACGTACCCAGGGTCATCCCTCGCTCTGCGTGCTCTGAGGCGGCTGTCGAACCCTTTGGGGGCCAGCCTACGAACCCCTGATCAGTAGTGGGCGCGGAGCCCGAGTGGCCTGAGGCGGCCATTGAACCCTTCCGAGGGGCCAGCCTTCGAACCTCTGATCAATAATGGGCGCGGAGCCCGAGTGGCCTGAGGCGGCTGTTGAACCCTCCCGAGGGGCCAACCTTCGAACCTCTGACCAGTAATGGGCGCGGAGCCCGAGTGCTCTGAGGCGGCTGTCGAACCCTTCCGAGGGGCCAGCCTTCGAACCTCTGATTAGTAGGGGGGCTCGGGGCCCGTTTCCTTCGTGGAGAAGGATCCTTTTCAGAGTATCCCCTTTCCCGGTCCCTGTGGCAAGAGAGAGAAAGAGGAAGTGGAAAAGGATACGAAATCGAACGTCGTGGCGTACCTTTTTTGACGCGGTCATTATGGCGGAGGTGAAGCGTCGCCCGCTTTGCCTGCCAAAGGTGCTGCCTGCCCTGCCACAGAGTTAATGCGACGGGACGAGTGGTTCGCGGGGCAGCCGTTGTGCGTGCGCGAGCCGTTCGAGGAACGGGCGTCTCGCTTTTGAGTTTTGAATCTCACGGCGGGTTCGGGCGAAGTGTTGAACGGGTCTCGCCTGGGCCTTTATATATTCGGGAGAGGGACCGGTGACGGTTCTTTACTCTGCTGCTTGCCTCCCGCTTAGGTTTTCGCAACCTGAGGGAATAGCCAGAGAAAGGAAACCGCACACCTTGTCCTCTCCGCCGCCACCTCTTCTGCTTGGTGATGGCCGAGCGGGTGACCGTTGTTTCGCCGTGCGACCCGTGGCCTTTCTCCACCGTCACGGCGGATGATCTGGAGGCCCTTGTTGCCGATGGTTTGCTTCGCCCTCTCTCCGGTGACTCGCAGCCGGAGTGGATGGCCCCTCCGAGCGGAGCCGCCCTGTCCCCGCCGCCGGGGTATGTGCTGAGCTTCGTCTATTTTCACGAGCGGGGGTTCGGAGTGCCAGCAAGCTGTTTTATGCGGGCGATTCTGCATGTCTACGGGGTGGAGCTGCACAATCTCAGCCCCAACTCCATCTCGCAAGCAGCCATCTTCGCGACGATTTGCGAAGGATATTTGGGGATTGCCCCCCACTGGGACCTGTGGACCCATCTCTTCTCCGCGGAGTTTTTTGCCTCGACGACGGGGGAAAGAAGAGTTCGCATGGCTGGTGGCTGCATCCTCCAGTTGAGGCAGGCGCGGGCGCAGCAGTACATCCCTGCCATCCTCGCGTCTTCGAACAAAGGGTGGCAGCGTCGGTGGTTTTATCTCCGAAATGACGACGGGAGGCTCCCGTCGTTTTCTCAGCGAGTGGTGACCGCCGCCGGCGATAACTGGCGCTACGGGGCCCCGCGCGAGAGACAGAAAAATTTCCAACCCCTTTTGAAGGCCTTGGAGGAGCTGCGAAAAGGAGGGCTCACCGCTATGGGGGTGGTTGCCGCCATTCATCGCCGGAGGGTGCTCCCCTTGGCGGAGCGGCGGCTGCCGCTTTGGGAGATGACGCCGGGGGTCGACTTGGAGGGTTTGCAGATGCCCTCGGACCCCCTTCCCACCGACGACCTCCACAGGCGGGTAGCCGGCACGGTGGGGAAGTTAGACACTGGCGCCTTTTCCCAGCTCCCGATGCGTCCCGATCGCTGGTGTGTGTCCCTGGTGAGTGTCTGCTCCTTCTTCCTTCTCGTGTCGGATTGCCCTTGGTTCTCACAGCCAAGACTTTTCGCCCGTCTCCATGAGGTGGGGTTTCACAAGCCTTCCCTGCCACTGGTCCCGGAGGACGCGGTGGACCGAGCTGCGCGGAGGGTCGCCGCGGAGAAGAGGAAGGACGCGAAGAAGGCTTGGGCCCGCGAGCGGATGCGGGCTCGGGATGCCTTGGAAAGGCTTCGTTGTCGGCAGGAGAGGGATGGGCTCCCGAGGGAACCATCGCCGGAGACGCCCGATGATGACGACGACGACGATGATGACGAAGACGATGACATGGCCACCTGCCTTGGCCTCAGCCTGGACCTGAGGCTGGGCTAGGGGTCGTCGAGCCAGCCCCCGAGTGGGCTGGTGCTGTCGGTATCCGGGGCGGGGGCATCAGGGTCCCGACCCGAAGAACAGGGGCAGGCCGAGGGGGTTTTTGACCCTTTGGCCCAGGTAGCTGAGGTGACCCCGGGGAGCCAGGCCGTCCCGCCTGTGTCCCCAGAGCCATTGTCCGTGCCGGCAGCAGAGGAGGTTGATCCTCGGGTCGCTGTGTTCGCGCCTAGGCGGACCGTCCCTTCGGCGCCCCGGGCACCCGAGGCAGGGATGGCGCCGAAGCCGGCAGCGGCGCAAGCCTCGGCGGTGCCCGCGGGGGCCGAGGCTCGAGGGGCCTCCCCGCAGGCGCGATTGGTCATGGCCCAGAGTGGGTAAGTATCTGAGGACACTTCTGTCCTGGCGCCTTCTTCGTGTGTCCTGATCCTGCTTTTTCCCTTTCTTCCCAGCAAGCGGAGGCACGGTTCGACCGGTCTGGCTCCCCAAAAAGCCCTTAAGACGGCGCCAGCTTCTGCAGCTGATGCCGCATCAGGCCTCGGCGGCCGGCTGGCCTCTGCACAAGGTGTCCCCGAGCAGGAGGTTCAGTCAGCACAAGTTGCTGTGGGGCGAGCTCCCGAGGCCGACTCCTCCGTCGAGGCGGCCGTCGTGCCGGGGGAGACTGCTGGCGCGGCTGCGGCCTCGAGCCCACCAGACGCGTTGCCAGCGCTTGCACCGGCTTCTGCCGAGGTGGTTGCCGTTCTGGCCGTGGAGCCACCCGTCGCCGCCGACGCTGAGATGGCCGAGGTGTCGCTACTTGATGCCTCGAAGGAGGGGGGCGCAGAACCGCGACCCGTCCTAGGGGGCGGCAACCTCGTCCCCGCGCGGCGTAGTCCCGACGGGCGGCGTCAGTCGCTCCGGTTCTGGACCAGTGGGGCTTCGGATCGCCTCTTCGTTCTTGACGATGAGTGAGAGGAGCAGTCTTGGGACGGGCTTCGTGAGTGTGCCGAGGCAACGGTGGGGTCGCTTCGGTCGACCTTGGAGGTCCTTTGCAGGGACGTTCCCAAGATCCTCCAGGTAATGATTTCAAGTATACCTTTCACGTGACCAAGGCATTCTTCGTGACGCCCCGCTTCCTTTCCTTAGGATCTGACGGATCTGAGCGCCGCCAAGTCATCGTTCATCCGCCGCGAGGCCGATGTCTGGGGTTCGCTGCGGTCCCTGAGGGCCACGCTTGCCAGGGCTACCGAGCGCCTCTCCCAACGGAGCGCCAAGGTGGTGGACCTTCGGTTGCTCTGTGTCGATCTGGGAGCAGAGGCAGCGGCGACACGTGTAGAGGCGCAGCGGCAGCAGTTGGAGCTTGGCCGGGTCAACGGCGAGCGGGACCAATCTCGGGGCTGGGCCGCCGAGGCTAAAAGCCGGGCTGAGGCTCTTGGAGTCCAGTTAGCCGAGGCGTCTGCTCGGGCCGGAGCCCTTGCGGTAGACCTAGCCGTGGCCCAAGCCGCATCCTCGGAGCAGCGTGCCCGAGCCGAAGGTATGTCTTGGCTGTTTTAAGATTTTGATTCAGCTTCGTTCCTCAACTCGTGTTTGAAGTCTTCTGCTTTGGCTGTTTTCAGAGCTCGAGTCTGCCCTCGATGAGTCCACCAAGGCACTTGCCCAGGCGGCCGAGCAGAGGGAGGCCGACCACGCGGCCATGTCCGAGGCCATCTCGGCCTTCTGCCGGGTCTTTGGTTTCGACGACGTCCCCTCGGAAAGCTCCCTTCAGAGTCGCCTGCAGGCCTTGGGTGACCACGCACGCGGCAGACTCCGCGAGGTGCTGCATCACGGCGTCAGGCGGGCCTTCACCGTGCTCGCTTCCCACTACGACGTGGATCTGGAGCGGGTCAGCGAGGGGTATTGTCTTCCCGACGAAGATGAAGCTACCCTGGCTGAAGTCCAGAGGCTTGACGCGGCCGCCGCGGGCCCAAGCACGGTGCTGGCGACCACCTTCGAAGCAGAGATCCTCCCGCTTGCGCTGCCGTCCGAGGCCGGGGCGGATCTCGCCTAGGGTGGAGGCGAAGCCGAGGGCGCGGCTCCTTCTCCGGGCGACGCCTGATTCTGCCGGAGCAGTTTATTTTGAATGCACATGTGTCTTTTGCGGCCGCCGAGGCCTGAACTCTTTATCATCGTAATATAAGGTTGTGTCTCTTCTCCTCCTGTTTTGCGTATCCGGACTCGTTCGTCAGTAGCAGGATTGCTTACCCAAGTAAGAGTTATTTTTCGCGGTAGGCGACGAGTGAGGTATCCGTATCCCAGAGGCGTAGGAATCCCTCGGCTCGGTCGGCCTTGCCACTTACATGCACTCTTATTCGTTTCTTGGGGTCCTGTTACTGATATAGCCGGGAGACGCGAAAGTCGTTTTGATGGAAGACTTTTTTTGAGGAAAATTTTGACGTGGAGGGGGTTCGCCCCTTCTAGCCCCTGAGGGAGGGTCGGGCTTTGCCGAGGCAAGGTCGACCCTTCCTTGATGGTTAGACTTAATATGTAAACGAGGTATATGAACGACTTGAAAACATCTTAAGGGTAGAAGCAACGTAGCTGTCGGATGTTCCAAGCGTTGTTGTAGACCTCGCCTTGACCGTTGGCCAGCTTGTATGTCCAGGGCTTCAAAACCTTGGCGATGATGAATGGCCCTTCCTAGGGAGGCGTGAGCTTGTGCCGCCCTCGGGCGTCTTGTCATAGTCGAAGCACCAAGTCGCCCACCTGGAGGTCTCGGGACCGAACCCCTCGGGCGTGGTAGCGTCGCGGGGACTGCTGATACCGCGCCGAGTGTAGTAAGGCCACGTCCCGAGCCTCTTCCAGCTGGTCTAGTGAGTCTTCTCGGTTGGTCTGGTTGCGTCGATCGTCGTAGGCCCTCGTCCTTGGGGAACCGTATTCTAAGTTTGTGGGCAAGATGGCCTCGGCCCTGTAGACTAGAAAGAACGGCGTGAAACCCATGGCTCGACTTGGCGTCGTCCTCAGGCTCCAGACCACCAAGGGGAGTTCCTTCATCCATCGTCTGCCGAACTTGTGGAGGTCGTTGTAGATCCTCGGCTTGAGTCCTTGCAGAATCATGCCGTTGGCACGCTCTACCTGCCCATTCGTCATGGGGTGAGCCACGGCGGCCCAGTCCACCCAGATGTAGTGATCCTCGCAGAAGTCTAGGAACTTTCTGCCGGTGAACTGGGTGCCGTTGTCGGTGATGATGGAGTTCGGGACCCCAAAGCGATGGATGAAGTTGGTGAAGAATGCCACCGCCTGTTCGGACCTGATGCTGTTTAGGGGTCGGACCTCGATCCACTTGGAGAATTTGTCGATGGCGACCAGCAGGTGCGTGTAGCCCCCTGGTGCCTTCTGCAAGGGACCGGCGAGGTCCAGACCCCACACAGCAAATGGCCAATTGATGGGTATTGTTTGCAGAGCTTGAGCGGGTAGGTGCGTCTGCCTTGCATAGAACTGACACCCTTGGTAGGTGCAGACAATTCTAGTGGCGTCGGCCACCGCGGTCGGCCAGTAGAAACCTTGTCGGAAAGCGTTTCCAACAAGGGTTCAAGGCGCTGTGTGGTGATCGCAAGCCCCCGAGTGTATTTCTTGTAAGAGCTCCTGGCCTTCGGTGATGGATATGTATCGCTGGAGGATGCCGGAGGGGCTGCGGTGGTAGAGCTCCTTCCCGTCACCCAGCAAGACGAAGACTTGGCGCGCCGCGCCAGTCGCCGAGCTTCGGCTCTGTCGAGGGGTAGCTCCCCTCGGTGGAGATATTGCAGGTACGAGGTCTGCCAGTTCCGATTAGGCGTGACCCCATTCCGCTCTTCCTCGATGCGCAGAGTCTCACCCTCGGTCGCCGGGGGTGCCTCGGGCGGAGCCGAGGGTGCCTTGGGCTCTGCCGAGGGTGCCTCGGGCTCGGTCGTGTCGCTGGTCTTGACCGAGGGTTGATGTAGGTCTCGGGAGAAGACGTCCGGGGGAACCGTTGTCCGCCCCGAAGCTATCTTTGCCAGCTCGTTCGCAGTCTCGTTGTATTGTCGGGCGACGTGGTTGACCTCGAGCCCGTAGAACTTGTCTTCCAGGCGCCGAACCTCATCGCAGTAGGCTTCCATCTTCGGGTCGCGGCAGTGGGAGTTCTTCATGACTTGGTCGATGACAAGCTGCGAGTCACCGCAAGCGTCGAGGCGTCGGACCCCTAGCTCGATGGCGATGCGCAACCCATTGACCAGAGCCTCGTACTCAGCCACGTTGTTGGACGCTAGGAAATGGAGGCGCAGCACGTAGCGGAGGTGCTTCCCAAGGGGCGAGATGAAGAGCAGGCCCACGCCTGCCCCTGTTTTCATCAGCGACCCATCGAAAAACATGGTCCAGAGTTCCGATTGGATCGGAGCTGCCGGAAGTTGGGTGTCGACCCATTCAGCCACAAAGTCTGCCAAGACTTGGGACTTGATGGCCTTCCGAGGGGCGAACAAGATTGTCTCGCCCATGATTTCCACCGCCCACTTTGCAATCCTACCCGAGGCCTCCCGGCACTGGATGATCTCCCCGAGGGGGAAGGATGACACCACAGTTACCGGATGAGACTCGAAGTAGTGTCGCAACTTTCGCCGCGTCAGAATTACCGCGTACAGTAGCTTCTGAATTTGTGGGTAGCGGATCTTGGTCTCGGATAGTACCTCACTAATGAAGTAGACCGGCCTCTGGACGGGCAATGCATGCCCTTCTTCTCGTCTCTCGACCACGATCGCGGCGCTGACCACCTGAGTGGTAGCGGCGACGTAGATCAAGAGGGTTTCTTCGGCAGCGGGGGGCACCAGGACGGGTGCGTTCGTAAGGAGCGCCTTCAGGTTCCCGAGGGCTTCCTCGGCCTCGGGGGTCCAAGTGAAGCACTCGGTCTTTCTTAAGAGGCGGTACAGAGGTAGACCTCTTTCGCCGAGGCGCGAGATGAAGCGGCTCAGAGCCGCAAGGCATCCCATGACCCTCTGTACGCCTTTCAAGTCTTTGATGGGCCCCATGTTGGTGATGGCCACGATTTTCTCCAGGTTGGCCTCGATGCCCCGCTCGGAGACGATGAACCCCAAGAGCATGCCTCAGGGGACTCCGAAGACGCACTTCTCGGGATTGAGTTTTACACCTTTCGCCTTGAGACACCGGAATGTCGTTTCAAGGTTGGAGAGGAGGTTGGAGGCTCTCCTCGTCTTGACTACGATGTCATCGACGTAAGCCTCGACCGTTCGACCAATGTGCTCTCCGAACACGTGGTTCATGCACCTTTGGTACGTCGCACCCGCATTCCTCAAACCAAATGGCATAGTAACGTAGCAGTACATGCCAAAGGGCGTGATGAAAGAAGTCGCGAGCTGGTCGGACTCTTTCATCCTGATTTGGTGATACCCTGAGTAGGCATCGAGGAATGACAGGGTTTCGCACCCAGCAGTGGAATCCACGATTTGATCGATACGAGGTAGAGGGTAGGGAACCTTCGGACATGCTTTGTTTAGACCAGTGTAGTCTACACACATCCGCCATTTCCCACCTTTCTTTTTCACAAGCACAGGGTTGGCAAGCCTTTCGGGATGGAATACCTCTTTGATGAACCCTGCGGCCATCAGCTTGTGGATCTCCTCGCCTATGGCACTGCGCTTTTCTTCGTCAAATCGGCGCAGAGGCTGCTTCATGGATCGGGCTCCAGCTCGGATATCCAGCGAGTGCTCAGCGACATCCCTCGGTATGCCAGGCATGTCCGAGGGACTCCACGCGAAAACATCGGCGTTTGCGCGGAGAAAGTCGACGAGCACTGCTTCCTATTTGGGGTCGAGCTCGGAGCCGATCCGTATCTGCTTGGAGGTGTCGTTGCTGGGGTCGAGAGGGACGGATTTAACCGCCTCTGCTGGTTCAAAGTTGCCGGCGTGGCGCTTCGCATCTGGAACCTCCTTGGGGAGGCTCTCCATGTCGGCGATGAGGGCCTCAGATTTGGTGAGGGCCTCGGCGTACTCCACGCACTCCACGTCGCATTCGTATGCGTGCCGGTACGTGGGGCCGATGGTTATGACCCCGTTGGGGCCCGGCATCTTGAGCTTGAGGTAGGTGTAGTTGGGGACGGCCATGAACTTGGCGTAACATGGTCTCCCCAGCACTGCGTGGTAGGTTCCTCGGAACCCGACCACCTCGAACGTGAGGGTTTGAAAGTTCCCCTTTGGCCCGGGAACAGGATCTAGATGTCGCCTAGAGGGGGGGTGAATAGGCGAATAAAACTTATTACTTTAAAACTTAAATCTTACTCTACTCGAAGACAGGATCGCAGTGGAGTGAAGAATCCTTCGAGTAGGTTGCAGCGGAATGGAAGATCCTGTCTCAAAATGTCCTGCACTTCAAATCAAGCTTATACCACAGATAAGTATTGAAGTGCAGATATAAAGGCGAGTAAGACAGAGAGTCAGGATACAATACAGAATAGAGCACACAGACGCAAGGATTTATCCCGAGGTTCGGCCAAGCCTGAAATGCTTGCCTAGTTCTCGTTGGAGTTAGCCACACCTGGGCTTGGAGTCTATTTCAACTCCTTCCTCCGTTTGCCCAGATCTGTCAATATGACAGATAGAGCCTTTCACTATTGAGTGGGGTTACAACAGAACCGCGGCTGCTTACAAACTTCTTGGCAGCACCCCGGCAGAGTAACGATATGCTCAAGACCTTGCTCTAGCTCTAAGCAGCACTTCTCCTCTCTCTTAAGGCTTATAGCTGTGCCTTCTACACAACCTATAGAGTTACACACAAGAGGGAGAGTGAGAATTGATTCGAGTGAAGTCTACTCTTGTTGGCTGCGCTTATTTTTTGCTTGAGGCGCCTAGGGGTCCCTTTTATAGGCACAAGGGGCCTAGGAGCCGTTGGAATCCCATTTGGAAGGCAATACTTTCTTTCTGTCGGGTGGCGCACCGGACAGTCCGGTGCACACCGGACACTGTCCGGTGCCCGATTTCTTTCCTTTTATGGCGAAGCCGACCGTTGGCAGTCTTGGAGCCGTTGGCGCACCGAACATGTCCGGTGCACACCGGACAGTCCGGTGCCTCCTTCTAGCCGTTGGCTTGGCCACGTGTCCCGCGCAGATTGCGCGGCCGACCGTTGGCCCTGCCGACCGTTGACTCACCGGACAGTCCGGTGCACACCGGACAGTCCGGTGAATTATAGTCGTACGTCGCTGGTAAATTCCCGAGAGCGGCCAGTTCGCACGAGCCAGCCTGGCGCACCGGACACTGTCCGGTGCACCACCGGACAGTCCGGTGTGCCAGACTGAGCTGAGTCTTGGCTGTACACAGCCAAGCCTTTCGCACCTCTTTCCTTTTCTTCTTCTTTCTGTTTCTAACACTTAGACAAGTATATTAGTCCACAAAACCAATGTACTAAGTCTAGAAACATACCTTCTCTTAATTATTACATCTATAGCATTTCACATGCTTGAGCTTTGATGTTGGACTCATAAATCATCAAGTCGGCTTGACTTGATCTAGATTGACATTACTTGGCTCCAACATCCTGCAAAGGTCACATAGAACATCTCCAAACATAGGAACAACCCAAACTAAAGATTAAGGTGAACTCAGCTCTTTTGGGTTGCTTCCAGTTCTGGTTTTGACACTTGTTCTCCTTCTAGTGACCTTGATCTCCTTCTTAGAGCTTGATCTTGAGCTTTATGACTTACACCGCATAACTGTAGTTGTTACCTCATTGGCTGTAAGTCACGTCCTTATGTAGTGATCCTTGATGTGCCGTAGCTGTTCTCAACTCGATCACCCTTGACTTTGCAAGCCTTCTTCTTCACCCTTGGCTTTGGGTTCCTCAGCCTCCTTGACCTTCTCCCATGCACTTGGTACCTCGAAGCTCTTCTTGCCTCCGTCCTTGGCTTGATCAGTTGTCTCCGAGCTACGCACCGGAGTGTCACTTTATGCAATGTCCATCTTACTTGTGATGTCCATTATGATCCATAATCTAGTTCTTGGACAATCACATTTGTTCACTTGTGTTGAACCCTGTTAGCTCTACCTTAAGCACCTGTTCAACACTTAGTACACTGTTAGTCCTTTAATTGAGTTGTCATCCAAACACCAAAACTCACAAGAGAGCTTTCAATCTCCCCCTTTTTGGTGATTGATGGCAACACAATTAAAGCTTACATAGGAATAAGATTTGAAGCACAAATTTTCAATTCTAAGTTTAGAGAATGCTCCCCCTAAATATGTGCTTACTTCAAAAACATAATCTTGACCTCAGACGCCAATTTGCACATACTTAGGCAATTCGAAACATTTCTACACCTTAGCACTTTTTAGGATGCATTGTGTCAAGAATCAAACCATGATGCTATAACACACAAATGCACATAATCAGAGTTAAACACCATTCAAATTAGTGGATATATCACAGCTATAACACACAAATGCACATAATCAGAGTTAAACACCATTCAAATTAGTGGATATATCACAGGAATATTAACCTACCACTATTCACCATTAAGATACCAATTTAAACTAAGATACCAATTTAAAGCACCTTTAGTCTAAAACCACCATTAACCACATGACTATCTATTACACTATAGAAACCAATTAATTCATCGCAGCGGAAACACTAGTCCATATGATGCAACACATATAATACTGCAAGAAGCATATGAATTACACACTAACACATCACCCATTAGGATAAGCTTTCCTCTCAGGTTGAGATAAGCTTTAATACACAAATTCTCCCCCTTTGACATCAAACACCAAAAAACCATACTCAAGCAAGAATATATGATGATGTCAAGGGACAGCAGGGTGTTAAGGAGGAACACGACTATCAAAACTCCCCCTTACTTATTGAGCATATGCTCGATCAACATTTAGGCACGATACATATATGCAAAAAGATTAATACTCCCTTTGTACCTTTACCATGTTGTAGTGTACTTCCCATCTTGAAAGTATCTAACCTCTCAAGAGCTTCTTCACACTTGTGCCTGATTCTTTATCCTTACTTTTTCTTAAGACATCAAACTTAGAACAAGTTATAGTATTGGGCACAAGAAGAAACTTCTATTCTCATGATTATCAAAAGATGTCAATTGAAGCGAACTATTACGGCTACCAATTGAAAGATACCAATTGCAAAGTTCATTTATTATCATGGCTCCATGATATTTAAGCATCTATTATCACCAGATATTATGAGCAATCTAACGATATGCACTTACTCACAACTTGAGATACCAATTTCTTGACTTACAGAGATACCCAAGTCCAGATTGCTCCATTTCTTGCTTATCTTCTCTTTTCCACCTAGAGACTATACAAGATCACTCAAGAAACAGTTAGTCTCAAAAGACACAAGTTATGTGTGCTCCCCCTCAAGTTGTGCATCAAGTATTTGAGTGACTTGCACTTTGCACATTCTAGCTTCCTTAGAACTAGAGGATCACAACATACCTTGGTCAAGGCATACTCTACCACTTTCATCACCCAAAGATGTCAATTTGAATATCAAATGAAACGCCACTTAACACCAATTGAAGGCTAAATGAAAGGTTGACTAAATACAGCAATGCACGCTTCGGTGACACCTAAGCCAATTGAATACTCACGGAAGTCTAACATTTACTCAACCTGTACATGCTTCATATTTAACTATCATTGCATATACCAATTGAAAGATAAGAACATAGCTATGATCACAATGAATGGAATTTCAAGAATATTTAATGAAATTGCATAGCTTCATTTTCCATACCTTTGCCTTTATGAGAGCACTTGTTATCACCAATTCAGGACTCCTTTTGCTCACACACCTCATAGCTCAAAAGGGCACGACATGGCTTTGAAATTCACACAATACTAAACTAGGGTAATCATGTGAACATGCACTAAACAAAATGTCATATTTGCACATAGCATGACTTACAAAAAGTTACAGGTTTATCCATATACACCAAGAGAGTTAATCGTTGTGGATATAACAAATGAAATAGCTACCCATGAATGATTCAAAAGATATATCCTATATAGCACCATTCATGATTAAGCAAACATCATTATGATTCATTTAACACAGACAATCATAAAGTATAGCTACTCCAAAGATAGGTAGCACAACAAGCCAACTTAAGAGCAATACTAAATTGTAATTATGTACTTAAAATACACGGGGTACCGTCCTTTGGAGAGCATGTTGTAGATTCTCATCAGGGTCCTTTACTTGATTCACCAATAATGATTCAGGACCTATACACCTTATTTTACTTGAGATGAACATGGGATTAGTGTTTCACAATAATTCAATCTTGGGTCAATAAACACCAAAACAATTAACAGCTTAGGCATAGAGTTTTAGATAACCGTCTTAATCTCTCCCATGGTCTCCAGTCCATCTCAAGGCATCTGCATGGTCTAGTTAGCACAGTTTGGTACCCATCTCGGGATGGGTCCATAATGATCATCTGAATGTGCCTTTGGTACCCAAATGGCCTTTGTGCTAGTTCTAGGTGATCTCATTATAGATCTAGCACGAGTGTATGATTTGGGTCTCCTAAGCGAATGAGATTGAGACAAATTTACTTGCTTAGGAACCTTACCTTCATCACATACCTTTGATATATGACCCTGCTCACCACACTTGTAGCAGAGGCGTCGCTCAACCTGACATGACGCTTGCTGTTTGTCATTTTCCTTGGTGAGGGTCATTTTGGAGGATGCACATCCTTGATTCTTCATGACCGGACATGAAGTGATCATGTGGTCCTTATTTTTGCATCCAAAGCAACTTCTTGTCCCTTCATCCTTGTCTTTGTACGGACAAGACGCGATGAGGTGGCCTATCTCCTTGCATTTGAAGCACCTCCTTTTTCCTCTTCCCTTTTTGTGCTTGAATGACATGGAGAGGTGATCAGTGCAAACAACATGACTAATTGAATTTTTACCTTTTTCCTTTTTCATGTTGATTTCTTCATTTATAGCTTTGGGAACATTCTTCTTATTGAGCTTAACACTTGCTGCAGTTTTTCCTTTCTCAAGCTTCTTCACCCCGCGTCCGTGGATATCTTGAGAGAGTTGAGCAGTGTGTCTTCTCCTTAGTTGTCTTTGCTTCTTGTTCCCACAGAATTTCTTTTGTGACCCTAAAACTTGTTGCTCAATCAATGATTGGCTTTCTTTTGAGCAACAGGGGTTAGCACATGGTGATATACAATTCAAATGCGCACACGTGCGAGAATGAGGTTCACATGAATTTAAGTTTGCAATTATAACCTCATGAGCAACATTAAGCATGATATGGTCATCAACTAATTTATTATGAGAATATGACAACATATCATACTTTTTACCTAGAGCACGTTTTTCTAAGTCCATTGTTTCTACTTGACTCTTAAGCATAGAATTTTCCGTTTTAAGTTGAGCAATATTAGATAATGCATCATGACTATTTCTTTGCTCAATTAAAACATATTCATACCTTTGGACCAAATCATCATGAGAGCACTTTAGCTCCTCATGTTCTTTGGTCATCTTCTCCAGGCTGTTGTTGGTGTTGATGAGGGACTCCTCTAGCCTGAGAAGCGTCTCGCCTTGTTCCTTGTTCCTTCTCAACAGCTTAACCAAGAGTGCCTTGTCCTCTTTGTTGAGATGGATGTAGAAACAGCGAATCTCCTCTTCTTCCACATCATCGGTCTCATTTTCCCTGTCATTAATGTCAGTGGAAGCCAAATAGGAAAATGTACCTTGAGGTGATGAAGATCCATCCTCGCTATCATCCTTATATTCCTCCTCATCATGGCTTTTGTCTCCACCGTCATTGTTAGCAATAAAACACTTATTATTAGTGGAGACCAAACCTGTCGACGGGGTGGATTCATCGTTGGGTGCCCATCGTTCTTGATCTTTTCCCTTTGAAGGGTTAGTATCACAAGCAATATAGGGAGTGGAAGCAGTACAATTTGCCACACAATATTTTACTTTAATTCTATTCCATAAATCATGAGCATCAACAAATAAATCATTATCACTACTCATGATGGCAAAATAAGCACCTCTAGAAAGAGAATCAACTAAGACGTTGCAAGCACGGTGATTGAGAGATAAACATCTTAGTTCTTCATTAGAAGGATTTTTACTAAAATCAGAGGGAAAAATACTTCTACTAAAGATCTGTCTCAAATCAGGATCAACACTTATGAAAGCATTATAAATAGAGACACACCAAGATTTGTAATTAGAGCCATCGCCTAAAAGAAGTTCTACAGTTACCTCTTGTGACGACATCGTTATCTCCGGACGGTTAAGCCCACACTGGAGAGGCCTAGCTCCGATACCAATTGAAAGTTCCCCTTTGGCCCGGGAACAGGATCTAGATGTCGCCTAAAGGGGGGGTGAATAGGCGAATAAAACTTATTACTTTAAAACTTAAATCTTACTCTACTCGAAGACAGGATCGCAGTGGAGTGAAGAATCCTTCGAGTAGGTTGCAGCGGAATGGAAGATCCTGTCTCAAAATGTCCTGCACTTCAAATCAAGCTTATACCACAGATAAGTATTGAAGTGCAGATATAAAGGCGAGTAAGACAGAGAGTCAGGATACAATACAGAATAGAGCACACAGACGCAAGGATTTATCCCGAGGTTCGGCCAAGCCTGAAATGCTTGCCTAGTCCTCGTTGGAGTTAGCCACACCTGGGCTTGGAGTCTATTTCAACTCCTTCCTCTGTTTGCCCAGATCTGTCAATATGACAGATAGAGCCTTTCACTATTGAGTGGGGTTACAACAGAACCGCGGCTGCTTACAAACTTCTTTGCAGCACCCCGGTAGAGTAACGATATGCTCAAGACCTTGCTCTAGCTCTAAGCAGCACTTCTCCTCTCTCTTAAGGCTTATAGCTGTGCCTTCTACACAACCTATAGAGTTACACACAAGAGGGAGAGTGAGAATTGATTCGAGTGAAGTCTACTCTTGTTGGCTGCGCTTATTTTTTGCTTGAGGCGCCTAGGGGTCCCTTTTATAGGCACAAGGGGCCTAGGAGCCGTTGGAATCCCATTTGGAAGGCAATACTTTCTTTCTGTCGGGTGGCGCACCGGACAGTCCGGTGCACACCGGACACTGTCCGGTGCCCGATTTCTTTCCTTTTATGGTGAAGCCGACCGTTGGCAGTCTTAGAGCCGTTGGCGCACCGGACATGTCCGGTGCACACCGGACAGTCCGGTGCCTCCTTCTAGCCGTTGGCTCGGCCACGTGTCCCGCGCAGATTGCGCGGCCGACCGTTGGCCCTGCCGACCGTTGACTCACCGGACAGTCCGGTGCACACCGGACAGTCCGGTGAATTATAGTCGTATGTCGCTGGTAAATTCCCGAGAGCGGCCAGTTCGCACGAGCCAGCCTGGCGCACCGGACACTGTCCGGTGCACCACCGGACAGTCCGGTGTGCCAGACTGAGCTGAGTCTTGGCTGTACACAGCCAAGCCTTTCGCACCTCTTTCCTTTTCTTCTTCTTTCTGTTTCTAACACTTAGACAAGTATATTAGTCCACAAAACCAATGTACTAAGTCTAGAAACATACCTTCTCTTAATTATTACATCTATAGCATTTCACATGCTTGAGCTTTGATGTTGGACTCATAAATCATCAAGTCGGCTTGACTTGATCTAGATTGACATTACTTGGCTCCAACATCCTGCAAAGGTCACATAGAACATCTCCAAACATAGGAACAACCCAAACTAAAGATTAAGGTGAACTCAGCTCTTTTGGGTTGCTTCCAGTTCTGGTTTTGACACTTGTTCTCCTTCTAGTGACCTTGATCTCCTTCTTAGAGCTTGATCTTGAGCTTTATGACTTACACCGCATAACTGTAGTTGTTACCTCATTGGCTGTAAGTCACGTCCTTATGTAGTGATCCTTGATGTGCCGTAGCTGTTCTCAACTCGATCACCCTTGACTTTGCAAGCCTTCTTCTTCACCCTTGGCTTTGGGTTCCTCAGCCTCCTTGACCTTCTCCCATGCACTTGGTACCTCGAAGCTCTTCTTGCCTCCGTCCTTGGCTTGATCAGTTGTCTCCGAGCTACGCACCGGAGTCTCACTTTATGCAATGTCCATCTTACTTGTGATGTCCATTATGATCCATAATCTAGTTCTTGGACAATCACATTTGTTCACTTGTGTTGAACCCTGTTAGCTCTACCTTAAGCACCTGTTCAACACTTAGTACACTGTTAGTCCTTTAATTGAGTTGTCATCCAAACACCAAAACTCACAAGAGAGCTTTCAGGGTTTCCCTTCAGAAGTTGGAGGGAGTCCCAAAGCAGACGGGTAGATCGAGTTGTCCGAGGGGTTGGACGCGTTTCCTGGGGATGATCCCGTGAAAAGGCGCCGCACCGGCCCGGACCGAGGACAGATCGATCTGCAGGAGCCTGAGGGTCTCGGCGTAGATGATGTTGAGGCTGCTGCCTCCGTCCATGAGGACCTTGGTGAGCCTGACGTTGCCGATGACGGGGTCGACATTGAGCGGATATTTCCCCGGGCTCTGCACGCGGTCGAGGTGGTCGCCCTGGTCGAAGGTGATGGGCTTGTCGGACCAGTCTAGGTAGACTGGCGCCGCCACCTTTACCGAGCAGACCTCCCGACGCTCTTGCTTGCGGTGCCGAGCCGAGGCGTTCGCCACTTGCCCACCGTAGATCATGAAGCAGTCATGGACCTCGGGAAACTCCTCTGCCTTGTGGTCCTCCTTCTTGTCGTTGTTGTGGGCCCTGCCACCTTCCGCCGGTGGCCCGGCCTTGTGAAAGTGGCACCGAAGCATGACGCACTCCTCAAGGGTGTGCTTGATGGGCCCCTAATGATAGGGGCACGACTCCTTGAGCATCTTATCGAAGAGATTGGCATCTCCAGGAGGTTTCCGAGGGTTCTTGTACTCAGCGGCTGCGACAAGGTCTGCGTCGGTGGCGTCGCGTTTCGCTTGTGACTTCTTCTTGTTCTTCTTCTTGGTGTCGCGCCGAGCGGACGGCTCGGGGACGTCTTCCGGCTAGCGGCCCTGGGGCTGCTTGTCCTTCCGGAAGATGGCCTCAACCGCCTCCTGGCCAGAGGTGAACTTGTTGGCGATGTCCATCAGCTCGCTCGCCCTGGTGGGGTCTTGCGACCCAGCTTGCTTACTAGGTCGCGGTAGGTGGTGCCGGCGAGGAACGCGCCGATGACATCCGAGTCGGTGACGTTGGGCAGCTCGATGCGCTGCTTTGAGAATCGCCGGATGTAGTCCCGGAGAGACTCTCCCAGCTGCTGGCGGCAGCTTCGGAGATCTCAGGAGTTCCCAGGGCGCACGTACGTGCCGTGGAAGTTGTCGGTGAAGGCTTGGACCAGGTCATCCCAGTTGGAGATCTGCCCCGGAGGCAGATGCTCCAGCCAGGCCCGAGCGGTGTCAGAGAGGAACAGGGGGAGGTTGCGGATGATGAGGTTGTCATCGTCCGTTCCACCCAGCTGGAGGCCAGTCGGTAGTCCGCGAGCCACAGTTCTGGCCTCGTCTCCCCCGAGTACTTTGTGATGGTAGTCAGGGTTCGGAACCGGGTCGGGAACGACGCCCGTCGTATGGCCCGGCTGAAAGCCTGTGGACCGGGTGGTTCGGGCGAGGGGCTCCGATCCTCCCCGCTGCCGTAGCGTCGCCCACATCTGGGGTGGTAGCCTCGGCGCACCCTTTCGTCGAGGTGGGCTCGACGGTTGCGGTGGTGGTGCTCGTTGAAGAGGCAACCCGGGGCCGCAGGCGCCGTGTTGCGCGTGCGCCCGGTGTGGACCGAGGCTTCTCGCACGAATCCGGAAGTCGCGGCGCGATGCTCCGGGGGGTACCCCTGCCTTCGGGAGGCAGAGCTTTCGGCCCGTCGGACCGCGGCATCTTCCAGGAGGTTCTTGAGCTCTCCCTAGATACGCCGCCCCTCGGTGGTGGAGGGTTCCGGCATCGTTTGGAGTAGTATCGCAGCTGCAGCCAGGTTCTGGCCGACCCCACTGGAAACCGGGGGTAGCCTTGGCCTGGTATCGTCGGCGATGCGGTGCTGGACGTCCTGGGCCAGATGACGCGCTTCTCCGGCCGGAGCTCGGCCTGCCCACTCCTGTCCGAGGTTCAGCCGAGGCTGCGCAAGTGTTCTGAGAGCACCTAGAGGGGGGGTGAATAGGTGATCCTATAAAACTTGAAACTTAATGCCACAAAAACTTGGTTAATCATTAACACAATGAGGCCAAGTGGCTAGAGAGGAGTTCTTGCAAAACACGATAACCACAAGAGAATCAACACGGATAGACACAGTGGTTTATCCCGTGGTTCAGCCAAGTACAAAACTTGCCTACTTCCACGTTGTGGCGTCCCAACGGATGAGGGTTGCAATCAACCCCTCTCAAGCGGTCCAAAGACCCACTTGAATACCACGGTGTTTTGCTTTGCTTTACTATATCCCGCTCGCGAGGAATCTCCATAACTTGGAGTCTCTCGCCCTTACACTTTGATGTTCACAAAGAAGCACGGAGTAAGGGAGGGATGAGCAACGCACACAAGACACAAAATCAGAGCGACAACACGCACACAAGTCGCAACAAGAGCTCACAACACAACCTGACGAGTTCACAACTCAAATAGAGCTGTAGTTGCTATCACAAAGAATCAAATGCGCGGAATCGAAGTCTTGGTGCTTAGGAATGCTTAGAGAATGCTTGGATCTCTTCTCCATGCGCCTAGGGGCCCCTTTTATAGCCCCAAGGCAGCTAGGAGCCGTTGAGAGCATTCCAGGAAGGCAATTCTTGCCTTCTGTCGCCTGGCGCACCGGACAGTCTGGTGCACCACCGGACACTGTCCGGTGCGGATTTTTTTCCTTATTTGGCGAAGCCGACCGTTGCAGATGTAGAGCCGATGGCGCACCAGACACTGTCCGGTGCACACCGGACAGTCCGGTGCCCCCTTGTGACCGTTGGCTCGGCCACGCGTCACGCGTGGAATCCTCGGCCGACCGTTGGCCCGGCTGACCGTTGGCTCACCGGACAGTCCGGTGCACCACCGGACAGTCCGGTGATTGTGACGGAACCTTACAAGTCATTAGGCCCACCTACAGTTGTCCTTGTTTAACAGACATCAGACAACCCTGTAGATGTTCCTGAACCACTTGACAGGTTCTGTATCTTTTCTTACCTTTCCAGGAACGTTTCACCCGTCTTGCAGACATTACAGATTATCGGAGATATCGAAATGCGGAAGTGATTACATAAACTTACATTTATTAAAAAGTAAGATTAAGTTGCTTATTACAGACCAGAAAAAAAATAAACGAGTGCAGAGTAGTATTATTACATAACCAAGGAAGGCGAAACTCCTCCTGAACCGTTTTTACAGAAAAGTTTTCTTATGGAGGACCATGTCCTCCCGCATCTTCACTCTTGCTTTTCCTCATGAGGGACCACCTTGGTATAGAAGCAACAGAAATCTGCTGCTTCCTCACCTAAAAACAACGAGAGAATAAACCCTGAGTATGGAATTACTCAGCAAGTCTTACCCGACTAAAGAAAAGACTCTCAAGGGTATGCTGGTTATAGGGAGTCAAGGTAAGGTATCTCAAGATCAAAGGCTCTGTTGTTGCAGAAATGCTTACTAAAAGTGGATCCTTAAAAATCCAGTTTTATTGTCAAGTTAGGTAAACTTACCTACATCTAGAGTTCTTTCTAACCTAGTTCAAACACTTATCCTGAACTAGCCAAGTTCTTAATTCTTCCTTCATCTTTACTGGATTGCTACGTGTAAGTCAGTGACCAAGTCTTCATAACCGCGAAGGTACGGCGATCCGAATCGATTATACTCAGCTGAGGATCTCTAATCACACGACATATGTAGCACTTAACCCTTGCATATGTCAACCCGCCACCGGGTTTCTTAAGACCAGATCAGGTTCACGCAAACTGAGAGTACAGATACACCACCGTCCAGCCTCTTGCCACGGAGGGTACACGCTACTCTCGCCACCGCTCCACGCCTATTTCGTGTTATCTTATTCTGGCCTTAGTCTGCCCGAGGCAAGGCTTACCCATGACGAGGCATGTGACCAGTTAAAGGGTCCTCGGTCATCAAGCCTACATCGAGACGGTCCTTAATCGACCCAGACGGAGACACTACACCGAGACTCTCTTCTCGTGCAAGTCTCCCGCCCGGTCTTAGCTTAATTATTTAAAACCCAAAGCTTGGTACCTGGCAGAGGTACATCTTTTCTAATGTAGAATCCATCACGGCCGTGATGGATCCACCATCAAGTTTTATTTTCAAAAACATACCACCCACTTTGCCAATCATCTTTTGTAAAACAAAACCTTTTGTTTTGCTAGAGCAATACTAAGCATAGTAAAAACCTTTTGTAAAAAACAGGGTTTCAAGGAAGGTAATCAAGTTCAAGGAAGGTAATGCAGGAATTGTTTTAGCAATCAACTCCTATCACCTAATGCATCAAGCAAGTGAGAAAGATCTTAAACATATCAAGGAGGTGGCAAATGCACCGGGGCTTGCCTTCGTTAGTAGGTGAGTCAGGCTCAGGCCCGCGGATGTCAAAGTAGAGACAAGATCCTGCCTGAGAGTCCGAAGGTGGTGGTGCCTTTTCTTCACTCACTTCAATTTCTTCTTCGTTTTCTAAACATAACCACATATATGTATAAGAATGAATGCCATGTAATGCTCATGAGAGTGCAAAGATAATAAAAACTTATTATCTAAGGTCTTGAATACAATTTTCCTTCACGGAACTCTGAGAACTTAGGGTTTCCGGAGTTCGTAAAGGAGTTCAAAGGGCAGGGGGTTTTAGGTTCTAAGTATCAAACAAGGTCTAAATCAACCCAAATTCTACCCAAGGCCTCTAAATAATGTATAGAACTCATGTAAAAAGTTTGGACATTTTTGGAATTACTATATGTTTTCTAAAAATCCAGAACTAATATTTTAAACTACTTAAAATGCCTTAAAATTCCTTATTTCATCTAAAAATCATAAAAGTATTTTTATTAAATTCTAGGGAAAATAAGAAGCCTAGGAAAATTGGTTTCACAATTTTAGGATTTTTCTACAATTTTCTACAAGTTATTTGGTTCTGAAGTAAAAAGAAAAGGAAAAAGGCAGCAACAGTAGTGGGCTGATTTCGGCCCACACGGCCCAGATCTAAGCAGAAGCGCGCCCGCGCCCGCGCGCGCGCTGGCGGTTTTGCAGAAGGGTCCTCGGGGTTTTCACTAACTGGGATCCGGTCTCTTTACTGTTACCCAGGGTCACTGACACTTTGCAAAAATGACCCCCGGTTTCTATTTCTTTGCAGAGGAAGGTCCCCGACGACGGTGAGCGCGGGGAGCGCAACTCCGACGAGCTAGACCAGCCGGAGGGGGCCAAGACCGGCGCTCCGCTTTGGACTAAACCAAATCCACGACCTAGAGAGTATTTCCCCTAAGTTAATTGCACATTTGGTGAGCTATCAAGCTCTGTCCGCGTGAACCGAATGGGTGGCGGACAGATGAATGCGTTCCCGATGACTGGTGGTCTCTTAGTTCGAATTGGTGACATGGTAAGCATCACAGAGCTATGAGAGTGCTCCAACGAGGAAGCATGGGACATGGACTGACCGGAAAAGGGTTGGCCGCAGTGAGGTGTTCTTCGCGGGGGCGGAAATCGAATTGGGGGAAGTTTAAAATTCGAGCTCACTGGTGATTGACTGGGAGCAATACTAGTTGGGGTGGTGCATGATAATGTGGTGGAGCTGGCCACAGGCTCAATTTATAGAAGGAGCGAGCGGTGGTGATCAATTTGGCCGAGCCGTGCTGGCGGCCGGAGATGAAGAAGAACTTGGGCGCTGTGAATTCGTGTCCACCGTTGTGGCAACCTCCCCGGTGACGATGGGACAGCTATAGGGAGTCACGGCGACATGGTGGAAAGGCTCGGACACGCGGCGCAAGGCCGTGCGACGGCGATCACCGGCGTTCTTATCCAATTCTGCCGCGATGACCATGGTACGGTGGCCGGAGTTGTTTAATGGCCGGAGTCTATCCACGGCGAGGATATTTACGCGACTCCGAGTGCTATCCGGTTACCAGTGAGTGCAAATCTCAACGGCGGCGACGATCCCGGCGCAAAGTCATCGGCGGCGAGGGGCGCGGTTGATCTGATCCTTCCAGGCACTGTACCATGGCGAACCTGATTCAGTGCACCTGACAGTCGAAGTTCAGGGCCAAATTCCTCTCAGATTTCTATAGCAACGTGACCAACACTCTACAACAAAATTATAGCTTAATAGACCAGCTCCAACTATGATACATCGTGCATTCACAAACAGTCACAGGATCATGCTCAGAATTGAGCTTGAAGTTGATGTCAGTCCACTGTTAGTCTGAAAATTCAGACCTTAACAGCCTGACAGCCAGATTTTGAGCATGATTATCTCCATATTTTTCTTAATAACTAAGCTTACACTCTTAAGCAAAGTTGTTCTCCTATGATTGGGCTACAATTTTGATGTGGTGACCTAGGGCAAAAACCCTAGAATTTAAAAGTTGCAGGGCTCCAAAGTTGAGCCAAAACTCTAAAATTCAGACTTAACATGAAATCTCAATTAGGGTCCTTTTTGCAAGTGAGTCCAAAACTTAGGGTTTAGCTTGTAAATTCACATATGAGTGACCCAAATGGCTTAAGATACTTATTTAACTTGGTTTTTGCACTTTAGTCCAAAAGTGGACTAATTTTGCACATAGGTCCCTAGGGTTTGGTTTTAGGGTTTTCCAGGGTTCCAATTAGGGTTTTTGGTATCCTAGGGGTATAAATGTGATTCAACTTTATTCTTGGGAATATTTCATGACTATTTCCCTAAAACTTTTTAGTTTACTCAATTTGGGTTATGTCTTACCCCTTTAATCCCCATTTAGGGTTAAGTTCCCTATCCAGGGTTCTATTTGCAAAACACTAAAACAATATAACTTGTTTGAAATTTTTACCTAGTGAATGCACTCTAGGTGTGTCCAACATATGCAATGCCAATGTTTATGATGCCATGCTCAAGTTTTATTTAAGTAACACTAGGGGTGTTACAGTGATTTTTAGCCGTACGCCGTTAATCACTTCCCGAGAGCGACGACTTAGCCTGTGAATGGCTCACCGGACAGTCCGGTGATTTATAGCCGTACACCGTCGTCGAAGTCCCGAGAGCAGCAAGTTTGCCAGAGCTAGCCTGGCGCACCGGACACTGTCCGGTGCACCACCGGACAGTCCGGTGCACCCAGACCGAGCTGACTTTGGCTGAACAGAGCCATCTCTTTTCCAATTCGATCTCTCCTGTTTCCAGCACTTAGACACAAAACATTAGTCTATAAAACAATGTACTAAGTCTAGAAACATACCTTTACTTTTGATTTGCACTTTATCCATCACTTGGCATACTTTAATACTTAAATACATGTGTTGGCACTCAATCACCAAAATACTTAGAAATGGCCCAAGGGCACATTTCCCTTTCAATCTCCCCCTTTTTGGTGATTTATGCCAACACAACAAAAAGCAACTAAAAGAAGTGCAACATCAATACAAATGAGAACTCCAAATTGTTTTGATTCAAATTTGGCATATATGGATCACTCTTTGCCACCACTTGGTTTTGTTTTTGCAAATCAACCTCAAATTCCTATCTCTAAGTCAAACACACTTGTTGAGACATAAAAGGAGTCGTTCCAAGAGAATCTGATCAAAGATTTCAAAAACTCCCCCTTCTTCCCATAATCTACCATTCTCCCCACAAGAGGCCAACTTTTGACAAGAGAGACAATAAGAGAGTTTTGACAAACCAAAAGCTCTATTCTACTATTTTCAAAATTTCTCAAGTGGTAGCTGATCCATTTTTTGCTTTGGCCTTATTTTCTCCCCCTTTGGCATCAAGCACCAAAACGGGGTCAATTTTGGCCCTGGAACCCCATTGCCTCACCAAAATCTTCAAATAAGAATACAAAGGCAATAAGAGTACATGAGATGAACTTGGAATAAGTTACCCTCCCATCGGAGTGCAGTGGAAGTCTTTCATGTTCCAAGTCCACCTTTTCCCTTTCAAACCTCCTTTGAGACTAAATCAAGCAAACTCAAGCACACAGTTAGTCTCAAAAGGGTCAAGTTGTAGCACATCTCCCCCTAAATATGTGCATTACTTGCAAAAGGACTTGTGAGGTCCGGGGAGTGTCTGTACAACTTGAGCACCACAAGTAAGCAACAAAATGCATAAGGAACATGATCAAAGGCATAAACATATGTATGCTATAAATCAATCCAAGTTTCACGAATCTAAGACATTTAGCTCACTACGCAGCCTGCAAAAGGTCTTCTCATCTAAAGGCTTGGTAAAGATATCGGCTAGCTGGTTCTCGGTGCTAACATAAAACACTTCTATATCTCCCTTTTGCTGGTGATCTATCAAAAAGTGATGCCGGATGTCAATGTGCTTTGTGCGGCTATGCTCAACAGGATTTTCCGCTATGCGGATAGCACTCTCATTGTCACATAGGAGTGGGACTTTGCTCAGATTGTAGCCAAAGTCCCGGAGGGTTTGCCTCATCCAGAGTAGTTGCGCGCAACACTGTCCTGCGGCAACATACTCGGCCTCAGCGGTGGATTGGGCAACGGAAGTTTGTTTCTTAGAATTCCATGACACCAGGGACCTTCCTAAGAATTGGCACGTTCCCGATGTACTCTTCCTATCGACCTTACATCCAGCATAGTCGGAGTCTGAATATCCAATCAATTCAAAGTTAGACCCCTTTGGATACCAGATCCCGAAGCAAGGCGTAGCGACTAAATATCTAAGGATTCGCTTCACGGCCACAAGGTGACACTCCCTTGGATCAGATTGAAATCTAGCACACATGCATACGCTAAGCATAATATCCGGTCTACTAGCACATAAATAAAGTAAAGACCCTATCATTGACCGGTATGCCTTTTGATCAACGGACTTACCTCCTTTGTTGAGGTCGGTGTGTCCGTCGGTTCCCATCGGAGTCTTTGCGGGCTTGGTGTCCTTCATCCCAAACCGCTTTAGCAAGTCTTGCATGTACTTCGTTTAGGAGATGAAGGTACCGTCCTTGAGTTGCTTCACTTGGAACCCAAGGAAGTAGTTCAACTCGCCCATCATCGACATCTCGAATTTCTGCGTCATCACCCTGCTAAACTCTTCACAAGACTTTTGGTTAGTAGAACCAAATATTATGTTATCGACATAAATTTGGCACACAAACAAATCACCATCACAAGTCTTAGTGAATAAAGTCGGATCGGCTTTCCCAACCTTGAAAGCATTAGCAATTAAAAAGTCTCTAAGGCATTCATACCATGCTCTTGGGGCTTGCTTAAGTCCATAGAGCGCCTTAGAGAGCTTACATACGTGGTTGGGGTACCGTTCATCCTCAAAGCCAGGGGGTTGCTCCACGTACACCTCCTCCTTGATTGGCCCGTTGAGGAAAGCGCTCTTCACATCCATTTGAAACAACCTGAAAGAATGATGAGCGGCATATGCTAGCAAAATACGAATGGATTCTAGCCTAGCCACAGGAGCAAAAGTCTCCTCAAAGTCCAAACTTGCGACTTGGGCATAACCTTTTGCCACAAGTCGAGCCTTGTTCCTTGTCACCACCCCGTGCTCATCTTGTTTGTTGCAAAACACCCACTTGGTTCCCACAACATTTTGCTTGGGACGAGGCACCAGTGTCCAAACTTCATTTCTCTTGAAATTATTGAGCTCCTCCTGCATGGCCAACACCCAGTCCGGATCTAGCAAGGCCTCTTCTACCCTGAAAGGCTCAATAGAAGAGACAAAGGAGTAATGCTCACAAAAATTAACTAATCTAGAACGAGTAGTTACTCCCTTGCTAATGTCACCCAAAATTTGGTCGACGGGATGATTCCTTTGAATCGTCGCACGAACTTGGGTTGGAGGTGCTGGTTGTGCTTCTTCCTCCATCACATGATCATCTTGGTGCTCCCCCTTGATCACACGCATCCTCTTGATGAACCTGTTCATCGTCTTGAGTTGGGGGATGCACCATTGTTGAGGAAGAAGGTTGATCTTGCTCCTCGAGTTCCTGTGGTCGCACATCGCCAATTGCCATGGTGCGTATTGCGGCCGTTGGAACGTCTTCTTCATCTACATCATCAAGATCAACAACTTGCTCTCTTGGAGGGCCATTAGTCTCATCAAATACAACGTCGCTAGAGACTTCAACCAAACCCGATGATTTGTTGAAGACCCTATACGCCTTTGTATTTGAGTCATAACCTAACAAAAACCCTTCTACAGCTTTGGGAGCAAACTTAGAATTTCTACCTTTCTTCACTAGAATGTAACATTTGCTCCCAAATACATGAAAGTAAGATACATTGGGTTTGTTACCGGTTAGAAGCTCATACGAAGTCTTCTTGAGGAAGCGATGAAGATACACCCGGTTGATGGCATGGCAAGCCGTGTTCACGGCTTCCGACCAAAACCGCTTGGGGGTCTTGAACTCTCCAAGCATCGTCCTCGCCATGTCTATGAGCGTCCTGTTCTTCCTCTCTACCACACCATTTTGCTGTGGTGTGTAGGGAGCGGAGAACTCGTGCTTGATCCCTTCCTCCTCAAGGTACTCCTCCACTTGAAGGTTCTTGAACTCGGACCCGTTGTCGCTCCTTATCTTCTTCACTTTGAGCTCAAACTCATTTTGAGCTCTCCTTAGGAAGCGCTTGAGGGTCCCTTTGGTTTCAGATTTATCCTGCAAAAAGAATACCCAAGTGAAGCGGGAAAAATCATCAACAATTACTAAACCATACTTACTTCCCCCGATGCTTAGGTAGGCGACGGGTCCGAAGAGGTCCATATGCAGCAGCTCCAGAGGTCTTGATGTAGTCATCACGTTCTTGATGTGATGAGTACTTCCCACTTGTTTACCTGCTTGACAAGCTGCACAAGGTCTATCTTTTTCGAAATGCACATTAGTTAGACCTATCACGTGTTCTCCCTTTAGAAGCTTGTGAAGGTTCTTCATCCCCACATGTGCTAAACGGCGATGCCATAGCCAGCCCATGCAAGTCTTAGCAATTAAGCATGCATCTAGACCGGCCTCCTTTTTTGCAAAATCAACTAAATAAAGTCTATCGTCTAGTACACCCTTAAAGGCTAGTGAACCATCACATCTTCTAAAGACAGACACATCTACATTTGTGAATAAACAATTATATCCCATATTACAAAGTTGACTCACAGACAACAAGTTATATCCAAGCGACTCAACTAAGAACACATTAGAAATAGAGTGCTCGGATGAAATAGCAATTTTTCCTAATCCTTTCACCTTGCCTTGGTTCCCATCACCAAATATGATTGAATCTTGGGAATCCTTGTTCTTGACGTAGGAAGAGAACATCCTCTTTTCCCCCGTCATGTGGTTTGTGCATCCGCTGTCGATAATCCAGCTTGATCCCCCGGATGCATAAACCTGCAAGGCAAATTTAGGCTTGGGTCTTAGGTACCCAACTCTTGTTGGGTCCTACAAGGTTAGTACAAATAGCCTTAGGAACCCAAATGCAAGTTTTATCTCCCTTGCATTTTGCCCCTAATTTTCTAGCAGTTATCTTCTTATCCTTTCTACAAATAGCAAAGGAAGCATTTAAAGCATGATAAATTGTAGAAGGTTCACTAATCTTCCTAGGAACATGAGCAACATTTCTCCTAGCCATATGATGAATGACATTTCTCCTAGACATATCTCTACCATGCATATATGAAGAACTCGAAGCAAACATTGCATTTGAATCATGAGCATGTGAAACAACATCATTGCAATTTCTATCACGATGAACATTCCTAGAATATTTCCTATCATGGTATAAGAAAGCATGGTTCTTTTGAATACTATTTGTCATAGGGGCCTTCCCTTTTTCCTTGATGGAGATGGGAGCCTTATGACATGTCAAGTTCTTGGCTTCCCTCTTGAAGCCAAGCCCATCCTTAATTGAGGGGTGTCTACCTATCGTGTAGGCATCCCTTGCAAACTTTAGCTTATCAAATTCACTTTTGCTAGTCTTAAGTTAGGCATTAAGACTAGCCAATTCATCATTCAATTTAGAAATTGAGACTAAGTGTTCACTACAAGCATCAACATTGAAATCTTTACACCTATTGCAAACTACAACATGTTCCACACAAGATGTTGATTTATTTGCTATTTCTAACTTAGCACTTAAATCATTATTTAATCTCTTTAAGCTAGAAATAGAGTCATGACATGTAGATAATTCACAAGAAAGCATTTCATTCCTTTTAATTTCTAGAGCAAGGGATTTTTGTGCCTCTACAAACTTATCATGTTCTTCATACAAAAGATCCTCTTGCTTTTCTAATAACCTATTCTTATCATTCAAGGCATCAATTAATTCATTAATTTTATCTATTTTAGTTCTATCCAATCCCTTGAACAAACTAGAGTAATCTATTTCATCATCATCACTAGACTCATCATCACTTGAAGAAGCATAAGTGGTATTGTTTCGAGTACATACCTTCTTCTCCTTCGCCATGAGGCATGTGTGACGCTCGTTGGGGAAGAGGGATGATTTGTCGAAGGCTGAGGCGGCAAGTCCTTCATCGTTGGATGAAGAGCAATCCGAGTCCCACTCCTTGCCAAGATGTGCCTCGCCCTTAGCCTTCTTGTACTTCTTCTTCTTTTCCCCTTTCTTCTCTTGTTCCTGGTCACTATTATTATCGGGACAATTAGCGATAAAATGACCAACCTTACCACACTTGAAGTAGGAGCGCTTTCCCTTCGTCTTGTTCTTCTTGGGATGCTCCTTGCGGCCCTTTAGCGCCGTCTTGAAGCGCTTGATGATGAGGGCCATCTCTTCCTCATTTAGTCCCGCCGCCTCGACTTGCGCCACCTTGCTAGGTAGCGTCTCCTTGCTTCTCGTTGCTTTGAGGGCGATGGCTTGAGGCTCATGGATTGGGCCATTTAGCGCATCATCCACGTATCTCGCCTCCTTGATCATCATTCACCCGCTTACGAACTTCCCAAGAACTTCTTCGGGCGACATTTTGGTGTACCTAGGATTTTCACGAATATTGTTCACAAGATGTGGATCAAGGACAGTAAAAGACCTTAGCATTAGGCGAACGATGTCGTGGTCCGTCCATCGCGTGCTTCCGTAGCTCCTTATTTTGTTGATGAGGGTCTTGAGCCGGTTGTATGTTTGGGTTGGCTCCTCTCCCCTTATCATTGCGAATCTTCCAAGCTCGCCCTCCACCAACTCCATCTTGGTGAGCATGGTGACGTCATTCCCCTCATGTGAGATCCTGAGGGTGTCCCAGATCTGCTTGGTATTGTCCAGGCCGCTCAACTTATTGTACTCTTCCCTGCACAAAGATGCTAAAAGGACAGTAGTAGTTTGTGCATTTTTATGGATTTGTTCATTTATAATCATGGGACTATCCGAGCTATCAAATTTCATTCCACTCTCTACAATCTCCCATATGTTTGGATGGAGAGAGAACAAGTGACTACGCATTTTGTGACTCCAAAATCCGTAGTCCTCCCCATCAAAGTGTGGAGGTTTTCCAAGAGGAATGGAAAGCAAATGTGTATTTGAACTATGCAGAATACGAGAATAATCGAAAGAGAAGTTTGAATTAACCGTCTTTCTTTTCTCGTAGTCGTTGTCGTCGTCCTTTTGGGAAGAGGAAGATTTGTCGTTGTCGTCGTAGTAGACGATCTCCTTGATGCGCCTTGTCTTCTTCTTCCCATCTTTTCGTTTGTGGCCCGAGCCCGAGTCGGTAGGCTTGTCATCCTTCGGCTCATTGACGAAGGACTCCTTCTCCTTATCATTGATCACAATCCCCTTGCCCTTAGGATCCATCTCTTCGGGCGGTTAGTCCCTTTATTGAAGAGAGCGGCTCCGATACCAATTGAGAGCACCTAGAGGGGAGGTGAATAGGTGATCCTGTAAAACTTGAAACTTAATGCCACAAAAACTTGGTTAATCGTTAGCACAATGAGGCCAAGTGGCTAGAGAGGAGTTTTTGCAAAACACGATAACCACAAGAGAATCAACACGGATAGACACAGTGGTTTATCCCGTGGTTCGGCCAAGTACAAAACTTGCCTACTTCCACGTTATGGCGTCCCAACGGATGAGGGTTGTAATCAACCCCTCTCAAGCGGTCCAAAGACCCACTTGAATACCACGATGTTTTGCTTTGCTTTACTATATCCCGCTCGTGAGGAATCTCCACAACTTGGAGTCTCTCGCCCTTACACTTTGATGTTCACAAAGAAGCACGGAGTAAGGGAGGGATGAGCAACGCACACAAGACACAAAATCAGAGCGACAACACGCACACAAGTCGCAACAAGAGCTCACAACACAACCCGACGAGTTCACAACTCAAATAGAGCTGTAGTTGCTATCACAAAGAATCAAATGTGCGGAATCGAAGTCTTGGTGCTTAGGAATGCTTAGAGAATGCTTGGATCTCTTCTCCATGCGCCTAGGGGCCCCTTTTATAGCCCTAAGGCAGCTAGGAGCCGTTGAGAGCATTCCAGGAAGGCAATTCTTGCCTTCTGTCGTCTAGCGCACCGGACAGTCTGGTGCACCACCGGACACTGTCCGGTGCGGATTTCTTTCCTTATTTGGCGAAGCCGACCGTTGCAGATGTAGAGCCGATGGTGCACCGGACACAGTCCGGTGCCCCCTTGTGACCGTTGGCTCGGCCACGCGTCACGCGCGGAATCCTCGGCCGACCGTTGGCCCGGCTGACCGTTGGCTCACTAGACAGTCCGGTGCACCACCGGACAGTCCGGTGATTTTTAGCCGTACGCCGTTAATCACTTCCCGAGAGCGACGACTTTGCCTATGAATGGCTCACCGGACAGTCCGGTGCACCACCGGACAGTCCGGTGATTTATAGCCGTACACCGTCGTTGAAGTCCCGAGAGCAGCAAGTTTGCTAGAGCCAGCCTGGCGCACCGGACAGTCCGGTGCACCCAGACCGAGCTGACTTTGGCTGAACAGAGCCATCTCTTTTCCAATTCGATTTCTCCTGTTTCCAGCACTTAGACACAATACATTAGTCCATAAAATAAAGTACTAAGTCTAGAAACATACCTTTACTTTTGATTTGCACTTTATCCATCACTTGGCATACTTTAATACTTAAGTACATGTGTTGGCACTCAATCACCAAAATACTTAGAAATGGCCCAAGGGCACATTTCCCTTTCATGTTCCTGCCTCCTCGTCGAGCCTGGCCTGCATCTCGCGGATTTGCTCGAGCTGTGCATCCTGACCCCCCGCAGGGACTGGGACCACAGCTAGCTCCCGAAGGATGTCAACGCGAGGCGCAGGCCTAGGGGGATCGCCGTTCTCCGGCATACCAAGATGGTTACCTTCACCGAGACCCCCTAGATCGATGTGGAAACATTCACGACTTGGGCCACAGTCCTCGTCGCCAAGGCTGTGGCTACCATCGGAACAATCGGAGAGGCAGTAGTCACATGCGGTCATGAAGTCCCGCATGGTACTGGGGTTACCAAGCCCGGAGAAATCCCAACCAGAGTCGGGCTCGTCATCTTCCTCGGAACCCGAGGGCCCGTAGGTCGAGACGGCCGTCAGTCTGTCCCAGGGTGACCGCACATGGTACCCCGGGGGGTTTGGACATGCCTTTGCGAAAGCCTCCACCGAAGCGGGGTCGCTTGGTGGATCGAAGCTGAATCTGAAAGGCATGGGATGGGAAACGGACGGTACCTCTTGATCGACGGGTGGTGACGAAGTCGCGTCAGGGGCGGACTGCACCGTTGTCTCAGGTACGAGGGCGACGCCCAGCAAGCCCTTCGCGAGCGTGCTGGCGTCATCCGTCAGCTCGATGTTAGCGTGTTGCGGGGAAATGTCGCTCGTCTTCGTCTCCGACGTGAGGTCAATGCCCGGCGTGTCCCCCGCTGGGGCGCCGTCGACTCGCTCGACAGCCGACAAGGTGTCGCCCCCTGCTTGGCCATGCCTGCCCCGCCTCCTCCTCCATCGGCGGGGGAGGCGACGGGACAGAACTGAATGTTGCTCTTCCGCCACGTGGGGAAGACGTCGTCGATTCCGCCGCCGGCGGGCGGGCTGACGGCCGCCATTGTCGTCGTCACGCGGCGGAAGAAGGAGTACCATGTCGTAGCTGCCGTCGAGAGACATGAACTCGAGACTCCCGAAACGGAGCGTCGTCCCAGGTTGGAAAGGTTGTTGGGGACTACCCATCTGGAGCTTGACGGGAAGCTGTTCATCAACACGCAGTAGGCCCCTACCTGGCGCGCCAACTATCGGCGTTTCGACCCTGGGGGGTCCCTGGACCGACGAGTAAATTGTCGTTGCGTGCCCCAGCCCAGATGGGTCGGCGCGAGACGGGACACAAAGGGGGGAGAACAGTGAGGGAAAACCGCGGCCTTCGTGTTGTCCTGCACCCAGGGCGGCTGGATGCGCTTGCAGTAGGGGGTTACAAGCGTTCGCGTGGGAGAGAGAGAGAGAGCCTTACGCGTCGGCCCGTTCTCCCGCGCGGCCAACCTCTTCGTACGAGAGCCCTGGACCTTCCTTTTATAGACGTAAGGAGAGGGCCCAGGTGTACAATGGGGGGTGTAGCAATGTGCTAACGTGTCTAGCAGAGAGGAGCTAGAGCCCTAAGTACATGCCATCGTGGCAGTCGGAGAGGTTTTGGCACCCTGTTCATGTGATGTCGTGGCCGTCGGAGGAGCGCTGGAGCCCTGCGGAAGTACAGCTGTTGGGGCTGTCGGGTCCTTGCTGACGTCTCCTTGCTGACATAAGGGGCTGGGAGCTGCCGCCGTCATGGAGCGTGTGGGGTGTCATCATTACTTGTTTACTGGGGCGAGCCAGATGGGACGTCGGTCTTGTTCCCCGTAGCATGAGCTAGCTAGGGGTAGGGTAATGATGGCCCCCCTGGCGACGTGGCTGGTCCGGACCCGAGTTTGGGCGAGGTGGCGATTCCTCCGAGGTCGAGGTTGAGTCTGAGCCCTGGGGTCGGGCGAGGCGGAGTCCATCGTCTTCCGGAGCCGAGGCTGAGTCCGAGCCCTGGGGTCGGGCGAGGCGGAGTTCGTCGTCTTTCGGAGCCGAGGCTGAGTCCGAGCCCTGGGGTCGGGCGAGGCGGAGTTCGTCGTCTTCCGGAGTCGAGGCCGAGTCCGAGCCCTGGGGTCGGGCGACGCGGAGTTCGTCGTCTTCCGGAGCCGAGGCCGAGTCCGAGCCCTAGGGTCGGGCGAGGCGGAGTTCGTCGTCTTCCGGAGCTGAGGCTGAGTCCGAGCCCTGGGGTCGGGCGAGGCGGAGTTCGTCGTCTTCCGGAGCCGAGGCCGAGTCCGAGCCCTGGGGTCGGGCGAGACGGAGTTCATCTTCCAAGGCCGAGACAGGGGCCGAGCCCTGGGGTCGGGCGAGGCGGAGCTTCCTATGTCGCCCGAGGCTAGACTTAGCCGCTATCGACCTCACTCTGGCGAGTGGCACGGCAGTCGGAGCAGGGCAGGTGGCGCTGTATTCCTGTTAGGTCGGTCAGTGGAGCGGCGAAGTGACTGCGGTCACTTCGGCCTTGTCGACTGGAGCGCGCGTCAGGATAAGATGTCAAGCGATCCTTGCATTAAATGCTCCTGCGATACGGTCGGTTGGCGTGGCGATCTGGCCAAGGTTGCTTCTCTGCGAATACTGGGCCTCGGACGAGCCGAAGGTGTGTCCGTTGCTTGAGGGGTCCTCGGGCGAGACGTGAATCCTTTGGGGTAGGCTGCCTTTGCCCGAGGCTGGGCTCGGGCGAGGTGAGATCGTGTCCCTTGAGTGGACTGAGCCTTGACCTTAATCGCGCCCATCAGGCCTTTGCAGCTTTGTGCTGATGGGGGTTACCAGCTGAGATTAGGAGTCTTGGGGGTACCCCTAATTATGGTCCCCGACAACTGTGACGTGCTCACGTTAATTTGATGGAACCCAATAGGTTTTCCTAGCTTTTATTATACCACACCTTGCAAACAAATGAACTTTTGGGTAGTATCTGCTATTGATCTACCTGGTTTTGGTAAATTAATGTTATATTATACTCATGTTCTAATTATGTTGTTGTTTTAATTATTGTTCATGATAAGATCATTATTTTAATTGGAAAATAGAGCGACCACCTGGGAAAACAGTGCTACCACAAGGGTGGAATGGGATGCCCTTGGCCAAGTAATTAAGAAAGTTGGGGAGAGATTACCTTATCCGGAAGGGCAAGTGGGGAGGCATCGCTATAGAGTATAGGGAGGTTCTCGGGTCGAACTGATGTGATGGCATTTCAGACGAGGGATTCCTATGTTTCCTTCTTCTTGAAACCGTAGTGGGTTTTCTCGAACTAGTGGAACTTTGGAAATGACACACATTGGATCCCTAGCCATTCACCTTAGAAGTGTCTAAGGGTCTAGCTAACCCTGGCTAATCGAGAAACACGTCTTCTAGGTAAAGATGTACAGCGTCTGCAGAGTGTAAAACCGGTATATCAGTCGTGCTCATGGTCATGAGCGGCTCGTACCCTCACATGAGTAATTTATGGAACTAAACTTAATTTGTCATATTATTGCATTGTGTGTGTTATTATTAATTTGATCTCTTATTTATTTAGGTTGATATCTACTTATACTAGTTACTGCTAATAAAACTTTAACCAACTCTAAAAGCAATGCTCAGCTTTAACCATCTCCTTTGGTAAGCCCTACACTTCACATGAGCCCCACTGTAAGTGAGCTCATGCACATTATTTCCCCACAACTTGTTGAGCGATGAACATATATTAGCTCACCCTTGTTGTACTCACATCTCCTCCAGGTCAAGGACAGGCACCACAAGATGAGGGGCATGAAGGATGTCACAATGAAATTCGTGAGAGGTCTAGGTCATCGTCTCCCAGTCAACTATGGTTGCTAGACCGTTGTCTTTATATGATGTAATTATTTAACTATTTTATACATAACTTCATTATATATTAAAGACGTGAAATTCGTTTCTGTACCATGAGTCATCATATGTGTGAGACTTGATCCTAACACACGTACATTTGACACGCATCCGGGTTTGCCCCCTTAAATTCAGGTGCGAAAGTGGAGTGCCTTGTCGTGGCTAGGCCACCTCGGTGTCTTATTCATAGAATTAGCATTTGTTTTTTACTCCCTACCTTCTCTAGATACTCACCGAAGTCTTGGTTTGAACTCTACCGTGCAGAGTCAACCGAACGTCGCTGCGCCACCAGTTAAGGCCTTGTTCATTTGGTTCAGGAAAAGTCTGGATTGGGGTAAAAACCCCGTGGACCAAATCCGCTTGGATGAAATCCCGGCCCACACGATAGCAGCGTTCGTTTAATCCCGCTCGGGCCTCGACCCCGGCCCACCCCGGCCATTCCCACCTCAGCCTAGCCGGGATACAATCCTCCTCCCTCCGGCATGGAAAGAAACCATGCGACCTGTGAGGAGAGCGCTCGCGGCGCGCGAGGCGGTGGCGGTGACGGCATGGAGGCACGGTGGCGTTGTTGTGGCGCCAACGATTCGTCGCGTACATCATCCGACAATTCGTCGTGTACATCATCCAGGAGATTCGGCTACACGAGATCCAGCGGTGGCATTGACACCGGCTGGCCAGCGTCCATAAGGGGAATGGCAATTGACTGACCGACCCTATCCCTTTGGTGGCTGTTTCTCATCCAGACTCAGGTTCTCCTCCTCCTCTAACTCCTTTTCATCTACTGACCATGAACTAGAGATCTTGGTGCTAGGGTTCTTGGGTCCATGTGGATTGCTCACGAGTTCCTATGTTGTGGCCTAAGTTGAGTTATATTGGTGTGTACCATACTGGCTAGACAATGAGAAAGTTCCTTTGTCTGTAGTTTTCTTGAGACCTAGAGTTGCAGTCTTTGGAATAGCAGGCAGCTTGGATGTTCGTGCATAGACCCAATATGTGAAGTTGCTTGGTGCAAAAAGTGATTTTCTGGATATCGCATAGGTTTGCTAAGAGTAATCTGATAGTTTCATTGTTGCATAGATGTCCTAGGATAGCAGAGACCGCAAACTCAATTAACAAATAAGCATTGTTATTTATAGTATGAAACAACTGTCAGAGAACGCTTAATTCACCATACCTGTCCAGGTTTAAGCATATAACTGGCTAGTTCCAGGTTTCTAGCTTCAAGAACAAGAACCCAATGTGCAATTTGTTGTGATCGAGTCAGCCTGACCGCGAATATACTAGTATACTAATTGGTCTCACCTCTTCTTGTACTCATTGCGGCCATCGCCTTGCATGATTAAAGAGAAATTGGATCATTAGGTACCTTGTTTTGAACAAAGCAGACAAATTAAAGTGTCTGATTTTTTCAGTTTATATATCAAGCTTTTGACTAGCCTTAGGCAATTGCCTCATCGGTCCACGTAAACTTGTTTCTTAGGCATATTTGGAATCTACTCCCCTTTTATTGTAAAGCAACTCACAAAAATCAATAGTTTAAGAACCACATGCCCTCACAACTTCACTTGTTTTTCTGGAGCATCTGTTTCACTAAAAGACATAAAACGAAACTGAAAAACATAGAGGAGAGCAGTCCCAAATAGAGCCTTAGAAAATTAGTGTGGCAAAATATCCAACATATATCATTCAAGAAACGATAATAGAGATGCCTCTTTTTTTTACAAAGGTGACATAATTCACACCCATCTCTATCATGTTCTCTATCAGGACCCACTAACATAATTGCCTCTGAAAATATGTTTTCAAAGATGGCTGGGATTTCCAAGCCTTTTGAAAATATGCACCCAACCACCGAGGTTCAAGTCCTTGACTTGAAGTCGAGTGTGTATATACCAGCATGCTGATATGGCTTGTCACTCAAATTTAGCTCATATCGTAATTCAGTATGTGTAGTGAATTAATACAGGAGTAGGCAACAATATACATAGAGGTTGTACTTGTAGGAGGACACAATCCGATGGACTTGAATTAGCACCGGTAAAGAACCGATCAATATTTTTTTGATTTAGTTCCAGCTATAGTTGAAATTGTCACAGTTTATCTACATGTCTTTTAGTTCTGGCACTTTCGTCGGAGCTGTTCTAATGCACTATGTGATAATGGAGGGACATCTGATTTTTAAGTTCAGAAGCTCGGTGCCAAAAGCAGACACTTTCATTTGTTTTCTTGTTCTTCAATAGTAGTTTTGTTCTTTGGATTTTTGTCGGCTGTCTGAGCTTCGACATGAGGTTTGCAAACCCTTTACTTTGTCTGCAAAATGTTAAGGCAACAAGCATATTAAGAATCCTTCTTATTACAAATTTAAGCTATTCTGCAAAATGTTAAAGCAACAAGCATATTTAGAATCCTTCTGATTACAAATTTAAGCTATTCTGCAAAATGTTAAGGCAACAAGCATATTTAGAATCCTTCTGATTACAAATTTAAGCTATTCTGAATCAAATGACAGCAAACGCAGATCTGCTATGAGAATAAGGAATAAACTAAAACTGGAGCTGTGATATCGACAACAATAAAATTGTTTAGTGTTTTAACAAACAATTTATATATAACTAAGAGAAAGGGACATTTGTATTTGCAGCAGATTTAGCTGTAAGTCTGTAACCTACCCCATCTTCAGGGAAAATCATTCTTTCGTTCTTGTTTCTATATTTTTTTTAGAAATGTGATTGGATTTGAAAAAAGTCAGAACTAAAAATGTTATGTGCTTGTTCTGTCAAAAAGAGAGATGCATCATTATCTGGATCCATGATCTTGTCATGTTTATTTACTGGAGATGTAGTGTTTAGCAACTTATCAGTTTTAACAAACCATGAGATTGTTGTGTTTGTTGTTTGAAAAGACCTTGTAATAAGGTTGCCTTCGCCGTAACAAAAATTAGAGTGGACTTCTGTTTAGATATCAGATTGATTAGTTTTGTACTTCCTTTTGGATTAAAATTGCATGTTTGGAACAAAAATTTAGGCTGGGTTGAGTTTTTGGATTATCCCACAGCACAACCGTTATCAGTTATAGACGTCTTTTGGTTACGTGGCCATTTAGAACACAAAGTGCATGTCTCCCTCGTGGCCATTCAGAACACAAAGTGCATGTCTCCCTGGATTAACCGAACAATATTTTGGAGTTAGGGATTATAGCCTTGAAGGGGATTATATCCCAAGGGGTTCAAGTGACAGGAGGGGATTATGTCCTTGGCTGGTTTGGCCCTGGATCGCTGGTGTTCTACTTGGTGGGCGTCATGGACTTAACTTTGAGAATAGGATTGAGGTAGAGGGTTTTCTGTCTTTAAACTATGGTGAATAGTGCTTCGCGTTCATTTGTGGTATGTTCAAACCCGAAGATCTCTTTTGCAAAATGGGCAGCACAGGCACGGGCCGTGGGTGGCGCGCGTGCTTCTATAGTTTATCGACTGGACTAGGCTGCTTTCATCCTAGATCCTGTTCTAGTGTTTTCCTTTTATCATTTAGCTTTAGCTTGTAAAATGTAGTATAAATTATAGAAAAATGCAAAAATGTTAAAATAAATTTTGTTAGGTTCACAAAAGTATGGGCTCTCTGTACAGTGTGGGAAAGTTGTACTCAAGTTAGAGTAAATTTATTTGTACCTTTTATGTAATTTGCATCCTCATAGCATTCCATAATAGCATTCATTATTATTACTTCATGTAGAGCACATGGGTGATATTGTTCTTGAAGAAGAATCTATTTCGAAGCATGAGTGCCCAGCTTTGGGTTTTTCTGCTCCTTGTGATATTCTTATTGAGGAACCTCACTCTCCTCCACATCAATGTAAGGCCTGGTGTATTCACCATTTCCTTGTTGTTTATAAAGTTTTCACCTTTTATGATTTATTAGGTGATAGGAGTTGTGTGATCAAACAATTGATGTATTACCTTCCTTAAAAGTTGATTATCATCCTTGATACATGTTTTATGAAAAAAGTGATGCTTAGACCTGCTTTATAGTTAGGGTTTGAAAAATGATTTTGATCACTGGATATTTTTATTTGTAAAATGGACTTGTGATGATGAAGGCATCATTCACGATGATGAATTCATTATTCAAGTAAAGTACCTCTCTCATGTACAAAGTTTCGAAATATCAAGTATGAAAAATGGAGACCAGACGTAGACCAGACGATGATGAATACGACTATCTGTGTCGATTAAGGACCGTTCGTTGTAAGCATGTTCGGTCAAGACTTTTTAGCTGGCCACATGCCCTGGTATGGGACAGGGTAAGCCTTATCTCAGCTTGACCAATATGAAAACGGCTACTATGCACTAGGAGTGGGAGATGGCAGAAGTAGCACGTACCCTCATGGCATGAGGCTGGATGGTGGAGTACTATGCTCTCGGGTAGCGTGAACCCATTCTGGTCTTGAAATAGTAGAAGGCGGGTTAGTATATGCAAGGATTAAGTGCTACATATGTCGTGTGGTTGGAGATCCTCATCTAGGTTTAAATCAATCTGAATCGTTGTTGCTTCCTCAAATATGGAGACTTGATCACTGCCCTGCATTGTAGTTAAGAAATGAAATTAAAATTTGGTAAAATAAAGCAATAGAAGGACAAGTGAATGATCTAGATTAGACAAATCTAGATTCAGAAAAGAACTTAAGATGATAACTAAAATATGGCTTAAGGATTCATTTTTAGTAAGCTTTTCTATAAAAGAGTCATTGATTCTTATTAAACTTGACCTTGATTCCCCAAGCAAGCATATCCTTGGAGTCTTTTTCTTTAGTCGGGTAAGACTTGTGAAAGTACCTTCATACTTTTGGTGCTTTGAACCCATGTTGCAGTTGATGAGCAACATACTGTTTGTTTCTGTTGTATTAAGGTGATCCCAACTTAGGAGGGGGATAAATAGTTGTAAGTGCTTTTGGGAAGGTTTTTACCTTCCAATGTTGTAATAAGTTATTTGCACTTCGAACTACCAAGGCTTGTAATAATAAGTACTCCTTCTATATTGTATACTTTGAACATTTGAATGTAAATTATGTTATTGTAATCCTTCCAAGTTTTTCTTCGATCTATGTGGTATGAAATGTATATTACTGTAATATCTATAATATGGGTTGTGTTCTATCGATTGGGAAGACAAATTCGAGTTTCTAGAGAACTCGACAGACCCTATTAAATTATCTAGTGCACGTGCATAACTATCTGAGGTCATTAAGATAAGGATTGGTGTATGTGGGCCCTATAACTTGGGAGGTTTTGTGATAGACCAACACAGTAGAAAGCCTTTGAAGAGCTGAAATAATACTTAATCCAGCTAAGAAGTTTAAAACCACCATCGCTAAGGGATCCATTAATATTATATATCTCTGCCTCTCATTCTAATGTAAGTGCAACACTGGTGTAGGAGTGGTGTAGGAGAAGGTATAAGAGAGTTTCAAGAAGTAGGTGCCAATATACTTCATTTCAGAGGTGCTTAGGCAATCCAAACAAAATTACATAGAAATTGAAAAAGTACAATGCAGTCATTATGGCTTAAAGTAAGCTTCAACATTATTTTCAGTCATATCACATCAGTGTACCTTCGTCACAACCACTGAAGGATATCATAAGAAACAAAGAAGCCACTGAGCAGAACGATAACTAGATCGCTAAGCTGAATGTGTTTGACATAGACTTTGTCCATCGTTCATCCATTTAGTGTCAAGCATTAGCATATTTCATTGTTGATTGAACACAAAGCCCTCAGGAATCATCAAGCATTGATGATGAAGTTGTATAGACATTGCTCTATGACATTCATGGGGCTCCTTCAGAGCAGGAGCTACGGCTGTCATTGTCTCACCTTCGAAGATAAAAACTTAGTACGTGACCAAGCTAGAATTCCAATGCACCAACAACATCACAGAGTACAAAGCTATCCATTTAGCCCATGGGTGCTAGGTGAGGAGTCCTCAAGTCCAACTCTCATGCGATCACTAGTATGTTGATAAAAGCAGCAGTGCCAAAAAATTTGGTATTGGAAAAGTATCTTCACATTGTTCAAAGAATGGAAGAATCATTCGAAGGTTTTTTGTAAAGAATATACCAAGATTATACAATGTGTATGACAATATCCTTGCCGAATTTGTGGCTCAAGCCCCTGTCACCTAAAGTGTTCTTTGAGGTTCTCAAAGTACCTTCATTGGATCTCTTAGAAAGGACTGTTCTAAAAATGTTTATAACACACAATGAAGATTGGAGGACAGAGATTATGTCATTTTTGAATGACAATTATCCAACTGACGATGAAAGTGTTTCCTATACCTGTTAGATTTAGTTCATTTAATTGAATTTCTTCGAATAATTTAGATTTTAACTGCAAGTCACTCGAAAATCAAAAACAGTGAATGCAAAAATGATACTCACGTTATTGAGCACAAGTTACAGTCTAATTCAGGAACAAACCAGAAATTTTGGACACCATAATCACGAAACATGACCGTGTTGCGATCCAATTGTTTTAAAATTGTATAAAATACAAAGTCAGAAAATTATGAAACTTATCGAGATGTCATGATATTATGTGTAGAAACTCTAATTAAAATTTGACACAGTTTCGTGAAAGTTTCCATGCATTATGTGTACAAATTTAGTTGGCCTTCACATGAAATCATGAAACTTCTATGGAGGTCGGCTAGGTTTATACACATATTGTATGACAACTTTCGCGAAACAGTGTTAGATTTTTATCAGAGTCTTTACATATGATATCATGACATCTCGACAAGTTTCATGATTTTCTGACTTTGTTTGTGTTTTATAAAATTTCAAAACAACTGGATCGCAAGTTCACTGTCATGTTTCGTGAACATGATGTCCGAAATTTCTGGCCTGTTCTTGAATTAGGTCGTAACTTATGCTCAATAACATGAATATCATTTTTGCATTTATTATTTTCCATTTTCGAAGTGACTTGCATTTCAAATCTGAATTGTCCAAAGAAATTCAATTAAATAAACTAGACCTAACAAGTATAGCAAACACTTTGATAATTGTGCCAAAATTGAACATGTAGATCTATATACTGTTGGAACACACCACAAAAAACTTTAGGGAAAAAGAAAAAACAAATATACTTTGTCGAGTGTTCAGGGAAAACACTTGTCAAAGACTTTCTTTACCGAGTGTCTGCGGGCGACACTCGGCAAAGACCTTTCCTAGCACTCAACATAGTTAACAGTCGTCAACAATAGACGACTATTGACCGCGCTTTGCCGAGCGCCTTGTTGTGCCGAGAGCCGGACGCTCGGCAAATCAGCCTTTGCCGAGCGCCTTTATATGCTAAGTGTTTTGCACTCGGTAAAGGATGTCGTTGTCGAGTGCCTTTGTTCGTTGAGAGTGGCTCTCGACAAAGTATTCTTTGTTGAGTGTCCGATATATTGCATTCGGCAAAGCTCTGAGCACTCGGCAAAGAACGTGTTTCCGATAGTGAAAGGACAAATAATATTCCTTTAGAGGATGGAATTTAGGAGAGGTTGCTAGAGACAACAGTCACTAAGAGCAACTTAAAATCAGTACTCTATCTTAAAATATAGAGTTCAATTCATTAAAAAAACAGCTCCAACAATGCTCTATTTTTCTTTTTTGTTAAAAAATATAGGGTAGACCATGAAGTGATCCAAATATATTACACCTTGGATTAATGTCTATGCCTTTATTCTACAACATCTCCAAATTTTTCTTTCTAATAATGTAATTTATTTCTTAAAATACATGATTTAGCGTTTAGTTGTTGGAGCTTAGTTTATTTTTAGCACCCTAAACACTTTAAATGATGTAGCATTTTAATTTTTTGATATTATTTTGAGGCACTTGTTGGAGATGCTTTAAGAAGGCTAGAATATCACCTTGAGGAATGAGAAAAATACCTGAAATGTACGATAAGAATACATATGCCATACATATATAGGTACGGTGTGACTAAGGTCAAAAGTTAATAGGGTGTTTGATTTGAGATATAACCTAGTTCATCATCTTCTCACTCTTTACCTTTTTATTTGGTTGGTGAAATGGAATGAGTTAATCCATCACCACCTCATTTCTTATAGTTAGTTAGTACTAATATGAAAAATATAGTTATTCTACCAAATTTGAAGAATACACTACACTCATGATACACCACCTCATCTTGGATGGAGAGAATCCTCAAACCAAACACCCTAGAGTTTACTTCCACTCTCAAGATTATAGTGTATTTAGACATAAGATAAAAACAAAACTAATAAATGCCATATCACAAGGAAAGATATGAATATTGGATTCGAACAATTCACGTTTATTTAAGTAGTGGAAACACATTAAATAATAAATAACAATGCTTTTATATATAACGTAAGATGGAGAGTCAATAGATAGTAGCGAATCTCGGCATCTGTTTCCTTCTATCCTGTGTGCTCGAGAAAAGTGGCATGGCCTATGCGCATCCATAGGTATATATTATGGATGTTTGCATGCATGTATTAATTCCTTGACACCTTATCAGTATGCCAAGCACACTATCAACAAATTGCTGGGCTGCACCAAGATTTGTCCTCGCGTACTCTAAGTCAACGCTAGCGCGTCTGCATGTAGCTACTATGTATTTTTTATTTTATCGCGGTTTAGTTTAAAAATAAACTAGTCGGACAATAAATATTTAAAAAAATGTCTTAACATCATATGGCCTGCAGGAGTGCATCCTTTGTGTACCCAAGTTGACCAGACAGATGTGAACGTTTACGCAATTGCTGCCTTAATTCTATCATAAAATTGTGTTCTTATGACAAAGATATACTCTTGTTGCAAGTATGACCCTGGGATCAACCTGGCTAGTCCAACCAACCGGCCTAAATTGCACTCCTAGCTAGTATTGTCTTGTGTCAAATGGTCTTTTTATATTGTGGAATAGGCCCTCTTCACTTAAAATGGACATTATATCACTGTGAACGATATGTGGTCTCATTTGTCCTTAGCCATTGATATCTCAATCTTTTCAATCTTTGACCTAAGCCATTGAAGCATGCCTGACTACAAGTATAAAATTATAGCATCACCAAGATATGGACACACATGACTAGATATATATCATTAATATTATGATTTAAAATAAAAAACAATTGTTTGACTAAATATATAAGTTAGATGTAGAATCAATTGAAACTAGAACTAAAAGATTTGCCACAAGGCCTATAAATACCGGGCCTTGTCCTTGACATCCACTCCACATCCAAACACCACAACAACTTGTGTAGTACTTAACCCTCACACCTCATGAATCCCAACTTCAACGGTGTGTGGAGCGCTCCCGAGATCAATATGATGAACTCACTCATCACTAGTCACATCGCCAACAACACCTACACAAACAACAACCAGCATGTTGTGGCAAGTCGTAGTGCCATTGTGAATCACAATAACTTTGGGATGCCAATGGAGGTCGTTCCCCCACCCGTGGACAACATGGACATGATGCAAGGCTATCTAATGGATGATACGGATGCCATGAGGCTTGTTCAGGGACAACACCATATGCCAAATGTTGTTCCTAATCAAAGGAGGCATGCAGTGAAGTTTTGGACTACAGATGAGCACAGGTCTTTAATTAATTTTTGCATTATTCATTTGGAATCTTTGTCACATATATACATCTTCGTTCAGTGTTATTAATTTTATTTCAGTACATTTAATAAGCATGCATGTGGTAGTATTTATAATTTCGTACCATGAGATGCTGACATTTGATTTTCACTGATCATTAGAGTATATATATGATATATAGGACATCGTTTGTTTTTATCTGATTATTATATTAATCTTGCTTACGTACTATATATATATATAGGAATTTCCTTCGTGGTCTAGAAGTGTTTGGCCGTGGTAAATGGAAGAACATCTCCAAGTACTTCGTCCCCACAAGGACACCGGTGCAGATCTCTAGCCATGCACAGAAGTATTTCCGCAGGCAGGAGTGCACCACAGAGAAACAACGCTTTAGCATCAACGATGTTGGCCTCTACGACACACAGCCATGGGTGCGGCAGAACAACTCTTCTAGCAGCAGCTGGGAGGCGCTCACCTTCACTGCAGCTGGCCGTGCGTACAATAATACAAACTACTGTGCCTTTAACAGCCTCCCGTATGCCAGCAGCCAGGCAAGTAACAACCAGGTAGCTACATGGATTACAGACCAGCAGGCAACGGCAAGTTCTTCTATAGCTCCTCCAGCGACGACGGAGGAGAGCCAGATATATAACCGATAATATATATAATATGGTCATCAGCAGCTGGGAGAGGCTTTCTTCATTCATATATAATCAATAGATAGATAGATAGATATGGACAACATCCATTGACTAGTTTAATTTCTATCTATATGTTTTGTATCCAATGATGCATGTAAAACCTAGTTGGTTGTTAAAGGTCATTAGTACCATACTATATATGGGCTAGAAACAGTTTCATTTAAATTTGCCCCTGAGCAATACAATGAAATTTTTACCAATGTGTTATTTATATATTAATGTGTCTACTTAGCTTGTATGTGTTAGTTATATTTCGCCTGTCTTCCTAATATCTATGTGAATAATATGTTACAATGATTGTATATATATATATAATTATGCACTATCTTTTTGTAAAACCACGCGTCCAAAAATCTTCTTACGCCCCAAGCTCTGCACATGGAACGGGTACGGTCCCGCATACACATAGTACATCGATCTATGTAAAATGCTGACCTAGACATGATAGCTTGGAGTGACACCGGTACTAAACCCACACACAAACTATAACCATGGGCTTGTTCGCTGCGGCTGGATTAAAGCCGTTCGTACTGCTGCAGCTGCAATCTATAGAGACAAAATACTGTAGAAGACGCAGCCGCAGCTGGATTAAAGCGGATTAAAGCCGCAGCGAACAAGCTGCATGGCTGCATAGGCCAACTATTACATGCAACGGGATAAAGGTGTTAGATTCCGAGTATTCCATGGTTTATTTGGAACTTAGTGAAAACTAGGATGAGGGTCTTAACACATGCATTGCATAGAAAAAACTCATTAACAATAAAAATAAAAAAATCTACTCGACTAGCATCTAAGTCAACACAACTAATTACAAAGAATTTTAGAGCCTATTTATAACATCTCATCACATGCATGCGCTAGTAGAAAACAACTCTATACCTACGGTGAGGTCTAATTTTTACACGGTTTTGGTTATCAAATGCCAGTGATATTAAATTAGTTATCCCAACTCAAGAACCGCCAGTACACACAACATTTCACGGGCGGTTCCGCAAGTGCAAATCATGCATTTCTACACGCGGCCAGTAGTAATCATATTTCTATTAGTGGTTCCTTAAAAAAAACGTCAGTACAAATAATCTCTATCCTAATTTTTTAGTTTTTATATGGTCTTGTATGAAAAAACCACCAAAATAAAAATTATAGATCTCTAAAAGTTATAAAATTTTGTAGTTGACGACTTTTTATTTGAAATCATTTTGGCCCTCAAAAATTGCATCTGAATTTGTCAAATTTAAAAATGTAATTTTTGAAAATGACCTTGGATGAAAAAGTACCAAAATAAAATTTGTAGAACTTCAACCGTTATTCAACTTTGTAGTTGACAACTTTTTTTGTTTGAATTTATTCACAGTATCAAACAATCAATTAATACTCGGTTTATTCTAATATGTGGACATCAAAACTATAATCTAGACATGAAATAAGTGATGGACGAAGTGGTAGAGGAGGCTATGCGCGAGCATGAGGTTAGAGGTTTGAGTGCCTGCAGCCACTTAAGTTGTTTTTAAAACCCACTTTATGTTTTCTGGAATGTATTTGTACTAGCGGTTTTATTACCTCAACCACCAATAGAAAATCGATTTTCACTAGCCGTTGTCTTAACTGAAACACCAATGCAAATCGATTTTCACTGGCGATTATCAGTTACCCACATATGAAAATAATTATTTCTATGGGTCCCTAACACTGGCGGTTCTAAAAAACGCCAGTGTAAATGGGTTCCGAACTGTCTCTATATACAACTTCTTTGTACCACTGATGACATGATTAGAGACTAATTAGAGCTATGAACCCAAATGTAATCTACACAAGAGATAAGAAAATAAACTAGTTGATCTTAGTTATGCCCGTATGAGCACATGATATAATTAGATGTTAAATTATCTTTGTAGTTAACTTCTATGTAATTTATATTTAGATTATGATAGTTCTATTTAAGTCATTAACTGTTTTATATTAGAGTGTTGTTCATGCTATAATTGTTCTAATGATGCTTTCCCTAGATTAACACTACTATAAACATAGATATTCCTAATGGTGCAATTATCGTTAGGGAAATAAAAAACCGATATGAAAATTTTAAATTATCAACACCTAGTTTCAATTAAGTTTGACATAAACCTTGCAATACTTTAAGGAAAAAGCTATGACTAAATTGTGCACTTGCAATATAAGAATTACATGCTTATAAAGTACTAACAACATTATGACATAGTTTTTGGTGAACATGTAAGTATTTATATTGCTTTTTAAATAGAAGGTGTTACTCGTGAAAATGTATTCCTACAGTAAATAATTTACTTCATAATTTCAATAGCCAGCAATACCTCATATGCCCAAGTTTTTCTCAAGGTGGTCATCACAATGGGCGTGGTGGAGGGGGTGAACTATTTTCATTACAACGGATGTTGTCAAAAGTGTGAATCGTAGTTACATGATTAGGTCATGAACCCAAAAAATACAAAGCACTGGAGTCAAGAAAAAACATAAACAATATCATATTTAAAGAAGCACCCTGTCATGGTTTTGGAAACCAGAAACACAGTAGAATTTGTGTACGGTGGAGGAGGCTAGTGTGGACTCACTCAGAATGGTGAAACAAGTGACTCAGGATTTATACTGGTTCAAGCTCGCGTCCGAGGTTCAGTGTAGTGTTGATCGGTATTACAAAGGGTGCAAGTGAGAATGAGAAGGCGAGGGAGAGGGAAACTATTACTGAATGCTCCTAGCTCTCCTGCCTTCTTTGTGTTCAGCCACCCCCTTTTATAGTTCAACGGGGCCATCTACAAAGTGATGAGTGGTCTCAAGCAGAGCAAGACCTGTTATCTATGGGAATTTTTTTGACGTAGCTCCCCTAGCGTCACCTTCTGATGTGCACGTAAGCGTATGTCCGATATGGCAAGTTGCTCTGTCCTATCCTGTACGTGGATTGCTGTAGGGACTCCGGTGCTGAGGCTTCCTATAGCGGAGCTTGGCTAGTCCCATGTCTCAGGGTTGGGGGCGTTGAGGGTCGTGCGTGATGACACCTCATGACACCAGATCTCGTTGATGGATACTCCTTGTCATTCCCCCGGCGTGCCATGGCATCAGTCAAGACGGTATTTGGTGGCGACATGTCTTATCGTGGCTGGCATGGGTCAATAGGGCCAACCTCATTTTCACATTAAGCGGGTACAGGTGTGTACCTGCTAGGAGCGTGACATCGGGTTGTGGAACTAGGGTCCATGGATGAACTAGCCCTATTGTGGGTCTTCATTTCTCTGTCTCGTAGAGTTGCTCGGAGGGAGTTGGTTGGTCTTGTCTGCCTCACAGAGTTGCCCTACAGGAGTTGGTCAGACTTGCTCCGTGGCTTCTTGCCTAGATGGTCCACCACAAGTAATAGGCCTACTTTGGGTACCCCATTCCTGGGGACCCATTAGTAGCCCTCGAGCCTTTGAGCAACTCATTGGAGTCTCTCAAAGGCTTTCTTGCTAGGAATCGAGATTTTGACGTGTGCAAGTGTCGGGGACCATAATTAGGGGTACCCTCAAGGCTCCTAATTCTCAGCTGGTAACCCCCATCAGCACAAAGCTGCAAAGGCCTGATGGGTGCGATCAAGTTAGGGATCAGTCCATTCAAGGGACTCGATCACGCCTCACCCGAGCCTGGCCTCGGACAAGGGCAGCCGACCCCGGAGGATTTCCGTCTCACCCGAGGCCCCCCTTCAGCGGCGAACATGTTTCCGGCTCGCCTGAGGCCCTGCCTTCGCCAAGAAGCAACCCTGACCAAATCGCCGCACCGACCGACCAAATCGCAGGGGCATTTAATGCAAAGGTGGCCTGACACCTTTATCCTGACGCACGCCCCCCAGCCGGCAGAGCCGAAGTGACCGCCGTCACTTCGCCGCTCCGCTGGCTGGCCTGACAGAAGGACAGCGCCGCCTGCGCCACTCTGACTACGTTGCCACTTGACAGAGTGAAACTGACAGGCAGTCAGGCCCGGCCAAAGGCACCATAGGAAGCTCCGCTCCGCCCGACCCAGGGCTCGGACTCGGGCTAAGTCCCGGAAGACGGTGAACTCCGCCCGACCCAGGGCTCGGACTCGGGCTAAGTCCCGGAAGACGGCGAACTCCGCCCGACCCAGGGCTCGGACTCGGGCTAAGTCCCGGAAGACGGCGAACTCCGCCCGACCCAGGGCTCGGACTCGGGCTAAGTCCCGGAAGACGGCAAACTCCGCCGACCTAGGGCTCGGACTCGGGCTAAGTCCCGGAAGACGGTGAACTCCGCCCGACCCAGGGCTCGGACTCGGGCCAAGTCCCAGAAGACGACGATCTCCGCCTCGCCCGACCCAGGGCTCGGACTTGGGCTCGGCCCCAGAAGACGACGAACTCCGCTTCGCCCGACCCCAGGGCTCGGACTCCGCCCCGGCACCAGCCGGCGATCTCCGCCTCGCCCGAACCTGGGGCTCGGACCCGACCTCGGCCACGGAAGACGGACTCAACCTCGGCTTCGGAGGAGCTTCCACATCGCCCAACCTAGGGCGTAGACCAGCCACGTCAACAGGAGGCGCCATCATCACCCTACCCCGAGCTGACTCGGGCCGCAGGGAACAAGACCGGTGTCCCATCTGGCTCGCCCCGCCAGATAGGCAATGATGGCGCCCTGCATACTCTGTGACGACGGCGGCTCTCAGCCCCCTTACGGAAGCAAGAGGACGTCAGCAAGGATTCAACCGCTCCGACAGCTGTCCCTCCGCCAGGCTCCATCGCTCCTCCGATGGCCACGACATCACACCAGCTGGGTGCCAAAATCTCTCCGGCTGCCACAACGGCATGTACTCAGGGCGCTAGCTCTCCTCCGCTAGACACGTAGCACTCTGCTACACCCCCCATTGTACACCTAGATCCTCTCCTTGCGCCTATAAAAGGGAGGACCAGGGCCCTCTTAGAGAAGGTTGGCCGCGCGGGGACGAGGACGAGACACGCGCTCGCTTGGAGCCGCTCGCTCCCTCTCCCGCGTGGACGCTTGTAACCCCCTACTGCAAACGCACCCGACCTGGGCGCGGGACGAACACGAAGGCCGCGGGATTCCCACCTCTCTCACGTCGGTCTCCGGCCGCCTCGCTCTCCCCCCTTCGCGCTCGCCCTCGCGCTCGACCCATCTGGGCTGGGGCACGCGGCGACATTCACTCGTCGGCTCAGGGACCCCCCGGTCTCGGAACGCCGACAGTTGGCGCGCCAGGTAGGGGCCTGCTGCGTGTTGACGAACAGCTTCCCGTCAAGCTCCAGATGGGCAGTCTCCAGCAACCTCTCCAACCCGGGACGGTGCTCCGTTTCGGGAGTCTTGAGTTCATGTCCCTTGACGGCAGCTACGACATGATACTCCTTCCACCGCCGTGCGACAACAACAGTGGCGACCGACAACCCGCCCGCCGGCGGCGGAATCGGCGACGTCTTCCCCGCATGGTGGAAGAACAATCTTCGAGCTCACCCTGTCCTCTCCCCCGCCAGCGGAGGAGGAGGCGGGGGAACCAAGGCCAAGTAGGAGACAGCGCCTCGTCGGCTGTCAAGCGAGTCGACGGCCCCAGCGCCCCAACAGGGGGGCGCACCGGGCGTCGACCTCGCATTTGAGACGAAGGCGAGCGCCGTCTCCCCACGACACGCCAATCCCGAGCAAGCGGACGATGCCAGCACACTCGCGAAAAGCTTGCTGGACGTCACCCTCGTACCTGAGACGACGGCGCAGTCAGTCCCCGACGTGACCTTATCGCCGCCCGTCGACCAAAAGGTACCGATCGATTCCCATCCCACGTCTTTCGGATTCAGCCTCAACCCATCTAGCGACTTCGCTTTGGCGGGCGCTCTCGTAGAGGCAAGTCCAGACCCTCTGGGGTTTCGTATGCGGTCACCTTGGGACCGACTGACAGACGTCTCGACCTACGGGCCCTCTGGGTCCAAGGAAGACGACGAGCCCAGCATCTGTTGGGATTTCTCTGGACTTGGCAACCCTGGTGCCATGCGGGACTTCATGACCGCATGCGACTACTGCCTTTCCGACTGTTCCGACGGTAGCCGTAGCCTCGGCGACGAGGACCGCGGCCCAAGTCGCGAATGCTTCCACGTCGATCTAGGGGTCCCCCCGAAGGCAACCATCTCGGCATGCTGGAGGACGGTGACCTCCCTAGGCCGGTGCCTCGCGTTGACATCCCACGGGAGCTAGCTGTGGTCCCCGTTCAGGCGGGGGTCATGACCCACAGCTCGAGCAAATCCGCGGGGTGCAGGCCAGGCTCGACGAGGGAGCAGGAGCGCTTGAGCCGATCCGTCGGGACGTCGGGCAGGCATGGGCGGGCCAACCTCCGGCCGGAGAAATACGTCATCTACCCCAGGGCTTCCAGCACCGCATCACCGACGACGTAAGGGTCAGGCCACCACCCGCTTCCAGTGGGGTCGGCCAGAACCTGGCGACAGCAGCAATGCTTCTTCGCGCGATGCCGGAGCCATCAACCACCGAGGGGCGGCGAATCCAGGGAGAGCTCAAGAATCTCCTGGAAGGCGCCGCGGTCCTACGGGCCGAGAGCTCCGCCTCCCGAAGGTAGGGGTACCCCTCGGAACCTCATGCTGCGACTTCCCGATTCATGCGGGAAGCCTCGGTCTACACCGGGCGCACGCGCAACATAGCGCCTACGGCCCCGAGTCGCCTCGGCAACGAGCACCGTCATCGCGACCGACGGGCCCACCTCGACGAGAGGGTGCGCCGAGGCTACCACCCCAGGCGTGGGGGACGCTACGACAGCGGGGAGGATCGGAGTCCCTCGCCCGAACCACCCGGTCTGCAAGCCTTGCACCTTGTTGTATTCCTCCTTGCTTAGAGAGGCGAGGAGTATGGTTGTAGCTTGCGAGTTGAAGTGCTCGATTTGGGCCACTTCGTCCGTATCGTAGTCTTCATCCCCTACGGATGGTACCTGTGCTCCAAACTCAACAACATTCCATATACTTTTGTGGAGTGAGGTTAGATGAAATTTCATTAAATCACTCCACCTAGCATAATCTTCACCATCAAAAGTTGGCGGTTTGCCTAATGGAACGGAAAGTAATGGAGTATGTCTAGGTGTACGAGGATAGTGTAAGGGAATCTTACTAAACTTCTTGCGCTCTTGGCGCTTAGAAGTTACGGACGGCGCATCGGAGTCGGAGGTTGATGTTGATGAAGTGTCGGTCTCGTAGTAGACCACCTTCCTCATCCTCTTGTGCTTGTCGCCTTTCCGATGCGACTTGTGGGAAGAAGATTTTTCCTTCTTCTCTTTGTGGTGTGAGGAAGAAGATCTTTTCTCCTTCCGTTTGGAGGAGTCCTTCTTCTTCTCCTTCCTCTTGGTGCGGGACTCTTCCGATGAAGTGCTCCCTTGGCTCGTAGTGGGCTTGTCGCCGGTCTCCATCTCCCTCTTGGTGTGATCTCCCGACATCACTTTGAGCGGTTAGGCTCTAATGAAGCACCGGGCTCTAATACCAACTGAAAGTCGCCTAGAGGGGGGTGAATAGGGCGAAACTGAAATTCTCAAAAATAATCACAACTACAAGCCGGGTTAGCGTTAGAAATATAATAGAGTCCGCGAGAGAGGGTGCAAAACAAATCGCAAGAGAATAAGGAGAGTGACACGCGGATTTGTTTTACCGAGGTTCGGTTCTTGCAAACCTACTCCCCGTTGAGGAGGCCACAAAGGCCGGGTCTCTTTCAACCCTTCCCTCTCTCAAACGGTCCCTCGGACCGAGTGAGCTTCTCTTCTCAAATCACTTGGGAAACAAAGCTTCCCGCAAGGACCACCACACGATTGGTGTCTCTTGCCTCAATTACAAGTAAGTATTTGATCACAAGAAAGAATGCCAAAGAAAAAGAAGCGATCCAAGCCAAGAGCTCAAATGAACACTACAAATCACTCTCTCTAGTCACTAAGGCTTTGTGTGGAGTTGGGAGAGGATTTGATCTCTTTTTGGTGTGCTTTGTAATGAATGCTAGCTCTTGTATAGTGGTTGGAAGCTGGAAAACTTGGATGCAATGAATGGTGGGTGGTTGGGGGTATTTATAGCCCCAACCACCAAACTAGCCGTTTGGTGAGGCTGTCTGTTCGATGGCGCACCGGACAGTCCGGTGCACACCGGACATGTCCGGTGCGACAGCCACGTCACCAAAGCCGTTGGGATTCGACCGTTGGAGCTCTGTCTCTGGGCCCGCCTTGATGTCCGGTGGCGCACCGGGCATGAACTGTAGATTGTCCGGTGCGCCTGCTCCCGCGTGCCTGACGACTGCGCGCTTTTGGCGCGCATTAAATGCGTCGCAGGTAGCCGTTGGCGCCGAAATAGCCGTTGCCCCGCTGTTACACCGGACAGTCCGGTGTACACCGGACAGTCCGGTGAATTTTAGCGGAGCAGCTGAAGTGAATTCCCGAGGCTGGCGAGTTCCTGAGGCCGCTCTTCCTTGGAGCACCGGACATGTCCGGTGTACACCGGACAGTCCGGTGAATTATAGCGGAGTGGCCTCTGGAAATTCCCGAAGGTGAGCAGTTTTGGAGTTGGAGTCCTCTGGTGCACCGGACATGTCCGGTGGCACACCGGACAGTCCGGTGCGCCAGACCAGAGGTGCCTTCGGTTGTCCTTTGCTCCTTTGTTGAACCCAATACTTGGTCTTTTTATTGGCTAAGTGTGAACCTTTTGCACCTGTATAACTTATACACTAGAGCAAACTAGTTAGTCCAATATTTGTGTTGGGCAATTCAACCACCAAAATCAATTAGGGACTAGGTCTAAGCCTAATTCCTTTTCAATCTCCCCCTTTTTGGTGATTGATGCCAACACAAACCAAAGCAAATATAAATGAACTAGTTTGCATAATGTAAGTGCAAAGGTTGCTTGGAATTGAGCCAATATAAATACTTACATGATGTGCATGGATTGTTTCTTTGTTTTTAACATATTGGACCACATTTGCACCACATGTTTTGTTTTTGCAAATCTTTTTGTAAGATAGTCAAAGGTAAATGAATAAGATTTTTGCAAAGCATTTTCAAGATTTGAAATTTTCTCCCCTTGTTCCAAATGCTTTTTCTTTGACTAAACAAAACTCCCCCTCAAATAATTCTCCTCTTAGTGTTCAAGAGGGTTTTAAGATATCAAATTTTGAAAATACTACTTGCTCCCCCTTTAGAACACAAGGAGATACTAATTTGAAATTTTCCAATTGAAAAACATTAAATTTTAAAATTAGGGCGGTGGTGCGGTCCTTTTGCTTTGGGCTCATACTTTCTCCCCCTTTGGCATGAATCGCCAAAAATGGAAACTTTGAGTGAGATATAAGCCCTTTTAAGTACTTTCTCCCCCTTTGGTCATAAATAAATGAGTGAAGATTATACCAAAGACGGAGAGTGTAGTGGAGCGACGGCGAAGGGTGAGTAGTAGAGTGGAGTGGAAGCCTTTGTCTTCACCGAGGACTCCAATTCCCTTTCAATATACCTATGACTTGGTTTGAAATACACTTGAAAACACATTAGTCATAGCATATATAAAAGAGACATGATCAAAGGTATACTTATGAGCTATGTGTGCAAGTTTAGCAAAAGAAGTTCCTAGAATCAAGAATATTGAGCTCATGCCTAAGTTTGGTAAAGGATTGTTCATCAAGTGGCTTGGTAAAGATATCGGCTAATTGATCTTTAGTGTTAATGTATGAAATCTCGATATCCCCCTTTTGTTGGTGATCCCGAAGAAAATGATACCGAATGGCTATGTGTTTAGTGCGGCTATGCTCAACGGGATTATCCGCCATGCGGATTGCACTCTCATTATCACATAGAAGAGGAACTTTGGTTAGTTTGTAACCGTAGTCCCGCAGGGTTTGCCTCATCCAAAGCAATTGTGCGCAACAATGGCCTGCGGCAATATACTCGGCTTCGGCGGTAGAAAGAGCGACCGAATTTTGCTTCTTTGAAGCCCAAGACACCAAGGATCTTCCCAAGAACTGGCAAGTCCCCGATGTGCTCTTCCTATTAATCTTACACCCCGCCCAATCGGCATCCGAATAACCAATCAAATCAAATGTGGATCCCCGAGGGTACCAAAGCCCAAACTTAGGTGTGTAAGCCAAATATCTCAAGATTCGTTTTACGGCCGTAAGGTGGGATTCCTTAGGGTCGGATTGGAATCTTGCACACATGCATACAGAAAGCATAATGTCCGGTCGAGATGCACATAAATAAAGCAATGAACCAATCATCGACCGGTATACCTTTTGATCGACGGATTTACCTCCTGTGTCGAGGTCGAGATGCCCATTGGTTCCCATGGGTGTCTTGATGGGCTTGGCATCCTTCATTCCAAACTTGGTTAGAATGTCTTGAGTGTACTTCGTTTGGCTAAGGAAGGTGCCCTCTTGGAGTTGCTTGACTTGAAATCCTAAGAAATACTTCAACTCCCCCATCATAGACATCTCGAATTTTTGTGTCATGATCCTACTAAATTCTTCACAAGTAGATTCGTTAGTAGACCCAAATATAATATCATCAACATAAATTTGGCATACAAACAAATCATTGTCAAGAGTTTTAGTGAATAAAGTAGGATCGGCTTTGCCGACTTTGAAGCCATTTGCAATAAGGAAATCTCTAAGGCATTCATATCATGCTCTTGGGGCTTGTTTGAGCCCATAAAGCGCCTTAGAGAGCCTATAGACATGATTAGGGTACTCACTATCTTCAAAGCCGGGAGGTTGCTCAACGTAGACCTCCTCCTTGATTGGTCCGTTGAGGAAGGCACTCTTCACGTCCATTTGGTAAAGCTTGAAGCCATGGTAAGTAGCATAGGCCAATAAAATACGAATTGACTCAAGCCTAGCTACAGGTGCATAGGTTTCACCAAAATCCAAACCTTCGACTTGTGAATACCCCTTGGCCACGAGTCGAGCTTTGTTCCTTGTCACCACACCATGCTCGTCTTGCTTGTTGCGGAAGACCCACTTGGTTCCTACAACATTTTGATTAGGACGTGGAACTAAATGCCATACCTCGTTCCTCGTGAAATTGTTGAGCTCCTCTTGCATCGCCATCACCCAATCCGAATCTTGTAGTGCTTCCTCTACCTTGTGTGGCTCAATAGAGGAAACAAAAGAATAATGCTCACAAAAATGCGCAACACGAGATCGAGTGGTTACCCCCTTATGAATGTCGCCTAGGATGGTGTCGACGGGGTGATCTCGTTGTATTGCTTGGTGGACTCTTGGGTGTGGCTGCCTTGGTTGTTCATCCTCCTTGTCTTGATCATTTGCATCTCCCCCTTGATCGTTGCAGTCATTTTGAGGGGGCTCATCTCTTTGGTCTTCTCCTTCATCAACTTGAGCCTCGTCCTCAATTTGGGTTGGTGGAGATGCTTGCATGGAGGAGGATGGTTGATCTTGTGCATGTGGAGGCTCTTCGGGTTCCTTAGGACACACATCGCCAATGGACATGTTCCTTAGTGCGATGCACGGAGCCTGTTCTTCACCTATCTCATCAAGATCAACTTGCTCTACTTGAGAGCCGTTAGTCTCATCAAACACAACGTCACAAGAAACTTCAACAAGTCCTGAGGACTTGTTAAAGACTCTATATGCCCTTGTGTTTGAGTCATATCCTAGTAAAAAGCCTTCTACAGTTTTAGGAGCAAATTTAGATTTTCTACCTCTCTTAACAAGAATAAAGCATTTGCTACCAAAAACTCTAAAATATGAAATATTGGGCTTTTTACCAGTTAGGAGTTCATATGATGTCTTCTTGAGGATTCGGTGTAGATATAACCGGTTGATGGCGTAGCAGGCGGTGTTGACCGCCTCGGCCCAAAACCGATCCGGTGTCTTGTACTCATCAAGCATGGTTCTTGCCATGTCCAAGAGAGTTCGATTCTTCCTCTCCACTATACCATTTTGTTGTGGAGTGTAGGGAGAAGAGAACTCATGCTTGATGCCTTCCTCCTCAAGGAAGCCTTCAATTTGAGAGTTCTTGAACTCCGTCCCGTTGTCGCTTCTAATTTTCTTGATCCTTAAGCCGAACTCATTTTGAGCTCGTCTCAAGAATCCCTTTAAGGTCTCTTGGGTATGAGATTTTTCCTGCAAAAAGAATACCCAAGTGAAGCGAGAATAATCATCCACAATAACTAGACAGTACTTACTCCCGCCGATGCTTATGTAAGCGATTGGGCCGAATAGGTCCATGTGTAGGAGCTCCAGTGGCCTGTCACTAGTCATGATGTTCTTGTGTGGATGATGAGTGCCAACTTGCTTCCCGGCTTGGCATGCGCTACAAATCCTGTCTTTCTCAAAATGAACATTGGTTAGTCCTAAAATGTGTTCTCCCTTTAGAAGCTTATGAAGATTCTTCATTCCAACATGGGCTAGTCGGCGGTACCAGAGCCAACCCAAGTTAGTCTTAGCAACCAAGCAAGTGTTGAGTTCAGCTCTATCAAAATCTACCAAGTATAGCTGACCCTCTAACACTCCCTTAAATGCTATTGAATCATCACTTCTTCTAAAGACAGTAACACCTACATCAGTAAATAGACAGTTGTAGCCCATTTGACATAATTGGGATACGGAAAGCAAATTGTAATCTAAGGAATCTACAAGAAAAACATTGGAAATAGTATGGTCAGGTGATATAGCAATTTTACCCAATCCTTTGACCAAACCTTGATTTCCATCCCCGAATGTGATAGCTCGTTGGGGATCTTGGTTTTTCTCATATGAGGAGAACATCTTCTTCTCCCCTGTCATGTGGTTTGTGCACCCGCTGTCGAGTAGCCAACTTGAGCCCTCGGATGCATAAACCTACAAAACAATTTTAGTTCTTGATTTTAGGTACCCAAACGGTTTTGGGTCCTTTGGCATTAGAAACAAAAACTTTGGGTACCCAAACACAAGTCTTGGAGCCCTTGTGTTTGCCCCCAACAAACTTGGCAACTACCTTGCCGGATTTGTTAGTAAGCACATAAGATGCATCAAAAGTCTTAAATGAAATGTCATGCTCATTTGATGCATTAGGAGTTTTCCTTTTAGGCAACTTAGCATAGGTTGGTTGCCTAGAACTAGATGTCTCACCCTTATACATAAAATCATGATTAGGGCCAGAGTGAGACTTCCTAGAATGAATTTTCATAATTTTGCTCTCAGGATAACCGATAGGGTATAAAATGTAACCCTCGTTATCTTGAGGCATGGGAGCCTTGCCCTTAACAAAGTTAGATAAATTCTTTGGAGGGCCATTAAGTTTGACATTGTCTCCCCTTTGGAAGCCAATGCCATCCTTGATGTCAGGGCGTCTTCCATTGTAGAGCATACTTCTAGCAATTTTAAACTTTTCATTTTCTAAGTTATGCTCGGCAATTTTAGCATCTAATATTGCTATATGATCATTTTGTTGTTTAATTAAAGCCATGTGATCATGAATAGCATTGATATCAACATCTCTACATCTAGTACAAATAGAAGTGTGCTCAACGGTAGATGTAGAGGGTTTGCAAGATTTTAATTCTACAATCTTAGCATGCAACATATCATTCTTAGTTCTAAGGTCGGAAATTGTAACATTGCAAACATCTAATTCTTTAGCCTTAGCAATTAATTTCTCATTCTCATTTCTAAGGCTAGCAATAGAAACATTCAACTCATCAATCCTAGCAAGTAAATCAACATTATCATTTCTAGGATAGGAAGTTGAATCAATACAAACATGAGAATCAACCTTAGCAATTAATTTAGCATTTTCATTCCTAAGGTTGTTAATGGTCTCATGGCAAGTGCTTAGCTCACTAGACAATTTTTCACATTTTTCTACCTCTAGAGCATAAGCATTTTTAACCTTAACATGCTTTTTGTTTTCCTTAATAAGGAAGTCCTTTTGTGAGTCCAAGAGATCATCCTTCTCATGAATAGCACTAATCAATTCATTTAATTTTTCCTTTTGTTGCATGTTAAGATCGGCAAAAAGGGTATGCAAATTATTCTCCTCATCACTAGCATTATCATCACTAGAGGATTCATATTTAGTGGAGGATTTAGATTTAACCTTCTTCCTTTTGCCGTCCTTTGCCATGAGGCACTTGTGACCGACGTTGGGGAAGAGAAGTCCCTTGGTGATGGCGATGTTGGCGGCGTCCTCGTCGTCGTCGGAGGAGTCGGTGTGAGCTCTCTTCGGAGTTCCACTCGCGGCACACATGGGCATCGCCGCCCTTCTTCTTGTGGTACCTCTTCTTTTCTCTCCTCTTGCCCTTCTTGTCGTTATCCCTGTCACTGTCACTTGATAATGGACATTTAGCAATAAAGTGACCGGGCTTACCACACTTGTAGCAAACCTTCTTGGAACGGGATTTGTAATCCTTCCCCTTCCGTTGCTTGAGGATTTGCCGAAAGCTTTTGATGATTAAGGCCATCTCCTCATTGTCGAGCTTGGAGGCGTCAATTGGTTGTCTACTCGGTGTAGACTCCTCCTTCTTCTCCTCCGTCGCCTTAAACGCCACCGGTTGGGCCTCGGACGTGGAGGGCTCATCAAGCTCGTTGATCTTCTTTGAGCCTTTAATCATACATTCAAAGCTCACAAAATTCCCGATTACTTCCTCGGGAGTCATTAGTGTGTATCTAGGATTACCACGAATTAATTGAACTTGAGTGGGGTTAAGGAAAATAAGTGATCTCAAAATAACCTTAACCACCTCGTGGTCATCCCACTTCTTGCTCCCGAGGTTGCGCACTTGGTTCACCAAGGTTTTGAGCCGGTTGTACATATCTTGTGGCTCCTCCCCTTGGCGAAGACGGAAGCGACCGAGCTCTCCCTCGATCGTTTCCCGCTTGATGATCTTGGTGAGTTCATCACCTTCGTGCGCGGTCTTGAGTAGGTCCCAAATCTCCTTTGCATTCTTCAACCCTTGCACCTTGTTGTATTCCTCCTTGCTTAGAGAGGCGAGGAGTATGGTTGTAGCTTGCGAGTTGAAGTGCTCGATTTGGGCCACTTCGTCCGTATCGTAGTCTTCATCCCCTACGGATGGTACCTGTGCTCCAAACTCAACAACATTCCATATACTTTTGTGGAGTGAGGTTAGATGAAATTTCATTAAATCACTCCACCTAGCATAATCTTCACCATCAAAAGTTGGCGGTTTGCCTAATGGAACGGAAAGTAATGGAGTATGTCTAGGTGTACGAGGATAGTGTAAGGGAATCTTACTAAACTTCTTGCGCTCTTGGCGCTTAGAAGTTACGGACGGCGCATCGGAGTCGGAGGTTGATGTTGATGAAGTGTCGGTCTCGTAGTAGACCACCTTCCTCATCCTCTTGTGCTTGTCACCTTTCCGATGCGACTTGTGGGAAGAAGATTTTTCCTTCTTCTCTTTGTGGTGTGAGGAAGAAGATCTTTTCTCCTTCCGTTTGGAGGAGTCCTTCTTCTTCTCCTTCCTCTTGGTGCGGGACTCTTCCGATGAAGTGCTCCCTTGGCTCGTAGTGGGCTTGTCGCCGGTCTCCATCTCCCTCTTGGTGTGATCTCCCGACATCACTTTGAGCGGTTAGGCTCTAATGAAGCACCGGGCTCTGATACCAACTGAAAGTCGCCTAGAGGGGGGTGAATAGGGCGAAACTGAAATTCTCAAAAATAATCACAACTACAAGCCGGGTTAGCGTTAGAAATATAATAGAGTCCGCGAGAGAGGGTGCAAAACAAATCGCAAGAGAATAAGGAGAGTGACACGCGGATTTGTTTTACCGAGGTTCGGTTCTTGCAAACCTACTCCCCGTTGAGGAGGCCACAAAGGCCGGGTCTCTTTCAACCCTTCCCTCTCTCAAACGGTCCCTCGGACCGAGTGAGCTTCTCTTCTCAAATCACTTGGGAAACAAAGCTTCCCGCAAGGACCACCACACGATTGGTGTCTCTTGCCTCAATTACAAGTGAGTATTTGATCACAAGAAAGAATGCCAAAGAAAAAGAAGCGATCCAAGCGCAAGAGCTCAAATGAACACTACAAATCACTCTCTCTAGTCACTAAGGCTTTGTGTGGAGTTGGGAGAGGATTTGATCTCTTTTTGGTGTGCTTTGTAATGAATGCTAGCTCTTGTATAGTGGTTGGAAGCTGGAAAACTTGGATGCAATGAATGGTGGGTGGTTGGGGGTATTTATAGCCCCAACCACCAAACTAGCCGTTTGGTGAGGCTGTCTGTTCGATGGCGCACCGGACATGTCCGGTGCGACAGCCACGTCACCAAAGCCGTTGGGATTCGACCGTTGGAGCTCTGTCTCTGGGCCCGCCTTGATGTCCGGTGGCGCACCGGACATGAACTGTAGATTGTCCGGTGCGCCTGCTCCCGCGTGCCTGACGACTGCGCGCTTTTGGCGCGCATTAAATGCGTCGCAGGTAGCCGTTGGCGCCGAAATAGCCGTTGCCCCGCTGTTACACTGGACAGTCCGGTGTACACCGGACAATCCAGTGAATTTTAGCGGAGCAGCCGAAGTGAATTCCCGAGGCTGGCGAGTTCCTGAGGCTGCTCTTCCTTGGAGCACCGGACATGTCCGGTGAATTATAGCGGAGTGGCCTCTGGAAATTCCCGAAGGTGAGCAGTTTTGGAGTTGGAGTCCTCTGGTGCACCGGACATGTCCGGTGGCACACCGGACAGTCCGGTGCGCCAGACCAGAGGTGCCTTCGGTTGTCCTTTGCTCCTTTGTTGAACCCAATACTTGGTCTTTTTATTGGCTAAGTGTGAACCTTTTGCACCTGTATAACTTATACACTAGAGCAAACTAGTTAGTCCAATATTTGTGTTGGGCAATTCAACCACCAAAATCAATTAGGGACTAGGTGTAAGCCTAATTCCCTTTCAGCGTTCCTCGCTGGCACCACCTGCCGCGACCTGGTGAGCAAGCTAGACCGCAAGACCCCCACCAGGGCGAGCGAGCTGATGGACATCGCCACCAAGTTCGCCTCCGGCCAGGAGGCGGTCGAGGCTATCTTCCGAAAGGACAAGCAGCCCTAGGGTCGCCCATCGGAAGATACTCCCGAGGCGTCAACTCAGCGCAGCGCCAAGAAGGGCAAGAAGAAGTCGCAAGCGAAACGCGACGCCGCCGACGCGGACCTCGTCGCCGTCGCCGAGTACAAGAACCCTCGGAAGCCCCCCGGAGGTGCCAACCTCTTCGACAAGATGCTCAAGGAGCCGTGCCCCTATCACCAGGGACCCGTCAGACACACCCTTGAGGAGTGCGTCATGCTTCGGCGCCACTTCCACAGGGCCGGGCCACCCACGGAGGGTGGCAAGGCCCGCGACAACGACAAGAAGGAAGATCACCAGGCAGGAGAGTTCCCCAAGGTCCGCGACTGCTTCATGATCTATGGTGGGCAAGCGGCGAACGCCTCGGCTCGGCACCGCAAGCAAGAGCGCCGGGAGGTCTGCTCGGTCAAGGTGGCGGCACCAGTCTATCTAGACTGGTCCGACAAGCCCATCACCTTCGGCGAAGACGATCACCCCGACCATGTGACGAGCCCGGGGAAATACTCGCTCATCGTCGACCCCGTCATCGGCGACGTCAGGCTCACCAAGGTCCTCATGGACGGAGGCAGCAGCCTCAACATCATCTACACCGAGACCCTCGGGCTTCTGCGTATCGATCTGTCCTCTGTCCGGGCAGGCGCTGCGCCCTTCCATGGGATCATTCCCGGGAAGCGTGTCCGACCCCTCAGATAGCTCGACCTTCCCGTCTGCTTCGGAACACCCTCCAACTTCCGAAGGGAGACCCTGACGTTCGAGGTGGTCGGGTTCCGAGGAACCTACCACGTGGTACTGGGGAGGCCATGCTACGCGAAGTTCATGGCCATCCCCAACTACACCTACCTGAAGCTCAAGATGCCGGGCCCCAACGGGGTCCTCACCGTCGGCCCTACGTACAAACACGTGTTCGAATGCGACGTGGGGTGCATGGAGTACGCCGAGGCCCTCGCCGAGTCCGAGGCCCTCATCGCCGATCTGGAGAGCCTCTCTAAGGAGGTGCCAGACGTGAAGCGTCATGCCGGCAACTTTGAGCCAGCGGAGACGGTTAAGTCCGTCCCCCTCGACCCCAGCGGCGACACCTCCAAGCAGATCCGGATCGGCTCCGGGTTCGATCCCAAATAGGAAGCAGTGCTCGTCGACTTTCTCTGCACGAACGCCGACGTCTTCGCGTGGAGTCCCTCGGACATGCCTGGCATACCGAGGGATGTCGCCGAGCACTCGCTGGACATCCGAGCCGGAGCCCGACCCGTCAAGCAGCCGCTGCGCCGATTCGACGAGGAGAAGCGCAGAGCCATAGGCGAGGAAATCCACAAGCTAATGGCGGCAGGGTTCATCAAAGAGGTATTCCATCCCGAATGGCTTGCCAACCCTGTGCTTGTGAGAAAGAAAGGGGGGAAATGGCGGATGTGTGTAGACTACACTGGTCTCAACAAAGCATGTCCGAAGGTTCCCTACCCTCTGCCTCGCATCGACCAATTCGTGGATTCCACTGCTGGGTGCGAAACCCTGTCTTTCCTTGATGCCTACTCGGGGTATCATCAAATCAGGATGAAAGAGTCCGACTAGCTCACGACTTCTTTCATCACACCCTTCGGCATGTACTGCTATGTCACCATGCTGTTCGGCTTGAGGAATGCGGGCGCGACGTACCAGCGGTGCATGAACCATGTGTTCGGCGAACACATTGGCCGCACGGTCGAGGCCTACGTCGATGACATCGTAGTCAAGACGAGGAAAGCCTCCGACCTCCTCTCCGACCTTGAAGCGACATTCTGATGTCTCAAGGCGAAAGGCGTCAAGCTCAATCCCGAAAAGTGTGTTTTCGGAGTACCCCGAGGCATGCTCTTGGGGTTCATCATCTCCGAGCGGGGCATCGAAGCCAACCCGGAGAAGATCGCAGCTATCACCAGCATGGGGCCCATCAAGGACTTGAAAGGCGTACAGAGGGGCATGGGATGCCTCGCGGCTCTGAGCCGCTTCATCTCACGCCTCGGCGAAAGAGGTCTACCTCTGTACCGCCTCTTAAGGAAGGCCGAGTGCTTCACTTGGACCCCTGAGGCCGAGGAAGCCCTCGGGAACCTGAAGGCGCTCCTCACAAAGGCGCCCATCTTGGTGCCCCCAGCTGTCGGAGAAGCCCTCCTGGTCTACGTCGCCGCGACCACTCAGGTGGTTAGCGCCGCGATTGTGGTCGAGAGGCAAGAAGAGGGGCATGCGTTGCCCGTTCAGAGGCCAGTCTACTTCGTCAGCGAGGTACTGTCCGAACCAAGATCCGCTACCCGCAAGTTCAGAAGCTGCTGTACGTGGTGATCCTGACGCGGCGGAAGCTGCGACACTACTTCAAGTCTCATCCGGTAACTATGGTGTCATCCTTCCCCCTGGGGGAGATCATCCAGTGCCGAGAGGCCTCGGGTAGGATTGCAAAGTGGGCGGTAGAAATCATGGGCGATACGATCTCGTTCGCTCCTCGGAAGGCCATCAAGTCCCAGGTCGGCGGACTTCGTAGCTGAATGGGTCGACACTCAGCTACCGACGGCTCCGATCCAACCGGAGCTCTGGACCATGTTCTTCGACGGGTCGCTGATGAAGACAGGAGCCGGCGCAGGCCTACTCTTCGTCTCGCCCCTCGGGAAGCACCTACGCTACATGCTACGCCTCCATTTCCCGGCATCCAACAATGTGGCTGAGTATGAAGCTCTAGTCAACGGGTTGCGGATCACCATCGAGCTAGGGGTCCGACGCCTCGACGCTCGCGGTGACTCACGGCTCGTCATCGACCAAGTCATGAAGAACTCCCACTGCCGCGACCCGAAGATGGAGGCCTACTGCGATGAAGTTCGGCGCCTGGAAGACAAGTTCTACGGGCTCGAGCTCAACCACATCGCTCGGCGCTACAACGAGACTGCGGACGAACTGGCTAAAATAGCCTCGGGGCGAACGACGGTTCCCCCGGACGTCTTCTCCCGGGATCTGCATCAACCCTCCGTCAAGATCGACGACACGCCCGAGCCCGAGGCAACCTCGGCCCAGCCCGAGGCACCCTCGGCCCAGCCCGAGGGACCCTCGGATCAGCACGAGGCACCCTCGGATCATCCCGAGGCACCCTCGGCCCGGTCCGAGGCATCCTGAAAGGGAAATGTGCCCTTGGGCCATTTCTAAGTATTTTGGTGATTGAGTGCCAACACATGTGCTTAATTGTGAATTTATGTACATGGATGAACAAGGTGCAAATCATGAGATAAAGGTATGTTTCTAAGCCTTAGTACATTTGTTTTGTGGACTAACATATTTGTCTAAGTGTTAGAAACAGAAAGAAGAAAAAGAGAAAAGGGGAGAGAAAGACTTGGCTGTGTGCAGCCAAGGCTCAGCTCGGTCTGGAGCACCGGACTGTCCGGTGTGCACCGGACAGTGTCCGGTGCGCCAGGCCAACTCGGCGCGAACTGGCCGCTCTCGGGAATTCGCCGACGGCGTACGGCTAAAATTCACCGGACTGTCCGGTGTGCACCGGACTGTCCGGTGAGCCAACGGTCGGCCAGGGCCAACGGTCGGCCGCGCAATCCGCGCGGGACACGTGGCCGAGCCAACGGTCGGAAGACGGCACCGGACTGTCCGGTGTGCACCGGACTGTCCGGTGCGCCAACGGCTCTCAGATCTCCGCCGGTCTGCAACGGTCGGGAAGCGCTGGATAAGGAAAGAAATCGGTCACCGGACATGTCTCAACGGCTCCTAGCTGCCTTGGGGCTATAAAAGGAGCCCCTAGGCGTATGGAGGAGACACACAAGCAACTCTTGAGCATTCTTGATCATCCACACAAGTTCTTTGCGCATTCGTTTGTGATTCTAAGTGATTCGAGCTCTGTTCTAGTGTGAACTCTGAGATAGTCATTCGAGCTCGAGTCTTGGCCGTGTGTGTGCGCTTTTGTTGTGGATTTGTGTGTGTTGCTTCCCTCCCTTACTCTGTGCTTTCTTTGTGATCATATACTTGTAAGGGCAAGAGACTCCAATTTGTGGAGATTCCTTGCAAACGGGATAGTGAAAGGAAAAGCAAAACAACGTGGTATTCAAGTGGGTCTTTGGACCGCTTGAGAGGGGTTGATTGCAACCCTCGTCCGTTGGGACGCCACAACGTGGAAGTAGGCAAGCATTGGCTTGGCCGAACCACGGGATAAACCACTGTGTCCCTCTGTGCTTGATTCTTGTGGTATTGTGTTTTGTTGAGACTTCACCTTAGCCACTTGGCATTAATCGTGCTAACGCTTAACAAGTTTTTGTGGCTTAAGTTTGAAGTTTTTACAGGATCACCTATTCACCCCCCCCCCTCTAGGTGCTCTCAATTGGTATCAGAGCCGTTCTATTCACAAAGGGACTAACCGCCCGAATAGATGGATCCTAAGGGGAAGGGTATTGTGATCAACGACAAAGAAAAGGAGACCTTCGTCAACGAGCCGAAGGACGACAAGCCTACCGACTCCGGCTCGGGCCAAAGACGGAAGGAAGGGAAGAAGAAGAAGACAAGGCGCATCAAGGAGATCATCTACTACGACAGCGACGAGTCTACTTCTTCCCAAAAGGACGAGGACCACAACGACTACGAGAGGAGAAAACCGGTCAATTCAAACTTCTCTTTTGATTACTCTCGTATTCCGCAAAGTTCACATTCTCAATTGCTCTCCATTCCACTCGGCAAGCCCCCACACTTTGATGGAGAGGACTACGGATTTTGGAGCCACAAAATGCGTAGTCACCTATTCTCTCTCCATCCTAGTATATGGGAGATTGTAGAGAGTGGAATGCACTTTGATAGTTCGGATAGTCCCACGTTTATTAATGAACAGATTCATAAAAATGCACAGGCTACTACTGTTCTCTTAGCATCTTTGTGCAGGGAAGAGTACAATAAGGTGAGCGGCTTGGACAATGCCAAGCAGATATGGGACACCCTCAAGATCTCTCATGAGGGGAACGACATCACCATGCTCACCAAGATGGAGTTGGTGGAGGGCGAGCTTGGACGGTTCGCCATGATAAGGGGAGAGGAGCCAACTCAGACGTACAACCGGCTCAAGACCCTTATCAACAAAATAAGGAGCTACGGAAGCACGCGTTGGACGGATCACGATGTCGTCCGCCTAATGCTCAGGTCTTTTACCGTACTTGATCCTCATCTCGTGAACAATATTCGTGAGAATCCCAGGTACACGATGATGACGCCCGAGGAAGTGCTTGGAAAATTTGTAAGCGGGCGGATGATGATCAAGGAGGCAAGATACGTCGACGAAGCGTTGAACGGTCCGATCAACGAGCCGCAACCCCTTGCTCTCAAGGCAACACGAAGCAAGGAGGCGCTACCTAGCAAGGTGGCACAGATTGAGGCGGCTGGCCTTAATGATGAAGAGATGGCTCTCATCATTAAAAGATTCAAGACGGTGCTTAAAGGTCACAAGGGACAACCAAACAAGACCAAAGCCAAGGGGAAGCGCTCATGCTTCAAATGCGGTAAGCTTGGTCATTTCATTGCTAACTGTCCCGATAATGAAAGTGACCAGGAAAAGGGGAACAAAAGAGAGAAGAAGAAGCAATACAAGAAGGCAAAGGGCGAGGCGCATCTAGGAAAGGAGTGGGACTCGGATTGCTCCTCCTCCGACTCCGACAACGAAGGACTCGCCGCCACTGCCTTCAACAAATCGGCTCTCTTCCCCAACGAGCGTCTCACTTGCCTTATGGCAAGGGAGAAGAAGGTGAGTACTCAAGACTCCACTTATGCTTCTTCTAGTGATAGTGAGTCTAGTGACGATGATGACATAGATTATTCTTGCTTGTTCAAAGGCTTAGATAGATCTAAGATAGATAAAATCAATGAATTGATTGATGCTTTGAATGAAAAGGATAGGCTTTTAGAGAAGCAAGAGGATTTATTGTATGATGAACATGATAAGTTTATAGAGGCACAAAAATCATATGCTTTAGAAGTAAAAAGAAATGAAGTGCTTTCTAGTGAAATATCTTCTTGTCATGAAACCATTGCTACTTTACAAAGTGTTAACCATGATTTAAATGCTAAATTAGAAGTAACAAATAAATCTAAGTCTTGTGTTGAAAATGTTACAATTTGCACTAGGTGTAAGGATTTTGATGTTAACACTTGTAGCAAACATTTAGTTTCAATTTCAAAACTAAAAGATGAAGTGGCTAGTCTTAATGCCCAACTTAAGACTAGCAAGAGTGAAGTTGAAAAGATAAAATTTGCAAGGGATGCCTATACAATTGGAAGACATCCCTCAATTAAGGATGGGCTTGGCTTCAAGAGGGAAGCCAAGAACTTAACAAGCCATAAGGCTCCCATCTTCGTCAAGGAGAAGGGGAAGGCCCCGATGGCTAGTAATGCTAAAAAGAATCATGCTTTTATGTATTATGATAGGAGACATGCTAGAAATGCTTATAATCATTTTGATTCACATGTTTATGATTCTCATGCAATGTTTGCTTCTAGTTCTTCTTATAATCATGGTAGAGATATGTGTAGGAGAAATATTGTACATATGCCTAGGAGAGATATTGCTCATGTGCCTAGAAAGAATGTTATTCATGCTCCTAGGAAAGTAGTGAATGAACCTTCTACCATTTATTATGCTTGTAATGCTCCTTTTGCTATTTGTAGAAAGGGTAAGAAGGTTGTTGCTAGGAAATTAGGGGCTAGATGCAAGGGAGATAAATCTTGCATTTGGGTCCCTAAAGATATTTGTGCTAACCTTGCAGGACCCAACATGAGTTGGGTACCTAAGACCCAAGCCTAAATTTGCCTTGCAGGTTTATGCATCCGGGGGTTCAAGCTGGATTATCAACAGCGGATGCACAAACCATATGACGGGGGAGAAGAAGATGTTCACCTCCTACGTCAAGAATAAGGATTCCCAAGATTCAATTATATTCGGTGATGGGAATCAAGGCAAGGTAAAAGGGTTAGGTAAAATTGCAATTTCCAATGAGCATTCTATATCAAATGTATTCCTAGTGGAGAGTCTTGGATATAATTTGCTATCTGTTAGTCAACTATGTCAAATGGGATATAATTGTTTATTTACAAATGTAGATGTGTCTGTCTTTAGAAGATGTGATGGTTCACTAGCTTTTAAGGGTGTACTAGACGGCAAGCTTTATTTAGTTGATTTTGCAAAAGAAGAGGCCGGTCTAGATGCATGCTTAATGGCTAAGACTTGCATGGGCTGGCTGTGGCATCGCCGCTTAGCACATGTGGGGATGAAGAACCTCCACAAGCTTCTAAAGGGAGAACACGTGATAGGTCTAACAAATGTTTATTTCGAAAAAGATAGACCTTGTGCAGCTTGTCAGGCAGGTAAACAAGTAGGAGGAGCACATCACAGCAAGAATGTGATGACCACGTCAAGACCTCTGGAGCTGCTGCATATGGACCTCTTCGGACCCGTCGCCTATCTAAGCATAGGAGGAAGTAAGTATGGTTTAGTTATTGTTGATGACTTTTCCCGCTTCACTTGGGTGTTCTTTTTGCAGGATAAGTCTGAAACCCAAGGGACCCTCAAGCGCTTCCTCAGGAGAGCTCAAAATGAGTTTGAGCTCAAGGTGAAGAAGATTAGGAGCGACAACGGGTCCGAGTTCAAGAACCTTCAAGTGGAGGAGTTTCTTGAGGAGGAAGGGATCAAGCATGAGTTCTCCGCTCCCTACACACCACAGCAAAATGGTGTGGTAGAGAGGAAGAACAGGACGCTAATCGATATGGCAAGGACGATGCTTGGAGAGTTCAAGACCCCCGAGTGTTTTTGGTCGGAAGCCGTGAACACGGCTTGCCACGCCATCAACAGGGTCTATCTTCATCGACTCCTCAAGAAGACTTCGTATGAGCTACTAACCGGTAACAAACCCAATGTATCTTATTTTCGTGTATTTGGGAGCAAGTGCTACATTCTAGTGAAGAAAGGTAGAAATTCTAAATTTGCTCCCAAAGCTGTAGAAGGGTTTTTATTAGGTTATGATTCAAATACAAAGGCGTATAGGGTCTTCAACAAATCATCGGGTTTGGTTGAAGTCTCTAGCGACGTTGTATTTGATGAGACTAATGGCTCTCCAAGAGAGCAAGTTGTTGATTGTGATGATGTAGATGAAGAAGATGTTCCGACGGCCGCTATACGAACCATGGCAATTGGAGACGTTCGGCCACAGGAACAGGTTGAACGTGATCAACCTTCTTCCTCAACGACAGTGCATCCCCCAACTCAAGACGATGAACAGGTTCATCAAAAGGAGGCGTGTGATCAAGGGGGAGCACAAGACGATCAAGTGATGGAGGAAGAAGCGCAACCGGCACCTCCAACCCAAGTTCGAGCGATGATTCAAAGGGATCATCCCGTCGACCAAATTTTGGGTGACATTAGCAAGGGAGTAACTACTCGATCTCGATTAGTTAATTTTTGTGAGCATTACTCTTTTGTCTCCTCTATTGAGCCTTTCAGGGTAGAGGAGGCCTTGCTAGATCCGGATTGGGTGTTGGCCATGCAGGAGGAACTTAACAACTTCAAGCGCAATGGAGTTTGGACGCTGGTGCCTCGTCCCAAGCAAAATGTTGTGGGAACCAAGTGGGTGTTCCGCAACAAACAAGACGAGCACGGAGTGGTGACAAGGAACAAGGCTCGACTTGTGGCAAAAGGTTATGCCCAAGTCGCAGGTTTGGACTTTGAGGAGACTTTTGCTCCTGTGGCTAGGCTAGAGTCCATTCGTATCTTGCTAGCATATGCCGCTCACCATTCTTTCAGGTTGTACCAAATGGATGTGAAGAGCGCGTTCCTCAACGGGCCAATAAAGGAGGAAGTGTACGTGGAGCAACCCCCTGGCTTCGAGGATGAGCGGTACCCCGACCACGTGTGTAAGCTCTCTAAGGCGCTCTATGGACTTAAACAAGCCCCAAGAGCATGGTATGAATGCCTTAGAGATTTCTTACTTGCTAATGCTTTCAAGGTTGGGAAAGCCGATCCAACTCTTTTCACTAAGACTTGTAATGGTGATTTGTTTGTGTGCCAAATTTATGTCGATGACATAATATTTGGTTCTACTAATCAAAAGTCTTGTGAAGAGTTTAGCAGGGTGATGACGCAGAAATTCGAGATGTCGATGATGGGCGAGTTGAACTACTTCCTTGGGTTCCAAGTGAAGCAACTCAAGGACGGCACCTTCATCTCCCAAACGAAGTACACACAAGATCTGCTGAAGCGGTTTGGGATGAAGGACGCCAAGCCCGCAAAGACTCCGATGGGAACCGACGGACACACCGACCTCAACAAAGGAGGTAAGTCCGTTGATCAAAAAGCATACCGGTCAATGATAGGATCTCTACTTTATTTATGTGCTAGTAGACCGGATATTATGCTTAGCGTATGCATGTGTGCTAGATTTCAATCCGATCCTAAGGAGTGTCACTTGGTGGCGGTGAAGCGAATTCTTAGATATTTAGTCGCTACGCCTTGCTTCGGGATCTGGTATCCAAAGGGGTCTAACTTTGACTTGATTGGGTACTCAGATTCCGACTATGCTGGATGTAAGGTCGATAGGAAGAGTACATCGGGGACGTGCCAATTCTTAGGAAGGTCCCTGGTGTCATGGAACTCTAAGAAACAAACCTCCGTTGCCCTATCCACCGTTGAGGCCGAGTATGTTGCCGCAGGTCAGTGTTGCGCGCAACTACTTTGGATGAGGCAAACCCTCAGGGACTTTGGCTACAATCTGAGTAAAGTCCCACTCCTATGTGACAATGAGAGTGCTATCCGAATAGCGGAAAATCCTGTTGAGCACAGCCGCACAAAGCACATAGACATCCGGCATCACTTTTTGAGAGACCACCAGCAAAAGGGAGATATCGAAGTGTTTTATGTTAGCACCGAGAACCAGCTAGCCGATATCTTTACCAAGCCTTTAGATGAGAAGACCTTTTGCAGGCTGCGTAGTGAGCTAAATATCTTAGATTCGCGGAACTTGGATTGAAATATAGCATACATGTATTTATGCCTTTGATCATATTCATTCTGCACTTTGTTGCTTATTATGGTGCTCAAGTTGTACAAACACTCCCTGGACCTCACAAGTCCGTTGCAAAGTGATGCACATGTTTAGGGGGAGATGTGTTGCAACTTGACCCTTTGAGACTAACCATATGCTTGAGTTTGTTTGATTTAGTCTCAAAGGAGAATTGAAAGGGAAAAGGTGGACTTGGATCATGCAAGACTTCCACTGCACTCCGATGAGAGGGTAACTTATTCCAAGTCCATCTCTGAACTCTTATTGCCATTTGCTCTTAATTGAAGATTTTGGTGAGGCAATGGGGTTAAAGGGCCACAATTGATCCCGTTTTGGTGCTTGATGCCAAAGGGGGAGAAAATAAAGGCCAAAGCAATAAATGGATCAGCTACCACTTGAGAGATTTTGAAAATAGTAGAATAGAGTTTTTGATTTGATTTGTCAAAATTCTTAAGTTGTCTCTCTTGTCAAAAGTTGGCTTCTTGTGGGGAGAAGTATTGATTATGGGAAAAAAGGGGGAGTTTTTGAAATCCTTGATCAATCTCTTTTTGAATGACTCTCTTTATGCTTAAACATGTGTGTTTAACTTAGAGATAGAGATTTGTGTTTGAGTTGCAAAAAACAAACCAAGTGGTGGCAAAGGATGATCCATATATGCCAAAATTGATTCAAAATAAATTTAAGTGTTATTTGAATTGAGTTTGCACTTGTTCTAGTGGCTTTATGTTGTGTTGGCATAAATCACCAAAAAGGGGGAGACTGAAAGGGAAATGTGCCCTTGGGCCATTTCTAAGTATTTTGGTGATTGAGTGCCAACACATGTGCTTAATTGTGAATTTATGTACATGGATGAACAAGGTGCAAATCATGAGATAAAGGTATGTTTCTAAGCCTTAGTACATTTGTTTTGTGGACTAACATATTTGTCTAAGTGTTAGAAACAGAAAGAAGAAAAAGAGAAAAGGGGAGAGAAAGACTTGGCTGTGTGCAGCCAAGGCTCAGCTCGGTCTGGAGCACCGGACTGTCCGGTGTGCACCGGACAGTGTCCGGTGCGCCAGGCCAACTCGGCGCGAACTGGCCGCTCTCGGGAATTCGCCGACGGCGTACGGCTAAAATTCACCGGACTGTCCGGTGTGCACCGGACTGTCCGGTGAGCCAACGGTCGGCCAGGGCCAACGGTCGGCCGCGCAATCCGCGCGGGACACGTGGCCGAGCCAACGGTCGGAAGACGGCACCGGACTGTCCGGTGTGCACCGGACTGTCCGGTGCGCCAACGGCTCTCAGATCTCCGCCGGTCTGCAACGGTCGGGAAGCGCTGGATAAGGAAAGAAATCGGTCACCGGACATGTCTCAACGGCTCCTAGCTGCCTTGGGGCTATAAAAGGAGCCCCTAGGCGTATGGAGGAGACACACAAGCAACTCTTGAGCATTCTTGATCATCCACACAAGTTCTTTGCGCATTCGTTTGTGATTCTAAGTGATTCGAGCTCTGTTCTAGTGTGAACTCTGAGATAGTCATTCGAGCTCGAGTCTTGGCCGTGTGTGTGCGCTTTTGTTGTGGATTTGTGTGTGTTGCTTCCCTCCCTTACTCTGTGCTTTCTTTGTGATCATATACTTGTAAGGGCAAGAGACTCCAATTTGTGGAGATTCCTTGCAAACGGGATAGTGAAAGGAAAAGCAAAACAACGTGGTATTCAAGTGGGTCTTTGGACCGCTTGAGAGGGGTTGATTGCAACCCTCGTCCGTTGGGACGCCACAACGTGGAAGTAGGCAAGCATTGGCTTGGCCGAACCACGGGATAAACCACTGTGTCCCTCTGTGCTTGATTCTTGTGGTATTGTGTTTTGTTGAGACTTCACCTTAGCCACTTGGCATTAATCGTGCTAACGCTTAACAAGTTTTTGTGGCTTAAGTTTGAAGTTTTTACAGGATCACCTATTCACCCCCCCCCCTCTAGGTGCTCTCACATCCTCGACTCAACCCGAGGTGCCCTCGGCCCCCGAGGGCGAGGCGCTGCACGTCGAGGGGGAGCAAAGCGGGGTCACGCCTGATCAGAACTGGCGGACCCCGTACCTGCAATATCTCCACCGAGGAGAACTACCCTCCGACCGAGCCGAAGCTCGGCGGGTGGCGCGGCGCGCCAAGTCGTTCGTCTTGCTGGGTGATGAGAAGGAGCTCTACCACCGCAGCCCCTCTGGCATCCTCCAGCGATGCATCTCCATCGCCGAAGGTCAGGAACTCCTGCAAGAGATACACTCGGGGGCTTGCGGCCATCACGCAGCGCCTCGAGCCCTTGTCGGGAATGCTTTCTGGCAAGGCTTCTACTGGCCGACGGTGGTGGCCGACGCCACTAGAATTGTCCGCACCTACGAAGGGTGCCAGTTCTACGCAAGGCAGACCCACCTGCCCGCTCAGGCTCTGCAGACGATACCCATCACCTGGCCTTTTGCTGTGTGGGGTCTGGACCTCGTTGGCCCCTTGCAGAAGGCACCCGGGGGCTACACGCACCTGCTGGTCGCCATCGACAAATTCTCCAAGTGGATCGAGGTCCGACCCCTGAACAGCATCAGGTCCAAGCAGGCGGTGGCGTTCTTCACCAACATCATCCATCGCTTCGGGTCCCGAACTCCATCATCACCGACAACGGCACCCAGTTCACCGGCAGAAAGTTCCTGGACTTCTGCGAGGATCATCACATCCGGGTGGACTGGGCCGCCGTGGCTCACCCCATGTCAAATGGGCAAGTAGAGCGTGCCAACGGCATGATTCTACAAGGGCTCAAGCCTCGGATCTACAACAACCTCAACAAGTTCGGCAAGCGATGGATGAAGGAACTCCCCTCGGTGGTCTGGAGTCTGAGGACAACGCCAAGTCGAGCCACGGGCTTCACGCCGCTCTTCCTAGTCTATGGGGCCGAGGCCGTCTTGCCCATAGACCTGGAATACGGCTCCCCGAGGGCGAGGGCCTACACCGACCAAAGCAACCAAACTAGCCGAGAAGACTCGCTGGACCAGCAGGAGGAGGCTCGGGACAGGGCCTTACTACACTCGGCGCGGTACCAGGAGTCCCTGCGACGCTACCACGCCCGAGGGGTCCGGTCCCGAGACCTCCAGGCGGGCGACCTGGTGCTTCGGCTGCGGCAGGACGCCCGAGGGCGGCACAAGCTCACGCCCCCCTGGGAGGGGCCGTTCGTCATCGCCAAAGTTCTGAAGCCCGGAACATACAAGCTGGCCAACAGTCAAGGCGAGATCTACGGCAACGCTTGGAACATCCAACAGCTACGTCACTTCTACCCTTAAGATGTTTTCAAGTTGTTCATATATCTCGCGCCCAGCAAAAGTTTAGTCGTCAAGGAAGGGTCGGCCTCGCCTCGGCAAAGCCCGACCCTCACTCGGGGGCTAAAAGGGGGGGAACCCCCTCTGCGTCGAAATTTTCCTCGAAAAAAGATCTTTTCTGCGAGAAGGTCTTTCCGGCTGTTTGACTACTTCGAAAGTGGATCCTGAAAATGACGGAGTACACATAAGCAGCCAAGGCTGATCGAGCCGAGGGACTCCTACGCCTTCGGGATACGGATACCTCACTCATCACCTTCTGCGATAAGTAACTCACGTTCGGATAAGTGATCCCGCGGACCGAACAAGTCTTCACGTTCGGAAGCTCTTCTGCCGAAGCGATTTCTCGAGCCTTCTCGACTGCGTCGGGAACAGAGCCCCATGGACGGGTAAGAGTGCGCGTAAGCGGCAAGGCTGACCGAGCCGAGGGACTCCTACGCCTCCGGGATACGGATACCTCACTCGTCACCTTCCGCGAGAAGCAACTCTCGCTCGCACAAACATTTCTGTTACCAACAAAAGGGTCCAGATACTCGAAACAAGAGGAAAGGAGACGCGGCTTTACAACACGGCGAGGGTGTGTTTTGGCCTTGGCGGCCGCAGGAAACACACGCTACAAGACAATCCGATCCTGCAGGCTTGGATCTTGACGGCTGAATGGAGCAGCAGCACCCTCGGCATCGATGACACCTTCGGCGAAGTCCGACCTAGCCTCGGACGACGACGCGGTCCGAAGATCTCCACTCTGAAGGACGACGTCATCGCCATGCCCGGGCCATCGCTACCAGGGTCTTCTCGGGAATCCGGCCCGAGCAGGCGGCTCGGCCGGTCACACCGGGGCCTCGGCCAGCTGTCCTCCAAGGACGTCAGCCCGACCCGAGGCCTCGGCTAGTCAATTCCGGCGTCGGTCCCGCTAACAGACGACCCGGCCAGGCTCCAGTCAACCAGGTTTTCTTTTCGAGCCAACTCTGCCTCTGTTCATGTTGACGCTGCTACCCCTGGCCTCGGCTCATCGAAGAGCGGCCGAGGGGTTCCTTTAATTAAGCTAGAGAAGCCTCGGACAACAAGGCCGACCGAGCCGAGGGACTCCTACGCCTCCGGGATACGGATACCTCACTCGTCACCTTTACACGGGGCGACTCACGCTTGGTGAAGCGATTCAGACAGCCAACAGGCGAGTCTTAGTGCTCAAAAATGAGGAAAAAACACGGCTCCGTGCCGAAAATACATACATGTTCGGGCCCCGACAGCCACAATGAACAAAAACACTGGCATTCGAGGTGCCATTACAAACGGAACTCCGGTTCCACCTCCGCAGGTACGAGCAACCCCACGCGATTGGGGGGCCTGCGGAGCAACAGAAGGCCGACGGGTGGCTCTCCGTCGCCCGTTCCGGCAACAGCAACGGTGACCTCCGCCCCGGGCGGCGAAGCAGCTTCAACAGCGGCTTCCGGACGGGCGCTACGGCACGGGGGCTCTCGTTCACCGAGGACGAGAACCAGCCATTCAGGCCGGAAGACAGAGGCCCAGGGGTGCGGCCGGAGTTGGCAATCTCATTGACAGAGAAGCCTTCTCCGGCTGCCACCACCTCAGCACCGCGCCAGCGGGCGCCAGACGCCTCGAAGCGCGCCGGCAGGTCCTCGCCCTCGCCGGAGCCACCCAGAACATGAGCGCCGCCCTCGCGGCACGCGACGTGCTGGGCGACCCACTGATGCAGCTGTCGGCGCGAGGAAGGCCTGGACACGGTCGGATGGAGGACGGAATGCTGCACCCTGGCTGAGCAGCGGCGGTCCGCCTACCCCGGCATGCCTGGGGAAGGCCTCCGCGGAGCTGGTAGATGCCTTTCTCCCCTAGACGCTGGGGGAGGAAAAGGGTTACCAACCCACGCGGAGGCGGCCTCCCGACTCGGCACACTCCCCTCCCCAGCCTTGGTGATGAAAATCCTTGAGGCTGAGGGAAGGGCAGAGGCCGCGACCCGGCTCGCTTCCCCCCACCATCAAACTAGAGGTCACCATCTTGGGTGACCGCCAGTGGAGGGGTGCAGCCGGGCTGCGTGATGAAAATCCTTGAAGCCGAACGATGGCTGAAAGGTGCCAACTCCCACGGAGTTGTGTTCCCCCAACGACGAGCCGGAAAGACGGCGGATCTCCCCCATCCGGGGGCTTGGAAGGTGGAAAGACACGATGCATAAGGGAGCGCGAAGACATGGTCTCCTTCCAAGGGGGTCACCCTCCTTTTAAAGGCGGATCTCCCTACTTGCGTCCCCAGCCATCACGGGCTGAGTCTTCTCCAACACACTCCAAAGTCCTCCCCTACGGCGCGGGGGCTGGGTCCCACACGTCAAGCAAGCTGACTCAGAGCAGAAGAAGCCAAACCGCCGCGCGCGGTGCGTACAACCGCCCAGCGGTTACAAGCGACCCTCCACTTTTGCCCAGACCAGCGGGCGAAAGGGCGGGCAGCCGTGCAGGCGGCATGCAACCGCGCGAAGTGGGCGCACTTCTCCGACTCTCAACACGCCCGGCACGGAGGCCCAGGCCCACGCGTCATGCAACCGGTGCGCCGGTTGCTACGTGTGAGTAACTGCATCGCCACCTGCGCCACCACCGCGCCTCCTCGACTACGGAACCAATACCGCGATTCGAGGCCACCCAGCGGCTCCAGCCTGGCGCGACGGTCAATACGGCCAAAGACGGGCCGGCAGTAATGGCGGTGGCAGGCGGGCAGGTGCAGCGGTCACGTCGTCAGCCAAGCTTACGTCCCATCCGGGGGCAGCGAGAGAACCCTCTCTCACGGCGTGAAGGCAACGCGCCCGTGACCCGTTCCTCGAACGGCTCACGCACGCGCAACGGCTACCCTGCGAACCACTCGCCCTGTCGCATCAACTCCGTGGCGGGACATGCGGCGCCTCTGGTAGGAGAAGCGAGCGACGCTTCGCCTTCGCCGTAATGACCGCGTCAAAAAAAAGGTATGCTGCATCGTTCGATTCCGTATCCTTTTCTGTTTTTCCTCTTTCTCTCTCTTGCAACAGGGACCGGGAAACGGGGATACCTCGAAAAGGATCCTTCCCCGAGAAGGAACCAGGCTCCGAGCCCCCTTACTGATCAGAGGTTCGAAGGCAGGCCCCCCGGAAGGGTTCAACAGCCGCCTCAGATCGCGTGGGCCCCGCACCCACTACTGGTAAGAGGTTCGAAGGCTGGCCCCTCGAAAGGGTTCCACGGCCGCCTCAGGCTGCTCGGGCTCCGTGCCCATTACTGATCAGGGGTTCGAAGGCTGGCCCCCGAAGGGTTCACAGCCGCCTCAGACGCCGAGCGAGGGATGACCATGGGTACGTTCGATACATAACCGAGGCTCGGGCTGCGCTCCCGAGGTACCCTAGGACATTTCCGAGACCAGCGGGAACGATCTTGTAACAGAATCCCATCAGAGGGAGGCATCGAGCCCTCGGACCCCGTCACCAGGGGACCGGGTCTGGCAGATCACCCGCAGGTACTTTTGGGCGTGCCTCTGGGCCCCTAGCCGACCCCTAACGAACGGGGCACGGACGTCAACTCGGATTACCCGCTTGCAGCTCATCGGAGACACCATGTTCGGCGCCCATCGAGGGCAACATGGCGCTTTCCCCCCCCCTCCTCCTTGCGGAAAGGCGACGCAGGGGCGTATGTAAAAAAGCCGAGTCTACCCCTGACTGCCCTCTCGCTCTATGCAGAGGCTCGGGGGCTGCTCTCACGAACCCGGCTCCGGCCGAACCGTTGACAGCGTCAACATACCAGCCCGAGAACTTGGGACCCGACCGTACACCCGGTCTACGGCCAGCTCGCATGAGGGAACGACCAGACCAGCCGAAGCACTACGTGAGGCAGTAAGACCTCGAAGGAGTGAAACCACTCCTCCGAGGCCTCGGGGGCTACACCCGGCGGGTGCGCTCGCGCGCACCCACCGGAACAAAAGCGCAACCGAGATAGGCTGGTCCCCTTGCAAGAAAGTGCGACGAAAGCCTCCAAGCGAGTGCAAACACTCCCTTTGAGGCTCGGGGGCTACTGTCGGGGACCATAATTAGGGGTACCCTCAAGGCTCCTAATTCTCAGCTGGTAACCCCCATCAGCACAAAGCTGCAAAGGCCTGATGGGTGCGATTAAGTCAGGGATCAGTCCATTCAAGGGACTCGATCACGCCTCACCCGAGCCTGGCCTCGGACAAGGGCAGCCGACCCCGGAGGATTTCCATCTCACCCGAGGCCCCCCTTCAGCGGCGAACATGTTTCCGGCTCGCCCGAGGCCCTGCCTTCGCCAAGAAGCAACCCTGACCAAATCGCCGCACCGACCGACCAAATCGCAGGGGCATTTAATGCAAAGGTGGCCTAACACCTTTATCCTGACGCACGCCCCCAGCCGGCAGAGCCGAAGTGACCGCCGTCACTTCGCCGCTCCGCTGGCCGACCTGACAGAAGGACAGCGCCGCCTGCGCCACTCCGACTACGTTGCCACTTGGCAGAGTGAAACTGACAGGCAGTCAGGCCTAGCCAAAGGCACCATAGGAAGCTCCGCTCCACCCGACCCAGGGCTCGGACTCGGGCTAAGTCCCGGAAGACGGCGAACTCCGCCCGACCCAGGGCTCGGACTCGGGCTAAGTCCCGGAAGACGGCGAACTCCGCCCGACCCAGGGCTCGGACTCGGGCTAAGTCCCGGAAGACGGTGAACTCCGCCCGACCCAGGGCTCGGACTCGGGCCAAGTCCCAGAAGACGACGATCTCCGCCTCGCCCGACCCAGGGCTCGGACTTGGGCTCGGCCCCAGAAGACGACGAACTCCACTTCGCCCGACCCCAGGGCTCGGACTCCGCCCCGGCACCAGCCGGCGATCTCCGCCTCGCCCGAACCTGGGGCTCGGACCCGACCTTGGCCACGGAAGACGGACTCGACCTCGGCTTCGGAGGAGCTTCCACATCGCCCAACCTAGGGCGTAGACCAGCCACGTCAACAGGAGGCGCCATCATCACCCTACCCCGAGCTGACTCGGGCCGCAGGGAACAAGACCGGTGTCCCATCTGGCTCGCCCCGCCAGATAGGCAATGATGGCGCCCTGCATACTCTGTGACGACGGCGGCTCTCAGCCCCCTTACGGAAGCAAGAGGACGTCAGCAAGGATTCAACCGCTCCGACAACTGTCCCTCCGCCAGGCTCCATCGCTCCTCCGACGGCCACGACATCACACCAGTTGGGTGCCAAAATCTCTCCGGCTGCCACAACGGCATGTACTCAGGGCGCTAGCTCTCCTCCGCTAGACACGTAGCACTCTGCTACACCCCCCATTGTACACCTGGATCCTCTCCTTGCGCCTATAAAAGGGAGGACCAGGGCCCTCTTAGAGAAGGTTGGCCGCGCGGGGACGAGGACGAGACACGCGCTCGCTTGGAGCCGCTCGCTCCCTCTCCCGCGTGGACGCTTGTAACCCCCTACTGCAAGCGCACCCGACCTAGGCGCGGGACGAACACGAAGGCCGCGGGATTCCCACCTCTCTCACGCCGGTCTCCGGCCGCCTCGCTCTCCCCCCTTCGCGCTCGCCCTCGCGCTCGACCCATCTGGGCTGGGGCACACGGCGACATTCACTCGTCGGCTCAGGGACCCCCCGGTCTCGGAACGCCGACAGCAAGTGTATTTGCTAGATGTAACCCTCAAGCCCCCAAGTAATCTGTGAGTATTTCTTAGGTTTATTTTTGTAGATGGTGGTGTGTTCACAGCCCTTGAGGCTAGGCTTTCTGATGGTTGGTCTAGTCCTGTGAATGAAGCGAGTGTGCGCTTAGTTAATGGCGGAGTTGGACGTGGCCACTTGGTTGTAGTCTTTATGTTTGCATGCATTCCCTCTCGAAAAGGTTCTTTGGTCCCTTTGAGGGGAGGGCTACCCACAACTGACCTAGTAGGTGTGGTGTGGGTGATCGTCGAGCTACTAACGGGTAGTCCAAGCATGATTCGACCACCCTCCAGTAGGGTCTGATCTTGGCGAGTGGTCCCGCTAGGGAGCTCGGCCCACTGGGGGCATCACACTAAGTCCTTCCTTACTCGACCCTATTTTGGCTTTGGTTAGTTTGTTCGACCAAAGGGGGTCTATGACCACTAAAAGTCGCCCCTAGAAGGGAGTGAATAGGCGAAATCTGAAAATTATAAACTTTGAACACAAACTTCACCCAGGGTTAGGATTAGAAATAAGTAATAACGAAATTGAAGTGTGAAAGAGAGTTATTCTTGCTATAAGTTGCTCAATCAATTACAGATGACTTTGGGAGCTAACTCAAAAGATTGTGATCAAGAGAACTTAGAGAGAGGGAAGAGGAAGAATCAAATCGTAAGGTAATGACCAACACAAATGAACACAACGATTTGTTTCCCTAGGTTCGGTTCCAATGAACCTACTCTCCGTTGAGGAGGCCATGAAGGTCGGGTCTTTTCAACTCTTTCCCTCTCTCAATCGATCACTTAGACCGGTTGAATGCTTCTTATTCTTAATCTCAAGGATCACTAAGACCCCGTAAGGACCACCACACACTTAGGTGTCTCTTGCTAGCTTTACAATTCACTAGAGAGTTTAGAAGGAGATGAAGAAAGCACGATTAAAAGCCAAGCAACAAGAGCAACAAGAATAGACATAAAATCACACTCTCTCAAGTCACTAATCACTAATGATCACTAGTCACAATTATGGCACTTGAAGAGATTTGGAAGCTTGAATGTGTCCTTGGGTGAAATGCTTGCTCTTGTATTCAATGAGAGTGAATGAGAGGCTTGGATGGATTGAATGGAGGTGGTTGGGGTTGTATTTATAGCCACCAACCACTTTCTAGCCGTTGCCTCCTTTCTACCAACCATGGACGGTCCACGCCCGTGGTTCGGACGGTCTGCCCCTACACATCAACGGTTGAAATCGCAACGGTCAGCAGTAACGGCTATATCAACGGCTACAAGTGCATTAAATGCGTCGTCAGATGTCAGACACAGCAGTTACGGACGCCCCGCAAGGACGCTAAAATGCATTTTACCGAACCCGTCACCTTCGAGTTATTCAACGAGCAGACGGTCCGTGCCTGAGGGCAGATAATCTGAGCTTGGTCCCAGACGGTGCTCTCTTCTCATTTGGATAGTCTGCAGTGTAAACACGTGTTTTGCATAGTTCCTGTCCGAAGCTCACCTTGATGTCACGGACGGTCCACACATAGGTGAATTTTCCAAAAAGCTTCTCCTGTCCGGAATAATCTACGGTATTTCAGACAATCGTCTTAGAATTGATATAGATGAACTTTATGCACCTCAGAAATGATCAACTAGGCAAACTAGTTAATCCATAAGATTTGTGCTTGCCAAGTTGTTGCAGCTGCCGCTGTCAATAATGATGCTAATGAAACGTTCTTGCACAACAACTTTGGTATGGAACAAGGTGTGGCGCTGGTGCTGCTCGGGTTGTGAAACCTGCGTGCTGAGTAAGTGTTGCGTAGCAAGACTCTCATACTTATCAGCATCCATGGCATCCACATGTTCTTCTTAGGTTTCTGCAATGTCAGTGGCAAGCATAGCATATATGGTTTCTTCAGAATTTCTAGCTGAAGAATACTCACCATTGTCACGTATAATCATTGTGCGCTTATTAGGGCAGCCCCGTATCACGTGACCAAACCCTTTACAACGATGAAATTGAATATCCTTGGTGCGTCCAGAGAAAGAGGCACCCTTTGTTTCTAAAGTTGGCACTAGACCTTTTTGCTATGGCCTTGTCACATGGAGTGCTGCTAGATGACGAAGGCGCTGCTACTGGTGACACGACAACAATCCTAGGGGCGGAGTGGGATGACGTGGTGCGACCTACAAAAGTGTTAGCTTGTGTCCTCGCATGTCGTCCCTACACTTCACATTCAGCTTTACAAGCAAAATGGAATAAACAAGTAATATTAGTGTACTCCTTATAATCATACACATCCTGAATGTCACAGTTTAAACCACCCAAAAAGTGTGCCATAGTAGCGTCATTGTTCTCAATTAAACCACAACGAATCATACTAATTTGTATCTCCTAATAGTACTCCTCAACAGAGTGTGTGCCTTGTTTTAGATGCAGTAGTTTATTAAACAAACCGCGAGCATAGTATGAGGGAACAAATCTGTGGCGCATAAGGACTTTTAAAGCATCCCAAGTGGTAGGAATTTCGGTGGGATGTTTGTTGCAGTGTTCACGCCACCAAATAGAAGCAAAATGGCTAAACTCACTAGTAACAACTCTAACTTGTGTAGGAAAAGCATGACATGCAAATTTTTTATCAATAGCAAGTTCCCACTCAAGATAAGCATCAAGATTATATGTATCATTAAATTCAGGTATAGTGAGTTTAATCTTAGAGGAAAAGTCATCCTGGTTACGTACCACACGACGAGGGTCGTGACGGTGACAACGGGACTGATCATTGTTCTCGGTGTCGCCACCATAATTAGTGTTACCATGTAGCTCACCAAGCTACTAGGACAACTCCTCTAGTTGTGTCATGATGGTGTCGAGTGTGGTGTTGGTGGTGGCTTGGGCTATTCATAATTCTAGGAGCGTCGTACCGGCTTCAATTTGTGCTATTTCAAGTGGACCAAGGCGCTCGTTGGTAATATGAATGCCTTCAGCAAGGCAATCAAGGTGTAGGCGCATTTGTCGCTCAAAATGTTGTATGATGCCTTTGGTACGAGGGGACTTTGGCATGCCGTTTTTATCGTCGTGATCCCCCAAAGGTCCTACCATAGTTAGTGCAAAGACAAGAGAACAAGGAACAAAATAGAATGTCCTACAGCTAGTGGAATGGGTTGTGGAATAGGGCGCTCAAACTAAGAATTGTTATCAAGGTTTTAGTCATTTCTTACCTAGCCAACAGGGGTGACCAGCAACCAGCGGTGCAACCACGAAGCTTGGATAGAGCGATTGCCAGAGGACATAATCTGCACGCTATAGATGTTTGTGGAGTTGTAGGAAGGCTACACTTTAGAACAAGGGTTAGCACAATCACTCAGCAAATGTAAAATTGAATTAGGGTGCAAACACGTAGCTAATGCTGCTAGAACCAAGTAAAACCGAACAGAACAAGGCAAGGAGGGGCATGAAAGGGGAGGCGTGCAAAGGTTGAAAGGGTGCACCAAATCCGTTGTTGGAAAGATGGCACACAAGATAGGATGGTGCTGCTTTCCAAAATCGAGGAGGCTGAATTGGAAAAACTTGCCACACCAAATCTCTAAACAAGGAAAGATGGGGGCACAAACTAGGGTGGGTTGTTTTCCAAAATTAACGATGCTGAATCAAGACTCTTGGGTGCACCAAATCCCTGAACAAGGAAAGAAGGGTCGCACAAGCTACAGTGGCTGTTTTCTAAAAACAAAGATGCTAGGCGCCCACTAAATCTGATTGCAGGTTTGGCTGCCAAACACAACAATGCTAATTAAGGAAATGGGGTACGCTAATTTTTGGTTGTCTTCTTTCATTTTCCTTCTTTCTTCTTTTTTGATATATTTTTTGTAACGTGCCTTTTGTGTTTTTTTCCTTTTTTTGATAACCAGATCTGGTGCCCCAAAGTGTTCCAATCAGCAAGACTGAAAATGTGCTAATGAACAAGCAGGAAGGAAAAGAAGACGTGGGCGTATGAACGGAAGAAGAATGGTGGGGAACGACTGACGTGGGATGTACGAACGAAAGAAACGGCGGTGACAACGGAACTACGAGGCAACTAGCAACACTTGACGCAAATGCACACAAATTCAACAACTCAAGATTACCGAAAGAAAAGTGCAAGGCCAAATGGTTCTGGGACAAGGTTCCAGCCTAAATTTTTTTGTAACTTTTCTGATGGACGTTGGGACAATGAATAACTATCAAACTAAGGGATAAAACTCGATAAAACTCACTGAGCAACCTAAACATTTGATACCACTTGATAGAGCTGGAGTGCCCGACCTTTCAGTGAGGTGGATAATTTGATTGGTGGAGGAGGTGACTCTCGCGATCCGACTACGAACGAACAGGTCGTGGCGCCTTAACAATCGTAGAACCAACTCCAAATGGTTATTAACCATGCTGGTGGCAAAATCAACCTGAACACAAAGTTCTATTCCTGCGAGCAATTGAAGAAACAAGCAAGAACAAGATATAGGTAAAACTGAATATCAATCACTCACGAGTTGGGGTTCACTAGGCTGTCCACAGGTGGTCGTAGAGCACAACTGCAGTACAAAAAGTTTACATGATGGCTAAAACTATCAAAGAAAACCCAACTCTAGGAGGGGGCGCAACCCCTAGTTAAATAGGGAGTAGGAGGTGGCGTCCAGCCTTCCCACAAGGCAGGGAATAGGCGCCCAATCAGCCACACAATCTCATGCCCACAAGGCAGGGAATAGGCGCCCAATAAGCCACAATCTCCTTCCCACAAGGCAGGGAATAGGCGCCCAACCAACCACCTCCTTGATCCCCATTCCTTATTTAGGTGGCACAGTACCTTATTGATTATTTCTTTTCAAAACTAAAAGATAGATAGGTGGCACATCACCTAGACTTTAATCTGGATAGACTCGCCATGAGCATAGATGGCGCATGCACTTTAGGAAAGATATGGTCCTTCATTATTCAGAATCACCATGAAGTTTAATTCACGTGCACGAGCTCGAGTGAGTGGTCCTAGTGGCGGTCGTGCTGGTCTAGTTGGAGTAGTCGTTCCTTTGTTAGGGTTGATGTCCTCATCAAGCTATGTAACAAAGGATTTACTGTGAAGTCCCTTTACACCAAATATATAGAAGTAATCTTGAGAAAGTGCCTTTTATGTTCATCTAGAAGGTGAAAATACCACAAAGAATCAAAGTGTTTCTGTCGTTAGTTCTAAAAAACATAATATTATCAAAAGAAAACCTGAGAACCAGGAAATGGCAGGGGGGAACTGAATGTGTTTGGTGTGGGACTTTTGAATCAAAAAATCATATTTTTTTATTATCGAGTGGCTCATTTTACTTGGAGAGTAATTCAAATTACTCTAAACATTCATAACTGCCCGAGAAACTCAGAAATATTGTTTGAGGAATGGCTTTATAATCATAAGATTAAGGAAAGAAACCTTTTAACCATTGGATGTGGTGCAGTCATGTGGACCATGTGGAAGATTAGAAATGATGTGTTTTAATGACAAAGTTGATTCTAACCCTGCTAATGTATTTCTTCTGATCTTTAATCCAGAAAGAGACAGCAAGAAAGAAGCTGGAAATAGGAAACATGCTCATCGGAAGAATTGCTAAGGGCTTGTTCGGTTTTACACCAATCCATATGGATTGAGGGAGTTTCAATCCCCAGTAAGTCAAAATCTCTTCCAATTCGTATCAATCCCCTCCAATCCGTATGAATTGAAAATAAACGAATAAGCCATAAAGTGGTGTATAACCGTTAACATGGTTTTTAGATGAGCGCCAATCGACAGACGTATATTATGTAAATAAGTCGTTTTGACGTTGTAGTGCTCTTTGGTTCAGTCTACAGTGGACATCCTGCTGTTGTTTCACCTCTCTTCATTTTCCTAGACTTTAGCGGGTGGTGGATGCTAAACTGTTGGCTCATTTTTCTGATAGCCATGGTTCAACCTTATGTGTGACTAGGTGAGTGCCCGTGCGCTACAACGGGAACATATAATAACATAATAACTTATATATAAAATGTATCTTATATTGTTATAAGAAAATGTTTCATAATCTATTTGTAATCCTAGCCATACATAAATTTTGTTATTTTAATTTAGCTGTTTCACGACTACATTGCAACCATCAGTATCATGCAGACTTCAATATATGCCACGATTTGCATGGTCTCATCATTGAAGAGCACGTGTCACACCTGTCGGTAGAAGTTCCCTCGTACATTGTCAGTCATTAGGTACGCACCACCATACACGCTTGCTTTAAAAAAAGGCAAGTGTATGTGTTTACGAAGAGAATTAAAGGCATGTCGGCCAAAAGCTATCCCGACGATGGCGAGTGGTCATTGTTGTCGGTCCTCCTCTGCGTCACCTCTGGCGCCAAGATGACGCTATAGTCCTTGATATAGTAGTCGTCGAACGCGCATGACATGGCGAGTACCGATGACTCTTGGCTGGGCTGTCAAACGAAGTGCACCCCGGGCTCATCAGCGAGGTAGTACACCTAGCCGTTGCACCACCGGATGTGCTACTCCTCTACATACATCTTGTTCGAGACACTCACACAACGTCAGCAATGGTCGCCATCCCAGCGTACAAGAATTCATGGCGGTCAGTAGTGACTTACGTGGCAGGTTGAGCTTCAGGTGGATGATTGATAGTCGCCTAGAGGGGGGGTGAATAGGGCGAAACTGAAATTCTCAAAAATAAACACAACTACAAGCCGGGTTAGCGTTAGTAATAAAGAAACGAGTCCGCGAGAGTGGGCGTAAAACAAATCGCAAGCAAATAAGAGTGTGACACGAGGATTTGTTTTACCGAGGTTCGGTTCTCGCAAACCTACTCCCCGTTGAGGAGGCCACAAAGGCCGGGTCTCTTTCAACCCTTCCCTCTCTCAAACGATCCCACGGATCGAGTGAGCTTTCTCTTCTTCTCAATCAACCGGGAACAAAAACTTCCCCGTAAGGGCCACCACACAATTGGTGCCTCTTGCCTTGGTTACAATTGAGTGTTGATCTCAAGAACAAGTGAGAAAGAAAAGAATGCGATCCAAGCGCAAGAGCTCGAAAGAACACAAGCAAATCACTCTCTCTAGTCACTATGGAGTTGTGTGGAATTTGGAGAGGACTTGATCTATTTGGTGTGTCTAGAATTGAATGCTAGAGCTCTTGTAGTAGTTGAGAAGTGGAAAACTTGGATGGCAATGAATGTGGGGTGGTTGGGGTATTTATAGCCCCAACCACCAAAAATGACCGTTGCTGGAGGCTGTCTGTTCGATGGCGCACCGGACAGTCCGGTGCACACCGGACAGTCCGGTGCCCCTGCCACGTCACCATTGCCGTTGGATTCTGACCGTTGGAGCTTCTGACTTCTGGGCCCTCCTGGGTGTCCGGTGCACACCGGACATGCACTGTTTGATGTCCGGTGCACCGGTATGGGTGATCCTGGCGTCTGCGCGCGCTGCGCGCGCATTAAATGCACCGCAGGGAGCCGTTGGCGCCGCAGGGAGCCGTTGCTCCGCTGGCACACCGGACAGTCCGGTGAATTTTAGCGGAGCGGCTGCCGCGCGAACCCGAGGCTGGCGAGTTCCGGAGACCGCGCTTCCTTGGAGCACCGGACATGTCCGGTGCACACCGGACAGTCCGGTGAATTATAGCGCGCCGGCTTCCGAGAAATCCCGAGGGCGAAGAGTTTGAGTTGGAGTCCTCTGGGCGCACCGGACACTGTCCGGTGCACACCGGACAGTCCGGTGCCTCCAGCCAGAGGTGCCCTCGGTTGCCTTGCTGCTCCTCTGTTGAATCCAACACTTGGTCTTTTTATTGGCTAAATGTGAACCTTTTGCACCTGTATAACTTATGCACTAGAGTAAACTAGTTAGTCCAATATTTGTGTTGGACAATTCAACCACCAAAATTATTTAGGAACTAGGTGTAAGCCTAATTCCCTTTCAATCTCCCCCTTTTTGGTGATTGATGCCAACACAAACCAAAGCAAATATAGAAGTGCATAGTTGAACTAGTTTACATATTGTAAGTGCAAAGGTTGCTAGGAATTGAGCCAATATAAATACTTATATGATGTGCATGGATTGTTTCTTTGTTTTTGACATATTGGACCTCATTTGCACCATAAGTTGTGTTTTTGCAAACTCTTTTGTAAATTCTTTTCAAAGTCATTTTGCAAGATAGTCAAAGGTAAATGAATAAGATTTGCAAAGCATTTTCAAGATTTGAAATTTTCTTCCTTTGTTCAAATGCTTTTCCTTTGACTAAACAAAACTCCCCCTCAAATAAGGTCTCCTCTTAGTGTTCAAGAGGGTTTTAAGACATCAATTTTTGAAAATACTAGTTGCTCCCCCTTTAGAACACAAAGACATACCAATTTTGTAATTTACCAATTTAAAATCATCAAATTTATAAAATTAGGTGGTGGTGCGGTCCTTTTGCTTTGGGCTCATATTTTCTCCCCCTTTGGCATGAATCGCCAAAAACGGAATCATTAGAGCCCAATGAAGTACTTTCTCCCCCTTTGGTCATGAAATGAATGAGTGAAGATTATACCAAAGTTGGAGAGATGATGCGGAGCGACGGCGAAGGATGAGTAGTAGAGTGGAGTGGAAGCCTTTGTCTTTGCCGAAGACTCCTATTCCCTTTCAATATACCTATGACTTGGTTTGAAATTCACTTGAAAACACATTAGTCATAGCATATATAAAAGAGACATGATCAAAGGTATATTTATGAGCTATGTGTGCAAGACTAGCAAAAGAAATTCCTAGAATCAAGAATATTAAGCTCATGCCTAAGTCGGGTAAAAGATTGTTCATCAAGTGGCTTGGTAAAGATATCGGCTAATTGATCTTTAGTGTTAATGTAAGAAATCTCGATATCCCCCTTTTGTTGGTGATCCCGAAGAAAATGATACCGAATGGCTATGTGCTTAGTGCGGCTGTGCTCGACGGGATTGTCGGCCATTTTGATTGCACTCTCATTGTCACATAGCAAAGGGACTTTGGTTAATTTGTAACCGTAGTCCCGCAGGGTTTGCCTCATCCAAAGCAATTGCGCGCAACAATGGCCTGCGGCAATATACTCGGCTTCGGCGGTAGAAAGAGCGACCGAATTTTGCTTCTTTGAAGCCCAAGACACCAAGGATCTTCCCAAGAACTGGCAAGTCCCCGATGTGCTCTTCCTATTAATCCTACACCCCGCCCAATCGGCATCCGAATAACCAATCAAATCAAAAGTGGATCCCCGAGGGTACCAAAGCCCAAACTTAGGAGTAAAAGCCAAATATCTCAAGATTCGTTTCACGGCCGTAAGGTGTGATTCCTTAGGGTCGGCTTGGAATCTTGCACACATGCAAACGGAAAGCATAATGTCCGGTCGAGATGCACATAAATAAAGCAATGAACCAATCATCGACCGGTATACCTTTTGATCCACGGACTTACCTCCCGTGTCGAGGTCGAGATGCCCATTTGTTCCCATGGGTGTCTTGATGGGCTTGGCATCCTTCATTCCAAACTTGCTTAGAATGTCTTGAGTATACTTCGTTTGGCTAATGAAGGTGCCTTCTTGAAGTTGCTTGACTTGGAATCCTAGGAAATACTTCAACTCCCCCATCATTGACATCTCGAATTTTTGTGTCATGATCCTACTAAATTCTTCACATGTAGATTTGTTAGTAGACCCAAATATGATATCATCAACATAAATTTGGCATACAAACAAATCATTGTCAAGAGTTTTAGTGAACAAAGTAGGATCGGCTTTGCCGACTTTGAAGCCATTTGCAATAAGGAAATCTCTAAGGCATTCATACCATGCTCTTGGGGCTTGCTTGAGCCCATAAAGCGCCTTAGAGAGCCTATAAACATGGTTAGGGTGCTCACTGTCTTCAAAGCCGGGAGGTTGCTCAACATAGACCTCCTCCTTGATTGGTCCATTGAGGAAGGCACTCTTCACGTCCATTTGATAAAGCTTGAAGCCATGGTAAGTAGCATAGGCTAATAATATGCGAATTGACTCAAGCCTAGCTACGGGTGCATAGGTTTCACCAAAATCCAAACCTTCGACTTGTGAATACCCCTTGGCCACGAGTCGAGCTTTGTTCCTTGTCACCACACCATGCTTGTCTTGCTTGTTGCGGAAGACCCACTTGGTTCCTACAACATTTTGGTTAGGACGTGGAACTAAGTGCCATACCTCGTTCCTCGTGAAATTGTTGAGCTCCTCTTGCATCGCCATCACCCAATCCGAATCTTGAAGTGCTTCCTCTATCCTGTGTGGCTCAATAGAGGAAACAAAAGAGTAATGTTCACAGAAATGTGCAACACGAGATCGAGTAGTTACCCCCTTATGAATGTCGCCGAGGATGGTGTCGACGGGGTGATCTCGTTGTATTGCTTGGTGGACTCTTGGGTGTGGCGGCCTGGGTTGTTCATCCTCCTTGTCTTCATTATTTGCATCTCCCCCTTGATCGTTGCCGTCATTTTGAGGTGGCTCATCTTCTTGATCTTCTTGTTCAACATCTTGAGCCTCATCCTCAACTTGAGTTGGTGGAGATACTTGCGTGGAGAAGGATGGTTGATCTTGTGCATTTGGAGGCTCTTCGGATTCCTTAGGACATACATCCCCGATGGACATGTTCCTTAGCGCTATGCATGGAGCCTGTTCCTCACCTACATCATCAAGATCAACTTGCTCTACTTGAGAGCCGTTAGTCTCATCAAACACAACGTCACAAGAAACTTCAACAAGTCCTGAGGACTTGTTAAAGACTCTATATGCCCTTGTGTTTGAGTCATATCCTAGTAAAAAGCCTTCTACAGTTTTAGGAGCAAATTTAGATTTCCTACCTCTTTTGACAAGAATAAAACATTTGCTACCAAAAACTCTAAAATATGAAATATTGGGCTTTTTACCGGTTAGGAGTTCATAAGATGTCTTCTTGAGGATTCGATGAAGATATAACCGGTTGATGGCGTAGCAGGCGGTGTTGACTGCCTCGGCCCAAAACCGATCCGGTGTCTTGTACTCATCAAGCATGGTTCTTGCCATGTCCAATAGAGTTCGATTCTTCCTCTCCACTACACCATTTTGTTGTGGAGTGTAGGGAGAAGAGAACTCATGCTTGATGCCCTCCTCCTCAAGAAAGCCTTCAATTTGAGAGTTCTTGAACTCCGTCCCGTTGTCGCTTCTAATTTTCTTGATCCTTAAGCCGAACTCATTTTGAGCCCGTCTCAAGAATCCCTTTAACGTTTCTTGGGTATAAGATTTGTCCTGTAAAAAGAACACCCAAGTGAAGCGAGAATAATCATCCACAATTACAAGACAATACTTACTACCGCCGATGCTTATGTAAGCGATCGGGCCGAACAAATCCATGTGAAGGAGCTCCAGTGGCCTGTCGGTAGTCATGATGTTTTTGTGTGGATGATGGACACCAACTTGCTTCCCGGCTTGGCATGCGCTACAAATCCTGTCTTTCTCAAAGTGAACATCGGTTAGTCCCAAAATGTGTTCTCCCTTTAGAAGCTTGTGAAGATTCTTCATTCCAACATGGGCTAGTCGGCGGTGCCAGAGCCAACCCAAGTTAGTCTTAGCAATCAGGCAAGTGTCGAGTTCAGCTCTATTAAAATCTACTAAGTATAGCTGACCCTCTAACACTCCCTTAAATGCTACTGAATCATCACTTCTTCTAAAGACAGTAACACCTATATCAGTGAAAAGACAGTTGTAGCCCATTTGACATAATTGGGATACGGAAAGCAAATTGTAATCTAGAGAATCTACAAGAAAAACATTGGAAATAGTATGGTCAGGAGAAATAGCAATTTTACCCAAACCTTTGACCAAACCTTGATTTCCATCCCCGAATGTGATAGCTCGTTGGGGATCTTGGTTTTTCTCATATGAGGAGAACATCCTTTTCTCCCCGGTCATGTGGTTTGTGCACCCGCTGTCGAGTATCCAACTTGTGCCCCCGGATGCATAAACCTACAAAACAAGTTTAGTTCTTGATTTTAGGTACCCAAACGGTTTTGGGTCCTTTAGCATTAGATACAAGAACTTTGGGTACCCAAACACAAGTCTTGGAGCCCTTGTGTTTGCCCCCAACAATCTTGGCAACTACCTTGCCGGATTTGTTAGTTAAAACATAAGATGCATCAAAAGTTTTAAATGAAATGGCATGATCATTTGATGCACTAGTAGTTTTCTTTCTAGGCAACTTGGCATGGGTTGGTTGCCTAGATCTAGATGTCTCACCCTTATACATAAAAGCATGATTAGGGCCAGAGTGAGACTTCCTAGAATGAATTTTCCTAATCTTGCTCTCAGGATAGCCGGCAGGGTACAAAATGTAACCCTCATTATCCTGAGGCATGGGAGCCTTGCCCTTAACAAAGTTAGATAAGTTCTTTGGAGGGGCATTAATTTTGACATTGTCTCCCTTTTGGAAGCCAATGCCATCCTTAATGCCAGGGCGTCTCCCATTATAGAGCATGCTTCTAGCCAATTTAAATTTTTCATTTTCTAAGTCATGCTCTCTAATTTTAGCATTAAGTTGTGCTATGTGATAATTTTGTTTTTTTAATTAAGGCTAGGTGATCATGGATAGCATCAACATTAATATCTTTACATCTAGTACAAATGGAAACATGCTCAACATTAGATGTAGAGGGTTTGCAAGTTTTAAGTTCAACAACCTTAGCATGCAACATATCATTTTTAGTTCTAAGGTCGGAAATAGTAGCATTGCAAACATCAAAATCCTTAGCCTTAGCAATTAATTTCTCATTTTCATTTCTAAGGCTAGCAATGGAAACATTCAACTCATCAATCCTAGCAAGCAAATCAACATTATCATTTCTAGGATCAATGCAAACATGAGAATCAACCTTAGCAATTAATTTAACATTTTCATTTCTAAGGTTGGCAATAGTGTCATGGCATGTGCTTAGCTCACTAGATAATTTGTTACATTTTTCAACTTCTAGAGCATAAGCATTTTTAACCTTAACATGTTTCTTGTTTTCCTTGATTAGGAAGTCCTCTTGGGAGTCCAAGAGATCATCCTTTTCATGGATGGCACTAATTAGCTCATTTAATTTTTCTTTTTGTTCCATGTTAAGGTTGGCAAAAAGAATACGCAAATTATCCTCCTTATTTTTATCATCATCCTCATCACTAGATGTTTCATATTTAGTGGAGGACTTTGATTTTACCTTCTTTTTGCCGTCCTTGGCCATGAGGCACTTGTGGCCGACGTTGGGGAAGAGGAGGCCCTTGGTGACGGCGATGTTGGCGGCGTCCTCGTCGTCGGAGGAGTCGCTTGAGCTTTCGTCGGAGTCCCACTCCCGACAAACATGGGCATCGCCTCCCTTCTTCTTGTAGTATCTCTTCTTCTCCTTCCTCTTGCCCTTCTTGTCGTCGCCCCTGTCACTATCACTAGACATAGGACATTTTGCAATAAAATGACCGGGCTTACCACACTTGTAGCAAACCTTCTTGGAACGGGATTTGTAATCCTTCCCCTTCCGTTGCTTGAGGATTTGCCGAAAACTCTTGATGATTAGGGCCATCTCCTCGTTGTCGAGCTTGGAGGCGTCAATCGGTTGTCTACTTGGTGTAGACTCCTCCTTTTTCTCCTCCGTTGCCTTGAAGGCCACCGGTTGCGCCTCGGATGTGGAAGGCTCGTCAAGCTCGTTGATTTTCTTGGATCCCTTAATCATGCATTCAAAACTAACAAAATTCCCGATGACTTCTTCGGGGGTCATTTGTGTATATCTAGGATTGCCACGAATTAATTGAACTTGTGTGGGGTTAAGGAAAATAAGGGCTCTTAGAATAACCTTAACCACTTCGTGGTCATCCCATTTTGCGCTTCCGAGGTTGCGCACTTGGTTCACCAAGGTCTTGAGCCGGTTGTACATGTCTTGTGGCTCCTCCCCTTGGCGAAGACGGAAGCGACCGAGCTCCCCCTCGATCGTTTCCCGCTTGGTGATCTTGGTGAGTTCATCACCCTCGTGCGCCGTCTTGAGTAGGTCCCAAATCTCCTTGGCGTTCTTCAACCCTTGTACTTTGTTGTATTCCTCCTTGCTTAGAGAGGCAAGGAGAATGGTTGTGGCTTGGGAGTTGAAGTGCTCGATTTGGGCTACTTCGTCCGTGTCGTAGTCTTCATCCCCTACGGATGGTACCTGTACACCATACTCAACAACATCCCATATACTTTTGTGGAGAGAGGTTAGATGAAATCGCATTAAATTACTCCACATAGCATAATCTTCACCATTAAAAGTTGGTGGTTTGCCTAATGGGACGGAAAGTAAAGGTGTATGTTTAGGAGTGCGAGGGTAGCGTAGGGGGATCTTACTATACTTCTTACGCTCTTGGCGTTTAGAAGTGACGGACGCCGCGTCAGAGCCGGAGGTGGATGTCGATGAAGTGTCGGTCTCGTAGTAGACCACCTTCCTCATCCTCTTGTGCTTGTCCCCACTCCGATGCGGCTTGTGAGAAGAAGATTTTTCCTTCTTCTCCTTGTGGTGAGAAGAGGAAGACCTTTTCTCCTTCCGCTTGGAGGAGTTCTTCTTCTTCTCCCTTCTCTTGGTGCGGGACTCTTCCGATGAAGTACTCCCTTGGCTTGTAGTGGGCTTGTCGCCGGTCTCCATCTCCTTCTTGGCGTGATCTCCCGACATCACTTCGAGCGGTTAGGCTCTAATGAAGCACCGGGCTCTGATACCAATTGATAGTCGCCTAGAGGGGGGGTGAATAGGGCGAAACTGAAATTCTCAAAAATAAACACAACTACAAGCCGGGTTAGCGTTAGTAATAAAGAAACGAGTCCGCGAGAGTGGGCGTAAAACAAATCGCAAGCAAATAAGAGTGTGACACGAGGATTTGTTTTACCGAGGTTCGGTTCTCGCAAACCTACTCCCCGTTGAGGAGGCCACAAAGGCCGGGTCTCTTTCAACCCTTCCCTCTCTCAAACGATCCCACGGATCGAGTGAGCTTTCTCTTCTTCTCAATCAACCGGGAACAAAAACTTCCCCGTAAGGGCCACCACACAATTTGTGCCTCTTGCCTTGGTTACAATTGAGTGTTGATCTCAAGAACAAGTGAGAAAGAAAAGAATGCGATCCAAGCGCAAGAGCTCGAAAGAACACAAGCAAATCACTCTCTCTAGTCACTATGGAGTTGTGTGGAATTTGGAGAGGACTTGATCTATTTGGTGTGTCTAGAATTGAATGCTAGAGCTCTTGTAGTAGTTGAGAAGTGGAAAACTTGGATGGCAATGAATGTGGGGTGGTTGGGGTATTTATAGCCCCAACCACCAAAAATGACCGTTGCTGGAGGCTGTCTGTTCGATGGCGCACCGGACAGTCCGGTGCACACCGGACAGTCCGGTGCCCCTGCCACGTCACCATTGCCGTTGGATTCTGACCGTTGGAGCTTCTGACTTCTGGGCCCTCCTGGGTGTCCGGTGCACACCGGACATGCACTGTTTGATGTCCGGAGCACCGGTATGGGTGATCCTGGCGTCTGCGCGCGCTGCGCGCGCATTAAATGCACCGCAGGGAGCCGTTGGCGCCGCAGGGAGCCGTTGCTCCGCTGGCACACCGGACAGTCCGGTGCACACCGGACAGTCCGGTGAATTTTAGCGGAGCGGCTGCCGCGCGAACCCGAGGCTGGCGAGTTCCGGAGACCGCGCTTCCTTGGAGCACCGGACATGTCCGGTGCACACCGGACAGTCCGGTGAATTATAGCGCGCCGGCTTCCGAGAAATCCCGAGGGCGAAGAGTTTGAGTTGGAGTCCTCTAGGCGCACCGGACACTGTCCGGTGCACACCGGACAGTCCGGTGCACACCGGACAGTCCGGTGCCTCCAGCCAGAGGTGCCCTCGGTTGCCTTGCTGCTCCTCTGTTGAATCCAACACTTGGTCTTTTTATTGGCTAAATGTGAACCTTTTGCACCTGTATAACTTATGCACTAGAGTAAACTAGTTAGTCCAATATTTGTGTTGGACAATTCAACCACCAAAATTATTTAGGAACTAGGTGTAAGCCTAATTCCCTTTCAATGATGAGCTGGACGGCGTGACGGCGTCGTTGTCGGATGCGGTGCCTAGAACAACCTGAGAGTCGCCGACGTTGGCGATGACCATGAGGTCCCCCTGTTTGAAGATGGACAGCGCGGTGCAGCCGCTCTAGACCGCGTCCAAGCGGCGGCTGTGCCGGAGCTTGCCGAACACAACGACGCATGCAACCAGGTAGTACTGCTTCCAGAGGTTAAACTGGCAGTCGCTGTCGATGAGCGACGCTAACGCGAGCGCCTCCTGCCAGTGGTGTTTGTTCGGAGATTCCAAGTAAGAAACATGGATTCATCTTGGGCGTGGGTTTATGAAATGACTCACAAGTCAGATCCATAAAAAATATTATGGAGAATAAATGTCACACATATAAAAAATGAATTTAAGTTAAAAACATTATTCAAACAAAAGAAATTGCATGCAAGGCTCTTCTTTAAATACTACTTCCTCTATTCAAAAATATAATTCAGGAATCTCCTTGATAATTATCTACTACTACACATTGTGCAAGAATAGCAGGTGGGGTTTGGGAGAGATATAGTAGATATTTTTACTGTAACAAATATTGACATAAACACACATGTGGTGTAGTGGTAGCTATGAGCACATTTGCTTGAGGGGTCGCAGGTTTGAATCCCATTAGGGTCACATCTGTGTTTTTTTAATTTAATTTTAGCTAGGCGTGGGATACACATAGGAGGAGGGAATGGAATGAGAATGGCAGAACACGGAATGACAACACATTTGCTTGAGGGGTCGCAAGTTCGAATCCCATTAGAGCCACATCTGTGTTTTTTTAATTTAATTTTAGCTAGGCGTGGGATGCACATGGGAATGGGCTTTGCGGGGAGGAGGGAATGGAATGAGAATGACAGAACACGGAATAACTAAGTAGTAGAGATTTTGGTGGTGTAATTCCTTTTCCTTTCTATTCCGTTCTGGAGTAAGGTAGTCTTCTTCATGTTTTATAATAAAATAGGAAACTTTATATTGTAAAACAATATTTTGCACGATCATACACTACACTGAATATAGCCTAATTAAATTATACTAACCATGGAATGAGTCGATAACGGTGGACAATTGCACGGATGTTAAAGACGACCACATATAAAAAACTTATTTTTTTAACAGCAAATAAGATAAATACAAATTTTCAACGGCGCATAAAGAATTTTCTAATGTTTTACTTTTTCTAAGAAAGAAAATCCATTCCCAACAGGGTATCGTGACATGAATAGTGCTGATAATTGGGCCGGGTCGGTCAATCAGGCCCAAACCCATGGTACTTCGTGTAAAATGGGTTCAGATGAGGAAAGCCCAAAAACTTTTTAGGCCGTACCGTGCCAGTCCGAAGTATAAAAACAGTGGCCCAGTCTGGCCTTAAACCAGGACATGCCTTCGGTAGGCCGTGCCGGCCCAAGCCTGACCCATATATTTGACCACATAAAATCAAAATATTACAACCACATAAAGTTTATAGTTTAATAAATTAAAGATATTAAACGATCCTAACATCATTTCACCATATAAACTCAAAATATCACATGAATATAAAGCCGATAGCTTACTAAATTAAAATAATTAAACAACTTGGGTTTTATTGGGCCGTGCCGGCCCAATCTCAATCCATCTGTGTGGGCCGTGCCGGAGGCTTGGCCCAAGCCCGTCTTCGAGTCGTGCTAGTTTGACCTATATTATTTTATGTCTAGCCATGTTTTAGACTTCTATTTTTGTGTCATGCTCGTGCTGGCAAAAAGGCTGTTACATATTCCTAGCCCTAAACATGAACATGATCGGAGGAAGGAGAAATACAGCACATCAGGATGATTCTGGATCCAAGGACGGAGAAATACAGCAAGGTGTGGTCTGGAAATTGGGACCCGCACCGCACTGGCTATCAAAGACGGAGCCTTGGCAGCGGGAGGAGCCCCACACTCCAGTTCCCACACGGCGGCGGCCGCGCCCGCCATTTACTCCGCTCCGGCGTACTCCTCTCACTCCTGAGCTGTCGCTGACAGCAACCCCCATTGACTCCCGACATCCACAGTCGCACTTACTCACGTGCCACCGACACTTCGGTCCCACCCTATGAACCCCCTCCCACCGCCACCAGGGCCCCGCCGCGTTCCCCACCCTACTACCTGTCACCGCGGCCGTCGTCTCCCCCGTCCTATTCACGAATTCCGAATTCCACTGCGCTGCGCTTCTGCTCCACCCTTCTCTCTCCATTCGTGTTCGCTCCCTCGGATCCCACGCGGCTGCGGGCTGCGGCGGGGGCGGCGTCCGAGGCTTAGGGTTTAGCGTTTGGAGGAGTTTAGGGGTTTGGGAGGAAGAGGAGGAGGAGTTGGGAGGAGGAGGAGGAGGAGGAGCGGATGGGGACAGCGGGGAAGGGCGCGTGGGTGGTGCCGGCGCCGGCGTACAGGGAGGTGGAGGGGTGGGAGGGCGCGGGGGACGACGCGCCGGGCTTCAGGTGCGCCCACTCGCTCACCGCCGTCGCGCCCACCAAGGGCCACGGCCCGCGGCTCATCCTCTTCGGCGGCGCCACCGCCATCGAGACCGGCGCATCTTCGGGCCTCCCCGGCATCAGTTCGGTTCTCCCGCCCCTCGCGCCAGCTAAGCTTTACAGTCTCACCCTCCCGCGGTTTGCTCCTTCTTTGCGCGATCTAACGGCGGCGTCCTTTGGCTGTGACTGAAGGGCTCGCGGGGGTGACGAACTCGGTGCACTCGTACGACGTGGAGACGCGCAGGTGGACGAGGTACAAGCCACTGCCCTCTTTAGATTTCGCTCCCTTCGCTTCCTGGAACGCGGGCATTAAGCTCAGTTTCGACTCCTGCTCTTGCTTTGGAGCTTTACTGGACGTCAATTTTGTAGGTTCTGTCTCTGCGATAATAGTTTGGTTAGTGCGGTGAACTTTGTATGTATATATTTTTTTAATTCTGATCAGAACTTCATAGAATTGTATGTTTTCCATCCATAATTCAGTGCTTGTTATGTCGCTTGCTTGTTTGGAATGTGTCCCTGTGGTAGTGTGGTGACTGCCAGCTTTGCGTAACATTGTTTGTGGTGAAATGGATTATGGATTCACTGAATGATCGGGGTTACATTCTACATTTCTGCAGGTTACATCCTGCTGGAGAGCCTCCGTCTCCGAGGGCCGCGCATGCTGCAGCTGCAGTGGGCACCATGGTTGTTTTCCAGGTACTAGGGACTTGGGATCTTCAAATTCAATTTCCGCGCCAACTTTTTTCAGTTGCGATTTACAAAATGGCGACGCAGGGTGGAATTGGACCAGCAGGGCACTCCACAGACGATCTTTATGTCCTTGACCTCACAAACGACAAGTTTAAATGGCACAGGTTAGGTTGACTCAAGACGCCCTATTTCTTTTTACCATGTGCTTTCCTTTTTATCTTGTTTGTCGGTTTGCGATCTGACATTTTCTTTCTCTGGCATTTGTTGCAGGGTTGTTGTTCAAGGGGCAGGGCCTGGTCCTCGCTATGGTCACTGCATGGATTTGGTAGCTCAACGATATCTTGTTACTGTCTCAGGAAATGACGGTTAGCTCCTATATGCACAGCTCCTCTTAAATGTATTTCTGCAATAATTACTATGACGTCACACTTATTTCTAGAAGGCCATTTTATTTGACCAGTAACACTCTTTTAACTTCCTTTTTCCATAATGTGTATCCTTGTATTCTGCTAACAAGATAAGTAGAAAACAGAGCTACAACATTGTCTGTTTTTCATCAAAATTACTAGTCTGCACTCTGCACCAAGGATTGCTGGTTTACAACATTTCTGGTCATTTCTGTTCTGTATGTGAGTACGCAAATAATTTCCCAAATGTAACAACAGTTTTAAGAAGATATAGTTAAAAAAGGCAGACCCTGTGTCGGAGGCTCCCACATGAGTGGGCTTTGGGGAAGGGATAAACTGAGGCAAGCGTTTCCCTCAGATATACGGAGAGACACCCACGACCTGGTGACTCAGTGAGACAGGTGTCACCATTGCACCAGGCTTGTCTTTCTCTAAGAAGATATAGTTGCCAATATAAATTTCATAAGTACTTGTAGATATTCTACAAAAAAAGAAACATCAAGTAACATTTATTTAGAAGATAAGGCAATTTCTTCAAAAATAGATATGTCCTGTTTCAGTATTCTAGTTCTCAGTAGTAAATTATGGGCTACTTGTTAGTTTGTTACTCATGAATACAGTTCAGCTAAATGATGTGATCTATTTTGTTTCTTTTAAGGGTTTGTGGTTTCCTGTGCTTATCCCTAAGGGTGAGGCCAGCTCAAAATTGGCCCTGGTGCACACACACTCTATCAAAGAATATAAAATAGTTATACAATTTTAAAGAAAATACATGGAAGATTTGAGGCAGCTATTACTATTAGCAAAGTTTTGTTTTTACCATGGTGCACATGCACCAAGGAAAGGCAAACGTGGCTTCGCCCCTACTTATCCCCCATCTTTTGGGTACAGGAAAGCGGGCCTTGTCAGATGCTTGGGCATTGGACACAGCACAGAAACCATATAGGTGGCAGAAACTTAACCCTGAAGGTGATAGACCTTCAGCAAGAATGTAAGTTGTCCAATGACCTCTATACTCTTTGTTCAGTATACTGTCTTCTTTTATATTATGATCATACAATATTTGTCCTTCTTTTCTCCCTTCTTCCAAGTGTATCTGACAACACTATTAGTTGATCAACAGAATTGGGTTCTTAATATAGGGAAGTTTTTTTTTTAAAAAAATAGAACTGGAGAGTAGTTATTTCAGATTTTTGGCTTTAGTTTGTGGCTTTGTGCAAACTTATCTACCTTCAAGTCCTACTACTTTGTTTAGATTTTGTTGAATCTTTGTTGGACTTCTAGCTGTATAGATGATCCATCTCTAATAAATAGGGAAGGAGTGAAGGACCATCAATTTAATAGGTGGTTTGGTTTAATATACTTTATTTTGCTCTAAAAGAATTGCAAGGAATGTCACATCTCTTCTGAATGCATGTTGTGGAACATTTACTCAATGCAATATTATTGCTATATACTCCCTCCATTCTAGTTTTACAAGCACACGGGAAATTTTCACTGAGACCAAGGAATTACAACTCTCCTTCTAAAAAAAGAATATGGACTCTTCTTGACTGATCTAATCTTAGCCACAAAAAAAGATTTGGTTTCCAGCACCTTGCCCTGGTAAAGGAGGAGAGTTGTGATAGGCTTGACGAGCCAACATTGAACCTAGCCATTCTAATGGAGACAAAACCCGAAAAAATTATAGGGAGCAGAAGGACTTACACATAGTTTTCGTCGACTTGGAGAAGACTTATGAAAAAAATACCAAAGAATATTATGTGGTGCAATATTATCAGGTTGGCTGATTGGACCTAATCGTATGAGGATCGATCAGGTGACTAATCATGATTAGTCGTCGATCAGGTCCGATTAATCGGTTAGTAGTCGGCAGTCAATCGTCCTGCCTATATGCCTGTACACTCTACTATATATATATACTCATGCATAATTGCAATATAGCATATATTTTTTTAGATTGAATATAGTACCATAAATTGAGAAATGGCAATGGCTACTTACCTGTCCAGTGTCCTGATCCCCATATCTGCTGCAGCAGCATCTAAGTTGCTGAAAGAGCGTAGGAAAGAGATTAATAACAGTAAACTTTGAACTGTAGTGGAATGGTGGTAATGGTATAGTAAGTAAACAACCAATAGTCCAATACCCAAAGCAAAAAAGCAATTAGAAGTTTAGAACCAAGCAATCAGCAAGCCAAGTGCAGCATCAAACAAGTAGCAGTTCCAGAATTAAACAAGTTCCGAAATGGAAATTGCACAGCATGACACAAGTTTCAAAGTTGCAAAAGAAAGAGTAAGAAATTAAATCGTCATCCACTTGGAAGTTGGAAGCCTCCATCTCTAGCTTTCGTTCCAGGTTCTCCAGCTCCACTAGAATGTTCATCCTTCTCCATTTTATTCTCTATGTACACTAGTTTGCTCTTGTGGTTCATCTCCATCTTGCTTTTATTTTTGCCTTGGTGATGGATGAGGTCACAAGGGGATATCCCTTGGTGTATGTTTTTTGCGGACGATGTAGTGCTAGTTGATGAAAGCCAGATATGAGTAAATAAGAAACTGGAGTTATGGCAGGAGACTCTAGAGTCTTAAAGTTTTAGACTTCGTAGAACTAAAACTGAATACATGAGATGTGACTTCGGCACTACTACACATGAGGAAGGAAATGTTATTTTGAAAGGTCAAGTAGTGCTTAGGAAGGATGCCTTTCGGTATTTAGGATCAATGCTACAGAGAGATGGGGATATTATTGAAGATGTTAGCCATAGATTCAAAGCAGGGTGGAAGAAGTGGTACCAAACAACCGGTGTTCTATGTGACAACTGACAAGAGGGTGCCACAGAAGCTAAAAGGCAAGTTTTATAGGATGACGATTAGAACTGCTATGTTGTATGGTGCATAATGTTGGCCTAAAAATGTCATGTTCAGCAGATAAGTGTTGTAGAAATGCATATGTTGCGTCGGATTCGTGGCCATACAAGAAGGGATTGAGTACGGAACGATGATATATGTGATAGGCTAGCGGTAGCACTAATTGAAGAAAAGCTTGTCCAACATCTATTGAGATGGTTTGAACATGTTCAATGTTAACCTGTAGAGGCACCAGTGCCTACTGGGATACTAAGGTGCGAGAATAATGAGAAGAGAGACAAGGAAAGGGCGAAGTTGACATAGGACGAGACAATAACATGAGACTTGAAATGATGAAATGTACTCAAAGATTTAGCCTTGAATATGAGCGAATGGAAAACAGCTATCCACGTGCCTGGACCTTGATTTGTCGCTTTTGTTGGTTTTCAACTCTAGCCTACTCCAACCTGCTTGGGACGAAGGCTTTATTGTTGTTTTTATTTCCACTCTCGCCCCCTCAAAACTCGTGCATATGTGTGCGTGTCTCCTCGATGATTGCATGCATGCCCGTGCCCGCGAAGACTTGCGTGGTTGTGCTGTTCCGTGACGCCCACACAAGAAGCTGCATGACGTTTGGAATAAATGCAGGTGCATGCATGCACTTGGAGTAAAACCTGAGATATTGAAGCATTCGCAGTAAATGCGCTTAGCATGAACGGATGCCACCTGAGGCACGCACGCCTTGTGCGCCTGTGAAGAGCAAATTTTTTTCCAGAGCCTTCGCGCCTGTGAAACTAGGATGGAGGGACTATGCTGTAAATGTGACGTAAAGTTGGTGATTAAGGTCTATCAGGCATCGGTCTGCATTGAATTTCAAATGTTTGTATAAGTATGCAATGCTTTTCTTTTAGCTGTTTTTAATTTAAATCACTGCAGGTATGCTACTGCCAGTACACGCTCTGATGGCATGCTTTTACTTTGTGGTGGAAGGGATGCTTCTGGAATGGTAGACTCCTATGCTTTTGCTACTTCTTGATTAGATCACTTTAGCGGATTCCATGCTAGGATCAGGAGGGATTCATCTTGTTAATCGCTTTAGCAACTTCCTTCAAAATTATGTTCAGATTTTTTATATTTCCCATTCTATATGTTGAAGTTGATTTGATGATAATTGCAATGTTGCAGCCACTATCTGATGCCTATGGGCTACTAATGCATACAAATGGCCAGTGGGAATGGACTCTAGCCCCAGGGGTATCTCCATCTCCTAGATATCAGCATGCAGCCGTAAGTCACCTATACCATATGTAAGCTAATTACTTGTTAATAGGTTGCAATCACAGCCAGCTGATTTGCATAACTGCTCCAGATTGAACCTTTTGATTTTAACAGTATATTTATTTATTTATTTTTGAAAGTGGTTCCTTCCTTATTGCTCTAGTTTATTCACTTAAGTGTTGATGTTAATTTGCTTTGCTTCTCCTGATGGTCTTGAACTAGGTTTTTGTTGGTGCTCGGTTGCATGTTACTGGAGGTGTCCTTAGAGGAGGCAGAGCTATTGAAGGAGAGGGCGCAATAGCAGGTAAGCTTATCTTTTTGCTCCTCATACCTTCAGAAACATCTATTTGTCTCTTAAGCCTGACTACCACACATTGTCAAGTCCTGGACACTGCTGCTGGAGTTTGGTTGGATAGAAATGGCATTGTGACCTCTCGTACTTTGAAGTCATCCAATGAACATGATGCTTCTTCGGATCTACTTCGGCGCTGTCGTCATGCTGCTGCCTCAGTTGGTTCTCAGATTTACATTTATGGCGGACTCAGGGGAGGTAAATGATGATGAATATCATTTTTAGTGCTTCTCTGCCCTGTTTTGTTTTGGTTCATCTGAAAACCAAAACCCTTCTAATTGGCAATATGACAATTTTGTGAGGTTGTAGACTTGTAGTTTTCTTTTGTTATTACCGATGGTTTGTTATTCACTTCTGATGTAGTGGCTTGTCACTTCAATGTGTTTAGTGTAGGCACCCATACATATTCAGATAACTCGACTCATAATGTGGTAGATTCTCACAGCATGCAGCATTATTGGAGCAAATTACTATGTTTTTTTTAATTTTTATGTTAGGTAATGGTAGGACCACCGATGATTAGCAAGCCGCTTAACACTTGTATTTTTGCGCAAATGTTTGAACAGATGGGCGACTGACTTGCTCATTATTTCAATTAGTTTATGTTGCTTGATTTCATTACCGAAATCTAGGCCACCCCTAGTGCAATTTTTGGTGAGATGATTAAGTTGCCATCAATTTGCGCCACAGAAACCTGACGTTGTTTTCCAACAGATATCCTCCTCGATGATTTCCTGGTTGCTGAGAATGCACCTTTCCAATCAGAAATCACTTCGTCTATGTACAATGTTGATAGAGTCCCTAGGGGGGAAACTCAAAATAGAAACAATAATTTTCATTCAGATTCACCTGTTCATCAATCTACAAATAACAGGCAAGAGGCAGCTTCTGGTTTCAGGTTCCTAACTTGTCATCTTTGGTGCTAGTAGAGTTTTTATGCTTTTGACTTCATGAAAGCTAAATGAGTTCACATTGTTTCCAGTGTGGACAAGAAGTCAATTGACATGTTGATAGAGGCCTCAACTGCGGAAGCTGAAGCTGTCAGCGCTGTATGGCGAGCTGCTAAGGAAGCATCTGCAGCGTCTTCGGAAGACAGTCTTTCGGAGGGAATAGGATCAGAATCCCCACTGAGTGAAACTTCACCAATGCCTGAAGATTTCGATGATGGGGGGTCTCTAGAACCAGATGTGAAACTACATTCTAGAGCAGTATGTATTCTCATGAAATTCTTTCCGTTTCCTTTTTAAAATTGGATACTGACAGAATCATTCTTACAAAATAATTGGACTGAAGAAGAGTTCTTTCCTTAGCATTTGAAGGCAACTATCCAATGGTTGTGGAGCATAGAGCTGGGACTGGTTGGCTAACTGTTTTCAGTACAAATTTTCTTCAATTAGAATACCGAATTACCTAAGTAGAAACTTATTCAATCTAATATAATAATGTAGCATCTGTAATTAACTAGGCTTTAGCTGTATCCTGAATGAGATTTCATTGCTGACTGTGTTATCCAAAGGTTTCTGTACGATTTTCTTGCAAATGAAGCTGTTTTCTTCATTCAAGCCCTATGCTTTCTCATTTTTTTCGTCAATGCAAATTATTTATCCTGAACTCCTGGTCTTCGATTTTGAAGGTTGTGGTTGCTAAAGAAGCAGTAGGAGATTTAGGATGCTTGGTCAGGCAGCTCTCACTGGATCAGTTTGAGAATGAAAGCAGACGGATGCATCCTTCAAACAATGACCAATCTTATCCAGGCCGGAGAACATTAAATAGACAACGATCACCACAAGGTTTGCATAAGAAGGTATGTCTAAAATTTTCTTTCTCTTGATTTTATGGCTGGAATTCTATGTTCTTACTCTATTGTTGCAGGTTATTTCGTTCTTACTTAAGCCAAGAAATTGGAGAGCTCCTGCTGATAGAACATTTTTTCTGGATTCTTACGAAGTTGGCGAGCTATGCTACGCTGCCGAGCAGATTTTTATGCAAGAACCAACTGTTTTACAATTAAAAGCACCAATTAAAGTATTTGGTGATCTTCATGGGCAGTTTGGGGACTTGATGCGCCTTTTTGATGAGTATGGTTTTCCGTCAACTGCTGGTGACATAACGTAAGTAGCCCCTGAACTTCATCTCTTTTGAATGTGCATTTGAATCTGCTGAACCGAAAATTTTAGAATATATTTTCTCTGTACTCTATCTTTGTTTTTGTATTGTTTTGTGGTCATGTTCTGCCATGCACTCTAAACTTACACCTTTCTGTTATGTAATACACTTGCTTATTTAGGTATATTGATTATCTCTTCTTGGGAGACTATGTTGACCGAGGTCAGCACAGCTTAGAGACAATAGCTTTGCTTCTTGCTCTTAAAGTGAGTACCAATACCTGACATGCATTTGCTGTTGCTGCAACCATTTGTACAAAATTTAGTTCTGATATTTGAGAAACATTACAGATCGAGTACCCTGAAAATGTACACTTGATCAGAGGAAATCATGAAGCTGCTGACATCAATGCCCTTTTTGGCTTCCGCCTTGAATGCATTGAGAGAATGGTAGACATGCAGCACTCCATATATTTGTTTGAATTGAAATATTGAATGCATTAGTTGAATGAACCCTTTTCATGTAGGGTGAAAGTGATGGAATATGGGCTTGGACAAGATTCAATCAACTGTTCAATTATCTCCCACTCGCTGCCATGATAGAAAAGAAAATAATCTGCATGCATGGAGGCATAGGAAGGTCAATAAACACCGTGGAGCAAATTGAGAAACTTGAGAGGCCTATCACAATGGATGTTGGTTCCATTGTCCTCATGGACCTGCTATGGTACTTGATTGCCAATTTCATCATCTTCACGTTCATCTATAGCATGATTGTTAACACTTTTATCTTGCATAAATGTAGGTCTGATCCTACAGAAAATGATAGTGTGGAGGGTTTGAGACCTAATGCACGAGGGCCCGGCTTAGTGACATTTGGGGTATGTATGACTGTAATGTATGATGGTTCTGTTGCCATAGAATTCTTGATATCTGTGTTTTCTTTTACTTTATCAGGAGTTAGTCACTTCACACTGAAAATTGCGTTGGTTCTTTAGGGAATCAATCTTGCCTTAATCTTGTTGTTGGCCCTCCAGCCCCTGCTGATTAAACTTGTTTCTCTTAAATTTTCAGCCTGATCGAGTAACAGAATTCTGTAAACGAAACAAATTGCAGTTGATCATAAGAGCCCATGAGTGTGTTATGGATGGGTTTGAGCGTTTCGCTCATGGACAATTGATCACTTTATTTTCAGCAACAAATTACTGTGGTATGTATCTTGCACCTTCTAGCTCATTTTTAAAATTATGTTTCCTTTTATAGTTTTCTCTTAGACCTTTCCTGCACCAGGTACTGCGAACAACGCAGGGGCCATACTTGTTGTCGGCAGGGGCTTAGTTATCGTGCCAAAGTTAATTCATCCACTTCCACCGCCTGTTAATTCACCTGAGTCCTCCCCCGAACGTGGGGATGCCACATGGATGCAGGTCAGAATCTATCCTTTTCAACTTTTACTTCTTTCTTCCTAAGGGTCTGAGGGAACAATGAGGATTGATCAAGAATTGTAATCTGTTGGAAATTACTGAATGCATATTAATTAAAGAAATATATTTCTGTGCCTATATGATCACTGAATGCCTTTCCATGAGTTATTCTTCTGTCTTCTATTGTGGGATTAAAATATTCTAACTTACAATGGTCTTGGAATTGTAATTATCTGTAGGAGCTTAACATTCAGCGGCCACCTACTCCAACCAGAGGGCGGCCACAAGCTGCCGGTGATAGGAATTCTCTTGCTTACATATGATACTTGACACGACAGAGCCACCTCCATCTGCTGGATATGTTTGTTTGTAATCAGAAATTTCTTTACCAGTTTCAAGGTACATATGGTATAGCCAAGAAGAACAATCAACCAACAGGACATCATGGATACACTTGTGATCAGTTCCCTGGTAATCCTTTGTGATGCATCGGTTTTAACTGTAGTTGTGTGCTACCGTGACTTCAGCTCCTAACTGGGGAGCTGCATAATCAGCATTTCAGATCTCAAGCAACATTGTATGATTGCGATACCAGTGGACAATAATCAAGTCTGATGTAGTTGTAATAGCTAATCTGTAATTTCAGTGTACATGGATAGATTGTTCTTTCGTCAGAGTAGGAAGGTTTCCAAATGTTTGCATACTATGCATGCTGCAGGCTGGGACGCGGTTTAAACAGGACAGCTATACAAGTTGCCAGATCTGAGCTAGATTGGGCAGAGAAGATCTGAACCATTTTATTTGCTCTTCGCGGAGCGCGAATGTAAGAGGTTGTGTTGTGTTGTGAAATACTGAATTCGTTATAGGTATTTGTGCAATAAATTAAATTTTGCTTAAATCAGTGAATGCTTTGGTTTAGTGACCTGAGTTACAACGACAACAAAGCCTCTTAGTTAGAGATGGCAACAAAGCCCCTTAATTAGTTAGAGATGGCAACAGGTACATACCTTATGGGTATTGTCATCATATGCCCGTACCTGCAGGAGTGCAGGTTGCCTATACCCCACATTATTATAACTAGACATAAAATTCTATTTATTTAATAGATTAAACTTGGAATAATAAATTATGCGACCACAATACAAGTAACTTGAATTTTAAACTTCATAGTTCACTGTAGTATCGCAATCACAAGTTTATTGCGTAATTATATACTAGCAGATCAGGATTTATGAGACACAATATAACTATAACTAAGAAGGGTTTATTTTACCCACATGCTTGCAGGTTTATGTAGCATAAGAATATACCCGTACCATGTAAATCCGACGGGTACAACTTTATTCTCGTAAATAAATTTATGGGTAAGAAATTTGACCTATACCTGTAACCTAACCCTAATAGAGTAAAAACTCTTTCGGGTAATGAGTGCCCATTATCATCTCTATCTTAGAAAGCATGTTAGTGTAAACTAAAGTTAAAAATATGACAGAGTCCACATTTTAAGGCCACAGTCAAAGTTCAAGTATAGATAGTTGTTTTCTATGAATTCATATTCAAAACTAAATCTTTAGATATTTTTTCTTTAAATTTTATTTTACTATATTTTTTCATGTTAACTTTAGTCTTTCTTTTCTACTATTATCGTACCTTGAGATCCTCTACTGGACCGTGTTAAAATCATGTGAGTCGATATGACAAAATAATTGTTGTCGAAAAGCCATGTCATAGTAGTCGTACTTAAATTGAGAAACATAGAACAAAGCATAGGAAAGGTCCAAAACATCTTTTTTTTAAAGAACAATATCATATACTACCTCTATTCACAAATAGATGACATAATTGTTTTTTTTGAAAACTTTGACCACTCGTGTCATTCAAAATATTTATTTAAAAATGTAAAATTTTAAATCAAGCACAAACTATCTTATGTGGTAAAAGAAATTACAACAAAATAAATGATACTCATTATTTTTTGAATAAGATGAGTAGTTAATTTTTTTAAAAAAAAGTCAACGATATCATATATTTATAAACTGAGAAAGTATGTGTTTTTATTAATATAGCAGAAGAAAATACAAAAATACGTCTCTAGGATAAGCCACGTGCCACAACAACTCAACAAACTAGCCGACAAAGAAGACTAGCACCGAACCGAGGACCGAGCTCTAAGTGTGATTGACCACCACTAAAAAAAGAAGCCACAGACGCTCCTTCCTATCCCACAATGCCCAATCACATTCTTTTATTTGTTTGCCTAAGCCATGTCAGGCTCTAGATTTTACACTATAAAATTTAAGTATCAAATCGAATTAAAATCGGTCTCTATTTTATTTAATTTTTAACTAAAATTAGTTAAGAACTTTAATTTATTGTAAAAAAATATTTAGATCGTGATCCATTACTATTTCTACATTTGCATCACACTCTTAATTACTTGTTTTCACACGCTTGTTTACTCACCCCAGGAATTTTAAAATATAGAGAGGGGTTTCACCTTAATGTATGCAGATATAATGACTTGGTGACGTTTTTCTTTTTGAATTTAATTCAAATGCATATATTAAAAAGGAGATTTCTCTATACGTTGGGGTTCGAAAGCTTTAATTATATTCATTTTATTTAAAATTAAATTGAGCTGTCGTCAATTTGGTGGTTAAAAATATAGGCACGTCTTTTTGGTATAAATGATTGTGCTTTGTGCGCTTTCTCTATTTGATTGATTCACTCTCTTGATCACATTGACCTATAGAAGTTCTCTCCTATCTATTTATTGACTAAGAGCAACTCCAATAAAGAGTCTCATATTTGAGCCCTAAATATCGTTTTAGGCCTGATTTAATTTATTTAGGACCCTAAAGATATCATCATCTCGAACAACCAGGCCTTAAACATATATTTCTCAACTAATTCTGTATTGGTGGTCGCGGGCAGGGCACGCCTAGTTCCACACTTTTTTCCTTCCTGTCGTCGCACAGTCCCCTTGGCCTCCCGTGCATACGCCGTCGTTGTTCTTGTTCGTGTCCTGGTGCCCTACATGACAAAGGTGACCGACTAGAGACTGACGAGTTAGCGCTTCACGTGATCCTGCATTTCCATCGTGATCCTCTATAGATAATAAAAAGAAGTTCAGAGTTGCCTACTCCTGACGAATTTAAAAGTGTGCTGAGTTCAGAGGTTCTTTCAATACCTGGTAGAGGTGGACGTGATGAACTACTATCTGAAGAATCTGAAGTTTTTTTTTGCAATGTCGTATGCAAAGCACTAGTACAACTATGACAATAACTAGTGCAAAGTCATGATGATAAGCTAGTCACATCTAAACAAGTTTCTATAGTCCTAGCTCATTCATGTTGTTCACTTGGATAAGAACAGGTTACAATACCCTCTCAGCATGAGAATGGGAATGGAGTAGGTTGTACACATATTTTTTTAGATAATGGGAAAAGATGTCCCGACCTACATCCGAAACGGATGACAGCCACACAAATCCACAAAACAAACAAATCCATTGCCACAGGCGGCACAAACCCAAGCACAGTTGGGAGAGCAAAAACATAAAGGCTACAACTTAGATAGTAATCCTATTACCAAATTGCCACCCCTGATGAGCGAAGATTTGCATCACCGACACTTGTAACCTCCTGCAGGCATCCTTCATAATTTTGGCATCGTCTTCATGCTTTTGGAGTAGCGTCCAAGAACGACACCAATAAATTCCTCTGAAGAGTACCTGCATATAAGTTTGTATAGGGCTTTTATCAAAAACAACATCATTTCTACACAACCATAATGCCCAGCAAATGACAGTAGCACCAACCAAAATCAACGACCTCCACCTAACATTTACATTTATAAGCCAACTATTGTAAATGTCCTTGGTGTTAGTCGGTTCTTTTAGGCCAAAAGTAAAGTTAACAACCCGCCAAATAAACTTGGCATAATGGCAATCAAAGAAAAGATGTTGGATCGACTCGTCGTCTGAACAAAACATGCACTTTCTGTTGCCGTTCCAATTTCTTTTTGCCAAATTATCCTTAGTTAGTATAACCCTCCTCCTTAAATACCAAGAAAAAATCTTGATTTTAAGCGGAATTTTGAGCCTCCACACCGTTTGGTCATGCCTAACCTGTCCATTACCGATTATGAAATCATAAAAGGACTTGACAGAATACTGACCGTTTTGGTGGAGGCCCCACTGGAACTTGTCCCTTGAATTGTTTAAGGATACATTAACAACCAAACTTACCAAATTATACCAATTTTGGAGATTGACTCCCACAAGTCCTCTTCGAAAGGAAACATTCAAAGGACTCATAGTACAGACATTATCCACTATATCATTCTTTCTATGGACTAGGTTATACAAGCTCGGGAATCTTTGTTGTAAGGTACAATTACCTAACCACCTATCTTCCCAAAAACATATATCACGACCATTATTAATCGAGAAAACTCCCCTTTCTAGAAACATGTCTCTTACTTTCATAAGGCCAGTCCAAAAATGGGAGTCTCCTGGTTTTCTGCGAACCTGTCCAATAGATTTGTTATATAGGTACTTCTTTCTAATTACTCCTTGCCATAAACCTTCCTCATTAATTAACTTAAACAACCATTTACTAAGTAAACACTTATTCTGGGTGTCAATGTTTTTATTCCCAGCCCTCCCATTTCCTTAGGTTGACACAGGATGTCCCACTTAGCTAGTCTATATTTCTTTTTTTGGCTATCAGCTTGCCAAAAAAAATCTAGACCTCAAGTAGTCCAACTTCCTGAGTATGACCCGGGGGATTTCAAAGAAAGACATCATGAACATAGGAAGACTTGTTAGAACCGAATTAATAAGAACTAAGCGTCCGCCAACCGAAAGATGTTTACCTTTCCAACTGCTTAGTTTCTTCTCAATTCTTTCCAACAGTATATTCCAATCAGCGTTCTTTAATTTTGTAACTTGCATAGGAATACCTAGATACTTGAAAGGGTAAGACCCAACCTTACACTCGAAGAGCTGCGAATACGTGTGCTCAACCTCCTTTGCCTCTCCAAAGCAGAAGATTTCACTCTTATGAAAGTTGATCTTAAGGCTAGAAAGTTCCTCAAATGCACAAAGAATGAGTTTTAAGTTTCGGGCCTTCTCAATATCATGCTCCATAAACAAAATCGTGTCATCTGCATACTGGAGAATAGAAAGGCCCTCCTCCACTAAGTGAGGTACCACCCCACCGATCTGACCCTCCCTCTATTAACAAGCACTGCTAGCATATCCACTACTATGTTAAATAACACAGGAGAAAGAGGATCCCCCTGTCGCATACCTTTTTTTGTTTGAAAATTATTCCCCAACATGTCATTTATTTTAATATTGACGTGACCTTTTTGAGTGAAGGCCTCTATCCAATCACACCATCTATCACAAAACCCCTTCAACTTTAAGGTCTGTCTCACAAACGTCCATCTAATTTTATCGTACGCTTTTTCGAAATCTATTTTAAACACAACCCCACTTTGCTTCTTACGATGTAATTCATGAATAGTCTCGTGCAGAATAACAACACCTTCCATGATATTACGCCCAGGTAAGAAGGCTGTCTGGGTTGGGCTAATAACTTTATGTGCCACACCTACCAGCCTATTCATTGTTGTTTTAGTAAAGATCTTGAAGCTCACGTTTAGCAGACATATCGGTCTGTATTGCTCAATCCTAATAGCCTCACATACTTTGGGAACTAATATAATTGTCCCAAAATTAAGGCTATGTAACCGGAGGCAACCAGTACTAAAGTCTGAAAAGAGAGCCATCAGGTCATTTTTAATAACATCCCAGAAATACTGGTAGAACTCAGCCGGAAAACCATCCGGGCCAGGAGCCTTGTTATGCTCCATCTTAAAAATAGCCACCTTAACCTCTTCTATGGTAAAATCAGCAGTAAGACAAGTATTTTCTTCGCTAAAGATTTGTGGGATATCCTGTATCCTAGAGTCGTCTAGCTGGAAGTTGGATTCAGTAGCTGGACCGAATAGAGTTTTGTAATACGATGTGATATGTTTTTTTAAATCAATATCCCCCGTAATTACATTGTCTCCATTCATAAGCTTGTAAATACGAGTTTTCCTGTGTTTACCATTCGCAACTAAATGGAAATACTTGGTGTTCGAATCTCCCTCCAAAAGACCTTTAGTCTTGGCCCGTTGATACCATTTAATCTCCTCTTCTCTCAGCATCACTGCGAGCCTATTACGAAGGAAGTTTTTGGTATCAATTTCCTGGGTGGACAACAAGACCGTTTCAGCTTTCTTATCGAGGATGTCTAATTTACTCAGGATCTCCTTCTTTTCTTTTTCGTTAGATCCGCTAATATTTTTAGCCCACCCTCTCAGATGCTGTCTAACTTTTCTGATTTTATTCTGCCATTTCTCCAAGGCCGACGTACCACCCCAGTCTTGTGACCAAATCTGAGCAACCATATCTCGAAACCCCTCCCTCAGTAGCCATCCGAGTTCAAACTTGAACGTCGGTTGGATATTACTCGGGAGACTGTCTCCAGTGTTAAGCAACAGGGGCGTATGGTATACATAATATACATATATTGGGAAAACTGAAGTGCTCTGGGAGGATTGTAGAACCAGCGGGGAGAGGGTAGGCCTCCTCCGATGGTGGGGGAGGGGGTCTTTGGCTGGTTCTGGCAGTGGGTGATTTTCCAGTCGGTACCATCGGCAGACTGACGGAGGCATCAAACAGGAGATGCGAGCGACGGCGGCGGTAGGCTTAGAAGGGAGGGTGCGATGAAGTTTCACGGAGGAGTTAGGAGCGTGGGAAAATCAAGATAGGGCTCATAGTCCGGGTACTATATTCGGGACTCCATCTATTGAGTCCTAAATGTGTTTGATAAAATTTTGTAAAATAAGATCTCTGTTGAAAGCTATTTTATAGCATTGGGTCCTATATTTTAAAACATGACTCAATTTGGGACCCTTGTTGGAATTACTCTAAGGCCATGTTTGTTTCAACTTTTTTCAGCGTCTGGCCACCAAAAGCTGCTGCGGATTGCTAAATGCTCAGTTTTTTAGTCAGTTTCTATAAAATTCGTTTTGATGAAAATCACCTAAAATCGATATAAACACATAATTGATCGAGTTGTTGTAATATTAGGAATCCGTCACTTTTTATATCATGAACCATATGAACAACTTTATCTTCCTCCACACATAATTGCAATGATACTTAGATTTTCTACACAATCAGATTTTCAGAAAAGTTGGTCAGAAAAAGCTGAACCAAACAGACCCTAAGTTACTAGAGCCTCGTAATACCTCAAGTTTGGTAATTTGATCATTTTTTTTGAGCACTGTACATTGGTGATAAAATTTGAAACGAGATGAGACAAAAAAAAGTTTCCAGAACATGTTGGCGACACATTTAAAATCCAAAGTTGCCAATAAACAAAACCAAAAAACTGATGGCAGAATGCAAAATAAAACATGTACACGAGACATTTTAAGTTTTAGAAAATAAATAAGAAGAGAAAAAATTTAAAATATTATAAATATGATGTTCCTTTTTTTTGTAAAATCTAAAAAATATAAAAAAACGCTAGAAGGAGGGCTTGAACCTCCGACCTTGTGGTTAACAGCCACATGCTCTAACCAACTGAGCTATTCCAGCTTTTGATTTTAGTGATGAGCTTTAATTTATATAATCTGTGCACATTACACATTAGAAAAAACTGAACTGGACAAATACTTAGCATTCGGAAGGCATAAATCAAAACAGGAACTATGAAAAGACACTTCCAGCAGCGTTTCTGAGTTTCCCAATCAAAAGGCTAAAAAGCTATTCTAGGATCCACGAGGTGAGTCTACGGTGGATAAGATGTTATGCACTCAACCACTCGGGTCAGAGACTTTTTCTTTCATTTTACTTAAATTTGGACTAGGTGGATGCCCGTGCGTTGCAACGGAAACATATCGTCAGTACAGGAAATATATTCTGGTGTACAATTTTCACTAAAATTCAAAATCAACGGACGCCTGGAACTGGAAGCTCTAACCAATCTGGTGCACAGGATGAAACGATGCTAAAGAGTCACTAATGAAAATGCATGAACTGTGGCTATTTTATTTTAAGCGCAAAACTGCAAAATGTTAATAAAATGTAAATGAAACCAATATATGCGGCGCGCATTGTGTCGTGTTGATTCGGAGCTGAGTTTCAATTCTTGGACATGTACGAGTACGAACGCGCGCGCACACACACGAACGTATCTTTGATCAGCAGCTAAGATTCGGTACCTGGACCGTCGTCTTGGTGCCGACATGCTCCTCGATCTTCTTCCAGTCGCGTCCAAACCTGAGAAGAGAAAACAGATAACTCAATGACCATCAAGTCCACTCATCATGTCCTGCGTTCATCACTGGGGAAAAAAGGCGACGTGCAGCGAAACAATTCCAGACTTGTTATGAGATGAAGCTCTGAACAACCAGAAAGGCTCCTAGCTGTACGTGTCTGTTCCTCGAACGCGACCGCGACTCACATGAGCAGCGTGTCGATGAAGCGGGCGTGCTCCTCGGTGCTCCACCGCTCGCGGGGCTTGGTGATGGTGTAGGGCTTCCTCGCCTTCTTCCCGGGCATCTCGCTGCCCATGGACGAGTAATCCCTCTCCATGGACCAGCTCAGCTCAGCTGATGCCTGATGGGAACGGGGTCGTCGTCCCCCGAAGCACGGCCTGCAGACATATATATAATAGGTGGATGTCCGTGCGTTGCAACGGAAAGATAAAATATCACGATAACTCATGTACAAATGTGTTATGTAATATTATAGGAAAAGGTTACAAATGTGTTATAATGTTTAGGAAAGAAATCAAACCCACAGCCTGTGCACTCACTGGGACCTGAAAACATTAGGTGGACAGTATTTTGGTTAGCATGTTTTTGGATCAATTCATAGCTCTGTATTCCATAAAAATGCTAGTATACTGATTACCCAATTTCGCAGATGATCAAACAGAGCAGCAGGATAATCTCTACTACACCTTAAGGCTGGAGCGAGGGCGTCCACCACCCTCACCGTGCCCCCGCTCCAGCCCCCGCCCGCACCGTGTTCTCCTAGCTTCCGTAGTCAGTACTCTTGTTTTAAAGCTCCTGTTTGGGATCCAGCCCAGGTATGGGAAGAAATCCCTCCAGTCGACCTCGATTGCACACATCATCATGTCAGCCACAGAAGTCTGGTAGATTTCCTCCCTCGATAAAGCCTTCCCAAACTCTTCTACATAGACGGAACTTACGTCCTCGCTTAAAGCCTGGATTTGCAGCCCAGTCTCAAATCTCAATATATGTAGAAAATCATCTGGAACAGGTTGACAGTACCAAAAAAAATTACAGAAAGCACTACTAACTTGCCTGAGTCATGGATAGGCTGAATAGCTCATTCTAGAATACATCCTGGAAGTTGAGAGGAGCCTTTGGGTCATCGGCCACCAATGCGTGAAAAGTGCTCAACATGTTGTCAATCATCGTGTTCCTTGTGTCACGAAACTGTTTCTGAAATTTGTAGGATCCCACTTTATTTACATGCCCGTGTGTTTACAATTCTTTTACTGATATAATCCAAGGACTCGTATAAAACTTTATGGTTCTGGGACTGTTCAGTTCATACCTGGGCAGCAGCACCCAACATGCTCACCATAATATAGTGCTTCACCATTTTGTAGAGCTCACCCTGGTCGCTCATAGCAACGATCTTTTTGTCTCGTGTGAGCACTGAAAGTGCCTTAGGTAGCTTCCGAGTATTTATGGATGAATATTTTGCAACCATAGTCTGCAATTGACAGGACAAAATATGTGTTCTTATTAGTTGTAGTCAAGTGCGGGAAATCATTGTCGTGTCGACCATAAGATAAAGCAATATGAGTTATGATACAAGACCTAACAAATTTGTATATTGTATTCCTGCCAGAACAGTGCAAGTTAAAATTAATTTTACGTTTAATGGTATTTGGCAGTAATATGGCATTTTCTCGAAGCAAAAGGGTGGTCGTTTAAGACCCTGATACATCTCTACCTTGAGGAAACAGAGAAAATGAACTGCTGGTAAGCTAATCACCAGAAGAGCAAACTGACAAAATTTAGGATTTGCAACAGTAACAACACTAAAAATGTCTTGTGCCACACTTCCCCCAAAGTGAATGAAACCTATTGTATAATTGCAGATCACAAACATATCAGTCACTGAATTATAAATGGCAAAAAAAACACAGCTTCAGATTTACCTCTTTGGCAACTTCTGCAGAATTGACAACCACCACAGAAGAAGCACCAGATCTTATACTGTATATTGGCCCATATTCTTCAGACCATCTTGCAAATGTCTGATGAGGCTTTTTTTCTTTCAGCTGATGAAGGTTCCCAATGATAGGTAAACCAGGAACAGCTTCATGACCATACCATAAAATCGTCAAAATGCTGAGTTCTTTTTCTCTGATAAAACTGAATTCTAAACATTTTTATGTGATGGTGAAGCTAGAACATATCATGACTACAGTTTGCCTCAATGGTCGCCTGTTCAAACAACATGTGAACGGTACACGGTGGTATGCCTTTGCTCTTTAATCGGACATTCGTCTCGTTTAATTGATCTTTAGTCCATTTAAGTGGCTGTTTAGCCTGACTGATGGGTACATATTAGGTGACTGGCTGTTTATAGTTTAGTATTTACGAAAACATTGATCGTGACAATGTAAATCGATACAAGTAAAAATATAACAAAAATTCTGACAATGTAAATTTTTTTACTACCGTCGCAACGCACGGGCACCTACCTAGTGTAACCCATATGAACAACGAAAAGGTTGAAGAATGTGGATTGGGTGCTCAGATAGCCAAGGGTTTGGTAGTCCAAAACTACCGTGGTAGTATCAGAAACTCTAGTCTACAAAAGATTGCAATCACTGCTATCAGAAAAATCAATGACTACACATAGACTTTGATCATCATAATTAACTTTAGGTAACAATTTTGAATGTGCCGGTTAATTCCAAGTAACTAACATGTACCTTTTAAAAATAGGTCAAGGAATTTGTCATTGGCTACCAATCATTGTAAGTATTCAATCGATTCTAGAATCCAGCTGAAAAACTAAAAACATAGGTAGGGAGAGAACTGCAAATGCTTAAATGAAGTTGTACTTACCCCGTACCCTGCTCTCCATTCTCACCGAAAGGGTTGAAGTTCTCCATGTTATCCTGTTCAAAAAACAAAATAGGTGAAAAAACATTCTACCTTGGTACTGATATAACAAGGCATATATATTATAGGATGGTTGCCTTACTCTAAGGCCCCAAGTTGCATGGACAACAGGAACTGTGCCATACTGCATAGCATATAGCTAATTGAGATCACAAGGTTCGAATCTGGATGGCATTAACAATATATCATAGCTGCACAGAAAGGGATAAATCAATACTCCAAGTAGTGATTCGGTGGGAAACTGGAACGCTGAATACTGTGATGGTCAAATGTGATTTATATTGTAATGATAGCCAAATTTCGATGTAAACTACATTTCCATTAGGCTCCATGTTGACAGTAAGATTTTAATCAACAAGGCCTTGATTGCTATTGGTTTATTATGATTTCCACAGATGTATTATTTAAACATATTTCATAGTAGTAGTATCAACCAAATCACATTTAATCACTGAAACACATGACTGATTAGTTGATATCCTTCAGATTAAGTAGTCTTCAAAAACTAATTAGTTGAACGGTGGAAACAAATATGTTAGAGAAGATTTTGTTGAAACGAGGAAACAAAAACCGAGCTGCCTCAACATGAAGCACATCGATGTTTCTTAGTATATTCTTCTCAATATTCTTGGTATTAATGTAGGCATGGTAGTAGTAGATAATGCACCTGTATCTCAATGAAGACCCACCTAGTTGTCCAGCATTCCGAGATCCAATAGTATTTGACTCCCCAGCTTTCGTTTTCTGTCGTCAAGAAAATAATCGAGCATGAGGCGTGCAACCTGGGGATCCTGCAATCCAGAGTCACAGTCGGCAGTCAACAACAAGACACATTACAGATAATCAGCCATGCTAACCGGCAATCGGGAGCAGGCAATTCAAATAAATCAGGTCGCTTCAGAGATGTTCATGCCTGCAGAGGACACCACCTTAGCAGCTCAGAGAAGGAAACCCAATGCAACATTTTTTGATGTCAAGCTTGTGCTATAACTAAATCATACTGCGTTATGTCTCTGTTCTTGGCGCCGAACTCGATCGGGGAGGAGACCAGCTCGACGGCCCTGTCGGACGGGACTGGACTCTGAGCTAGGACCAAACACCATCTTGCCCCCGACTACGGTGGCGTACCGGTGGACCCGGAGGACGTCGGCGAGGCCAAATCCGGCCGGATCCCTGCCGCTCGTCCTCTCGACGAAACCCCCGAGAGCTGCTCCTCTAGGTCCGCGTCTGTGGGGCTCCACTTGTCATGCGCCGGTGGGCAGCGTAGCACCCGCCGCACTTGCCCCTCCCGGGCGAGAGGACACCAGATCCGTGGAAGATAGGATTGGATCCGCACGCCACAGCTTGAGGGACGCGCCTGGGATGACGCGAGGACCTCGTTGGAGCATAGCAGGTCCCTCGCCGTCGCACACCTGGGCCACGTGGTGCTCGTGTTGCCTAGGCCCGACGTTTCTCCTCGTCATTGACCGAGCGCGAATGGAGGGGGCTGGTGGTTCCATTGGTCGGCGAAGCGGTGGGGCATCTGGTCGAGCAGGTGGAGCGCGCAGCCGGGGGGCAGGGAGCGGATCAGCGGGAGCAGGAGGGACTCGCGGAGTGGGGGCAGGCGGGAGGCCGGCAGGGAGTCGAGGAGCGCGAGCGGGGTCGGCTGCCGCGAGGATGGGGCGGAGTGGGAGGGACGAGAGCGAGAGCGCCGGGTGGGACGATGCGTACCAGTCAAGGAGAAGCAGGGAGGTGGCCGGCGCGAGCGGGAGCGCGAGGAGGCGGGCCAGGCGGCGTGGGGTGAGCGGGTGCGAGGACAGCGTGGCGCGGAGGCGGGAGAGGTCGAACGGCGCAAGCAGGGGCCGGTGACGACGCCTGTCACGGCGGGGAGTGGCTGCAGGGAGAGGGGAACGCGAGGCAGGGGCACGCGAGGCAGGGGCAGGCGGGGGCACGCGAGGCTGTGGACGCTGACGCTATTGTCTTAATAGAGTAGTATAGATTTATGTTTTTTCTTAATGATGACAATAAAAAACACCTTAGTTTCTCTTACCTTAGTCAAATTGATGATAGAAAACAACTGGTTCCTTCTAGATTGGCCATAGTTTTTTATTGAGTTAAACGCAGAACTTATCAAGAGATGTAATTAGCGGTCCTCGAGTTTAACATGATGTGTGACTTGGGTCATGAACTTGGAAAACAAAAAAGAAAAACAAAAACAGGTGCATCCAAAACCCTCCAAGACCGAGTTTGCTCAAACCAGATGTCGATGTAGCATGCCACATTAGAGTCAGGGGCGGATCTAGGATCCGATCATGCCTCAAGCCAGCTTGTTAAATCTACTGTTCTTCTAATATATTTTAGTCTAGAGACAACAAATATAAATAGAAACATATGGATTAAGCCCTAGGCCATAGACCGGGTGAGCCGCAGCTTGTATCCACCCCTAGTTGGAGTCACTTGAATCACCGAACTTGGTATGTTCTGTCACATAGGTCTCTTGAACTTTCATTAGTCACGTCCGGTTTAAATAGATCTTGTTTTGGATAGTTTTACATGAGCCGACCAGATTACGTAACCTATTTTTCTAATTTTCTAAGTCTAGAGACACAACGTGTCAAGTTTGAGAATTGCTACTATATTTTACTCCAGAATTGAAGTCTCAAGTACATGATTCATTCAGCGTAGGATACATGTGTATCATCACATTTGGATTCTTTGAAGAACTCATGGACACGCACAAAGTTTGCAAAGCGATATGAGACAATATGATGACGTGAGATGCCTGACGTCATGGAATGGCACGCAGCGCAGGACGAGGCCAAGCAGCAATGTTCCCCCACCCCGATGGCCCGACCGCATCTTCTACATCTACATCGATCTACCTGGGGTCTGGGGATGCCCCGGCCACGCCCTCCATGGCGAGCGGCAGGCCGGCGGCTACTACTGCCTACCGGTCGTCAGGAGTCAGCTAGTATCCATGCGCAATGCAAGCCTCCCAGAAGAGCCTGTTGCTCTCGGCCGCGTGGCTGGCGCCGCCGGCCACAACAGCCGCCGCCCCGCCCTCCGCCGTCGCCTGCGGCCGCGCGCAGCCACCACCCGCCGCGTCCTGGACCGTCGTCCGGAGCCACCACGGGACGGCCATGCTGCTGTCGACTTCGCTCTCGTCACCCTCCCCGGCCAAGTCGTCGACGACGACGACGCTAGCAGTAGCAGCAGGGGCGCGACTGCTACCATCGCCACTGCAGGACTCAGCGTCGTCCTCGGCGTAGCCAGCTGCTACCACCAAGGGACGGTCCCCTGCTGTGGGGGCGTCGGACTCCGAGTCGCCGGTGCCTTCTTGCGGCGCGGCGGCGGGTAGCACTGGCACCGGCGCGGGAGAAGCAAGCTCCGGGATGGGCATGTATAGCATGGGCATGGGCATGGGCTGATGTGTGCAGTCGTCCATGGCGCGCGCGGCGGAAGCGGTGCGGCGGGATGACGACGGGTGGGATGAGGCTGCAAAACACTAGTCGGCAAATATTTAAAGGAAGATGCGTTTCCGCGTCGGATTTGGGCTGTTGCTCCAAGTTTCGTCTGCATCTCTAATCTATATCTAGAAGCTCTAATAAAGGTTTAAGCTTTTGGATAGGAAGTGGACTTTATTAGTTTGTTGGCCATCTTTCTTGTTAGCAGAAGAAGAGTATTTTCGATTTTCTCCCACCCAAAGGTTACGGTTTTTGGAGGCATCTGCCGCCGGCTGATGTGTAAAAGGCTACAGGTAGCGATGCCATTTAACAACTCCCTCATTAATTTTAGGAAGATCTCTATAAAGATCATTATGTTTGGTTAAAAACCCAACTCCTTTACAACTGTTGTGATGTGGGTCTGATCAAGAGAAAATATGGGAGAGGAGCCGGTATTTCTAGCTTCCAGCTTCTGTATTTTAGAAGCTTCTCACCCTTTTCTAGGAAGAACTTATCGTCAAAGAGTCTTCCCTTTGGTAGGAGCCTAAATTTGCGTGTATTAGTAAAGAAAAAACAACTTTCATCTAAATTAAATAGATTACAGTACCTCATTGCATACTACAAAGTTAGGTTAAAAGAGACATAAGTATTGCTTTTACATAGGGTAGGCTTAGAACCATGCATTTAAAACCAATCTGATCTAGGTTTCCAAGGAAATTGTATTTAATAATAGTTAAGCTGAGACAAATGATGGATCAAAACTTACAAATGAAAACATGTAAATGATCACGTGAGTGCAAGGGACCGGTTCATTGTAAGGATATTGAGCTAGACATAGGCCCCCCTTTGGCAGGGCTCTTTCTCTACCAGTTCCAGCTCTGGCTCCGGCTTCTCTGGTAAAACAACTCTCTCCTTATGTTTAGGAAGAGCCCTAGAAGGATCACCTAGAAGGAGCACCTTGTTTGGTTAGGAACATAGCTCCTCTTGCAGCTCCTTGTATGAGAGAATATTTTTTGATCTATAACATAATGCGATAAATGTATAGACTAACATAATTGGTTACAAGATCATGAAGCCCTAGAAAGATAGATTGACTTTGCAAGATCATCACGAAACTTATCCATGTTCCTATCACTAGAATGTGGGGTTGATGTATCCGACGCATTTCTCGAAGGAAGGTGTCTTGCATATCTTGACGGAATGGTTGGCACATAATCAAGATTTCGATCACACTTAACAAAATCTTTATCTTCTGCATCCATCTCACGAATGTAATTATGAAGGCACATTGTAGCCGCAATAATCATCATTTGCTTCTCCAATGGATAGCTCGGCATGTTCAAAAGAATTCTCCACTTCATTTTCCAAACACCAAAGGCACGTTCTACACAATTACGGATGCTTGAGTGTAAAAAGTTGAAAGTCTCTTGCTCACCACTTGGAGCGACACCTCTTCTCCAATCGGGAATATGATACCTTTGACCCTTATATGGAGCCAAATATCCAGGACGATTAGGGAACCCAACATCAACATGATAATATTTTCCTGAACAATAATATAAAAATTTTATTGTTTCATCAAGATAATATAAATATTTTCCTAAAAATAATAGTAATATATATATATGTATAATCATACCTACAGGTGGGTGTGAGAACTCATGGTCATGCTCAATTGCATGGAATAGCACGCTTGTATCGTGCATAGAGCCAGGTTGTCCAATGGATGCATATGTGAACCTCAAATCGAAGTCAACCACAACAAGAACATTTTGAGTTGCTTTACCACTTCTTCCAATATATCGAACAAGATCATGTGGAGGTGGCACCACTGCGATGTGTGTACCATCAACAGCTCCAATGCAATCTTTAAAAAAAGGCATCATCCTACTATCGCAACTTATCCTAGGGTGTGTGGTACTGAAGTTAGGATCAACCGGCCTTATGTACTGTGCACACATATGCACTATACAAAGCAAGACCTCACCAAATTTCCTACTCAATGTCTCCCCTGAATGCTTGAAGGTTCCATGAAGAGCACTATTTGACCAACCATGCCCACAAGTTACAAGAAAGATAGCAAGTACTTCAATAGAGCTCATATGAATGGAAGATTTGAGGTCATAGTCACGCACTAAAAGGTCATGCAATTTGTAAAAGAGTGAAGCATTTATTCGAAACATCTTACGACTTTCACCTGGAGTTTTCAAAGTCTCCATGACCCAACTGTAACCACTCTGCATTGGAATTCTCGGAGGATTCTTGTCAAGATACGTGAAGTAGTACTTCGTAGCAAGCAGAAAAGTAGAAATAATATTATTCTGAGCATCTCGGAACACCGACAAAGCATGTATTTTCCCATCATCATCAGAATCACTATCATCCATCTCACAATCACTATCATCAGAAAAAGTGTCGTATCTGTACACACATTACAAATTATAACACACAAATGAGTAGCATAAATAAGTCCTATAACACACAAAATGAGTAGCATAAATAAGTCTTATAACACACAAAATGAGTAGCATAAATAAGTCTTATAACACACAAATGAGTTGCATAAATAAATCTTATAACACACAAAATGAGTAGCATAAAAAAAACTTATAACACACAAATCAATCTATTTCGCAACATCATTTCTAGTCATCCACTCATACTTCCTCCTCAACCACTGAAACCTTTCTTCTGGAGTATCTAAGGTCAAAAACATCTCTTTTTTAGTCCTCTTGACTAGCACTAGAGTAGCAACAAAATGCTCATTTGTGCCAGAAGTTGCACCACATTCTTTCACCAGTTTCATCACATCTGCAATGGAACATCCATTATTATCTTGACTCCTAGCAACAGACTCAGCAGATGCAGTTGTTCTCTCACTCTGTTTCACAAGTATCGCCATTTGTTCTTGAAACCAATGTCCCACTGCAGTTTTAGGTTTCTTTCCCTTGCTAACATTTGTTTTATCAGGTCTCTTGGTTTGCTCACTAGTAGGTGTGAACTCTTCTGGTTCACTATCATCCTCCTGATTATCAGCATCGTCTTCCCCTTCAAGATCAACAGTACAAGTAGTATTGGGTTGGGACGGCGGTAAACCACTAGAAGCAGACCAGTGTTCATCCCTGGTATTATGGAGACTTTCAAACATAATTTCTAGTTGGTCCTCATTCTGAAGGCCTTTTTCTTTGAACCTACCAGACCCCTTGATTTGCTGCAATGAATAAAAGAGGAGCATAAATAATCTATCACAATCTGGTGTTCACAAATTATGTACATGAACTTACTTTTGACATCCTACTCCACCATTCCTCCGGCATCACAATATTCTTGTGACCTTCATCCCATCCAATTCCTGTTTGCTTATTTAATTTCTTCCAAATACCATAGTCAATTTTTAACTTTTCCCATTTGTTCTTGAACTGTTTTCTAGTGTATGCAATACCAGTTCTGTCTTTAAACCTTCGAATCACATTTTTGTACCCAACTGAATTCAAATGAGTGTTTGAACGGTTTTCGATTCTTGTTTCTTCAGCAAAAAGCTCACAAACAATCCTTACATTGTCATCACTCCAATCAGCCACACTATGCAACAACAATTTCGAATCAATTTAAATACTATATGCACTTACAACTAGAAATCATAACAGAGCAAAAAATAATTTCATCACCTTGAATCCTGGGTGAGATCGATGTCGACTGCGGCTGTTGCGGGTACTGGTGCCTTTGATGCTGCTCTACCACGTTTACGCCGAGCAGTAGTAACCTGATCTGGCACCTCTTCGACACGATCATCAGTTTGATCAAGTTTAGTTCTCATGGCCGAAGGACCTCCGGATAAAGGATCATCATGGAGCCAATTAGGACCAAGTGCTGCTTTTGCAGCACCAGTCCACCAGTCCGCCCACCCCGCTCCTCCTGTGAATGTTTTCGGAGCACCTAAACCTGCTATGAATGGTTGTGCACTGGTTGCTGCATCCGTCGGCACACAGCTGAATGGCGTCCATGGCCCATGCTACAAATGCGGGAGTGTGCCCGACCAAGGAACGCTCGCCCAAGAAACGGATGCGGATGCGGGAGTTGTGTCCATGGCCCATGCTGCAGATGCACTGACAGCCGCCCCGATAGCTTGGCCAGCAGTCGCGCCCCTGTCCGCCCTGACAACTTGTCCAGCAGTCGCGCCCCTGACCACACCGGTAGCTTGGCCAACAGCCGTGCCAGCACAGGGCACCTCGTGAGTCCTCATCGCGCCGCGCCATGTCGCGGCAGCACAGGTCGCCTTGGCTGTGCCCCTGACAGCGCCGGTAGGTGCGGCCTCGCCGCGACGGCCTCCTGGCCGGCAGCCACGCCGCCGTCGTTGATTTGTTCCTGCATCTTGTGCGCCGTCAGCCCGTCAGGCGAGTCGAAGGGGGCCTGAGGGAGAGAGCGACGGGGAATAGGGTTTCGTCCGGCCTGTACTGGCTTGAGGGAGAGAGCCGGGTAGGGCCGCCGAGAGGTAGGCCTGAGGGAGAGAGCCAGTAGAAGCTGCAATTCTAGGCTCTTGGCTTCAGCAGGTTTGGAGGATGGGCTCCTTCCTATTTTTCAGTAGAAGCCCATCAAAGAGCCCTATGTTTGGTAAATTATTTGGAGAAACCCATGAAGGAGCTCTTGAAGGAGCTATACCAAAGGGGCCCATAGTATTTAGTCCGCCTTTCCATAACAGCCTATATCACCATCAAGCATATAAACAATGCCGGACTTTAGGTCCTCCCATTTGAGCAATAAATCGAAGCAAAAATAACCTCTAAGAGTAAATCTCTTCATTATGAGATGTTCATCTAGGATAGTTATCTCATCGTTAATGTAAGAAAAATGGATACATATCCATTTGATTAAGTGATTTTGGTCTTTGATGACCAACATAACCAGTAGATTAATGTGTTTGCAAGTGTTTGTGTTTGTAGTTCACATGATGCAAAGTGGCTTGTATTAAGGCATTAAGGACGCAACACCTCAAAGAAGACATTAAAAGACCAATAGAAAACTTACAAATATTCAGTAGAAGTCCAAGACACAAGACTAGAAGTGCTCAAGCAAAGAAGATTGAAGAATAAAAAATGGGCTATCGATAGGTGCACCGGACTAGTCCGGTTGTGCACCAGACCGAGTATGCAGAGAGCATGTTCTCGGGCACCTGAGCTAGGTGGCGCACTGGACCAGTCCATAGGTGCACTAGACCTCGACTCAACAGTCAGCAACGGCTAGTCATCAACGGTCATCTGACATGGCAGTCACCGGACTGATCCGGTAGTGCACCAAACATCTGCACTATTGCAGGGAATCTGTTAGACTGACCAACGACTAGCTGACGTGGAGAGCACCGAACCTGGTCCCGTGTGACGCAGAAAAGTAGGCTTTCTTCAACGGCTATTTTGGGGTTGGGGCTCTATATAAATCCCTAGCCGACTATTTTAAGGTGTAGGAACCCAAGCAACATACCAAGTGAAGTGAGACATCATATCCATTGCTCCAAATACCCAAGTACTTAATAGAATCACTCCGTGATTAACATAGGTGCTTTGCGAAGTGCTTAGTTTAGTTAGACCGCTATTGCACTTGCTCTAGGTTGTTCCTAGTAGATTGAGTGAAGTTAGAAAAAACCCACACAAATCCCTCGGCTCTTGCGCGAGCCATTGTAATTGTATTGAGTGGGACGAGAGTCTTGCAAGACCGCACCAACCACATTTGTGGTTTGGCTGCCACCATGTACCAGAGGGAATGAGGCCCGTGGCGTTTCGCCGAAAACTCGATAGTGAAGATGGCGTGGGAGCATCCGGGAGGAGGTCGTAACAGAGCACCACTTGTGTGTGGATAAGACTAGTGGCTCTCAACGGAGTTACTCGATCGGGTGCTTGGCCTTCGCATGGGCTTCCCTTTGGGTAGGGCATCAACGAGGATTAGTTAGAACCTTACGTGGTTCTAGATACCTCGGTAAAAATATCAGCACATCATCGAGAGTTTGTTTTCTCTACCTTTGCCTTTAAGCTTCCGCATTTACATTGATTACTTAAGTTTCAATCTTTACTATTCTTAGTTTAGAATATAGGATTGGAACTTAGGTTGCAAAACTCCTTTTTGCGGTAGATATAGCAACACTTAGACAAAACCTAGTTTGCACACTACTGCTTAGCTATTTGCATAAGTTTTGTTTAGTAGAATTATTTGTGGCATAAATTAGTGAGAAAAATAGAAGTTCTAATTCACCCCCTCTTAGGCATTTATGTTCCTTTCAGTTAATCTCCACCATAACATCATAGTGGATGCTAGAATCACAACCATCGAAGGTGTTGTGCTTCGCAATCGAGAGGCAATCGATTGGGTATACTAGGTAGGTGGCTAGCTTGCTTGTATTCAGCGTTGGGGGTAAAGGGGACATTACTATGACAAATGGGGAGCCATCGATGTGGATCTCTGTTATATTGGATAGGTTGGCACATGTGCATGAATGATGTGGCATAGTGTGGGGCATGGGACGATACACTGATGACCATGGTTTATGTAAAGAAAATGAACTCCAGCCCATTTGACTAAGTGATTTTGGTGTTTGATGATCAACATAACCTGTGGACTAATAAGTTTGCAAGTGTTTGTGTTTTGTAGTTCACAGGATGCAAAGTGGATTGGACTGAGGCTCTGAGGACGCAACACCTCAAAGAAGACAATATAAGACCTAAAGAAGACTTTCAAATATTCAACACAAGTCCAAGGCACAAGCCTAAAAGAACCCAAGCTGAGATGGTTGAAGATTTAAGAAGTGGGCTCTCGGTTGACTCATTAGACCGGTCTGGTGACACACCGGATCGCTTACGCAGAGAGCACTTCAATTGGCTCTCGACTAGCTGGTAATCTAGGTCGGTCTAGTGGCGCACCAAATCGAGGTCCAATGGCTAGTTCCAACGTCCATCTAACGGGTTGATCTTTGGACTGATCCGGTAGCACACCAGACCCTGCACTATTACAAAAGAATTTCTCAAGCCGACCAACGACTAACTAACGTGGAGGGCACCAGACCGGTCCGGTGTGACGAAGACAAAGCTATTTCCTCCTATGGCTACAATTGGGGTTGGGCACTATATATACCCTCTAGTCGACCATTTTCAAGTGTGGAGAGTTGAGCAACCTTGCTATTGAGTAGGGACACCTATTCATTGCTCCATACACCCAAGTGGTTAATAGAATCACTCGATGATTAGCGTAGGTACTTTGTGAAGTTCTTAGGTTTGTTTGACCGCTTAAACGCTTGCTCTAGGTTTGTTCCTAGTTGATTAAGTGAGGTTAGAAAAATCCACAAAATCCCTTGGCTCTTGCGCGAGCCGTTATAATTGTACTGAGTGGGGCGAGAGTCTTGCGAGACCACACCAACCACATTTGTGGTGTGCCTGCCATAGTGTACCAGAGAGACCGAGGCCTACAGTGTTTTGGCCAGAAGCTCGATAGTGAAGACGATGGGGAGCGTCTGAGAGGAGGCTAGAAGCGGAGCACCACTTACAGTGGAGAAGGTCCGCTGCTGTCTACAGAGTTACTTGACTAGGTGCTTGGCCCTCGCGTGGGCTTCCTTTTGCTTAGGGACACCAATGAGGATTAATCAGAACATTGCATGGTTCTAGATACCTCGGTAAAAATAGCAGCGCATCCATGAGAGTTTGCTTTCTCTACCTTGCCTTTAAGCTTCTGCATTTACATTGATTACTTAAGTTGCAAACTTTATTATTCTTAGTTAGAATATTTAGGGTTAGAACTTAGGTTGCACAACTCCTTTTGCGGTAGAGATAGCAACATTTAAACAAAATCTAGTTTGCACATTATTGCTTAGTTATTTGCATAGGTTTTGTTTAGTAGAATTATTTGTGGGCTAGATTAGTGAGAAAAATAGAAGTCCTAATTCACCTCCCTCTTAGGCGTCTATAGTCCTTTCAATAGGCATCAGAGCCCGGTTTGGCTAATTAGGAATCTTTTGGCTTAACTGATAATTGAGGCAATGTTTTTTTGAGGAAAGGATGGATACCGATAGCCAGCACACTTCGACGACACTAACTTCCCCTATTATAGTGGTATAATGGCTTGCTTTCTAGAAGTTGTTGATCTAGGAGTTTAGAAAGTCATCCGCGACGGGATGAAACCCCTAAGAATCTCGAGAAGCTCATCGCGAGTGATGAAAAATAAATTCATTTGAATACAAGGGCTAAAAATTGCTTGTATGAGTCTCTTGGCTTAGAAAATTTTAATCAAATATTTACCTTGACAACGACTAATGAGATTTGGCTTAAATTACATGAACTCCATGATGGCACATCAAATGTCTGTGTGCAAAACATTGTCTAGCTTTGAATGAATACAATTCTTTTATAATGAAAGGTAATGAGCTTGTTAGAGATATGTATTCACGTTTGAATCTTATTATTAATGAGCTCAACACTATTGTCATTAATAAGCTAGACGATGCATACATTGTGAGGAAGATCATCTCCCTACTCCCACAACAAAAATATGGGAGCATCATCACCATCCTTCACAAATAGGAGGACTTGAGCTAAATGACCCCACACTTTTGATCAGGAAGATTGTGGCATTTGAGATGTCACGAAAGATGGGTCAAGAAGAACCAACTTCCTCAAAGCCTTATGCTTTTACTTGTGATGAGCATAAAAAGATGAAAGGAAAGAAGAAGGTTGAAAGCTCAAGTTCCTCAAGTGAAGAAGAGGAACAGGAAGAAGATGATGATGATGATGAAGATAATGATGAAGAAGATGATCAATCCTCTACATCATCCTCTGAAGACGAAGAAATGGTCTGACATGTCGAGAAGGTAATGGGGATGATTCGCAAGATTAATCTAATGGGTGTACTCCTATAGGTCAAGGATCTTTACTTTAACATTGATAGGAAAAAGCAAAGAAAGAGAGGATGCTTCACATATAGGGAGAAGGGCCACTTCTGGGATAAATGCTCAAATGTGGACAAACCTAAGAAGAGGAGCAAAGGCAATGCACTCACAACGATCAAGACTTGGGATGATTCTTCAAGTGAAGATGAAACTCCAAGGAGCCACGACCATCGCTCTTCATCACGCTCATCACACAAATGACTTATGGCAAGAGGTAACACTAATGAACCATCATCTAGTGATGATAGTGACAATGATGATGATAAATCCTCTATGGATAAACTTGTGTATGCCGTAATTTTTTTGAGGATGTATGCACTAAACAAAAAACTCAATTAAAAGTGCTAAAATCTAAGCTACTTATCTCTCAAAATGAGTATAAACAATTTTCTAGAATAATGTGAATCTTTTGCAAATTTGAATGTTGAGCTAACAACTAAAATTGAGCAATTAGAGTCTAAAATTCCATCCCCAACTACTGATGATAGCCTAATTAAAAAGAATGAAGAACTTAAGGTTATGTTAGCTAGCTCTCAAGATGTTATTGAAAACTTGCTAGATAAAATGGAAATTCTTAGCATACATAATAACGAGCTAACTAATAAGCTAGAAAACATCAGTAGCACCCCAGAAATGTTTTAATTAAAAATCCTGAAATAATTAAATAGGATGCTTCTACTTCTTGCTTAGATTTAATTGATGTTAATTCTAATACATAATCAAGTCTTGATTAAGAAAGTGATTGTAGAAACTTGTTCTGATGAGATTGCTATGGAAAATGAATTGTTAAAGCAAGAAGTGAATTTGCAAGGCTTTGTATGATAAGAAAGCCAAAGCCAAACAAACCCAACCTCATTAGGAGAACACCACTGCGAGAGTGAACAAGCATGATGTCGGGTACCCAGGAACGGGGTACCCAGGGCAAGGCCCACAAACCTCTCTGGCCCATTTACCAAGTCCCTACCAAGTGTTGGGTACCATAATTAGGGGGACTCAGATCACAACCCTAAAGTACCTAGACGCTTGAGTAAGAAGGGGTCACAAGCACGAGGAACGAGGAACATAAGCCACGCCTCGCTTGAGACCAACCTCGGGCGGGAGACGCAGTCACGGCTTGCCTGAGGCCAACCTCGGGCGGGAGACACAACCATGGCTCACCCAAGGCCAACCTCAGGCCGAAGATACAGACACAGCTCGTCCGAGGCCAATCTCGGGAGCGAGACGCGGTCACAGCTCGCCCGAGGCCAACCACAGATGAGCAGCACATTTTTGACTCACCCAAGGGTGTCTCGGGTGATGCTCCAGAAGGTTCCCAATTCCGCTGACCAACTCCGCAAACTAACTCTGCAAAGTGGACTAGCTGACTAACTCCGCTGACCAACTATGTGAGGCAAACCGGCCGGCCAACTCTCTAACGACCAACTCACTGTCGTGCAACCGAGCGAGTCTGCGAGGCAGGGCGAACGATCGAGTCTTCGCTAAGAGGATCCGTAAGGAAGGAACCCGAGCCAATGCTGTCGGCCCATGACAGCTACGATAAGACACAATGTCACCAAAGCACGGCTAGGCCGTACCTACAAGTACCAAAAGGCGTCAGACATACACGATGGAACGCCCCCGCGTGCACCCGCGTATAAATCCCTCACTGACTCACATGGCTGGTCAACTCCAGTCACAAGGGCCTCAACACCGAAGTCTCTATAGTGGCCCATACACCGAAAAGGACAAGACAATACACCATACTGAGTGTATACCTACACATGCTTGATAGTGACGCAATGGGTATGATGGAAGACGAAGATGTATCGAACACCACCTTGGACCTTACCGTAAGCCCACTTTGTGGGACCCACCAAGTACCACAACGCTAGCACCAAGCAAGCTACAGGGACTCATATACCGAATGGACAAGATGGAACACCACACTAGGGGCACGGTAGCGCACGACCCTACGGACGACAACAGGAGACTACGTCATCCAGAGGCGGCAAGCCAAGCTCTCCCTATAGAATACAAGTCCTCACTGTAAAGACCACCCTTGAGCTATAAAAGGGGTGGGGCAACTTTCATTTTACACACAGGCACTCCAGTTGTAACACGTTCTACTGCAATACTACGATCAACACTACACTGGACTAGGGCTCTAGCCTAAACCAGTATAACCCATTGTCTTAGTTCTTTGCTCGGATCTCTGTGATCCACCATTCGAAGTGAGTCCACACTTGCATCTCCACCGAACACAAATCTATTATCCCCTGGTTTCTGAAACCACAACACATGATGAGGGTAAAACCATGGTTTGTTGATTATGTCATAAGGAGGGGCATAAGTCTTACCAATGCAAAACGAAGACCAGGGGAGATAATAAGAAAAAGCCAACAAGCAAGATATCCAACTCCTACACCAAAATGGTGGACAAGAAGGTGGCTACAACATCCTTAATCAAGAAGAAGAATGGAAAAGTGATAGCCATAAAGGCCAACAAACAAGCCAACAATTGAAAGGGGGCCAAACGAATTAGGTGTCTAAGGAGATTATTTCAACCATGAAAAGCACCAAGAAAGTTTGGGTCCCGAGAGAGAAGTGAGAAGTCCGATGGACTTTGGGGATTTTGGAGACTCGGCAAAATGGGATGTATATCATGCATGGGATACATCATATCTAATCAAGATTATTGCCAAATGGGTTAGTGAAAATATGGACCCAAATTCCCCCACCCATGACTAAGGTAACTAGATTTGTTATTACTTTCTTTAGATATGTGTATCTTTCCCTGTGTATCTAGTTTACTTTACATGTCTAGCCTTGCTTTTAATCGTTATGTTTTTCAATTGATATGTCACATGCTTAGAAATTGTATATTTTCTCAATTGGTAATTACTTTCAATTGCGTAGCATGCATACTAGGTAAATCATATGGTAGGATTGCTCGCTTTTAATTCATATTCTTGGAGCAAACCTATATGGTTTAAAAATGTTAAAATAGAGAAAGACACATAGCTTAACAAACTCCTAAAAGAATTATACTCATGATGTCATCATTCAAGTATCTTCAATTGCTATAATTCTTAATTATATGTGCCATAGTTCAAATTAAAGATAATTTACCCCTATTTTGATCTTAAAAGTCAAAGTTCATGTCTCCTACAAGTATTCAAAACTTGTATGCACAATTTTAGGGGAGGTTACTCTATAATTTGATTCTTTGAGACTAACACACTTTTCAATCCTATCATGTGTGTAGTAGTCTCATTGAAGGAAAATGGAGTCCCAGAGATTGACAAAAAGCTTCCATTGCCAAGATAATGATCTTTCAAATCTTCAATCAATATCATTCACATGCCATCTCCTCTTGAATAGACTATGCCATTAATTAGATATCCTTTATCCCTCATGTTGCCATTATGCATATGCTTTAAAATTTTCAATTGATATCTCTCGAATATCTTTCCTTATATAAATATGCATAGAGAAAAGGGGGGAGTCTAGTCTATTCTTCATGTTTTGAGTCTCTTGCTTGTTCTTTAATTTCATGTTTTTCTGTTAGGGAGAGTTTTTTGACAAGGGGAGGCATCTTTCTCATATTGGAGGAGATTGCTTCACCAACTGGGGAGAACTTTCTTTAAGATGGAGAAATTTTTAAGAGAGGTCTCAAGCTTTTTATAATTTCCTATATGTGCTTGATGTCTTCCTTTTCGGTGTTTGATTCCAATGGGGGAGAAATTTGTGGACCAAAGCAAACCTAATTATATCAAATACCAAAACCACTCTTTTAAAATTTTTCAATTATTTTGAGTGGTTTGTTGAATTTGGTATATCAAAGGAAATAAAATTTTGATATTCATGCTGGTTTCAGTCCAAGTTTGGAAGTATGTGGATTATGGAGTTAGGGGGAGGCTTAATCCATAATGACACATTATGGGAACTATTTGCATAAGCAATAATGTTGTTTAAATTCCAATTGACCACATATCTTTCAATTTGGTATCTCATATATCTTGCTTATGCACATGCATCTGTAGCAAGCAGAATGCATTTTTCATTTTAGTATTTAATATTTTCTTTCTTTGGTTGTGTTATCATCAATCACCAAAAAGGGGGAGATTGTAAGGAAAATAGCCTCTGGCCCATTTGAGTAAGTGATTTTGGTGTTTGATGATCAACATAACATGTGGACTAATAAATTTGCAAGTGTTTGTGTTTTGTAGTTCATAGGATGCAAAGTGGATTGGACTGAGGCTCTGAGGATGCAACACCTCAAAGAAGATAATAAAAGACCTAAAGAAGAATGTCAAATATCCAACACAAGTCCAAGACACAAGCCCAAAAGAGCCCAAGCAAAGAAGATTGCAGATTCAAGAAGTGGGCTATCGGCTGTCTCAACTGATCGGTCTGGTGGCACACCAGACCGCTTATGTAGAGAGCACTTCAATCGGCTCTCAGATAGCTGGCGATCTAGACCAGTCTGGTGGTGCACCAAACCGAAGTCCAACGACTAGTTCTAACGATCATCTAACGAGCGGGTCTCTAGACCAGTCCGGTGGCACATCGGACCTCTGCCCTATTGCAGAGAATATGTTAGGACGACCAACGGCTAACTGACGTGGAGGGCATCAGATCGGTCCGGTGCGACACATACAAAGTCGCTTCCTTCAATGGCTACAATTGGGTTGGGCACTATATATACCCCCTAGACAACCACTTGCATGTGTGGAGAGTTGATCAGCCTTGCTATTGAGTAGAGACATATCCATTGCTCCATACACCTAATTGCTTAATAGAATCACTCGATGATTAGCGTTGGTACTTTGCAAAGTGCTTAGGTTAGTTAGACTGCTTTAGCGCTTGCGCTAGGTTTGTTTATAGTTGATTGAGTGTGGATAGAAAAACCCACAAAACCCCTCGGCTCTTATGCGAGCCATTGTAATTGTATCGAGTGGGGTGAGAGTCTTACGAGACCACACCAACCATGTTTATGGTGTGGCCGCCACCATGTACTAGAGGGAACGAGGCCTACATCATTTCGGCCAGAAGCTCGATAGTGAATACGACAGGGAGCATCTGAGAGGAGGCCGGAAGCGGAGCACCACTTGTGCATAGAGAAGGCCTTCGACTCTCTACGAAGTTACTCGACCATGTTCTTGGCCCTTGCGTGGGCTTCCCTTTGCAAACGAGGATTTGTCAGAACCTTGCGCATTTCTCGATACCTCAGTAAAAATACCCCCATGTCCATGGGAGTTTGCTTTCTCTACCTTGCTTTTAAGCTTCTGCATGTACATTGATTACTTCAGTTGCAATCTTCATTATTATTAGTTTAGAATATTTAGGATTGGAACTTAGGTTGCATAACTCCTCTTGCGGTAGAGATAGCAACACAGACAAAACCTAATTTGCACAGTATTGCTCAGTTATTTGCATAGTTTTTGTTTAGTAGAATTATTTATGGCCTAGATTAGTGAGAAAATTAGAAGTCCTAATTCACCCCCTCTTAGGCGTCCGTAGTCCTTTTAGTTTTTAATTCTAGGTCGCATTGGAGGAGGCGATGAGGTTAAGTTGGCTAAAGTTGGTGGAAAAGGTTAGAGGTTTGATAAATAGGGAATAGGGTAGAATAGGTGTGGATGGGGCAACGAGAACGTGCCTATTCTACGATAGCAACCATTAGAGCGAAGGGCTAGGAGGAACAACAATGAATGATGTAGCTAGGGATAAAGTTGATTGCGGGAAATACATGGTAGAAAGAGTTCTAATGATGTCATTAGGCTCGATAGAGGAGTTGGGGCACATCATGTTGATGGCACTACTACAGCACACCTCTGTACAGGCGGTCTGGTTCGCCACTACACAGGCGGTTCCAGGAACCGCTTGTGGTGCACCGCATGTGATGTAAAACAACATCACAGGTGGTCAATCAAAAACCGCCTGTGAAAAACACAGATTACAGGCGGTCCAGTTCAATGGAACCGCCTGTGATAGACACACATCACAGGCGGTCCAGTTCAAAGGAACCGACTGCATACACTATAAATCACAGACGGTTTTCATTATACAGATTCATATATACAGAATTTTCAAACAGGTATAATACACAGAATTTTCAAACAGGTATAAACAGATTCATATATACAGATTATACACAGATTCACACAGATTGCATAATACACAGATTGTACACAGATTCATCCACATACACAGATTTACACATATGTTCCATAACAGGTATAATACACAGATTACAAGTTCCATAACAGGGATAATACACAGATTCATCCACATATCAAGTTCCATCGTCATACACAGAATTATACAACTAAACATCTCAAAGTTCCATAGACAACTAAACATCTAAAGTTCCTAACTAAAGACCTAAACACTGTGTGATATTGTGTACAAACTTAGTTCTGGGAATTTTTGCAAATTTCCATTTACATTGTAGAATAGCCCTTGTTGATGAAGAACTTCACGGCGCATAAAGTAAAGCAAGTCTCTTACAACCTTAGCAACGCCGACAGAAATCATATCTCTTTCTAACCATTCAGCATTGATCTTGGATTTAGGAACCTGCAATGAAAGCAAAAAGCAATCAGTGCTAAGAGTAATGTGATGAGCAACAATATAACATAAAAATTGCAACATAGACAATGATAGCGAACTTACATCCTCACGATTGACCATGTAATGGAAGGTGACACGACACCATTCGCATACATAATAACCGCACAGGACAGTACCCGGAGGTTGTTTGTCACCATATGGAAATAATGATATTGACAAATTAGGCTTGTCCTCTGGATGTTCGCCGCCAAGATCTTTCCAATAAAAACGGTATGCACTGCATATAAGAATAACATTATGAGATTAAGAATACATTTGTTAAGTTGTAATAAGTACAAGTGTGCAATAATAATCATACTTCTCTAAAATCTTCAAGAAGTCATTATACGTAGTCTTTTCCATTCTCAGTGAGTCGAAGACCACGACTTTACCATCCTTTGGCCAGATCATGATACAAATGTAGTGGTCACTATATAGACATAGACGAAAACACATGTTAATATCACGATTGCCATAATTTATAGTTCAAAATTAAACCATGTCGATAACTTACTTAAAGTGGTGCGGAGCTATTATTAAGTCCTTGCCATGTTGTACATGATTATACATGGCTCGTCCAATGTATGCCGCCATTACCTTCATTTTCTTTCTCTGATTCTGTTTAACGGCTTTCTCAAATTCAGCATCGTTCAAGTCTTTATATTCTTCTCCATGCCTCCGAGCAACTACTTTGTAGCGAGCTTGGGATATCATCAACGGGTCAAGAAACCCTGTCTTAAGTTGTTTCTTCTTATCATCCATGTATTGCATCCTACGTGTAATAGTGTTAATCGTTAGACTCTCGTTTATGTGTGCGTGTACAAAACTAACAAATATGAGAGTTTAGAGGTACTTACAAGCAAAAGAGGGTTAAGTAGTTGGTTTCCATCCTTTGTCGGTGGTACAACGACCAGAGATCGTCAAAGAATAAATGCCGCACAGGATCTATATGATCATTGCTCCAAAATGCATCTTCTGGCACAACAAATGTGAATTCCTCGAGTTTGTATTTGTTGCTAGCCACCATGTACCACTCATGCATTCTAATCTTCGGAGTCGACAACTTAGAAAGTTGCACCGTCGTTAAGAACGACCTCCCATTCACAAATTTAGGAGGAACATCCTCCTTCTTGTATACCGAGATATTGGTTTTAAGACGTAATGATTCTCGAGTATGAATCATTCCATCTTCTTCCCATACTTCGAAATTGTCTATTTGGGTCGACCGTGTGCCTACTCCATGAGATGCTGATTCCGCTTTTGATTGATTTGTCATAACTCTCTGCAATTTATGCAGGTAGCGTGCCACTGATTCTGACGGTTTCTTGACATCGTCAGTGGCGATTCGCTTATGAATTTTCTTTGAAATAGTTGGTCCTTCAACATTGGTGCCAACCTTTGGTTCCTTTTTGATGTTGACGTCGACATTCTGAGGAACAATTTTGTCTACGTCCCCCTCGTCGAGTTCCTTCGCAAGAGGCGATATGATTGTTTCAACGATTTTTTGGAGGTCGGTGTCATATTTTCCTGCACCATGGGGTGTGGAATGATCGAACTATCTTTTTGTTGCATTGGTGTTGAATTCAGCTCATCACCCAACTTGATGTCGCGTCGATGCCAAAGGACCAACTCGTTCATTGCCTCCTGCAAAGTTATGATCCCCTCAACTGGAAAATCTATCTCCCAATCTTCACAACCACTGTCTGTGATTTCTAGAACTTGGACCACAACATAGTGTGGCGGGACAGGATTATCCTTGTAGTTAACAAGTCCTGGTTTTACCAAACCAGTAGCAGCTTGCTTTGTTTTTGTCCCAGATCGATTGATTGGAATATGAAGAAAGCAAGGCTTGTCCTCAACAATATCGTCTACAGGGTACTTGGTCAAGTCTTGCACAGATCCAACGCTGCTAGGGACTATAGGTGGACTCATGTGGCTTGGCTTGAGTTCAAATGATATGCATTCTGTTTTCTTCATTTTGTTCGTCACGTCATTAATAGCCTTTTGTACCCTTTCATCAATAGTCTCTTCAAGGGTCCTTTTCGACTTCTCGTGTTTCCTATATGACGACGCATACTCTGGAAATGCCTCTCTCCAGGAAATCTTAGAAGATATTCCCCGAGCCCATCCAGTGTGTTCAGGATTGCCTAGTGCTGCAGTTAGTATGTCATTCTCCCTCCGAGGCTTAAATTCTCCTTTTTTCTCTTATCTGCATATTCTTGAATTTTGGTCGAAACTTCGCCTACCAATTCTGGATGCAAAAGTTTGCCGTCCTCACTCAAACCTGCCCGACCTAAGATCCAACGAATAGCTCTCTCATCGATATCTTTTAATATTGGGTCCAAAGTGCCGTTAGTTATAGCTTCCTCGATTATCCTGTTCCACTGCACAACTTTATGGTGATATCCGGTTGACCCCAGGCGATGGGGGTGTTTGTTCATCTTCGCTCTCTGAGAATTAGTTTTGCCCAGTTCTTTGGCCTTCAGTTCGGTCTTCTGACGAACAAATTCCTCCCATTGAGCTTGAGTGATTTTCCCCATTTTCTTGGGCGGAGGAACCTTATTCTTCTTAACAAATTCCCTATTCATCTCGGCCTTCCACCCACGAAACATCTTGGCCATAGCAGAGAGCATCGACTTCCTTACTGCATCCTCTGTGCCTTTTGGGAACTTGAATGACTCAGACAACTTAGCCCATAGCTTGTTGCGGGTGTCTTCATCTAAATCCTTCCATTTTTGAAGTGTGATTGGCACTATATCTCTAAAAGTAGACCCGCAGGAATTTCGAAACTTTGTAACCACGTCAAGTGGTTCTTCAGGAAACCCCTCTGCATTTAGTTTTGTTACGTACATAACTGCACCTTCTTTCATCTGATTTGGACCTCGTCGCCCTCGTTTCCGCTTATGTGAAACGGATGATTCAGGCATCGGAGCATCCTCCGTGTTTCGTGTAGAAGATGCATCCTCTTTCTTCTCTTCATTTGAAATCTATATAGTGAAAAAATTAATGGCCTTTCATATATGAACATTATTTTAGAGTATAGTCGGCATATTTCTATTTACCTCTTCATCGTTGGGAATATAGTCGGCATCAAGCTCATCTGATGTTTTTTTCTTCCTTGGAGGTATAGGAGTACAAGGATTGTCGTCACTAGAACTATCCTCCCCGCTCCCTTCACCGGAGCTGCTCGTTGTCTGCCATTCAAGTTTGGTCGCGTCTTCATCAACTTTGTTAGACGCACCGGTGCAGACCACATCCATACTAGGCTGCTCGTTGTCTGCCATTCAAGCTGGTTCCATCGATAAAGGGATATACTGTTAGTCTGATATACTGGTTCCATCAATAAGGGAACTTGGAGAAAAGGTGATTCAAAAGAAATCGAGCCCAAACCCCCCTCCGAGGCAGGATCGGGTCGGGAAGCAAGCTCGCAGATAGAAGGGCACTTTCCAATGCAGTTAGACAGAGTAGGCATGGTTGTGATGTTATAATGCTGAAGGACCCCAAGAAGAGATTATGCCCTATAGTCTACCACCTCTCGTTATTTGTGGGCTTCACCGAGGGCGGGAAACATTTGGTGACATCAAACGACCTTCGGGCTGGGGACGTCTGTGAGCTTGTTAAGGGGCCAGACGATGGTGAGCCGGTGTACTCTGTCCGGATGTGTGGTCACAAAATTTAAAGCCGCCCCGGCTTCATCTGTGCGCTTCTCTTCTCTTATGTCGGCTACTAAGATCACTTAGCACCCCACCTAAGAGAAGAGAAGCACACACATGCAGCCAGGGCGGCTTTTAATTTTGTGACCACACATCCGGACATAGTACACCGGCTCAACATCGTCTGGCCCCTTAACAAGCTCGCAGACGTCTTCATCCCGAAGGTCGTTTGCTATCACCAAATGTTTCCAGCCATCGGTGAAGCCCACAAATAACGGGAGGTGGTAGACTACATGGCTTAATCTCTTCTTGGGGTCCTTCAGCATTATAACATCACAGCCATGCCTTCTCTGTCTAACTGCATTGGAAAGTGCACTTCTATCTGCGAGCTTGCTTCCCGACCTGATTCAGGCATTCCGCCGATGCCATTCTCCATATAAGTCCCAAACAGAGAATAGGGATGAGGTAGTCAAGATTGTAGGTTCCATCAATAAGGGAACTTGGAGAAAAGGTGATTCAAAAGAAATCGAGCCCAAACCCGCCTCCGGGGCAGGATCGGGTCGGGAAGCAAGCTCGCAGATAGAAGTGCACTTTCCAATGCAGTTAGACAGAGAAGGCATGGCTGTGATGTTATAATGCTGAAGGACCCCAAGAAGAGATTAAGCCCTGTAGTCTACCACCTCCCGTTATTTGTGGGCTTCACCGAGGGCGGGAAACATTTGGTGACATCAAACGACCTTCGGGCTCGGGATGTCTGCGAGCTTGTTAAGGGGCCAGACGATGGTGAGCCGGTGTACTCTATCCGGATGTGTGGTCACAAAATTTAAAGCCGTCCCGGCTTCATCTGTGCGCTTCTCTTCTCTTATGTCGGCTACTAAGATCACTTAGCACCCCACCTAAGAGAAGAGAAGCACACACATGCAGCCGGGGCAGCTTTAAATTTTGTGACCACACATCCGGACATAGTACACCGGCTCACCATCGTCTGGCCCCTTAACAAGCTCGCAGACGTCTTCAGCCCGAAGGTCGTTTGCTATCACCAAATGTTTCCAGCCATCGGTGAAGCCCACAAATAACGGGAGGTGGTAGACTACAGGGTTTAATCTCTTCTTGGGGTCCTTCAGCATTATAACATCACAGCCATGCCCTCTCTATCTAACTGCATTGGAAAGTGCACTTCTATCTGCGAGCTTGCTTCCCGACCCGATTCAGGCATTCCGCCGATGCCATTCTCCATATAAGTCCCAAACAGAGAATAGGGATGAGGTAGTCAAGATTGTAGGCGCTAGTTCTCAACAACTAGCATCTATAGATATGGACACAAGTCCAAATTTGGTGCTACTCGGCACCATCGATATCACTAAAAAAAATACATCAAAGAGATCCACTTCCCAATAGTACTCGAAGATAGTTCATTGACTTGACACTCTCTAAGAGGTTCATACAAAATACATTATCTCTAAGAGTGAAACCTACGATACTCATATCGTGTTGTTTAGGACTAAACATCAACAACCCCTTGACTGGTCGCTATCATACTCAATTCCAAAATATTTTTCCAATATGTCGGCTTGAGTAAGGAGATCTGGGCTTCGGAGTTCCTCCAAATCATCTGCAGCTTCATCATCTTCAGCATATTGCAGGGCTTCATCTTGAATAATTTTAGCCCTCTTGGAGTCAGCATACTTTTTGATGGACAGAGCACACTTCTCAAGCATGTCGCATACATCTCCAATTTGAAACAAAGTGGTCTTAAGTGTGTACACTGATTCCGGTTCACTAGTATCCACAACCCCATCAGTCACTAGACTGCGAATGATGTCAACATGTGTCTCGATGACTCGAACTGAGCTCTCAACCATGTCAAGTGGCTCTTTTTCCATCTCTAAAACTGAAAATGGCTAAGTCTCACAATCAAAATTGAGATCGCAACAAAGGCAGGGATCAAAGGGAAAACAAGGATGTGGCTTATAGGGCAAAAAGAGGGGTCCAAATAACATTGTCATGGCTATGAACAAGTCAAAGATGGGAGATAAGAACAAGTCTTATAACATAGGGTTGGGAAGCAAAGATAGGTAGTCAAAAAACTAAGAAGGGAGATAAGAACAAGTCTTATAACATAGGGAGATAATAACATTGTCATGGCTATGTACTTCCATGATTTTCTTATAACTGAATATGTAAGTGAAAAAACATTTAATCAGAAGGGATAAAAATAGATCCCAATCGATGGAGGGACACAAAATTCAGGGATAGCCAAACAAGTAATTGACAACCAAGCAATAAGCAATAAGCATATTGACAACCAAACAAAATATGTAAGTGAAAACAACACCAGTAATTAATCTAAGAACTGATAATCAGGGATAGCCATTGATTAACACCTTAATGTGTTTGAACCATTGATTAACCTAAGCATTCGATTAACCTAACCATTTGATTAACCTAAGCTATGATTCAAACACATATATATCCAGCTGTGTATTCAAACACATATATGATTCAAACACAAGTAATCTGCCATCAATTAACATATATGATTCAAACACATATATGATTCAAACACATATAGGAAATTCGAGCTATGAACTTAGAAGAAATGAACCTAAACTTTGACCTTACTACGAGAGGAAGAAGTTTAAGAGCTTGGGGACGGCGGCGCTTCGGGCTCGGGGACCGTGACGGCGGCCCTTGGGCTCGGGGACGAGGATGGCGGGGCTCGAGCTCGGGCTCGGGGACGGCGGGCGCTCGGGCTCGGTGAAGGGGACGGCGACGCTCGGGCTCGGTCTCGGGGACGGCGTTGCTCGGGCGCTCGGGGACGGCGGCGCTTGGGCTCGGGGACGAGGACGGCGGGGCTCGAGCTCGGTGAAGGGGACGGCGGCGCTCGGACTCGGTGAAGGGGACGGTGTTGCTCGGGCGCTCGGGGACGGCGGCGCTCGGGCTCGGGGATGGGGACGGCGGCGCTCGGGCTCGGGGACGGGGACGGCGGCGCTCGAGCTCGGGGACTAGGACGGCGGCGCTCGGGTTCGTGCTCAGGGATGGGGACACGGCGGCAGCCTGGCGGCGCTCGGGTTCTTGCTCGGGCGGGAAGAGTTAGGGTTCCTGGCGGCGCTCAGCATTTTATATTGTAAAGCATCACAGGCGGTTATTTAGCCAAACCGCCTGTGATAGACAACATCACAGGCGGTTGTCAATTTCGACCGCCTGTGATAAATTAACTTCACAGGCGGTCGACAACAAAAACCGCCTGTGATGTTGTCTATCACAGGCGGTTTGGCTAAATAACCGTCTGTGATGTGTGTACACTATAAAAGGGCTAGCCCCCCGACGGGTTCCAGAACCCTAACTCGCAGAACCCTAATTTCAATATTGGCGGCGGGTTTTATTTGAGATCTACAGGGAGAAGGTTTTGTTTTTGAGTTTATTGATTGATTTCAATAGTTTATGCATATATATGATCTCCATTTGTTTTCTTTCTCATTTTGATGCGATTTTTTGCCTCAATTTTGTAATATAGACCGGATTTGAAGAAAAGCTTTGGAATTCAAGCTTTGGACTTATAATAGTTGATCTAGTTTAAAGATTCTTTAAAAACACAGTTGTCTCACCTCAAGGTACCTATTGTTGCAATGTTTGTTTCATTTTCATGCACATCAATTTGTTTCATGTTTTATGGATGAATTCAATTAATTAATGATTTTATTGATGTTAATCAATATAGGGATAGGTAATGGACCGAGGTTGGATGTACAATGTGCCAAGACCACATCCGTCGTATATTCAAAATTTGAGAAGCTTTATTGAAGCGGCCAACAAGCACGCGAATTTGCGAAAGAGCAAGGAGATTTTATGTCCGTGCATCGATTGTGATAATAAGATAGCTTGGAGAGATACAGGAGTAATCCAATCACATCTGCTAAAAAGAGGGTTTAAAAACAATTACACGATATGGTCAGAACATGGTGAGTTGGATCCGTGTGAAGTGCCTGGTAATGACGAGAGAGTTGTTGGAATTTTAGATCTTAAAGTTGATGGTAAAGTGGATAATGTGGATGCTAATCAAGATTTTGAAGAATTTGATTGCGAAGAGATGTTGCGCCATATGGAACCAGAAATGTTGAGTTCTGTGGGATCGCAGAAAGGGCTATCTAAAATGGAGGGACTGGAAAGTGCCTCAAAAGAACCTTTATATGATGAATCAAAGGGTTGTGACAAAGAGTTTACTACACTGCGTACAGTTCTAGAACTTCTGAAGTTGAAGGCTAGCGCCGGATGGTCTGATACTAGCTTCACAGATCTTTTGAATTTTCTGTCCCAATTACTACCAAAACCCAACAAACTACCAACAAGCACTTATAAAGCGAAGAAGCTTATATCTCCCATAGCTCTGGGTGTGCAAAAAATTCATGCATGTCCGAACCATTGTATTCTGTATCATGGCGATTTTGAGAACGCATCAAGATGCCCAGTTTGCAATGTCAGTCGATACAAGAAGAGCTACAATCAAGACTGTGTACAAAAATTCTCGAAGAAAAATAAAAACAAGAAATCCACTATTGGACCTGAAAGTGATGATGACACTTTTGATGACATGGATGGGAAAAAGAAGTCAAAGAACCCAGCTTTGGTGATGTGGTATCTTCCAGTAATTGATCGCTTAAAACGTTTGTTCTCAAATCCTAGGGAGGCTGAGCTTATGCGTTGGCATGCTGAAAATCGCAAGCAGAATAACAAAGAGATTCGACACCCTGCTGATGCATCACAATGGAAAAATTTCGATCTTATGTATCCTGAGTTTGCCAAAGAAACCAGAAATGTAAGATTTGCTTTGGGTACAGACGGAATGAATCCATTTGGTGAAAAAAGAAGTGTACATAGCACCTGGCCCGTGACTTTAACGATGTACAACCTTCCATCATGGCTATGTCACAAAAGAAAGTACATTTTGTTGACTATTCTTATTCAAGGTCCGAAATCAGCTGGTGTTGATATTGATGTGTTCCTAGAACCTCTTATGGAAGATATGACAAAGCTCTGGAATGAAGGAGTTAGAATATGGGATGAGTATTGCCATGAGTATTTCAACTTAAGAGCAATTATATTTGTTACCATCCATGATTCTCCCGGTGGCGCCACACTATTAGGGCAAAAGACTAAAGGAAAGAATGGTTGTGTAGTGTGCGTCGATGGAACTGCTTCCATGTACCTTAAATCATCCAAGAAGTTGGTGTTCATGGGACACAGACGGTTCTTGATGAAGCAACATAAGTATCGAAAGATGAAAGCGGAATTTAACAATCAACTGGAAAGTGAAGGTGCACCAAAGCCTTATAGTGGGAAACTTGTTTTTGAAATTGTAAAGAACATTCATGTTGTATTCGGAAAGGGAAAAAACAAAGGAAAAAGAGAAAGAGAACTGACCCTTCAACTTACACAACTTTCAAGAAGCAATCAATTTTTTTCAAGTACCTCCCGTACTGGAAGGATATGGAAATTTGCCACAGCATTGATTTGATGCATGTAACAAAAAATGTTTTTGACGGCATCATTGGAACCTTGCTGGGCATGCCGAGTAAGACAAAAGACGGACTCAAATCACGCAATGATCTAGTAGATCTTCAAATCAGACCGGAACTTCATCCAGTGGATAGTGGCAAAGGGAAGCCTTACCTCCCCCCAGCTAGCTACAACTTGTCAGTTGAGGAGAGAACAAAGATTTGCAAATGTTTGCGTGGGGTCAAAGTGCCCACAGGTTTCTCATCCAATATCAGCAGACTAGTCAGGATGAAGGACTTGTCTCTATTTGGCTACAACTCTCATGACTGCCATGTGATGATGACGGTGTTCCTCCCAATTGCGGTAAGAGCCCTCGAAACAGAGTATGTCAAAGTTGTCATCACACGCTTGTGTTACTTTTTCAATGCGGTTTCACAAAAAGTAATAGCTTTAGAAGACTTGGACTATCTAAAGGCATACATCATCGAGACTATGTGCAAGCTTGAAATGTGTTTTCCTCCATCATTTTTTGATATGCAAGTACACCTAATCATACATCTCGTGGATCAGATAAAAATATTAGGGCCACTATATTTACATCATATGTTTCAGTTGGAGCGATACCTGGGAGTATTAAAAGGTTATGTGCGAAATCGCGCTCACCCAGAGGGTTCAATCATGGAGGGATACACTACAGAAGAAGTGATTGAGAGCTGTATAGATTACATCAGTGACGGAACAATGATAGGTGTACCTGTACCTAAACATGAGGGTAAACTATGTGGGAGAGGGAGAATGGGCAAGAAAACTTTTCGCGTTGAGGATTACAAGCTAGTACATTGTGCTCATGGTAGTGTACTACAACATCTCACGATAGCCGAGCCTTACATATAGGAACACCTGGATGAGCTTCGTAAAGAAAATCAGAACCGCACAGAGGACTGGATCATGAGGGAGCACAAACATCGTTTCAGCGAATGGTTAATGGACAAAAACATCCCATTCGGAGACTCTTTGGAAGAGAAAACAATGAAGAATTTGGCTTCTGGGCCATCGTGTTTTGTGACATCATGGCAAGCATATGACATCAATGGGTACACATTCTACACTAAATCAAAAGACATGAAAAGTGTTGCACAAAATAGCGGTGTTCGTATCGATGCTTTTGACCTACATGGACAGAAGACCACATATTTTGGATTCATAGAGGAAATATGGGAACTTGATTATGGCCCAAGCATGAAAATACCCTTATTTAAGTGCCAATGGGTACAACATCCCGTGGGGGTGATAGTGGATAACTACGGACTCACACTGGTAGACTTAAAGAAAGTAGGATATAAAGATGACCCGTGGGTTCTCGCCGAATGTGTTGCACAAGTGTTCTATGTACTCGATCCAGCAGATGAGAAGATGCATGTAGTTATTTCTGGAAAGCAAAAAATTGTTGGAGTTGAGAATGTGGGAGACCAAGATGAGGAATACAATAAGTATGAAGAGATGTTCGTCTTTAACGGTCCAGAGAGAATCAAGCGTGTGGAAAAGAAAATTGATAAGAACTTAAAGCCATATATGCGGAAAAATGGTAGTTCATGAAAAATTGTATGAATCAAATTGTATTTGTTATCATGTATGATCGACTATGAATTGTGGTTGCCAATTAATTTAAAATCTCTCTAGTTATCTATGTGTGCTATTATAATTCATTTAAATTGTATTTGCATATTATTGTTAAAAATTAAATATTAATTCATTTAAATTGTATTTGCATATTTCTGTTAAAAATTAAAATTATTTTCATATTTAAATTGTATTTTCATATTTTTACAATCACAGGCGGTTTTGTCTTAGGGTCCGCTTGTGAAAAGGATAGAGCACCACAGGCGGTCCTAAACAAAAACCGCTTGTGATACTATTACATCACAGGCGTACTGAACCGCCTGGGACATCACAGGCGGTTTTCTAACCGAACCGCCTGTGATGTAAAAAGCCTACCGCTTGTATAGAGCCAAATTGTACTAGTGTGGTGTATGTGATGTGGTCGTGGACATGTTTCATGGCATGAGGCGCAAAAGGGGGGGAGGCGGTTGCCAGATGGAAAGGATACACATATATTCTTTGTTTCGAGCGGGTTGAGTTCATGGACGGTGTTGTCGTGTCTTAGGGAGTTCTCTTCCTTTAAGCCTTATTTGGATAAAGAGGGATGATGGAAGTGGATTGAGGTGTATTTTAGGGATTGAAAGGGAAATTAGTTCATATTACACTTCAATACACCTTATACCACCTCAATCCACTCCAATCCAAGATTATCCAAACAAGCCCTTAGGGGTTGTCCACATGCATGTGGTTGTCACATCTTAGGAGAGTTGTCTCTTGGCGAGCCACCGTTGTAGCTAAGACTAGTAGTAACTCTCAAGAGCTCCTGGCCGGCAGTTATTAGATAGGTATTGAAGTCACTATTACTTTGTAGCGTCCCGACAACCATGAGCGCATTGTGCACGGAGGCATGTAGAAGGATCTAGACCGTTATTTGCATGGAGCACACAATCCTAAGGCGACTAGGAAACATGGCTAGCAGTGTGGTGAGATCAGAAGTCATGCATGAAGGAGACCTTGAAAGTTCACACCTGATGTGACAGCTTCGACAACCATGACGTATTTGGTGGTAGCATGTGGCACACAGCTAGGCTCAACTGGCCACTGGCGGATGACATAGATCTCCCTTGTCGATGGCGATATACAATAGTGCTGATGCGGTGACGTGGAATGGCTTTCGTCTCGGTTGAGTGAGTTTAATACAACATCTCCATCCCTAATAACTCATAAAAATCACAAAAAGGGAGAAATCTACTTGACATTTAATTGCAGCCATCTCCATCCCCAACACTAACTCATCAAAATAAAAAAATGGAAGGAAGCTACTTGGCGTGAATGAGCAAGAGAGAGAGAAGCCTTGTGTGTGTGTTCACGTCTTCAGCGCCGTAAGCCCGTAAGTATAGTTTTTTTTTTGTCATTTGACAATCATCCGGAATGCACATCTCTTTTTTTCTCGAAAGAAATGGACAGTTACCAAATGTGTTAATAGAACACATGCACGACTTGCCAAATGTATCGATGTCTACAGCGACTAACTAGCGACTTCGTCCCAAACAAGTATGAAAAAGAAGCCGTGGTTACTTAAAGTAGCTAGGCTACTTGTGTTGGATGATAAAAGTCGACTGTCGGTCTCATCTGAATTGGTTTCTAGGGTCTAATTTTTAGTTCTTCTATTTTATCTCTAAATTGCCAAGTTTTCGTATTTGTTAATTTAGAGACTAAAATGAAATATAATAGAGGAATTAAAATTAGTCAAATCAAACACCCTTAAAAAGTGAACCACCTAGAGGGGGCTACAATCGTCGAGAATGGTTAGTTTTGCTTTTTTTAATTATATGTATATTATAAAAATAAATAAACTATCTTATAATATCAATCATATAGCATAAATATTAATTAATATATATCATATTTAATTAAAGTTAAATATATTTGATTTCTCAACTACAGTTACACGCATGTACTGTCATTTTGATAATGCCCTGACTCGACAGCTATGGTTCTACTGTGGGTCGATTCGGCTAACTGGTTGGTGGCTATACTTGTCGGGGACCATAATTAGGGGTACCCTCAAGGCTCCTAATTCTCAGCTGATAACTCCCATCAGCACAAAGCTGCAAAGGCCTGATGGGTGCGATTAAGTCAGGGATCAGTCCATTCGAAGGACTCGATCACGCTTCGCCCGAGCCTAGCCTCGGACAAGGGCAGCCGACTCCGGAGGATTTCCGTCTCGCCCGAGGCCCCCCTTTAGCCGCGAACATATTTCCGGCTCGCCCGAGGCCCTGCCTTCGCCAAGAAGCAACCCTGACCAAATCGCCGCACCGATCGACCAAATCGCAGGAGCATTTAATGCAAAGGTGGCCTGACACCTTTATCCTGACGCGCGCCCCCCAGCCGGCAGAGCCGAAGTGACCGCCGTCACTTCGCCGCTCCACTGACCGGCCTGACAGAAGGACAGCGCCGCCTGCGCCACTCCGACTGCGGTGCCATTTGACAGAGTGAGACTGACAGGCAGTCAGGCCCTGCCGAAGGCACCATAGGAAGCTCCGCTTCGCCCGAATCCAGGGCTCGGACTCGGGCTAAGTCCCAGAAGACGGCGAACTCCGTCCGACCCAGGGCTCGGACTCGGGCTAAGTCCCGGAAGACGGCGAACTCCGCCCGACCCAGGGCTCGGACTCGGGCTAAGTCCCGGAAGACGGCGAACTCCGCCCGACCCAGGGCTCGGACTCGGGCTAAGTCCCAGAAGACGACGATCTCCGCCTCGCCCGACCCAGGGCTCGGACTTGGGCTCGGCCCCAGAAGACGACGAACTCCGCTTCGCCCGACCCCAGGGCTCGGACTCCGCCCCGGCACCAGCCGGCGATCTCCGCCTCGCCCGAACCTGGGGCTCGGACCCGACCTCGGCCACGGAAGACAGACTCGACCTCGGCTTCGGAGGAGCTTCCACATCGCCCAACCTAGGGCGCAGACCAGCCACGTCAACAGGAGGCGCCATCATCACCCTACCCCGAGCTAACTCGGGCCGCAGGGAACAAGACCGGCGTCCCATCTGGCTCGCTCCGCCAGATAGGCAATGATGGCGCCCCGCATACTCTATGACGACTGCGGCTCTCAGCCCCCTTACGGAAGCAAGAGGACGTCAGCAAGGACCCAACCGCTCCGACAGCTGTCCCTCCGTCAGGCTCCAGCACTCCTCCGACGGCCACGACATCACACCAGCAGGGTGCCAAAATCTCTCCGGCTGCCACGACGACATGTACTTAGGGCGCTAGCTCTCCTCCGCTAGACACGTAGCACTCTGCTATACCCCCCATTGTACACCTGGATCCTCTCCTTACGCCTATAAAAGGAAGGACCAGGGCCCTCTTAGAGAGGGTTGGCCGCGCGGGGACGAGGACGAGACAGGCGCTCGCTGGAGGCCGCTCGCTCCCTCTCCCGCGTGGACACTTGTAACCCCCTACTGCAAGCGCACCCGACCTGGGCGCGGGACGAACACGAAGGCCGCGGGATTCCCACCTCTCTCACGCCGGTCTCCGGCCACCTCGCTCTCCCCCCTTCGCGCTCGCCCTCGCGCTCGACCCATCTGGGCTGGGGCACGCGGCGACATTCACTCGTCGGCTCAGGGACCCCCCGGTCTCGGAACGCCGACAGTTGGCACGCCAGGTAGGGGCCTGCTGCGTGTTGACGAACAGCTTCCCGTCAAGCTCCAGATGGGCAGTCTCCAGCAACCTCTCCAACCCGGGACGGTGCTCCGTTTCGGGAGCCTTGAGTTCATGTCCCTCGACGGCAGCTACGACGTGATACTCCTTCCACTGCCGTGCGACAACGACAGTGGCGGCCGACAACCCGCCCGCCGGCGGCGGAATCGGCGACGTCTTCCTCGCATGGTGGAAGAACAACCTTCGAGCTCACCCCGTCCTCTCCCCCGCCGACGGAGGAGGAGGCGGGGCAACCAAGGCCAAGCAGGAGACAGTGCCTCGTCGGCTGTCGAGCGAGTCGACGGCCCCAGCGCCCCAACGGGGGGCGCACCGGGCGTCGACCTCGCGTTTGAGACGAAGGCGAGCGCTGTCCCCCCGCGACACGCCAATCCCGAGCAAGCGGACGACGCCAGCACGCTCGCGAAAAGCTTGCTGGACGTCACCCTCGTACCTGAGACGACGGCGCAGTCAGTCCCCGACGTGACCTCATCGCCGCCCGTCGACCAAAAGGTACCGACCGATTCCCAACCCACGTCTTTCGGATTCAGCCTCGACCCGCCTAGCGGCCCCGCTTTGGCGGGCGCTCTTGTAGAGGCGAGTCCAAACCCTCTGGAGTTTCGTATGCGGTCACCTCGGGACCGGCTGACGGACGTCTCGACCTACGGGCCCTCTGGGTCCGAGGAAGACGACGAGCCCAGCATCTATTGGGATTTCTCTGGACTTGGCAACCCCAGTGCCATGCGGGACTTCATGACCGCATGCGACTACTGCCTTTCCGACTGTTCCGACGGTAGCCGTAGCCTCGGCGACGAGGACTGCGGCCCAAGTCGCGAATGCTTCCACGTCGATCTAGGGGGTCCCTCCAAAGGCAACCATCTCGACATGCCGGAGGACGGTGACCTCCCTAGGCCGGTGCCTCGCGTTGACATCCCACGGGAGCTAGCTATGGTCCCCGTTCAGGCGGGGGGCCATGACCCACAGCTCGAGCAAATCCGCGGGGTGTAGGCCAGGCTCGACGAGGGAGCAGGAGCGCTTGAGCCGATCCGTCGGGACGTCGGGCAGGCATGGGCGGACCAACCTCCGGCCGGAGAAATACGTCATCTACCCCAGGGCTTCCAGCATCGCATCACCGACGATGTCAGGGTTAGGCCACCACCCGCATCCAGTGGGGTCGGCCAAGACCTGGCGGCAGCAGCAATGCTTCTTCGCGCGATGCCGGAGCCATCAACCACCGAGGGGCGGCGAATCCAGGGAGAGCTCAAGAATCTCCTGGAAGGCGTCGCGGTCCAACGGGCCGAGAGCTCCGCCTCCCGAAGGCAGGGGTACCCCTCGGAACCTCATGCCGGGACTTCCCGATTCATGCGGGAAGCCTCGGTCTACACCGGGCGCACGCGCAACACCGCGCCTGCGGCCCCGGGTCGCCTCGGCAACGAGCACCATCACCGCGACCGTTGGGCCCACCTCGATGAGAGGGTGCGCCGAGGCTACCACCCCAGGCGTGGGGGACGCTATGACAGCGGGGAGGATCGGAGTCCCTCGCCCGAACCACCCGGTCCGCAAGCCTTCAGCCGAGCCATCCAACGGGCGCCGTTCCCGACCCGGTTCCGACCCCCGACTACTATCACAAAGTACTCGGGGGAGACGAGACCGGAACTGTGGCTCGCGGACTACCGTCTGGCCTGTCAACTGGGTGGAACGGACGATGACAACCTCATCATCCGCAACCTCCCCCTGTTCCTCTCCGACACCGCTCGCGCCTGGTTGGAGCACCTGCCTCCGGGGCAGATCTCCAACTAGGACGACCTAGTCCAAGCTTTCGCCGGCAATTTCCAGGGCACGTACGTGCGCCCCGGGAATTCCTGGGACCTCCGAAGCTGCCGACAGCAGCCGGGAGAGTCTCTCCGAGACTACATCCGGCGATTCTCGAAGCAGCGCACCGAGCTGCCCAATATCACCGACTCGGATGTCATCGGCGCGTTCCTCGCTGGCACCACCTGCCGCGACCTGGTGAGCAAGCTGGGTCGCAAGACCCCCACCAGGGCGAGCGAGCTGATGGACATCGCCACCAAGTTCGCCTCCGGCCAGGAGGCGGTCGAGGCTATCTTCCGAAAGGACAAGCAGCCCCAGGGCCGCCCATCGGAAGATACTCCCGAGGCGTCAACTCAGCGCGGCGCCAAGAAGAAGGGCAAGAAGAAGTCGCAAGCGAAACGCGACGCCACCGACGCGGACCTTGTCACCGCCGCCGAGTACAAGAACCCTCGGAAGCCCCCCGGAGGTGCCAACCTCTTCGACAAGATGCTCAAGGAGCCGTGCCCCTATCATCAGGGGCCCGTCAAGCACACCCTTGAGGAGTGCGTCATGCTTTGGCGCCACTTCCACAGGGCCGGGCCACCCGCGGAGGGTGGCAAGGCCCGCGACGACGACAAGAAGGAAGATCACCAGGCAGGAGAGTTCCCCGAGGTCCGCGACTGCTTCATGATCTATGGTGGGCAAGCGGCGAACGCCTCGGCTCGGCACCGCAAGCAAGAACGCCGGGAGGTCTGCTCGGTGAAGGTGGCGGCGCCAGTCTATCTAGACTGGTCCGACAAGCCCATCACCTTCGACCGAGACGATCACCCCGACCATGTGCCGAGCCCGGGGAAATACCCGCTCGTCGTCAACCCCGTCATCGGCGACGTCAGGCTCACCAAGGTCCTCATGGACGGAGGCAGCAGCCTCAACATCATCTACGCCGACACCCTCGGGCTCCTGCGTGTCGATCTGTCCTCCATCCGGGCAGGCGCTGCGCCCTTCCATGGGATCATTCCCGGGAAGCGCGTCCAGCCCCTCGGACGGCTCGACCTTCCCGTCTGCTTCGGAACACCCTCCAACTTTCGAAGGGAGACCCTGACGTTCGAGGTGGTTGGTTCCGAGGAACCTACCACGCGGTACTGGGGAGGCCATGCTACGCGAAGTTCATGGCCGTCCCCAACTACACCTACCTGAAGCTCAAGATGCCGGGCCCCAACGGGGTCATCACTGTCGGCCCCACGTACAAACACGCATTCGAATGCGACGTGGAGTGCATGGAGTACGCCGAGGCCCTCGCCGAGTCCGAGGCCCTCATCGCCGACCTGGAGAGCCTCTCTAAGGAGGTGCCAGACGTGAAGCGTCATGCCGGCAACTCTGAGCCAGCGGAGACGGTTAAGTCCGTCCCCCTTGACCCCAGCGGCGACGCCTCCAAGCAGATCTGGATCGGCTCCGGGCTCGATCCCAAATAGGAAGCAGTGCTCGTCGATTTTCTCCGCGCGAACGCCGACGTCTTCGCGTGGAGTCCCTCGGACATGCCCGGCATACCGAGGGATGTCGCCGAGCACTCGCTGGACATCCGAGCCGGAGCCCGACCTGTCAAGCAGCCACTGCGCCGATTCGACGAGGAGAAGCGCAGAGCCATAGGCGAGGAGATCCACAAGCTAATGGCGGCAGGGTTCATCAAAGAGGTATTCCATCCCGAATGGCTTGCCAACCCTGTGCTTGTGAGAAAGAAAGGGGGGAAATGGCGGATGCGTGTAGACTACACTGGTCTCAACAAAGCATGTCCGAAGGTTCCCTACCCTTTGCCTCGCATCGACCAAATCGTGGATTCCACTGCTGGGTGCGAAACCCTGTATTTCCTCGATGCCTACTCAGGGTATCATCAAATCAGGATGAAAGAGTCCGACCAGCTCACGACTTCTTTCATCACACCCTTCGGCATGTACTGCTATGTCACCATGCCGTTCGGCTCGAGGAATGCGGGCGCGACGTACCAGCGGTGCATGAATCATGTGTTCGGCGAACACATTGGCCGCACGATCGAGGCCTACGTCGATGACATCGTAGTCAAGACGAGGAAAGCCTCCGACCTCCTTTCCGACCTTGAAGCGACATTCCGATGTCTCAAGGCGAAAGGCGTCAAGCTCAATCCCGAAAAGTGTGTTTTCGGGGTACCCCGAGGCATGCTCTTGGGATTCATCGTCTCCGAGCGGGGCATCGAAGCCAACCCGGAGAAGATCGCAGCCATCACCAGCATGGGGCCCATCAAGGACTTGAAAGGCGTACAGAGGGTCATGGGATGCCTCGCGGCTCTGAGCCGTTTCATCTCACGCCTCGACGAAAGAGGTCTACCTCTATACCGCCTCTTAAGGAAGGCCGAATGCTTCACTTGGACCCCTAAGGCCGAGGAAGCCCTCGGGAACCTGAAGGAGCTCCTCACAAAGGCGCCTATCTTGGTGCCCCCAGCTGCCGGAGAAGCCCTCCTGGTCTACGTCGCCGCGACCACTCAGGTGGTTAGCGCCGCGATTGTGGTCGAGAGGCAAGAAGAGGGGCATGCATTGCCCGTTCAGAGGCCAGTCTACTTCGTCAGCGAGGTACTGTCCGAAACCAAGATCCGCTACCCACAAGTTCAGAAGCTGCTGTACACGGTGATCCTAACGCGGCGGAAGCTGCGACACTACTTCGAGTCTCATCCGATAACTGTGGTGTCATCCTTCCCCCTGGGGGAGATCATCCAGTGCCGAGAGGCCTCGGGTAGGATTGCAAAGTGGGCGGTGGAAATCATGGGCGAGACAATCTCGTTCGCTCCTCGGAAGGCCATCAAGTCCTAGGTCTTGGCGGACTTCGTAGCTGAATGGGTCGACACCCAGCTACCGACGGCTCCAATCCAACCGGAGCTCTGGACCATGTTCTTCGACGGGTCGCTGATGAAGACAGGAGCCGGCGCAGGCCTACTCTTCATCTCGCCCCTCGGGAAGCACCTACGCTACGTGCTACGCCTCCATTTCCCGGCATCCAACACTGTGGTTGAGTACGAAGCTCTGGTCAACGGGTTGCGGATCGCCATCGAGCTAGGGGTCCGATGCCTCGACGCTCGCGGTGACTCGCAGCTCGTCATCGACCAAGTCATGAAGAACTCCCACTGCCGCGACCCGAAGATGGAGGCCTACTGCGATGAGGTTCGGCGCCTGGAAGACAAGTTCTACGGGCTCGAGCTCAACCACATCGCTCGGCGCTACAACGAGACTGCAGACGAGCTGGCTAAAATAGCCTCGGGGCGAATGACGGTTCCCCCGGACGTCTTCTCCCGGGATCTGCATCAACCCTCCGTCAAGATCGACGACACGCCCCAGCCCGAGGCACCCTCGGCCCAGCCCGAGGTACCCTCAGATCATTCCGAGGCACCCTCGGCTCGGCCCGAGGTATCCTCGGTTCAACCCGAGGTACCCACGGCCCCCGAGGGCGAGACGCTGCACGTCGAGGGGGAGCAAAGCGGGGTCACGCCTGATCAAAACTGGCAGACCACGTACCTGCAATATCTCCACCGAGGAGAGCTACCCCTCGACCGAGCCGAGGCTCGGCGGGTGGCGCGGCGCGCCAAGTCGTTCGTCTTGCTGGGTGATGAGAAGGAGCTCTACCATCGCAGCCCCTCCGGCATCCTCCAGCGATGCATCTCCATCGCCGAAGGTCAGGAACTCCTGCGAGAGATACACTCGGGGGCTTGCGGCCATCACGCAGCGCCTCGAGCCCTTGTCGGGAATGCTTTCCGGCAAGGCTTCTACTGGCCGACGGCGGTGGCCGACGCCACTAGAATTGTCCGCACCTGCAAAGGGTGTCAGTTCTACGCAAGGCAGACCCACCTGCCCGCTCAGGCTCTGCAGACGATACCCATCACCTGGCCTTTTGCTGTGTGGGGTCTGGATCTCGTCGGCCCCTTGCAGAAGGCACCCGGGGGCTACACGCACCTGCTGGTCACCATCGACAAATTCTCCAAGTGGATCGAGGTCCGACCCCTGAACAGCATCAGGTCCGAGCAGGCGGTGGCGTTCTTCACCAACATCATCCATCGCTTCGGGGTCCCGAACTCCATCATCACCGACAACGGCACCCAGTTCACCGGCAGAAAGTTCCTAGACTTCTGCGAGGACCACCACATCCGGGTGGACTGGGCCGCCGTGGCTCACCCCATGTCAAATGGGCAAGTAGAGCGTGCCAACGGCATGATTCTACAAGGGCTCAAGCCTCGGATCTACAACGACCTCAACAAGTTCGGCAAGCGATGGATGAAGGAACTCCCCTCGATGGTCTGGAGTCTGAGGACAACGCCGAGCCGAGCCACGGGCTTCACGCCGTTCTTCCTAGTCTACGGGGCCGAGGCCATCTTGCCCACAGACTTAGAATACGGTTCCCCGAGGACGAGGGCCTACACCGACCAAAGCAACCAAGCAAGCCGAGAAGACTCGCTGGACCAGCTGGAGGAGGCTCGGGACAAGGCCTTACTACACTCGGCGCGGTACCAGCAGTCCCTGCGATGCTACCACGCCCGAGGGGTCCGGTCCCGAGACCTCCAGGTGGGCGACCTGGTGCTTCGGCTGCGACAAGACGCCCGAGGGCGGCACAAGCTCACGCCCCCCTAGGAGGGGCCATTCGTCATCGCCAAAGTTCTGAAGCCCGGAACGTACAAGCTGGCCAACAGTCAAGGCGAGGTCTACGACAACGCTTGGAACATCCAACAGCTACGTCGCTTCTACCCTTAAGATGTTTTCAAGTTGTTCATATACCTCGCGCCCAGCAAAAGTTTAGTCGTCAAGGAAGGGTCGGCCTCGCCTCGGCAAAGCCCGACCCTCCCTCGGGGGCTAAAAGGGGGGGAACCCCCTCTGCATCGAAATTTTCCTCGAAAAAAGATCTTTTCTGCCAGAAGGTCTTTCGGGCTGTTTGACTACTTCGAAAGTGGATCCTAAAAACGATGGAGTACACGTAAGCAGCCAAGGCTGACCGAGCCGAGGGACTCCTACGCCTCCGGGATACGGATACCTCACTCATCACCTTCTGCGATAAGTAACTCACGTTCGGATAAGTGATTCCGCGGACCGAACAAGTCTACACGTTCGGAAGCTCTTCTGCCAAAGCGATCCTTCGAGCCTTCTCGACTGCGTCGGTGACAGAGCCCCATGGACGGGTAAGAGTGCGCGTAAGCGGCAAGGCCGACCGAGCCGAGGGACTCCTACGCCTCCGGGATACGGATACCTCACTCATCACCTTTCGCGAGAAGCAACTCTCGCTCGCACAAACATTTCTGTTACCAACAAAAAGGTCCAGATACTCGAAACAAGAGGAAAGGAGACGCGGCTTTACAACACGGCGAGGGTGTGTTTTGGCCTCGGTGGCCGCAGGGAACACACGCTACAAGACAATCCGATCCTGCAGGCTCGGGTCTTAACGCTGGAAGGGAGCAGCAGCACCCTCGGCATCGACAACACCTTCGGCGAGGTCCGACCTAGCCTTGGACGGCGACGCGGTCCGAAGATCTCCACTCTGAAGGACGACGTCATCGCCACGCCCGGGCCATCGCTGCCAGGGTCTTCTCGAGAATCCGGCCCGAGCAGGCGGCTCGGCCGGTCACCCCGGGGCCTCGACCAGCTGTCCTCCAAGGACGTCAGCCCGACCCGAGGCCTCGGCTGGTCAATTCCGGCGTCGGTCCCGCTAACGGACGACCCGGCCAGGCTCCGGCCAACCAGGTTTTCTTTTCGAGCCAACTCTGCCTCTGTTCTTGTTGACGTCGCTACCCTGGCCTCGGCTCATCGAAGAGCGGCCGAGGGGTTCCTTTAATTAAGCTAGAGAAGCCTCGGACAACAAGGCCGACCGAGCCGAGGGACTCCTACGCCTCCAGGATACGGATACCTCACTCGTCACCTTTACACGGGGCGACTCACGCTTGGTGAAGCGGTTCAGAGAACCAACAGGCGAGTCTTAGTGCTCAAAAATGAGGAAAAAACACGGCTCCGTGCCGAAAATACATACATGTTCAGGCCCCGACAGCCACAATGAACAAAAACACTGGCATTCAAAGTGCCATTACAAACGGAACTCCGGTTCCACCTCCGCAGGTACAAACAACCCCACTCAATGGGGGGGCCTGCGGAGCAACAGAAGACCGATGAACGGCGCGCCGTCGCCCGCTCCAGCAGCGGCGATGACGACGACTTCTGCTCCGGGGGGCCGAACAGCGGCAGCGATGACCTCAAGACGGGTGCTGCTGCCAGGAGGCCCCCGCCCATGCCCAAAACTTGTGAGGCAAGGACGGGCAGAAGGCCATAGAGTTGGAGGTCGGCCCGTGGGCGGTCCTGGCTATCTCGTCGGCGGAAGAACCTCTTCCAGCTGCCGTGGCGGAAGCCGGCGCCGAGAGCGGCTCCGAAGCCACTCGGGTCCGAGAGCCAGGCACGCTGCAGCTGCCGGCGCCACGGACGACAACCATCCTTCCCCCCCATCACTGAGGGAAGGAGCGGGCCACCGCCCACGCGGGGGCCGACCCCAACTCGGCACACTCCCCTCCCCAGCCCTGGTGATGAAAATCCTTGAGGCTGAGGGAGGGGCAGAGGCCGCGGCCCGGCTCGCTTTCCCCCACCATCAAACTGGAGGTCACCATCTTGGGTGACCGCCGGCGGGGGGGGGGGGGGGTGCAGCCGGGCTACATGATGAGAATCCTTGAAGCCGAATGATGGCTGAAAGGTACCCACTCCCACGGAGTTGCGTCGTCCAACGACGAGGGGGAAAGACGGCGGATATCCCCCATCCGGGGGCTTGGAAGGTGGAAAGACACGATGCATAAGGGAGCGCGAAGACATGGTCGCCTCCCAAGGGGGTCACCCTCCTTTTAAAGGCGGTTCTCCCTACTTGCGTCCCCAGCCGTCACGGGCTGAGTCTTCTCCAACACACTCCAAGGTCCTCCCCTACGGCGCGGGGGCAAGGTCCCACACGTCATGCAAGTCGACTCAGAGCAGAAGAAGCCAAACCGCCGCGCGCGGTGCGTACAACCGCCCGGCGGTTACAAGCGACCCTCCACTTTTGCCCAGACCAGCGGGCGAAAGGGTGGGCAGCCATGCAGGCGGCATGCAACCGCGCCAAGTGGGCGCACTTCTCCGATTCCCAACACGCCCGGCATGGAGGCCCAGGCCCACGCGTCATGCAACCGGCGCGCCGAATGCTTCGTGCATGCAACTGCACCGCCACTTGCGCCACCACCGCGCCTCCTCGACTGCGGAACCAATGCCACGACTCGAGGCGGCCCAGTGCATGACCCAGCAGCGCCAGCCTGGCACGACGGTCAATGCGGCCAAGAATGGGCTGGCGGTAATGGCGGTGGCAGGCAGGCAGGAGCAGCGGTCACGTCATCAACCAAGCTTACGTCCCGTCCGGGGGCAGCGAGAGAACCCTCTCTCATGGCGTGAAGACAACGCGCCCGTGATCCGTCCCTCGAACTGCTCGCGCACGAACAACGGCCGCCCCGCCAACCACTCGCCCCATCGCATTAACTCCACGGCGGGACAGGCGGCGCCTCTGGCAGGAGAAGCGGGCGACGCTTCGCCTTCGCCATAATGACCGCGTCAAAAAAGGTACGCCGCGTCGTTCGATTTCGTATCCTTTTCCTTTTTTCCTCTTTCTCTCTCTTGCAACAGGGACCGGGAAAGGGGGATACCCCGAAAAGGATCCTTCCCCGAGAAGGAACCAGGCTCCGAGCCCCCTACTAATCAGAGGTTCGAAGGCTAGTCCCCTGGAAGGGTTCGACAGCCGCCTCAGATCGCGTGGGCCCTACACCCACTACTGGTCAGAGGTTCGAAGGCTGGCCCCTCGAAAGGGTTCCACGGCCGCCTCAGGCTACTCGGGCTCCGCGCCCATTACTGATCAGGGGTTCGAAGGCTGACCCCCGAAGGGTTCACAGCCGCCTCAGACGCCGAGCGAGGGATGACCATGGGTACGTTCGATACATAACCAAGGCTCGGGCTGCGCTCCCGAGGTACCCTAGGACATTTCCGAGACCAGCGGGAACGATCTTGTAACGGAATCCCATCAGAGGGAGGCATCGAGCCCTCGGACCCCATCGCCAGGGGACCGGGTCCGGCAGATCACCCGCAGGTACTTTTGGGCGTGCCTCTGGGCCCCTAGCCGACCCCTAACGAACGGGGCACGGACGTCCACTCGGATTACCCGCTTGCAGCTCATCGGAGACACCATGTTCGGCACCCACCGAGGGCAACATGGCGCTTCCCCCCTCCTCCTTGCGGAAAGGCGACGCAGGGGCGTATGTAAAAAAGCCGAGTCTGTCCCTGACCGCCCTCTCGCTCTGGGCAGAGGCTCGGGGGCTGCTCTCGCAAACCCGGCTCCGGCCGAACCGTTGACAGCGTCAACATACCAGCTCGAGAACTTGGGACCCGACCGTACACCTGGGCTACGGCCAGCTCGCATGAGGGAACGACCAGACCAGCCGAAGCATTACGCGAGGCATTAAGACCTCGAAGGAGTGAAACCACTCCTCCGAGGCCTCGGGGGCTACACCCGGCGGGTGCGCTCGCGCGCACCCACCGGAACAAAACGCAACCGAGAAAGGCTGGTCCCCTTGCAAAAAAGTGCGACGAAAGCCTCCAAGCGAGTGCAAACACTCCCTTCGAGGCTCGGGGGCTACTGTCGGGGACCATAATTAGGGATACCCTCAAGGCTCCTAATTCTCAGCTGGTAACCCCCATCAGCACAAAGCTGCAAAGGCCTGATGGGTGCGATTAAGTCAGGGATCAGTCCATTCGAGGGACTCGATCACACCTCGCCCGAGCCTAGCCTCGGACAAGGGCAGCCGACCCCGGAGGATTTCCGTCTCGCCCGAGGCCCCCCTTCAGCGGCGAACATATTTCCGGCTCGCCCGAGGCCCTGCCTTCGCCAAGAAGCAACCCTGACCAAATCGCCGCACCGACCGACCAAATCGCAGGAGCATTTAATGCAAAGGTGGCCTGACACCTTTATCCTGACGCGCGCCCCCCCAGCCGGCAGAGCCGAAGTGACCGCCGTCACTTCGCCGCTCCACTGACCGGCCTGACAGAAGGACAGCGCCGCCTGCGCCACTCCGACTGCGGTGCCACTTGACAGAGTGAGACTGACAGGCAGTCAGGCCCTGCCGAAGGCACCATAGGAAGCTCCGCTTCGCCCGACCCCAGGGCTCGGACTCGGGCTAAGCCCCGGAAGACGGCGAACTCCGCTCCGCCCGACCTAGGGCTCGGACTCGGGCTAAGTCCCGGAAGACGGCGAACTCCGCCCGACCCAGGGCTCGGACTCGGGCTAAGTCCCGGAAGACGGCGAACTCCGCCCGACCCAGGGCTCGGACTCGGGCTAAGTCCCAGAAGACGACGATCTCCGCCTCGCCCGACCTAGGGCTCGGACTTGGGCTCGGCCCCAGAAGACGACGAACTCCGCTTCGCCCGACCCTAGGGCTCGGACTCCGCCCCGGCACCAGCCGGCGATCTCTGCCTCGCCCGAACCTGGGGCTCGGACCCGACCTCGGCCACGGAAGACAGACTCGACCTCGGCTTCGGAGGAGCTTCCACATCGCCCAACCTAGGGCGCAGACCAGCCACGTCAACAGGAGGCGCCATCATCACCCTACCCCGAGCTGACTCGGGCCGCAGGGAACAAGACCGGCGTCCCATCTGGCTCGCTCCGCTAGATAGGCAATGATGGCGCCCCGCATACTCTATGACGACTGCGGCTCTCAGCCCCCTTACGGAAGCAAGAGGACGTCAGCAAGGACCCAACCGCTCCGACAGCTGTCCCTCCGTCAGGCTCCAGCACTCCTCCGACGGCCACGACATCACACCAGCAGGGTGCCAAAATCTCTCCGGCTGCCACGACGGCATGTACTTAGGGCGCTAGCTCTCCTCCGCTAGACACGTAGCACTCTGCTATACCCCCGTTGTACACCTGGATCCTCTCCTTACGCCTATAAAAGGAAGGACCAGGGCCCTCTTAGAGAGGGTTGGCCGCGCGGGGACGAGGACGAGACAGGCGCTCGCTGGAGGCCGCTCGCTCCCTCTCCCGCGTGGACGCTTGTAACCCCCTACTGCAAGCGCACCCGACCTGGGCGCGGGACGAACACGAAGGCCGCGGGATTCCCACCTCTCTCACGCCGGTCTTCGGTCGCCTCGCTCTCCCCCTTCGCGCTCGCCCTCGCGCTCGACCCATCTGGGCTGGGGCACGCGGCGACATTCACTCGTCGGCTCAGGGACCCCCCGGTCTCGGAATGCCGACAGTACTGATCGACCGAATCACTTGATATCGGTCGATCAGTACCAACCATGATACCATGATATTGATACGTCAGTCAATAACGATCTGAATTGATCAATACGGACCGACTTTAGTGTAACGGTTTCTGATTGGTCCATATGTAGTGAAGTCTGAAAATTGGAAGAAAAAAAATCCCTAAAGTTCAATCTATAAATTATATTTTTGTTTATGAATGATTTTACTTTTTTATGCTTAAGTTATGAGATTTATAATATATAAATCATGCATGTCCTTCTTATTATTATACTTGAGTTATGTAGTTTTAAATTATTGTTCTGAATTATATGATTTCGTATGTACGTCCACTTAACTGCGTATCGAACTTTAATAAAACACGGTGTTTCGTGTGAACCAAAAAAAAATATGTAAAAGAAACGCTGATGTGACGATAAGACGAGTATAAAGGCGGTAAACTGAAGCGGGTGATGTAGGGCCTGTTTGGTTCAGCTTTTTTCTAACCAGCTTTTTTGAAAATCTGGCTGTAGGGAGAATTTGGCTGTGAGGAGAATCTGAGTATCATTACGATTACGTGTGGAGAACGATAAAGTTGTTCATAGAGCTCAGAATCTAGAAAGTAACGGATTCCTACTATTATAACGAATCAATCGATTATGTGTTTATGTTGATTTTGGATGGTTTTTGCCCCCAACGAATTTTAGAGAAGCTAGCTGAAAAGCTGAGCGTTTGGCAGTCCGCAGCAGTTTTTGGTGGCCAGAAGCTACCAAAAGCCGAAACAAACAGGGCCGTAAGACGACAGACAACAACTGATGTGATAGTAGATATGCCTTGCCTGCTTGAGGTGAGACGGTCTACATGCATGCGTATGGACGTATGGTTTTGGTCCACGCATTTTCTCCCCATCTTCCCCATGCATGCCTTCTAGAAGAACCAGATCAGACCCAGTAGACGCACGCTTGCATTAATTTGCATGCGTTGCGTGCAAATAGAAGTCATCTAGAGAAGTAGCAGTACTTGTACTTAATTTTTACTACACAAACGCAAGGTACAAGCAAGGGGATCATCAGTCGGTGGCGCTCTTCTAGAAGCCAGAGAGTTGCGGTCTCTGTCTGTCTCACTCCACACGCCACGCGAAACAGCCGCTGCACGACGGAAACGTGGTCTACTAGCTGTAGCTGCTTGCTGCGGCCCCGGCGGCCGGCCCACCGGAAAAAAGAAAAGCCGGCGTGCTCTCCTCTCCTGCCTGCGGGCTGCTGCTGCGGCGCATCTCCATGTCCATCTCCATGGCGCCGCCGCCACCAGTTTCGCAAACCGGCCGGGCGGGTCGGCATCTCATTCGCGGTAAAAACGCTGCCTTCTCTTAACTAGTGTTTTGGATTATTAATTAATTACCTAACCATGGTTAACACGTTTTCAAGTAAAAAAAAATGAAAACATACAGTATGACCGCCTTTCCATCTAAGAGGAATTTCAAAACGTAAGCAAAAAAAGGATGTGCTCGCATTTTTTTTTCTTGTAACTTCTGAGGTGTAGCTTATTAGTCAATTACCCAGCAATTTTAAAATCCATATCGGACTTATGACTAGAACTTTCGAAACTTTCATTGCCTCCATGAATTTGGGCGTTTGGCTTACTTTGTTGAATTAAATCTTAGCGTACCAAGATATAATTAAGACTTACTCTAACCAGGGAAAATTTTTCTCTGTGAAAAAATTTCGAGAAAACCAAAATTCTGACTCAAACGTACAATTACACATTTCAGCTACAAAGAAGAAGCCTAAAACACTACCCACATATAGAACTGGGATCTTAAATCACCTACATACCTCTCCATCTGATCCTTCCAGCTAGCCGTCGCCCACCTTCATTCTCCACTCTCTAGTTCGAAGCTCCTCCCTATGCTGCACTGATTCTTCTTCACGTGGTGCCCTCTACAAGACATGTATAGGCATACAACACTACAGTAGTTCATGTACGTCTTCCTATCCTTTCCCTTAGTTATGTGCTCTGTGGTCTACTATGCTAGGGAGGCTAGCGGTAAGCGTCGGACAACGACGAGCGATGAGATGGTGGAGGCGTAGGCGCTATCCCTCCCTGCGATGGCATCGAACATCGACGATGAAGTGCGTGTGGTTGACCATCCTATCGAGCGTCGTGCTTCTACTAGAAAGGCAAGGCCATGACCAATGTCGACACATCTTCTAGTGGTGCTGGTGTTTGATCGACTTGGTAATTGCTTTCCTTGTTTTATATATAAATGTCTTGTTGTAAATAAATTTGGATTCAATTTTGACAACCTGAAATGATGAATTGTTGTACAATATGATGCGTATTTCAATTCAACGCACATATTTATGACTATTGAGAAACTACTTGTTACAAATTTCTGTAGAATACTATTAGATTTCTGTACAAATTTATGATCAAGTAGATTTATGTCTAATGCACATATTTATGACCATTGTGAGATACTGCTGGTTAGAAATTTAAGTAGAATGCTATTTGTACAAATTGCGAGACCTTGCATAAATGAGGTATCTGCAAAAATAGTGGTACATTTACTAATGTAGGGAACCCGTGAAGAAAAATGGACCAATTGATGTGACTTGGAAATGGCAATGAGAAATTCATTGAGGGATTCTTTTCCACTTTGGAACATGGTAGTTGTTCACCTTTTGGTAAGTCAACTAGTAGTGCTAGTGGAGCTGCAAGTTGTTCTACAGAGAAGCAATGTAGTCTTACCAGGTACTACAAGAATACATAAGATACCTCTAGAGGTCCTTTTGATATTTAAATTGGAACACAGTAGGACACAAGTGCAACCACACGTAAATGTTATGCTTGAGAGGGGTAAAAAGGAGGAGCTAGGGCTAGCATTGGCAAAATGGTTCCATGCTAATGACATTCCTAGAAGAAAGGCAGAATACCCATACTTCTGTTTAGCATTTAAGTTAGCTCAATAACTTGGTGATGAAGTACCAATTCCACGTGGGAGACAAATAGATGGTCCATTATTGGATATGAATTATGCAGATATGGACACATGGCGGAATTCAAAGAGGATTGGAAGGATTATGGAGTTACGGTCGTGTGTGATTCATGGACAAGTAAACACTTGTTGACTTAGCTGAGCTTACTTTATGTTGGTATTCATATATGAATATAATTGTACTTGTCCACTTACTTTTGTTTTCTATATCATGATTGTACATGTCCTGCCATGATGTCCATTATTAACTTTATGATATTTTGCAATGGGTGTGTTATGAACTCGATTCCAATCCCCTGAAGGTATCAAAAATCAAAGAAACATAGTTAAATTAGGCTTCATCTTCATCCTATTGCTTTATCAGCTTCAGGGGGAAGCTTGATAGAGAGGGCGAAGATTAAGGAATGGAAAAACAGACGAAGCATTCATAACAGGAACAGAAACAGAAGTAAAATGTTGGATGAAGATTCATTCAATAACAATATGATTCAGATATAGGGAATAATGTTATATCGATTCCCCTCTTTCTGTTATTAATCAAAGGTTTATACAAGTACCTCATGCTTCATAAGGTTACACGAAGGGAAAGAAAGAGAGAAATACAACTTCATATGAAGAGTGGAGCGCTAGGTTCCAATCGAGGAAAAATAAGAATCACCCATCCTCTCGTGTGTGGCACTACTCATCTCGTTTGTGGCCTAGTAAGCCAAGAGCTGGCCACTGACTTCATTTTGGCGTCTCTTCCACCTAGCTATGAAAACTTCATTACGAACTACCATATGCATGGGGCAGAGAAGGGCCCCAATAAACTATGTGGCATGCTAAAAATAGCAGAGGGTGACATAAAGAAAAGTGCTTGCAGCAGCGGCCATATGATGGCGGTCCAACACAAACCTAACTTTAAGAAGAAGGGTAAATCTCAAAAGAAGAAGGGCAAGGCAAAGGATACAATATCCAAGCCAAACCAAAAAACCCAAGGCTGGACCAGCTGCAGATGTAGAGTGCTTTTACTACAAAGAACTTGATCACTAGAAGAGGAATTACAAACATTACTTAGCCTCTATTAAGGATCGCGACGATAAGGATACAACCGCATCAGGTACACTTGCTATTCACATTACAAAAATTTTCTTGCTGATTCTTATATAAATTCTTGGGTATTTGATATTGGATCGGTTGCCTGTATTTGCAATTCAATGCAGGGAATGATAAGAAGTAGAAGCGTGAAAAGAAAATAAGTTGATTTTCGAGTAGGCAATAATGCAAGAGTTGCTGCGTTGACCGTTGGGACGATGCAACTCCACCTTGCATCAGGATTTATTTTAGAGTTAAATAATTGTTATCTAGTTCCTAGTATGAGTCGAAACTGAAAGGGAATTAGGCTTACACCTAGTCCCTAATTAATTTTGGTGGTTGAATTGCCCAACACCAATAATTGGACTAACTAGTTTGCTCTAGTGTATAAGTTATACAGGTGCCAAAGGTTCACACTTAGCCAATAAAAAGACCAAGTATTGGGTTCAACAAAAGAGCAAAGGGACAACCGAAGGCACCTCTGGTCTGGCGCACCGGACTGTCCGGTGCACCAGAGGACTCCAGTGCAAACTCGTCGTCTTCGGGAAAATCCAGAGGCAACTCCACTATAATTCACCGGACTGTCCGGTGTACACCGGACAGTGTCCGGTGCTCCAAGGAAGAGCGCCCTCAGGAACTCGCCAACTTCGGGAAACTGCAACGGCTGCTCCGCTATAATTCACCGGACATGTCCGGTGTACACCGGACTGTCCGGTGCAACTGCGGGGCAACGGCTACGACGGCGCCAACGGCTACCTGCAGCGCATTTATTGCGTGCCAGCGCGCGCAGAGGTCAGGCACGCCCATGCTGGCGCACCGGACACTCTACAGTACATGTCCGGTGCGCCACCGGACATCCAGGCGGGCCCAGAAGACAGAGCTCCAACGATCGGAACCCAACAGCTTTGGTGACGTGGCTGGCGCACCGGACTGTCCGGTGCACCATACGACAGACAGCTTCCACCAAACGGCTAGTTTGGTGGTTGGGGCTATAAATACCCCCAACCACCCCACATTCAAGTCATCCAAGTTTTCCCACTTCAACTACTTACAAGAGCTCTAGCATTCAATTCTAGACACACCAAAGTGATCAAATCCTCTCCAAACTCCACACAACGCCCTAGTGATTAGTGAGAGAGATTTGCTTGTGTTCTTTCGAGCTCTTGCGCTTGGATTGCTTTCTTTCTTATTTGATTCTTCATTGCGATCAAACTCACTTGTAATTGAGGCAAGAGACACCAATCTTGTGGTGGTCCTTGTGGGAACTTTGTGTTCCAAGTGATTGAGAAGAAAAGCTCACTCGGTCCGAGGGACCGTTTGAGAGAGGGTAAGGGTTGAAAGAGACCCGACCTTTGTGGCCTCCTCAACGGGGAGTAGGTTTGCGAGAACCGAACCTCGGTAAAACAAATCCGCGTGTCACACTCTTCATTTGCTTGTGATTTGTTTTGCGCCCTCTCTCTCAGACTCATTATTATTTCTAACGCTAACCCGTCTCGTAGTTGTGTTCATATTTGTAAATTTCAGTTTCGCCCTATTCACCCCCCCTCTAGGCGACTTTTAGAAACATTATGTCTCCTTCATGTTTGATGAAGAATGGTTATTCATTTGCGAGTGAAAACAATGGTTGTGTGATCTCTAAGAATGGCATGTTTGTGGCTTTTGCATCCATTATAAATGGGTTATTCATTTTAAATCTTGATGATGCACCTATTTATAATATTAGTGCTAAAAGGCCTCGACCTAATGATTTAAGTCCTACCTACATGTGGCACTGTTGTTTGGGTCATATAAGGGAGAATCGCATGAAGAAGCTTCATTTTGATGGGCTTTTAACTTCGTTTGATTTTGAATCCTATGAGACATGTGAAGCATGCTTACTTGGCAAGATGACCAAGGCACCCTTCACAGGTTTACCTGAGAGGGCCTTAGATTTGTTGGAACTCATACCTATTGATGTGTGTGAATCAATAAGTACGATAGCTATGATATGGATATGTCTACTTCATAACCTTCACTGATGATTTTAGTAGATATGGATATGTCTACTTAATGAAACATAAGTCTGAATCTTTAGAAAAGTTGAAAGAGATTCAGAATGATGTGGAAGATCAGTGTGGCAAGAGGACAAGTCAGGTTGGGATAAGAGGCTACCTTATGCAGAGTTCTCATACAACAACAGCAATCAGGCCAGCTTGAAGATGTCACCATTCCAAGCACTCTATGAGAGGAATTGTCGAACTCCATTGCATTGGGACCAGCCCGACAAAAGGCAAGTGTTTGGTCCAGATATTTTGCTTGAAGCCAAGGAGAACATCAGAATGGTTCAAGAGAATCTAAAGGCAACACAGTCTAGGCAGCAAAGTTATGCCGACACCAGAAGAAGAGAGCTGAGTTTCAAAGTGGGAGATTTTGTTTACCTGAAGGTGTCACTGATCAGAGGAGTCAGAAAATTCGGAGTCAAGGGCAAGTTAGCACCTCGATACATAGGACTGTACCAGATTCATGCAAGATGTGGAGAAGCGGCCTACCAGCTCAGCCTACCAGAAAGTCTATCAGCAGTGCATGATGTGTTCCACGTGTCTCAGCTAAAGAAGTGTTTGCGAGTGCCAGAAGAGCAATTGCCAATCGAGGACCTCGAAGTCCAAGAAGACTTGACATATATCGAGAGGCCAACTCAAATTATGGAGACAACAGGCATAGTCACTTGAAAGAGCACTATTAGAATGTGCAAAGTCAAATGGTTCCACCATTTAGAGGAAGAAGCAACCTGGGAAAGAGAGGACAATTTGAAAGCCAAGTACCCTGAGCTCTTTGCTAACCAACCCTGAATCTCGAGGGCTAGATTCTTTTTAAGGGGGATAGGTTTGTAACACCCTAAATTTAGGGGTATAAAATTTCTTCTCTAATATCTACCAAATTCAGGTGTTACCTATTTTCTTCTCTCTATAGTTTCCTTTTCTCTTCCTTTTAGTAGAGGTGTGATTATTTATTTAGAGATGTATTAATACTTTAGTAGATCAAACCCTAAGGGGACATGAATTGTTGCATTATGCTGAGCCCAGAATTTGATCTTTGTTTGATGCATATGTTTAAAATATTCAAATTTGAATTTGTGGTTTGGATGGAATTGAATTCAAAGGAGAAAAACAAAAAGAAAAGAAATTAGAAATTCAGAATAAAATAAAAAAAGCAAAAGAAGCCCAGACCCCCTCCCCTCCTAGCCTTTCGGCCACTCCAGCTGCGCGCTCACCTTCCCCCTCTCTCTGACCGGTGGGGCCGGCCTGTCGGCACTGTTTCCTTTACCCGCGCGCCACCTGCTCTCTGTGATGTGGGCCCACCCCATCAGCGCTGTCACCCGCTTGCTCCCGTGCGCCAGTGTCGCGCCCTGCGGCCCCGCTTCTCAGCTCCCCCCTTTCCTCTAACCTCTAGCCCGTGCGCCCGTTGTGGACGCACCCACGTTGCGCGTTTCCCGGCCACCTCCCACGTGCCCGACCCCTTTTGAAGTGCTACTCGTGCCCACTCCCCCCCCGCTCACTCTCCTCATCTCATCGCCCCACCCGAACTGCGCGTGCCTGTTTTCAAGCTCGTCGGAGCTCCTCCATCGCCGAGTCGTTTGCGCCACGAATCCCCATGGCAAGGCCCGTACGCCATTCCTAACCGTGATCCGCCACCACCGAACAGAGCTCCACCACCACCTGCTCTTAACCCGAGGTGAATTTTCCCGCCAAAGTTCTCTTTCTCTCTCTCTCTCCCATCCTCCCTTCTCTGTTGAGCAGCCGCCGGTGATCACGGCAACGGCACTGCGCCATCGTGCCGGGGCTCTCCGGCCAACCACCACCGCCCCATGTCCTTCTCTGTCCTGCGTGAAGCCTCCGACTCCAGCCATGGTGCTCGCGCTGTGCGCGCGGCCGAGGTTGTTGGCAAGCCCGACTGATGGATCCCACCTGACAGCCTCCCCGCACCTATCCTCTCCTTCTCTAGGCTGCTGATTCGTGGGTCCTACCCATCGGAACGCGACCGCGCTCGCGTCATGCGTAGGATCCGTCCTAGGTCGCTGACCCGTGGGCCCCGTCGGTCAGTCCTCGCGTCCACTTCTATGTGCCCCGCTTCTAATCTCAGTCGTTCGTTTCTAATCGAGCGACCGAGAAGCCCCGATACCCCATCGTCGCGGGCAGTTTGCTTAAAACCCCCTCTGTTTCCTAGGATTAGAACCCACCGTTCGTAGTCATTACAGCCAAGTCACTGGGTTCTTGCAGAGAGGACCCCGGGTTTTTATTTAATTAGAAAATGGGTAAAAATTAGGGTTTTTGAATTCTAAAACTTCCAAAATTCATAACTTTTGCATATGAACTCCAAATTGAATGGTTCAAATTGCAAAATGTTCATTATGATATTCTCTATCTATTTAAAATATGTTCATTCACTGTTTCCATGTCTTAATTTTATGGTTGGTCTCTAGGTTAGTGTAAGGTTATAGAATCTTTATTAGAAATAAAATAAAGGTGAAAGCCCTAATGAATGATCAAGTGCCTAACTTTGTAGACCTAACCCCATTTAATGTATGATCCCGCCCCTAGAATAACTTTATTTAAGTAATTATATTACTAAGGTAGACCTAGTTAGAGAACAATAGACCACTTGGCATAGTGATCTACCCCAAACCTAGACTGCACCTATGTGTCTTTACCTTGCTGTTGAACTTGTGTTTACTCTGTTGATATGTTTGGTGTACTGTTCTTTGGTTATTCCCCAAGTGTGTTGAATGAATGTGAAAGTCGCCTAGAGGGGGGGTGAATAGGTGGAATCTGAAAATTATAAACTTAAGCACACACTACAAGCCAGGGTTAGCGTTAGAATTAAAATCGAGTCCGAAAGAGAGGGTGAAAACAAATCACAAGCAAATGGAGCGGATGACATGGTGATTTGTTTTACCGATGTTTGGTTCTTACAAACCTACTCCCCATTGAGGTGGTCACAAAGACCGGGTCTCTTTTTACCCTTCCCTCTCTCAAACGGTCACCTAGACCGAGTGAGCTTTTCTCCTTAATCAACCGAGTCACTTAGACCCTCACAAGGACCACCACAACTTGGTGTCTCTTGTTTTGATTACAAGTTTCTTGAGAACAAGAAAGAGGAAGAAGAAAAGCGATCCAAGCGCAAGAGCTCAAAGAACACGAGCAAAACTCTCTCTTCTAGTCACTAATTGCATTGAGTGGAATTGGGACTTGGAGAGGCTTTGATTCAATCTAATTGTGTCTTGTATTGAATGCACTAGCTCTTGTATTGAGTGAATGTCAGAAAAACTTGGATGCATTGAAGTGTGGTGGTTGGGAGGTATTTATAGCCCTAACCACCAAAACAGCCGTTGGGGAAGTTTTCTGTCGAAGGGCGCACCGGACAGTCCGGTGCGCCACCGGACACTATCCGGTGCGCCAGCCATGTCACCCAACCGTTAGGGTTCTGATGGTTTTGACTGTTATAGCTCTAACTTCATGGAGCACCGGACAGTCCGGTGCAGCACCGGACAGATACTGTTCACTGTCCGTGTGACAGAACCTCCCAAGTCATTAGGCCCACCTACAGTTGTCCTTGTCCAACAGACATCAGACAACCCTATAGATGTTCCTGAATCACTTGACAAGTTCGGTATCTTTATCCTTACCTTTCCAGGAACGTTTCACCCGTCTGACAGACAGTATGTTCATCGGAGATGCGGAAATGCGGAAGTGATTACATAAACTTACATTTATTTTGAAAGTAAGAGTGAGTTATTTGTACAGACCAGAGAGTGCCGAAAAGTATTATTACAATACCTGGGAGGCAAAAACTCCTCCCACTAAGTTCTTTACATAAAAGTTTTTAAGGAGGACCCGGTCCTCCGGCAGCTTCATTCTTGGTTATCTTCACTTTTCACCACCTTGGTACAAAAACAACAAAAGTTTGTTGTCTCCTCACCTAAAAACAACGAGGGAATAAACCCTGAGTATGGAATTACTCAGCAAGTCTTACCCGACTAAGGAAAAGACTCTCAAGGGTATGCTGGTTATATGGGAGTCAAGGTAAGGCCTTTCAATAATCAAAGACTCTGTTTGCAGAATTGCTTATTAAAGTGGATCCTTAAAATCCAATTTTATTGTCAGGTTAAGTAAAATTACCTGCAGCTAGAGTTCTTTCTACCCTAGTTCAATCACTTGACCTGCACTAGCCAATTTCTTATCAACCCTTCATCTTCACTGGATTGCTACGTGTAAGTCAGTGGCCAAGTCTCCATAACCGCGGAGGTACGGCGATCCGAATCGATTATACTCAGCTGAGGATCTCCAATCACATGACATATGTAGCACTTAACCCTTGCATATGTCAACCCGCCACCGAGTTTCTTAAGACCAGATCAGGTTCACGCAAACTGAGAGCACAGATACACCACCGTCCAGCCTCTTGCCACGGAGGGTACACGCTACTCTCGCCACCGCTCCACGCCCATTTCGTGTTATCTTATTCTGGCCTTAGTCCACCCGAGGCAAAGCTTACCCATGACGAGGCATGTGACCAGTTAAAGGGTCCTCGGTCAGCAGGCTTACATCGAGACGGCCCTTAATCGACTCAGACGGAGACACTACACCGAGACTCTCTTTCTCGTGCAAATCACCCGCCCGGTCTCAGCTTAATCATTTAACCCCAAAGGTTGGTACCTGGCAGAGGTACATCTTTTCCGATGTTGAATCCATCAAGGCCTTTGACGGATTCACCATCAAGTTTTTATTTTGAAAACAACCCTCCCACTTTGCCAAACATCTTTTGTAAAACAAATCCTTTTGCTTTTCTAGAGCAATACTAAGCATAGAAAAACCTTTTTATAAAAACCAGGTTTCAAGGAAGGTAATCAAATCCAAGGAAAGTAATGCAGGAATTGTTTAAGCAAACAACACCTATCACCTAGTGCATCAAGCAAGTGAGAAAGATTTTAAAACACAAGGGGGGGTGGAAAATGCACCGGGGCTTGCCTTTGTTTATGGGTGAGTCAGGCTCAGATCCACAAATATCGAAGTAGAAACAGTTCTCAGCCTGTGTTTCCAAAGGTGGTGGTACTTGCTCTTCAGTGGCTTCCACTTCTTTTTCGTGTTCTAATCATAACCATACATATATGTATAAGAATGAATGCCATGTAATGCTCATGAGGGTGCAAATATAATACAAACTTATTATCTAAGTCTTGAATACAATTTTCCTTCACGGAACTCCGAGAACTTAGGATTTCCGGAGTCGGTAAAGGGGTTCACAGGGCAGGGGGTGTTTTGGGGTTTGGGGATCAAACAAGGTCCAAATCAAGCCAAACTCTACCCAAGGCTTCTAAATAATAAAAGGAGCTCATATAAAAATTTTGAGCATTTTTGGGATTATTACTTATTTTCTAAAAATCTAGAACTACTTCTTTAAACTACTTAAAATGCCCTAAAATTCCCTGTTTAAACTAAAAATCATGAAACTATTTTTATTAAATTCTAGGGAAAATAATGAGCCCAGGAAAATTGGTTTCACAATTTTAGGATTTTTCTACGATTTATAACAAACTACCTAAGTTCTTCTGAAAAAGAAAAAGGAAAAGATTCAACAGGACTGGGCTGATTTCGGCCTAGGCGGCCCAATCCAGAGGGAAAGGCGCCCCCGCGCGCGCCCGCGCTGGCGATTTTGCACCGAGGCCCTCGGGGTTCTGGGTATCAGGAAATAAGTTTCTTTACTATTTCTATGTGCCGCTGACGGTTTACCGAAAGCCCCTCAGGTTTCTAATCCTTCACAGGGGAAGGTCCCCGACGGCGTCGCGCGGAGGATGAACTCCGGCGAGCACGCAGACCGGCCGTTTGGGGCAACGGCAGGGTTCTCCGAGCAACAGATATGAAATCGGGGCTTCCTTGATCATTTTCCCCAACCTAATTGCATCTAAGACTAACTACGGAGCTCTGGCCACGGTGACCGAAAGCATGGCGGCTAGATCGTCGTGTTCCTGGCGACTGGTGGTCTCCTAATTCAATTCAGTGGCTCGGCAAGCATCGTAGAGTAACCATAGTGCTCAAACAAGGGAGAGAGAGCGACGAGCTAACCTGGAAAGGGCTGGCCGCGGTGAGCTTGATCCTACGGTGGCGGAAACAGTTTTGGGGAGAAATCCAAATTCGTGGAGTTTAGTGAATGACCGGGGCTGATTCGTGGTGGCTAGACAGCTTACTACCCTACGGAGCTGGTGGCACACGCAATTTATAGGCGCATCGAACGACAGTGAAGAATTTGGTCGAGGGGTGCGGACGGCCGGAGAGGGGAGGCGAGCTCAATCCGGGGAAAAGTGGCTTTCACCGTGGCAGTGACTCCGGTGATCGCCGGGCATGCAACCGGTGAGTCACCACGAGGAAGTTCCGCGCTGAGACACGTGGTGCGCAACGGCGGTAGCTTATCGGCGACGAGGTCATCCAACCGACGATGAGCTGGGGGGGTGAAGTGCGGTGGCCTTAGCCGTAGCTCAATCCAGTATCGGATTTTTACCCGGTCAAGTTTATCTGTTGTACACGGTGCACGAATCGCAGCAAGGGATCGATCACCGGCGACGATTCACCGGCGACGAGCCAGCCGCGCTGGCAACCTGATCCACTTGGTCTACTGTACCATGGCGAAGAGGTTCAGACACTCTGACAGATCACTTTGAAGCTTAGTTTTCCCTCAATTTTGAATGACAACATAACCCAAGCTCTGCATCAAAGTTGTAATGCTACATATCGGCTACAACTTTGTTATAGCAATCCAAGGTAGATTCCCACTGGATCTTAGTCTAAATGGCTCTCAATTCTGGATCAAGGTCACTGTCCATCTGAAGTTCAGTCTATACCAGCCTGACAGTCCAACTTTGGGTAAGATTATCTTCCAATTTCTCACAAGAACATGGCTTGCACTCTCAAGCAAACTTGTTCTCCTATAATTGGGCTACAATTTTGATGTGGTGACCTAGGGCAAAAACCCTAGAATTTGAGAGATACAAGGCTCCAAAGTTGAGCCAATATCACTGAAAATCAGACTTAGATTATAAAGGACTTAAGAGGTGAGTTTTGCAAATAAGCCCAAAACTTAGGGTTTAACTTGCAAATTCACACATTTGTGACCCAAATGACTTAAGATACTTATTTAACTTGGTTTTTGCACTTTAGTCCAAAAGTGGACTAATTTTGCACATATGCCCCTAGGGTTTGGATTTAGGGTTTTCCAGGGTTCTAATTGAGATTTTTGGTATCCCAGGGGTATAAATGTGATTCAACTTTGTTTTTGGGGACATTTTATGACTCTTTCCCTAAAGCCTTTAAGTTTTCTCATCTTGGGTTAAGTTTTACCCCTTTAATCCCTATTTAGGGTTAAGTTCCCTACCTAAGGTTCTATTTGCAAAACACCAAAAACAATATACTTGTTTGAAATTTTTACCTAGTGAATGCACTCTAGGTATGTCCAACATATGCAATGCCAATGTTTATGATGTCATGCTCAAGTTTTAGTTACAGTAACACTAGGGGTGTTACAGTCCGGTGCGCCTTCTAGCGCTGCTCTAACTCTGCGTGCGCAGTCCGCGCACTGTTTACTGTTCATTGTTGCTTTTGCAGATGACCGTTGGCGCAGTAGCCGTTGCTCCGCATGACACACCGGACAGTCCGGTGAATTATAGCGGAGTGGCATTTCTAGAAACCCAAAGCTGAGGAGTTTAGAGTGGATCTCCCTGGTGCACCGGACACTGTCCGGTGGCACACCGGACAGTCTGGTGCGCCAGACCAGGGCAGTCTTCGGTTTCTTTTGCTCCTTTCTTTTTGAACCCTAACTTGTTCTTTTTATTGGTTTGTGTTGAACCTATGACACCTGTAGAGCATATAATCTAGAGCAAACTAGTTAGTCCAATTGTTTGTGTTGGGCAATTCAACCACCAAAATCATTTAGGAAAAGGTTTGACCATATTTCCCTTTCAATCTCCCCCTTTTTGGTGATTGATGCCAACACAAACCAAAGCAAATATATAAGTGCAGAATTGAACTAGTTTGCATAATGTAAGTGCATAGATTGCTTGGAATTGAACCAATATATTATTTCTACTAGATATGCATGGATTGCTTTCTTCTTATTTAACATTTTGGACCACGCTTGCGCCACTAGTTTTGTGTTTGCAAATTCTTTGGAAAATTCTTTTCAAAATCCTTTTGCAAATAGTCAAAGGTATATGAATTAGATTTAAAGAAGCATTTTCAAGATTTGAGATTTTCTCCCCCTGTTTCAAATGCTTTTCCTTTGACTTAAAAACAAACTCCCCCCTAAATGAAATTCTCCTCTTAGCTTTCAAGAGGGTTTTGGGATATATTAATTCAGATACTCTCATTAGGGGAATACCAATTTGAAAGATACTAATACCAATAAAAATTTTCAAAACATAATTAAAAATTAGGTGGTGGTGCGGTCCTTTTGCTTGGGGCTAATACTCTCTCCCCCTTTGGCATGAATCGCCAAAAATGGAGACTTTGTGAGCCCTTAGTAAATTCTCTCCCCCTTTGGTAAACAATATATGAGTGAAAGATTATACCAATGGAGAGATGGCGGAATACCGGCAAAGAGTAGATAATACCGATGGAGTTGAGTGGAAGTGTCGTCTTTGCCGAATACTACATTTTCCTTTCAATTCTATGACTAAGCATGAGAATACACTTGAAAACACATTAGTCATAGACATAAAAGAGATATGATCAAAGGTATATAAATGAGATATGTGTGCAAAGTATCAATCAAAGTTCCGAGAATCAAGAATCTTTAGCTCATTCCTAAGTTTGGTAAAGGTTTTCTCATCTAGTGGTTTGGTAAAGATATCGACTAGTTGTTCTTTGGTGTTAATATAGGCTGTCTCAATATCCTCTCTTTGTTGGTGATCTCTCAAAAAGTAACACCAAATGGCTATGTGCTTAGTGCGGCTGTGTTCAACGGGATTATCTGCCATGCGGATTGCACTCTCATTATCACATAGGAGAGGGACTTTGCTAAATTTGTAGCCATAGTCCCTGAGGGTTTGCCTCATCCAAAGCAATTGCACGCAACAATGGTCTGCGGCAATATACTCGGCTTCGGCGGTAGAAAGAGCTATGTAACACCCCAGGTGTTACCATGGCCATGGCACATTTATGCACTAATGATTGTGATCACATGTGGGAGAGACTTGAGAAGAAGAGCATAACACCTTGGGAACCATGTGTTAACCAAGAATGTTAATGACCAAAAGCACTACCCAAGCATTTATGCAATTATCACCTTGGGCAAGAGAAGAATAAACCCTAGACCCTTCTTAAGCTCTCAACTCCCAAAACCCTAGTAAAGGGGGGGGAGGTTAAGCAAATGTGCAAATCATGAGTTAACCTTTAGCCAAATTTTAAGTAACATTATAATCTACAAAATACAGAGAGGAAACATTGCAAAAAGACCCCTTAAAGAACCCCAAATCCATTCCTTAAGTGGAGAGAGAGCTAGAGCTCTCTAATTCTTTCTAAGTCAAATTTTGAACCTAATCTAAAGATCCACCGTGTTCACTTAGTAAATGGCACCAAAACCACTTGAGTTGTATACCAAAAATTTGTCATACCACCTAAGGCACCCACTGGAAAAAGTTGAAATCGAGCCTAAGAAGTTTGACATGATTTGGCATGGCTTTTGTCGTGAGGTAGGCAGAGGGACAAGCTAGATTTGGCGTCCGCATATCTCCCTACCTAGGGCATATCTGCCATGGGGACTCACATACAAGAGATAGCCCTAGGTGCCAGGAGGAGGCCTGCGCCGGATTTTTGCCAAGATTCGCACGCTTGCGATCTCGGCGAGCTGTTGAACACGGGCAGAAGAACACTTCCACGTGTTCGACGCGCTCTGAGCGCGCCAGAGCACGCCCGCGCCCGACCCCGCGTGCCCCGCGCCGCGCTGAGCCGTGCCCGTGTCCCCTGCTCGCGCCCGCGCCTATAAAGCCCCCTCAGGCGTCGACCGTACTCCTCCGCGCACGCTCGACCTCACCGGAGCCAAAAACCACCGGCGTTGCCCTGCAAACGGCGTGCCCGCGGCCACCCGATCCACCGCCACCGTAGACCGGCCAGCAGAGCCCTTCCCAGCCCCGCCCGACTCTTGGAAGAGACCGTGCATGCCTCGGTGAAGCTCCCCGAGCAAGGAATCGGACTTTGCTTCGCCGGAGAAGCCAGTCCACGGTCGCCGGACTTCACCCGATCGTCGGTGATCGTAGACCGGGTAAATCTCTGCCCCATTCTTCGATTCCTTGCGCACATAGCCTCTACGTCACCCCGTGGAGCTCATCATGCCGTTTGATTGAACTAGATCGCCGTGGTTAAGCCGGAGTACTCGTCGCCGACGAGATCACCCTAACCGAACCAGCAAAACCCCTTTTATTGCCCACTAAAATATCTAAGGGAAATACAATCCACTAGGCTTATCCCTAACAAAATCCAAACCTAAATTGATAAGCATACACCACTAAGAGCCATGTATGACCAAGAAACCCTAAGTTACTAAACTAACTTAGTTTTCTTTCACTTAGCATAATGTTTACTAAATCCTGCATAATCTTGGCATACATATTCTTATTCATTGCATTCGATAGATTGCAACCTCGCTGACGGAGAGTACATACTCGTGCCGGAGCAAGGAGCTGCTCAGAAGGTAGCCCCGGATCCAGCACCAGAGCCTGCCCCAGAGGATCTTCCTGCCCCAGCTTTGGAAGGCAAGCCCCGGTTTTATGCATAACCTGTTTATTATGCTATTTTACTACACTTAATGATCATAGGATTGAATGTGCACTTAAGTGTAGGAGTTGTTTGAAACCCTAGTTGCATGATCTCAGGAATCCTTTTATGATGGATACTAGTATGCTAGGTCGAGTAGCTGCTTTACAAATTAGGGATCTCGGTAGAAGTCGAGTGATTTTTCTAGCACTCGCGCGAGGTCAGGAATTGGTTGTATCCACTTTCTTATCATAATGATGATTGATTGTGGACAACAATCCATGGGGATTGGTTGTCTACGGGATAAAAAATTGGAATAAGGATTAAGGTGTGGTACCATGTGTCAAGCGTTTGAACGTACTAAACATATGCCGAGAAATATGGTAAATCGATAAGTCTAGTACCTGAGTGAACCTGGCAGCAGATTGCCCTCCTCACGCGACCTGAGACGTGGTCTCCCACTCCGGTTATGGTGAGTACAAGTGCGGTCACTGCACGACGGCAGTCGGGGTCAGTGAGGCATTGTACGCCAAGGCGAAGAGCCCCTCTCTGCTGACGGGGAATCGATGGGGACGGTTGATGTGTGTGGGGACGGAGTGCCTCGCCACGTCGTGTGTTTAGGTTTACCTTGCAAGGTTTAAAAACTCGATTGGAATCGTCTGCTTCTCGCAGCTAATGAGACTGCTTGATCCATGCTGCTACATTGAGTAACAAGTGGAAATGTGATGATGTGACAAAAGATGTTGATTGCTAAATTTGCTTGCTACCATGAATGAGTAGATAGTACACCTCTAGTCTTAAGAGAGTCACACTAAAACTTGACAAAGCTAAAATTTGATTTATAAACTCAGCTAGTGCTTTTGGCAACCAAACCCACAGCCAAACAGCTGCATGTCTAGAGGTAGAGGAGTAGACTCCTCACACCGGGTAAGTCTAGCTGAGTATTAGTATACTCAGCCTTGCTTGTGGCATAATTTTACAGGTTCTCTGGAGGACATGGTTGCTGGAGTAACTTGGCCGTCCATCTTGCCACCGGGATGGACTGTCGAGTGGGACCCTGCCTCGGCTGAGGAGGAGCATGAGGAGTGATGGGATAGGCTTCCCCATCTCTCTGTTTATTTATCGTTAGTTTTATCCCGCTGCACTTCGAACAATGATGACTACTTTTGTTAAAACTCCGATGATGATGTAATAAGTTTAATACTCTTTGATGTATGGTTTTATGCTTTATTGTATTTGCTCTGTGACTCACCATCGAGTGAGACTGTGGTACTTGATCCTGTCAGTGGCCTCGTCGGACTAGATCCGAGGGATTGATGGGTTATTCCCATTTAAGTGTGGTCTAGCCTCTAAGGCGGGACTCAGGCACTTAAGTTGGAATAATTCGGGCAGTTCCGCCACAGCTGGTATCGGAGCTTGTATCACCACAGAGGAATCAATAAACTATAAATACCATCCTTTTTCAAAGTAGAATTGGTTAGAAACAAGCGTTGGATAGATCGTCAGGACGATAAGGATAGACCTAGGACGTGAAGCCTTAGAATAATAGAGGGGTAGCTAGGTGGCTATATGAGTAAGCCTTACCGGCTACTTTCAGGGATGGGAGTTCTTCCCTATTCCCTCTAAGTTGATGTGAGGTCATTCAGGACGAGCATGCATGCATCCTTAATTAAACTAATGGATAATTGGGTAAGAACTTTAATACAAAATGATGACCAACTAAGAACCCCAGTACCATTGTTGTAGTTATAGAGAGGCCGAGTTGTGATCCCTTTTTTCTTTTTATAATTCGTTTTCTTTTACTTATGCTTAACCGTACACAGATGACTTCTCACGGATCCTCGGACGAAGGGAATGCACAATCTCACACTGACGGACTTGCACGAGAGGGTTTCCCCCGTATTTTGTGGGAGGTACTTCAGGGAGCTGGTTACACGATGCCTCCTCAGTACGCGGTGCAGTTGTTCGAGAAGCACCGAGTGCCCCGCTGTAGGGTGAGGATGACCCTAGAGCCTCATCCCCTGCAGCCAGGCTGGCGTTCGCTGGACTCTGAGTCTTTTGGATACCGGGCTGAGGATACTATCGAGGCGATTGCTCTTCACGGACTGACCACCTTCTGCAGATTCCACCCCTTGGAGCTATCCACTCACCCCATTGGCTTGTTCCCCGCTGAGAAGGAGGATGACCCAATGTGGAAGGACCGAGTGGAGCATGCCAAGGATATCTAGGCCATCTACCCAGGCCAGACTGCTCACTTGACAGTGCGGTGCATGAATGCCCTGTATCGTCTGCAAGTGATGCGAGGAGAGGCCATGTCCCATCTGATGGAATTGTTGGAGGCAACCAAGATCACTTTGGATAACAGAGAGGAACTTGTGGTTGACTTGTCCACTGAGATGGTGGAAAAGGTCTTACAAGTGGAGCAACTATCAAACGAGATCCAAGAGCTTGAGGAACTAGTGGGAACGAGGGAGAACACCATCGAGGTTCTCGAGGATCAGTTGATCAACACCCAGCAGCAGCTTGTAGAGGCTAACCAGCACCTGAATATGCACCACCAGGAGATCCAAGACATGGAGGCCAACAAGGATGTCGACATCGAGGGAGGAGAGGATCCTGCCTCCAGTTTGGACACTGCTGGCTCAAGGAGACCACCTTCCCCCGAGGCGAGTGTTGCCTCGTTTGCTCACTAGATCGCAAGGATAGAGTTAGAAGTCTGTGATGGTAGGACTCCTCGAAGCTAGCTTAGCTTTTGCACCCTTGGGGTACTAGGCTAGATAGAGTTGAGTCTTCTGGGCTATTGATGTAATCGTGATAAACTCTTTTGGAAGCGTGGTTGGTGAATGCTGTCAGTCTGAATTTAAGGGGAAAAGTGTGGACAATGTGGGATCTTTTATAATTATGCAATATATATTGGTTTCGCCCTTTTGACTCTTCCACCACGATTGAACCTTGAACCTCAGAATTGAGATATTGAATATATATATATATATATATATATATATATATATATATATATATATATATATATATATATATATATATATGATTTTTCAGATAGCAGGAAGAGCGCGTCGTGGTCAAAATGAGCGTGTTCCTCCCCACCGCCACCACCTCCTACTCTGCAGGAGCTGATGGCTCAGCAGAACGAGATCTTGAGACAGCTAGCTCAGCGTCAGCTGCCACCTCAGCACTATGGTGGTGGTGACCATCAGCGTCACCCCACAGCAGCCACTTATCAGGAGTTCCTCAGTACCCAGCCACCATTGTTCACCAGGGTAGAGGACCCTCTTGATGCTTATGTATGGTTGAGAGTAGTGGAATCCAAATTCCCGCTACTCCATGGAGTTTGTTCAGAGGTGACTAAGGTTAGGTTCGCCACCCAGCAGCTTCGCGGACCCGCGCGGACATGGTGGGACCATTTTCTTGCTATGCAGCCAGATGACCGTGAGGTGGAATGGAGAGAGTTCAAGGCAGCTTTCAGGGGGCACCATATACCAGCGGGCATTATGGACCGCATGCTCAACGAGTTTTTGGCACTCACTCAAGGGAACCGGACAATGTTACAGTATGCTCAGGCCTTCAATGACCTGTGCCAGTATGCGGGATATCATGCAGACACCGATGAGAAGAAGAGGGACAGGTTCAGGAGGGGGCTCAGCACTAAGCTCCGTGACTGTCTCAACACAGTCAAGGCCAACAGCTATAATAAGTTCGTCAACATGGCCATTTCTCAGGAGGACTGTATCACAGCTCGTCAGGTAGAAAAGAAGAGGAAGACCCCTGTGGCAGGACCCTCAGCTCAGCCACAACGCTTCAGGATCGTGTCTGACACTCAGAACAGAGGACCTCAGCAGCAGCAAGGACGTTGGGTGATCTGACCACAGCAGCAGCAGCAGGCACCCAACCGCACCCAGTTTCTAGCTTAGAGGAACAATCAACAGCAGCAACAATACCGCCAGGCCAATGACAACAGGTGTTTCACTTGTGGTAACGCCAGACATTATGCCAAGAATTGCCCCAGAAACCAGCAGAGGCAGGGACAGAATGCCAACCAGAATCAAGGCAAGAGACAGAAGGTGCAAGTGAGGCAAGGCAGATTGAACTTCACCACCATGGCTGACATTCCCGAGGGAGCACCCGTCATGACTGGTATCTTTTCAATTTTGAATTATCCTGCTATTATTCTTTTTGATTCTGGTGCATCACACAGTTTTATCAGTGCCAAATTTAGTGCCAAGTGCCAATTACCTTTTCACCACACCGATGGGGGTATTACAATTTCAACACCAGGAGGCAGGGTTGCCACCAATCAAATCAACCGGCAAGTGCCTATAAAATTGGGTAGTCTTGTGATTAGAACCACCCTTCTCATCTTAGGATTGGATAGCGTGGACATCATATTGGGAACTGATTGGTTATCCAGGCATTAGGCAGTATTGGATATTGCAGCAAGGGCCATTGAGATTCACTCCCCTGCTTATGGCGAGACTACTTTATATTTGCTTGATCATGGTTGTACCCGTTCTTGTGCATTCACTCTGATAGAGTCACCGGTTGAAAGAATCCCAGTAGTCTGTGACTACCCAGATGTCTTTCCTGACGAATTGCCAGGGATGCCACCTGATAGAGACATTGAGTTCGCAATTGAATTGCAACCCGGAACTGCTCCTATATCTAAGAGACCCTATAGGATGCCTCCAGCGGAATTGGCAGAATTGAAGAAGCAACTGCAAGATTTGTTGGACAAAGGGTTCATTCGCCCAAGTACTTCACCGTGGGGATGTCCGACCTTATTTGTGAAGAAAAAGGATGAGAGTTTGAGAATGTGTGTTGATTACCGCCCTCTAAATGCGGTGACCATCAAGAACAAATACCCGCTGCCCCGCATTGATGTTTTGTTTGATCAGTTGGTGGGAGCCAAGGTATTCTCCAAGATAGACCTTCGCTCGGGCTACCATCAGATCAAGATCCATGCCAGTGATATTCCGAAGACGGCTTTCTCGACCAGATATGGGCTTTATGAGTTTTTGGTGATGTATTTTGGGCTGACCAATGCCCCAGCTTATTTCATGTATCTGATGAACTCAGTATTCATGCCAGAGCTGGACAAATTTGTAGTGGTTTTCATTGATGATATCCTGGTCTATTCCAAGAATGAAGACGAGCATACTGAGCATCTGCACATCGTGCTTCAGCGACTGCGTGATCATCGTTTGTATGCTAAGTTGTCTAAATGTGAATTCTGGCTGAGGGAAATTAAATTCTTGGGTCACACAATTTCTCAGGATGGGATATCAGTTGATCCTGAGAAGGTACAAGAAGTAATGGATTGGAAACCTCCTACCACGGTGAGACAGATTCGGAGTTTTCTGGGATTGACAGGGTATTATCGACGATTCATTCCGGATTTCTCCAGAATTGCCAAGCCAATGATCGAACTGTTGAAGAAGGGAGTCAAGTATGATTGGAGCCAGAAGTGTGAGGATGCCTTTCATACACTAAGGCAACATTTGACAACAGCACCAGTGCTAGCTCAACCTGATAACACCAAGCCCTTTGAAGTGTATTGCGATGCTTCCGGTACTGGATTGGGATGTGTCTTAATGCAAGACAACAGAGTAATTGCTTATGCCTCCCGAGCACTCAGACCCCATGAGCAGAACTACCCTACACATGATCTGGAGTTAGCAGCTGTGGTTCATGCTCTCAAGATATGGAGACATTACCTGATGGGAGCTTACTGTAACATTTACACTGATCATAAGAGCCTCAAATACATTTTCACTCAAGCAGATCTTAATATGAGGCAGAGGCGATGGTTAGAGCTAATCAAGGACTATGATTTGGAGGTGCATTACCATCCTGGCAAAGCCAATGTTGTGGCAGATGCTTTGAGCAGAAAGGCCCAGTGCAATTGTATGAGCATGGATGCAAGAGTCACCACCCTGTGTGATGAGTTGTGCAAGCTGAACCTAGAAGTTGTTTCTTCAGGTGCGTTAAATTATATCTCGGTGGAGCCCACATTACAAGAGCAAATAGTCAGGGCACAGATTGAAGACAAGGGTGTTTAGGTCATCAAGGAAATGATCAAGCAGAAAGCAGAAAAATACAAATGCTTCCGGCAGGACAGCAAAGGAATCCTATGGTTTGGAGATCGATTGGTTGTTCCCAAGGACCCTGAGCTCAGAAAAAAGATATTGGATGAAGCTCACCTTTCAAAATTCTCCATGCACCCCGGCAGTAATAAGATGTATCATGACCTCAGATCCTTATACTGGTGGACCAGAATGAAGAGGGAAATTGCCAAGTACATATCCGAATGTGACACCTGCCAGAGAGTCAAGGCCAGTCATTTGAAGGTAGCAGGCCCTTTGCAACCCCTTCCCATACCATCTTGGAAATGGGAGGACATTTGTATGGATTTTATCGTGGGATTGCCCAATACCTCCCGGCACCATGATTCCATTTGGGTCATTGTGGACAGATTGACCAAGACAACTCATTTCTTGCCGGTACACACCACCCACAGGGCGGAGAAGTATGCAGAAATCTACATTGACCAGATAGTTCGTTTGCATGGAATACCCCAAACTATAGTATCGGATAGAGGAGCACCGTTCGTGGCACGATTTTGGGAGCAATTACAGGAATCACTTGGGGCCCAGGTAATAAGAAGCTCAGCATACCATCCTCAAACAGATGGCCAGACAGAAAGGGTAAATCAGATTTTGGAAGACATGTTGAGGGCATGTGTGCTACACTATGGAAAGGATTGGGACAAGTGTCTTCATTGGCAGAATTCTCCTATAATAACAGCTACCAGTCCAGTTTGAAGATGGCACCTTTTGAAGCCTTATATGGGAGAAGGTGTAGGACCCCGCTAAATTGGTCTCAAGCTGGAGAGAGAGAAATATTTGGGCCAGACTTGGTACTTGAAGCAGAGGAAAAGGTCAGAGTTATTAAGAATAACCTAGAAGCTGCCCAGGCCAGGCTAAAGAGCTATCATGACAAGAGAAGGAAGCCCCTGCAGTTTGAAGTGGGAAATCATGTTTATCTTAAGGTGTCACCCACTAAAGGTGTTCAGAGATTTGGAATCAAGGGTAAGTTAGCTCCTCGCTACATTGGACCCTACGAGATCAAGGAAACTTGTGGACCAGTAGCATATCAATTAAAGTTGCCACCACACATGTCAGCTGTTCATGATGTGTTCCATGTATCTCAGCTGCGGAAATGTGTCCGCTTACCCACCGAAGTGCTACCTGAACCAGAAATTGAGATAGAACCAGATTTATCTTATCAAGAGCACCCCGTAAAGGTATTGGACCAAAAGGAGAGATCAACGCGGGCAAGATCGATCAGAATGTATAAGGTTCAGTGGAGTCACCATTCAGTAGAAGAGGCTACATGGGAGACTGAGGATTTCCTACGTTCTCGCTTCCCCAACTTTCTGCCCAAAGGAGTCGGTACGTAACCCAAAACCCCACCCACCTGCCCTTTGAATTCAAATATAAGAAAAACTTAGATGTTAAGGGTAGTATAAGTTTTGGAAATGACTCAAAAAGGACTTCCTTCTGAAGTCGCAAAGAGAATGACATTCGAAGAGCAGTTAACTAGAGAAACTTGGATAAAAGAAGGAACAACGCACCAACACACCTTCATGGCACCCCTCCAGAGGACTCTACCTAAAATCTCAGGACGAGATTCCTTTAAGGGGGGAGGGCTGTAACATCCCAGGTGTTACCATGGCCATGGCACATTTATGCACTAATGACTGTGATCACATGTGGGAGAGACTTGAGAAGAAGAGCATAACACCTTGGGAACCATGTGTTAACCAAGAATGTTAATGACCAAAAGCACTACCCAAGCATTTATGCAATTATCACCTTGGGCAAGAGAAGAATAAACCCTAGACCCTTCTTAAGCTCTCAACTCCCAAAACCCTGGTAAAGGGGGGGAGGTTAAGCAAATGTGCAAATCATGAGTTAACCTTTAACCAAAGTTTAAGTAACATTATAATCTACAAAATACAGATAGGAAACATTGCAAAAAGACCCCTTAAAGAACCCCAAATCCATTCCTTAAGTGGAGAGAGAGCTAGAGCTCTCTAATTCTTTCTAAGTCAAATTTTGAACCTAATCTAAAGATCCACCGTGTTCACTTAGTAAATGGCACCAAAACCACTTGAGTTGTATACCAAAAATGTGTCATACCACCTAAGGCACCCACTGGAAAAAGTTGAAACCGAGCCTAAGACGTCTGACATGATTTGGCATGGCTTTTGTCGCGAGGTGGGCAGAGGGACAAGCCAGATTTGGCATCCGCATATCTCCCTACCTAGGGCATATCTGCCATGGGGACTCACATACAAGAGACAGCCCTAGGTGCCAGGAGGAGGCCTGCGCCGGATTTTTGCCAAGATTCGCATGCTTGTGATCTCGGCGAGCTGTTGAACACGGGCAGAAGAACACTTCCATGTGTTCGATGCGCTCTGAGCGCGCCAGAGCACGCCCGCGCCCGACCCCGCGCGCCCCACGCCGCGCTGAGCCGTGCCCGTGTCCCCTGCTCGCGCCCGCGCCTATAAAGCCCCCTCAGGCGTCGACCGTACTCCTCCGCGCACGCTCGACCTCACCGGAGCCAGAAACCACCGGCGTTGCCCTGCAAACGGCGTGTCCGCGGCCACCCGATCCACCGCCACCGTAGACCGGCCAGCAGAGCCCTTCCCAGCCCCGCCCGACCCTCGGAAGAGACCGTGCATGCCTCGGTGAAGCTCCCCGAGCAAGGAATCGGACTTTGCTTCGCCGGAGAAGCCAGTCCACGGTCGCCGGACTTCACCCGACCGCCGGTGATCGTAGACCGGGTAAATCTCTGTCCCATTCTTCGATTCCCTGCGCACATAGCCTCTACGTCACCCCGTGGAGCTCATCGTCCCGTTTGATTGAACTAGATCGCCGTGGTTAAGCCGGAGTACTCGCCGCCGACGAGATCACCCGCCTGCGCGCGTGGTCCGGCCGATTCTGGCCACCACCACCGTCGAGCCGTACCTCGCTGTGACCGCCAGAACCTCCCGAAGCCAACCCCGCCCCTCGCCGGACCTCTCTAACCGCCGGTAAGCCGCGCCGCCCTTTTCCTTCCCGTGGGTACTGTTTGCATAAGGGGAGGGACCTCGGGGAAGAAGAAGGAAAGGTCAGGGGGTTTTGTGCGCTGTCAGTGACTCAGGGGAATAGTAGCGTAGGGGTAGAAATGAATGGATTGATTTAGGAGGAACCCAGGGTCTTCGGTGCAAAGTAGTTTTCCAGGAAACCTTTTAAAAATTCTGATTTTAAATCCAAACAGAACTTGGAAAATTCATAACTTCAGTTTGGTTCACCCAAATCGAGTCAAACCAATTTTGCCAGATCCTAAATAATGTAAACTACTTAGGAAAAATATAAAACCCCTAAGTGTTATAGAAAACTTTAAGGTTTTGATTTAAATGGTTGTCTGGTCAAAAGCTAAAAGAAATAAGGAAAAATAGTTGCACTAATTGACTGGGGTTAAGAAAATTTAGAGAAGTACATGATCACTTCCTAACATGTACAAAAATAATAAACCCCTCTGTACACCAAGTTAAGGTAGACTTTACCATTTAAATCCTTTTTAGCCTAAGGTTAGAGAAAATATTAAAGGTGGTTTAATAAAAAAACCAGGGAACACCCACATTTTTGTTAGTTCACTTATTCAGTATAGTTCACTAGAAAAATTTATTATACCCTTGTTTAGTACAGAATAAATAAGATACCTTTTATTTTAGGGAAACAAGGAAAACTTAGAAAAACCCTAGAAAAATAACCCCAAGGAGAAAACACCCCAAACCTTGGGATAACTAATGTTTTGTTATTATAAACATAGTAAAAATATGAAATCTGTTGTTTGATATTTTTCAAATAACAAGTTAGTTATAAGCACCTTTTTGGCATAAAACTTTAGAAATTCACAACTAAATATCCAGTATGCCTTTTTCTGTGATTTTTAACACAAATGCCTAATATCACCTATGTATCTGGACAAAAATAAAATTTAGTACAGAAACCTCAATTAAATCATAGCTATAGTATAAAGTGCCCTTTTAAAACTTATCCTTGTTAATTTTGCACAAGTAGTATTTGAATCAAAAACCACCTCAAATTTATAGGACAAATTACAGTAACAACTAGAAACCCACTGTAATTTTTGTTTTTTAGAAAGAGTTAAACCACTGTTGTAGTTCAAACCTACCCTAGAATTCATAAATAGAAAAATAAGAAAGGGAAATTAATAGTGGAGATTAATGTCACCCTAACCCAACCAGCAAAACCCCTTTTATTTCCCACTAAAATATCTAAGGGAAATACAATCCACTAGGCTTATCCCTAACAAAATCCAAACCTAAATTGATAAGCATACACCACTAAGAGCCACGTATGACCAAGAAACCCTAAGTTACTAAACTAACTTAGTTTTCTTTCACTTAGCATAATGTTTACTAAATCCTGCATAATCTTGGCATACATATCCTTATACATTGCATTCGATAGATTGCAACCTCGCTGACGGAGAGTACATACTCGTGCCAGAGCAAGGAGCTGCTCAGGAGGTAGCCCCGGATCCAGCACCAGAGCCTGCCCCAGAGGATCTGCCTGCCCCAGCTTTGGAAGGCAAGCCCCGGTTTTATGCATAACCTGTTTATTATGCTATTTTACTACACTTAATGATCGTAGGATTGAATGTGCACTTAAGTGTAGGAGTTGTTTGAAACCCTAGTTGCATGATCTCAGGAATCCTTTTATGATGGATACTAGTATGCTAGGTCGAGTAGCTGCTTTACTAATTAGGGATCTCGGTAGAAGTCGAGTGATTTTTCTAGCACTCGCGCGAGGTCAAGAATTGGTTGTATCCACTTCCTTATCATAATGATGATTGATTGTGGACAACAATCCATGGGGATTGGTTGTCTACGGGATAAAAAATTGGAATAAGGATTAAGGTGTGGTACCGTGTGTCAAGCGTTTGAACGTACTAAACATATGCCGAGAAATATGGTAAATGGGTAAGCCTAGTACCTGAGTGAACCTGGCAGCAGATTGCCCTCCTCACGCGACCTGAGACGTGGTCTCCCATTTCGGTTATGGTGGGTACAAGTGCGGTCACTGCACGACGGCAGTCGGGGTCAGTGAGGCATTGTACGCCAAGGCGGAGAGCCCCTCTCTGCTGACGGGGAATCGATGGGGACGGTTGATGTGTGTGGGGACGGAGTGCCTCGCCACGTCGTGTGTTTAGGTTTACCTTGCAAGGTTTAAAAACTCGATTCGAATCGTCTGCTTCTCGCAGCTAATGAGACTGCTTGATCCATGCTGCTACATTGAGTAACAAGTGGAAATATGATGATGTGACAAAAGATGTTGATTGCTAAATTTGCTTGCTACCATGAATGAGTAGATAGTACACCTCTAGTCTTAAGAGAGTCACACTAAAACTTGACAAAGCTAAAATTTGATTTATAAACTCAGCTAGTGCTTTTGGCAACCAAACCCACAGCCAAACAGCTGCATGTCTAGAGGTAGAGGAGTAGACTCCTCACACCGGGTAAGTCTAGCTGAGTATTAGTATACTCAGCCTTGCTTGTGGCATAATTTTATAGGTTCTCTGGAGGACATGGTTGCTGGAGTAACTTGGCCTTCCATCTTGCCACTGGGTTGGACTGTCGAGTGGGACCCTGCCTCAGCTGAGGAGGAGCATGAGGAGTGATGGGATAGGCTTCCCCATCTCTCTATTTATTTATCGTTAGTTTTATCCCACTGCACTTCTAACAATGATGACTACTTTTGTTAAAACTCCGATGATGATGTAATAAGTTTAATACTCTTTGATGTATGGTTTTATGCTTTATTGTATTTGCTCTGTGACTCACCATCGAGTGAGACTGTGGTACTTGATCCTGTCAGTGGCCTCATCGGACTAGATCCGAGGGATTGACGGGTTATTCCCATTTAAGTGTGGTCTAGCCTCTAAGGCGGGACTCAGGCACTTAAGTTGGAATAATTCGGGCAGTTCCGCCACAAGCTACTGAGTTTTGTTTCTTTGAAGCCCAAGACACCAGGGATCTCCCCAGAAACTGACAAGTCCCTGATATGCTCTTCCTATCAATTTTGCACCCTGCCCAATCGGCATCTGAATATCCTATTAAATCAAAAGAGGATCCCTTGGGGTACCAAAGGCCAAACTTAGGAGTATAAACTAAATATCTTAAGATTCTCTTTACGGCCCTAAGGTGAACTTCCTTAGGATCGACTTGGAACCTTGCACACATGCATACGAAAAGCATAATATCCGGTCGAGATGCACATAAATAGAGTAGATATTCTATCATCGACCGGTATACCTTTTGATCTACGGATTTACCTCCTGTGTCGAGGTCGAGATGCCCATTGGTTCCCATGGGTGTCTTGATGGGCTTGGCATCCTTCATTCCAAACTTGGTGAGTATGTCTTGAATGTACTTTGTTTGGCTGATGAAGGTGTCCTCTTAGAGTTGCTTGACTTGAAATCCTAGAAAATACTTCAACTCCCCCATCATAGACATCTCGAATTTTTGAACCATGATCCTACTAAACTCTTCACATGTAGATTTGTTAGTAGACCCAAATATGATATCATCAACATAAATTTGGCATACAAATAAATCTTTTGCAATAGTTTTAGTAAAGAGAGTTGGATCGGCTTTTCCGACTTTGAGGCCATTAGTGATAAGAAAATCTCGAAGGCATTCATACCATGCCCTTGGGGCTTGCTTGAGCCCATAAAGCGCCTTTGAGAGTTTATACACATGGTTAGGGTACTCACTATCTTCAAAGCCGAGAGGTTGCTCAACATAGACCTCTTCCTTGATTGGTCCATTGAGGAAGGCACTCTTCACGTCCATTTGATATAGCTTAAAGCCATGGTAAGTAGCATAGGCAAGTAATATACGAATTGACTCAAGCCTAGCTACGGGTGCATAGGTTTCACCAAAATCCATACCTTCGACTTGTGAATAAGCCTTAGCCACAAGTCGTGCTTTGTTCCTTGTCACCACACCATGCTCATCTTGCTTGTTGCGGAACACCCACTTGGTACCTACAACATTTTGATTAGGACGTGGAACCAAATGCCATACCTCATTCCTCGTGAAGTTGTTGAGCTCCTCTTGCATTGCCAGCACCCAATCCGAATCTCTTAGTGCATCCTCTACCCTGTATGGCTCAATAGAGGAGACAAAAGAGTAATGCTCAAAAAAATGTGCGACTCGAAATCGAGTGGTTACCCCCTTTTGAATATCGTCGAGGATGGTGCTCACGGGGTGATCTCTTTGAATCGCTTGGTGGACTCTTGGGTGTGGCGGTCTTTGACCTTGAATTTCTTGCTCATCTTCCTTGTCATTATATTCATCATCTCCCCCTTGATCATTGCCCTCTTCTTGAGGTGGCTTGTCTTCTTGATCTTCTTCATCACCTTGAGCTTGTTCCTCATCTTGAGTTGGTGGAGATGCTTGATTGGAAGATGAAGGTTGATCTTGTGCTTGTGTTGGATCCTCGGATTCCTTAGGACACACATCCCCAATGGACATGTTCCTTAGCGCGACGCATGGAGCCTCTTCATCATCTAGCTCATCAAGATTGTTGGGGGCCTTCGTCCTCCGAAGGTCCTCAAAAACATGATTTGACAATGTTTTCCAAGTGGATTATGTGAACAGGTATCTTCGGACTCAGAATTATGAACATAAAGCACGGTCAGGACGAAGCCTGAGCCAGACGAAGGACGAGCTGATTACCAAGTTCTACGAAGGACGGTGCACAGCCGAAGCTGTGTGCAGGGAAGCTTCGTCGCGATAGCGGAAAGGGGAACCGACTTAAAGATGAAAAGACTACGCGGGCCTCGACAGATTTCCATAAGCCGTTAACAAATGTAATGGACATGGATGTAATTTTACGTGGGCTGCGTCCCGCGTCTATAAATAGATGAACAGTACTCCCGTACTGTTCACGCTGACTTGGCATCTGCTTTTGCGTCACGCTTGTACTTTTTACCTTCTCTCAAGACCGAAGGTACATTTGTAATTTGAAATCATTTCTATTTTTCCATGTTAATAAAATAGAAATGATTCTATGATGGTGTTTACATTATATTTCATGCCTTATATGAATCCTTCGTCATTACCTATTATGTTTACGAAGGTATGTCTCTTATGACCTTCGTCCGAAAAGCATTATCTCCCGAAGGGACATAATGTTCCAAAGGACGAAGGACTTTAACACTTAACATTTTTATGTTGCCTTGTTCTTAACTCATAGCCTTTGAGAACAAGTCCCCAACATTGGCGCCCACCTCCGGTGAACTCACTTCCACTTCGAGTTTTTTGAACACCTTCGGAAGCTGTAGACCTTCGCTATGGCACCGAAGAAAGCTTCAGCGGCTGGGGCTGCAGCACTGCAACCGCTGGACCACAACCAGGAGACCGTCTCTCTTCGGGAGGCCCGAAACCAGAAGAGAAAGGCCGTCAGCCCAACACTTCAGGAGGAAGAGCTAGACCAAGAAATCAGGGATATGGAGATGCTACATCAACAGGTGCAGAGAAAGAAGGAGAAGATGGCCCGGCTAGCTGAGTTGCAACGGCAGATAGACGAAGCCTCTGAGGAAGTTCGCCATCTTACTCATGATGAGCAAAACAGAAGGCCTCAGCAGAAAGACCTTCATCAGGAGGGCTTCGTCAACGAAGATGACTGGTATGACAATTTCCATCAGGGAAATTTTGTTTTCGATGATGCTTCTCCTTTGTCCGCTGAGCTGCAGGCTACACCTTGGCCTCCATCCTATAAGCCACCCCAGCTTCCCATGTTCGACGGCCACTCAGACCCGAAGCAGTTCTTAATGAGCTACGAAGCAACAGTGTCTTCGTATGGGGGCAATGCTGCAGTCATGGCGAAGTCTTTCGTTATGGCCGTCAGGAATGTTGCTCAGACCTGGTACTCCTCCCTTCGACCAGGAACGATCACCTCATGGCAGAAGCTAAAGGATATGTTGTTAACCAGCTTTCAAGGATTTCAGACGAAGCCGGTCACTGCTCAAGCCTTGTTCCAGTGCACTCAGGACCATGAAGAATACCTTCAGGCGTATGTCAGAAGGTTCTTGCGTCTGAGGGCGCAGGCTCCAACGGTGCCCAATGAAATTGTCATCGAAGCCATGATCAAGGGGCTTCGTCCTGGACCTGCAGCCCAATACTTTGCTAGGAAGCCTCCTCAGACTTTGGAGAAGCTGCTCCAAAAGATGGACGAGTACATTCGTGCTGATAATGACTTTCGCCAAAGAAGGGAGGAGGCCTTCAGATTTTCTGAGATGACCAGGGGCTTCGGGGGAAGATTCTATCCGAGGCATGTCAGGTCCATCCACAACACTCAAAATGATGATAAGGGGAGTCAACAGAGCAGGCCGCAGTGCTCCTCACAGGCTTCGGGGCAGCAGCAAACTTTCTTTCGGCCACCAGCTCCAAGAGGCAGAGGCGCCAGGGGCTTCGGCGGGAGATTTGATCAACCAAGGAGGACATTTTGCTTATTCTGCGGTGAGAACAAGGGCCACACCACCAGGATGTGCCATGTTACCATCCAGAAACAAAAGGAGCTAGCAGAAGCTGCAGCGCAACAGGGACAGCCGAAGCAGGTCATGCATACTGCTTCGTACCATCAGCCTTACATCCCGGAGTACGTGGGCAACCACCCTGCAGTTTCCGTAGCTTCGGCAAGTCAACCTCAAGCTTCATGGCAACAGCCCCCGCCTCCACCTCCGCTGCAACAAGGCCAGCAGCCAGAAGGAAGCCAGTATGTTCCGCACCAAAGGGATATCAGAGAGCAATCTGAAGCCCGTACAGTCAATAGTACTGTGCCAGAGTCGAAGCACATTTATTGACAAATATCCTACTTTGATAGCAGTCTTTTCCGTTTAAGTTCTGTTTTCTGTGTAATAAAGAACACTTCAGATTTCATATAATAGTTTCGTGGTTGGTTATCAGAAAAACCTATCTTCTCTACAGGTTTAAGTTGCTGAAGCTTAAAAATTTGCGGTAACAAGGAGGATCTTCGGATTATTTAAAACCCTTCGAAGCAACAAAAAGTCATTCTAAGGAGCGCAGAGTAAGTCGCCGAAGTTACAAAAAGCCGTTCCAAAGGGAGCGTAGTGTAAGTTTTTTGCTCCAAAGACGTTCCTAAGGGAATGCAGAGCATACAGCGAAAAGTCAACGCTGATACTGCCTAAGTAAAAGGCGAAGAAGCTCCAAAGACGTTCCTAAGGGAATGCAGAGCTTATACCGCCTAAGTAAAAGGCGAAGAAGCTCCAAAGACGTTCCTAAGGGAATGCAGAGCTTATACCGTCTAAGTGAAAGGCGAAGAAGCTCCAAAGACGTTCCTAAGGGAATGCAGAGCTTACGAATATATTTTGTGTGTATCTTCGGAACAAATGTCATTTGCATAACATAACATCATCACATCATTTTGCATAACATAAGCATCATACATCATATTGCATTTGGCAAAAGAAGGGGACACAGTATCAACCTTCGAAAGGACGCTTTGAGAAAGTGAAAATTGTGTAAAGTCACGAGGGAATATAATGATAATCTTCGGAATACAGCTTTGGAGAATATTTTTACGAAGCATGGACGAGCCTCATCAGAGCAATATCGAAATTGTATAGCTTCGGAGAATGTTTTCATGAAGTATGAACGTGCTTCATCAGAATAATTTTAACGGAGAATGTCTTCACGAAGCATGAAAAGAAGGGAAGGTGTTTTTTCGCCGAAGGCTCAAAAATGGTATGTATGTAGAGTTTCATGCATCGTAAAGAATTGAATAATGAAAAGAAACTTGTATATTACATTCAAATGTACAAAATGTTACATAGATCGCACTTTAAATGTTTTTTCTAAATAGCATTTAGTCTTCTCTTAATACTGCTTCGGCGGCTTCATTTAGAAGTTGATCAACAACTTTGTCCATGATAGCTTCGGCCATTTGTTTAATTTCATCATCCCCTTTTGTGTGGGGGTCGGCAGTCGATCCAGCAGCTTCTGACAGAAGAGAACATTTTTTCATTACTATTACAAACCGTGAGCAAAGTTTGAAATAAAAATTACAACACAATAAGAACGACTAATTAATACCTAATTGCCCTTCGGGCACTGTACTTCTTTCGGCAGCTTCTGCCACTTTCCTAGCGTCATGGATGCCTTTTTCGCTCCTTTGGATGATTTCTTGCGCCATTCCTCGGCCGCCGTCGTTCCAAATATCAGTAAAAAATTTGCCACCAACCACGCTTGCTTCGGCCGAGGGGTCCTTGATGTCTTCGGGAGATAAGGCAGCTTCGGACTGAGCTAAAAATTTTACATGACCGCAACCTTTCTTCTCTAAGACAGAAGCAATTCCTCTGGCGCCCGAAAAAGCGCAGATGTCGCCATGACTGCTCAGGATCTCCTCGAAGGCCTCTGCTTCGTGACTAATCCATTCCAGTGGACCTTCGGGATTGCCTCGAGAGAAATTCTCTTCGCTGGAAAAGGCGCCCACGCTGGCGAAGCTGGATTTAATCTTATTCACGCACTCTACAGATTTAACATAACATTTCCTCTGAGATGCACGAAGCTCTTTAACACTTAACTCCAATTTATTGACCATATAATCACTGAGTTCTCGTTTTGTTTCTTCCAGTGCACGTTCCTCTTTAGCTCTAGCCAGCTGTTTCTGAAGATCTTTAATTTCACGTTTTTGGGCTTCGGCCTGGGATTTTGAAGCAGCTTCGTCTTTCTTTACTTTATCTACCAGTGTAAGCAGAATCTTATCCTTTTCCAGAGCTTCGTTTCTCAGTTTGATAACTTCGGAGCGTAAATTGTTAAACGCAATGTCGTAGCTTTCATCTTCGGCGCTTTTTTGGGCTCTTAATGCGTTGCTTAGAATCAAGCCCTGTATGAAAAAGAATCCATATAAGAATAAAGGAATGTGTTACGCATTAAAAAGTTTTTTCAAACGCTTAATTTCCATACCTTTAGGCTATTATATGCAAGACTGTCTGCGAGATCCTCTTTCGTCATGGCGCATAATCCAGCTTCGAGTTTCGGGAACCCCATGCTTCTAGCCATTTCCCGGCATACGGATAGTTCCTTATTGTCTGGGAGGCAGTACAGGAAATCATCTTCGTTTGTCCCATTGAATACTACTGCCCCCTTCGGATACTTCAATTCTCTAGCATAGTGATTCGCTTCATAGATTTCTTCTTCAGATAGTTTCTTCCCCGAAGCATGTCGCACGATGTAATCGCGTATGCTGGAGGGAGCTTCGGGGGCGGCAGTACCAATTTCTTTAACCAAGACTGGTTCTGATATTTTCTCGGATTGTTCCTTGGTGGGCTCTGAAGGCCCAGCTTCAGCTTCAGCTTGTTGTTTCGAAGCTTCAGTAGATGCTTCAGCGAGTTCAACAGACTCCTTTGTGGTTGTGCTTGAAGACTTAATCGTCTCCAAGACATCCAATACGTTCACCATTCTTTTTCTTCTTGGGGTCACCGATGGGCCCTTTTGATTTTTTGTTGTGTCGACATTTGCTGAAGGACTTAAAATCTCTGATGTTTTTGGCCCTTCAGTCTTCGGTTTTTCTACTGCTGAAGGCGCTTCAGTTTTCTCTACTGTCTTCGGCACTGGAGCTGGTTCTGTAGCTTCAGAGGCCAAAGAAATTTCACCAATAAATTCTGGCACTGTGGCCGGCTCAATAAAGCGTGTCCGATGGGTGAGCACCTTCATCTTTTTCCTTTGAGGCGCTGGCTCACTAGTGGCACTTGTGGTAGCTTCTGTCGCAGGAGAAGCATTTTTCCTTTTGCGACCCAATACCGGATAATGATAGTCAGGGTAGATAAACCCGACTGCGTCAAACACACGGTTGAGCCTTTTCTTCTTTCGGCCTCCGAAGGCTGCTGATAGCGCAGTATTTTCAGCCTTCGAGTATGCCCCAAGCAGTTCGTCACTTAATGTTTCAATGCTTTTTAACCAGTCATCATCAGGTTCAACAAATTTATCTGCATATTTGAATGTATATTTCAGTCTGATCAATCCGCCTTCGTCGGATTCTTTAATGGTCTCCTTCGGCATTTCCCACTTTTCTGTAAGTGGCCATACCCTGAAGGCAATGTGCTCTTGGACCAAGTCCCTTGTCCCAATGAAAGAGCAGATTACGCCGAAGGCTCTTTGGCATTCCTCGGCTGCTTCGTCCATTTCAACCTTCGGCCTTCGAAGTCCGAAGCGTTGCCAGATGGGGCACATAATGATACTTTTAACATTTTCTTGCGCTGTTAAGTCATTCTTCACATAGAACCACTCTGTCATCCAGGCTCCGGGCCACCTCTTCCGAAAGGTCGGCACAGGGCAGCTTGACCCGGAGTGGGCACCGAAGCTATAACACCCAAAATTGTTGTGGTATTGTTCTTTTCCCCAGGGCTTCGTCTCGTATAATAACTCATGAATATTGCAGAAACTTTTAGCGTTTGGTTCCAAACCTTGACTCTCACAGCCCAGACAAACACCCCCATTCTTATGATGGCTTCGGGGGTAATTTGATGAAGATAGACTTGAAATGTCTTCAGGACTTCAACAACAAAGTTGCTTAGGGGGAACCGAAGCCCAGCCTTGAGAAAGCTTCGGAAGACTACGACTTCATCTTCTTCTGGGGTGGGAGAAGTCTTCTCTCCAGCGTCAGCCCTCACAACAGATATATCTCGAAAATACCTCCCCCTCATATTATCAATATGACTCTGCTTGATAGTGGTCTTACCGAAAACCGTGTGACTTGGCCGCCATGGTCGATCTTCGGCCTCTTCTCCACCACTTTCTACATCATAGCTGTCGCTGTCACCAGTATCTTCGGACAAACCTTCAAGAATCTCCTTCGTGATTTTCTCTGTATTGGTCTCCGCCATCGCTATCAGGAACCCCAAATTCTTCTCTTCTTCGAGACTCAGCTTCGTCTCAGCAGGGATCTTCTTACCTTCAGACATCTTCGGGCACGCTAAAAAACTTTTTTCAGGGCCGAAGCTTCGAAATCAAAAAGGTCACCAATCTTAATGCACAAGAGCTAAAAATTTAGTGGACCGAAGCAGATGGCAAGTGTGCGTACCAAATGAGTTGGCGGTGTGATCTTATTTATACGCCCAGGGCGCTGAAAATTGAAAGACCCCGCTTGTCAGTGAATGTTGCTATTCTAGCAAAGGGAAGGTGTTTTTTCGGACCTTCGGCTCAAGGCCTTCGTCCATATCGCAATCTGAATTTATTATTAACAAATTAATATTGCGAGGGGCTACTGTTGGGGGCCTTCGTCCTCCGAAGGTCCTCAAAAACATGATTTGACAATGTTTTCCAAGTGGATTATGTGAACAGGTATCTTCGGACTCAGAATTATGAACATAAAGCACGGTCAGGACGAAGCCTGAGCCAGACGAAGGACGAGCTGATTACCAAGTTCTACGAAGGACGGTGCACAGCCAAAGCTGTGTGCAGGGAAGCTTCGTCGCGATAGCGGAAAGGGGAACCGACTTAAAGATGAAAAGACTACGCGGGCCTCGACAGATTTCCATAAGCCGTTAACAAATGTAATGGACATGGATGTAATTTTACGTGGGCTGCGTCCCGCGTCTATAAATAGATGAACAGTACTCCCGTACTGTTCACGCTGACTTGGCATCTGCTTTTGCGTCACGCTTGTACTTTTTACCTTCTCTCAAGACCGAAGGTACATTTGTAATTTGAAATCATTTCTATTTTTCCATGTTAATAAAATAGAAATGATTCTATGATGGTGTTTACATTATATTTCATGCCTTATATGAATCCTTCGTCATTACCTATTATGTTTACGAAGGTATGTCTCTTATGACCTTCGTCCGAAAAGCATTATCTCCCAAAGGGACATAATGTTCCAAAGGACGAAGGACTTTAACACTTAACATTTTTATGTTGCCTTGTTCTTAACTCATAGCCTTTGAGAACAAGTCCCCAACAAAGATCAACTTGCTCCACTTGGGAGCCGTTAGTATCATCAAACACAATGTCACAAGAAACTTCAACTAGTCCAGTGGACTTGTTAAAGACTCTATATGCCCTTGTGTTTGAATCATAACCAAGTAAAAAGCCTTCTACAGCCTTAGGAGCAAATTTAGATTTTCTACCTCTTTTAACAAGAATAAAACATTTGCTACCAAAGACTCTAAAATATGAAACATTGGGCTTTTTACCGGTGAGGAGTTCATATGATGTCTTCTTGAGGATTCGGTGAAGGTAGAGCCAGTTGATGGAGTAGCAGGCGGTGTTAATCGTCTCGGCCCAAAACTGGTCCGGTGTCTTGTACTCATCAAGCATGGTCCGCGCCATATCAAGTAGAGTTCTATTCTTCCTCTCCACTACACCATTTTGTTGAGGTGTGTAGGGAGAAGAGAACTCATGCTTGATGCCCTCCTCCTCAAGGAAACCTTCGATTTGTGAGTTCTTGAACTCCGTCCCATTGCCGCTTCTTATTTTCTTGATCCTCAATCCGAACTCATTTTGAGCCCGTCTCAAGAATCCTTTCAAGGTCTCTTGGTTTGAGATTTTTCCCGCAAAAAGAATACCCAAGTGAGGCGAGAATAATCATCCACAATTACAAGACAATATTTACTCCCACCGATGCTTATGTAAGCTATTGGGCCGAATAAATCCATGTGGAGTAGCTCAAGCAGCCTGTCGGTCGTCATGATGTTCTTATGTGGATGGTGGGTACCAACTTGCTTACCTGCTTGACATGCGCTACAAACCCTGTCTTTCTCAAAATAAACATTTGTTAGTCCCAAAATGTGTTCTCCCTTTAGAAGCTTGTGAAGATTCTTCATTCCAATGTGGGCTAATCGGCGATGCCAGAGCCAACCCATATTAGTCTTAGCAATTAAGCAAGTGTCGAGTTTAGCTCTATTGAAATCAACTAAGTATAGCTGACCCTCTAACACTCCCTTAAATGCTACTGAATCATCACTTCTTCTAAAGACAGTAACACCTAAATCTATAAAAAGACAGTTGTAACCCATTTTGTATAATTGAGAAACTGAAAGCAAGTTATAATCTAATGAATCTACAAGAAAAACATTGGAAATAGAATGGTCAGGTGATATAGCAATTTTACCAAGTCCTTTGACCAAACCTTGATTTCCATCCTCGAATGTGATAGCTCTTTGGGGATCTTGGTTTTTCTCATAGGAGGAGAACATCCTTTTCTCCCCAGTCATGTGGTTTGTGCACCTGCTATCAATGATCCAACTTGAGCCCCTGGATACATAAACCTACAAAACAAGTTTATGCCTTGTTCTTAGGTACCCAAACGGTCTTGGGTCCTTTGACATTAGAAGCAAGCACCTTGGGTACCCAAACACAAGTCTTTGACCCCTTGTGTTTGGCCCCAACATATTTGGCAACTACTTTGCCTGATTTGTTAGTTAGCACATAAGAAGCATCAAAAGTCTTAAATGAAACAATAGGCTTATTTGATGCAATAGGAGATTTCTTTTTAGGTATTTTATCATGAGTAGAACGCCTAGAACTAGATGCGTCACTCTTATACATAAAAGCATGATGAGAGACAGAGTGAGATTTCCTAGAATGAATTCTCCTAATCTTATCCTCAGGATAACCAGCAGGATATAAAATATAGCCCTCATTATCCTGTGGCATGGGAGCCTTGCCCTTAACAGAATTAGACAATCTTTTAGAGGCATTAAGCTTGACATTGCCTCCCTGTTGGAAGCCAATGCTATCCTTAATGCCAGGGCGCTCCCACTATAGAGCATGCTTCTAGCAAATTTAAACTTTTCATTTTCTAAGTCATGCTCATTAATCTTAGCACTAAGTTGAGCTATGTGATAATTTTGTTGTTTAATTAAAGCTAGGTGATCATGGATAGCATCAACATTAACATCTCTACATCTAGTACAAATAGAAACATGATCAACACTAGAAGTAGAGGGTTTGCAGACATTTAATTCATCAATCTTAGCATGTAACATGGCATTTTCATTTCTAAGATTGGAAATAATATCATTGCAAACATTTAAATCCTTAGCCTTAGCAATTAATTTTTCATTCTCAATTTTAAGGCTAGTAAGTGAGGCATTCAATTTATCAATCTTAGTAATTAAACTAGCATTATCATTTCTAAGATTGGTAATTGAATCATCACATATATTTGACTTCTCAACCTTAGCAATCAAATTAGCATTCTCAATTCTAAGGTTGGAGATAGTGTCATGGCAAGTGCTAAGCTCACTAGTCAATTTTTCACATTTTTCTATCTCCTGAGCATAAGCATTTTTAACTTTAACATGCTTTTTGTTTTCCTTAATTAGGAATTCCTCTTGGCTATCCAAGAGTTCATCCTTCTCATGAATGGCTCCTATCAATTCATTCAATTTTTCTTTTTGTTGCATGTTTAAGTTGGCAAAGAGAGCAAGCAAATTATCTTCATCACCACTAGAGCTACCCTCATCACTAGATGTTGTATATTTAGTGGAGGCTCTAGATTTTACCTTCTTCTAGCCGTCCTTTGCCATGAGGCACTTGTGGCCGACGTTGGGGAAGAGGAGACCCTTATTGACGGCGATGTTGGTGGCGTCCTCGTCGGAGGAGTTGGTGGAGCTCTCATCGGAGTTCCACTCCCGGCATACATGGGCATCGCCGCCCTTCTTCTTGTAGTATTTCTTATTTTCCCTCCTCTTTCCCTTCTTGTCGTCGCCCCTATCACTATCACTAGATAATGGACATTTAGCAATAAAATGACCGGGCTTACCACACTTGTAGCAAACTTTCTTGGAACGGGGCTTGTAGTCTTTCCCCTTTTGTTGCTTGAGGATTTAACGGAAGCTCTTGATGATGAGCGCCATCTCCTCGTTGTCGAGCTTGGAGGCGTCGATAGGGAGCCTACTTGATGTAGACTCTTCTTTCTTCTCCTCCGTTGCTTTGAAGGCAACGGGTTGCACCTCAGGTATTGAGGTGGCGTCTCGCTCGATGATTTGTTTGGAGCCTTTGATCATCAATTCAAAGCTCACAAACTTTCCTATAACCTCCTCGGGAGACATTAGCTTGTATCTAGGATCACCACAAATTAATTGAACTTGTGTAGGATTAAGAAAAATGAGTGATCTTAGAATAACCTTGACCATTTCATGGTCATCCCGTTTTGTGCTCCCGAGGTTGCGCACTTGATTCACCAAGGTCTTGAGCCGGTTGTACATGGCTTGTGGCTCCTCTCCTTGGTTAAGTATGAATCGACCAAGCTCCCCCTCGATCGTCTCCCGCTTGGTGATCTTTATCACCTCATCTCCTTCGTGCGCGGTTTTGAGCACGTCCCAAATCTCTTTAGCACTCTTCAACCCTTGCACCTTATGAGAGCACCTAGAGGGGGGGGGTGAATAGGTGATCCTGTGAAAACTTGAACTTATAGCCACAAAAACTTGTTAAGTGTTAGCGCAGATAATGCCAAGTGGCTAGATAGGAGTCTCCACAAAACACAATAACCACAGAAGATCAATCACAGAGATGGCACAGTGGTTTATCCCGTGGTTCGGCCAAGACCAACGCTTGCCTACTCCACGTTGTGGCGTCCCAACGGACGAGGGTTGCAATCAACCCCTCTCAAGCGGTCCAAAGACCAACTTGAATACCACGGTGTTTTGCTTTGCCTTTCAATATCCCGTTTGCAAGGAATCTCCACAAATTGGAGTCTCTTGCCCTTACAAGTATATGATCACAAAGAAGCACAGAGTAAGGGAGGGAAGCAACACACACAAATCCACAGCAAAATGCGCGCACACACGGCCAAGAATCGAGCTCGAATGACTATCTCAAAGTTCTCACTAGAACGGAGCTCGAATCACTTAGAATCACAAACGAATGCGCAAAGAATGAGTGTGGATGATCAAGAATGCTCTAAGGTTGCTTGGATGTCTCCTCCATGCGCCTAGGGGCCCCTTTTATATCCCCAAGGCAGCTAGGAGCCGTTGAGAGCAAATCTGGAAGGCCATCCTTGCCTTCTGTCGTCGGGGGCACCGGACAGTCTGGTGCACACCGGACACTGTCCGGTGCCCGATTTCTTTCCTTAAACAGCGCTGCCGACCGTTGCAGACCGTTGCAGATCTGGGAGCCGTTGGCGCACCGGACATGTCCGGTGCACACCGGACAGTCCGGTGCCGTCTTCTAGCCGTTGGCTCGGCCACGTGTCCCGCGCAGATTGCGCGGCCGACCATTGGCCCGGCCGACCGTTGGCTCACCGGACAGTCCGGTGCACACCGGACAGTCCGGTGAATTTTAGCCGTACGCCGTCGGCGAATTCCCGAGAGCAGCCAGTTCGCGCCGAGTCAGCCTGGCGCACCGGACACTGTCCGGTGCACACCGGACAGTCCGGTGTGCCAGACCGAGCTGAGTCTTGGCTGTACACAGCCAAGCCTTTTGCACCTTCCTTTTTTTCTTCTTCTTTCTGTTTCTAACACTTAGACAAGTATATTAGTATACAAAACCAATGTACTAAGGCTTAGAAACATACCTTTACTTCATGATTTGCACTTTGTTCATCCATGGACATAAATTCACATTTAAGCACTTTGTGTTGGCACTCAAACACCAAAATACTTAGAAATAGCCCAAGGGCACATTTCCCTTTCAATCTCCCCCTTTTTGGTGATTTATGCCAACACAACATAAAGCAACTAGAACAAGTGCAAACTCACTTCAAATAAAATAAATTTGAGTTTTATTTTGATTCAATTTGGCATATATGGATCATCCTTTGCCACCACTTGGTTTGTTTTTGCAAATCAAACTCAAATCTCTATCTCTAAGTCAAACACACATGTTGAAGCATAAAGAGAGTCATTCCAAAAGAGGTTGATCAAAGATTTCAAAAACTCCCCCTTTTTCCAATAATCAATACTTCTCCCCATAAGAAGCCAACTTTTGATAAGAGAGACAACAAAAGAGTTTTGTCAAACAAAAAGCTCTATTCTACTATTTTCAAAATCTCTCAAGTGGTAGCTGATCCATTATTGCTTTGGCCTTTATTTTCTCCCCCTTTGGCATCAAGCACCAAAACGGGATCAATCTTGGCCCTATAACCCCATTGCCTCACCAAAATCTCCAATTAAGAGCAAATAGCAATAAGAGTTCATTAGATGAACTTGGAATAGGTTACCCTCTCATCGGAGTGCAGTGGAAGTCTGTCATGGTCCAAGTCCACCTTTCCCTTTCAATTCTCCTTTGAGACTAAAATAAGCAAGCTCAAGCAGATGGTTAGTCTCAAAGGGTCAAGTTGTAACACATCTCCCCCTAAAACTGTGCATCACTTTGCAATGGACTTGTGAGGTCCAGGGAGTGTTTGTACAACTTGAGCACCATACTTAACAACAAAATGCAAAAAGGAACATGATCAAACGCATAAATACATGTATGCTACATTTCAATCCAAGTTCCGCGAATCTAAGATATTGAGCTCACTACGCAACCTGCAAAAGGTCTTCTCATCTAAAGGCTTGGTAAAGATATCGGCTAGCTGGTTCTCGGTGTTAACATGAAACACTTCGATATCCCCCTTTTGCTGGTGGTCTCTCAAAAAGTGATGCCGGATGTCAATGTGCTTTGTGCGGCTGTGCTCAACAGGATTTACCGCTATTCGGATAGCACTCTCATTATCACATAGGAGTGGGACTTTGCTCAGATTGTAGCCAAAGTCCCTGAGGGTTTGCCTCATCCAAAGTAGTTGCACACAACACTGTCCTGCGGCAACGTACTCGGCCTCAGCGGTGGATAGGGCAACGGAGGTTTGTTTCTTAGAGTTCCATGACACCAGGGACCTTCCTAAGAATTGGCACGTCCCCGATGTACTCTTCCTATCGACCTTACATCCAGCATAGTCGGAATCTGAGTACCCAATCAAGTCAAAGTTAGACCCCTTTGGATACCAGATCCCGAAGCAAGGCGTAGCAACCAAATATCTAAGAATTCGCTTCACCGCCACTAAGTGACACTCCTTAGGATCGGATTGAAATCTGGCACACATGCATACGCTAAGCATAATATCCGGTCTACTAGCACATAAATAAAGTAAAGACCCTATCATTGACCGGTATGCTTTTTGATCAACGGACTTACCTCCTTTGTTGAGGTCGGTGTGTCCGTCGGTTCCCATCGGCGTCTTTGCGGGCTTTGCGTCCTTCATCCCAAACCTCTTTAGCAAATCTTGTGTGTACTTCGTTTGGGAGATGAAGGTGCCGTCCTTGAGTTGCTTCACTTGGAACCCAAGGAAGTAGGTCAACTCACCCATCATCGACATCTCGAATTTCTGCGTCATCACCCTGCTAAACTCTTCACAAGACTTCTGGTTAGTAGAGCCAAATATTATGTCATCGACATAAATTTGGCACACAAACAAATCACCATTGCAAGTCTTAGTAAAAAGAGTTGGATCGGCTTTCCCAACCTTGAAAGCATTAGCAATTAAAAAGTCTCTAAGGCATTCATACCATGCTCTTGGGGCTTGCTTAAGTCCATAGAGCGCCTTAGAGAGCTTACACACATGGTCGGGGTACCGTTCATCCTCGAAGCCAGGGGGTTGCTCCACGTACACCTCCTCCTTGATTGGCCCATTGAGGAAAGCGCTCTTCACATCCATTTGGTACAACCTGAAAGAATGGTGAGCGGCATATGCTAGCAAGATACGAATTGATTCTAGCCTAGCCACAGGAGCAAACGTCTCCTCAAAGTCCAAACCTGCGACTTGGGCATAACCTTTTGCCACAAGTCGAGCCTTGTTCCTCGTCACCACTCCGTGCTCGTCCTGTTTGTTGCGGAACACCCACTTGGTTCCCACAACATTTTGCTTGGGACGAGGCACCAGTGTCCAAACTTCATTGCGCTTGAAGTTGTTGAGTTCCTCCTGCATGGCCAATACCCAATCCGGATCTAGCAAGGCCTCCTCTACCCTGAAAGGCTCAATAGAAGAGACAAAGGAGTAATGTTCACAAAAATTAACTAGTCGAGACCGAGTAGTTACTCCCTTGCTAATGTCACCCAGAATTTGGTCGACGGGATGATCCCTTTGAATCATCGCTCGAACTTGGGTTGGAGGTGCCAGTTGCGCTTCTTCCTCCATCACGTGATCATCTTGTGCTCCCCCTTGATCACACGCCTCCTTTTGATGAACCTGTTCATCGTCTTGAGTTGGGGGTTGCACCGTTGTTGAGGAAGAAGGTTGATCTCGTTCATCTTGTTCCTGTGGCCGTACTTCTCCAATCGCCATTGTTGGGGGCCTTCGTCCTCCGAAGGTCCTCAAAAACATGATTTGACAATGTTTTCCAAGTGGATTATGTGAACAGGTATCTTCGGACTCAGAATTATGAACATAAAGCACGGTCAGGACGAAGCCTGAGCCAGACGAAGGACGAGCTGATCACCAAGTTCTACGAAGGACGGTGCACAGCTGAAGCTGTGTGCAGGGAAGCTTCGTCGCGATAGCGGAAAGGGGAACCGACTTAAAGATGAAAAGACTGCGTGGGCCTCGACAGATTTTCATAAGCCGTTAGCAAGTGTAATGGACATGGATGTAATTTTACGAGGGCTGCGTCCCGCGTCTATAAATAGATGAACAGTACTCCCGTACTGTTCACGCTGACTTGTGCTTTTGCGTCACGCTTGTACTTTTCTACCTTCTCTCAAGACCGAAGGTACATTTGTATTTTGAAATCATTTCTATTTTTCCATGTTAATAAAATAGAAATGATTCTATGATGGTGTTTACATTATATTTCATGCCTTATATGAATCCTTCGTCATTACTTGTTGTGTTTACGAAGGTATGTCTCTTATGACCTTCGTCCGAAAGGCATTATCTCCCGAAGGGACATAATGTTCCGAAGGACGAAGGACTTTAACACTTAACATTTTTGTGTTGCCTTGTTCTTAATTCATAGCCTTTGAGAACAAGTCCCCAACATTGGCGCCCACCGTCGGTGAACTCACTTCCACTTCGAGTTTTTTGAACACCTTCGGAAGCTGTAGACCTTCGCTATGGCACCGAAGAAAGCTTCAGCGGCTGGGGCTTCAGCACTGCAACCGCTGGACCACAACCAGGACACCGTCTCTCTTCGCGAGGCTCGAAGCCAGAAGAGAAAGGCCGTCAGCCCGACGCTTCAGGAGGAAGAGCTAGATCAAGAAATCAGGGATATGGAGATCCTACATCAACAGGTGCAAAGGAAGAAGGAGAAGATGGCCCGGCTAGCTGAGTTGCAACGGCAGATAGACGAAGCCTCTGAGGAAGTCCGCCATCTTACCCATGATGAGCAAAACAGAAGGCCTCAGCAGAAAGACCTTCATCAGGAGGGCTTCATCAATGAAGATGACTGGTATGACAATTTCTATCAGGGAAATTTTGTTTTCGATGATGCTTCTCCTTTGTCTGCTGAGCTGCAGGCTACACCTTGGCCTCCATCCTATAAGCCACCCCAGCTTCCCATGTTCGACGGTCACTCAGACCCGAAGCAGTTCTTGATGAGCTACGAAGCAACAGTGTCTTCGTATGGGGGCAATGCTGCAGTCATGGCGAAGTCTTTCGTCATGGCCGTCAGGAATGTTGCTCAGACCTGGTACTCCTCCCTTCGACCAGGAACGATCACCTCATGGCAGAAGCTGAAGGATATGTTGTTAACCAGCTTTCAAGGATTTCAGACGAAGCCGGTCACTGCTCAGGCCTTGTTCCAGTGCACTCAGGACCATGAAGAATACCTTCAGGCCTATGTCAGAAGGTTCTTGCGTTTGAGGGCGCAGGCTCCAACGGTGCCCAATGAAATTGTCATCGAAGCCATGATCAAGGGGCTTCGTCCTGGACCTGCAGCTCAATACTTTGCTAGGAAGCCTCCTCAGACTTTGGAGAAGCTGCTCCAAAAGATGGATGAGTACATTCGGGCTGATAATGACTTTCGCCAAAGAAGGGAGGAGGCCTTCAGATTTTCTGAGATGACCAGGGGCTTCGGGGGAAGATTCTATCCGAGGCATGTCAGGTCCATTCACAACTCCACTCAAAATGATGACAAGGGGAGTCAGCAGAACAGGCCGCAGTGCTCCTCACAGGCTTCGGGGCAGCAGCAAACTTTCTTTCGGCCACCAGCTCCAAGAGGCAGAGGCGCCAGGGGCTTCGGCGGGAGATTTGGAGATCAACCAAGGAGGACATTTTGCTTATTCTGCGGTGAGAACAAGGGCCATACCACCAGGATGTGCCATGTTACCATCCAGAAACAAAAGGAGCTAGCAGAAGCTGCAGCGCAACAAGGACAGCCGAAGCAGGTCATGCATACTGCTTCGTATCATCAGCCTTACATCCCGGAGTACGTGGGCAACCACCCTGCAGTCTCCGTAGCTTCGGCAAGTCAGCCTCAAGCTTCATGGCAACAGCCCCCGCCTCCACCTCCGCTGCAACAAGGCCAGCAGCCAGAAGGGAGCCAATATGTTGCGCACCAAAGGGACCTCAGGGAGCAATCTGAAGCCCGTACAGTCAACAGTACTGTGCCGGAGTCGAAGCACATTTATTGACAAAATATCCTACTTTGATAGTAGTCTTTTCCGTTTAAGTTCTGTTTTCGGTGCAATAAAGAACATTTCAGTTTTCATATAATAGTTTTGTGGTTGGTTATCAGAAAAATCTATCTTCTCTACAGGCTTAAGTTGCTGAAGCTTAAGAATTTGCGGTAACAAGGAGGACCTTCGGATTATTAAAAATCCTTCGAAGCAACAAAAAGTCGCTTTAAGGAGCGCAGAGTAAGTTGCCGAAGTTACAAAAAGACGTTCCTAAGGGAATGCAGAGCTTATACCGTCTAAGTAAAAGGCGAAGAAGCTCCAAAGACGTTCCTAAGGGAATGCAGAGCTTATACCGTCTAAGTAAAAGGCGAAGAAGCTCCAAAGACGTTCCTAAGGGAATGCAGAGCTTACGAATATATTTTGTGTATCTTCGGAACAAATGTCATTTGCATAACATAACATCATCACATCATTTTGCATAACATAAGCATCATACATCATATTGCATTTGGCAAAAGAAGGGGCACAGTATCAACCTTCGAAAGGATGCTTTGAGAAAGTGAAAATTGTGTAAAGTCACGAGGGAATACAATGATAATCTTCGGAATACAGCTTCGGAGAATATTTTTATGAAGCATGGACGAGCTTCATCAGAGCAATATCGAAGTTGTATAGCTTCGGAGAATGTTTTCATGAAGCATGAACGTGTTCCATCAGAATAATTCTAACGGAGAATGTCTTCTTCACGAAGCATGAAAAGAAGGGAAGGTGTTTTTTCGCCGAAGGCTCAAAAATGGTATGTATGTAGAGTTTCATGCATCGTAAAGAATTGAATAATGAAAAGAGACTTGTATATTACATTCAAATGTACAAAATGTTACATAGATCACGCTTTAAATGTTTTTTCTAAATAGCATTTAGTCTTCTCTTAATACTGCTTCGGCGGCCTCATTTAAAAGTTGATCAACAACTTTGTCCATGATAGCTTTGGCCATTTGTTTAATCTCGTCATCTCCTTTTGTGTGGGGATCGGCAGTCGATTCAGCAGCTTCTGAGGGAAGAGAACATTTCTTCATTACTATTACAAATTGCGAGCAAAGTTTGAAATAAAATTACAACACGATAAGAACGACTAATTAATACCTAATTGTCTTTTGGGCTCTGTACTTCTTTCGGCAGCTTCTGCCACTTTCCTGGCATCATGGATGCCTTTTTCGCTCCTTTGGATGATTTCTTGCGCCATTCCTCGGCCGCCGTCGTTCCAGATATCAGTGAAAAATTTGCCACCAACCACGCTTGCTTCGGCCGAGGGGTCCTTGATGTCTTCGGAAGATAAGGCAGCTTCGGACTGAGCTAAAAATTTTACATGCCCGCAACCTTTCTTCTCTAAGACAGAAGCAATTCCTCTGGCGCCCGAAAAAGCGCAGATGTCGCCACGACTGCCCAGGATCTCCTCGAAGGCCTCGGCTTCGTGACTAATCCATTCCAGTGGACCTTCGGGATTGCCTCGCGAGAAATTCTCTTCGCTGGAAAAGGCGCCCACGCTGGCGAAGCTGGTTTTAATTTTATTCACGCATTCTACCGATTTGACATAACATTTCCTCTGAGAAGCACGAAGCTCTTTAACACTTAACTCCAAATTATTGACCATATAATCACTGAGTTCTCGTTTTGTTTCCTCAAGCACGCGTTCCTCTTTAGCTCTAGCCAGCTGTTTTTGAAGATCTTTAATTTCGCGTCTTTGGGCTTCGGCCTGGGCTTTTGAAGTAGCTTCGTCTTTCTTTACTTTATCTACCAGTGTAAGCAGAATCTTATCCTTTTCCAGAGCTTCGTTTCTCAGCTTGATAACTTCGGAGCGTAAATTGTTAAACGCAATATCATAGCTTTCATCTTCGGCGTTTTTTTGGGCTCTTAACGCGTTGCTCAGAATCAGACCCTGTGTAAAAAAGAATCCATATAAGAATAAAGGAATGAATTACGCATTAAAAAGTTTTTTCAAACGCTTAATTTCCATACCTTTAGGCTATTATATGCAAGACTGTCTGCAAGATCCTCTTTCGTCATGGCGCATAATCCAGCTTCGAGCTTCGGGAATCCCATGCTTCTAGCCATTTCCCGGCACACGGATAATTCTTTATTGTCTGGGAGGCAATACAGGAAATCATCTTCGTTTGTCCCATTAAATATCACTGCCCCCTTCGGATACTTCAACTCTTTCGCATAGTGATTCGCTTCATAGATCTCTTCTTCAGACAGTTTCTTCCCCGAAGCATGTCGCACGATGTAATCGTATACGCTGGAGGGAGCTTCGGGGATAGCAGTGTCAATTTCTTCAACTAAAACTGGTTCTGATATTTTTATTGCTTCGGCTTCCAAAGGTTGCTCCTTGTAGGGCTCTGAACGCCCAGCTTCAGCTTCGGCCTGTTGCGTCGAAGTTTCAGTAGAAGCTTCAGCAACTTCAGCACTCTTTTTTGGAGTTGTGCTTGAAGACTTAATTGTCTCCAAGACATCTAGTACGTTTACCATTCTTTTCCTTTTTGGGGTCACCGATGGCCCCTTTTGGTTTTTTATTACTTCGAAATTTACCGAAGGACTTAAGATTTCAGACATTTTTGGCTCGTCAATCTTCGGCTTTTCTACTACTGAAGGCGCTTCAGTCTTCTCTTCCATCTTCGGCACTGGAGCTGGTTCTGTAGCTTCAGAGGCCAAAGAAGCTTCACCAATGAATTCTGGCACTGTGGCCGGCTCAATAAAGCGTGTCCGATGGGTGAGCACCTTCATCTTTTTTCTTTGAGGCGCTGGCTCACTAGGGGCACTTGTGGTAGCTTCTGTCGCAGGAGAAGTATTTTTCCTTTTGCGACCCAATACCGGATAGTGATAGTCAGGGTACATAAACCCGACTGCGTCAAACACACGGTTGAGCCTTTTCTTCTTTCGGCCTCCGAAGGCTGCTGATAGCGCAGTATTTTCGGCCTTCGAATATGCCCCAAGTAGTTCATCACTTAAAGTTTCAATGCTCTTCAGCCAGTCATCATCAGGTTCAACAAATTTATCTGCATATTTGAATGTGTATTTCAGTCTAACTAGTCCGCCTTCGTCGGACTCTTTAATAGTTTCCTTCGGCATTTCCCACTTTTCTGCAAGTGGCCATACCCTGAAGGCAATGTGCTCTTGGACCAAGTCCCTTGTCCCAATGAAAGAGCAGATTACGCCGAAGGCTCTTTGGCATTCCTCGGCTGCTTCGTCCATTTCAACCTTCGGCCTTCGAAGTCCGAAGCGTTGCCAGATGGGGCACATAATGATACTTTTAACATTTTCTTGCGCTGTTAAGTCATTCTTCACGTAGAACCACTCTGTCATCCAGGCTCCGGGCCACCTCTTCCGAAAGGTCGGCACAGGGCAGCTGGACCCGGAGCGGGCACCGAAGCTGTAACACCCAAAATTGTTGTGGTATTGTTCTTTTCCCCAGGGCTTCGTCTCGTATAATAACTCATGAATATTGCAGAAACTTTTAGCGTTTGGTTCCAAACCTTGACTTCTCACAGCCCAGACAAACACCCCCATTCTTATAATGGCTTCGGGGGTAATTTGATGAAGGTAGACTTGAAATGTCTTCAGGACTTCAACAACAAAGTTGCTTAGGGGGAACCGAAGCCCAGCCTTGAGAAAGCTTCGGAAGACAACGACTTCATCTTCTCCTGGTGTGGGAGAAGTCTTCTCTCCAGCGTCAGCCCTCACAACAGATATATCTCGAAAATACCTCCCCCTCATATTATCAATATGACTCTGCTTGATAGTGGTCTTACCGAAAACCGTGTGACTTGGCCGCCACGGTCGATCTTCGGCCTCTTCTCCACCACTTTCTACATCATAGCTGTCGCTGTCACCAGTATCTTCGGACAAACCTTCGAGAATCTCCTTGGTGATTTTCTCTGTATTGGTCTCTGCCATCGCTATCAGGAACCCCAGATTCTTCTCCTCCTCGAGACTCAGCTTCGTCTCAGCAGGGATCTTCTTGCCTTCAGACATCTTCGGAAACGCTAAAAAATTGTTCCCGAGGCCGAAGCTTCAAAATCAAAAAGACCAGCAAATCTTAGTGCACAAGAGCTAAAAATTTTAGTGGGCCGAAGCAGAAGGCAAGTGTGCGTACCAAATGAGTTGGCGGTGTGATCTTATTTATACGCCCAGGGCGCTGAAAATTGAAAGACCCCGCTTGTCAGTGAATGTTGCTATTCTAGCAAAGGGAAGGTGTTTTTTCGGACCTTCGGCTCAAGGCCTTCGTCCATATCGCAATCTGAATTTATTATTAAACAAATTAATATTGCGAGGGGCTACTGTTGGGGGCCTTCGTCCTCCGAAGGTCCTCAAAAACATGATTTGACAATGTTTTCCAAGTGGATTATGTGAACAGGTATCTTCGGACTCAGAATTATGAACATAAAGCACGGTCAGGACGAAGCCTGAGCCAGACGAAGGACGAGCTGATCACCAAGTTCTACGAAGGACGGTGCACAGCTGAAGCTGTGTGCAGGGAAGCTTCGTCGCGATAGCGGAAAGGGGAACCGACTTAAAGATGAAAAGACTGCGTGGGCCTCGACAGATTTCCATAAGCCGTTAGCAAGTGTAATGGACATGGATGTAATTTTACGAGGGCTGCGTCCCGCGTCTATAAATAGATGAACAGTACTCCCGTACTGTTCACGCTGACTTGTGCTTTTGCGTCACGCTTGTACTTTTCTACCTTCTCTCAAGACCGAAGGTACATTTGTATTTTGAAATCATTTCTATTTTTCCATGTTAATAAAATAGAAATGATTCTATGATGGTGTTTACATTATATTTCATGCCTTATATGAATCCTTCGTCATTACTTGTTGTGTTTACGAAGGTATGTCTCTTATGACCTTCGTCCGAAAGGCATTATCTCCCGAAGGGACATAATGTTCCGAAGGACGAAGGACTTTAACACTTAACATTTTTGTGTTGCCTTGTTCTTAATTCATAGCCTTTGAGAACAAGTCCCCAACAGCCATAGTTCGTATAGCGGCCGTCGGAACATCTTCTTCATCTATATCATCACAATCAACAACTTGCTCTCTTGGAGAGCCATTAGTCTCATCAAATACAACGTCGCTAGAGACTTCAACCAAACCCGATGATTTGTTGAAGACCCTATACGCCTTTGTATTTGAATCATAACCTAATAAAAACCCTTCTACAGCTTTGGGAGCAAACTTAGAATTTCTACCCTTCTTCACTAGAATGTAGCATTTGCTCCCAAATACACGAAAGTAAGATACATTGGGTTTGTTACCGGTTAGAAGCTCGTACGAAGTCTTCTTGAGGAGGCGGTGAAGGTAGACCCTGTTGATGGCGTGGCAAGCCGTGTTCACGGCTTCCGACCAAAAGCACTCGGGGGTCTTGAATTCTCCAAGCATAGTCCTCGCCATATCTATGAGCGTCCTGTTCTTCCTCTCTACCACACCATTTTGCTGAGGTGTGTAGGGAGCGGAGAACTCGTGCTTGATCCCTTCCTCCTTAAGAAACTCCTCCACTTGAAGGTTCTTGAATTCGGACCCGTTGTCGCTCCTTATCTTCTTCACCTTGAGCTCAAACTCATTTTGAGCTCTCCTGAGGAAGCGCTTGAGGGTCCCTTGGGTTTCAGACTTATCCTGCAAAAAGAACACCCAAGTGAAGCGGGAAAAATCATCAACAATAACTAGACCATACTTACTTCCTCCTATGCTCAGATAGGCGACGGGTCCGAAGAGGTCCATATGCAGCAGCTCCAGAGGTCTTGACGTGGTCATCACATTCTTGCTGTGATGTGCTCCTCCCACTTGTTTACCTGCTTGACAAGCTGCACAAGGTCTATCTTTTTCGAAATAAACATTTGTTAGACCTATCACGTGTTCTCCCTTTAGAAGCTTGTGGAGGTTCTTCATCCCCACATGTGCTAAGCGGCGATGCCACAGCTAGCCCATGCAAGTCTTAGCCATTAAGCATGCATCTAGACCGACCTCTTCTTTTGCAAAATCAACTAAGTAAAGCTTGTCGTCTAGTACACCCTTAAAAGCTAGTGAACCATCACATCTTCTAAAGACAGACACATCTACATTAGTAAAAAGACAATTATATCCCATATTGCATAGTTTACTAACATATAGCAAATTGTAACCAAGAGACTCAACTAAAAATACATTTGATATTGAGTGCTCATTAGAAATTGCAATTTTACCTAACCCTTTTACCTTGCCTTGATTCCCATCACCGAATATAATTGAATCTTGGGAATCCTTATTTTTGACGTAGGAGGTGAACATCTTCTTCTCCCCCGTCATATGGTTTGTGCATCCGCTGTCGATAATCCAGCTTGAACCCCCGGATGCATAAACCTGCAAGGCAAATTTAGGCTTGGGTTTTAGGTACCCAACTCATGTTGGGTCCTACAAGGTTAGTGCAAATATCCTTAGGGACCCAAATGCAAGTTTTGTCTCCCTTGCATTTTGCCCCTAACTTCCTAGCAACTATTTTCCTATCCTTTCTACAAATAGCAAAGGAAGCATTTAAAGCATGATAAATTGTAGAAGGTTCATTCACTACTTTCCTAGGAGCAAGAATAACATTCTTTCTAGGCACATGATGAATAGCATTTCTCCTAGACATATTTCTACCATGCATATAGGAAGAACTAGAAGCAAACATGGCATGAGAATCATAAACATGTGAATCAAAAGCATTATAAGCATTTCTAGTTTGTCTCCTATCATGATACATAAAAGCATGGTTCCTTTTAGTACTACTAGCCATAGGAGCCTTCCCTTTCTCCTTGACGAAGATGGGAGCCTTATGGCTTGTTAAGTTCTTGGCTTCCCTATTGAAGCCAAGCCCATCCTTAATTGAGGGATGTCTTCCAATTGTGTAGGCATCTCTTGCAAATTTTATTTTATCAACTTCACTCTTGCTAGTCTTAAGTTGAGCATTAAGACTAGCCAATTCATCATTAAGTTTTGAAATTGAAACTAGGTGTTCACTACAAGCATTAACATCAAAATCCTTACACCTAGTGCAAATTGTAACATTTTCAACACAAGAGTTACTTGCTACTTCTAGTTTAGCGGTTAAAACATTAATTTCACCTTTTAAAGAAGAAATGGTTTCATTACAAGTAGAAAGTTCACAAGAAAGAATTCCATTTCTTTTAACTTCTAGAGCAAGTGAATTTTGTGCACTAACAAATTTATCATGCTCTTCATATAAAAGATCTTCTTGTTTTTCTAAGATTCTATCCTTTTCATTCAAGGCATCAATCAATTCATTAATCTTAGCTATCTTAGTTCTATCCAATCCCTTGAATAAACTAGAATAATCTATTTCATCCTCACTAGACTCATCATCACTAGAAGAATCATAAGTATTAGCATTACTAGTGATTACCTTCTTCTCCCTTGCCATGAGGCAAGTGTGATGCTCGTGGGGGAAGAGAGCCGATTTGTTGAAGGCAGTGGCGGCGAGTCCTTCGTCGTCGGAGTCGGACGAAGAGCAATCCGAGTCCCACTCCTTTCCAAGGTGTGCTTCACCTTTGGCCTTCTTGTAAACTTTCTTGTTCTCTCTCTTCCCGTTTTTCCCTTGCTCCTGGTCACTATCATTTTCGGGACAGTTAGCAATAAAATGACCAACCTTACCGCATTTGAAGCATGAGCGCTTCCCCTTTGTCTTGGTCTTGCTTGTCTGCCCCTTGCGACCATTTAGCGTCGTCTTGAATCTCTTGATGATGAGAGCCATCTCTTCATCATTGAGCCCGGCCGCCTCAACTTGTGCCACCTTGCTAGGTAGCGACTCCTTGCTCCTTGTTGCCTTGAGAGCAATGGGTTGAGGCTCGTGGATTGGACCGTTCAACGCTTCATCGACGTATCTTGCCTCCTTGATCATCATCCGCCCGCTTACGAATTTTCCAAGTACTTCCTCGGGTGTCATCATCGTGTACCTGGGATTCTCACGAATATTGTTCACGAGATGAGGATCAAGAACGGTAAAGGACCTTAGCATTAGGCGGACGACGTCGTGGTCCGTCCGCCGCGTGCTTCCGTAGCTCCTTATTTTGTTGATAAGGGTCTTGAGCCGGTTGTACGTTTGAGTTGGCTCCTCTCCCCTTATCATGGCGAATCGTCCAAGCTCGCCCTCCACCAACTCCATCTTGGTGAGCATGGTGATGTCGTTCCCCTCGTGAGAGATCTTGAGGGTGTCCCATATCTGCTTGGCATTGTCCAAGCCGCTCACCTTATTGTACTCTTCCCTGCACAAAGATGCTAAGAGAACAGTAGTAGCTTGTGCATTTCTATGAATTTGTTCATTTATAAGCAGAGGGCTATCCGAGCTATCAAATTTCATTCCATTCTCCACAATCTCCCATATGCTTGGATGGAGAGAGAATAGGTGACTACGCATTTTGTGACTCCAAAATCCGTAGTCCTCCCCATCGAAGTGTGGAGGTTTGCCAAGAGGAATGGAAAGCAAATGCGAATTCGAACTATGTTGAATACGAGAATAATCAAATGAAAAGTTCGAATTGACCGTCTTTTTGTAGTCGTTGTCGTCGTCCTTTTGGGAAGAAGTAGATTCATCACTATCGTCGTAGTAGATGATCTCCTTGATGCGCCTCGTCTTCTTCTTCTTCCCTTCCTTCCGTCTATGGCCCGAGCCGGAGTCGGTAGGCTTGTCATCCTTCGGCTCGTTGACGAAGGATTCCTTCTCTTTGTCGTTGATCACAATTCCCTTCCCCTTAGGATCCATCTCTTCGGGCGGTTAGTCCCTTTTGTGAAGAGAACGGCTCCGATACCAATTGAGAGCACCTAGAGGGGGGGGGTGAATAGGTGATCCTGTGAAAACTTGAACTTATAGCCACAAAAACTTGTTAAGTGTTAGCGCAGATAATGCCAAGTGGCTAGATAGGAGTCTCCACAAAACACAATAACCACAGAAGATCAATCACAGAGATGGCACAGTGGTTTATCCCGTGGTTCGGCCAAGACCAACGCTTGCCTACTGATAGTCGCCTAGAGGGGGGGTGAATAGGGCGAAACTGAAATTCTCAAAAATAATCACAACTACAAGTCGGGTTAGCGTTAGTAATAAAGAAACGAGTCCGCGAGAGAGGGCGCAAAACAAATCGCAAGCAAATGAGAGTGAGACACGAGGATTTGTTTTACCGAGGTTCGGTTCTCGCAAACCTACTCCCCGTTGAGGAGGCCACAAAGGCCGGGTCTCTTTCAACCCTTCCCTCTCTCAAACGATCCCACGGATCGAGTGAGCTTTCTCTTCTTCTCAATCAACCGGGAACAAAACTTCCCCGCAAGGGCCACCACACAATTGGTGCCTCTTGCCTTGGTTACAATTGAGTGATGATCTCAAGAACAAATGAGAAAGAAAGAAAGCGATCCAAGCGCAAGAGCTCAAAAGAACACGGCAAATTTCTCTCGCTAGTCACTAAGGGCTTGAGTGGAATTGGAGAGGATTTGATCTCTTTGTATGTGTCTAGAATTGAATGCCTAGCTCTTGTAAGTGGTTGAGAGTTGGAAAACTTGGATGGCAATGAATGTGGGGTGGTTGGGGTATTTATAGCCCCAACCACAAAAGTGACCGTTGGCTGGAGGCCTCTGTTCGATGGCGCACCGGACAGTCCGGTGCACACCGGACAGTCCGGTGCCCCTGCCACGTCATCATTGCCGTTGGATTCTGACCGTTGGAGCTTCTGACTTCTGGGCCCGCCTGGGTGTCCGGTGCACACCGGACAAGTACTGTTTGATGTCCGGTGCACCGGTATGGGCGATCCTGACGTCTGCGCGCGCTGCGCGCGCATTAAATGCACCGCAGGGAGCCGTTGGCGCCGCAGGGAGCCGTTGCTCCGCTGGCACACCGGACAGTCCGGTGCACACCGGACAGTCCGGTGAATTTTAGCGGAGCGGCTGCCGAGCGAACCCGAGGCTGGCGAGTTCCGGAGGCCGCGATTCCTTGGAGCACCGGACATGTCCGGTGCACACCGGACAGTCCGGTGAATTATAGCGCGCCGGCTTCCGAGAATTCCCGAGGGCGAAGAGTTTGAGTCGAAGTCCTCTGGGCGCACCGGACATGTCCGGTGCACACCGGACAGTCCGGTGCCTCCACCCAGAGGTGCCCTCGGTTGCCTCGTTGCTCCTATGTTGAATCCAACACTTGGTCTTTTTATTGGCTAAGTGTGAACCTTTTGCACCTGTATAACTTATGCACTAGAGCAAACTAGTTAGTCCAATATTTGTGTTGGGCAATTCAACCACCAAAATTATTTAGGAACTAGGTGTAAGCCTAATTCCCTTTCAATCTCCCCCTTTTTGGTGATTGATGCCAACACAAACCAAAGCAAATATAGAAGTGCATAATTGAACTAGTTTGCATAATGGAAGTGCAAAGGTTGCTTGGAATTGAGCCAATATAAACTTATATGATGCACATGGATTGTTTTCTTTTGTATTTGACATATTGGACCACATTTGCACCATAAGTTTTGTTTTTGCAAATTCTTTTGTAAATCCTTTTCAAAGTCATTTTGCAAGATAGTCAAAGGTAAATGAATAAGATTTGCAAAGCATTTTTAAGTTTTGAAATTTTCTTCCTTTGCTCAAATGCTTTTTCTTTGACTAGACAAAACTCCCCCTCAAATAAGGTCTCCTCTTAGTGTTCAAGAGGGTTTTCATCAATTTTGAAAATACTACTTGCTCCCCCTTTAGAACACACAGAGATACCATTTTTGAAATTTACCAATGAAAATCATCAAATTTATAAAATTAGGTGGTGGTGCGGTCCTTTTGCTTTGGGCTCATATTTTCTCCCCCTTTGGCATGAATCGCCAAAAACGGAATCATTAGAGCCCGATGAAGTACATTCTCCCCCTTTGGTCATGAAATAAATGAGTGAAGGTTATACCAAAGTTGGAGAGGTGATGCGGAGCGACGGCGAAGGATGAGTAGTAGAGTGGAGTGGAAGCCTTGTCTTCGCCGAAGACTCTAATTCCCTTTCAATATACCTATGACTTGGTTTGAAATACACTTGGAAACACATTAGTCATAGCATATATAAAAGAGACATGATCAAAGGTATATTGATGAGCTATGTGTGCAAGACTAGCAAAAGAAATTCCTAGAATCAAGAATATTGAGCTCATGCCTAAGTCGGGTAAAAGATTGTTCATCAAGAGGCTTGGTAAAGATATCGGCTAATTGATCTTTAGTATTAATGTAAGAAATCTCGATATCCCCCTTTTGTTGGTGATCCCGAAGAAAATGATACCGAATGGCTATGTGCTTAGTGCGGCTGTGCTCGACGGGATTGTCGGCCATTTTGATTGCACTCTCATTATCACATAGCAAGGGGACTTTGGTTAATTTGTAACCGTAGTCCCGCAGGGTTTGCCTCATCCAAAGCAATTGCGCGCAACAATGACCTGCGGCAATATACTCGGCTTCGGCGGTAGAAAGAGCGACCGAATTTTGCTTCTTTGAAGCCCATGACACCAAGGATCTTCCCAAGAACTGGCAAGTCCCCGATGTGCTCTTCCTGTTAATTCGACACCCCGCCCAATCGGCATCCGAATAACCAATCAAATCAAATGTGGATCCCCGAGGGTACCAAAGCCCAAACTTAGGAGTAAAAGCTAAATATCTCAAGATTCGTTTCACGGCCGTAAGGTGTGATTCCTTAGGGTCGGCTTGGAATCTTGCACACATGCAAACGGAAAGCATAATGTCCGGTCGAGATGCACATAAATAAAGCAATGAACCAATCATCGACCGGTATACCTTTTGATCCACGGACTTACCTCCCGTGTCGAGGTCGAGATGCCCATTTGTTCCCATGGGTGTCTTGATGGGTTTGGCATCCTTCATTCCAAACTTGCTTAGAATGTCTTGAGTATACTTCGTTTGGCTAATGAAGGTGCCTTCTTGGAGTTGCTTGACTTGGAATCCTAGGAAATACTTCAACTCCCCCATCATTGACATCTCGAATTTCTGTGTCATGATTCTACTAAATTCTTCACATGTAGATTTGTTAGTAGACCCAAATATGATATCATCAACATAAATTTGGCATACAAACAAATCATTATCAAGAGTCTTAGTGAACAAAGTAGGATCGGCTTTGCCGACTTTGAAGCCATTTGCAATAAGGAAATCTCTAAGGCATTCATACCATGCTCTTGGGGCTTGCTTGAGCCCATAAAGCGCCTTAGAGAGCCTATAAACATGGTTAGGGTACTCACTGTCTTCAAAGCCGGGAGGTTGCTCAACATAGACCTCTTCCTTGATTGGTCCATTGAGGAAGTCACTCTTCACGTCCATTTGGTAGAGCTTGAAGCCATGGTAAGTAGCATAGGCCAATAATATGCGAATTGACTCAAGCCTAGCTACGGGTGCATAGGTTTCACCAAAATCCAAACCTTCGACTTGTGAATACCCCTTGGCCACGAGTCGAGCTTTGTTCCTAGTCACCACACCATGCTCGTCTTGCTTGTTGCGGAAGACCCACTTGGTTCCTACAACATTTTGATTAGGACGTGGAACTAAATGCCATACCTCGTTCCTCGTGAAGTTGTTGAGCTCCTCTTGCATCGCCATCACCCAATCCGAATCTTGAAGAGCTTCCTCTACCCTGGTTGGCTCAATAGAGGAAACAAACGAGTAATGTTCACAAAAATGAGCAACACGAGATCGAGTAGTTACCCCCTTATGAATATCGCCAAGGATAGTGTCGACGGGGTGATCTCGTTGTATTGCTTGGTGGACTCTTGGGTGTGGCGGCCTTGGTTGTTCATCCTCCTTGTCTTCATCATTTGAATCTCCCCCTTGATCGTTGCCGTCATTTTGAGGTGGCTCATCTTCTTGATCTTCTTGTTCAACATCTTGAGCCTCATCCTCAACTTGAGTTGGTGGAGATACTTGCGTGGAGGAGGATGGTTGATCTTGTGCATTTGGAGGCTCTTCGGATTCCTTAGGACACACATCCCCGATGGACATGTTCCTTAGCGCTATGCATGGAGCCTGTTCTTCACCTACATCATCAAGATCAACTTGCTCTACTTGAGAGCCGTTAGTCTCATCAAACACAACGTCACAAGAAACTTCAACAAGTCCTGAGGACTTGTTAAAGACTCTATATGCCCTTGTGTTTGAGTCATATCCTAGTAAAAAGCCTTCTACAGTTTTAGGAGCAAATTTAGACTTTCTACCTCTTTTGACAAGAATAAAACATTTGCTACCAAAAACTCTAAAATATGAAATATTGGGCTTTTTACCGGTTAGGAGTTCATAAGATGTCTTCTTGAGGATTCGGTGAAGATATAACCGGTTGATGGCGTAGCAGGCGGTGTTGACCGCCTCGGCCCAAAACCGATCCGGTGTCTTGTACTCATCAAGCATGGTTCTTGCCATGTCCAATAGAGTTCGATTCTTCCTCTCCACTACACCATTTTGTTGTGGAGTGTAGGGAGAAGAGAACTCATGCTTGATGCCTTCCTCCTCAAGGAAACCTTCAATTTGAGCGTTCTTGAACTCCGTTCCATTGTCGCTTCTAATTTTCTTGATCCTTAAGCCGAACTCATTTTGAGCCCGTCTCAAGAATCCCTTTAAGGTCTCTTGGGTTTGTGATTTTTCCTGCAAAAAGAATACCCAAGTGAAGCGAGAATAGTCATCCACAATTACAAGGCAATACTTACTACCGCCGATGCTTATGTAAGCGATCGGGCCGAACAAGTCCATGTGAAGGAGCTCCAGTGGCCTGTCGGTAGTCATGATGTTTTTGTGTGGATGATGGACACCAACTTGCTTCCCGGCTTGGCAAGCGCTACAAATCCTGTCTTTCTCAAAATGAACATCGGTTAGTCCCAAAATGTGTTCTCCCTTTAGAAGTTTGTGAAGATTCTTCATTCCAACATGGGCTAGTCGGCGGTGCCAGAGCCAACCCAAGTTAGTCTTAGCAATCAAGCAAGTGTTGAGTTCAGCTCTATGAAAATCTACTAGGTATAGCTGACCCTCTAACACTCCCTTAAAAGCTATTGAATCATCACTTCTTCTAAAGACAGTAACACCAATATCAGTAAAAAGACAGTTGTAGCCCATTTGACATAATTGGGATACAGAAAGCAAATTGTAATCTAAGGAATCTACAAGAAAAACATTAGAAATGGAATGGTCAGGGGATATAGCAATTTTTCCCAAACCTTTGACCAAACCTTGGTTTCCATCCCCGAATGTGATAGCTCGTTGGGGATCTTGGTTTTTCTCATATGAGGAGAACATCCTTTTCTCCCCTGTCATATGGTTTGTGCACCCGCTGTCGAGTATCCAACTTGAGCCCCCGGATGCATAAACCTACAAAACAAGTTTAGTTCTTTGTTTTAGGTACCCAAACGGTTTTGGGTCCTTTGGCATTAGATACAAGAACTTTGGGTACCCAAACACAAGTCTTGGAGCCCTTGTGTTTGCCCCCAACAATCTTGGCAACTACCTTGCCGGATTTGTTAGTTAAAACATAAGATGCATCAAAAGTTTTAAATGACATGGCATGATCATTTGATGCATTAGGGATTTTCTTTCTAGGCAACTTGGCATGGGTTGGTTGCCTAGATCTAGATGTCTCACCCTTATATATAAAAGCATGATTAGGGCCAGAGTGAGACTTCCTAGAGTGAATTTTCCTAATCTTGCTCTCAGGATAGCCGGCAGGGTACAAAATGTAACCCTCGTTATCCTGAGGCATGGGAGCCTTGCCCTTAACAAAGTTAGATAGGTTCTTAGGAGGGGCATTAATTTTGACATTGTCTCCCCTTTGGAAGCCAATGCCATCCTTAATGCCAGGGCGTCTCCCATTATAGAGCATGCTTCTAGCAAGTTTAAATTTTTCATTTTCTAAGTCATGCTCTCTAATTTTAGCATTAAGTTGTGCTAAGTGATCATTTTGTTTTTTAATTAAGGCTAGGTGATCATGGATAGCATCAACATTAATATCTCTACATCTAGTACAAATGGAAACATGCTCAACATTAGATGTAGAAGGTTTGCAAGATTTAAGTTCAACGACCTTAGCATGCAACATGTCATTTTTGGTTCTAAGGTCGGAAATAGTAGCATTGCAAACATCAAAATCTTTAGCCTTAGCAATTAATTTCTCATTTTCATTTCTAAGGCTAGCAATGGAAACATTCAACTCATCAATCCTAGCAAGCAAATCAACATTATCATTTCTAGGATTAATGCAAACATGAGAATCAACCTTAGCTAACAAATTTGCATTTTCATTTCTAAGGTTGTCTAAAGTCTCATGACAAGCGCTTAGCTCACTAGACAATTTTTCACATTTTTCTCTTTCTAGAGCATAAGCATTTTTAACCTTAACATGCTTCTTATTTTCCTTGATTAGGAAGTCCTCTTGGGAGTCCAAGAGATCATCCTTTTCATGGATGGCACTAATTAGCTCATTTAATTTTTCCTTTTGTTCCATGTTAAGGTTGGCAAAAAGAATGCGCAAGTTATCCTCTTCATTTTTATCATCATCCTCATCACTAGATGTTTCATATTTAGTGGAGGACTTTGATTTTACCTTCTTTTTGCCGTCCTTGGCCATGAGGCACTTGTGGCCGACGTTGGGGAAGAGGAGGCCCTTGGTGACGGCGATGTTGGCGGCGTCCTCATCGTCGGAGGAGTCGCTTGAGCTTTCGTCGGAGTCCCACTCCCGACAAACATGGGCATCGCCGCCCTTCTTCTTGTAGTATCTCTTCTTCTCCTTCCTCTTGCCCTTCTTGTCGTCGCTCCTGTCACTATCACTAGACATAGGACATTTTGCAATGAAATGACCGGGCTTACCACACTTGTAGCAAACCTTCTTGGAACGGGATTTGTAATCCTTCCCCTTCCGTTGCTTGAGGATTTGCCGGAAGCTTTTGATGATTAGGGCCATCTCCTCGTTGTCGAGCTTGGAGGCGTCAATTGGTTGTCTACTTGGTGTAGACTCCTCCTTCTTCTCCTCCGTTGCCTTGAAGGCCACCGGTTGCGCCTCGGATGTGGAAGGCTCATCAAGCTCGTTGATCTTCTTGGAGCCCTTAATCATGCATTCAAAACTAACAAAATTCCCGATGACTTCCTCGGGGGTCATTTGTGTATATCTAGGATTGCCACGAATTAATTGTACTTGAGTAGGGTTAAGGAAAATAAGGGCTCTTAGAATAACCTTAACCACTTCGTGGTCATCCCATTTTGCGCTCCCGAGGTTGCGCACTTGGTTCACCAAGGTCTTGAGCCGGTTGTACATGTCTTGTGGCTCCTCCCCTTGGCGAAGACGGAAGCGACCGAGCTCCCCCTCGATCGTTTCCCGCTTGGTGATCTTTGTGAGTTCATCACCCTCGTGCGCCGTCTTGAGTAGGTCCCAAATCTCCTTGGCGTTCTTCAACCCTTGTACTTTGTTGTATTCCTCCTTGCTTAGAGAGGCAAGAAGGATTGTTGTGGCTTGAGAGTTGAAGTGCTCGATTTGGGCCACTTCGTCCGTGTCATAGTCCTCATCCCCTACGGATGGTACCTGTACACCATACTCAACAACATCCCATAATCTTTTGTGGAGAGAGGTTAGATGAAATCGCATCAAATTACTCCACATAGCATAATCTTCACCATTAAAAGTTGGTGGTTTGCCTAATGGGACGGAAAGTAAAGGTGTATGTTTAGGAATGCGAGGGTAGCGTAGGGGAATCTTACTATACTTCTTACGCTCTTGGCGTTTAGAAGTGACGGACGCCACGTCGGAGCCGGAGGTTGTAAGGCCCAAAATTTGTATAAGAAAAAAATTTATATATATATTGATAAAAAAAATGTAATGATGAGATAGGAATTTGAATTCAAACCAAATGTGCACTTTAAAGAATTTGAAATGAAATAAAGAAAAGGGAGAGAATATAAATATTATAAATAAAAATATAGATAAATAAGTATAATTCTTCAGGCTAGTACTTTACTTGCGACTTAGAGTGAATTTGGACTACGAACTTAAAACTTGAATTGAAATGGGAAATTAGAAAATTGAGAAAGGAAAATAGAAAAGGGAAGAAAATAAATAATATGTAGAGAAAAAAAAATAAGTAAACAAAGATATCGGATTCCTACACGAGGGTTTGAATTTGTATAATTTACCCAAAGGTGAAGCCCATGACAAGATTTAAAATTCAAATTTGTGATTCAAATGAAAAAGGGAAAAACAAAAATTAAAAGGAAAATATGAAGGCATCGCATGGGCTCAATCCCCTCCTTGGCGGCCCACTTAGTTTTCTCTCCCTCAGCCCATTTCCGAATTACTACCCGAGCAGCCCAAGTCCTCCCCGCGCGTGGCTTGCTTTGGATGCCCGGTGGGCCCACGCTGTCATACTCTTTGGGATGCCCTGGTTCCACTGCGGTGTGGGCCGACTCCGTCAGAAGTATCTTCTCCGTCGTTCCACCGCGTTCGGTAACAGACCGCGCGCCTCGTCGGGAACCTCGGCCTATGCGTGCGCGGACTTTTCCCCTCCGTTTTCCTCGCGCTGGCGTTGGCTGCTGAAGTCGTGCGGACTCCACGCAGCTGAACGCCGATTCACCGCCTGGAATCCCGGCTTCCGTTGCCAGCCTCAAACCCCCGCTCGGTAACAACTCCCAACCGGAGTATGCGTAGGTCAGTTGGGAATCGGGATTCGATCAATCCTAGCTCACCCAGGCCTATAAATCTTGGGCCCTCGCCCCTCCCCAAGCCTGTGCCAGCAACGGACCCAAAATCCGAGCGCCTCAGCGGAGAGAGAATTGTGAGTGCCGCCGCCACCATAGAACCTTGCCGGCGTCTGCAATTGGAGGCCATCATCTGGTTCGCCCGCGCCCGTTGATGGTGTAGGAGCCAATAGCGGGCAAAGAACTCGTCCGGGGTGTGCGAAATTTAGTCGCCGTCGCAAGAATTGGCCGTGGTGCCGCACCATCGCGCGGGCGGAGCCGTCGCTGCATCGTATCAAGGTAATAAGCCCACCAACGAATTCGCCTTGACCTCCTCTACGCGTAGCGCTAGGGAATCGAAGCCTGTGCGCTTGTGCGCGGAGATGACCAACTCAGGCCATGGCCGCCGCCGCGGTGTGCCCGACTCCGTCGATATGGGCTCGGTAGGAGAGTTTAGGAAGAAGGAAGAACCTGGCCCCTCGATCTATCTCCGGACGGTGGCGATCAAGCTAGAACGTACTCCTTTAGGCGGTGAATCCCAACCGTTGGCGCGTGATCGGACGGGAGATAGTGCATCGTCGGGATGGATGATTGTTAACCGTGGATCTCGGATCCAGTGGCCCGTATTCAATACCGGTTCACAAGTGAAGTAAATCTAATCCGAACGCTCGAATTATGATCCTACGGCCGGTAGAGAGCGTGAGAACATTTAAGAATAATCTAATCTGGGTGCTTGATGGACGATCGGACGGCTCAGATTCCACCGTACCCCTTCGCGTGGCCAACTTCATAAAGAGACCCTGGGGTTTTACCTAATCAACCCGCCGTCCATCTGTGGGTTGAATCTGAGTCTGGGTTATTTTTACATGTTGGCCCCTGAGTTCTCCAGAAATTGGTGCGCAGTCCAGCCAGTAGTAAAATCAGAGAAATTAATTTATAAAATGAATTCCTTATATAAAAACAATTCCAGAATCTTGTTTAAATCATAGAAAATCCATTTTTAGTCCAAATTAATCCATTCCACTTCCTAAAATTTTGTAATTTTATTCTCTATCACCTAAGGCCTCTGTTTTGTCATGAAAACAATTAGAAATTTAATCTCTCACTTAATCCATTTTAAACACATAAAACCTTTGAAAATTCATAACTTAAAATCTATAACTCCAAAATTAATGATTCCTGTTCCTATGATCTTATTTTAATATGTATATTAATAATGTGTATTTTGTTCTTATGTTTGGTGTAATGTTAACTTTGCCTATACCATGTTTGTTTGAAATTGCTACGACTAGCAGTGAGGTCACGAGTCACCTGAAGATCATCCTGGTACCTGGATTCTCAAGGCCCAGGCAAGTTGTGCCCTTGATCACTTCTTTTTACCCAGCTCATGTTCCTGAATTAATCATAATGATCTGCATAGGTTAATTTTGATGGGACCCAATAGGTTACCCTAGTTTGATCTATCTTTATACCTTGTTACCACTGAACTTTCTGGGTAGTACTTGCTAGTGCTATATGTGGTTTTGGGTATGGAGATACACTATTCATGATTACACTTTTGTTATCAGTTGTTATTTAATTGTTCATGATGAGATCATTATGTTAATTGGAACATGGAGCGACCACCCGGGAAAACAGTGCTACCACAAGGGTAGTATGGGATGCCCTTGGCTGATTAATTAGGAAAGCTAGTGGAAGACTACCTTACCCGAAAGGGGCAAGGGCAGTAGGGGAGAGGTCAGTGTAGGGAGGCCCTCGGGAGGATTTTGCTGCGATGGCGGTCCTGCAAGGGATTCCTGCACTGGATCTTCCTATAAACTGTAGCGGGTTTTCGGAAGCTAGTGGAACTTTGTAAAGGCCTCGTAGTGCTACCCTGCCTCACTTCCTTGGTAGAGGTGTATGGGATTCATGACCCCTTGGCAGATGGGTAACACGACTTGTGGGTAAAGATGCGCAACCTCTGCAGAGTGTAAAACTGGTATACTAGCCGTGCTCACGGTCATGAGCAGCTCGGACCCTCACATGATTAATTTATGGAACTAAATTCAATTTGTCATATGTATTGCATTGCAGGTGATGTTGCTATTACTTTTGTTCTACTACTTTAATTGGGCTTGGTATTTACTTATACTTAGTAATTGCTAATAAAATTTTGACCAACTTTAAAAGCAATGCTCAGCTCTAACCATCTTCTTTGGTAAGCCTTACACTTTATGTGAGCTCCCATCTTTGGCGAGTTCATGCACATTATTCCCCACAACTTGTTGAGCGATGAACGTATGTGAGCTCACTCTTGCTGTCTCACATACACCACAGGTCAAGACCAGGTACTGCAGGATGATGCTCATGGAGGATGCTGTGATGAGTTCGTGAGTGGTCTAGGCCGTCGTCTCCCAGTCAACTTTTGGGTTGCTGGACCGTTGTCTCCTTATAATGTAATTATTTATTTTGTATAGAACTCCTGTTATATATAAAGTTGTGACATTCGATCCTGTGCCACTATACATCATATGTATGAGACTTAGGTCCCAGCATACCTGGTGTTTATGTTAACCCCGGGTTTTGGACCCCTAGAATCCGGGTGTTACAGAAGTGGTATCAGAGGCATGTTGACTGTAGGACGAAACCTAGATAGAACTGGACAACCATTCTTTACTTACCTTACTCTGATTCTTTTCTAAACTCTCCTTAATCTTTCTCATCTATTTCCGCTTTACTCTGATTATTCTTCCCTTTTTCCTTCTAAAGACAAACTTGGATTTCACACTTTGAAATCCTGTGCTTAAAGTGACCTTTAGGGATAGGAAACCTACTCTTAGGAACAAAAACAAAACTATTTTTTTATGGTTATCTATGCACTTAAATGCTTGTTCTTATGATATTTGTCTGATTTGGATTTTGATTGAGTGTGATGAGTTGTGGAGTAATGTCCACAATTACATCTGCATATACATCTAGGTATAAAGGATAGCATTTGTAAGATAACTAGACAAACTAGATTATCCCCTTAGAAAATATATGTAGTATTCCGTATCTATCTCATCTTGACATATTCTATCTTATCTTTGGACATTCACCTCGTACAACTAATTACCCTAATCTTGACATAGAATATCTGGCCCAGCCCTGCCAAAGAAATTCCAGTACATAACCAACTATTAGTTTATTCATTCTATCTATTAAATGATTCCCTTGTAAAGCTATCTTACCATATGCTTCTAACTTAGATGGTCAATACCAGGCGGGGTGGTAGGAATTGATTTACCTGCTAACCAACAACCTCAACCACAGTCAGCAGCAATGAATCCTCCTAATCCTCCACCAGGCGGAGTTGATCCACTCATCGCAGCTCAAATGAGAATGATGCAGCAAATGGCGGACACTATGGCAGATATGCGCACCCAAATGCAGCAAGAACGCCAAGAAATGCACCAGGAAAGAGAGGATGCACGTCGGGAAATGCGCCAAGAACGGGAAGAGATACGCCAGAGAAGGAGGGTACAACAACAACAGCTGCAGCAACAGCTTCAACAACAGCAGCAACAACAACAAGTGCCATTTCCCCCACCTCCACCACCAGTTCCACCCCGGGACAAGCACCGGGAATTCATGAGCCACAAACCACCAACCTTCTCCAACTCCGCAGATCCACTGCAAGCAGATGACTGGTTAAAGTCCATAGAGAAGATGCTCAACATAGCCCAGTGCTCGGATCGAGAGAAAGTACTCTATGCATCGGGTCGTCTTGCTGGTCCCGCTGCAGATTGGTGGGATGCGTACTGTGCAGCTCATGCTGCTGCCGATACAATCACCTGGGAAGAATTCTCCACACAATTCAGGAATTACCATATTCCTGCTGGACTCATGAAGATTAAGAGGAAGGAGTTTCTATCTCTCAAGCAAGGAAGTATGTCCGTGAGTGAATATAGGGACAAATTCATCCAGTTATCTAGATATGCTCCCAGAGATGTTGAGGATGATGAGCAAAAGCAGGAGCTCTTTCTGGATGGTTTAATTGGACCCTTGCAATATCAGCTGGTATCGCACACCTTCCCATCCTTCCAAAGGCTACTTGACAAAGCTATTGCTGTAGAAAACAAGAGAAGTATATTTGGAGAGAAAAGAAAGGCTGTCAACCAAGGGCAGGCTGGAAGTAGTTCCCGTCCTCGCTATACTACCACTCCAAGTACACCAGCTAGTGGCAGTTCCGGACAACAAACTCAACAGGCACCAACTGCTCCTTCAAAAGCAAGCACTCCAGGAGGACCCGCTGCTCCCAACACAACCGCCATCAGGAACATGCTTCAAGTGTGGACAACCGGGACACTACTGCCAACTACTGTCCCAACAGAGCTGCCTATACTACACCGGCTCCGATGAAGCAAGGACAAGCCTCAGGCAGGAAGAGTCAGCCCCTATCTATCAACCGAGGATATGCCCATCATACAGAAGTAGAAGCTGAACCCAGGTGAACTTGAAATTCAACTCAAGAAGAAGAGCCAGTTGAGATGAAGTAGTCGGGGAAGAAGTCAACGAACAACAAGAATAGAGAGATAAACATAGATATAGATACATACATATATATATATATATTTTACTATTTGTAAGACCTAAATATTAGTTTAGCTATTAGTTAGTATTTTACTATTCTAGTGATAATAATAAGGTCTAGTAACCCTATGTTTTGTTAAGAAATTATGCATCATGCCGAGATCTCTTTGTTTGTGCATATGTTCCGAGAACAATATGAGTATACATCCCTTTTCTTACAAATCTCGAGGACGAGATTATTTTTAAGGGGGGTAGGATTTGTAAGGCCCAAAATTTGTATAAGAAAAAAATTTATATATATATTGATAAAAAAAATGTAATGATGAGATAGGAATTTGAATTCAAACCAAATGTGCACTTTAAAGAATTTGAAATGAAATAAAGAAAAGGGAGAGAATATAAATATTATAAATAAAAATATAGATAAATAAGTATAATTCTTCAGGCTAGTACTTTACTTGCGACTTAGAGTGAATTTGGACTACGAACTTAAAACTTGAATTGAAATGGGAAATTAGAAAATTGAGAAGGAAAATAGAAAAGGGAAGAAAATAAATAATATGTAGAGAAAAAAAAAATAAGTAAACAAAGATATCGGATTCCTACACGAGGGTTTGAATTTGTATAATTTACCCAAAGGTGAAGCCCATGACAAGATTTAAAATTCAAATTTGTGATTCAAATGAAAAAGGGAAAAACAAAAATTAAAAGGAAAATATGAAGGCATCGCATGGGCTCAATCCCCTCCTTGGCGGCCCACTTAGTTTTCTCTCCCTCAGCCCATTTCCGAATTACTACCCGAGCAGCCCAAGTCCTCCCCGCGCGTGGCTTGCTTTGGATGCCCGGTGGGCCCACGCTGTCATACTCTTTGGGATGCCCTGGTTCCACTGCGGTGTGGGCCGACTCCGTCAGAAGTATCTTCTCCGTCGTTCCACCGCGATTCGGTAACAGACCGCGCGCCTCGTCGGGAACCTCGGCCTATGCGTGCGCGGACTTTTCCCCTCCGTTTTCCTCGCGCTGGCGTTGGCTGCTGAAGTCGTGCGGACTCCACGCAGCTGAACGCCGATTCACCGCCTGGAATCCCGGCTTCCGTTGCCAGCCTCAAACCCCCGCTCGGTAACAACTCCCAACCGGAGTATGCGTAGGTCAGTTGGGAATCGGGATTCGATCAATCCTAGCTCACCCAGGCCTATAAATCTTGGGCCCTCGCCCCTCCCCAAGCCTGTGCCAGCAACGGACCCAAAATCCGAGCGCCTCAGCGGAGAGAGAATTGTGAGTGCCGCCGCCACCATAGAACCTTGCCGGCGTCTGCAATTGGAGGCCATCATCTGGTTCGCCCGCGCCCGTTGATGGTGTAGGAGCCAATAGCGGGCAAAGAACTCGTCCGGGGTGTGCGAAATTTAGTCGCCGTCGCAAGAATTGGCCGTGGTGCCGCACCATCGCGCGGGCGGAGCCGTCGCTGCATCGTATCAAGGTAATAAGCCCACCAACGAATTCGCCTTGACCTCCTCTACGCGTAGCGCTAGGGAATCGAAGCCTGTGCGCTTGTGCGCGGAGATGACCAACTCAGGCCATGGCCGCCGCCGCGGTGTGCCCGACTCCGTCGATATGGGCTCGGTAGGAGAGTTTAGGAAGAAGGAAGAACCTGGCCCCTCGATCTATCTCCGGACGGTGGCGATCAAGCTAGAACGTACTCCTTTAGGCGGTGAATCCCAACCGTTGGCGCGTGATCGGACGGGAGATAGTGCATCGTCGGGATGGATGATTGTTAACCGTGGATCTCGGATCCAGTGGCCCGTATTCAATACCGGTTCACAAGTGAAGTAAATCTAATCCGAACGCTCGAATTATGATCCTACGGCCGGTAGAGAGCGTGAGAACATTTAAGAATAATCTAATCTGGGTGCTTGATGGACGATCGGACGGCTCAGATTCCACCGTACCCCTTCGCGTGGCCAACTTCATAAAGAGACCCTGGGGTTTTACCTAATCAACCCGCCGTCCATCTGTGGGTTGAATCTGAGTCTGGGTTATTTCTACATGTTGGCCCCTGAGTTCTCCAGAAATTGGTGCGCAGTCCAGCCAGTAGTAAAATCAGAGAAATTAATTTATAAAATGAATTCCTTATATAAAAACAATTCCAGAATCTTGTTTAAATCATAGAAAATCCATTTTTAGTCCAAATTAATCCATTCCACTTCCTAAAATTTTGTAATTTTATTCTCTATCACCTAAGGCCTCTGTTTTGTCATGAAAACAATTAGAAATTTAATCTCTCACTTAATCCATTTTAAACACATAAAACCTTTGAAAATTCATAACTTAAAATCTATAACTCCAAAATTAATGATTCCTGTTCCTATGATCTTATTTTAATATGTATATTAATAATGTGTATTTTGTTCTTATGTTTGGTGTAATGTTAACTTTGCCTATACCATGTTTGTTTGAATTGCTACGACTAGCAGTGAGGTCACGAGTCACCTGAAGATCATCCTGGTACCTGGATTCTCAAGGCCCAGGCAAGTTGTGCCCTTGATCACTTCTTTTTACCCACTCATGTCCTGATTAATCATAATGATCTGCATAGGTTAATTTTGATGGGACCCAATAGGTTACCCTAGTTTGTCTATCTTTATACCTTGTTTACCACTGAACTTTCTGGGTAGTACTTGCTAGTGCTATATGTGGTTTTGGGTATGGAGATACACTATTCATGGATTACACTTTTGTTATCAGTTGTTATTTAATTGTTCATGATGAGATCATTATGTTAATTGGAACATGGAGCGACCACCCGGGAAAACAGTGCTACCACAAGGGTAGTATGGGATGCCCTTGGCTGATTAATTAGGAAAGCTAGTGGAAGACTACCTTACCCGAAAGGGGCAAGGGCAGTAGGGGAGAGGTCAGTGTAGGGGAGGCCCTCGGGAGGATTTTGCTGCGATGGCGGTCCTGCAAGGGATTCCTGCACTGGATCTTCCTATAAACTGTAGCGGGTTTTCGGAAGCTAGTGGAACTTTGTAAAGGCCTCGTAGTGCTACCCTGCCTCACTTCCTTGGTAGAGGTGTATGGGATTCATGACCCCTTGGCAGATGGGTAACACGACTTGTGGGTAAAGATGCGCAACCTCTGCAGAGTGTAAAACTGGTATACTAGCCGTGCTCACGGTCATGAGCAGCTCGGACCCTCACATGATTAACTTATGGAACTAAATTCAATTTGTCATATGTATTGCATTGCAGGTGATGTTGCTATTACTTTTGTTCTACTACTTTAATTGGGCTTGGTATTTACTTATACTTAGTAATTGCTAATAAAATTTTGACCAACTTTAAAAGCAATGCTCAGCTCTAACCATCTTCTTTGGTAAGCCTTACACTTTATGTGAGCTCCCATCCTTTGGCGAGTTCATGCACATTATTCCCCACAACTTGTTGAGCGATGAACAGTATGTGAGCTCACTCTTGCTGTCTCACATACACCACAGGTCAAGAACAGGTACTGCAGGATGATGCTCATGGAGGATGCTGTGATGAGTTCGTGAGTGGTCTAGGTCCGTCGTCTCCCAGTCAACTTTTGGGTTGCTGGACCGTTGTCTCCTTATAATGTAATTATTTATTTTGTATAGAACTCCTGTTATATATAAAGATTGTGACATTCGATCCTGTGCCACTATACATCATATGTATGAGACTTGGTCCCAGCATACCTGGTGTTTATGTTAACCCCGGGTTTTGGACCCCTAAAATCCGGGTGTTACAGAGGTAGATGTCGATGAAGTGTCGGTCTCGTAGTAGACCACCTTCCTCATCCTCTTGTGCTTGTCCCCACTCCGATGCGGCTTGTGAGAAGAAGATCTTTCCTTCTTCTCTTTGTGGTGAGAAGAGGAAGATCTTTTCTCCTTCCGCTTGGAGGACTTCTTCTTCTTCTCTCTTCTCTTGGTGCGGGACTCTTCCGATGAAGATGAAGTGCTCCCTTGACTTGTAGTGGGCTTGTCGCCGGTCTCCATCTCCTTCTTGGCGTGATCTCCCGACATCACTTCGAGCGGTTAGGCTCTAATGAAGCACCGGGCTTTGATACCAATTGATAGTCGCCTAGAGGGGGGGTGAATAGGGCGAAACTGAAATTCTCAAAAATAATCACAACTACAAGTCGGGTTAGCGTTAGTAATAAAGAAACGAGTCCGCGAGAGAGGGCGCAAAACAAATCGCAAGCAAATGAGAGTGAGACACGAGGATTTGTTTTACCGAGGTTCGGTTCTCGCAAACCTACTCCCCGTTGAGGAGGCCACAAAGGCCGGGTCTCTTTCAACCCTTCCCTCTCTCAAACGATCCCACGGATCGAGTGAGCTTTCTCTTCTTCTCAATCAACCGGGAACAAAACTTCCCCGCAAGGGCCACCACACAATTGGTGCCTCTTGCCTTGGTTACAATTGAGTGATGATCTCAAGAACAAATGAGAAAGAAAGAAAGCGATCCAAGCGCAAGAGCTCAAAAGAACACGGCAAATTTCTCTCGCTAGTCACTAAGGGCTTGAGTGGAATTGGAGAGGATTTGATCTCTTTGTATGTGTCTAGAATTGAATGCCTAGCTCTTGTAAGTGGTTGAGAGTTGGAAAACTTGGATGGCAATGAATGTGGGGTGGTTGGGGTATTTATAGCCCCAACCACAAAAGTGACCGTTGGCTGGAGGCCTCTGTTCGATGGCGCACCGGACAGTCCGGTGCACACCGGACAGTCCGGTGCCCCTGCCACGTCATCATTGCCGTTGGATTCTGACCGTTGGAGCTTCTGACTTCTGGGCCCGCCTGGGTGTCCGGTGCACACCGGACAAGTACTGTTTGATGTCCGGTGCACCGGTATGGGCGATCCTGACGTCTGCGCGCGCTGCGCGCGCATTAAATGCACCGCAGGGAGTCGTTGGCGCCGCAGGGAGCCGTTGCTCCGCTGGCACACCGGACAGTCCGGTGCACACCGGACAGTCCGGTGAATTTTAGCGGAGCGGCTGCCGAGCGAACCCGAGGCTGGCGAGTTCCGGAGGCCGCGATTCCTTGGAGCACCGGACATGTCCGGTGCACACCGGACAGTCCGGTGAATTATAGCGCGCCGGCTTCCGAGAATTCCCGAGGGCGAAGAGTTTGAGTCGAAGTCCTCTGGGCGCACCGGACATGTCCGGTGCACACCGGACAGTCCGGTGCCTCCACCCAGAGGTGCCCTCGGTTGCCTCGTTGCTCCTATGTTGAATCCAACACTTGGTCTTTTTATTGGCTAAGTGTGAACCTTTTGCACCTGTATAACTTATGCACTAGAGCAAACTAGTTAGTCCAATATTTGTGTTGGGCAATTCAACCACCAAAATTATTTAGGAACTAGGTGTAAGCCTAATTCCCTTTCACCTACTCCACGTTGTGGCGTCCCAACGGACGAGGGTTGCAATCAACCCCTCTCAAGCGGTCCAAAGACCAACTTGAATACCACGGTGTTTTGCTTTGCCTTTCAATATCCCGTTTGCAAGGAATCTCCACAAATTGGAGTCTCTTGCCCTTACAAGTATATGATCACAAAGAAGCACAGAGTAAGGGAGGGAAGCAACACACACAAATCCACAGCAAAATGCGCACACACACGGCCAAGAATCGAGCTCGAATGACTATCTCAAAGTTCTCACTAGAACGGAGCTCGAATCACTTAGAATCACAAACGAATGCGCAAAGAATGAGTGTGGATGATCAAGAATGCTCTAAGGTTGCTTGGATGTCTCCTCCATGCGCCTAGGGGCCCCTTTTATAGCCCCAAGGCAGCTAGGAGCCGTTGAGAGCAAATCTGGAAGGCCATCCTTGCCTTCTGTCGTCGGGGGCACCGGACAGTCCGGTGCACACCGGACACTGTCCGGTGCCCGATTTCTTTCCTTAAACAGCGCTGCTGACCGTTGCAGACCGTTGCAGATCTGGGAGCCGTTGGCGCACCGGACATGTCCGGTGCACACCGGACAGTCCAGTGCCGTCTTCTAGCCGTTGGCTCGGCCACGTGTCCCGCACAGATTGCGCGGCCGACCGTTGGCCCGGCCGACCGTTGGCTCACCGGACAGTCCGGTGCATACCGGACAGTCCGGTGAATTTTAGCCGTACGCCGTCGGCGAATTCCCGAGAGCAGCCAGTTCGCGCCGAGTCAGCCTGGCGCACCGGACAGTTCGGTGCACACCGGACAGTCCGGTGTGCCAGACCGAGCTGAGCCTTGGCTGTACACAGCCAAGCCTTTTGCACCTTTGTTTTTTTCTTCTTCTTTTTGTTTCTAACACTTAGACAAGTATATTAGTATACAAAACCAATGTACTAAGGCTTAGAAACATACCTTTACTTCATGATTTGCACTTTGTTCATCCATGGACATAAATTCACATTTAAGCACTTTGTGTTGGCACTCAAACACCAAAATACTTAGAAATAGCCCAAGGGCACATTTCCCTTTCACCTTATTATACTCCTCTTGACTTAGAGAGGCGAGGAGTATAGTAGTGGCTTGGGAGTTGAAGTGCTGGATTTGGGCAACTTCGTTCGAGTCATAGCCTTCATCCCCCGGCGATGGTACCTGTGCTCCAAACTCAACAATGTCTCAAATACTGGTGTGGAGTGAGGTTAGGTGATGCCTCATTTTATCACTCCACATGTTATAATCTTCACCCTCAAAAACGGGTGGTTTGCCTAGTGGGACGGAAAGTAGAGGAGTACGTCTAGAGATACGAGGATAATGAAGTGGCATCTTACTATACTTCTTGCGCTCATGGCACTTAGAAGTGACGGACGGCGCGTCGGAGCTAGAGGTTGATGGCGACGAAGAATCGGTCTCGTAGTAGACCACCTTCTTCATCTTCTTTTTCTTTTCGCCGCTCCGATGCGACTTAGCATGTGAAGGGGATCCCTTCACCTAGTTGCCGGACTCTCCCGATGGAGTCTTCCCATGGCTTGTGGCGGGCTTCTCGGCGGTCACGACCTCCTTCTTGGCGTGATCTCCCGACATCACTTCGAGCGGTTAGGCTCTAATGAAGTACAGGCTCCGATACCAATTGAAAGTCGCCTAGAGGGGGGGTGAATAGGCGAAATCTGAAAATTATAAACTTAAGCACACACTACAAGCTGGGGTTAGCGTTAGAATTAAAATCGAGTTCGAAAGAGAGGGTGAAAATAAATCACAAGCAAATGGAGCGGATGACACGGTGATTTGTTTTACCGAGGTTTGGTTCTTACAAACCTACTCCCTGTTGAGGTGGTCACAAAGACCGGGTCTCTTTCAACCCTTTCCCTCTCTCAAATGGTCACCTAGACCGAGTGAGCTTTTCTCCTTAATCAACCGGGTCACTTAGACCCCCACAAGGACCACCACAACTTGGTGTCTCTTGTTTTGATTACAAGTTGCTTGAGAACAAGAAAGAGGAAGAAGAAAAGCGATCCAAGCGCAAGAGCTCAAAGAACACGAGCAAAACTCTCTCTTCTAGTCACTAATTGCTTTGAGTGGAATTGGGACTTGGAGAGGCTTTGATTCAATCTAATTGTGTCTTGTATTGAATGCACTAGCTCTTGTATTGAGTGAGATGTCCGAAAAACTTGGATGCATTGAAGTGTGGTGGTTGGGGGGTATTTATAGCCCCAACCACCAAAACAGCCGTTGGGGAAGTTTGCTGTCGAAGGGCACACTAGACAGTCCGGTGCGCCATCGGACACTGTCCGGTGCGCCAGCCACGTCACCCAATGGGTTCTGATGGTTTCGACCATTGGAGCTCTGACTTCGTAGGGCACCGAACAGTCCGGTGCAGCACCGGACAGGTACTGTTCACTGTCCGGTGCGCCTTTTGGCGCTGCTCTGACTCTGCGCGCGCAGTCCGCGCACTGTTCACTATTGCTTTTGCAGACGACCGTTGACGCAGTAGCCGTTGCTCCGCATAACACACCGGACAGTCCGGTGCTACACCGGACAGTCCGATGAATTATAGCGGAGTGGCATTTCCAGAAACCCGAAGCTGAGGAGTTTAGAGTTGATCTCCCTGGTGAACCGGACACTGTCTAGTGGCACACCGGACAGCCCGGTGCGCCAGACCAGGGCAGTCTTCGGTTTCTTTTGCTCCTTTCTTTTTGAACCCTAACTAGTTCTTTTTATTGGTTTGTGTTGAACCTATGACACCTATAGAGCATATAATCTAAAGCAAACTAGTTAGTCTAATTGTTTGTGTTGGGCAATTCAACCACCAAAATCATTTAGGAAAAGGTTTGACCCTATTTCCCTTTCAGAATGATTGCTTTGCATAGGCAACGAGCAGTCTGTGGTTCCCGAGTGTGTTGCAGGAGATTTCCCTCAGCAGCAACCTGGTGAAGACAAGTGTCCTTTGACCCATTATATCCTACTTACTTTATAATTCATTGTCTCGCATACCATGATCAACCTAAGGATTGACTAGTGTTTTGTTTTTTCCTGTCCTTGGTTATCCTTTGGGAATTGGTTATTATGATTAGTATCATGCTATTGCCTTACTTTAATCAATGAACATGATGAGAATATTTATGATATGATGATGTTATTCTGGATATGGTGATGAACTTGTGATACTTTAGGGAACTCAGGCTGTTTCCTGAGTACCTCTTCATAAGGACCTGTTCGTTGGATGACCATCTGGGAAAATAGTACAATCATGAGGGTGGTATGGGATGCCCTTTGCTGATTAATTAGAGAAACTTGAGGTGTAGTCGGCTTCGCCGTTGTGTCGTCAATGGGCTCCGGGCATAATACTTGCTCTGTCGAGGTTCTTTCGTGTTGCTTTTGTTAGTCACCCTTCCTGTGGGGAGAGGTACTATGTTTATCAAACTGGAGAAACCTAACGGGCGGCTATGACCTCTAGGGGATCTTTGTGAAGTCTACGTAGTGAATCCCTGGCCATTCACCTCGGTAGTGAAGATGGGGTCTTGCAAACCCAGGCTGGGAAGGGATCACAACTTGTGGGTAAAGTGTGCAGCCTTTGCAGATGGTTAGAAACTAGTATATCAGCCGTGTTCGCGGTTAAGAGCAGCCTTAGGAGCTCCTTTGATTAGAGTTACTCTTGTTATCTTTATGATGATGCTTAATGAGGGGGATTATAATTATGGATTCTAGTATTTCCTCTTGAAGGGGTACTATTTAGGTTAATAACTTGAGATTATTACTAAAACTTGGCTCTCTACTAGTAATAAATATCTGACCAACTAAAAGCAACTGCTTTAAGCTTAACCCCACAGACAGCTAGTCTACTATAGCCAAACAAGACATTTGCTGAGTACATTGATGTGTACTCATCCTTGCTTAAAAACACCAAACCACAGGTTGTCCCTATTGCAACTAGTGCCCGAGAGAAGATGAAGGCAACATGGAGGACTTTCAGAAGTTTTAGGACTACGACGAGTTATAGAATAGATTAGTGGCAATCCCGAGTCAGCTGCCTGTGAAGGCCTTATCGTACTGCGTTTCATTCAACACTTTGATTATGATTTAATTTAATGATTCGGTGGATGTTTTGGACATCGTGATGTAATAAAGTACTATTTCCTCTATTATTTTGAGCAATGTGTGATGATGTATAATTATTTAATTGTTGTGTACATGAATTTCTAATCCTGGCATGTATATGGTTCACATTCGGTTTGCCTTCCAAAACCGGGTGTGACATCCTCCTTAGATGCTTGGGCCTGAATGATGCTATATTAGCCACGACCAAAGTACATGAGGGGATTTGTGGTACTCATTAATCTCCTCCAAATATGAAGTGGCTATTGCGAAGATCCGACTTCTATTGGCCTAATATGATAGCCAATTGTTTCAAGTACCACAAGGAATGCTAAGTGCGTTAGAAATTCAGCGACTTGCATCTAGATCCTACAACCAAATTACATCCTATTATTAAACCTTGGCCTTTTAGGGGATGGGGATTGAATTTATTGGAGAAATTCATCCTTCATCATCAAAAGGGCATCAGTTTGTATTGGTCGCCGCAGACTACTTCACCAAATGGACTGAAGTCATTGCTTTGAAGAACATGACACATAGAGAGGTAATTGAGTTTATAACTGAGCATATCATTCATAGATTCAGCGTTCCTTAGACTTTGACTACAAAACAGGGGACTTCTTTTATGTCAAATGAGGTACATGAGTTTGCTGAATCATATAAGATCAAATTGCTCAATTCGTCTCCATACTATGCTTAGGCCAATGGACATGCCGGGTCTAGTAAAAGAACATTGATTAGCCTTATAAAAAGATGATATCTGATCATTCTAAGCACTGGCATAAGATCTTATCTAAAGCTTTATGGGCTCATAGAATATCTAAATACCATGCTACTAAAGTTTCTCTGTTTGAGCTTGTTTATGGTCAGGAAGCGATTTTTCCTGTGGAAGTAAGCTTAAATGCTGTTAGGTTCGCCATACAGAACGGTCTAAGTGTCGGTGATTATTATAATTTGATGATGGACAATATTGATGACGTGACCGACAAGAGATTGATAGCTCTGTGAGAGATCGCGAAAGACAAGATCATAGGTTGCCAAAGCATAAAATAAGAAGGTCAACACTAAGTCATTCTAGGTAGGAGACCTGGTATGAAAGACCATCTTGCTACTAAGGAGCAGAGACCAGAAGTTCAGGAAATGGTCGCCAAGATGGAAAGGCCCTTACAAGATCACACATGTAATATCTAATAACACCTACATATTGAAAACATTACAAGGCGAATACTTGTCCAAGGCGTTGAACGATCGTTTCTTGAAGCAATATCATCCTAGTATGTGACAAGATGCTCAAGAGAACCGATGTGGTCACATCGAGTTGATTCTAGTCTGTACCAGTACTTTTGGTTCGCTCAGCTTCTTCAAAAGGTAGGGGGCATGTGTTGAGCACCATTTGTGGCACTAGACACGGTTGGACGGCCCGCCCATAGACGCGGACGGTCCGCGAATAGATCAGATCAGGCAACTAATCCCTTTTCCACGCGAGTTTATCCCTCTAAACCCACCGTTGCTGTTGGAAGACGTCTAGGAACGGGTCCAAATCTCCCCTATATATATTAAGGGGTACGACCGATTGCAATCACCAATAATCGATCCACAATCAATATATCTTCTGTTCTTTACCTTTTGTTCTAGTAGTAGATAGTAACATAGCTTTCTCCTTCTAATCTTCACCTTTCTTCGACTCTACGTCGTATAGAGGCGTCTTGGGTGACCTGTCGATCACAAGACAAACCCTAAGATCTCTCCTCCCAGACGGGGTCCCTCTTAGGAGCGAGATCTAGGTGCTATTGACGAACTCCTCTGCCCCTAGCGCGCGCGGGCTGTCTGGCACGTCGGTAGGAAACCCTCGTCTCTACGCCAGGTCGTGGTCCGTCCGGCCCTCGACCGCGAACCGTCTGCGTTGTCACAGAAAGCACTGTCGCCGGTACACATCATAGTGATAGACGCCAATACCATTATTTTATTGGTTCCACATATATATATATATATATATATATATATATATATATATATATATATATATATATATATACACACACACACATACATACATATATAAAAACTGTTATGTTTCTACAAACAATTGTTTATTCAAATAATTTTATCATTTCTATGTGTATATATAATATATTCATATATATTGTTGTTTCTATAAAGTGTATCGATAAAATACACACGGCGGAAGCAATTTACTAGTCTATATATATAGATTATAAGAGTAAAACGAGCGAGGCCTAACTCAGCCGGTCCAAAATTGTGTCTTTTACAATTTTTCCTTCAATTCTGTTTCCCGGGATAGAAGTCAGTAGTTTTGGCTTCCCTGCCACAGTGACTGCGTTTGCGTTGCAGCCGCCTCATTGACCCTCAGAGCGAACGGCTCACAGCTACCGCCTCGCATCCGACGGCCAATCAAGTTCCTTGCCTCCCCCCGGCATCACCCGCCGTCCCGACCAGCCAGGGTTTATCGCGCCGCGCCGCACCGCCTCATAAACCTACCTCGCCTCCGCCCCGCCGCGGCGGCGCCTTCCAGAAGAGCTCCCACAAACGTCGGCAGCGGCGGTCGCGCGCCCAACAAGCCATGTGGAGCCTCCTACGGGCAGCCTCGCCATCACTCCGCCGCAGGTGCGTTCCGCCCCTTCCCTATCGACCCGGAGCAGCAGCACCGGCTCTCCCCCCATCCCTCTCGATCTCTGACCTGTTTATGCGGCGGGACAGTTCCGGGCGCTTGGCCGCGAGGGGCGAGGCGGTCGCCGCGGCCTCGGCCTCCGCTCCGGCGCCCGCGGGGCTGCTGGCGGTGGGAGCGGGAGCCGACAGCCGGTGGCGGCGGGCGATGTCTACCAAGGGGAGGAGCATGCGGAGCAAGGTGGAGAAGCGGATGGCGAGGGAGACCGGCCGCACGCAGCGGGAGCTCCGCCGCGCCGTCAAGCTCAGGAAGAAGCTCATGACCGAGGACGAGAAGCTCATCTACAACCTGCGCAGGGTAAGGAGTCTTCAAACCTCCCCCATTTTTCCTCCCCTTAATCAGTAGTGACCAGCCTCTTCCAAGTGGGAGGCGATTCGTTATGTGTTTTTGTTGTTGAAAGTGTTGGCCCCTATATGATTTATGGGGAGGAATCGCGGGCTATTCTCTGTTTATTATCTGAATAGATCAAATAGCTAACGTAGAAGATTGGAAAGTCAACCACACCTGTTGTGCACATACTTAAGTGTCATACAGTCCCATTATCTTTAAGGTTTTGGAATCCAAAACTATGTGGTAATGTATGTTATAATCATGGCATATTTGAAGCCATATGAACTATTTCTCATGTTCTGAATGAATACATGTGCCTGGTTATGAACACAGTGCTTGCACTATTTTACGCTTGAAGAAAAACCAGTGCCCATAAATAACAAAACATATGGCTCATTAGCATAGTTACTGGATGCATAATCCTAGCTGAGCTGGGACACCTTTTAAAAATAAAAAAATGTAAGTTCTAGATATATCATGAAGATATAGGTAATCTGCATTGTCTATTGTCTGTGGTCTATTACTTTAGTAGCAAAGTCCTTGACTTAGCATATTCTCTGTTTTCTTTTATCTAGGCCAAGAAAAAAGTTGCTTTGCTCCTACAGAAGCTCAAGAAGTATGAGCTACCAGATTTACCAGCTCCTCGTCATGATCCTGAGCTGTTAACGGCAGAGCAACTACAAGCTTACAAGAAGATTGGATTCAGAAACAGAAACTATGTGCCTGTTGGAGTTCGTGGAGTCTTTGGAGGTGTTGTTCAAAACATGCATATGCACTGGAAATTCCATGAGACGGTGCAAGTTTGCTGTGACAACTTCCCAAAGGAAAAGATTAAGGAAATGGCAGCAATGCTGACAAGATTGAGTGGTGGAATAGTGATCAATATTCATAATACCAAAACAATCATCATGTTCCGAGGAAGAAACTACCGTCAACCAAAGAACCTTATACCTTTCAACACACTTACCAAAAGGAAGGTCAGTCCCTTGCAACTGATGTGTTTGTCTCAGTTAGCATTTCCTTGCTATATATATTTCTATTCTGCTTACCACTTGCTCTGGATAACGCATGTTCTCTGGATGGCATTTGTGAACAACAAATCCATAGAGTACTGGTTTGTTTAGGTTTCATATGGCTAACTCCAATGGAGTAGCCTTCTTTCCCATCGCATTGATCATCTCCATCTTTGCTCTTTTTCTCTCTATCAGTGTCTTAAGAAAACTTTTAGTTACTGAATAATTTAGTAACACTGATTATTCTTTATTATGGCTCATGGGGCTTGATACAAGTATTCTTGTTGCAGGCACTATTCAAGGCTAGATTTGAACAAGCACTTGAATCACAAAAATTAAACATCAAGAAAATAGAAACCCAACTCCGTCGTAAGGGTATCAATCCAGAGGACCCAGTTGCTATGGCTAGCATCCAGCGTGTTGCCTCTACGTTCTTCCGAGCCATAGATGAGCAGCAAGGTACTCCGTATATTTTCCGTGGGGACACACAACCTTCTGCTGGGACCTCTGAAATAAAAGAACCACGTGATGAACCATCTGAAGATAGTGACCAGGAGGAGCTTGACAGGTTCATTTCAGAGATAGAAAGTGCAGCAGAGAAGCAATGGGAGGAAGAAGAGGCCGCAGAGAAAGAAGAATCTTCAAGAATGCGATATTGGGAGAGGGAAGACGTAGGTGATCGAAGGGGTTTCAACAGAAATAATGAAAACTCAGATTACGAGGATAGAGGACAGGGAAGATATAGGATAGAGCATAACAGCAACAGGAGGACTTCAGATGTGAGGAAGTGGGATGATGATAGCGAGTTCGAGGCATCAGGTGAAGAATGGGACTCTGGTGATGACAGGGGTAATGCTCCGGGCTTTGACAGTGATCGAGATTCTATTGATGAGCATCCTCGACGATTTGGAAGCATGAGGAATGAGAAGAGCAGATCCAGTCGGACACAGGATTTTGTTCCTACGCGAGACGTGGGCGAGGCGAAGGTTTTCAATAGAAGCTATGCCAATTCTGATGTTCACGATAGAGGCCAGGGAAGACATAGGATAGATAACAACAGCAACAAAAGGGCATCAGATGCAAGGAGGTGGGATGATGATAGTGAGATCGAGGCATCAGGCGAAGAATGGGACACTGGTGATGACAGTGATAATGATCTCGAAGACGCAACTGATGGTCATCCTCGGCAATTCAAAAGTATGAGGAATGAGAAGAGCAGATCCCGTGGCAGGCAGAATTTCATTCCTGGCGGATTCAGAGGATCCAATCGGATTACAGGGAATTCAGCTGATGCTTCCGATGGCGCTATGTTCAGAGGCAGTAATGGTGATGAGTTAGGCACTGAAGACGATGACTTGTGGGTGTCGGATTATAGGGGGGAAGCGAAGGACTCAAGAGCCCCCAAGGTGAATTTCCCAAATTTCCACAGCGGGAGTGAGGATAGCGATGACAACAGGAAAAATGATGGCAAGATTGGTAAAACGAATAAAAATACTGATGAAAGTTGGGATAGTGACTGAGATAAAGTAATGATGATATGTGATGCATGAAGGTCAGCATCAATGGTTGTCAAGTTCAAGTTCTTTCATTGGTGGTGTTGCTCATGTACTGTACAATGGAAATCTCGAGGAGCTAGAAGAATAAGCATGGTTTCCATAGGAACAACTGTTTGAACTTTTACTGCAAGTTTTCGGACGTCTTCTGTTCCAGTTGTGTCATGGTAAACCTGAAAAGCTGTTGGAGGGCAAGTTGTCAAGGGTATGCTAGCCTCATCAAAGCCAGAATGCTGCATGACTTGCACAAGCCGAGGACAAAGTAACAGATTACAGATGTGGTCAGAGTTCACTATCGAGGTTTCTGAGGATCTCAGAAATGTGAAATCGTCACTCTGCGATCACATTTATTTCTCATGTTATTCTTTTAGTTTTGATGTGAAGAAAACATGCACATAGATTTATCTCAAGGCCATGCGTACCTTGTGGAGAGAGTTGTCTCGTTTTGGTTAAATTGTCCGAATGTCCGATACACGTTCTTCAGAGCGTCCTCTACGGTGTGAAACTTTAACTCTGTTTTAGTGTCGTGTATGCCATTACCGGTGCTCATTGTTCTCGTAGCTTAGGGCCTGTTTGTTTACCCCCATGGATTATATAATCTGGATTATCTTTGGAGGATTATATAATCTGGATTATATAATCTGGATTATATAATCTGGATTATATAATCTGAGTAGTCCTGTTTGTTTATCTAGATTATTTGAGTTGTTAATAGAATTCTTTTGTATGAGAAAGACAAGAATTCCCTCTATATTTGTACTAGGTCGAACCAGACAATGGCACCTGGAGCCTGGCGGCTAGGGTTAAGAGGAGTCGAGGAGGAATTATGCTGGATTTGCTGGTCGCTGGATGCCGGATAGGCGCAAAAACGATTCGGTGGATTATAATGGCATTGGTGGGTAATTTCTAGGAAACTTGAAAGGGTAGTGGGGAAGTGGGAAAAAAATAATCTGAAATAAGCACCTCCTCACTTGCTTATGGATTATCATAATCCAAGGGGTTAGATTATATAATCTGGGCAAATAAGCTGGACTGTTTGTTTGCCTCTTAGGATTATTTAATCAAGATTATATAATCTGGGGGTAAACAAACAGGCCCTTAGTCGATCGAAACGATGATAGAAAATTTAGACTCTGAAAAGTAAAAGAACTCATCAAATTAAAAAAATGATCTAAGCGCTCGTATTAATTGAAGCTCCGTTTGGATAACTGTACGTTTGACTTTAATCTGTACTGATTTATTTTTGTCTATGCATTATAGCTGCAGCAATCCAAATAGCCGATTTTAATCCGAAGCGAATGTTTGGAATTTGATATTACATATTTTTCAAAATTTAGATATAAACTTATCTTAAATTCAAAGAATAAGAAATAAAAATGATTTTATATATCACTAGGTTATTTGGTTAAATTCAGGATGAATTTCAATGTGTCCATCGCACTCCAACTGCCTTTACACAATGCTCATAATCCCCTTCCAGTTACCTCGTTGATCCGGAGAGCATTTTTTCATGGCAAATATGAGAAGCACCATTCTGCTCACATTTATTAACTTGTACGGCATTCACCTTGTTTACTGGCCGGGATTCAACGCCCCCGTTTGTTTCGGTTTTTTAGAGCTTCTGGCCACCAAAAGCTGTTGCGAACTGTCAAACGCCTAGCTTTTCAATCAGCTTTTACAAAATTCGTTTGGGTAAAACCCATTCAAAATCAACATAAACATAAAATCGGTTGACTCGTTGCAATAGTAGGAATCCGTCACTTTCTAGATCCTGAGCCCTATGGACAACTTTATCTTCCTCCGCACGTAATCCTAATGATACTCAGATTTTCTACGCAGCCAGATTCTCTACACAGCCAGATTCTTAGAAAAGCTGGTCAGAAAAAAGTTGAACCAAACAGGCCCAACAGCAGGCCGCGCTTGTTACAAAATTAACAGGGTAGTTAGAAAATTAATAGGATCTAAGATTAATTTGATAATACAACATAAAACGTAAAATCCAGATCTATTAGTATAACGCTAGTACAAAACAGATCTGGAAAATTCCATAAGAATTAACGTACAAAAGGTAAACAAACAATAGATTTATCTAAAAGATGTGCATCACGATGAACAGAAAATACAGATCTAGTTGCAGTGCTTTCAACAAGTGACAACTAGCAACACGAGTGGGCGTGCGAGGAGCACTTCCCAGAAATATTATTCGCTGGCACTCGTGTAGGTTGTCAGATCGCTAGCTTAGGTTCAGAGACATCGCTCTCCCTTGATCTGCTACAAAACAGACGCACGATAGAGCAGAGAAGCGGCGACACGAAGAGTTGATAAGAAGATGATGAGTCAGTTGTTTTTCCTTTGTGCCTTGCGACTGAAGGACGTCCCCTTTATAGAGGGTCGCTATAATTTGACGGATTTAATCTGCTAAATTCTCGGAACTGCCTCCTTGAACTTCACTACGTGCAACCGCTCGGAGATCTCGCACGTAACGTGTGCGTCCATCGCTCCTAGCTGACGTGAGAGTCTACGTATGGTATTCGATGACCAAATAAATAAAAGGCAACAATAAACTGCTATTTAGAACACATCACGACACGATCGCGCATCGTCGCAAGTCACACGTTAATTTCGCAAAAAACCTGAAACACGAGCGAGCACGCGGTTGTGGTCAGTTCATAGCAGCCTCCATAGCCCTTTATGTGTCACATGTGAAGAGAAGTGCATACCCTCACTTATAGATTGGTTATCTCCTACCTAGATAAGCAATATGGGACTAAAGCCCCTCATGCCATCCCTCACACCACATTGACTTACTTATTTGAATTGGGTCACCCACAAGTGGGCTATATAGGCCAAATTCTAACAATCCCCACTAAAGCCAAGGTCTCCAATTGACTCAATTTCTACGCTTTCTTAGACCAGCATTACAGTGCAGACTCATTACAGGTCGAGCTACACCTTGCATTACATGATTCACCTCATCACGACTTTGGAATGGACAAAGCCTTGAATTACTAGTCTTGTGTAAGTAGGTTTCACCTATAGCCATCGTCGATACTAGGTCATCTAAAGCCATGCCTATAATTGGAGCGTTACGGTCATGCTTATGTGTCTTTTAGTGAGTTTATTTGAGAGTACCAACATCTCATAGACCGCGACCTCACAGTCAAACTCACATAGGTGTATTCTTACAAGTATATCTTGCAGAACAGTTCCTTGACTTTTACAGGCCTCAGAATATATTAAGCAAAAGTCAACCTCCCTTGCAGTACCGAGAGTATGTATCTTTAATCGGGAAACGGGTAAAATGATGTACTCCCATGTTATACGAAACAATCTATTCTTCCCAACATCTAATTCACAGGATCTCCAATCACATAGATTAAGTTTCCACTGTATGATACATCATGTGGGCTTTAATCCCATTTCCCTTGATTCCTCATCAATCACAACACATGCTAACCCCTTTGTAAAAGGGTTCACCAAGTTTCGAGCAGTATTAATATACTCTACGACGATCTCTCTAGTATTTCTCAAATGCCTTACTATCACACCCGGTTTTAGAAGGCAAACCGAATGTGAACCATGTACGTGCCAGGATCAGAACTCACGTACACAATGATTACATAAATGACTCATCATAGCACAATTCTTTGAATAACAATAAAGATTAAGTAATAATATTATAGACTAGATCCATGTACATAATATAAATAAAAGTGCAGGGGAGGGTTGGGTCCCGCCTCACAACGAGCCCGGATAGATAGTAGATAGCAGTCCGGATAGTGATAAAATCTAAAATAATCTTCTTCTTGATTGAAAGAAAGCCTGTGCCAGAAATAGAGAGAGTTCTGCTCTTGGTTGAACTAAACCTCCACAATGCTTCCTAAGCTCACAAACCAGCACAACAATCGGCCCGCAAACCAATCAAAGTAGATCGGCGTATGAGGGATGCCGGAAGGAAGTCTTCAGATAGTTCATTCAGTCTCCAATCTAGGACAAATCGAGTTCTGGTTCTGATCTAGCTCGTACACTACGTCAACTAAAGCAGTTGGGGCATCGGTGAATCAAATCTCTTGTCTTCAAATGATTTTCTCTCCCGGGCTAGCTACCGAGCACTTTGAGTAAGTGAGTCTAGTGACTCAATTCTAGATGAATACCTTAACTGGTGGATCTGTTTCCATCTCTGAGGCTTATGTGGGAGTAACCATTTCTGTTTGTGAGCTTAGCTTTCCGTCGAGATGCGTGAGAATAGTTGACAATTGCTTTTTCCTCTACCGGCACTATTATCGATTAGGTTGTCTCTGTTTGTGTGTCTAAGGAAAGGAAGAAAAAGATCCAATAAGTTCGATGGGTATTGGTCATAGGTTTGAAAGAGTGTTTCATAGCTAAGGTATCTTCTGGATATATATGTGCGAGATCCAATAGGGTCATAACCCAGTGCTTTAGCAGACTCTAGTGCCAAATCGTTTCTCAAATCATAGAGAATTGATAGAGCTAACCATATGAAATGCATCGATTTCACTATCTACAGAGAATTTTCTTAGTATTTAGGTATTTAGATTCGAAATATCAAAGGGGAAGAACTTAAAAAATTGTAAAATAAAGATAGGGTTTGGGTTGCGCTATATCTATCAAAGAGTATACAATAATGATGGATTTGGTGAATCAAATCCACGGTTTAATAATGAACCATGTTAACTTACCATAATAGAAACGTAGCCAACATAAATAAACCCACCACATGCAACTGACTAGGGGAGGTCGCTAGCTTAATCCTCGAACTCGCTGAAGTCCTGGAACTCCAGGAGATCCGCTTCAACGCTTTCTTCTTCTTCTTTACTTGTGCATAGGTTGCACCAAATGCAACCTGGAGTTTTGTGAAAAGCAAGGGTGAGGACACATCAACGTACTCAGCAAATGTCCCGTTTGGCTGAGGTGGACTAGCTTTATGTGGAGTTAGGCTCAAAGCAGGTTGCTTTTACTTAGTCAAGTTTTATTCATCTATATAAGCCAAGTTTTAGCAATAACCAACCCATGAATCATTTCCTCATCGAGGAACATATCATCATCATCGTAACCAAAACCTTAAATAGAACCATAGCATCTCGAACCATCAGTAACTCTAATCAAATGAGCTCCTAAGGCCTCTCATAGCCATGAGCACGGCTGATATATCATTTTCATTCCTCTACAGAGGTCGCACACTTTACCCATGAGCCATGATTTCCTTTCTACCAGAGGATCGCAACTCCCCATTGATCACTTCCAAGGTAAACTGGCAGGGTCTCACTACGTAGCTTTTACAAAGATTCCCCAGAGGTCATAGCCGACCGTTAGGTTTCTCCAGTTTGATAAACACAGTACATCCCACAGGAAGAGTGACTAACAACATTACCCAGCCTTGGCAAAGCAAGTACTGTGCCCGGACCCATTAACGACACGACGACGAAGCAAACTACACCTCAAGTTCCTCTAATTAATCAGCTAAGGGCGTCCCATACCACCCTCATGCTTGCACTGTTTTCACAGGTGGTCATCCAACGAACAGGTCCTTACGGCGAAGTACTCGGGAAACAGCCCGAGCCTCCTTTAGTCAAGATCATAATCATAATTAGAATGTAAAGCATCGTATCATAATTGTATCTCATCATAACCCGAAAGATAATCAAGGACAAGGTAAATAGAAAGCTAGTCAATCCTTAGGTTTAAATTATGTAATGCGGGGAAATGAATTATCATGTGAATATGACAGAAGTAGGATAGAGGACACTTGCCTTCACCAAACAGATACTCAGGATCTTCACCTTGTAGAACTCGAAGAGCTTGATCTCGGGATCACCAAATCTTGATCGTCGATTCCTCGAAGCTCGGGAATAGATCGCGATCTATTCGCGATATGCGCGAAGGCGAACAGGCACAAGCAAACCAGCATATATATGCATAAGAACGTTACACCATACATAGGAAACCATTATAAAACATGCAATACGAAATATAGCTCGCTTCTACGGCCACGCGAGGAAAAAACGCAATAGTCGGAGCTACAGTTGAGAAGTTCACTACCGGAATCCGAGGCTTTGCCGAGTGTCGGCTTCTTTGCCGAGTGCCTTTTGTCGGGCACTCGGCAAAGAAGGCTTTGCCGAGTGCCGCACTCGGCAGCGTTCGGCTCTCGGTAACGAGCCTCTTTACCGAGCGCAGGACACTCGGCACAAGACAACACTCGGCAAAGACATGTTTGCCGACACTCGGCAAAGGAGGCACTCGGCAAAGGGCCGTCAGTCTATGCCGAGAGCTGAGGATTGGCACTCGGCAAAGAGGCTTCTTTGCCGAGTGCCATATAATTGGCACTCAGCAAATAACTCTTTGCCGAGTGTCTTCACTAGACACTCGGCAAAGTATTTTTTTATTTTTTTGATTTTGTCTCCCAAACTTTTTGTGGTGTGTTCCTACACTATGTAGACCTACATGTATCATTTGTGGACAATTATAACAGAATTTTCAATCGTTAGTAGATTTAGTTCATTTATTTGAATTTCTTTGGAAATTTCATATTTGAACTGCAGGTCACTCGAAACTTGAAAAACCGTGCATGCAAAAATGATATTCATGTTACTTAGCATAAGTTACGACCGATTCCAGGAGCGGACCGGAAACTTCGAGCAACATGCTCAGTAAACATGGCCGTGAACTTGCCATCCAGGTGTTTTAAAATTGTATAAAACACAAACAAACTCAGAAAATCATGAAACGTGTCCATGTGCCATGATATCATATGTAGAGACTGTGATAAAAATTTGAAAAAATTTCGAGAAAGCTGTGACCCACTATGTGTAGAAACCTAAGAGATCCACATTGAAACTCCATGATTTCATGTGTAGTTCTCTTAGGTTTCTACACATACTATCTCACAACTTTCTCCAAACATTCTAAATTTTTTATCATAGCCTCTACATATGATATCATGGCACGTGGACACGTTTCATGATTTTCTGAGTTTGTTTGTGTTTTATACAATTTTAAAACACCTGGATGGCAAGTTCACGACCATGTTTACTGAGCATGTTGCTCGAAGTTTCCGGTCCGCTCCTGGAATCGGTCGTAACTTATGCTAAGTAACATGAATATCATTTTTGCATGCACGGTTTTTCAAGTTTCGAGTGATCTGCAGTTCAAATATGAAATTTCCGAAGAAATTCAAATAAATGAACTAAATCTACTAACGATTGAAAACTCTGTTATAATTGTCCATAAATGATACATGTAGGTCTACATAGTGTAGGAACATACCACAAAAAGTTTGGGAGACAAAATTAAAAAAATAAAAAAATACTTTGTCGAGTGTCTAGAGAAGACACTCGACAAAGAGTTATTTGCCGAGTGCTAGCTGTTAGACACTCGGCAAAGAGGTATTAAAGAATCTTTGCCGAGTGCCCTGTTGCGGCACTCGGCAAAGAACACTTTGCTGAGTGCCACCGATCTGGCACTCGGCAAAGAATATTTTACAATTTTAAAAAAATCTTTGCCGAGTGCCAGATCGCTGGCACTCGGCAAAGAAGGAAAATAACTATCCGACCGTTCTTCTTTCTCCTTTCTCTTCTCTCACGCTCTCTTCCTTCCTTCTCTGCTCGCGCCGCCGCGCCTGCTGTCGCCGCCGCGCCTCTCTGCCCGCCGCCGCGCCTTTGTGCCCGCCGCCCCGCTGTCTGCCCGCCGCCGCGGCCTCCCCACGCCGGCCCCTTGCCGCGGCCGTGCGCCCGGAGCACGCCGCACCCCCCACACTCAGGCGCCCGCCCGCCTGCTCGCCGCGGCGGCCACTCGCCGCGCCGTCTGCCCGCCCCCTCCCCGCGGCCGTGCCCGCTGCACCCGCTCGCTCGTCGCGCCGCCGCCTCGCCGCCCGCCACCGAAGGTATAAATTATGTGTGTTTATATTATTTATATGCGTGTTTATATGTGTGTTTATATGGGTGTTCATGAATTTATGCATGTTTATATGTTGCGTGTTTATTAGTTAATAAACAATATTATTTATATGCATGTTTAACTGTTTTGGTCATTTGTTGATAATGAACTGGTATTAGTTAATAAACAATATTATTTACCATGATTTAATTTGAACAAACACATGTTTATATTAATGTAATCAAAGTAGACATGTTTATATTAATGTAATCAAAGTAGACACAATCACATTTTTAATGAGAAGGAGAATGAGGGTATTTGTGCGTAGGTTGAATGTCCTTATCATTTTATGCATGGATTTCCGGCTATCGTGTCGTTGAATTATTAGTGGAAGACAGCCATCGTGCTGATACTTTTATTTGCAGGATATCGAAACCTCCCCGTGCAGGGGAGGTGCTGCCGAAATTTTCTGTTGCTAGGCTTCTGTTAGAGGATGGAGGATAATGTGAAGGATAATGTGAAGGCAAGAGTGGATCTGGCAGCGTTATGTGATAGACCAAAACTAGAGATGAAGCCGCCAAGTGGCGGAAAGACGTGGAGAAGGCCTAAGGCCGATTTCATCCTAAGCAGGGCCCAGAGGAAGGAAGTACTTCAGTGGATCAAGATGTTGATGTTCCCTGATGGGTATGCAGCTAACCTGAGTAGGGGGGGGTGAACTTATCTACTATGCGAGTCTTAGGGATGAAGAGTCATGACTTCCACATATGGATTGAACGAATTCTTCCTGCGATGGTTCGAGGCTATATCCCTGAGCATGTTTGGCTAGCGCTTTCAGAGTTGAGCTATTTCTTCCGTCAGCTTTGTGCAAAAGAGTTATCTCAGACCGTGGTTGCAGACTTGGAAAGTTTGGCACCCGTGTTACTGTGTAAGCTTGAGAAGATATTTCCACCCGGCTTCTTCAATCCAATGCAGCATTTGATTCTTCATCTCCCCTACGAGGCACGAATGGGGGGGGCCCGTGCAGGGACGTTGGTGCTATCCAATCGAGAGATGTCTAAAGACTATTCGAAAGAAATGTAGAAATAAATGCAAAATCGAGGCTTCCATTGCAGAGGCATACATTCTAGAGGAGGTCTCAAACTTCACAACAACTTATTATGGTGACAAACTGCCGAGCGTGCATAATCCACCCCCTCGTTACAATGATGGCGACAATGAATCGAACCTTAGCATATTTCGAGGCCAACTCGGAAGCGCAAGTGGTTTAGATATTGTTTCTAACTATCTCGTTGGTTTTCTTGCAGTCGGCGTCACATGGTGGCCGGCCTTGCTCCACCTTCTCGGCCTATGCTATGGCCCATAAGGGCAAGGCGACGTCAGACGACACCTACAACCCGGATGACGGGCCCGAGGCCTACACCAACCCCGCCGTCTACAACCGCCTTCATGACTACACCGCCATGGCGCAGGAGGTCCATGGCCCAGACTATGATCCAAGCACCGAGCTGATCGACCCCGATGTGCTCATGAGGGTCGGAGGAGGCAAGAGACATGGGCGGTACTGGATTGCCGACGGGGCAATCGACTCGTCCTCCACTCCCACTCTGTCTCAGGTGAGAGCAAGGAGCACGGGCTCGAGTCCAGCCATACGACCTCGGCATGACAACTCACAGCTTCGCATACAACAACTCGAGGTTAGTGCTTCTGTAACTCGTCCTTCCTTGAGTTATATACCTTCTCTTTGAGTTACTATAACGTTGGCTTGTAATATTATAGACCCAACTAGAAGAAGAGAGGAGGGAACGTCAAGAGATGGAGGCGAGGATAATGGCGGAGCGGGCGACGACTGATCAGAGGATGGCGGAGATGTTCCAGTACATGTAGAGCCTTGGCGCCGCACAGGGCATCGCTCCGCCACCTCCATTGTTCCCTCCAGTTGACCCTGCTCTCTTCCATACTCCTGTGAGTATCAAAATTGTAGTTAGATGTTGGTAATGCATCTGGTATAACACATACAATCTCTTCTCTATGCAGGGACAATCTGCGGCCGCATCCAACAACCCTCCTGAAGGGTTCAGCCCAACGCAGCACCAGACCAACCGCCCACCTCTATGAGTTTGTGTTGAATACTTATGTCTGTGTGTTTGAAGACATTAAAACTTGTGTTAGTCACTTATGTTTGTGTTGGATACTTATGTCAAAGATTGAGACGTATGAGACATGTTTGTGTTGGGATTGAAATGTTGAACACTTATGTTTGTGATGTATATTTATGTTTGTGTTGGCTATTTATGTTTGTGATGATATCTGTGATGTATATATGTGATATCTTTTATTTGTGTGGATGGAATAGGGAAAACAAAAAAAAAGGTGCCTACTGGCCACTTCGCCGAGTGTTACACTCGGCAAAGCAGCTCTTTGCCGAGTGTCAGGGTCATAACACTCGACAAAGAACCAAGACCTGGGCACCGACATAGGTTCTTTGCCGAGTGTAATGTCCTCGACCCTCGGCAAAGAAGCACGCTTTGCCGAGTGCCGGACCTAGCACTCAGCAAAGAACCTAACATGTGGACCCTCTCTGACGGGTTCTTTGCCGAGTGTCCCAGGTGGCACTTGGCAAAGATGGATCCTTTGCCGAGTGTTGCCGGGTAGACACTCGGCAAAGATGGATCCTTTGCCGAGTGTCACCAGGGACACTCGGCAAAGCCGCCGTCTCCGTCACCGGCGCCATAACGGCTGCTTTTCTTTGCCGAGTGCTCTCTGGCACTCGACAAACCTCTTTGTCGAGTGCCCGAGAAAAAGCACTCGGCAAAGAAGTCTTTGCCGATGCACTGTGTGCCGAGCCTTCTTTGCCGAGTGTGACACTCGGCAAACCCTTTGCCAAGTGTTTTAGCGGCTTTGCCGAGTGCTTCGGGCACTCGGCAAAGCCTGCGAATCCGGTAGTGGTTATTGTGTTTATGCTACATGAGTATTAATTAGAACATTCTATCGACATAATTATATTAACTGGCCTTTATCAAATGTAAATTAAAACTACTATTTAGTTTTGAAGTGGACGACTAAACGAATATTTAATTAAGTGATATGAGTGATTATAAGCGACTGGACAGTGCGACGACAGCGAGCGCAACACGTGGAACAACACGTTGACAGCGTGACAACGCGTGCGAATAACACGCGGACAACTCTCAAAACAACGCGTGACAACACGTGAAACAGCGCGCGACCAGAGCGAACGACATGCGAACCAGCACGCAACCACGTGCGGAACAACACGCGCGACAGGCGAGAAATACTAAATACATGTTGCGTTACACTAAATAGGTATTAATTCAAGACATGTGAGTTGACATTGATAAAATTAACTTGTATTTATAGAAGCGCAAATTAAAACATGTATCACGATAAAATAATATTTATAACATATACACGACGTTATCAAGAAGCTAACACAATTGGAACAACACAAAATAAATATATAATACGAATGTTAGCGCAATTAATAAACCACAGATTTAATGTGATGTGGTGTAGTATTACCGGATGAGGGCTAGCCACATAGAGAGCTACGGATCGCGGCCACAAAAAATCAGCCGCAACTAAAGGCATGCGGAAAACTGCCACCTAGTCATGTGGGGACGGTTCCCTGATTATCGCATGCGACCAACAACAACAAATATAAAGATGCATTGCATACAGGTGGGGCCAGACAGTTTCGAGATTTTCTCCTTCCTTCTTTTCCAGGCTGCTCCATGGGACGATAGCACGTGACATTGGATAACAGGGAGACGACGCCGTGGATCATAGCCGGAGCGGGCACTGGGGAGCTACGACGTCGGCGGGGCTAGACGTCGGTTGGCGAAGCTGACCGGCGAGGACGTAACACCAACAGCTCGCTGAAACGTGGATGGCGGTGTGACCCAGTAAGGAGGGGTCGGGGCGGCGAAGAGCACGTGATGCAAGGCCATGGCGGTGGCGGCGCGACTGTGGGCTATAGGGGCTGGGCGTGAGGTTCTAACTAGAGCATGGTCGCGCGACGCACAAAGGAGGCGCGCGCGGGAGCACGGCTCACGGTCGTAGCCATGGCGGGCGGCGAGGCTACAACTCAGCACAACACGACCGGGAGAAGAGACGGCGAGCGCGCGACTAGGATGGGGTCATGGAGCGGCACGCGGCTGCTCGAGACAAGCGTGGCCAGAGCAATCGATGCATCACGTGGCAAGGTGAAAAGGGTACATGACCTTTACCTTGGAGTGAACTCAAACGGTGGCTCGGCGGGGCTCCTCCGCATGAGAGTTGGGGAGTATTCAGTGTTTAGGAATTTCATCCCCTTCTACAAGACAGGCTACGCCCCTTATATAATTCAGAACGTACATATACGCTTGGACCACACACAAGCCACACTGACACCCACTCGAGTCCCTAGACACGTGTATTGACCTGGCATACCCGTTGTCCGCGACCACCACATGTTTCTGCCTGTAGCTGATCTAACAACACAATAGTATTCACATCCTCACATTCCCCCTGCCTTAAAATTTGACTTGCCCTCAAGTCAATGCAGAATCTGAACACATCCTGGATCTTGATGCCATGAGTGAAGCAGCATGTGTTCCAAGGTCTTGAACTGTACCACCAGCAACTAGTTGCACAACCAAACGCTTAAGCTTTCTGCAAACACAACAAAAGGTGCATGCTCTGACAGCTTCAGCTATCTCAATAGCGACTCCTTCCTGTGCCCCCACTATGCTGGCACCAAGGTGAGATGTGACAAAAACATTCTCATGCAGCCCCAACTTGTTATCAGGCACTGGAGGTTCTTTAGTGAATACGTCAAGAGCAGTATGTGCTACTATTCCTGAATCAAGAGGCCTGACCAGAGCATCTTCATCAATTACACCACCACACGCAACATTTATAATGCGAACACCCTTATTCATCTTAGCAAAGGCCTCATCGTTGAGCATCTTGTTTATTGCAGGTGTAAGAAGCATGTGCAATGAGATGAAGTCAATAGTTGTCATGGCTTCCTCCATGCTAACTATCTCAACTCCCATTGCACGATCCCGATCAATAGAAGCATATGGATCATATCCAGTCAGCTCCAAGGCACCCTCTTCTGATATAATCCCCCACAAAAATCCTCTTCTTAGAATCAGTAGCTTGTGTTGTTGCACGGTGTCCCAGAGATGCAGTGTAGTAGCTATATTAGCACCTATCCATGCAACTGTAGACAAGGTTATCATCAATTGTTTAGAGTACTTGACAACCAGTTCAGAGACTTCATTCTCACTTAGCATATTCTAGACTTCTTCGATAGCTTGGAGCTACAATGTACTTGGGCACTTGTGACCATGAACCCACTTCGAAAGGCAGAGGGCTTGCCTCGTTGCGGTACTGTTTGTCAACGACGGGAGGAAGAGTCGCAGACTTTGAATTGGATGACCCCACAACCTCAGTTTGCGGTGGGTAGTACGTCCACTTGGAGTCGATCACATTGAAGTGCTTGTCGATCTCGACAAGGATGGCACGAGTCTGGTGCTCCAGTGCCAAAGTCGAAGTCGTAGCGAATGTGTTCGAGCAGCCGTCCAAGCCTGGGTAGACATTCGGTCGAGCAACTTGAGCGCGGACACCAGAGACTCGCTTGCAACGTTACCCCTCCGCACGGAGCAGGTGCCAAACGATGCGGTCCCCGTGGAAATCGTGGAAGTCATGGCACCGGATGATGCATTGGCATGTGCTGTGGGGAGGTCCATGTCGGCCACCGGTGCAGTTTTCCCGCCTTGGTTCCCCTCCTGGCAGATGCCCTCGAGCGACACCAACAATCGGTCGTCGGGCACGGGGGCCTTGACGTCGACCTCGTGGATGTCCAATCTGTCATCGTCGTCTGATGCAGTGAGGTGTGCCTTGACTTCCTGGTAAAAGAACTAGGCACCGACGTCATGGACGAACGGGGTGAGGGAGGCAGAGTGGCCATTGATGGAGGGCGACCCGCCTTTGGTGAGGTTGACATCGAGCGACGTGTCAGAGTTGATGGAGATGAGGCAGCTCTCGGGCATGGGCGTGTCAGCGAGCTCAATGTCAGCGAGCGCATTGACGGGGCCGGCGACCAAGTCGTCGTTGTCGGAGGAGTGCAACACCCATAATCTGGAGTCCCACTTGTTGTCGAAGGCTTGGAATCGCTTGTCCAACTCAGCGAGGAGCAAGCGAGTCTGATTTTCCAAAGCCAGGGTGAGTGAGGAATCCGATGAAGAGGAAGATGCCATGACCAATGCCGAGGATCGACCCTCTGATACCTATTGTTAGCTACTGCTAAGGAGTGGAAGGAGGAGAAGGTAGGAATAGAGACACATATGAGAGTTGAGGAAGGGTTCTTCATATAGATGGTATTCAGTGTTTAGGAATTTCATCCCCTTCTACAAGACAGACTACGTCCCTTATATAATTCAGAACGCACATACACGCTTGGACCACATAGAAGCCACACTGACACCTACTCGAGTCCCTGGACACAGGTATTGATCCGGCGCACCTATTGTCCATGACCACCACATGTTTATGCCTGTAGCTGATCTAGCAAAACACAATAGTACTCACATCCTCATAGTTCTAATCAGAGCATGGTCGCGTGGCGCACAAAGGAGGCGCGCGCGGGAGCACGGCTCATGGTCGTAGCCATGGCAGGCGGCGAGGCTATAGCTCAGCACAACACGAGAATAGACAGCAAGCGCGCGACCGGGATGGGGGCATGGAGCGACACGCGGCTTCTGGAGACGAGCGCGGCCAGAGCAATCGATGCATCATGCGGCAAGGTGAAAAGGGTACATGACCTTTACCTTGGAGTGAACTCGAATGATAGTGACTCAGTGGGGCTCCTCCTCATGATGATGAGCGTGGCGTCGCTGTCTTCACATGGTGATGGCGGTGATGGCCGTGGCGAGGTGCAACCTGGTGACGTTTTCTCACAATGGCAAGCACGCCTCCGAACATGGCGCAACAGTGTGGGTAGGGCATGAGTGGTGAGCGTGGTACGGGTTGAAGGAGGGGTTCAAGCGGGTGCTGGGGACTCATAAGCAGGCAACGGATGTGGGTAGTTGCTGGGATCACGCGTCGTGGCCAGCTCAAGCTTTCGGGAGGTTTCCACGAGAGGGATGACAAGTGGGTCCCGCAACATGGTGTGATGGCTGGGCAGGAAAGGCTACTGGGAGACCAATAACTAGGGCCCACGACACAGCAGCTAGGAGCTTCCCGTGCACGTGCTTGCATGTGCTGGCTGGGCGGATCGAGATCCTCTGACGTGGGGAGAGGGCACTGCCGCGTGGCCCCCGCGTGCGTCAGGGCCCGCGTGCAGTGACCCTACTGCCCCCTGCAGTACGTCAGAGGAACTCGTTCCGGCTGGGCTGGGTCGTTGCTCCGGACGGGTGGGAAAAAGATTGATTTTTTTCTATATATGTACAGATGTATATTTATGAATATATTTTTTATATTAAATCATGTCCATTTATTCCAAATTCAATATTTTCTTTTTTGAACGTGAACATTGTTGAGCACTAAAAGTGGCGGACGGTCCGGCTCTAGGGCCCGGACGGTCCGTGGCCCCGCGATCGGATCAACTCAGGTGATTATCCTTATCTCGTGCGTGGTTATCCATCTAATCACGTGGGAGTTGTTGGCTATCTCCTAGGAACAGGTCCAGACCTCCTCCCCTATAAATGTAAAGGGGTACAACCGATTGAGAACCCCCGAACACATTTCAATCGAATCTATGTACTTTATTTACCTTTCCTGCCCTAGGAGTAGATGTAGCATAGTTCTAGTTGTAGTCTTCCGCATATCCACCTCCACCCATATTCGACTCTACGTCGTCTAGATCCGTCTTAGATGGCCTGCTGACCCCAAGGCGACCCTAGGATCTTATCCCTTCCTGGGGCAAGATCTAGTTGTCCACCCAAGGCCTCTTCCTTGAATTGATCTCTTAATTCCTAGATGGCTCCATGTCATCTGGGGATGCACCGGGTGACCTGTCGACCCAGGGCGCCCTAAGATCTCTTCCCCTAGGGGCGAGATCTAGGTTCCAGCGAGGATAAGGAAGACGACCCTGCGCCATCGAGGACCATCCGGCCCTATGGGCGGACCGTCTGTTGCAAAGCAGGGAAGGGCGTCGCTCCTGTGCCTAGGTCACGAACCATCCGGCCCAGAGCCACGGACTGTCCGTGCCGCCGTAGAGAGCATCGCCAGGCGGTACACCCTGAGTGATTGGCGCTGCCGAGATCGGCGCCAACACACTTTTTGGCGACTTTGCTGGGGACAAGGTTGCAGATCCACAAAACAGGTTTATATGTCCGATTCTAAAGATCTCAACAGTGCTTCTCCAAACAACGACACAAGGCAGACTAATTTGTCGGCCGCTGAGCATAAAAGATTAGAAGATGACATGAATAAAATAGACAAGGAGGTCCAACGACAACAAGATCAGGTGCTCAAGGTGGCGAAGAAATGGTTCCTCTCGCACTTCAGGGTAAATTGCCACTAGTGGGTCGTTCGAGAGAGGGAAATAAATCTCGATTACATGTCAGTCGTGCTACAACAGCTCCCCACGATAGGTGATGCCAGGTCAGCCGATGATATTCCATCTATTAAAATTTCTTTTGATAATCGGATTAAAAGTATCACAGAGGATATAGAGAAGATGACACATGCATTAGAAAAAACTCACATGCCTAATTTTTTATCACATAAATTAGGCACCAAAACAATTGCGCCAAACACATCGGCAACAAATGAGTTTCCCTAGCTATATTCTGGTATGTCGATGGACTCATATCTAGGACAACCATCACCGCCATCTCCGCTAAATGGTAGGTCAACTCTGAGCATGGCCAGACCGTCCGCCAACGATCTTGGACCGTTTGGCCCTCCGTCAGACCGTCCGGCACCCTACACTGGACAGTCTGGAGTCACACATATCCCACCACAAGGGTCACATGCATTGCCTGACGCGGCCGGACAGTCCGAGAATAGTACCGGATCGTCCAGTCCACTCGCGGACCGTCCGACTGCACAGGTTGGACCGTCCGGAGCACCTGAAATCACATGTGATCCTCCTAGTGCGGAAGGCCGGTATAAAGTTAGCCGGCCACCCAATCCCCAAGAGCCAAAAAAATTCACCTGTCGCTAAGCTTGTTTGGCCCGCTAAGGCCAAATCTTCTGTTTGCTCTCACCCGCACTCGACACAAAAGGAGAAAGTTAAGTTCACATTTAATATTGCTAAGTGTGATAAAATATTTGATGAGTTACTTAAGCATGGTAATATTAAATTGTCACATATAATTCCTCCGGTTGAAGAATTGAAAGGGCATATATATTGTAAATGGCATGGCTCCTTTCTTCATAACACCAATGATTGTGCTGTCTTCCGTCGACAAATAGAATTAGCTATAAACGAAGGCCGGTTGAGATTTCAAAAGGAGGTGAAGATTGACAGGCCACCTGTCCCTGTCACCACATTAGAGCCAATGAGCAAAAAGTCATAGTTTGGCCATGTGCGACCGATAAAAGCAAAGATAAAAATGTCATCATTGGTGATACACGTACGCCAAATATATCACGCAGAGTGGTTACTCAGAAGGCTCTGGACAAAAGAAAGACCGGAGGCACCAAGGGGCAAGCATGATTAGACACCGATCACAGTCACCTATCCTACGTATGTCGAATGGTCCGGGTACTAAGGCCGGATAGTCCGAGACAGGAGTGGACAGTCCGGCTGTGAAGGCCGGACGGTCCGCAAATGACCAGAAGCAGTAGCAACCTCAGACTGTCGGACCACAACATTCCAAAACAAGTATTAGGAAGCAAAACACTTCCAAGACATATAGCCGACTCAGTAGAGTCGGCCCTACTTTTGATCAGCTGCTTGCTAAATATATGAAGAAGGTCGTTCCACACAACTAGCCAATAAAACAAACGAAGTCAAAAGGGCGATCTGTGCGAAAGCAAAAGCCAACTAAACCGGCCCAAAAGGTAGCACAACCAAGATCACCTAACCATCATCCTCCAGGGATGGCATGGTACTTCCCGGTCTATCCATCACCGATGTGTTGTCTTACTCATGTGTGGGGTGGTACGGCAATGAATCTGTATTACTGGCCTAATCCATTTGCTTTCTTAGGCTGGGGGGCACCACAAGTTCTTGCCTATTGACATGTCAATCAGGCAGTCATGGCCAAAGAGGATGCAATCCAAAACGGTCTCTATGCATCAAAGTTTTATCAAGTATTTATATTATCTGATCGCAAGAGCCGATGACTTGCATCGAGCTAAGTCCTTACTTCAGGAACAAAATAACTCATGAGGTCAATTGTTTCTGAAGTTTTTACTAGTGCTTTTGGTTTGCCAAGCTCCACCAAAAGGCAGGGGGCATGTGTTGAGCACCAAAAGAGGCGGATGGTTCGGCTCTAGGGCCCAGACGGTCCATGGCCCCGCGATCGGATCAACTCAGATGATTATCCTTATCTTGTGCGTGGTTATCCATCTAATCACGTGGGAGTTGTTGGCTATCTCCTAGGAACAGGTCTAGACCTCCTCCCCTATAAATATAAAGGGGTACGATCGATTGAGAACCCCCGAACACATTCCAATCGAATCTATCTACTTTATTTACCTTTCCTACCTTAGGAGTAGATGTAGCGTAGTTCTAGTTGTAGTCTTCCGCATATCCACCACCACCCCTATTCAACTCTATGTCGTCTAGATCCGTCTTAGGTGGCCTGCCGACCCCAAGACGACCCTAGGATCTTACCCCTTCCTGGGGGAAAGATCTAGTTGTCCACCCAAGGCCACTTCCTCGAATTGATCTCTGAATTCCTAGGCAACTCCACGTCGTCTAGGGATGCCCCGGGTGACCTATCGACCTAGGGCACCCTAAGATCTCTTCCCATAGGGGGCGAGATCTAGGTTCCAACGAGGAGGAGGAAGACGACCCTACGCCATCGCGGACCGTCCGACCCTGTGCGCGGAACGTCCGGTGCGAAGTAGGGAAGGCGTCGCTCCTACGCCTAGGTCACGGACCGTTCGCGCCGCCGTAGAGAGCTCCGCCAGGCGGTACACCCTGAGTGATTGGTGCTGCCCAGATCGGTGCCAACAAACATCACCAAGACTATTTTGGCAAAAAAAAGAAATTATGCTTGGGCATGAGATACAACTCATATATTCAAAATATAACATGTATAAAACTCACACCTTTTCTCAAATCATTTTGTAACAAGAATGTTAAGGAGTATAACGATGGATTGCGGCAAAGTTCTAAGGCTGGGTGGCCATATTAACATGTCTCTTGGCAGCAAAATCATATAATACATAAAATAACAGGCTGAGGGTTGGGTTTGAAAAACATAGGTAATTTATGCATCAAAGGAATCTAGTGAGCTTGCCGCTGCTTTAACCGATGAAAGGGTGAGAGCTCATTGGACTGGCTTCTGGCTCCACCGTCTGGCGTAGACTTGCAAAAAAGGCCTTCACGAGACGGCACGAATGGCCCGATAACTATGTAACATGAACAAGCAAACATACAAACTAGCAAGTATATCAACAAATGTTCAATATAGTGGTCAATAATGGTGATATATGGGTGGATAGAGTATTGAGCAAAATATGTGTCATGTGGTGTTGTGATATCATTGGTGGTGGAGTGGAGGTGCTTACCAGAAGGGTGGATTGGAGGCAAAGCGACACTAGATGTGTAGTCGGCAGAACGGGGTAACTGAGTGGGTACGGGCTTGCCTTGGCTCAAGGTTTTGAGGGTGTGGAGAGGGAGAGGGTATCTAGGTGTATTTATAGCTAGGTACATGTGGTTTAGTACGGTAGAGTTCACTGTTTACGATAATAGTGGCGAAGAAATTGTCTGACTCAGTTCGAATAGGGAAATTATATGCAAAATATGGGCCAAGAGTATTTTTGGAGTTTTCTGGAATATGAACCATGCTTAAGGTATGACATGGTTGGATAGGGAATATTTTGATAAGAATTAAGAAACAAGAATTATTGAAATCTGAGTTTGGATGGAGGAGTTTTGGATTTTATAATCATATGAATTAGAAAAGGAAAAGGGATATTCTTGGAATATTCCAAAATTCGAATATTTGTGTATTTTTGAGCGGAGTGCTAGAAATTAGTTTTGGGTTATTCATGAGCAGAGGTTTATGTTGGTGGCAACTGTTCCTACCTACTGCGTCACATGGGACAACAGTAAGGCGGGACCCAAATAGCTGGAATACTGTGATATTCTAGTCCAGGTGGGTTGTGGTATCTTGGGCCAGGTTTTATAGGATTTACGACGAATCCATACAAACATGGTTCGCCTTTCTTTTTGGAAGCCTGGTTTGAAAGAAACTCAGTTAAGTGTGCTCAACTTGGAGCAATCTGGGATGAGTGACCAAACGGAAAGTTCTTACTAGAAGGAAAATCGCAGTCATTGGAGTCCGTATGATTGAAATATTGGTCTGGCAAGTCTTAGGTGAGTTGAATAGCATGATGAATGAGCAATTGAATATTAGGCGATCAGATGAACGATGAATAGTAGGATAAACGATTCGATGAACGGTGAATAGTGAATATGAACAATCCGATGAACGGTGAATAGTCCATATGAACGAACGATGAACGATGAATAGTTCGTATGAATGAACGATCGAATGATCAGAAGAATGAACGATCAGAATTTTGGTAGCATAATGATAGAACAAATATTATTTGGACGAATGAATGAACGAACCATGAACGATCGGACGAACGAACAAACTATGAACAGTTGGACGTATGATCGAATGAACAACAGAACGATCCTTGTGCTTGTGTGGGAGGGGGAGTGGGAATGAGTTGCCATGACATGGCTTGGGATGGTATGAGGGGAAAAACTTGATCCTCTATTTATAGGCAAGGTGGGGGATTAGGGGGAGGAGGCAAGGATTAGTTGGAGATAAGCATGTTTTAGCCATGTATAAGTGAAATTAGCTTGTAGAGCTCACTGTATGACACCGGAGGCGTATGTATACGTATGAGCATGAGGAAAATTATTAAGAAAATATTTGTAGGGATTTTAAAAATGATTCTGAGGGTATTTCTGAGGAGAAAATTTTTTGGAGAAATATCGGTGGAATATTTAGGCAGTATTTCTAGAAAGGATTTGAGGGGGATCGCTCGAGAAATATTTGTAGGATATTTTGAAGAGGATTTTAGAGAAATATATACCACTATATTTTATTTGTTGAGATCAAGTTGCAAAAAACATTTTTAAACAAAATTTTAAAATTCATTTTGAATGTAGGACGAGTTCAAGAAATTTTCTGGATTTGAATTTTTGGGGTGCTACAGCAATAATGCAAGAGTTGGTGCGTTGGCCATCGAGACGATGCTACTCCACCTATTGTGAGGATTTATTATTGATTTAAATATTTTTATCTAGTTTCTAGTATGAGTCGAAACATATGTCTCCTTCATATTTTATGAAGGATGGTTACTCATTTGTGAGTGAAAACAATGGTTGTATGTTCTCTAAGAATGGTATGTTTGTGACTTTTGCATCCATTGTGAATGAGTTATTCATTGTAAATCTTGATGATGCACTTGTCTGTAATATAAGTGTTAAAAAGGCATGGACCTAATGATTTAAGTTCTACCTACATGTGGCATTGTCGTTTGGGTCATATAAGTGAGAAGTGCATGAAGACGCTTCACACTAATGGGCTTTTAACTTTGTTTCAATTTGAATCATACAAGACATGTGAAATATGCTTACTTGGCAAGATGACCAAGGCACCCTTCCCGGGTTTTGTGAAGAGGGCGGTAGATTTGTTTGAACTCGTACATACTGATGTGTGAAGACCAATGAGTATGATAACTAGGGGAGGATTCTAATACTTCATAACCTTCACTAATGATTTTAGTAGATATAGTTATGTCTACTTAATGAAACATAAGTTTGGATCTTTAGAAAAGTTCAAAGAATTTTAGAATGAAGTGGAAATCAGTGTGGCAAGAAAATTAAAGCCTTGTGATCTGATTGTGGAGGTGACTATCTGAGCCATGAGTTAAGCAATCATCTAAAGAGTTGTGGAATTGTTCCACATCATACGCCACCTGGAACGCCTTAGAGGAATGGAGTGCCTGGGTGATGTAATCGAACATTACTAGATATGGTTTGATCAATGAAGAGCCAGTTACACATAACTTTGTCATTTTAGGTTACGCTCTAGAAACAACGACTTTCACACTAAATAGGGTACCATCTAAGACCGTAGTTAAGACACCATATGAGATGTGGACTGGTAAGACTATTAGTTTGTCTTTTCTGAAAATTTGGGATTGTGAAGTTTATGTCAAATGACTTCGGTTGGATAAACTAACTCCTAAGTCAGATAAGTGTATATTCGTGGGATATCCAAGGGAAACTTTGGGACATTACTTCTACAAGCAATCAGAGGGCAAAGTGTTTGTTGCTCGAAAAGGTGTTTTCATAGAGAAAGAGTTTCTCAAAAGAGAGGAAAGTAAGCAAAATGTATATCTTGAAGAAGTTCAAGATGAGCCAATGGGACAAGATTTGACAAGTGCTGCTAATGTAGTAGAACAAGTTGAGATATCTGTGGCAAGAGAAGCACCACCACAACCACAAAGCTCAGCAAGGCTTCACGAGGCATGAGGAGAAGTGCTATTATTAGACAATGGGATAGTGTTTTTGTTAGACAACTACGAACCTGCAACATATGTGGAAGCAATAGTGGACCTAGATTCTGAGAAATGGCACATCACCATTTGATCTGGAATAGAATCCATGGGAGACAATCAATTTTGGAACTTGGTTGACCTGTCTGATGGTGTTAGACCCATAGAGTGCAAATGGATCTATAAGAAAAAGAAAGATATTGATGGAAATGTTCAAATCTATAAGGCTCAACTTGTTGCAAAAGGTTTTCGACAAGTTCGAGGAGTTGACTACGACATGACATTCTCACCGATAGCTATGCTTAAATCTATTCAGATCATTCTAGCTATAGCCGCATATTTTGATTATGATATTTGGCAGATGAATGTTGAAACAAATTTCCTAAATCGGAACCAAGATGAGGACATGTATATGATACAACCCAAAGGTTTTGTCGATTCAACCGATGTTGGAAAGATATGCAAACTTCAAAAATCCATTTATGGGTTGAAGTAAGCATCTTAGAGTTGGAAAATTTGTTTTTTTATGAAGTAGTCAAAGGGTTTGGTTTCCATTAGTGTTGGGGCCATGCTTCGTTGCGCCGAAGGTCTTGTAAGAAGAAGCAGCTTCGGCTGAAGTTGTCCCCAGGAGATGACCGAAGGTTCCTCTTCATGCAAGCTTCGGTACTACAAACCGACTTAGAGATAGAATGACCTTTCAATCCATAAAGGTCTGAGTCAATGTTGTAAACTTTTATGAGGGGCATGATTGTAATTCGTCACAGGCTGTGTCCTGTGTCTATAAATAGATGAACAGTACCCCCGTACTGTTCACGCTGACTTATACTCGCTCGTGCGTCACGCTTGTATTTTTGCCTTCTGTCAAGCCGAAGGTACAAATGTAATTTAACATTGTTTTTATTCTTCCATGATTATTTAATAAGAACATGTAATAATGCTATGTGATTATTCATGTTATTCTCTCATGTTTCATATGCTTCTCCTTTTATCAATATAAACTGCAATGCCGAAGGTATATCCTTCATAACCTTCGTCTGAAGATCGTTATACCCTAAGGGAAATAACGCTTCAAAGGACGAAGGGTATTTACCATTAACTTCTTTTTGTGTTGCCTTGTTCTTAATTCATAGCATTTGAGAACAAGTCCCCAACATTGGCGCCCACCTCCGGTGAACTCACTTCCACTTTTTTGAGCTGATGGCTTCGTTCAACAACCAAGCTGGAGCTGCCTCGGCTCCGAAGCTGTTGTTCCCGATAACAGGCGGTTCATGTTCAGAGCCAGCCAACAAGAAGCAGAAGAAGGAAGCGCAGAGAAGGGTACAACATGTTGGGGTGCAAGGACCCTTCATCAAGTCGAGATGGTCTCACATTCCTATTACCTTCTCCCAAGAGGACCTTCAACTCAAAGATTACCCACACAACGATGCCATGGTTATCTCTTGTGTTATCAAAGGATTTCTGGTTCACAATGTCTTGGTTGATACAGGCAGTGCAGCTGATATCATATTTGCTAAGGCCTTCAGGCAAATGCAAGAGCCAGAAGATAAGATTCATGATGCAACGCACCCTCTCTGTGGCTTCGGAGGAAGACAGATTGTAGTGCTGGGCAAGATCACCATGCCAGTGACCTTCGGGTTCATCAACAACACTAGAACTGAGCAAGTTGTGTTTGACATTGTTGACATGGAATACCCTTACAATGCAATTATTGGTCGTGGCACCCTTAATGCTTTCGAAGCAATCCTTCATCCTGCCTACCTTTGCATGAAAATACCTTCGGATCAAGGACCCATCGCTATTCATGGAAGTCAGGAAGCTGCCAGAAGGGCCAAAGGAAGTTGGACTGACTCCAAAGCAATCCATAACATAGATGGAGCTGAAGCTTGTGAACAGTACAAATTTAGAAGGGAGAAAGCAGCTTCAGCAGATCAGCCGAAGCCCATGCTCTTATGTGAGGACATAGCAGAGCAGAAGGTGCTGTTGGGCTCTCAATTATCCGAAGACCAGGAGAAAACCTTGATAAGGTTTTTGTTCAACAACAAAGATGTTTTTGCATGGTCAGCTAATGATCTCTGCGGAGTAAATCGGGATGTTATTGAACACTCGCTCAATGTTGACCCATCCTTCAGACCTAGAAAGCAGAGGCTTCGGAAAATGTCTGATGATAAGGCCGAAGGTGCTCGTAATGAAGTAAAAAGACTCCTCAGTGCAGGAGTTATCAGAGAAGTAAAATACCCAGAGTGGCTAGCTAACACTGTTATGGTAAAAAAGGCCAATGGCAAGTGGAGGATGTGTATCGATTTTACAGATCTCAACAAGGCTTGTCCGAAGGACGAATTCCCATTGCCAAGAATAGACTCTTTAGTTGATGCAGCAGCTTCTTCAGAGCTCATGAGTCTGCTAGACTGTTACTCAGGTTATCACCAAATCTGGATGAAGAAGGAAGATGAGCCGAAGACTAGCTTCATAACCCCAAGTGGCACATATTGCTATCTTCGGATGCCTGAGGGACTCAAAAATGCTGGAGGAAGTTTTAGCAGAATGACTGCGAAGGTCCTCCAGTCTCAGATAGGCAGAAATGTGCTAACTTATGTTGATGACAGCATTGTAAAAAGCACGAAACAGGAAAATCATATTGCTGATTTGCAGGAGACCTTCGCCAGTTTCAGACAAGCTGGCTTAAAGCTGAACCCAGAAAAATGTGTCTTCGGAGTAAAGAAGGGGAAATTTCTTGGATGCTTGGTTTCAACAAAGGGAATTGAAGCTAATCCAAGTAAAATTGAAGCTATACTTCGAATGGAGCCACCAACTACAAGAAAGGGGGCCCAAAGATTGACAGGGAGGCTGGCATCTCTCAATAGATTCATATCCAGATCAGCAGAAAGAAATTTACCATTCTTCGAAGTGCTGAAATCAGCCGAAGTCTTTCAATGGGGATCAAATCAACAAAAAGCCTTTGAAGAGCTGAAGCAGTATTTGATAGATCTAACAACATTAACTCCACCAACGCCAGGGGCTCCTTTGTTGTTATATGTGGCAGCTTCGCACTCAGCAGTAAGTGCAGCACTTGTCCAGGAGAAGCTTGATGGTCAAGTCAAGAAGCAGGTTCCAGTGTATTTTGTATCTGAAGTCCTTAGTGTATCAAAGAAAAACTATACGGAACTGGAGAAGGTATTATATGCCGTCTTAATGGCATCTAGGAAGCTTCGGCATTATTTTCAAGCATACAATATTGTTGTTCCTTCTTCGCAGCCGTTGAAGGATATTATGAGAAATAGAGAAGCTACTGGACGGATTGGAAAATGGGCTGCAGAGCTCAATGAATTTTGCATTGATTATGTGCATAGATCCTCGATCCAGTCTCAAGCGTTGGCAGATTTCATTGCCGATTGGACGCCAGGGGCTCAGGACGAAGAAACAAATAAAGATGCCGAAGTGTGGACAGTGTTTTGCGATGGGTCTTGGGGAACCTTCGGAGCAGGAGCAGCCGCTGTGTTAGTCTCACCATCCAAGGTTAAAACTTGTTATGCAGCAAGACTTGATTTCAGCTGTACAAACAATATTACTGAGTACGAAGCTCTGCTCCTGGGCCTTCGGAAATTAAAGGCAATGGGAATCAGAAGGGCGATTCTTAAAACTGATTCCCAGGTTGTTTCGGGTCATATCGACAAAAGTTGCAAGGCTAAAGATCCGAAGCTTGAAAAATATCTAGACACGGTCCGAAGAATCGAAGCTTCCTTCGAAGGATTTTCTGTCAAAAATATCCCTCGAGGACAAAATGAGCATGCTGATTTGTTAGCTAAGTCAGCAGCACAGGGGCTGCCGTTACCTTCGGATGTGTTCTTCGAAACAATAAAGGCACCTTCAGTAGAGCTCCTTGAAAGAGCAGTCCTCAACATATCTCCTGTTTATAGCGAAGATTGGAGAACTGAGATCATCTCTTACCTTCAGGGTAAGTTCCTTTCAGATGACGAAGCTTATAACAGGAGGATAGAGGCAAGAGCTCGTCCATATGTCATGATAGAAGGGGAGTTGTACAAACATGGAGTTTGCGCTCCACTACTTAAGTGTTTATCTAGAACCGAAGGTATAGAGTTGATGAAAGAAATACATGCAGGCCTGTGTGGATCTCACATTGGATCTAGGCCGTTACTTGGAAAAGTTTTCCGTCAAGGGTTTTATTGGCCGAAGGCAGCTTCGGATGCAGCGGAATTAGTTCAAAAGTGCGAAGGCTGTCAAAAATGTGCAAGAGATCAAAGACAGCCTTCGTCTTTAACACAGCTCATACAACCCATTTGGCCATTGCAAAGGTGGGGCCTTGACTTGTTAGGACCATTACCACCGGCACAAGGGAATTTAAGATATGTCATAGTGGCTGTGGAGTATTTTTCTAAATGGATTGAGGCAAAGCCATTGGCCACAATAACTTCGGCCACTGTCCAAAAGTTTTTCTGGCAGAATATTGTTTGTCGCTTCGGTGTACCGAAGGCCATCACTGTGGACAATGGAACACAATTCGACTCCGAAGCTTTCAGAAATTTCTGTGATCAAATTGGTACGAAGATCCATTTTGCATCAGTCAGGCATCCGGAGTCAAATGGGCTCGTTGAAAGAGCCAACGGCATTATAATGACAGGAATAATGAAGTTAATCTTCAACCAACCCAGGGGAAAGTGGCCAGATCAGTTAACCAAAGTGGTGTGGAGCCACAATACAACAACATCAAGGTCTACAGGCTTTACTCCATTCAAATTATTATTCGGTGACGAAGCAATAACTCTGGAAGAAGCTAAAACTGGATCAATAAGAGTAGTAGCTTCGGCAGAATCAGGTCCTGAAGATGCTTGTTTTGTGGAAAAAGATGCTTTAGAAGGGATCAGGCTTCAAGCTGTGGAGAATATCAATAAATACCAAGCTGAAACAGTCAAATGGCGAGATAGAAAAGTCCGGCTAAAAAATATTGAGCCGGGACACTTGGTGCTTCGGAGAGTGGCCAACCCAGACACAGTGGGCAAGTTACAGTTGAAATGGGAAGGACCTTTCTTAGTAGCATCTTCGTCAAGACCTGGTTCATACAGATTGAAGGACATGGACGGTAATGACATTCCAAGATCTTGGAATGCGGATGAGCTTCGGCGATATTATGTGTAACTTGATGTAACTTTTTTATGTTTTTCTTTTTCATGGCACCCTTTTCCTTTCTAAAGGGGGAGAAAGGTTTTTAATGGGGCCATCATATGTAATTTCTTTTTTAGTTCTATAAGAGAAAAATCCCCCAAGGAATGTAAATGTAAAAGCTGAGAACGCACCATCGAGTGCCGAAAGTAAAAGGCGAAGAAGCTCCAAAGACGTTCCTAAGGGAATGCAGAGCTTACAGCGAAAAGTCAACGCTGATTCCGCCGAAAGTAAAAGGCGAAGAAGCTCCAAAGACGTTCCTAAGGGAATGCAGAGCTTACAGCGAAAAGTCAACGCTGATTCCGCCGAAAGTAAAAGGCGAAGAAGCTCCAAAGTCGTTCCTAAGGGAATGCAGAGCTGATGTGTGATTGTTTCTAAGGAAATTATGGCTAAGCGTATGGCTTCGGATATGTGTTTCGGACAATCATTCACACATCACATCATAAGCATTTGCATTCATAAGCATTCATTCAGGCATATATAGGATAATCATCATCATGACATAAGTGGTTGTTTCGGCATAAAAGAAGAAGCGGTCTTTTATGCTTCGTTGTGTGCAAAAAAGAAAGGTTTCGGCAAAAAGAAGAAGCGGTCTTTTATGCTTCGTTGTGTGCAAAAAAGAAAGGTTTCGGCAAAAAGAAGAAGCGGTCTTTTATGCTTCGTTGTGTACGAAAAGAAGGGAAGGTGTTTTTTCGCCTTTGGCTCAAAATACTAATTTCGTCCACATCAAAGCGCCTCAATAGAAGGGTAAGAATATATTGCAAGGTATGAACAAAGTTCATTAAGAACAGTCTAGCTGTATTTACAAAAGTTATTACAAAAGTCTCTTAAAAGTTTTTTCTACAATGTACTCCTACTGATCTTCACCGGGCTTCAGCTTCGGCGGTATATTTTCTAAGCATCGCTATCAGCTTCGTCATCCTACATGAATCAAGGTATTGTAAGTAAAAATCAAGTTTGAAGGAGAAGGTAAGCACAAGGTATGATTTCTTACTGGTTCAAGATGACTTCGAGCTTCATCTCCAGCCTTCTCTCGCCCGCCTTTTGTCCATATCATTTTTATAAATCTGTTTGAAATGCTTCGGGCGAGGTCAGGAATATCGTCTAGAATTGATGGAGACAGAGTGAAATTGGGCCTGTTGACGATTTTTCCATGATCACAGCCGGCCTTCAGAAACGCTGCAGCAGTGCCCCGAGAAGCTACCCAGGCACAGAAGTCACCGTGCCCGGCTATGACTTCGTCAAGCTCATCAATTTCAGCTTCAATATGCTCGAAGGTTCTTGGCAAATTTTCAGCTGAAGGGGTGAACTTTCCACTGCTGGCTCCAACTGAATAAAAGATCTTTTTTAATTGTTGAATACAGTTGTTACTAAATTTCAAACATTTGTCTTGAAGGCTTGTCAACGATTTTTTCAAATCTGAGTTTTCTTGGACCTCGGCCTCAAATTTTGAATTAAGCTTTTGTTTCTCTTGTTCAAATTGTTTTGATAGGCAGAGAAGCTTCGAATTCAATTCTGCTACTTTAGCTTCAGTTTCTGCCAATAAGCCTTCAGTTGTTTGGAGTTCGAAGTCTTTCTTTTCAATAATAGCTGATTGCTCTTTTATTTTGCTCTCTAAATTTTCAACTATAACTTCGTGTTTCTTATCCTCTAGATCTTGCTGCATTTTCAAGGCTTTGCTCAGTAGCATGCTCTGCACATAAACAACCTTCGTCAGGAACATTTTCATTATTAAAAACAATAAAAGTCAGAGAAAAGTTGTTTACCTTGAAATTGGAGTAAAATAAACTACCAACGATATGTTGTCGTCGGTAGCGGCTGATATCCGTTTCCAGCTTCGGAAAACCGATACTCTTTGATAGAGTACCGATGACCTTAGCCCCAGTTTGATCCCGGATGCAGCCCAATTTCTCATCGTCAATACCTCCGAAAAGAAGAGCTCCTGGCTTATATCCGCAAGATTTGGCATATTCTTTAAGCTCTTCTATTTCGGCCTTCGACAGTTCTTGCCCGACTAAATTTTGAAATATGAAGGCTTCCTCCTCCGAAGTATCTTTGGCTATTTCCTTTCCCTTCCCAGGCACTGTGGCCATGGTTTCTTCGGCAACAGTGGTGGCTTCTTCTGCTGCCATGTCTAGCAGTATCTTGTCGATGTCTTCAATTGTAGTTTCTAAGTTCAAATCTTCGGCCGAAGCGGCTTCGGTAGCCGCGACCTCCGAAGGTGCGATTTCGACATTTGTTGTGCCCTCAACCGCTGGCGCTTTCCGAGTTGAAGCCCTCGGTGGCGTCTTGTCAATGACTTCGGTCACTGCAATAATTCTTTGTCTCTTCGTTTTGGTTATCTTCTTCGTTTTTTCAGGCTCCTCCACCTTTCGAAAAAGCTTCGTCAGTTGAGGCCCTAATGGACTTAGCTTCGCGGGCAGGGGTTCAGTCATTACCTTTAAAATTTCCTCCACGTCGCTGGTAGAGGGTGGTGCAGGAGTCCCCTCTTCATCGGATAATTTTCGCTTCGGAGATGATATTCTTCTCTTCTTTGGAATATTCTTCTCTTTTGGTGGTTCTTCCTCATCTTTGTTCAAAGTTTCGGCCACCCTTTTCCTTTTTTGGCCCTCAGCACCCTTATCCAGCCGTTCATAGTCAGGGTACTCAAAACCCAGGGCATCAAACACTCGGTTCAGCCTTCGCTTCGGACGGGTGCCGAAGGCCGCAGTCATCAGTTGATCTTCTTTTTTCGAGTAATTTCCAAGAATTTCATTGCACATTACTTCAACTGTGTCCAGCCACTCTTGGCAAGGTTTTTTAAAGTATTTCTTGAACTTGAAATGGTAAGGAAGCCGGACAAGTTCCCCTTCTTTCTTCTCCCCTTCCAGCTTCGGCATTTTCCATTCTTTTAAAGTAGGGAAAACCCTGAAGGCCAAGAACTCCTGGACCAGGTCCCTAGTACTGATTTGCTCTGAAATAATTTTAAACTCACCAAGTGCAGCCCAGGTGGGACCTTCTAATTTCATGTGGCATCGCGGTCTTGTTTCTCCGAAGATCAATTCAAGTGGGCTTTGTACCAACTTCTCTTTGTCTTCGTCAACTTTCACATAAAACCACTCTGACTTCCAGCCTGCCGGCCATTTGCTTCGGTAGCTAATAACAGGAAACTTTGTGGTTTTCCGGTAGGCAAAATTGTAGCAACCAAAGTTATCATGTAATCCATCTTTTCTGGCCTTCGTCTGGTAATGCAGCTCATGAACTCGACAAAAGCTGTCGGCAAACGGCTCCACCGCCTGGCTTCGGAGGGCCTAGATATAAACACTAAGCCTAACAATAGCGTTAGGAGTCAACTGATGAAAGTAAATACCAAACTTCTTCAATACATCTGCAATAATCCCATGAAGGGGGAATCTCAGCCCAGCCTTTAGAAAGCTCTTGAAAATGACTATTTCATCCTTCTCTGGCTTCGGGGTAGTTTCTTCCCCCCGAAGCGAAGTAGCTTCTTCTGACTTTCACTGAAATAACCTGATTTTACCATCTTGGAGAGATCAGCCTTTGAAACGGTCGACTTTCCGAAGTCCAAGTGGCTGGGCTTACTTGGCATGGCAATACGATAATCATCTTCGGGATCAGTTTCTTCAATGTTCTCCTCTTCTGCTTCGGCAGTTGCTTGTTCTGCTTCAACAGTGGGGATTTCTTCCGCAGTTACCAGTCCGGATCGTTGCATTGCTTCGGAGATGGGAACAGTCTCCGAACCTTCAGCTTCGTCTCCTTCACGCTCAACCCTGGCAATAGATCGCACTCTGGCCATTTGATTCTGAGTTTGTGGAAATTGAATACTTTTTCTCCCGAAGCCTTTCCTTCTGACGAAGCAGACTTCGAGTTGGACCTTCGTTCGATTCCGAGAGTCAAGCTTCGGCTATGGTTAAAAATTTTGGCAGCAAAACAGTGCAAATGGCAATGAATGCTGTGGTAACTTCACACCTACCCGTCTGTTTATATAGTGCTGCAGGTAAGAAGGCGAAGCGCCAGGATTTTTACACCAGGCGGATAGTCACTTGCACTCGCTGCGCGGTGGACCGGAAAGACCAAACAGTAACTCCGCAAGGTGGGCCCGACACGCGCTCGGAAACTGAATCGTTTCTCGACAACGAGCTCAGGGAAGGTGTTTTTTGGACCTTCGGCTTCCCGAAGCTTAAGAGGCTTTTTTCACGGATCAAGCTCGTTACGAAAAACGATCTAGCGCCGCGAAAGGGGCTACTGTTGGGGCCATGCTTCGTTGCGCCGAAGGTCTTGTAAGAAGAAGCAGCTTCGGCTGAAGTTGTCCCCAGGAGATGACCGAAGGTTCCTCTTCATGCAAGCTTCGGTACTACAAACCGACTTAGAGATAGAATGACCTTTCAATCCATAAAGGTCCGAGTCAATGTTGTAAACTTTTATGAGGGGCATGATTGTAATTCGTCACAGGCTGTGTCCTGTGTCTATAAATAGATGAACAGTACCCCCGTACTGTTCACGCTGACTTGTACTCGCTCGTGCGTCACGCTTGTATTTTTGCCTTCTGTCAAGCCGAAGGTACAAATGTAATTTAACATTGTTTTTATTCTTCCATGATTATTTAATAAGAACATGTAATAATGCTATGTGATTATTCATGTTATTCTCTCATGTTTCATATGCTTCTCCTTTTATCAATATAAACTGCAATGCCAAAGGTATATCCTTCATAACCTTCGTCTGAAGATCGTTATATCCTAAGGGAAATAACGCTTCAAAGGACGAAGGGTATTTACCATTAACTTCTTTTTGTGTTGCCTTGTTCTTAATTCATAGCATTTGAGAACAAGTCCCCAACAATTAGAATGAAGAAGCATGTGTTTATAAGAAAGAAAGTGAGAGCGCTATTACATTTCTGATCTTTTATGTAGATGACATATTATTGATTGGGAATGCTGTTCCTATACTAGAATCCGTGAAGACCTCACTGAAAAATAGTTTTTCTATGAAGGACTTAGAGGAAGCAGCATATATTCTAGGCATAAGGATCTATAGAGATATGATAGAGGCTTATAGGATTAAGCCAAGATACTTACATTGACAAGGTGTTGAAATAGTTCAACATGGAACAGTCCAAGAAAGGGTTATTACCTATGTCACATGGTACACACCTTAGCCAAAAGCAGTGTGCTTCAACAGCTAATGAGCGAGAGCACATGAGTAAGGTACCATATGCTTCAGCAATTGTATCTATCTTGTACGCCATGATAAGTACCCGCCTAGATGTTTCATATATCATAAGTGTTACGAGCAGGCACCAGGCTGATCTAGGTGAGCGTCACTAGACAACTATAAAAGGTATTCTTATGTACCTTAAAAGGACTAAAGATATGTTCCTAGTTTATGGAGGTTAGGAGGAGCTCGTTGTAACTGGTTACATCGATGCTAGCTTCCAAACTGATCTAGACAAGTTAAAATCGCAATCAAGATTTGTATTCATAATAAATGGTGGTACTGTTAGTTGGAATAGTTCCAAGCAGGAGACCGTGGCCAATTATACAACAAAAGTCGAGTACAATGTAGCTTCTGAATCTGTGAAGGAAGATTTTTGGATAAGTAAGTTCCTCATTGAACCTGGTGTGTTTCCAAATATGCCCATTGAAACTCTACTGTGACAACTATGGGGCTATTATGCAGGCTAAGGAACCAAGGAATCACCAAAAAACAAACATGTTTTACGAAAGTTTCATCTCATATGAGAGTTCATTAGGTGGGGTGAGATAAAGATATGCAAAGTACATATGGATTTGAACGTTGCTAATCCTTTGGCAAAACTTTTACCACAGCCTAAACATGAGGCACACATGAGGTCTATGAGTATTAGATATCTTATAGATTAACTCTAGTGCAAGTGGCAGACTATTAGAAATATGCCCTAGAGATAATCATAGAGATGAGCATATCTCATTATATCCATGATATATTGCTTAATTGAATATCCATGAAAGTAACCTTGTATTGATTAGCAACTATGTGAATGGATTGTAAGACTCTTTACTTGTATAAAAGATGTCCCTAGTCAGAATCGATGACTAGCACATGTATTAGTTGATGACTATGTTTCATAAGTCATGGACATGAAGATGTCAAACTAATAATGTGCGCTCTCGTGTGTGACATGAGGCTGGATCGACCCAATGTCAGATTTTGTTACATAATTCTCTTCTTGCAACATGTACGATGTGTCCTTAGACCTAAGATTGTCGCATGTACTCAAGATTTGAATTGGCCTACTTAGGGGCTGTGGGGGAGGACAATCAGCAAAGCAAACTGATGTAAAGCCGGATCGACGCAAGTCCAGATAGGCCCCACAGCGTTGAAGCGAGAAATTACAACAGAAGATCCGACTTTCCCGCGCTGGAAGCACCATGCAGTAGAGCCAGGCGAGGATAGGTCGGCTGAATCATAGGAAGATAGACTCAAACAGTTCACTATCCTTTAGGTGCACGTTGTTATCATACCCGCATGTATCGCCCCACGGCCGAATATATAAGGCCCAGGGGCACCCCTTCAGAACAGGAGAACTCACTACCCAACCGTCTACCAAAACTCCCCACGTTCTCGCTCTAGAGAACCACCCTGTAACCCATAACACAGAGCATCTTCACCAGGACGTAGGGTGTTACGCATCTCTAAGCGGCCCGAACCTGTAAACATTGTCTATCGTCTCTCGTGCATCCGGCGCGAACCATTTTGCTACAGTCGACGACACCATCCTACTCCTAAAAACACCCTGAGGGGCAACCCCGGGTGTGCGGTCGGACCCAAAACACCGACAGCTGGCGCGCCAGGTAGGGGGTGTCAACGATCTAAGTTAGCAAAATGGCCGTCACTATCCACAGCAGGATCACCTTCCGTCCCGGATCCATGTTCTGCTTTGGAACGATCTCATCCATAGCCGACGAAAAGGGAATTCTACACCGCGTTGCAGATCCACCGGGAAGGAAGCCTCCTCCAACAAACTCCGAAAATACCGGGGAAGCACTAACCTCAGCTCTCCAAAAGAAGATCGCCACGACAGCCACGCCATTCTACCCCGACGTTCTCTTCATCGGGAGAATGGAGTCGCCTCCCGTCTCTGACGACGAGCCGACCGCGCCTGGGGAGGAACCACCTCAGCGGGAATCCCGTCGACGAAGAAATCGGCGCCGAAACATCCGGAGACATCACCAAGCCGGAGAACGGGATCCGGAGCAGCCTGTCTCGCGAGACGAGGTCTCGGAGATGGGAGAAACTCCGGAAGAACGCGTCTTTAGGGAACGAAGGAACTCTCGACGACGTGATCGTCGACGAGCTCAGGAACAAGCCGAGCAAGACGCGAGGTAGCGCCGAGAAAATCCACTCTTCGGCCGTAACCTGAACCCCGACTTCGCCCGAGCCATGAACACGCCGAGTGAAGTCGAAGGAGTGCTAGCTCGGATAGCTGACGGACTCCCTCGGACTCCAGATGCCAAGGGCTATCGACGCCAGTTCACCCAGGCAACAAACCATCTTCTACCTCTCGCTCACCCGCCGAACGACTTGCGACACGCCATCAATAGTCGCCGAGACGCGTGGAGCTCCATCAACGCTTCGCGTGAACGACGGCATGAGAACGAGATACGCCGCTGAGAGGAATACGACAGGGATCATGGCATCCCCACTCGGAGTCAAGCCACCAGAGCCAAATCGACAACGGCCTCGACTGGCGGAACTACCCGGGGACGATCGAGGAACCACAACAACTACTCCCCTCCCCGGGACAGACATCATCCCCGACGACAGGAGGACACATGCGGAGTATCCGCCCTTACTCCACGCCTTAGGGCCATTCAATGGCCCCCTAACTTCAAGGTATCCAACGTCGACAAGTATGAACCTAAGCAGGATCCGGGAGGCTGGCTGGCCGTCTACACCACCGCCGCTCGAGCCGCTGGAGCATCTGAGGACGTGATGACTGCATACTTACCCATTGTCCTCGGGCAAGACGCACTACAATGGCTACGACATCTACCTCGACACTGCATCGACGACTGGAGCGACTTCAGTCGGCGCTTCACTGCCAATTTTCAGTCCCTCTCCGACAAACCGACGCAACCATGGGACCTCAAATCCATCAAGCGCCGGGGGGACGAAACTCTCCGATCGTACCTCAAAAGGTTCTAGACCACTAGAAATCGAATCCCTGAGGTCACGGAGGCGGCCGTGATCGAGGACTTCTACAGAGGATCCAATGACTCGGCCTTTGTCCGAGCCATATTACAGAAGGCACCAACTACCTCCGAGGAGCTGTTCCGGGAAGCCGACCTCTACATCACCGCCAACGAGCGAGCCCAGGACCTCATCGGAGGAGCAAAGCCCGCACCGGCAGCACCACGACGCGACGCGAACCAGCAACCTGACAAACGCTGGGAGAAGAGACCGCGCGAAGAGGTACACGCCGCCGGACCACCTGCCTCTCGCGCCCGAGGAGGACCTCGCGGAGGCGAGCGCACGCTGGACGACATCCTCGACGCCCAGTGCCCATACCACAAGGACATGCGCCACACTCTTCGGAAATGCCGGGATTTCAAGCATTCCGTTGGGCACGGCTGACCCTTCCAACCTCTACCTCCCCCTCCGCCGCGGGGAGGACCAGAAGAACCACGACAACCCCAGCAGCAGGAGGAGGGAGGAGGAGCCTTCCCGCGCGTTGACAGAGAAGTCAATGTCATCTTCGGTGGACACGGATCACAGGAGAACAGAAGACAACAAAAGCTCAACGATCGCCAGATATTGGTGGCGACCACCGGTCCTCCCGCCCCATACCGGTGGTCGGAGCACCTGATCACCATCACTCGGGCGGATCAATGGCTCAACTTCGACCATCCGGGCAAATACCCGCTCCTCGTCGATCCGGTGATCCGAGAGAGCAGGGTGAAGAAGGTGTTAGTGGACGGGGGGAGCAGCATCAACGTCACCTTCCCCCGGACACTCTGAGGCTTGGGAGTTCACCTCAAAGAACTCCACGAGTCAGACACTCCCTTCTTTGGCATCGTGCCAACTGAGGGAGAATACCCGCTGGGCCACATCTACATGCCCGTCACCTTCGGGATTCCGGAAAACTACAGAACTGAGTTCCTGAGGTTCGAAGTGGCAAACTTCGACTGCGGGTACAACGCCATCGTCGGGAGGCCGGGACTGGCAAAATTCATGGCCATTCCGCATTACACGTACATGATATTGAAGATGCCAGGACCGCAAGGAATCATAACTGTGCGTGCCGACCTCCAAGGCGCTGCGGAATGTTTCCGAGTGGCCATCCAGGCAGCCCTCACTACTAAACCGTCGGCAACTTCTTCGATCCAGGCAAACTCTAAGCCTGAGGAAGACCATACAGCACCGGCGAATGAAGCTCAAGCTGCGACCTCTATGCGGCCGACTGAAGAAACTAAAAGGATCAATCTGGGGTTTGCTGATGAACGCAAAACTGCCATCATCAGCTCTAGCCTGGATGATAAATAGGAAAGCACGCTCGTCCGGTTTTTGCAAGACAACCGAGACGTATTCGCATGGCAACCTGCGGATATGCCGGGAGTCCCGAGAGAACTGGCCGAGCACAAACTGAAGGTCTACCCCCAAGCAAGACCGATCCGGCAAAAGCTACGTCGTTTCACGCCCGACAAGAGAGAGGCCTGTTGGGGACTTGTTCTCAAATGCTTCGAATGAAGAACAAGGCAACACAAAAAATGTTAAATATCAAATGCTCTTCGTCCGCTGAAGCATTATCTCCCCAAGGATTTAATGAACTTCGGACGAAGACCATGAACATAATGTAACTAAACTTACAAAGATAATATAAAGTAATGTAAAATGTAAAACATCAAAGATAAATATGTTAGAAATAAATGGCACCATTCACATATTTTATTATATGAATATAAGATGTTTGAATACAATGTTTAAGGTACGTGTATACCTTTGCCTTGACAAGTAATAATTCCCGAGTGATGCACTTGCAATTACAAGAATGCGTGAACAGTAAAGGAATACTGTTCACTATTTATAGACACAAGACACAGCCTGTGAGGAATTACAATCATGCCCCTCATAAAAGTTTACAACAATGACTCAAACACTTGTGGACTAAAAGGTCATTCTACTTTTAAGTCGGTTTGCAATTCCGAAGCTTCATGAATAGCAACCTTCGGTCGTCACGTGCCGACAGCTTCAGCCGAAGTTGTTTCTTCCTGCAGGACCTTCGACGACGAAGCATGGTCCCAACAGTAGCCCCTTCGCGGTGCTAGATCGTTTTTCGTAACGAGCTTGATCCGTGAAAAAGTCTCTTAGGCTTCAGGAAGCCGAAGGTCCGAAAAACACCTTCCCTGAGCTCGTTGTCGAGAAACGATTCAGTTTCCGAGCGCGTAGCGGTCCCACCCTGCAGGGTTACTATTTGGTCTCTGCGGTCCACCGCGCAGCGGGTGTAAGCAGCTGTTTGCCTGGTGTGTAAATCCTGACGATTCACCTTCTTACCTGCAGCACTATATAAACAGACGGGTAGGTGTGAAGTTACCACAGCATTCATTGCTATTGCACTGTTTTGCTGCCAAAATTTTTAACCATAGCCGAAGCTTGACTCTCGCAAGCAGACGAAGCTCCAATTTTAAAGCCTACTTCATTAGAAGAAAAAGCTTCGGAAGAAAAAGTTCTTTAGTTCCCAAGAAATTCAGAATTAAATGGCCAGAGTGCGCTCTACCGCTAGAGTTGATCGTGAGGGAGGCGAAGCTGAAGGAGTGGAGACTGTTCCTATCTCTGAAGCGATGCAACGATCCGGACTGGTGACCTCGGAAGGAATCCATACTGCCGAGACAGGGCAGACTGCTGCCGAGACAGAAGAAGCTGTTGCCGAAGCGGAAGAAGGAAATATTGAGGAAGCTGATTCTGATGATGATTATCATATTGCCGTGCCAAGCAAGCCCAGCCACTTGGACTTCGGGAAGTCGACTGTCTCCAAGGCTGATTTCTCCAAGATGGTGAAGTCGGGTTATTTCAGTGAGGATGAGAAGAAGCTACTTCGCTTCGGGGGGGGGGGGGGGAAGAAACTACCCCGAAGCCAGAAAAAGATGAAATAGTTATTTTTAAGAGCTTTCTAAAAGCTGGATTAAGATTCCCCTTAAATAGGATGATATCTGATGTGCTGCAAAGATTTGGTATCTACTTTCACCAACTGACTCCCAACGCAATTGTCAGGCTCAGTGTCTATATCTGGGCTCTCCGAAGTCAGGCAGTGGAGCCATTCGCTGACAGCTTCTGTCGAGTCCATGAGTTGCATTACCAAACTAAGGCCAGAAAAGATGGATTGCATGAGAATTTTGGCTGCTATAATTTTGCTTATCGGAAAACCACGAAGTTTCCCGTGATCAGCTACCGAAGCAAATGGCCGGCAGGCTGGAAATCAGAATGGTTTTATGTCAAAATTGATGAAGATAAAGAGAAGCTGGTTCAGAGCCCTCTTGAATTAATCTTCGGAGAAACAAGACCCCGATGCAAAATGGTATTAGAAGGTCCAACTTGGGCTGCACTGGGCGAATTCAAAATTATAGCAGAACATATTGGCACTAGAGATTTAGTGCAAGAATTCCTGGCTTTCAGAGTTTTTCCAACGATGAAAGAGTGGACAATGCCGAAGCTTGAAGGGGAAAAGAAAGAGGGGGAACTCGTCAGGCTACCTTATCATTATAAATTCAAGAAATTTTTTAAAGTACCCTGCCAAAAATGGCTTCATACAATTGAAATGATGAGCAATGAAATTCTTGGGAATTACTCTAAAAAAGAGGACCAACTGATGACAGCGGCCTTCGGCACTCGGCCGAAACGAAGGCTGAACAGAGTGCTTGATGCCATAGGATTTGAATATGCTGACTACGGTCGACTGGGCGGAAATGCCGGAGGCCCGAAGCGAAAAAGGATTGCTAGCGCTACTGACGAAGAGGTCGTCAAGGTAGCCAAGAAGAAAAAGAAAGATTCTGAAAGTCTTAGCGCTGAAGAGTTAAATCCTGAGCCGAAGGTGGCCACTTCAAGAAAGAGAAAAGGTGCGTCCCCGGAGCCGGAAACGTCGGTCCGAGAAGAAGATATTCCTGCTTCTCCTTCTGCTGTTGAAGTAGAAGAAATTATGAAGGTAATGACTGAACCCTTGCCTACCAGGCTAAGTCCACTGGCACTGGAACTGACGAAGTTTTTTCAGAAGGACAAGGCAGCTTCGGCAGCAGAAAGTCTTGCGAAGCCGAAAAAACGGAGAATTATTCAAGTAACAGATGTGATCCACCAGACGCCGCCACTGGCAACGGTGCCGAAAATTCCCTTTGCTGAAACTGCCGAAGCCGAAGCTACTGGGATGAAAACTACTGAAGCTGAAACCAGCGAACCCGAAGCTACCGGGGCCGAAGCCGGGGCCACCGAAGAGTCGAACCTGGAAACTACACTTGAGGTTATTGACAATATTCTCCTGAAAATGGCCGAAGAAGAAGCTACTGTGGCTGCAGTGAATACAACAACTGAAAAGGGGAAAGAGCAAATTGGTGAAATTTCTGAAGGAGAAGATTTTAACTTTCAAGACCTACTTGGACAAGAGTTAACAGACACTGAGAAAGAGGAGTTGAAAAAATATGCCATATCTTGCGGATATAAATCAGGCGCTATGCTATTTGGTGGGGTGAACGAAGGGAAACTAAGGTGCCTTCGGAACCGCACCGAGGCCAAAATTATCAGAACCCTTTCCAAAAGCATTGGCTTGCCGAAGGTGGAAGCGGACTTGTGTCGTTATCAACGACACCACATCGCCGAAAGCTTGCTTTATGCTAACTTCAAGGTAACGAATATTTTTGTTATTTTATTACTATTATTATTAACTTTTGGGTCATGTTCTAACGAAGATCATTTCGACAAAGCATATTATTAAGCAAGGTTTTGAAAATGCAACAAGATCTGGAGGAAGAGAAAAATAAAACTGTCATTCAAGATTTGACTAAAAAGATTGAAAACTACGAAACCAATCTGAAAAAGAAAGACTTCGCAATCCAAGATCTTGAAATCATGGTCAAAGAGCACGAAGGTGCATTAGAAAAGAAAGATTTTGTTATTCAGACCATGGAGGGCTCTTTAGCTGAAGTCCAAACTAAAAATGATAAATTAAAGAATGAATTGCTCCGTCAATCAGAAAAATTCAAGCAAGAAAAGAAATATTTTGAAACAAGCCTGAAAGCTGAAGTGGATAAATACTCAAATTTGCAGAAATCCTTTACAGAACTTCAGGAGAAATGCTTAAGCTTCGGCATCCGATGTGTGCAGCGGCTGAAGGACGTGTTTCACTCTGTCGGAGCTAGCTCTTCGAAATTTACACCTTCAGCTGAAAATCTGCCAAGAACATTAGAACATATTGAAGGCAAAGTCGATGCCCTTGACGAAGTTATTGGTGGGCACGCTGACTTCTGCGCCCTGGTATCTTCTCGAGGCACAGCTGCTGCTTTTTTGAAGGCTGGCTGCACACATGGAAACATCGTGAACAGACCAAACTTCAGCTTGTCAGCTTCAGATTTGTTAGATATCCCAAGCCTAGCCAGAAGCATTGGAAATAGATTCATGACCCAGATCTGGGTGAGTGGCGGGCGGAGAATGGCAGGCGACGAAGCTCGAAGCCATCTGAAGCCGGTAAGAAACTTATGTTTGTTACTTTTACCTTCTCCTTTGAAATTTGTACCTTTCTTACTGTGCTGTTTGATATATAGGATGACGAAGCTGAAGATTGACAATGCTGAAGTTTGGCAAAACTGAAGACGAAGCCTTGGCTGAAGCTTAAAATTGCTTGTAATGCGCTTTCCTGCAAAAATTCTTGGAGAAACTCTTGTAATATAGATATGGAATAACTTATGTAAATTTGTACATACATTGTAATATATTCTGTCTCCTATAACCACATCCAGTCTGCTTTGCTGTGGACGAAACTTCTCTTTTGAGCCGAAGGCGAAAAACACCTTCCCTTCTTTTCGTACACAACGAAGCATAGAAAATTTTTCCTTCGAATCTTTTCCTTATTTTCTGAAGCACCTGTCTTTTTTGTGTAGCATGATGATGACTCTACATATGTCTAAATGGATGTTTATGAATGCAAATGACATGATGATATGTTATGTGCAAATGAAAATTAGGACACATGTTCAAAAAAAAACATAAGCACGGCCCTTCGTCCCCTTAAGAATGATAAAAATCTTTTTGCCGTTTACTTTTCGGCTTCACCGTTTACTTTTCGGTGTATCAACGTTGACTTTTCGCTGTAAGCCTCCCTTAGGAGCTTCTTCGCCTTTTACTTTCAGCGGAATCAGCGTTTATTTTTCGCTGTAAGCTCTGCATTCCCTTAGGAACGACCTTTGAGCTTTTCCCTGTTCTCTTTTCTTTTTTCTTTGCACTCGAAGATGTTGCCTCAGCTTTTACATTTACATTCTGGGGGATATCGCTCTTATAGAATTGAAATAAGGAAAAGAAAAATTACATGTTGTGGCCCCATTAAAAACCTTTCTCCCCCTTTGGAAAGGAAAAGGGTGCCACAAAAAAAGAATATAAAAAATTACATCAAACTAAACATAATATTGCTGAAGCTCATCCGCATTCCACGATCTAGGAATGTCATTGCCGTCCATATCCTTCAATCTGTAGGAACCAAGTCTTGACGAAGATACTACCAAAAAGGGGCCTTCCCACTTCAGCTGTAATTTGCCTACTGTTTCAGGGTTAGCTACTCTTCGAAGTACCAAGTGTCCTGGTTCAATATTCTTTAGCTTGACCTTTCTATCACGCCATTTTATTGTTTCAGCTTGGTATTTATTGATGTTTTCCACAGCTTGAAGTCTAATCCCTTCAATAGCATCTTTTTCCACAGAACAATCAGCTTCGTTTTCGCCTTCTGTCGAAGCTACTGTCCTTATCGATCCTGTTTTAGCCTCTTCTGGGGTTATTGCTTCGTCACCAAACAATAGTTTAAAGGGTGTAAAGCCTGTTGATCTTGAAATGGTTGTGTTATGACTCCACACCACTTTGATTAACTCGTCTGGCCACTTTCCCCTTGGCTGATTGAAGATTAACTTCATTATTCCTGTCATTATGATCCCATTGGCTCTTTCAACAAGTCCATTAGATTCTGGATGTCGGACTGATGCAAAATGGATCTTCGTACCGATTTGATTGCAAAATTCTCTGAAGGCGTCAGAATCAAACTGTGTCCCATTATCCACAGTTATGGCCTTCAGCACTCCGAAGCGACAAATAATGTTTTGCCAGAAAAACCTTTGAATAGTAAACGAGGTTATTGTGGCTAAGGGCTTTGCCTCAATCCACATGGAAAAATATTCCACTGCCACCACCACATATCTTAAGTTCCCCTGTGCAGGTGGTAATGGACCTAGCAAATCCAGACCCCACCTTTGCAATGGCCAAGTGGGCTGTATTAATTGAGTTAAAGACGAAGGTTGTTTTTGATCTCTTGCACATTTCTGACAACCTTCACACTTTTGAACTAAATCCGCTGCATCCGAAGATGCCTTTGGCCAATAAAATTCTTGGCAAAAAACCTTCCCAAGCAAGGGCCTAGATCCAATATGAGATCCACATAGACCTGCATGTATGTCCTTCATTAATTCTATACCTTCGGATCTGGATAAGCACTTGAGCAATGGGGAACAGACCCCGCGCTTGTACAACTCCCCTTCTATTATGACATATGGTCGAGCTCTTACTTCTATTCTCCTGTTATAAGCTTCGTCATCTGAAAGAAAATTACCCTGAAGGAAAGAGATGATTTCAGTTCTCCAATCTTCACTATAAACAGAGGATATGTTGAGGATTGCTCTTTCAAGAAGCTCGACCGAAGGTGCTTTTATTGTTTCAAAAAATACTTCCGAAGGTATAGGCAGCCCCTGGGCTGCTGACTTAGCCAATAGATCAGCGTATTCATTTTCTCCACGAGGAATATTTTTGATAGAGAAACCTTCGAAGGAAGCCTCGATCCTTCGGACTGTATCTAGATACCTTTCAAGCTTCGGGTCTCTTGCTTTGTAACTTTTGTCAACATGACCAGAAATAACTTGAGAATTAGTTTTAAGAATGGCCCTTCTGATTCCCATTGCCTTTAATTTCTGAAGACCCAAAAGCAGAGCTTCATACTCGGCGATGTTATTTGTGCAACTAAAATCAAGTCTTGCCGCATAACAAGTTTTAACTTTGGAAGGTGAAACCAACACAGCAGCCGCTCCTGCTCCAAAGGTTCCCCAAGACCCATCACAAAACACTATCCATGCTTTGGCGTCTTTATTTGTTTCTTCCTCCTGAGCCCCTGGCGTCCAATCAGCAATGAAGTCTGCTAATGCCTGGGACTGAATCAAAGATCTATGAACATAATCAATACAAAATTCATTGAGCTATGCAGCCCATTTTCCAATCCTTCCAGTAGCTTCTCGGTTCCTCATAATATCCTTCAGAGGTTGTGAAGAAGGAACAATTATGTTGTAAGCTTGAAAATAGTGCCGAAGCTTTCTGGAGGCCATCAAGACAGCATACAGTACCTTCTCCAACTCTGTATAATTTTTCTTTGATAAACTAAGAACCTCGGATACAAAATATATTGGGGCCTGCCTCTTAACCTGGCCTTCAAGCTTCTCTAGAACAAGTGCTGCACTTACCGGTGAGTGCGAAGCTGCCACATATAATAACAAAGGAGCCCCTGGCGTAGGTGGAGTTAATGTTGTTAGATCTATCAAATACTGCTTCAGTTCTTCGAAGGCCTTCTGCTGGAGTGGTCCCCATTGAAAGACTTCAGCTGTCTTCAGCACTTCGAAGAATGGTAAGTTTCTCTCTGCTGATCTAGATATGAATCTGTTGAGAGATGCTAACCTTCCTGTTAATCTTTGAGCCCCCTTTTTGTACTAGGTGGCTCCATTCGAAGTATAGCTTCGATTTTACTTGGGTTGGCCTCAATTCCCTTTGTTGAAACTAAGCAACCGAGAAATTTCCCCTTCTTTACTCCGAAGACACATTTTTCTGGATTCAGCTTTAGACCAGCCTGTCTAAAATTAGCGAAGGTCTCCTGTAAATTAGCAATGTGGTTATCCTGCTTCGTACTTTTTACGATGATATCATCAACATAAGTTAGTACATTCCTGCCTATCTGAGAATGGAGAACCTTTGCTGTCATTCTGCTGAAACTTCCTCCAGCATTTTTAAGCCCCTCAGGCATCCGAAGGTAGCAATATGTCCCACTAGGGGTTATGAAGCTGGTTTTTGGTTCATCTTCCTTCTTCATCCATATTTGATGATAGCCTGAATAGCAGTCCAGCAAACTCATGAGCTCTGATGAAGCTGCTGCATCAACTAAGGAATCTATCCTTGGCAATGGAAACTCGTCCTTCGGACAGGCTTTATTAAGGTCAGTAAAATCGATACACATTCTCCATTTACCATTGGCCTTCTTCACCATAACAGTGTTAGCCAACCATTCTGGATATTTTACCTCTCTAATAACTCCGGCAGTGAGGAGTCTTTTCACTTCATTTCGAGCACCTTCGGCCTTGTCATCAGACATCTTCCGAAGCCTCTGTTTCCTGGGTCTGAAAGATGGATCAACATTGAGCGAGTGCTCAATAACATCCCTGTTAACTCCGCAAAGATCATTAGCTGACCAAGCAAAAACATCTTTATTGTTAAACAAAAACCTTATCAAGGTTTTCTCCTGCTCTTCGGATAATTGAGATCCCAATAGCACCTTCTGCTCTGCTATATCCTCACATAAGAGCATGGGTTTCGGCTGGTCAGCTGAAGCAGCTTTTTCCCTTCTGAACTTGTATTGCTCACAAGCTTCAGCTCCATCTATATTATGGATTGCTTTTGAGTCTGTCCAATTTCCTTCGGCCCTTCTGGCAGCTTCTTGACTTCCATGAATAGCAATGGGCCCTTGGTCCGAAGGTATCTTCATGCAAAGATAAGCTGGATGCAGAATTGCTTCGAAGGCATTAAGAGTACCACGACCAATGATTGCATTGTAAGGGTACTCCATGTCAACGATATCAAACATAATTTGTTCAGTTCTTGTGTTGTTGATGAATCCGAAGGCCACAGACATTGAGATTTTGCCGAGTGCTACAATCTGCCTTCCTCCGAAGCCACAGAGGGGATGTGTGGCATCAAGAATTTTATCTTCGGGCTCTTGCATCTGTCTGAAGGCTTTAGCAAATATGATGTCGGCTGCACTGCCTATATCAACCAAAACATTATGGACCAGAAATCCTTTGATAACACAAGAGATAACCATAGCATCATTGTGTGGGTAATCCTTGAGTTGAAGATCCTCTTGGGAGAAGGTAATAGGAATGTGAGACCATCTGGACTTGATGAAGGGTCCTTGCACCCCGACATGCTGTACCCTTCTCTATGCCTCCTTCTTCTGCTTCTTGTTGGCTGGCTCTGAGCATGAACCGCCTGTTATGGGGAGTACCAGCTTCGGAGCCGAAGCAGCTCCAGCTTGATCGTTGAACGAAGCCATCAGCTCAAAAAAATGGAAGTGAGTTCACCGGAGGTGGGCGCCAATGTTGGGGACTTGTTCTCAAATGCTTCGAATCAAGAACAAGGCAACACAAAAAATGTTAAATATCAAATGCTCTTCGTCCGCTGAAGCATTATCTCCCCAAGGATTTAATGAACTTCGGACGAAGACCATGAACATAATGTTACGTAACTAAACTTACAAAGATAATATAAAGTAATGTAAAATGTAAAACATCAAAGATAAATATGTTAGAAATAAATGGCACCATTCACATATTTTATTATATGAATATAAGATGTTTGAATACAATGTTTAAGGTACGTGTATACCTTTGCCTTGACAAGTAATAATTCCCGAGTGATGCACTTGCAATTACAAGAATGCGTGAATAGTAAAGGAATACTGTTCACTATTTATAGACACAAGACACAGCCTGTGAGGAATTACAATCATGCCCCTCATAAAAGTTTACAACAATGACTCAAACACTTGTGGACTAAAAGGTCATTCTACTTTTAAGTCGGTTTGCAATTCCGAAGCTTCATGAACAGCAACCTTCGGTCGTCACGTGCCGACAGCTTCAGCCGAAGTTGTTTCTTCCTGCAGGACCTTCGGCGACGAAGCATGGTCCCAACAAGGCCATTCGCGCTGAGCTGGCCCGCTTGGTCGCGGCTGGGTTCATTAGAGAAGTGTTACATCCCGAGTGGTTAGCCAACCCTGTTCTTGTACTCAAAAAGAATAAAGTGGATTGACGCATGTGCGTCGACTATACTGATCTCAACAAACATTGTCCGAAGGATCCCTTCAGGCTCCCAAGGATAGATCAGGTGGTAGACTCCACCGCCGGATGTTCTATGCTGTCTTTCTTGGATTGCTATTCGGGATACCATCAGATTAGCCTGGCAAAAGAAGACGAGGAAAAAACGGCATTCATCACTCTGTTTGGTGCTTTCTGTTATACCTCCATGTCGTTCGGCCTCAAAAACGCTGGAGCGACTTATCAGAGAGCCATTCAAACATGCTTAGCCGATCGCTGGGGCAAGCGTGTGGAAGCCTACGTAGACGACGTAGTAATCAAAATGGAAAACTTGGAAAACTTCATCGAAGACTTGCAGCTGGTTTTCAACAGTTTACGACGGTATCGGTGGAAGCTTAATCCCGAAAAATGTGTCTTCGGGGTACCAGCAGGGAAGCTACTCGGATTTATTGTCAGCCACCGGGGAATTGAAGCTAACCCAGAAAAGATTGAAGCTATCATGAAAATGGAGGCTCCACGATCACAAAAGAAGGTTCAACGACTTACCGGATGTATGGCCGCTCTGAGCAGATTTATATCCAGGCTGGGAGAAAAAGGTTTACCGTTCTATAAGCTGCTCAAGAAGGTGGACAAGTTTCAGTGGACTTCAGAAGCGCAGGAAGCCTTGGACGCACTGAAAAAATTCTTGACAACCCCACCAGTACTGAAACCACCACGGCAAGCCACGTCAACTCAACCGGCTGAAGATCTGTTGCTATATATCTCTTGCACGACTCACGTGGTAAGCACCGCGTTGGTAGTCGAGCGAGCGGAAGAAGGACATGCCTACCCTGTGCAACACCCCGTTTATTTCATCAGTGAAGTTCTGGGTCCCTCGAAGAAAAAGTATCCTCAAGTGCAGAAGCTATTATATGCGGTACTTCTAACTGCCCGCAAGCTGCGTCACTACTTTGGTGACCACAAAGTCATAGTAGTCACCAGTTTTCCGATAGGGGATATTCTCCACAACAAGGAAGCCATTGGCCGAATAGCCAAATGGGCCTGTGAACTGGGGTCTCATGACATCGAATTTCGACCTTGTGCTGCCATTAAGTCTCAAGCATTGGCTGACTTCGTATCAGAATGGACTGAATAACAAATACCAGAGAACCCGGAAACTGCAGAAGTATGGAAGATGTATTTTGATGGCTCGCTGAAGCTGCAGGGAGCAGGTGCAGGAATTCTCTTCATCGCGCCCGGAGGCGAACACCTCAAATATGCCCTCCAACTGTTATTTCCAACCTCTAACAATGCAGCCGAGTATGAAGCCCTGATCCATGGACTAAACATCGCCATATCATTGGGCATCAAGAGATTAATGGTATACGGAGATTCTCTGGTGGTCATAAGTTAAATAAACAAAGAATGGGACTGTTCGAATGATTCGATGGGAAAATACTGCACCGCCGTCCGGAAACTAGAAGATAAGTTTGAAGGTCTAGAATTTCATCATGTGGAGAGAGATCGAAACACGGCAGTCGATGTATTGTCCAAGTTAGGATCCAGCCGAACTCAGGTCCCACCCGGAGTCTTCGTGCAAGAAATACCACGACCAAGCATCTCAACAGATCAAGCAGAAGAATGTAATATCATGGGTCAACCCGGGTCAGACCCTGATGACTGGAGAAGGCCGATCATCAGATATATAAAGAATGAAGAGGAACCAGATGACAAAAATGCAGCCGAACGCATCGCCAGACAGTCAGCCCACTACACACTCATTGGAGTAACATTATACAGAAGGGGTGCATCGGGCGTCTTCATGAAGTGCATTCTCTCATCCATTGGGAAGCAACTTCTAGATGAGGTCCATGCTGGGCAATGTGGAATATTCCACACGCAGCGTCTAAGACACTAGTCGGGAAGGTCTTCAGGTCAGGATTTTATTGGCCAACAGCGAAAAACGATGCAGCCGAGTTAGTTCAGAGGTGCGAAGCTTGCCAGTACTTGTCAAAGCAACAACATTTACCAGCACAGAAATTGCAGACCATACCAGTAACTTGGCCCTTTGCATGCTGGGGACTGGATATGATTGGACCTTTCAAGAAAGCTCAAGGAGGGTACACTCATGTACTGGTAGCAATCGACAAGTTCACCAAATGGATAGAATTCAAACCCATTGCTTCCTTAACCTCAGCCAAGGCCGTGGAATTCATACAAGACATAATATTCAGATTCGGAATACCAAACAACATTATAACTGACTTAGGATCCAATTTCACAAGTTCAGAATTCTTCGATTTCTGCGAGCAAAAGGGCATTCAGATCAAGTATGCTTCGGTAGCGCACCCGAGGGCCAACGGGCAGGTTGAGCGAGCCAACGGGATGATACTGGAGGCACTCAGGAAAAGGGTCTTCGGAAAGAATGAGAAGTTCGCAGGGAAGTGGATAAGGGAATTGCCCTACGTCGTTTGGAGCTTAAGAACTCAGCCAAGCCGAGCTCTACATGGAAATACTCCTTTCTTCATGGTCTATGGGTCAGAGGCAGTATTACCCGCTGATCTCAAGTTCGGGGCGCCAAGGTTGGTCTTCGAAAGCATAGCAGAAGCCGAAGCTACTAGGCTGGAGGACATCGATGTACTCGAAGAAGAACGGCTGAATGCAGTAATTCAATCAGCGCGGTACCAGCAGACTCTGAGACGCTATCATGACAAGGCCGTGCGACAACGATCCTTCTCCGTGGGAGATCTCGTCCTTCGCCGAATTCTAACGGGGGAGGGATGACATAAGTTGTTGCCCTTATGGGAAGGACCATTCATAGTAGCAGAAATCACTCGGCCGGGATCATATCGTCTAACTCAGATAGACGGCACAGAAGTTGGGAACTCCTGGAATATAGAACACCTCAGAAAGTTTTACCCCTAGCTGAATTTCAAAAGCTATCGGGATGACAATGTACTCTGTAAAACGGGAGATATGTCATCAATAAAGAAGACTTCAAAGATACTCAATTTGTTCATGATTGACTAGCACTCTTACTTAACTCGGGGTGACCACTATGCCCTTCTAACGGAGCAATCGGCTTAAGTCGGCAAAGACTTAAGACGGTGCAACATGCTCACGCTTACATAACTCGGGGTGACCACTATGCCCTGCTAACGGAGCAATCGGCTTAAGTCGGCAAAGACTTAAGACGGTGCAACATGCTCACGCTTACATAACTCGGGGTGACCACTATGCCCTGCTAACGGAGCAATCGGCTTAAGTCGGCAAAGACTTAAGACGGTGCAACATGCTCACGCTTACATAACTCGGGGTGACCACTATGCCCTGCTAACGGAGCAATCAGCTTAAGTCGGCAAAGACTTAAGACGGTGCAACATGCTCACGCTTACATGGCTCGGGGTGACCACTATGCCCTACTGACGAAGCAATCGGCTTAAGTTGGCAACGACTTAAGGCAATGCAACATACTCGCACTTACGAAACTCGAGGGATGACTTCTATATCCCACAAACAAGTCTCAAAAACCATTACACAGCCTTTTTACTGCTACAAATTTATGCACTGTTGAACTCTAAAACAGTAGGAGAATAGCAATATCATTCAAATGCTAAACTGGCGTCCTCTAACAAATATATGATCGTGCTAACCGCGCGCTCAAAGCACGCAAAACATCCCTCTATTTCGTGATGTCTTTCTCAGGAGCAACCGACGAGGAGGGGCGACTTGAGGAATCAAGCGCAGCATTCACATCAGCCCTTATATCTTCAGGAACGACTACACCGGGTCTCCTCATCAAGATTCGTCCCGCTCGAATGGCCTTATCCATGGCCCTGTCGCGCTGGGCTCTCAGAGTACTGGAAGTCTCTTCAGCAACCTTGACAACCAACTGGGCAGCCTCTAGCTCCTGGGTAACAGATTTCTTGGAAGCCCGCAGATTCTTGATGACAACGTCTTTAGCCGATATCAACTCCCTAAGACGAATCACATCATCCAAGGACTCCTGCAGCTTATAGCGAAGATTGTCTAACTCCTCCATGGAAAAGCGATGACTCCTCTCCAGGATGGTCAGCGAGTTGCTAGAATCACGATACAGTCTGTCGAGATTGTCGCGAGATGCAGCAAGGGCACTTTTTTCTTCCTGCAAACAAGAATCAACTCCTTTCAAATATCAAACAAACAATATGAACACAGCAATGCAAAGTACAGTTTCACAAGTCACGTTTTCAGAATCAAGCTGAATGCGCAGAGAAAAGCTCAGGGCATTGGCATCATCTAAGGCAGCAGAAACCTGAGCTAGTTCAGTCTGGCTTTGAGAATACTTTTCTTCAAAGTCAGAGCACCGCTGGACCAGCTCAGCTTGATCCCGAGAATGTTTTTCTTCAAGAGTGGTAATTTGCCGAGTCATATCTAGCAGGAAATAATCAAACAAAAAGGATCAGGATATAAAGCAGTTCAATAATGCAGACAAAGAAAGACAGAAGAGTACTAACCAGCATTGGTCGCCTCCAAGTCAAAAACACGTTGTCGAAGTAACACTGGATTCCAACGTGCTAGAGACAAAGCTCCTTCTGGAACAGAGGCACCCTGCAACTTCAGCTGGCTAGCCATCCCGTCCACCAAAGCCTGGTAAGAAGAACATATGAGTGCAATGACAGCAGTTCACACGGTGCAAAAGTCAAGACAAGATATATTACAGTACCTGGAGATTGGAGAAGAACGAAGGGACTCCCAAGTCATGAGAGATCAATTGATGATCTGGCGTAAGGTCACCACCCGAAGCAATTTGCAACAAACCGGCAGAAACCAAATCAGCGCCATCAACAGAACTCAAAACTTGGCCAACGGGGACGTTGTCCTCTAAAGCGACTCCCTGGTTCGAGGCTTGGGCAACCACCATGCAGCCGGAGTGCGGGGGCGATCCCGCATGAACGTCCATGGAGGTACAAGAGGGGGACCCCGCTCGGACACTCTCGGGGGCTGGGTCATAGTTTACGCTACCCACGTGAGCCGGATCATCTCCGGCAGCACCCTCGGGGGCTGGGCAGTGGCTTGCGCTTCCCACCCGAGCCGAGTCACCTTCGGCAACACCCTCGGGGGCTGGGTAAGCGTCAACACCATCCTTGAGAGCCAAGTCCTCTGCAGTGGCCACCTCTAAGGCTGAGGGCACTTCAGTTGCTTTCATGGGACCGAGATGATCCAAATCAGTCTCCTGGCCCTCAGGACCGCGCTCTAAGGTCAATGAGGCGCGGGATGACCTCAAACCAGCATTAAGCACATCAGCACAAACCTCCATCACACCATCATCTGCTGGCTCTAACAAAAGGTCCTCTGGAACCATATCCTCCAGGGTCTGATCAAAGTTTGCCAGAGATAACTCCTGTAGGCCAACGAGGGCTGACAAAGCAGGAGAAGGAACTCCACTGATCTCCCCACTGGCAATATACTGTCGACTGTTCTTCTGGGTCAGAGGGACCTCGTCTTCTTCCTCCCTGTCATTTTCATCAACAACATAAGCATCACACCCATTGGGGTCAGCAGCAGCTGGAGCACACCCATTGGGGTCAGCATCAGTGAAATCAGGCACGGGAACCTCCTCAGCAGCAGGAGCCGAGGGACCAACACCCCGATCCAAACCAGACACTTGCCGGAGACGTCTCTTTTCTTTTTCTGCTCATCCGCAGAAGGACCAGGTTGATTGGCTCGGCAAGGGCGTCTTGAGCGAGCATTGGCAGGCTTCTGAACATCCAAAGTTATATTAGCTTCTGAAAGAGGCGCCACCACCAATGTCCCAGCAGGAGCAGCATCAGGGGAGTCCTCAGCCAGAAAATCAAGCATAGCACTTATTTCTGCATCACTAGGATCCAAGGGCACCTCAAAGTGGACTTGCCGTTCGTCGTCAGGAATTTCCCCGAGCGAAGCAACCAATGTGTTAACCTCTTCGGCAGAGGGTCGCACTCTAAGGCCCAAACCATCATCAGTAACAGGTGGATTCGACACAAAAAGATTGAAGGTCTTGGGAGAAGGCAGGTTCCATGCTGAATATGCCACTGGGGCGCCAATATTTGATACTTTGCCTCTAAGGATCGTCTCAAGTCGGTTCACCAAGTCTATAGAGGGAATTCTCCTGTTGGTAACCCGAGTCGGATCAGCCAAGCCTCTGTACAGATAAGCTGGGTATGCTCTGTCCTTCAACGGCTGAACATTCTTGAAAACAAAATCAGCAACCACAGCTTCAGCAGTCAGGCCCTTTTCTTTCAGCAGACCAACTTCAGCTAGCAAAGCCCTCGCTTCAGCTACCTCCTGATCTGTGGGAGACTCAGTCCAGCTCGGAGTGCGAACATCCGGCTGTCTTCCCGACCGTGTAGGGAGGGAATTTCCATGGTTCTCAACAATAAACCATTCCAAGCGCCATCCCTTGATGCTGTCTTTAAGTGGAATTTCAAGATACTCAGTCTTCCTCCCACGGCACATCTCCAAACTAGCACCCCGACCAGCTGATGTTGACCCCCGGCCATTCTAGGACGGCAGTGATACAAATACTTCCACAACCCAAAATGTGGCAGCACACCCAGGAAAGCTTCGCACAAATGAACATAAATAGAAATTTGAAGAATAAAATTGGGATTCAGGTGGGTCAAGTTAAGGTGATAAAAATCAAGGAGGCCACGGAAGAAAGGTGAAACGGGGAGAGCGAGACCGCGGAGAAGAAAGGGAACGTAAATCACGGATTCATGAGTATCCTTTGTCGGGACAGTGACCCCATGACAAATCCGCCAAGAACAAAGCTCCCTCGGGGGAAGAACCCCGATGGACACGAGGTGGAGGAGATTAGACTCGGAGACAACGGACATGTGATTACCCGCGAAAGGCAATTGGCTGTTGGGGTCGATAGGGGGAATTACTGCAGCAGATGAACTCGAAGCTTTTCTCTTGGGCGCCATCTCGAATCTACTGGCGAACAGAGCGAGAGCTGAATTGCGGAGAGAATTTGGAGACAGAAAAACAAGAACTAGGGCACGGAAAGCAGAGGCGGCTGAAAGCGCTGTATAAGCGGGATATTCCTGAGCTGGATGCCGTTTCCAAAAGCGCCCAGTCAGCACCCGGCGGTTACTTCTAAAACACCGGTGTGCCACATCATCACTCGGCGGTTACCTCTAAAACCCCGATGTACCACATCATCACTCGGCCATTATCCTCAAAAGTGACCGACGCGACCCGTTTTAACTCGGCTGTCATTTCTAAGACGCTGACGTTATCACCAATGTCTTCAGTTGCTCGGCGGCTGTCTCTAAAGCGCCGATGATGTCTTCATTCACTCGGCATTTACCTCTAAAGCGCCAATAATGTCTTCAGTCACTCGGCAGCTATCTCTAAAGCGCCGATGATGTCTTCATTCGCTCGGCAGTTACCTCTAAAACGCCGATGCAGCCTTCAGTCATTCCGTCGCTGACACAGTTTCGTAATCACTCGGACGCTATCTTAAAAGCGCAAATGGTGACAATAATAGCTCGGCCTTCACAAAACGTCGGCGTGATGCCCGAGTTATTTAGTTACTATCCCAAAGGAGTCAACTTCGTAAATAAAGCAGGCGGAGGAAGGACTCAAAAACTCGGCGTTGATCATAATTGACAATTTAGTTGATTAAGGACTCAAAATCTGCACAGAAGGGACGGAACTGTTCTTCATTAAGGGAGTTTTCATACTTACAAATCAACTCATTATGAGTTGATAACTTCCCTACTGCTACTACTACTACTACTACTACTACTACTACTACTACTACGCTACACTATACTACTTTACATTACTAATATTACTACATTATACTACTTCTAATCTATACTAATATTTAAAAACCAGTGGCATCTAGCCACTGGCCTTGTTGCCGCCCCTGCTGCCGCCGCTGCTGTCGCCCCTGCCGCTGTTGCTGCCCCTGCCGCTGCTGCCGCCCCCCGCCGCCGCAGTCACCGTCGTCGTCGCCGCCACCGCTTCCGTCGTCGTCGTCGTCGTCGTCGCCCTCGCCACCGTCGCCACCGTCCTCCTCGGACGAGTCCTCCTCGTCCGAGGAGTCCTCCGACTCATCCGAGCCCGCGAGCCCGGAGCGCTCGACGGCCCGGATGTAAGTCCAGACCTCCGCCGCGAGCCCCTGGGAGTCGTCTGAATCATCAGACGACTCACACAGAGGGATGGGAGCCGGAGACCCCTCGGATTCAGAGGAGAACTCCTCCTCTGAATACTCCGAGTCACCAAAGTCCTTAGACGGAGGAGTTGGCTCGCGCTTGCGTTTCTTGCCCATGGTGGAAATGCAGGTAGAAGAAAGAAAGCAGGCAGTGGAGAACGGCGAGAGATGTGAAAAAACCAGGCAGGCAAAGGCACTATTTATAGGAAAAGAAGGCAACCGCTCACCTCCAACCGTGGTCACTGAACAGTCGCGAAGCATTCAATACACACTTCAACCCGTCTGAAGATGCGCGGCTGACGTCGTTTCACGCAATGCAACACCCATTGGGACTCCAGTCAAACAGCACAGAAGATATGATTACACCCGTTGTCACATCACATTACTACTCAGAAGCAGCCGGTTAAAACACTCAGCGTACCAAGCCGTCTCTTACCCACACCCATTGGGGGGGGACGCCCAGGAATTATCAGTATATTTTTCAAAAAAACTGTCACATCCGTGCAGGGCGTGCAATGAACACCCCAAGACAAAAATGAGATATCAGTAAGGATCAGAGGAAAGCCAAATATAGCCAGTGAAGTACAAAATCGGACCGATGGAAGCGACGTAAAGACTAGCCAGGGAACGTCCATCAAATGTCCAATCAGTCACAGAGCAAATAAATTGCACCACTTAGCAAGATATGGGCAGATCTCGAACTCGGCTGCAAAAGACAAAATACATGCTGCCCTCAGATGCATAATAGTGATGACATAATGCTGACCTCTAAAGCATAATATGGATGACATAATGCCGACTTCTAAGGCATCCAAAAAATGAAAAAGGAGAGAAAGTATGGCTCTCGGTAAAAGGACACGAGGTAAAGACCTTTGAGAGGATTGTTTTCAAAAATCCACTCAAAGCTCGGGGGCTACACACATTGGGTGCACCTTCGGTGCACCCCATGGATCACCATTTCAAGCCAAGGTAGTGCCGACTTCTAAGGCATAAGACAAGATTAAAAGACAAGGCTGGACCTCAACCAGAACACGAGAAGAAAACAAAAACGATTTCTGATGAAGACCTTCGAGTAGATTATCTTCTAAAATCTACTCGAAGCTCGGGGGCTATACCCATTGGGTGCACCCCTGGTGCACCCAATGAAATTCAAGGTCTTGCGAAATGACAAGCCGACTTCTAAGACACAGATATGAGGCAGAACTACAGATTTTGAGTGAAGAAAAGCAGAAGAAGACAGTAAGAAATCATCTTCACCAGACTGCCCGAGAAGCATTTCTTGTTGTAAGCAAAACCTGCAAGTTGGGCCTAGGATCTTTGGGCCGATTATCTCAAAATCAACCCAAAGATCGGGGGCTTGTGGGGGACAGATATCCCCCGGGTCCACTAGCAGAGTAAAAGACCTCGCGAAAGGCCCAAGGGCCCAATAAATTGTAAGGTCATTTCTTCATGGGCCTGGGGGGAGGACAATCAGCAAAGCAAACTGATGTAAAGCCGGATCGACGCAAGTCCAGATAGGCCCCACAGCGTTGAAGCGAGAAATTACAACAGAAGATCCGACTTTCCCGCGCTGGAAGCACCATGCAGTAGAGCCAGGCGAGGATAGGTCGGCTGAATCATAGGAAGATAGACTCAAACAGTTCACTATCCTTTAGGTGCACGTTGTTATCATACCCGCATGTATCGCCCCACGGCCGAATATATAAGGCCCAGGGGCACCCCTTCAGAACAGGAGAACTCACTACCCAACCGTCTACCAAAACTCCCCACGTTCTCGCTCTAGAGAACCACCCTGTAACCCATAACACAGAGCATCTTCGCTAGGACATAGGGTGTTACGCATCTCTAAGCGGCCCGAACCTGTAAACATTGTCTATCGTCTCTCGTGCATCCGGCGCGAACCATTTTGCTACAGTCGACGACACCATCCTACTCCTAAAAACACCCTGAGGGGCAACCCCGGGTGTGCGGTTGGACCCAAAACACCGACAGGGGCTATTAAATGCTACTTCATCGTGAGACAAAGGGAACAACACATACGTAATGTTGTGATGGTTTGTCTGGTATGATTTTTACGTACTCATAGGAGTTGACATGTCTTGCTAGAGGCCACTGTCAACTATTGGATCAAATAGGAGTATTTGGGGAGTATTTAGGCCTCTACTTCTAGCAAAATTATATTTTCATACTCAAGTTTATGTTCAATAATTTTAGCTTCAAGTTTAGCAATATGTTCATTCAGGCTCCTAATAATAGCAACATTGCCAACAAAAGCATCAACATTTATATCTCTACATCTAATGCAAATGGAAACATGCTAAATTGAAGATGTAGAGACATGGCAAGCATTCAATTTCTCAATTGAAGTAGTAAGATTATCATTTGAACATTTGAGACTAGAAAATGAACTATTGCAAACTTTTAAGTCATGGGTCCAAATTTTATTCTTTTCTTTCTCATGAGCTAGGGCCTTCTCAAGTTCCTCATTTTTCTTTGTCTAATTAATGGGTAGATCCTCCTACCTTTCTAGGAGTTCATCCTTCTCATTGACGGCCTTAATCAGTTCATCTACTTTAGTCACTTGATATCTACAAAGGGCCTTGAATTTTTTCATATCTTCCTCATCACTAGATTCATCATTGGAGGAAATATACGTTGGAAAGGTTCTAGATTGTACCATCTTCTTACTCTACTTTGTCATTAGGCATGTGTGGTCGACCTTAGGGAAGAGGACGCTTTTGTTAAAGGTGAGGGTGGCGATGCCTTCATCATCATCGAAGGAGTCTTCATTTGAGTCCCACTCCTTGTCAATGTGGGCTTTACCTCCCTTCTTCTTGTTGATGAAGAATTTCTTCTTCTCAACTTTCTTCTTCCATTTCTTGTCATCTTCCCTGTCATCATCATCCTTTGCATATGGACAGTTAACTATAAAATGATGGGCCTTACCACATTTGTAACATGCCCTCCTACCATGGGGCTTGTAGTCTTTGTCCTTCAAGTTTGTTAGGATTTGTCTGTAGCTTTTGGTGATGAGGGTTATCCCCTCATCATCGAGACCGAAAACGTCGATGGTTTCCTATTTGCTTGAGGGCTCCTTCTTTGCCTCGTTTATGGCCTTCAAGGAAATTGGTTGTGGCTCGATGGTGATGACGTTGCCTTTAGCCAAATTCTCAACGTGCTTGGAGTCTTTAATATCATCTCATGGCTAAGAAACTTCCCAAGCACCTCCTCTGGGGTCATCTTCTCGTACCTAGGATTTTCATGAATTAAGGTGACAAGAGTTGCATTATGGGAGGTAAATTACCTTAGCATAAGTCAGATGACTTTATGATCCATCCACTTATTGATTCTATAGTTGCAGACTTGGTTCACCAAGGACTTGAGCCGGTTGTGCATATCTTGTGGCCCTTCTCCCTTGTTCATGGCGAACCTCTTGAGATCCCCTTCTAGGAGCTCCATCTTCATGATCTTGGTGATCTTGTCACCTTCGTGTGCTGTCTTGAATGTATTCAAAATATCCTTGGCATTTTCCAGCCCATTCACCTTGTTGTACTCCTTCCTACATAAAGAATCAAGAAGTATTGCGATGGCTTTTGAGTTGCGGTGGACGTTTGCTCCACCTCCATGGAGTTGTAGTCCTCATCATCGCTATCAGGTATTTTCATTCCTAGTTCAACAGCATCCCAAATGGTTGGTTGGAGTGAGTATAAATGACCGTTCATTTTGTAACTCCACCAAGAATAATCTTCACCATCACAATATGGTGGTTTTCCAAGGGGAATCTAAAGCAAGGGAGTAGTATTCCTAGGAATGCAAGAATAATTAAATGGGGTGCAGGTAAAGTTTGATTTAATTAGGTTTTGTTGATGATGTTTCTTGGAGGTGGATTTGTCACCACTTGAGGTCTATGCACCATTGATGAGTCGGTTTTGTAGTAGATCACCTTCCTCATAATCTTCTTCATGTCCTTCATCTTGTAGGATCAGAAGGACTTAGAACCCATACCTATGGATTACTCAACCTTCTCCTAGTGTTTCACTCTCAAGAGCACCTTCTCGCTCTTGAGGGATCCTTTTTTTGACATCTATTTGAGTTTTTAAACCCAAATGAAGAGTCAGGCTTGGATACCAATTGAAAGTCGCCTAAAGGAGGGTGAATAGAAGAAATATGAAATTTAACACTTAACAACAAAACTTTGATCCCAATTAGGCGTTAGAACAAGAATGAATATGATCGGAGTAGAGAGAACTTAGAATAGAAGAGGAAGAACACAAATCACAAATGAACACACACAAAAAGACAGGGGCAATTTGGTTTGTCGATGTTTGGTTCCAAAGAACCTATGTCCCCGTTGAGGTGTCCCAAAGGACGCTTTCAACCCTCTCGAGTGATTCTGAAGATCAAACTCGAGTCCTCTTGTCTTTTCTCAACCGATCAAGAGACCTAAGTCTCCCGCAAGGTACTCCACATTGTTGGAGCCTCTTGCTAGCCTTTTAAAATCTCAATGGGTGCCTTGCACCAAAACACAACTCCAAGCACACTCTCTTTTCAGCTCTATCATAAGTGCATACTCTCTTTTCTCTCTAGAGGATGAACTCTACTCGATTGAGGCACTTGGATCACATGGAGGTGTTGGGAATGCTTCTCTAACTTGTAGGAATGTGTGACACCCGGATTTAAGGGCAAACCCCGGCGCATCTCATATGTGCGCCAAACGAGATCAACACATATAATGGCTCAGTGTATAGAGATGAATGTCACAATCATTATTACATAACATAATGTATTACAAAATAAATGATAATAAATAGAATGAACTAATAACATTATTGTCCATTGGTGCCAACAAGCTGACTGGGAGACGACACCTAGACCTCGTTGAACTCCTTGTAGTAGTCTTCCTCCGGGGTCACCTGCTCTTCACCTGTGGGGCGGAAGTTTTATCACAAGAGTGAGCTCACAAAATTTCATCCCTCAACAAGTGTGGGGAATAATGTGCATGAGCTCACTTGCGGTGGGGGCTCATGTATAGTGTCAGACTGATCAACAAATAATGGTTAAGGCAAAGCATTGCTTTTAATAAGTTGGTCAAATTTTATTAGCAGTTACTAAGTATAAGTAAATATCAACCCAATAAATATGAGATCAAAATTAATATTAAAACCCACAATGTGATGCAAATGACCAATTATGTTTAATTTCATAAGTTACTCATGTGAGGGTCTGAGCCGCTCATGACCATCAGCACGGCTAATATACCAATTTTACACTCTGCAGAGGTTGCACATATTTACCCACAAGACGTGTTCCCTTTGTCACATCGGGTTGATCAAACCCTTAAACACTGCCAAGGTGAGTAGGCGAGGGTACACTATGAGGCCTTTGTAAAGTTTCACTAGAGGAGAGAACCGCTACGGTTTCTGGGCTAAAAGCGGTATAGGAATCCCTCGTCCGAAAAGCTAAACAAACAATCTGACCCAAGGACCTCCCTACACCAGCATCCTCCACCCTGCTTGCCCCTTTTGGGAAAAGGTTAACTCACATTAGATTAACTAATTAATCAACCAAGGGCGTCCCATTTCACCCTTGTGGTAGCACTGTTTTCTCGGGTGGTCACTCCATGTTCCAATTAACATAATAATCTTATCATGAACAATAAATAATTCAAATACAATAAATAGCATGATCATGAGTAATATTTATCTTAACACCCAAAACCACATAGAGCAATAGCAAATACTACCCAAAAAATTGAGTGGTGAGCAAGGTGTAATGTTGACCAAACTAGGGTAACCTATTGGGTCCCATCAAAATTAATCCTGAGCATGCCATAGTAATTAATTGGAACATTATTGGGTAAAGAAGAGTGATCAAGGGCACAACATACGTTCAACGAGCTCTTTCTCATTATTTTCCACCTGCTGAGTTCCGGGTTCCTCGATCACTTGCTTGTCTACTCGCAACAATACATGGTACAGGAAAAATTAACATCACACCAATCATGAGAACAAAATGTGTAATAACGTTCTACATGTCGTTACGAGATTGTAGGTTCAAAAACGGCAAAAATCAGAGTTATAATGAATAAGATATGATTTTCCAAAGTTTTATGCGCTTGGGCAAGTAAAACATAGGCTAAACCAATTAAGTGCACGATTTTGACAACACGTCACACAACAAAATAAGGTTACTAGGTTGTAGGTAGTATTAATACAAACCTAATGCAACTAGAACGGATAAAAAGGAGTTAAAATGTATTAATTATGAATTAAACAAGATTTTGGAATTATTTCTATACTAAAAATCATTTTCTATATTTAATTTGAATATTCCTGGAATCCATGCATGGCAGACACAAATACCAGAGAGCTCGAGGGTTAAATTGCTAAAACTAGGGTTAATTTGCAAGGCTCTACAATGGTAGGGGATGGCGGGTTCTATTTGATAAATTCCGAGGGATTCTTTAGCAAATTCACTCGGCTGAATGAACACGAGCATGCTTTGGTTGTTGGATCCACATCCAAGAGCTCGGATTAGGTTATGAAGTGGTACACAACTAGGACCGTTGGATTTCTGATCTACGGCACGTAATAATCAAGCGAAGGGGTATGCTACTAGGGCCATTGGATCAGAGATCCTCGGTCCAAAATTGACGATGGCGCGATACGATCTAAGCCATCCAACAGCCGATCAATGGCTTGGATTCAATGTGCGGAACCACTAAGATGATCTAATCACATCCATTCCTGATTAAATCAATGGCCTGAGATCTAGCTCTCACCCTAGCCTTCAACCACGACGGCGACCGTGATATCACGGTAGCGCCATTATCGACCAATAGCCACACCTGAATGCCCAGTCCCCAACTCGTGATTAACTGGCAAAATGTGGAGGGAAGGACCATATAAACCATCTCAGGACGTCTTACCATGATTTGGGGTGGAGACACGGTCAGTCGACGGTGAACGGCGGATCCGAGGCAATGCCCGACTCCGGCAAGAGATTCCCAAGCCTGTAGCCGCCTTCCGCATGAATATTCATTGTCCACGACTTCGACACACATCGGTAATGCTCTAGGGACCCAACCCGATGGCAGAGGCACCACCTAGCCCAATTCTCACGGCGGTGGCCTTTCCTCGCTCTCTGGCTCATAGCAACGGGTAACGACCTCAATCTCTAACGACGGTGCTTCTACGAGGGCTGAAGAAAGGAGCAGAAGCCTCACAACCAGGCATTATAGATGGGTGGTGCTGGTTGGGGAACCCAGCTAACCCAACGGAAAAAAGGGGGAGGTCGCCGCGGTGTGTTACCGCGATGGGTGCAAAGAGATGACAGGCGGGCCCTCGAATCCAATGAGAAAAGCGCGCGGGGAAAGTCAGCTGTCCTAAGAGGCCCACGCGGCAGTGACTTCTAGGGCGACACGCACGCGGGGATACGACTTGACTGGGCCCAGGTGACAATGGGTCGCGCGCACGAGAGACAGTCAAGCCGGGCCCGCTTGTCGGCGCCTCTTCTAGGGAGTTGGGCCACACGGCAAAAAAAGGTCGAATGGGCCGAAAATGAGGACTCTTGGTCCGGCTATGTTCTTTTATTTTCCTTTTTCCTTTCTTTTATATGTTTCTTTTCTATTTCCAAATTCAAATTAAATTCAGGGTTTAGTTTTGAATTGTAGGTTTAAAATGTACCATAAAATTTCTAATATAGATGGAATTATTACTGCTAATTTTAATGTTAATTATGTTGCTTAATATTGTTTTACTTAAGGAAAGGTATAATTTACTTATTTAAAGCTTTCTTTCTAGACTTTAATTTCCTCTTTCTTCCTTTTGAATTTTGAATTCAAGTAAAGTTAAGATCTTCAGGTTTCCATTAAGATGCACTGCAAAAAAAATATCAGCATGATATGCTTAAATTGTTTATTTCTATCTACTTTGCATATAACCATAAAGGAAGAGCACATAAGAATATTAACCCCTCTTTTATTATATAAAAGTTAGGTATTACAAATACTACCCCCTTAAAAATAATCTCGACCTCGATATTACTATGAACTAGGAAAAAGGTGAGGAAATTCTACTCGTAGTTCATCTTCTTGCTCCCAGGTGGCTTCATCCTCCGCGTGATGACTTCATTGTGCCTTACACATCTTAATCACTTTGTTCCTCATAACTCGAGTGAAGGTATCAATGATCTTGATAGGGTACTCAGTGTAAGTCAGATCACCTTGTACACTAAGTTCCTCCATAGGTAGTTGCTCTTCTGGAACCTTGAGGCACTTCTTTAACTGAGATACATGGAATACATCATGTACATCCACAAAATGGCTGAGTAACTCTTGTTGGTAGGCAACTTCCCCCACTCACTTTAGGGTCTTGAGGATCCAATAAAGCGAGGGGACAATTTCTCTTTGACTTTAAATCTCCTCATACCCCAAATTGGTTACACCCTTTGATACATGTGATCACCTTCTGAGAGCACCTAGAGGGGGTGGGGTGAATAGGTGATCCTGTAAAAATCAAACACTAATATCCACAAAACTTAGTTATAAGTGTTAGAATGGCTAAGTAGCTTGAAGCGAGTTCTTGTGAACACAAACAATCACAGAGAGAGCAACACAATACACACGATTTTTATCCTGTGGTTCGGCCAAGTAACACTTGCCTACTTCCACATTTTGGCGTCCCAATGGACGAGGGTTGCACTCAACCCCTTTTGAGTGATCCGATGATCAACTTGAATACCACGGTTTTTCCTTTAGATGATTGTTCCCATTTGCGAGGAATCTCCACAAATTGGGAGAAGCAACACACGCAAGACTCAAATATGCAGCACACCCACGCACACAAGTGAAGACTCAAGCTCAAATGACAACACAGGGAGTCCTCCACTCGAATAGAGCTCAAATCTCTAACACAACAAAGCAAATGCACGGGAGCAGAGTCTGGATGCCTTAGAATACTTAGTGAATGCTTGAGATATTCCTCCATGCACCTAGGGACCCCTTTTATAGCCCCAAGGCAGCTAGGAGCCGTTGGAGGCCAACTTGGAAGGCCAAACTTGCCTTCTGTCGGGTGGTGCACCGGACAGTCCGGTGCACCACCGGACAGTCCCTGTAGCTGTCCGGTGCGTGATCTCCTTCCATTTCTGGTGCATCCAACCGTTGGTCCTCGGTGTCGGTTGGCGCACCGGACACTGTCTGGTGCATACCAGACAGTCCGGTGTGCCCAACCGACCGTTGGCGCGACCACGTGTCACGCAAAGATTGCGCGGCCGACCGTTGGCGCAGGCGACCGTTGGCTCACCGGACAGTCCGGTGCACCACCGAACAGTCCGATGAATTATAGTCGTACGTCACTGATCCTTTTCTCGAGAGCGACGTGTTCGCCGCGGACGACTCACCGGACAGTCCGATGCACCACCGGACAGTCCGGTGAATTATAGCTGTACGCCGCCGTCGAGTCCCGAGAGCAGCCTTTTCACGCGGACCAGCCTGGCGCACCGGACACTATCCGGTGCACCACCGAACACTATCTGGTGCACCACCGGACAGTCCGGTGTGCCAAGCCGAGCTGAAGTTGGTTGTACACAGCCACCTCTTTTCCAGTTCTTTTCTCACTGATTCTAGCACTTAGACAAAACACATTAGTACTCAAAACAATGTACTAAGTCTAGAAACGTACCTTTCTCTTTGATTTGCACTTCTCTCTTTACTTGGCACATGGGAACTTAATTAAACGTGTTGGTCACTTAATCACCAAAACATTATTGAAATTGCCCAAAGGCACATTTCCCTTTCAATCTCCCCCTTTTTGGTGATTTATGCCAACACAACAAAAAGCAACAAGAGAAGTGCAAAATCAATGCAATTGAAGACCAAATTGTTTTTGACTATAATTTGGCATATTTGGATCGCTCTTTGCCACCACTTGGTTTGTTTTTGCAAATCAAATTCATTTTCCTATCTCTAAGTCAAACACACTTGTTTAGGCACAAAGAGAGATATTTCAATGGAAAAATTGATCAAGTACCAAAAACTCCCCCTTTTCCCATAATCAAAAATTCTCCCCACAAGAGACTAAATTTTGCAATAAGAGTATTTTGGACAAATCAAAAGTTCTAACTCTATTGTTTTCAAAATTCAAAATTCACAAGTGGTAGCTGATCCATTTGCTTTTGGCCTTAATTTCTCCCCCTTTGGCATTAAGCACCAAAATGGGATCATTCTTGGCCCTTTAACCCCATTGCCTCACCAAAAAATGTCAATTAAGAGCAAAAAGGCAAAGAGAGCATAGGAACGAACTTGGAATTAAGTACACCAATACCAGAGTGCAGTGGAAGTCTTTGCAACGTCCAAGTCCATTTTCCCTTTCAATGCACCTTTGAGACTACATCAAGAATACTCAAACACAAAGGTTAGTCTCAAAGGGTCAAGTTGTAGCATATATCCCCTTAAATAAGTGCACCATTTGCATATGGACTTGTGAGGTCCGGGGAGGTCTTGTACAACTTGAGCACCACAGATATACAACAAGTAATGTAAATGCTTCAAAGTAACATGATCAAAGGCATAGAACACATGTATGTTATAGATCAATCCAAGTTACGTGAATCTAAGACATTTAGCTCACTACGCAACCTATAAAATGTTTTCTCATCCAACGGCTTGGTGAAGATATTGGCTAGCTAGTTCTCGGTGTTAATATGAAAAATCTCAATATCTCCCTTTTGCTGGTGATCCCTCAGGAAGTGATGCCGGATGTCTATGTGCTTAGTGCGGCTGTGTTCAATAGGATTATCCGTCATGCGGATTGCACTCTCATTGTCACATAGGAGTGGGACTTTGCTCAGATTGTAGCCAAAGTCCCAGAGGGTTTGCCTCATCCAAAGTAGTTGCGCGCAACACTGTCCTGCGGCAACATACTTGGCCTCAGCGGTGGATAGGGCAACAGATGTTTGTTTCTTAGAGCTCCAGGACACCAGGGATCTTCCTAGGAATTGACATGTCCCTGATGTACTCTTCCTATCTACCTTGCACCCGACATAATCGGAGTCTGCGTATCCAATTAATTCAAAGGTAGACCCCTTTGGATACTAGATCCCGAAGCAAGGCGTAGCAACTAAATATCTAAGAATTCGCTTAACGGCCACAAGGTGGCACTCCCTGGGGTCAGATTGATATCTAGCACACATGCATACACTTAGCATAATGTCCGGTCTACTAGCACATAAATAAAGTAATGACCCTATCATAGACCGGTATGCCTTTTGATCAATGGACTTACCTCCTTTGTTGAGGTCGACATGCCCGTCGGTTCCCATCGGTGTCTTTGCGGGCTTGACGTCCTTCATCCCAAACCGCTTGAGAAGATCTTGTGTGTACTTTGTTTGGGAGAGGAAAGTGCCGTCCTTGAGTTGCTTCACTTGGAACCCAAGGAAATACGTCAACTCGCCCATCATTGACATCTCAAACTTTTGAGTCATCACCCTGCTAAACTCCTCACAAGACTTTTGATTAGTAGAACCAAATATTATGTCATCGACATAAATTTGGCAGAAAAAAAGATCACCATCACAAGTCTTAGTAAAAAGAGTGGGATCAGTTTTCCCAACCTTGAAAGCATTAGCAATTAAGAAATCTCTAAGGCATTCATACCATGCTCTTGGGGCTTGCTTAAGTCCATAGAGCGCCTTAGAGAGCTTAAAACGTGGTCGGGATACCTATCATCCTCAAAGCCAGGGGTTGTTCCACATATACTTCCTCCTTGATTGGCCCATTGAGGAAACCGCTCTTCACATCCATTTGAAACAACCTAAAAGAATGGTGAGCGGCATAGGCTAATAGAATTCGAATAGACTCTAGCCTAGCCACAGGAGCAAAAGTCTCCTCGAAATCCAAACCTGCGACTTGGGCATAACCTTTTGCCACAAGTCAAGCCTTGTTTCTTGTCACCACCCCGTGCTCGTCTTTCTTGTTGCGGAACACCCACTTGGTTCCCACAACATTTTGCTTTGCACGTGGCACCAGGCTCCAAACTTCATTTCTTTTGAAGTTGTTGAGCTCTTCCTGCATGGCCAACACCCAATCCGGATCTTGCAAGGCCTCTTCTACCTTGAAAGGCTCAATAGAAGAGACAAACGAGTAATGCTCACAAAAGTTAGCTAATCTTGAGTGAGTAGTTACTCCCTTGCTTATGTCACCCAGAATCTGGTCAACTGGGTGATGTCGTTGGATCATTGCTCGGATTTGGGTTGGAGGGACCCGTGGTGCTTCTTCCTCCATCACTTGATCTTCTTGTGCTCCCCCTTGATCTTGTCCCTCTTCTTGAGGTACCTGCTCACCGTCTTGAGTTGGAGGATGCACCATTGTTGAGGAAGAAGGCTGATCTTGCTCCTGTTGTTCCTGTGGTCGCACATCACCAATCGCCATAGTGCGCATTGCGGCCGTTGGAACATCATCTTCATCTACATTATCAAGATCAACTTGCTCTCTTGGAGAGCCATTAGTCTCATCAAATACAACGTCGCTAGAGACTTCAACCAATCCCGAAGATTTGTTGAAGACTCTATACGCCTTTGTATTTGAGTCATACCCTAGCAAAAACCCTTCTACAGCTTTGGGAGCAAATTTAGAATGTCTACCTTTCTTCACCAGAATGTAACATTTGCTCCCAAATACACGAAAGTAAGAGACGTTGGGTTTGTTACCGGTACGGAGTTCGTAGGAGGTTTTCTTGAGAAGGCGATGCAGATAGAGCCGGTTTATGGCGTGGCAAGTTGTGTTCACAGCTTCCGACCAAAACCGCTCGAGAGTCTTGAATTCTCCAAGCATCGTTCTTGCCATGTCGATGAGCGTCCTATTCTTCCTCTCTACCACATCATTTTGCTGTGGTGTGTAGGGAGCAGACAACTCGTGTTTGACGCCTTCCTCCTCAAGATACTCCTCCACTTGCAAATTCTTGAATTCGGACCCGTTGTCGCTCCTTATCTTTTTCACCTTGAGCTCAAATTCGTTTTGAGCCCTCCTTAGAAAGCGCTTTAGGGTCCCTTAGGTTTCTGATTTATCTTGCAAAAATAACACCCAAGTGAAGCGGGAAAAATCATCAACAACTACAAGACCATACTTACTTCCCCCGTTGCTGAGGTAGGCAACGGGTCCGAAGAGGTCCATGTGAAGTAGCTCCAGTGGTCTTGATGTTGTCATCACATTTTTGTTGTGATGAGTGCTTCCCACCTGTTTTCCTGCCTGACAAGCTGCACAAGGTCTGTCTTTCTCAAAACAAACATTGGTTAGTCCTAACACATGTTCTCCCTTTAGAAGTTTATGAAGGTTCTTCATCCCAACATGTGCTAGACGGCGATGCCACAGCCAGCCCATACTAGTCTTAGCTATTAAGCATGCATCTAGATCGGCCTCCTCTTTCGAAAAATCAACTAAGTAGAGTTTGCCATCTAATACACCCTGAAAAGCTAATGAACCATCACTCCTTCTAAAGACAGATACATCAACATTTGTAAAAAGACAATTGTAACCCATGTGACACAATTGACTTACAGACAGGAGGTTGTAACCAAGTGACTCTACTAGAAATACATTCGATATGGAGTGCTCGTTGGTGATGGCTATCTTGCCCAAGCCTTTGACCTTGCCTTGATTCCCATCTCCAAAAATAATTGTATCCTAGGAATCCTTGTTCTTGACGTAGGAGGTGAACATCTTCTTCTCCCCTGTCATGTTGTTTGTGCATCCGCTGTCGACAATCCAGCTTGAGCCCCCGGATGCATAAACCTGCAAGGAATTTAAGCTTGAGTTTTAGGTACCCAACTCTTGTTGGGTCCTACAAGGTTAGTCACAATAGTTTTTGGAACCCAAATACAAGTCTTGTCTCCCTTGCATTTGGATCCCAATTTCCTAGCAACTACTTTTGCATTCTTACATAAAAGAACAAATGAAGTATTGCAAGCATGGTAAATGGTAGAAGGTTCTTTGCACATTTTTCTAGGAGCATGAGGCACAACATTATTTCTCCTAGGCCTACCATTAAAAGTAGAACTTGATGCAAGCATAGCATGTGAATTAAAAGCATCATGATCATAACTCCTATTATAATGAGCATGATTAGCAATTTTCCTATCATAAATGAAGGCGTGGTTCCTTTGAGGATTACTAACCATAGGAGCCTTCCCTTTCTCCTTGTTGGGAATGGGAGCCCTTTGGCTTGTTAAGTTCTTGGCTTCCTTTCGAAAACCCAAGCCCATCCTTAATTGAGGGGTGTCTACCAATGGTGTAGGCATCCCTAGCAAATTTTAATTGATCAAAATTAATTTTGCAAGTCTTAAGTTGGGCATTAAGACTTGCCACCTTATCATTTAATTTGGTAATAGAAATAAGGTGTTCATCACAAGCATCAACATCAAAATCCTTACATCTATTACAAATAACAACATGTTCTACACATGAACTAGTATTGTTGACTTCCTCTAGCTTAGTTTTCAGTTCATCATTTAAGCTTTTTAAACTAGAGACCGATTCATGGCAAATAGACAATTCAGAGGATAACACTTCATTTCTCTTAATTTCTAAGGCAAGGGATTTTTGCACACTAACAAGTTTGTCATGCTCCTCATATAAAATATCCTCTTGTTTTTCTAAAAATCTATCCTTTTCATTTAGAGCATCAATTAATTCATTAATTTTTTCTACCTTAGCTCTATCTAAACCTTTGAATAAGCTAGAGTAATCTATTTCATCATCGGAATAATCATCATCGCTAGAAGTAGTGTACTTAGGGGTATCTTGAACATATACCTTATTTTCCTTTGCCATAAGACATGTATGGCGTTCATTGGGGAAGAGAGAAGACTTGTTGAAGGCCGAGGCAGCGAGTCCTTCGTCGTCGGAGTCGGAAGAGGAGCAGTCCGAGTCCCATTCCTTTCCAAGGTGTGCCTCGCCCTTTGCCTTCCTGTAGCTCTTCTTTTTCTCCTTCTTCCCGCTCTTTTTCTTGTCCCTAGTCACTATCATTATTGGGACAATTTGCAATGAAGTGACCAGTCTTACCACATTTGAAGCAGGAGCGCTTTCCCCTTGTTTTGTTCTTGTTGGGGTACTCCTTGCGTCCTTTAAGTGCGGTCTTGAAGCGCTTGATGATAAGCGCCATCTCGTCTTCGTTGAGGCCGGCAGCCTCCACTTGAGCTACCTTGCTTGGTAGTGCCTCCTTGCTGCTAGTTGCCTTGAGCGCAATGGGCTGCGGCTCGTAGACGGGTAGAGGGTCGTTTAAGGCGTCATCTACATACCTTGCCTCCTTAACCATCATGCGCCCGCTTACAAATTTTCCGAGTATTTCCTCGGGTGTCATCTTTGTGTACCTGGGCTTTTCACGAATAAGATTCACAAGATGGGGGTCAATAACTGTAAAGGACCTGAGCATGAGTCGGACGACATCGTGGTCCGTCCATCTTGTGCTTCCATAGCTTCTAATCTTGTTGACCAGGGTCTTGAGCCTGTTGTAGGTTTGTGTTGACTCTTCTCCCCTGATCATGGCGAATCTCCCTAGCTCGCCTTCCACCAGTTCCATTTTGGTAATCATTGTAGCATCATTTCCCTCATGTGAGATCTTAAGGGTGTCCCAGATTTGCTTGGCATTGTCCAAGCCACTTACTTTATTATAATCATCCCTGCAAAGAGATGCTAACAGCCCAGTAGTAGCTTGTGCATTCTTATGAATTTGATCATTAATAATCACAGGGTTATCCGTACTATCGAAATGCATTCCATTTTCCACTATTTCCCAAATGCTAGGATGGAGAGAAAATAGATGACTACGCATTTTATGACTCCAAAATGAGTAGTCCTCTCCATCAAAGTGTGGAGGTTTTCCTAGAGGAATAGAAAGTAAATGTGCATTCGAATTGTACGGCATGCGAGAATAGTCAAAAGAGTAGTTCTGATTAACCTCTTGGTGAAGAAGAAGATGCATCGCTGTCGTAGTAGATGATCTTCTTGATGCGCCTCTTCTTCTTCCCATCCTTCTTCTTATGACTCGAGCCTGAGTCAGTGGGCTTGTCATCTCTTGGCTCGTTGAAGATGGACTCCTTCTCTTTGTCGTTGACCACCATCCCCTTTCCCTTATGATCCATCTCTTCGGGCGATTAGTCCCTTACGTGAAGTGTACAGCTCCGATACCAATTGAGAGCACCTAGAGGGGGGGTGAATAGGTGATCCTGTAAAAATCAAACACTAATAGCCACAAAACTTAGTTATAAGTGTTAGAACGGCTATGTAGCTTGAAGCGAGTTCTTGTGAACATAAACAATCATAGAGAGAGCAACACAAGACACGTGATTTGTATCCCGTGGTTTGACCAAGTAACACTTGCCTACTTCCACGTTGTGGCGTCTCAATGGACGAGGGTTGCACTCAACCCCTTTCGAGTGATCCGATGATCAACTTGAATACCATGGTTTTTCCTTTAGATGATTGTTCCCGTTTGTGAGGAATCTCCACAAATTGGAGTCTCTTGCCCTTACAACAAAGATCACAATGAAGGCACAGAGTAAGGTTGGGATAAGCAACACACGCAAGACTCAAATATGCAGCACACCCACGCACACAAGTGAAGACTTGAGCTCAAATGACAACACAGGGAGTCCTCGACTCGAATAGAGCTCAAATCTCTAACACAACAAAGCAAATGCACAGGAGCAGAGTCTGGATGCCTTAGAATACTTAGTGAATGCTTGAGATATTCCTCCATGCGCCTAGGGACCCCTTTTATAGCCCCAAGGCAGCTAGGAGCCGTTGGAGGCCAACTTGGAAGGCCAAACTTGCCTTCTGTCGGGTGGTGCACCGGACAGTCCGGTGCACCACCGGACAGTCCTTGTAGATGTCCGGTGCACGATCTCCTTCCATTTCTGGCGCATCCGACCATTGGTCCTCGGTGTCGGTTGGCGCACCAGACATTGTCCGATGCACACCGGACAGTCCGGTGTGCCCAACCGACCGTTGGCGCGACCACGTGTCATGCGAAGATTGCGCGGCCGACCATTGGCGTAGGCGACCATTGGCTCACCGGACAGTCCGGTGCACCACCGGACAGTCCGATGAATTATAGCCGTACATCGCTGATCCTTTTCCCGAGAGCGACGAGTTCGCCGCGGACGACTCACCGAACAGTCCTGTGCGCCACCGGACAGTCCGGTGAATTATAGTCGTACGCCACCGTCGAGTCCCAAGAGCGGCCTTTTCACGCGGACTAGCCTGGCACACCGGACACTATCCGGTGCACCACCGGACAGTCCGGTGTGCCAAACCGAGCTGAAGCTGGCTGTACACAGCCACCTCTTTTTCCAGTTCTTTTCTCACTGATTCTAGCATATAAACAAAACACATTAGTACTCAAAACAATGTACTAAGTCTAGAAACGTACCTTTCTCTTTGATTTGCACTTCTCTCTTTACTTGGCACATGGGAACTTAATTAAACGTGTTGGTCACTTAATCACCAAAACATTATTGAAATTGCCCAAAGGCACATTTCCCTTACACCTTCCTCAAACTCTAACTGTCTCCTTCGGGTATTTGCATAGCTTTTCTGTCTGGACTGTGTAGTTCTTAGGTTATCCCTTATTATCCGAACTTGTTCCTCTGCCTCTTGTATAATTTCTGGACCAAAGAACTGCCTTTCACCAGTTTGATCCTAATATAGTGGGTTTCTACACTTCCTTCCATATAATGCCTCAAACGGGGACATCTTCAAGCTAGCCTGATAAATGTTATTATAGGAGAACTCTGCATAGTGTAAACTCTTGTCCCAACATCCACCATGCTTAAGAGCACAAGCTCTCAACATATCTTTAAGCACTTGATTTGTTCTCTCGGTCTGCCCATCGGTTTGGGGATGGTAAGCTGAACTAAAGTTTAGCTTTGTGTCCATACTCTCATGTAACTTCTGCCAAAACCGAGAAGTAAACTGGGAGCCTCTATCGAACACAATCTTATTCGGTACACCATGCAGACAAACAATCCATGCATTGTACAACTCTGCCAATCAGACACCTGATTATGTGGTCTTCACCAGAATAAAGTGGGCTACCTTGCTTAGCCTATCTACAATCACCTAAATTGAGTCATGTTGGGGGGCCTTCGGCTTCCGAAGGTCCTCAAAAACATGATTTAACAATGTTTCTGGAAGTATAATGCATGAACAGGTACCTTCGGACTTAAGTTGAAACCACAGCGTGAAGAAGCACGAGAAGGAGTACGAAGGATAGCGCGAAGCCGAAGCTGTGCGCAGGAGAGCTTCGGCATGATAGCAGAAAAGGGAAACCGACTTAAAGATGAAAAGGCTATTTAGACCTCGATGGACTACTATAGAGTTATTAGCAAATGTAAAGGGCATGAGTGTAATTTTACATGGGCTGCATCCCGTGCCTATAAATAGATGAACAGTAACTTCGTACTGTTCACGTTGACTAGGCATTGATTCTTGCGTCACGCTGGTACTTTCGCCTTCTTTCAAGTTGAAGGTACACTTGTAATTTGATATTATTTCTATTCTTCCATGGTAATAAAATAGAAATGAGATAATAATGATATATAACTGTTTATTTTATCTTTTATGCTTTATGTAATTCTTTCTTCATGTTATGTTGATGAAGGTATGTCTTTCATTACCTTCGTCCGAAAGCCATTATATCCTGAGAGAAATAATGCTTTGAAGGACGAAGGGCTTTGACGTTTAACGTTTTTTGTGTTGCCTTGTTCTTAACTCATAGCACTTGAGAACAAGTCCCCAACATTGGCGCCCACCTCCGGTGAACCCTTTTTCGACCACCTTCAGCAAGCATCGACCTTCGTCATGCCACCAAAGAAGGGAGGAAGCTTACAGGTTCTCCGAGATGGCCAGGGGCTTCGGAGGGAGAATTTACCCTAGGCACGTCAGATCAATTCATTCCATCAGAATGACGACAGGGGAAGTCAACAATAGAGCTATCCTCGGCCCCCAACTCCAAGGGGCAGAGGCGCCAGGGGCTTCGGTGGAAGGTTTGGGGATCAGCCAAGGAAAATTTATTGTCTATTCTGCGGTGAGGACAAGGGCCACACTACCAGGATGTGCCACGTCACCATCCGGAAACAGAAAGAGATAGCAGAAGCTACAACCCAATAGAGCCAGCCGAAGCAAGTCATGCATACTGCTTCGTACCACTCACCGTACATTCTAGAGTATGTGGGTAACCATTCTACAGCCTATGTTGCTTCGGCAAGCCAACCTCAGGCATCTTGGCAACAGCCTCCACCTCCACCTCCATTGCAACGAGGCCAGCAGCCAGAAGGGAGCCAGCGCACTCATCAGCAACGAGACTTCAGAGAGGAGTCCGAAGCTCGCACAGTCAACAGTACTATGCCCGAATCGAAGCACATCTACTAAGAAGATATCCTACTTCTGAAATGGTGCTGGCATTCGTTATCATTTTTCTTTTTCAATAGAGAACAATCGTTAAAAGCCTAAGTTTTTCCTGGCGTTTTCAATTCCTTGTAATAGCTTCATTTTGGCCATAGTGGAAATGTATCTCTTTTATAGACTCACGAAGTCCAAAAAGTTGGTGAAGCACGAAAGTTGCTCTCAAAAGAGTGCGGGGTTCACAATCACATTACAAGTTTTGCCGAAATAATAGAAAGTCGTTCTAAGGAACGCAGCGTAAGTTTTTCGAAGCAACAAAAAGTCGTTCCTAAGGGAGTGCAGTGTAAGTTTTCTGCTCAAAAGTCGTTCCAAAGGGAATGCAGAGCTTACAGCGAAAAATAAACGCTGATTCCGCCGAAGTAAAAGGCGAAGCGCGAAAAGTCAACGCGAATACCGCTGAAGTAAAAGGCGAAGAAGCTCCTAAGGGAGGCTTACAGGGAAAAATAAACGCTGATTCCGCCGAGGTAAAAGGCGAAGAAGCTCCTAAGGGAGGCTTACAGCGAAAAGTCAGCGCTGATACACCGAAAAATTAGCGGTGAAGCCGAAAAATAAACGGCAAAAAGATTGTGCTTTACTAAAGGAATATGTGTGTATCTTCGGCACAAATACCATTTTTGCATGGCATAACATCATTACATCATTTTGCATAGCATAACATCATACATCATATTGCATCAATGGCGCAACAAGGGGATTCAATGTTGATCTTCGGAGATTGTTTCGAAGAAGCAGTGCTAAGGCGCAAAATAAGTATTGAAGAAGTGTAGCTCTGTCAAACTCTAAAATGAAAAGGAGATCTATCTCTTATGAAGTATAATGATTTTACGAAGATTGGATGTTTTTACGAAGTATGGATATTCTTCACAACGCATGAAAAGAAGGGAAGGTGTTTTTTCGCCGAAGGCTCAAAAACGGTATATACGTAAAGTTTCATGCATCGTAAAGAATTCAGTTACAAGCAGCTTAAATATTACATTCAAAATTATAAAAATATTACGCACTTTGTTCAGCAAATGTTACATTCCAAATGTTTTTACAACAAAAGGCTATTCTTCTTTTAAAACTGCTTCCGCAGCTTCGTTCAGCAGTCGATTAACAGCTTCGTCCAAAATGACTTCGGCCACTTTAGTGACTTCATCTTCTTTTTCTGTTTCTGGGTTGGCCGTCAACTCGAGGGGCTCTGGAGGAGGAGATAGTTCAGCTGCGATATAAAACGTAAATAAGTCCGAAGTCGCAAAATTAGTAAATAAAATTAAATAGTTATTAAGTAATACCTATTCGCCTCTCAAGTTCTGCCGCTTTCGCAGTTGCCTTCGTCGCTTCTTTTGAATCATGGGAATCTTTTTCACTCTTTTTTATCATATCGTGCGCCATCCCTCGGCCGCCATTCTCCCAGATGTCAGTAAAGAATATTCCGCCAATTAAGCTTGCTTCGGCCGAGGGATCTTTTGTATCTTCAATAGATAAAGTAGCTTCGGCTTGAGCCAAAGCTTTCACATGGTCGCAGCCTGACTTCTCTAAAATAGCTGTGATTCCTCTGGAACCCGAGAAAGCGCAGATATCTCCACGACCACTCAAAACTTCCTCAAAAGCTTCAGCTTCGTTGCTGATCCAATCAATTGGGCCTTCAGGATCACCCCTCACAAAGTTGTCTTCGTTGGAGAATGCGCCAACGTTGGCGAAGCTAGTTTTTATTTTCTCAACACGTTCTATAGACTTTTCATAGCACCTCTCCTTGGATGCACGAAGTTCATCAACTGTTTTTTTAAGTGGTTCCTCCAATATACACTAATATCTCGTTCAGCCTCTGCAAGACCACATTTTTCTTTAGCTTCGAATAGCTGTTTCCGAAGATCTTCGATTTCGTATTTCAGAGCTTCAGCTTGGGCTTTGGAAGCAACTTCGTCTTCCTTTATTTTGTTCAACAATGAGTTTAATATTTTATCTTTTTCAAGACCTTCGTTCCTTAGTTCAATTACTTCGGAATGAAGGTTGTTTAGGGCTATGGTATACCCTTCATCTTCAGCACTTTTTTGTGCCCTGAGGGCGTTGCTAAGGATAAGGCCCTGCAAAAAATGCGGTATTAAGTGTAAGCAAATGGAAAATTTTGTTTTTGAATACAAAAATCTCTTGTTCTCACCTTTAAACTATTGTATGCCAAGCTGTCAGCCAACTCATCTTTTGATAACACTGAAAGCCCATCTTCTAGTGTTGGGAACCCGAAGCTCTTGCCCATCTCTCGGCAGATAAAAATCTCTTTGCTGTCTGGGAGACAATACAAGAAGTCTTCTTCCCCACTACCGTTGAACACTAGTGCCCCCTTTGGATATTTCAATCTTTGAGCATAGAATTGAGCCTCTCGCTTTTCTTTCTCAGATAATCTTTTTCCCGAAGCATGTCGTATAATATAATCAGGAGCTTCAGTTGATGCTTTGGGAATAGGAGTGGCGGTTTTTTTAGTTAAAATTACTTCTGCAGCTTCTTTCTCCGACTTTTCTTCGATTTTCAAGGATTTCTCCTTGGCGGGCTCTGAAGGCCCAGCTTCGGTCTCGACTTGGATCTTGGTAGCTTCGGCCTCAATTTGTGTTTCCGAAGCTTCGGCAGTTTTCTTCGGAGTAGAGCTTAAAGTTTTTATTATTTCTAGAACATCTAATATGTTGACCATTCTCTTCCTTTTGGGAGTCGTTGAAGGATCCTTTTGTGCCTTCGGCATTGTCACCTCTGTCGAAGGACTTGTTACTTCTAGTATCCTCGTTTTCTCAACCCTCATTTCTTCAATGTTAATGGCCTTCGGCTCATCTGATTTGGCTGATGATGCCTTCGGCGGTACAGACGGTTCAATTTTCTGCGTAATCGCAGGCTTCTTACCTTCGGTCACCGAAGAGGTCTCACCACCAAATTCAGGAACTATGGCCATTTCAATATAGCATGGTCGATGAGTAAGGACCTTCACCCTTTTCCTCTTCGGCGCGGGCTCGCTCGGAGCAGCTGAAGCATCATCTCTCCTGGAACCTCCACTTTTTCTTTTTGGCCCCCGGGGCGGGTAACGGTAGTCAGGATACATGAACCCAAGAGCATCAAAAACTCTGTTTAGTCTCTTCTTTTTCTGATTCCCGAAAGTCGCAGATAATGCGTTATCTTCTGCTCTGGAGTACAGCCCAAGCAGATCATCGCTTGTGGCTTCGACGCTTTTCAGCCAGTCGTCGTCTGGCTCGATAAACTGGTCTCTAAACCTGAAGGTATATTTTAGTCGAACCAAACCACCTTCGTGGGGATTGCTGATGGATTCTTTTGGCATCTCCCAGTCGGCTAACAATGGCCATATCCTATAGGCCACGTGCTCTTGAACTAAGTCCCTTGTCCCGATGAAAGAGCAGACTAAGCCGAAGGCCTTGCGACATTCCTCGGCCGCTTCGTCAATTTCTACCTTCGGTTTCCGGAGCCCGAAGCGTTGCCAGATAGGGCGCATGATTATATCTTTAATGTCTTCTCGTGCCTTTAAATCATTTTTACATAAAACCATTCTTTCGTCCAGTCTCCGGGCCATCTCTTCCGAAAAGTCAGTACTGGGAAGCTTGAGCCAGAACAAGCAACGAAGCTATAGCAGCCGAAATTGTTATGATACTGTTCTTTACCCCAGGGCTTCGTCTCATATAACAGTTCATGCATACTGCAGAAACTTTTTGCATTCGGCTCCAAGCTCTGACTCCTTACAGCCCATACGAAGATTCTCATTCTTATAATGGCTTCGGGGGTAATCTGGTGAAGGTAAATCTGGAATATCTTCAAAACCTCGACTACGAAGCTGCTCAGAGGGAGCCGAAGCCCAGCCTTGAAAAAGCTTCGGAAGATCACGACTTCATTTTCCTCTAGAGTAGGACAAGTTTTCTCTCCGTCGTCAGCCCTCACAATAGACATATCCCGAAAGTATCTCCCCCTCATGTTGTCAAGATGACTTTGTTTAATAGTTGATTTTCCAAAAACTGCATGACTCGGTCGCCAGGGTCGATCTTCAGAGTCTTCCCCGCCGCTTTCCACATCATAGCTATCACTATCACTAGTGTCTTCAGATAAACCCTCCAAAGTCTCCCTAGCATTTTTCTCTACATTTGTCTTTGCTATTGATTCAATAAAGCCAAGATTCATCTCCTCAGAAAGGCTCAGCTTCAATTCAGCGACAACTTTCTTATCTTCAGACATCTTCGAAAGTGCTGAGAAAAGTGCTCTCAAAGCCGAAGCTTAAAAATTTAAAAAAAGCCAAGCAAGTGTTGGTGCACAAGAGCTAAAAATTGAGTAAGCAAGAGCAGATGGCAAGAAAGTGTGCTAAATGAGCTCGTGGTGTGCTCTTATTTATACGCCTGGTGCGTTGCGTGCTGGAGGGCCCGCTTGTCAGTGGCTGTTGCTATTCTAGCAAAGGGAAGGTGTTTTTTCAGACCTTCGGCTTAGGGCCTTCGTCCTTGTCGCAATCTAAATTTATCATTCTAACAAATTAATATTGCGAGGGGCTACTGTTGGGGCCTTCGGCTTCCGAAGGTCCTCAAAAACATGATTTAACAATGTTTCTAGAAGTATAATGCATGAACAGGTACCTTGAAGAAGCACGAGAAGGAGTACGAAGGATAGCGCGAAGCCGAAGCTGTGCGCAGGAGAGCTTCGGCATGATAGCAGAAAAGGGAAACCGACTTAAAGATGAAAAGGCTATTTAGACCTCGATGGACTACTATAGAGTTATTAGCAAATGTAAAGGGCATGAGTGTAATTTTACATGGGCTGCGTCCCGTGCCTATAAATAGATGAACAGTAACTCTGTACTGTTCACATTGACTAGGCATTGATTCTTGCGTCACACTGGTACTTTCGCCTTCTTTCAAGTCGAAGGTACACTTATAATTTGATATTATTTCTATTCTTCCATGGTAATAAAATAGAAATGAGATAATAATGATATATAATTGTTTATTTTATCTTTTATGCTTTATGTAATTCTTTCTTCATGTTATGTTGATGAAGGTATGTCTTTCATTACCTTCGTCCGAAAGCCATTATATCCTGAGGGAAATAATGCTTTGAAGGACGAAGGGCTTTGATGTTTAACGTTTTTTGTGTTGCCTTGTTCTTAACTCATCGCACTTGAGAACAAGTCCCCAACAAGTCATACCCAGCAGGAGCGCAGGGTAGACCAACGATGAAGTCCATACCGATTTCTTCCCACTTCCATTCAGGTATCTTTAACAGGTGAAGTAATCCGGCTAGTCTCTGATGTTCCGCTTTTACCCTTTGGCAAACATCACATAAGGCTACATGTGAAGCGACATCCCTCTTTATACCATACCACAAATACTTCTGTTTCAGATCTTGATACATCTTGGTACTATTAGGGTGAATAGAGTAGGCGGAATCAAGGGCTTCCTCAAGTATGGTCTCAAAGAGACTGTCTATCTCAAGAACACATATTTGGTTCTTGAACCAGATTGTGCCTTGTTAATCTTCTGTGAAGTTTTCTCATTTGCCTTCAGCCATCAAGTCTTTGATCTCTTGAATCTTAGCATCACCAACCTGACCCTTGCGTATATCCTTCTCCAAGGTTAGTTCCACCTCTATAGTGACTACTTCAGCATGAGCAACTATTCCTAGGTTGAGCCTATCAAATTCTTCTGCCAACCTGTCGGGTAGTTAGGTAGCTATAACTGCATTAGCATGATCCTTCCGACTCTAGGCATCTGCAACCAAATTCGCCTTGCCCGGATGGTAGTGGATCTTCAAGTCATAGTCCTTGATGAGCTTCAACTAATGGCATTGCCTAAGGTTGAGATCTTCCTGGGTGAAAATATACTTCAAACTCTTATGGTCTGTATAGATTTAACACATGGTCCCCATTATGTAATGTCTCCAAATCTTGAGAACATGCACTACGACACCAGTTCTAAGTCATGAGTGGAGTAGTTCAGCTCATGCTTTCTCAATTGGTGAGACACGTAGACAATGGCATGTCCTTCTTGCATAAGAACACATCCCAAGCCTAGGCGACACGCATTACAATATATATCAAATCCCTTCTACAGATCTAGCATTACCAACACTAGAGGTGACATCAACTTAAATTTTAGCTGATTAAAACTGTCCTAGCAAGCCTGAGTCCACTTGAATTCTTTTCCCTTCTCTAACAACGAGGTCATTGGCTTTGCTATCTTAGAGAATCCCTCGATGAAACATCGGTAATAGCCCATGAGTCTTAGAAAACTCTGGATCTCAGTGACCGACGTGGGTATCTTCCATCCCACTATCTCTTACTTTGGCTAGATCTACTATGATTCCGCCCTTGGATATTATATGACCACAAAAAGGTATCTCATCCAACCTAGACTCACATTTACTGTATTTAGCATAGAGTCGGATATCTCTCAACTTCTACAGTACCATCCGCAGATGTTTCTCATGTTCTTTATCATCCTTGGAATAGACCAGAATGTCATCGATGAATGCCATGATGAACTTATTAAGATATTCCATAAACACATTGTTCAATAGATTCATGAAGTAGGCTGGTGCGTTGGTTAAGCCAAACGACATGACTGTGAATTCATATAGCCCATATCTGGTAGAGAAAGCCGTCTTGGGAATATCGGAAGGCCTAATATTCATATGATGATAACCCGACCTAAGGTCAATCTTAGAGAATACCCTGGCACCTCTCATTTGATTGAACAAGTTTTCAATACGTGGTAAGGGGTATTTACTTTTAATGGTGGCATCATTAAGTGACTGATAATCCACACACATCCTCTGTGAACCATCTTTCTTCTGAAGAAACAGGACCGGCACTCACCAAGGTGAGGAACTAGGGCGAATATACCCCGAATCCTGTAACTCCTTCAACTACTTCTTAAGCTCTTTCAGATCTTCTACTGACATTCTATAGGGTCGTTTAGAAATAGGAGCGGTCCTACGTAAGAGATCAATAACAAACTCCACTTCCCTATCCGGTGGCATCTCGAGCAACTCCTCCGGAAAGACATCTAGGAAATCTCTAACCACACGGATATGATCACCCACAAATTTGCCATCTAGTAGGTATATAGCAGGCTTAGTGGATGGTGACAAGGTGATTTTGACTTCAAATCTATATCCATCCGGACTAGTGAGTTCAATTGTTCCCTAGCACAGTGTATAACTTCATTGCATTCTTTTAACCACTTCAAACCAAGGATTAGATTTATTTCACTTTCTTCTAGTATTACAAGTGTATACCAGAAATTTCTTTGCAAAATAGTTATGTCAATTTTGCAGCATGTATAGTTTGCTTCGATAGGTCCCTTAGGTGTGATAACTAACATGGGTTTATGCATAATTATATAAGGCAACTCATGCATATTAGCATAACGAGCAGATATGAATGAATGTGAAGCTCTAGAATCAAACAATATAGATGTCGGAATTGAATTAATAAGGAATGTACCAATCGCAATGTCAGAATCATCAACGGTAGCCTCATCACTGATCTGGTTAACTCTGGTAATACTAAACCCTTTGTTATTAGTTGTAGTTTGATTCTGCTTGCCCTGACCACTGCCTCGAGCTGGTGTGTTGGGGTTCCTCGCTTAGTATAGACATTGGCGTTGTGCCCAACCTCGCCACACTTGAAGCATGTAGTGCCAGTAGCATTGTTCTGGCCAGCAGGTCTTGCTGGGGTGCCAGCTGGGGTAGCCTGACGAGGACGAGGAGTTTGAGGTGTGACCTGAGGTGTCTGCTGAGCAAGGCGCTGGTAAGACTGCTACCCACCTCCAAGACGAGCATAGCGAGGACGACTGCTGCTCCTCTAGCGCTGGGTGATAGCTCTTCATCTCGTCAAGCTGAACATGTTTGTGTTCAAGAGCTATGGCCTTGTCCAAAAGCTTCTGAAAGATGGGAAGGTATGAGACATCAGCTGATACTGGAGTGGTCCAATAAGTCCCTCTAGGAACTGTTCCTGTTTCCTCTCATCCTCAGCAACCTCCTCTGGAGCATACCTTGACAGCTGAATGAATTTATCTCTATATTCACTCACTATCATATTCCCCTATTTGTGGGAAAGGAATCCCTCCTTGATCTTCATCAACCTAGCAGGAATATGATAATTCCTGGAATTAGCGGAAAACTCTGCCTAGGTGTTGGTGTTAGCAGCGGTGTGAGCAGCACAATAAGAGTCCCACCAGTCTGCAGCGGGGCCAGTGAGATGGCTCGATGCATATAGAAACTTCTCCCTGTTGGTGCACTGAGTGATATTAAGCATTTTCTCCACTGTCTTCAGCCAATCATCTGCCTGTAGTGGATCTAGAGAGTTGGAGAAGGTGGGTGGCTTATGACTCATGAACTCTTGATGCTTGTCCTTGGGTGGTGTGGGTGGTGGTGGAGGTGGTGGCTAGTGTCGATCTTGGCGGATCTGAGCTTGCATCTCTACCACAGTATTAGCCATCTGTTGCAGTAGCTGCATCTGAGCGGTGACCACAACATCAGTCCCAGCAGGCAGAGGATTCAGAGGACGATTCATCTCTGGTTCTGGATTAGGTACAACCCTCCTTTGACAAATACGAGCAGGTAGATCGATACCACCTCCCTTTCTGGTATTTACCATCTGGGTTAGAAACACAAGGTAAGATAGATTTGCAGATAAGACAAATAAGTACGAGACACCCAACTTTTAGGTCATGGTCTTTTGGGTTATAATAGCTCAGTAGATTAGAGTGTCACCTACTTAATGCTACTATATTACACCTAGGATGGTACATGCTATGATGCCCTACTATACTATTTCACAATAAAAGAAGCAAATCAAGCAATTGTCATAAGAACAAACATTCAAACACTTAAATATCGAGAAAAAAATATTTTTTTGTGTGTAGGTCTCCTATCTCTTCAAGGATTTGTAAATATAGTATTCCAAGGTGTGAAATCCTTTCGGTCATACTAGAGTAGAAAAGGTAAGCATAGTCAGAGTAGAACAGCCAAAAAGGTGAGACAGGATCAAGAAAAGTATAGAAAGAATCAGAGTAAATATTAGTAGGTAATAGTTTTGTCCGGTTCTATCGTCTAGGTTTCGTCCTACAGTAAACATGCCTCTAATACCACTTTTGTCACACCCAGATTTAAGGGCAAAGCCGGGTGCATCTCATATGTGCGCCAAACAAGATCAACACATATAATGACTCAGTGTATAGAGACGAAAGTCACAAACATTATTACATAACGAAATGTCTTACAAAATAAATGATAATAAATAGAACAAACTAATAACATTATTATCTCTTGGCGCCAACAAGCTGACTGTGAGACGACACCTAGACCTCATCGAACTCCTCGTAGTAGTCTACCTCCGGGGCCACCTGCTCTTCACCTGTGGGGGGGGGGGGAAGTTTTATCGCAAGAGTGATCTCACAAAAGTTCATCGCTCAACAAGTGTGGGAAATAATGTGCATGAGCTCACTTACGGTGGGGGCTCATGTATAGTGTCAAGCTGGTCAACAAATAATAGTTAAGACAAAGCATTGCTTTTAATAAGTTGGTCAAATTTTATTAGTAGTTACCAAGTATAAGTAAATACCAACCCAATAAATACGAGATCAAAATTAATATTAAAACCCACAATGTGATCAAAATGACCAATTAAGTTTAATTTCATAAGTTACTCGTGTGAGGGTCCGAGCCGCTCATGACCATGAGCACAGCTGATATACCAGTTTTACACTCTATAGAGGTTGTGCATCTTAACCCACAAGACATGTCCCCTTTGTTGCCTCGGGTTGATCAAACCCTTAAACACTGCCAAGGTGAGTAGGCGAGGGTACACTGCGTGGCCTTTACAATGTTCCACTAGAACAGAGAACCACTACGGTTTTTGGGCCGAAAGCGATATAGGAATCCCTCGTCCGAATAGCTAAACAGACAGTCCGACCCGAGGACATCCCTATACCTACATCCTCCACCCTGCTTGCCACTTTTGAGAAAAGGTTAACTCACACTAGCTTTCCTAATTAATCAACCAAGGGTGTCCCATTCCACCCTTGTGGTAGCACTGTTTTCACGGGTGGTCACTCCATGTTCCAATTAACATAATAATCTTATCATGAATAGTAAATAATTTAAAGATAATAAATATCATGATCATGAATAATATTTATCTTAACACCCAAAACTACATAGGGCAATAGCAAATACAACCCAAAAAGTTTAGTGGTGAGCAAGGTGTAAAGTTGACCAAACTAGGGTAACCTATTGGGTCCCATCAAAATTAATCATGATCATGCCATAGTAATTAATTGGAATATTATTGGGTAAAGAAGAGTGACCAAGGACATAACTTGCCTTCAACGAGCTCCTACATAGTATTTTCCACCAGCTGAGTTGTGGGTTCCTCGGTCACTTGCTCGTCTACTCACAACAATACAAACAAACATGGTGTAGGAAAAATTAACATCACACCAATCTTGAGAACAAAATGTGTAATAACGTTCTACGTGTCGTTATGAGATTGTAGGTTCGAGAACGGCTAAAATCGGAGTTATAATGAATAAGATATGATTTTCCAAAGTTTTATGCGCTTGGGCAAGTAAAACATAGGCTAAACCAATTAAGTGCTCGATTTCGACAACATGTCACATAAGAAAATAAGGTTACTAGGTTGTAGGTAGTATTAATACGAACCTAATGCAACTAGAATAGATTAAAAAGGCGTTAGAATGGATTAATTATGAATTAAACAAGATTTTAGAATTATTTCTATACTAGAAATCATTTTCTATATTTAATTTGAATATTCTTGGAATACGTGCATGGCAGACACAAATACCAGAGAGCTCGAGGGTTAAATTGCTAAAATTAGGGTTAATTTGAAAGCTCTATAATGGTAGGGGATGGTGGGTTCTATTTGATAAATTCCGAGGGTTTCTTTAGCAAATTCACTCCGTTGAGAGAACACGGGCACGCTCTGGTCGTTGGATCCACATCTAAGAGCTCGGATTAGGTCATGAAGGGGTACGCAACCAGGATCGATGGATTTCTGATCTACAGCGTGTAATAATCAATGAAGGGGTATGCTGCCAGGGCCATTGGATAAGAGATCCTCAGTTCAAAATTGACGATGGCGCGATGCGATCTAAGCCATCCAACAGTCGATCAATGTCTTGGATTCTATGCACCGAACCGGTAAGGTGATCTAATCGCATCCATTCCTGATTGAATCAACGGCCCGAGATCTAGCTCTCACTCCAGCCTTCTGCCACGGTGGTGTTGGGGACTTGTTCTCAAATGCTATGAATTAAGAACAAGGCAACACAAAGAATAGATTAACAGTTAATGCCCTTCGTCCTTCAAAGCGTTATTTCCCTAAGGATATAACGATCTTCGGACGAAGGTCATGAAGGAAGTACCTTCATCATCACAGCATATATTAATGAAAGATGAAGCATATGAAACATGAGAAATAACATGAATAATCATATGATATCGTTTATATATCTTTATTATATAATCATGAATGAATAAGAACAATATTGAATTACATTTGTACCTTCGGCTTGACAGAAGGCAAAGATACAAACGTGATACACGAGCAAGTACGAGCCAGCGTGAATAGTACGGGAGCACTGTTCACCTATTTATAGGCACAGAACGCAGCCTGTGTAAAATTACACTCATGCCCTTTACATTTACTATTGACTTTAGGATAATCCATTGAGGTCCATATAGCCTTTTCCCCTTTAAGTCGGTTCCGCTTTCTGTTGCTATGCCGAAGCTTCCCTGCGCGTGGCTTCGGAGTTGCGTCATCCTTCGTATTGTTCGTGCTTCTCATATTGTATATGGTTTTGATCCAAGTCCGAAGGTACCTATTCATATATTACACTTGGGAAATATTGTCAAATCATGTTTTTGAGGACCTTCGAAAGACGAAGGCCCCCAACAGTAGCCCCTCGCAGTATTAATTTGTTAAGATAACAAATTCAGACTGCGATACGAACGAAGGCTTTTGAGCCGAAGGTCCGAAAAAACACCTTCCCTTTTGCTAGTATAGCAATATTCAATGACAAATGGGGCCCTCTAATTTGTACCGCACCAGGAGTATAAATAGGGGCTCACACCAGCTGTATCTGATACGCTATTTCTGCCATTTGCATTTTTCCTCAATCTTATAGCTCTTGCTCACTAGCACTTGCTAAGTTTTCAATCTTTCTGAGATTCGGTTTAAAAGGCGTGTTTTCACCACATCCGGAGGAAAAAAGATGTCTCAGGAGAAGAAAGCTGTTGCGAAGACGAAGCTAAGTGAAAAGGCAAAAGTGTTTGAGAAGAAGGCTGTGGATCCTTATATTGCTGGATTTGTTGAATCAATGGCGAAAACAAACATAGAAAAAATTATAAAGGAGATACTAGAAGGTTTGTGTGAAGACACTGATGACAGTGATAGTTACGATGTGGAGAGTGGAGGTGAAGATTTTGAAGATCGGCCTTGGCGACCAAGCCATACAATCTTTGGAAAGTCAACGATTAAACAGAGTCATCTTGATAATATGAAAGGAAGGTACTTTCGGGATATGTCTATTGTGAGGACTGGCGGGGACAACAATGTCCCTGCCCCCGAGGAAGACGAAGTTGTGATTTACCGGAGCTTCCTCAAAGCTGGACTTCGGTTCCCACTGAGCAGGTTTGTGGTTGAAATGTTAAAGATATATCAGATTTACCTTCATCAGATCACTCCCGAAGCTATTATTAGAATGGGGATTTTTGTCTGGGCTGTAAGAAGCCAAGGGCTGGAGCCAAGCGCAAAATGCTTTTGCAGTATGCATGAGCTCTTGTATGAGACGAAGGCCATGGGCAAAGAACAATATCATAACAACTTTGGTAGTTATGGATTTGCTGCTCGCCCCAACGCAAGCTACCCAGTGTCGACATTCCATAAAAGGTGGCCCGCAGCTTGGATGGAGGAATGGTTTTACGTGAAGAATGATTTGAAGACACGGGAAGATATTAAGGGAGTCATTATGCGTCCCATTTGGTCTCGCTTCGGCCTTCGAAAGCCGAAGATAGAAATTGATGAAACGGTCGAAGCGTGTCAGAGGGTCTTCAGCAGCGTTTGCTCCTTTATTGGAACAAGGGACCTAATGCAAGAACATATAGCATTCAGGGTATGGCCGCTTGTAGAAAGCTGGGAAATGCCGAAGGAGACCATCACTAAGTCTAATGAAGGTGATTTGGTCCGGCTGAAATATACATTCAGGTTTGGGGATAAATTTGATGAACCAAACGATGACTGGCTAAAGTGCATCGAAGCTACGAGTGATGAATTGCTTGGAGCATATTCCAAGATAGAAGACAATGCCTTGTCCTCAGCCTTCGGAGGCCAAAATAAGAAAAGGTTGAATAGGGTATTCGATACAATTGGCTTCGTATACCCTGACTATTGCTACCCGTTGCGAGGACAAGGGGTAAAAACGAAGGTTAGTGCTTCTGGAAAAGCTGCCTCTTCAGCCATCACAGCTGAGCCGAAGGGCAAGAAGATGAAGGTTCTAACCCAGCGGCCCCGTTACATCGAACCGACCGTGATACCCGAATTTGATGAAGGGGCCTCTTCAGCTGCCAAAGAAAAAAGGACTACTCCTCCTGCACAGAGAACTGAAGAGCTTGCTCCGGTGCCGAAGCTACCTTCGGTTGAGCTAGTTAAAACAAATACCAACAAAGATAAAGCTGAAAGGTCAAAAGTTGAAGAAACGCCAGAGATTTTTAGCCTTTCAACAGAAGTAACAACTTCGAAGACTCAGAAAAGTTATGCCGCAGCTCCTAAGAGGAGGAGAATGGCAAGTGTGCTAGATGTCGTAATGGAAACGGCAAAGTCCGTGAGTTGTACCACTTCAAGAAAGATTGTCGAAGCTTTGAAAGCACAACCTAAAGCTGAAATAGAACCGGCAGAAGTCGAAGCTGCAAAAATTCATGCTGAAGCTAGGCCTTCAGAACCCACCGAGACAGAGCCCGCCGTAATTGAAGAAAAAGCGGCAGAGCAAATTATGTCTGAAGAGGCTGAAGCTGCTGCTACCGAAGCTTCAAAAGAAAACACTGATTATATTATTTGTCATGCCTCGGGGAAGAGACTTTCTCAAAGAGAGAAGCTAGAAGCATTACACTATGCCCAAAAATTAAAATACCCGAAGGGGGCATTAGTGTTTAATGGTAGTGGGGAAGAAGATTTTCTGTACTATCTCTCGGATAATAAAGAGATATCCGTCTATCGGGAGATAGGTAGAAGCATTGTATTCCCAACGCTAGAAGATGGCCTTTCGATATTATCAAAGGATGAGCTTGCTGACAGTTTGGCTTATAATAGCATAAAGGTATAAAAGCTAACTTTGTATTTTGAAATCGAAATACTTCATTTATTTATACTTAATTCTGTCCTTCTCTTTCAGGGCTTAATTCTTAGCAATGCATTAAGAGCTCAGAAAAATATTGAAGATGAAGGATACACAATGGCTCTAAACAACCTTCGTTCAGAAGTAATTGAATTAAGGAACGAAGGTCTTGAAAAAGACAAAATCTTGATTTCGTTGGTAAACAAAGTGAAAGAAGATGAAGCCAGCTTCAAGGCTCAGGCTGAAATACAAAGGAATGAAATCGAAGATCTTCGGAAACAGTTAGCAGAAGCTAAAGAAAAATGCGCTATCGCAGAAGCTAATCGAGAGAGCAGCGAATATTGGAAAATTATTTAGAGAAAACAGTTGAAGAACTTCGTGCGTCCAAGGAAAGATGTTTTGAAAAATCTTTGGGCTGCGTGAAGAAACTAAAAGCTAGCTTCGCCAACGTGGGCGCCTATTCTAACGAGGATAACTTCATACGAGGCGACCCTGAAGGAGTTATCGAGTGGATAAGTGGAGAGGCCGAAGCTTTTGAAGAAATCTTAAGTGATCGCGGAGATGTGTGTGCATTCTCCGGTGCTAGGGGAATTTCAGCCATCCTGGAGAAGGCGGGATGCAACCATGTCAAAACTCTGGCCCAGGCCGAAGCTGCCTTCTCCGTGGATGACACAAAGGATCCCTCGGCTGAAGCAAGCTTAATGGGCAGGAAATTTTACAACTACATCTGGATAAATGGTGGCCGAGAGATGGCTCATGAAATCATAAAGAAAAGTGAGAAAGACATCCATGACGCCCGGGTACAAGCAAAACAGGCTGAAGAAGCTGCAGAGCGCAAGAGACGCATAGGTATTACTTTGCGGCATCTAGCTTCGGTATTTGTTTTTGTAGCTTCGAACTAATTAATTTTTACTGTAGCTGAATTATCTCTGCCACCGGAACCGTTCGACCCCCTGGCCGACCCGGAGACGAAGGAAGCACTGGAGATCATCAATATAGCCGAATCTATCGTTGACGAAGTCGTCAATAAATTGCTGAATGAGGTTGCAGAGAAGGTCCTGAAGGAAGACTAGTTGTTATTGAAAAAACATTTTAGATGGTCAATGTAGCTTTGTTGTAAAAAGACTGTAATATTCAATATGTATATCTTTGAATCTGTTATGTAAATTATTTTTAATTCACTTCTTTGCGATGCATGAAACTTTTATTTACATACCGTTTTTGAGCCTTCGGCGAAAAAACACCTTCCCTTCTTTTCATGCTTCGTAAAGAAAAAGATCTATGCTTCGTGAGAATATCCATGCTTCGTAAATACAAGGGATCCCTTCTTTTTGCAACAGAGCTGATGAAGCTGTATACTTTGTTCCTTAGCATATTTTCACTTTTGTAAAAGCATTCTCCAAAGATCGACTCCGTATTCAATTCATGTCATTGGTGCGATATGATGTATGATGTTATGCTATGCGAGATGATATGATGATATGATGCAAAGAATGATGCTAATGTCGAAGACACACTCACACACCGACGCTAAAACACACAATCTCTGTGTCCCCTTGGGAACGATCTCTTTGCCGTTTATTTTTCGGCTTCACCGTTTATTTTTTGGTGTAAGTTTTGTATCCCCTTAGGAACGTCTTTTGAACTTCTTCGCCTTCTATTTCGGTGGTATAAGTTTTGTATCCCCTTAGGAACGTCTTTTGAACTTCTTTGCCTTATATTTCGGTGGTATTTGGCTCTGCATTCCCTTTGGAACGACTTTTGAGCAGAAAACTTACACTGTGCTCCCTTAGGAACGACTTTTTGTAGCTTCGGCAAAACTTACACTGCGCTCCCTTAGGAATGACTTTTCGTAATTTCGGCGATTTTTAGCTCTGCAGTTTCTGAGCTTCGTAAATCTGCGAAGAAGATATATTCCATTCTGATAGAAGCGAAACTATTACAAGGAATTAAAACTAGTTTTACATTGATTGTTCCTTATTGAAAAACAAAATGACATAAAGTATAAAAGTATTTCAAGAGTAGGATATTTGCTCAATAAATGTGCTTCGATTCTGGCATAGTACTGTTGACTGTGCGAGCTTCGGATTCCTCTCTGAACTCCCATTGCTGCTGAGTGTGCTGACGCCCTTCTGGCTGCTGGCTTCGGGAGTAGGTCGGTTGTAGTGGTGGTGGGGGTGGGAGTTGTGGCCAGGAAGCCTGTGAATGGCTAGCCGAAGCTGTGGGATGATTGCCCACATACTCTAGTATGTAAGGAGAGTGGCACGAAGCATTATGCAGGACCTACTTTGGCTGATTCTGCCTAGCTTCGGCTTCTGCGATTTCCTCACCACAGAATAAATAGTAGATCTTCCTCGGTTGATCCCCGAACCTTCCTCCGAAGCCCCTGGCGCCTCTGCCCCTTATGGCTGGTGGCCTGAAAGAACTTTGTTGTTGCCCCGAAGATTGTGAGGTGTATTGTGACCTCTGAGGCTGGCTCCCTTTGTTGTCGTTCTGACTGGAACTGTGGATCGAACTGACATGCCTCGGATGGATTCGTCCTCTGAAGCCCCTAGTCATCTCAGAGAATCTGTATGCTTCCTCCCTTCTTTGGCGGAAGTCATTATCAGCCCGAATGTATTCATCCATCTTCTGGAGCAGCTTCTCTAGAGTCTGTGGGGGCTTTCTGGCGAAATATTGAGCAGTAGATCCTGGCCGAAGACCCTTGATCATGGCCTCAATGATAATTTCATTGGGCACTGTAGGCGCTTGTGCTCTCAGTCGCAAAAACCTTCGGACATATGCCTGAAGGTATTCTTCGTGGTCTTGCGTGCATTGGAATAGGGCCTGAGTTGTGACTGGCTTCGTTTGAAAGCCTTGGAAACTGGTAACCAGCATGTCTTTGAGCTTCTGCCATGACGTGATAGTCCCTGGCTGGAGAGAAGAATACCATGTCTGGGCTACATTCCGGACTGCCATGACGAAGGACTTCACCATGACTGCGGTGTTGCCCCCGTACGAAGATATAATTGCTTCGTAACTCATTAGAAACTGCTTTGGATCTAAATGCCCATCATACATGGGAAGTTGGGGTGGCTTGTATGATGGGGGCCATGCAGTAGCCTGCAGTTCTGCTGCTAAGGGAGAAGCATCATCAAAAGTAAAAGTATCATGACTAAAATCATCTTACCATCCATCTTCGTTGAATAGGCCCTCTTAACGAAGCTCCCTGTGCTGGGGCCTTCGGTCTTGTTCATCTTGGACAAGATGACGCACTTCTTCAGTAGCTTCGTCAATCTTCCCTTGAAGATCGGCCAGCCGGGCCATCTTCTCCTTCTTCCTTTGCACTTGTTGATGGATGATTTCCATGTCTCTAATCTCTTGGTCCAACTCCTCCTCCTGGAGTGTTGGACTGGTGGCCTTTCTCTTCTGTCTTCGAGCCTCTCGAAGAGAGAATCTTCTGATTTGTGTACAGTGGCTGCAGTGCAGCAGCCCCTGGTGCAGTTGTCTTCTTCGGCGGCATGACGAAGGTCAGTGTTTGCCGAAGGTGGTCGAATGAGTTCACCGGAGGTGGGCGCCAATGTTGGCGACTTGTTCTCAAATGCTATGAATTAAGAACAAGGCAACACAAAGAATAGATTAACGGTTAATGCCCTTCATCCTTCGAAGCGTTATTTCCCTAAGGATATAACGATCTTCGGACGAAGGTCATGAAGGAAGTACCTTCATCATCACAGCATATATTAATGAAAGATGAAGCATATGAAACATGAGAAATAACATGAATAATCATATGATATCGTTTATATATCTTTATTATATAATCATGAATGAATAAGAACACTATTGAATTACATTTGTACCTTCAGTTTGACAGAAGGCAAAGATACAAACGTGATACACGAGCAAGTACGAGTCAGCATGAACAGTACGGGAGCACTGTTCACCTATTTATAGGCATAGGACGCAGCCTGTGTAAAATTACACTCATGCCCTTTACATTTACTATTGACTTTAGGATAATCCATTGAGGTCCATATAGCCTTTTCCCCTTTAAGTCGATTCCTCTTTCTGCTGCTATGCCGAAGCTTCCCTACGCGTGGCTTCGGAGCTGTGTCATCCTTCGTATTGTTCGTGCTTCTCATATTGTATATGGTTTTGATCCAAGTCTGAAGGTACCTGTTCATATATTACACTTGGGAAATATTGTCAAATCATGTTTTTGAGGACCTTCGGAAGATGAAGGCCCCCAACAGGCGGCGACCATGATTTCACGACGGCACCATGATCAGCCAAAAGCCACACCTAAACGCTCAGCCCCCAACTCGCGATTAACCAGCAAAATGTGGAGGGAAGGACCAGATAAACCATCTCGAGAGGTCTTACCATGATTTGGGGTGGAGACACGGCCGGTCGACGGTGAACGGCGGATCCGAGGCGATGCCCGACTCTAGCGAGAGATTCCCAAGCCCGCAGCCGCCTTCCGCGCGAATATTCGCCGCCCAAGACTTCGACACGCGTCAGTAATGCTCTAGGGACCCAACCCGGTGGCAGAGGCGCCACCCAGCCCAATTCCCACGGCAGCGGCCTTTCCTCGCTCTCTGGCTCATAGCAACGGTAGCGACCTCGATCTCTGACAGCAGTCCTTCTACGAGGGGCTGGAGAAAGGAGAGGAAGCCTCACGACCAGGCCTCATAGATAGGCGGCGCTGGTTGGGGAACCCAGCTAACCCAATAGAAAAATGGGGGGAGGTCGCCACGGTTCTCGCGTGGTCTGTTACCGCGATGGGCGTAAAGAGATGACAGGTGGGCCCTTGACTCCAGTGAGACAAGAGCGCGAGGAAAATCAGCTGTCTTGAGAGGCCCACGCGGCAGTGACTTCCGAAGCGTCACGCGCGTGGGGATAGGAGTTGGTCGATCCTAGGTGACAGTGGGTTGCGCGCGAGAGATAGACAAGTCGGGCCTGCTTGTCAGCGTCGCTTCCAGGGAGCTGGGCCGCGTGGCAAAAAAAAGGTCGTATGGGCCGAAAACGAGGACTCCTGGCCCGGCTATGTTCTTTTATTTTCCTTTTTCCTTTCTTTTCTATGTTTCTTTTCTATTTTCAAATTCAAATTAAATTTAGGGTTTAATTTTGAATTCTAGGTTTAAAATGTACCATAAAATTTCTAATATAGATGAAATTCTTACTAGTAATTTTAATGTTAATTGTTTTGCTTAATATTGTTTTACTTATGGAAAGCTATAATTTACTTATTTAAAGCTTTCTTTCTAAACTTTAATTTCCTCTTTCTTCCTTTTGAATTTTGAATTCAAGTAAAGTTTAGATCTTCGGGTTTCCATTAAGATGCACTACAAAAAATATCAGCATGATATGCTTAAATTGTTTATTTCTATCTACTTTGCATATAACCATAAAGGAAGAGCACATAAGAATATTAACCCCTCTTTTATTATATAAAATTTAGGTATTATATAGTGAATGTTCAAGAGTTTTGAATTGAATGAGCTGGTTGAGGGTGTATTTAAAGCCCCAACCACTCAAATAGCCATTGGCATTGGCCGAATTCTACACTTTATGTGGGCACACCGAAACTTGCACAGTGTCGGTCCGGTGCGCCACCAGACCTTGTCAGACTGCCATTGTAGGTGATCATTCTGATGGGAACAGTCTTGATAGGTTCACTGGACCAGTTCGATGTGCCACCGGACCTTGCCACGTCATTGTGCTAACGTCTTCAGTGCTCCAAAACAACCTCTCTGGTAAAGTGGTTTGGCGTACCACCAGACTAGTCTGGTGCGCCAGTGGACCAATCCCCTTCTACAGACCTCTGCGTACTCGGTCTGGTGCACCGGTGGTTCATAGAGCAGACCAGTTAACTCCATTTTGGGCAATACTTTTTCAATTCGATTTGGCTATGTTTGTGGATGTTCCTATGACTTAGACAAACATATCTAGATACTAGGCAGCTAGTCTAAGCCATGGAACTTGATCATTTTAATTCCTCTCACTCATTCTAATTCTAGCTCAAACTTAGCTCAAAAAGTGTCAAAACTGAAAGCTGTGATTTCCAACTCCTTTTGTTGGTTCAAATAGGTTCCTAGGGGTGTTTATAACATATCCAAGTCGATGAACTACAAATAGTTCATCTTTTCCAAATTGTACCCCTTTCTGGCTGGTTTTGAGCTATTTTTGACTTAGAATCTTGATCGTTGATCTTATGAACATGTGATCAAACACTTAGCAAACTAATTAGTCCACATAGTTATGATGGTCATAAATCACCAAAACAAACCTAGAAATGAGTCAAACCTTATTCCCATTTCATTAATAGATGATACGAAGGTATTCTTAGATGCTCACAATGGTGCTTGTTTGCTGAAACACCCCGTCCACTCATGGACCGGTGGTACTTACTCCTGGTAGCCCTCTAAGACCATAGACCATCCCCACAGACCAACACGAGTCTTTTATGCGCACTTTGCCCTCACTCGTGCGCACCCGGAAATACTTCCCGGTCAATCACTCATCCCAAGATTTCTCTAGGCCAATCACACTTAACCTGGAGGTTCTTTCAAGGTATGCTTTCGAAAAAGAAGATGCACCTTGTGGTATGATCAATCCTATTAAGCCTTAGGCTAGGATATCACACAATCCATCGGCTAGGATATCACAATCCACCCCCCTTAGAAGACCAACGTCCTCATCGGTCAACCCCAAGCTAGGAACCTCCCCTCTTGGCCACGTCTGTATGTCTAGTGTCATCATATGCCATGCCATGTGACCACTCTAGGCCCACATGTACCATGCATCATATGACCAAACCCCTAGCCCACACATGCCCGTGAAACCACGAGGGTCGGCTCTGATACCATTTGTAACACCTCATCCACTCCCGCACCGGTGTTACTTACTCCTGGCAGCCCTCTTGGACCATAGACCATCCCCACAGACCAACATGAGTCTTTTGTGCGTATTCTGTCCTCACTCTTGTGCACCCAGGAATACTTCTCGGTCGGTCACCCATCCCAAGAGATCTCTAGGCCTAGCACGCTTATCCTGGAGGTTCTTTCAAGGTAGGCTTCCGAAAAAGAAGATGCACCTTGTTGGTATGAGCATTCTATCAATTATATTAAGCCTTAGGCCAGTATATCACACAATCCACTGGGCCAGGATATCACAATTGCCTAGAATACCAAGGGAGGGCTCCAAGAGCACACCGTCAACTATTTATAAACACCCCCATAAAACTTATTTGTTTGCTTAGAATACCAAGGGAGGTCTTCAAGAGCCGAGCGTCAATTATTTATAAGCACCCACATCAAACTAGTTGTTGGGTCTACAAACTGGGCACTCTACATAGGAATCTAATTGTTCCAATGCCCACTAAAGGCACCCCATCACATTATAAGTTATGAGTCTATGACTACCCCAGTTCGTAGAATATACTTTGATGCCCCTTTTTGACACCCATCGGAACAATCTGATGGTGTTGTGCACGTTATGTTAGAATTATAGGCATTTTCCATATCATTTTAATTCCATAAATTAACATTATGATGATGACGTATAAAAGATGATTAATCATAGAAATCATGATATCAATTATATCCATAGCAATATGGATCATGAGAACATAAAACATATGAATCATATAAATCATATAAATATAATAAGCATAAAACCTGACGGAACAATTGAAAATAAACAGGCAGCAACATAAACAGCATGACTGTAAAATTAAAACAAACAGATATCATATTACTAACATGAACAGACATCAGACATGTCATGATATGATATGACAGAATAGATTGGATAAATTCATGGCTATATATGAAACAGTAGAGATGGACAACATATATAGTCTGGAAAACATAAAACAGTAAGGAGATGAATTGATCATACCCTCCCATGCGTTCGGAGGATCCAGATCCTTGTCCAACTTCTTTTGTCATGCCATACGGGATGAAGACGCCAGGAAGAAGAAGATGTTTACCAGAAGGATGTTTGGGCAGTCGCGTAGGCGCTCCCCAAAAACCTAATTGCTGATCCCCCGTGCAAGGTCTCGAACGGCAAGGGCTTCGGAGGCACCTGCCCTCTCGCTCCTCTGTGCGCGCAGAGTTACGAGATGGAAATTGTCGGCGTTCCGAGACCGGGGGGTCCCCGAGCCGACGAGTGAGAGTGCCGCGTGCCCCAGCCCAGATGGGTCGAGCGCGTGGGCGAGCGCGAAGGGGGGAACAGAGAGAGAGGTCGGTGGCCGGAGCCGGGTCGTGAGGGAGTCGGAGAATTCCCGCGGCCTTCGTGTTCGTCCCGCGCCCAGGTCGGGTGCGCTTGCAGTAGGGGGTTACAAGCGTCCGCGCGAGGTGAGGGGAAGCGAGCGGCCCCGAGAGAGCGCCTGCCCCTGCCCTTCGTCCCCGCGAGGCCAACCTTCTCTAAGAAGGCCCTGGTCCTTCCTTTTATAGTCGTAAGGAGAGGATCCAGGTGTACAAGATGGGGGTGTAGCAAGGTGCTACGTGTCTAGCGAGGGAGAGCTAGCGCCCTATGTACATGCCAAGGTGGCAGCCGGAGAGATCTTGGCACCCTGTTGGTGTGGCGTCGTGGCTGTTGGAGGAGTAACGGAGCCGGACGGGGAGACAGCTGTCGGAGTGGCTGGGCCCTTGCTGACGTCCTCCTGCTTTCGTAAGGGAGCTGAGAGTCGCCGTCGTCATGGTCTAGCGGGGCGCCATCATTTGCCTATCTGGCGTGGCTGGCCAGATGGGACGCCGGTCTTGTCCTCTGCGACCCAAGTCGGCTCAGGGCAGGGTGATGATGACGCTCTCTGTTGACGTGGCGGTCTCGTGCCCTAGGTCGGGCGTCGTGGAAGCCCCTCCGAAGCCGAGGTCGAGTCCGTCCTGCAAGACAGAGGCAGAGTCCGAGCCCTGGGTTCGGGCGAGGCGGAGATCGTTAGGCAGAGGCCGAGGCGGAGTCCGAGCCCTGGGTCGGGCGAGGCGGAGTTCGTCGTCTTCCGGGGCCTTAGCCCGAGTCCGAGCCCTTGGGCGGAGCGGAGTTCGCCGTCTTCCGGGGCCTTAGCCCGAGTCCGAGCCCTGGGGTCGGGCGGAGCGGAGTTCGCCGTCTTCCGGGGCCTTAGCCTGAGTCCGAGCCCTGGGGTCGGGCGGAGCCTCCTGTGGCACCTCTGGCGAAGTCTGGTCGCCCGTTGGTCTTACCTTTTGCGTTAAAACGCCCCGGTGACTCAGTCGGTTGGCGCGGTGATTTAGTCAGGGTTTCTTCTTATCGAAGGCGGGGCCTAGGGCGAGCCGGAGATGCGTCTGCCGTGAAAGAGGAGGCCTCAGGCGAGATGGAGTCATCTTAGGGTCGGCTGCCCTCGCCCGAGGCTAGGCTCGGGCGTGGCGTGGTCAAGTCACTCGTATGGACTGATCCCTGACTTAATCAAACCCATCAGGCCTCTGCAGCTTTATGCTGATGGGGGTTACCAGCTGAGAATTAGGCGTCTTGAGGGTACCCCTAATTATGGTCCCCGACAGTAGCCCCCGAGCCTCGAAGAGAGTGTTAACACTCGCTTGGAGGCTTGCGTCGCACTTTTTTGCAAGGGGACCAGCCTTTCTCGGTGGTACTTTGTTCCGGTGGGTGCGCGCGAGCGCACCCGCCGGGTGTAGCCCCCGAGGCCTCGGAGGAGTGGTTTCACTCCTTCGAGGTCTTAATGCCTTGCGCAATGCCTCGGCTGGACTAGCGGTTCCCTCATGCGAGCAGGGCGTAACCCAGGTGCACCGTCGGGGCCCAAGTTCTCGGGCTGGTATGTTGACGCTGTCAACGGTTCGGCCGGAGCCGGGTTTTGCGAGAGCAGCCCCCGAGCCTTCGCACGGAGCGAGAGGACGATCAGGGGCAGACTCGACTTTTTATATACGCCCCTACGTCGCCTTTCCGCAAGGAGGAGGGGGGGAGTGCGCCATGTTACCCTCGATGGGCACCGAACATGGTGTCTCCGGTGAGCTGCAATCGGGTAATCCGAGTGGACGTCCGTGCCCCGTTCGTTGGGGGTCGGCTAGGGGCCCGGAGGCACGCCCAAAAGTACCTGCGGGTGATCTGCCGGACCCCGTCCCCTAGCGATGGGGTCCGAGGGCTCGTTGCCTCCCTCCGATGGGATTCCGTTACAGAGTCGTTCCCGCTGGTCTCGGAAATGTCCTAGGGTACCTCGGGAGCGCAGCCCGAGCCTTGGTTATGTATCGAACGTACCCCTGGTCATCCCTCGCTCGGCGTCTGAGGCGACTGTGAACCCTTCGACAGGCCAGCCTTCGAACCCCTGATCAGTAGGGGGCGCGGAGCCCTAGTAGCCTGAGGCGGTCATGGAACCTTTCGGGGGCCGACCTTCGAACCCCTGACCAGTAGTGGGTGTCGGGCCCACGCGATCTGAGGCGGCTGTTGAACCCTTCGGGGGGCCAGCCTTCGAACCCCTGATCAGTAAGGAGGCTCGGAGCCTAGTTCCTTCACGGGGGAGGACCCCTTTGGGGTTATCCCCCTTCTCGGTCCCTGTTGCAAGAGATAGAGAAAGAAGGAAAAGGGAAAAAGGATTCGAAATCGAACGTCGTGGCGTACCTTTTTCGGCGTGGTCGTTTTGGCGGAGGCGAAGCGTCGCCAGCTGCCCCTGCCAGAAACGTTACCTGTTTCGCCGCGGAGTTAATGCGCCGGGGTAAGCGGTCGGCGAGGCTGCCGTTGCGCGTGCGCGAGCCGTTCGAGGTACGGGTCACGGGCGCGTCGTCTTCACACCGTGAGAGGGGGTTCTCTCGCTGCCTCCGGATGGGACGTGAGCCTGGCCGATGGCGTGACCGCTGCTCTCGCGCTCCTGCCACCGTCATTACTGCCGGCCTATTTTTGACCGCGTTTGACCGCTGCGCCAGGCCGGCGCTGCTGGGTCGCGGGCTGGGTCGCCTCGAATCGCGGTATCGGTTCCGCAATCGAGGAGGTGCGGTGGTGGAGCGAGTGGCATGGCGGTTCGCATGCAGCGCCCGGCGCGCCAGTTGCACGACGCGTGGGTCTGAGCTATCGCGCTGGCCTGTCAGGAGTCGGAGAGGCGCGTCCACTTGGCGCGGTTGCATGCCGCCTGCATGGCCGCCTGCCCCTTTCGCCCGCTGGTCCGAGCAAAAGTGGAGGGTTACTTGTAACCGCTGGGTGGTTGCGTGCGTCGTGCGCGGTGGTTCGGCTTCTTCTGCTTAGAGCCGGTCTGCATGACAGGCGGGCCCCAGCCCCCGCGCCGCAGGGAGGGGCTTTGGAGGCGTGTCGGAGAAGACTCAGCCCGCGACGGTTGAGGGTGCAAGCGGGGGGAGTTGCCTTTAAAAGGAGGGCGACCCCCTTCGTGAGGTAACCATGTCTCCTTCCTCCCCAATGCATTGTGTCCCTCCATCTTCCGAGCCCCCGGATGGGGGGAAACCGCCGTCTTTCTGCTCCATCGCCGGAGGAATGCAACTCCGTGGGAGTTGGTACCTTTCAGCCATCGTTCGGCTTCAAGGATTTTCATCATGCAGCCCGGCTGCACCCCTCCACCGGCGGTCACCCAAGAGGGCGACCTCCGGCTTGATGGTGGGGGAAAGCGAGCCGGGCTGCGGTCTCTGCCCCTCCCTCAGCCTCAAGGATTTTCATCACCAGGCCAAGAGGGAGGACGAGGCGAGCCAGGGAGCTGTCTCCGTGTGGGTCGGTTGCCCTCTTCTTCCCCGTGTGCCTGGGGGGAGAACGGCATCCTCCAGCTTCACGGAGACTTCCTCCAGCCATGTCGGAAGTGGCGGGTCCCGAGGCGTCGGCGGACGGAAGTGGCTTCTCCACTGATGAGATTGCCTACTCCGTCAGTAGCCCTGGGTCTCCGTCCCCCGGCCTGAATGGCTGGCTCTCGTCCTCGGGGGGTGAGAGTCTTTCCGCTGCCCCGCAGGCCCGCCCCTATCGAGTGGGGTTGTTCGTGCCTGCGGGGTGGGGGAACCGGAGTTCCGTTTGTAATGGCACTTCGAGTGCCAGGTTTTTTGTTCATTTTGGCTTTCGGGGCCTGAACATGTATGTAACTCCGGCACAGAGCCGTGTTTTTTGCTCATTTCCGAGCGCTAAAGCTCATCCGCTGATTGTCTGAACCGCTTCACCAAGCGTGAGTTGCCCCGTGTCAAGGTGACGAGTGAGGTATCCGTATCCCGGAGGCGTAGGAATCCCTCGGCTCGGTCGGACCTGTTGTCCGAGGCTCCTCTAGCTTAGTTAAAGAGACCCCTCGGTCGCCCTTCGACGAGCCGAGGCCAGGGGTAGCGATATCAGCATGAGCAGAGGCGTTGTCGGCTCGGAAATGAAACCTGGTTGGCCGGAGCCTAGCCGGGTCGTTTGTTGGCAGGATCGACGTCGGAGCTGTTCAGCTGAGGCTTCGAACCGAGCTGGCGCCCTCGGAAGGTGGTCGGCCGAGGCCCCGGAGGTGGCCGGCCGAGCCGTCCGCTCTGGCCGGGTTCTCGGAGAAGTCCCTGGCAGAGATTGCACGAGCGTGGTGATGACGTCGTCCTTCGGAGCGGAGGCCCTCGGACCGCGTCGCCGTCCGAGGCTAGGTCGGGCCTTGCCGAAGGTGCTGTTGATGCCGAGGGTGTCTTCGCCCTCTTCCAGCGTCAAGATCCGAGCCTGCAGGGTCAAATCGTCTTGTAGCGTGGGCCTTGCGTGGCCGTTGAGGCCAGAACACATACCCTTGTTGCGTTATAAAGCTGCGTCTCTTTTCCTCTCGTTTCGAGTATCTGGACTTCTTGTCGGTAGCAGGGATGTTAGTGCGAGCAAGAGTTGCTTCTCGCGGAAGGTGATGAGTGAGGTATCCGTATCCCGGAGGCGTGGGAGTCCCTCGGCTCGGTCGGCCTTGCCGCTTACGCGTACTTTTACCCGCCCATGAAGCCCTGTCACCGACTCGGTCGAGAAGGCTCGAAGAATCGCTTCGACAGAAGAGCTCCCGTACGTAAAGACTCGTTCGATCCGCGGATTCGCCTTATCCGAGCGCGAGTTACTTATCGCAGAAGGTGATGAGTGAGGTATCCGTATCCCGGAGGCGTAGGAGTCCCTCGGCTCGGTCAGCCTTGACTGCTTACGTGTACCCCGTCGTTTCCAGGACCCGCTTTTCGAAGTAGTCAAAAAGCACGAAAGATGTTCTGGTGAAAGAGATTTTCTTTTCGAGGAAAATTTTGACGCAGAGGGGGTTTCCCCCCTTTTAGCCCCCGAGGGAGGGTCGGGCTCTGCCGAGGCGAGGCTGACCCTTCCTTGTTGACTAAACTTTTGCGTGGGTGCGAGGTATATAAACAACTTGGAAACATCTTAAGGGTAGAAGCGACGTAGCTGTTGGATGTTCCAAGCGTTGCCGTAGACCTCGCCTTGACTGTTGGCCAGCTTGTACGTTCCGGGCTTCAGTACTTTGGCGATGATGAATGGCCCCTCCCAGGGGGGCGTGAGCTTGTGCCTCCCTCGGGCATCTTGCCGCAGCCGAAGCACCAGATCGCCCACCTGTAGATCTCGGGGTCGGACCCCTCGGGCGTGGTAGCGTCGCAGGGACTGCTGTTACCGCGCCGAGTGTAGTAAGGCCCTGTCCCGAGCCTCGTCCGGCTGGTCCAGCGAGTCTTCTCGGCTAGCTTGGTTGCTTTCTTCGTTGTAGGCCCTCGTCCTCGGGGAGCCGTATTCCAGGTCCGTGGGCAGGATCGCCTCGGCTCCGTAGACCAGGAAGAACGGCGTGAAACCTGTGGCTCGGCTTGGCGTCGTCCTTAGGCTCCGGACCACCGAGGGGAGTTCCTTCATCCACCGTTTGCCGAACTTGTTGAGACTGTTGTAAATCCGAGGCTTGAGCCCTTGTAGAATCATGCCGTTGGCACGTTCCACTTGCCCATTCGACATGGGGTGAGCTACGGCGGCCCAGTCCACCCGGATGTTGTGATCCTCGCAAAAATCCAAGAATTTTTTGCCGGTGAACTAGGTGCCATTGTCGGTGATGATGGAGTTCGGGACCCCGAAGCGATGGATGATATTGGTGAAGAACGCCACCGCCTGCTCGGACCTGATGCTATTCAGGGGTCGGACCTCGATCCACTTGGAGAATTTGTCGATGGCGACCAGCAGGTGCGTGTAGCCCCCGGGCGCCTTCTGCAGAGGGCCGACGAGGTCCAGACCCCACACAGCGAAGGGCCAGGTGATGGGTATCGTCTGCAGAGCCTGAGCGGGCAGGTGGGTCTGCTTCGCATAGAATTGGCACCCTTCGCAGGCGCGGACAATTCTAGTGGCGTCAGTCACCGCCGTTGGCCAGTAGAAGCCTTGGCGGAAAGCGTTCCCGACGAGGGTTCGAGGTGCTGCATGATGACCGCAAGCCCCCGAGTGTATTTCCTGCAGGAGTTCCTGACCCTCGGCGATGGAGATGCATCGCTGGAGGATGCCCGAGGGGCTGCGGTGGTAGAGCTCCTTCTCCTCGCCCAGCAAGACGAACGATTTGGCACGTCGCGCTATCCGCCGAGCCTCGGCTCGGTCGAGAGGCAGTTCTCCTCGGCGGAGATATTGCAGGTACGGGGTCCGCCAATCTTGATCTGGCACGACCCCATTCTGCTCCTCCTCAATGCGCAGTGCCTCACCCTCGGGCTCCGAGGGTTCCTCGGGGTGAGCCGAGGATGGCTCGGGCTGGGTCGAGGTCACCTCGGACGAGGCCGAGGGTGCTTCGGGCTCGGGCACGTCGCCTATGTTGACGGAGGGTTGGTGCAGATCCCGGGAGAAGACGTCCGGGGGAACCGTCGTTCGCCCCGAGGCTATCTTCGCCAGCTCGTCCGCAGTCTCGTTGTAGCGCCGAGCGATGTGGTTAAGCTCGAGCCCGTAGAACTTGTCTTCCAGGCGTCGAACCTCCTCACAGTAGGCCTCCATCTTTGGGTCGCGACAGAGGGAGTTCTTCATGACTTGGTCGATGACGAGCTGCGAGTTGCCGCGCGCATCGAGGCGTCGGACCCCTAGCTCGATGGCGATTCGCAATTCGTTGATCAGAGCCTCGTACTCAGCCACATTGTTGGACGCCGGGAAATGGAGGCGAAGCACGTAGCGCAGGTGTTTCCCGAGGGGCGAGACGAAAAGCAGGCCCGCGCCAGCTCCCGTCTTCATCAGCGACCCGTCGAAAAACATGGTCCAGAGATCTGGTTGGATCGGAGCCGTTGGTAACTGGGTATCGACCCATTCGGCTACGAAATCCGCCAGTACCTGGGACTTGATGGCCTTCCGAGGGGCAAACGAGATTGCCTCGCCCATGATTTCCACTGCCCATTTCGCGATCCGTCCTGAGGCTTCTCGGCACTGGATGATCTCCCCCAGGGGGAAGGATGACACCACAGTCACTGGATGGGACTCGAAGTAATGTCGCAGCTTTCGCCTCGTCAGGATCACTGCATATAGCAGCTTCTGGACTTGTGGGTAGCGGATCTTGGTTTCGGACAGCACTTCGCTGACGAAGTAGACTGGCCTCTGAATGGGCAAAGCATGCCCCTCTTCCTGCCTTTCGACTACGATCACGGCGCTTACCACCTGAGTGGTTGCGGCGACGTAGACCAGGAGGGTTTCTCCATCAGCTGGGGGTACCAAGATGGGCGCCTGGGTGAGGAGCGCCTTCAGGTTCCCGAGGGCTTCCTCGGCCTCGGGAGTCCAAGTGAAGCACTCGGCCTTCCTTAAGAGGCGGTACAGGGGCAGGCCTCTTTCGCCGAGGCGCGAGATGAAACGGCTCAAGGCCGCGAGGCATCCCATGACCCTCTGTACGCCTTTTAAGTCCTTGATGGGCCCTATGTTTGTGATCGCTGCGATCTTCTCTGGGTTGGCTTCGATGCCCCGCTCGGAGACGATGAACCCCAAGAGCATGCCTCGGGGCACCCTGAAGACGCACTTCTCGGGATTGAGCTTGACGCCCTTCGCCTTGAGACACCGGAATGTCAGTTCGAGGTCGGAGAGAAGGTCAGAGGCTTTCCTCGTCTTGACTACGATGTCATCGACGTAGGCCTCGACCGTGCGACCAATGTGTTCGCCGAACACATGGTTCATGCACCGCTGGTACGTTGCACCCGCGTTTCTCAACCCGAACGGCATTGTGACATAACAGTACATGCCGAAGGGCGTGATGAAAGAAGTCGCGAGCTGGTCGGACTCTTTCATCTTGATTTGATGATACCCTGAGTAGGCATCGAGGAAAGACAGGGTTTCGCACCCTGCAGTGGAGTCCACAATTTGGTCGATGCGAGGTAGAGGGTAGGGGACCTTCGGACATGCTTTGTTGAGACCAGTGTAGTCTACGCACATCCGCCACTTCCCCCCTTTTTTCCTCACAAGTACAGGGTTGGCAAGCCATTCGGGATGGAATACCTCTTTAATGAACCCTGCTGCCATCAGCTTGTGGACCTCCTCGCCTATCACCCTGCGCCTTTCCTCGTCGAATCGGCGCAGAGGCTGTCTGACCGGCCGGGCTCCGGCCCGAATATCCAGCGAGTGCTCGGCGACATCCCTCGGTATGCCAGGCATGTCCGAGGGACTCCACGCAAAAACGTCGGCGTTTGCGCGGAGAAAGTCGACGAGCACTGCTTCCTATTTGGGGTCGAGCCCGGAACCGATCCGGATCTGCTTGGAGGTGTCGCCACTGGGGTCGAGAGGGACGGCCTTAACCGTCTCCGCTGGCTCGAAGTTGCCGGCATGCCGCTTTACGCCCGGCACCTCTCGGGAGAGGCTTTCCAGGTCGGCAATGAGGGCCTCGGACTCGGCGAGGGCCTCGGCGTACTCCACGCACTCCACATCGCATTCGAATGCGTGTTTGTACGTGGGGCCGACGGTGATGACCCCGTTGGGGCCCGGCATCTTGAGCTTTAGGTAGGTGTAGTTGGGGATGGCCATGAACTTCGCGTAGCATGGCCTTCCCAACACTGCGTGGTAGGTTCCTCGGAACCCGACCACCTCGAACGTCAAAGTCTCCCTTCGGAAGTTGGAGGGTGTTCCGAAGCAGACAGGGAGGTCGAGCTGTCCGAGGGGCTGGACGCGCTTCCCGGGAATGATCCCGTGGAAGGGCGTAGCGCCTGCTCGGACGGATGACAGGTCGACGCGCAGGAGCCTGAGGGTCTCGGCGTAGATGATGTTGAGGCAGCTGCCTCCATCCATCAGGACCTTGGTGAGCCTGACGTCGCCGATGACGGGGTCGACGACGAGCGGGTACTTCCCCGGGCTCGGCACGTGGTCGGGGTGGTCGTCCCGGTCGAAGGTGATGGGCTTGTCGGACCAGTCTAGGTAGACTGGCGCCGCCACCTTGACCGAGCAGACCTCCCGACGCTCTTGCTTACGATGCCGAGCCGAGGCGTTTTCCGCATGCCCTCCGTAGATCATGAAGCAATCGCGGACCTCCGGGAACTCTCCTGCTTGGCGATCCTCCCTTTTGTCGTCGTCGTGAGCCCTGCCACCCTCTGCGGGCGGCCCGGCCCTGTGGAAGTGGCGCCGAAGCATGACGCACTCTTCGAGGGTATGCTTGACGGGCCCCTGATGGTAGGGGCATGTCTCCTTGAGTGCCTTGTCGAAGAGGTTAGCACCTCCGGGGGGCTTCCGAAGGTTCTTGCGCTCGGCGGCGGCGACAAGGTCTGCATCGGGAACGTCGCGTTTCGCTTGCGACTTCCTCCTGCCTTTCTTCTTGGCGCCGCGTGGAGTAGACGCCTCGGGAGCATCTTCCGACGGGCGGCCCTGGGGCTGCTTGTCCTTTCGGAAGATGGCCTCTACCGCCTCCTGGCCGGAGGCGAACTTGGTGGCGATGTCCATCAGCTCGCTCGCCCTGGTGGGGGTCTTGCGACCCAACTTGCTCACCAGGTCGCGGCAGGTGGTGCCGGCGAGGAACGCGCCGATGACATCGGAGTCGGTGATGTTGGGCAGCTCGGTGCGCTGCTTCGAGAACCGCCGGATGTAGTCTCGGAGAGACTCTCCCGGCAGTTGCCGACAGCTTCGGAGGTCCCAGGAATTCCCGGGGCGCACGTACGTGCCCTGGAAGTTCCCGGCGAAAGCCTGGACCAAATCTTCCCAGTTGGAAATCTGCCCCGGAGGCAGGTGCTCCAACCAGGCACGAGCGGTGTCGGAGAGAAACAGGGGGAGGTTTCGGATGATGAGGTTGTCATCGCCCGTCCCACCCAGTTGACAGGCCAGGCAGTAGTCCGCAAGCCACAATTCCGGTCTCGTCTCCCCCGAGTACTTCGTGATAGTAGTCGGGGGTCGGAATCGGGGCGGAAACGGCGCCCGCCGAATGGCTCGGCTAAAGACCTGCGGACCGGGTGGTTCGGGCGAGGGACTCCGATCCTCCCCGCTGTCGTAGCGTCCCCCACGCCTGGGGTGGTAGCCTCGGCGCACCCTTTCGTCGAGGCGTGCCCGACGGTCACGATGAGGGTGCTCGTCGCCGAGGTGGCCCGGGGCCACAGGCGCGGTGTTGCGCGTGCGCCCGGTGAAGACCGAGGCTTCCCGCGTGAGTCGGGAAGTCGCGGCACGAGGTTCCGAGGGGTATCCCTGCCTTCGGGAGGCAGAGCTCTCGGCCCGCCGGGCCGCAGCGCCTTCCAGGAGATGCTTAAGTTCTCCCTGGATTCGCCGACCCTCGGTGGTTGATGACTCCGGCATCGCGCGGAGGAGCATCGCTGCAGCGGCTAGGTCCTGACCGGTTCCGCCGGATGCGGGTGGCGGTCTGTCCCTGGCATCGTTGGCGATGCGGTGCTGGAGACCTTGGGGCAGGTGACGTATTCCTCCGGCCGGGGGCTGGCTCGCCCACACCTGCCCGATGTTCTGGCGGATTGCCCCGAGCGCTCCCGCTCCCTCATCGAGCCCGGCCTGCGCCCCGCGGACTTGCTCGAGCTGTGGGTCGTGACCCCCCGCCGGAACGGGGACCACAGCTAGCTCCCGTGGGATGTCGGCGCGAGGCGCTGGCCTAGGGGGATCACCATCCTCCGGCGTGCCGAGACAGCCGCCTCCGGAGGGATCCCCTAACTCGATGTGGAAACATTCGCGACTCGGGCCGCAGTCCTTGTCGCCAAGGCTGCGGCTGCCGTCGGAACAGTCGGAGAGGCAGTAGTCACATGCGGTCATGAAGTCCCGCATGGCACTAGGATTGCCAGATCCGGAGAAATCCCAGCAGATGCTGGGGTCGTCAACTTCCTCGGACCCAGAGGGTCCGTAGGTCGAGACACCCGTTAATCGGTCCCAAGGCGACCGCACATGAAACCCCAGAGAGGTTGCACTCGCCTCAATGTGAGCGCCCGCCAAAGCGAGGTCGCCAGGCGGGCTGAGGCCGAGTCGAAATGACGAAAGATGGGGAGCAGTCGGTACCTTTTTGTCGACGAGGAGCGATGAAGTCACGTCGGGGGCTGACCGCGCCGTCGTCTTGGGTACGAGGGCGACGTCCTGCAGGCCTTCCGTGAGCGTGCTGGCGTCGTCCACTTGCTCGGAGTCGACGTGTTGCGGGGGGATGGCGCTCGCGTTTGCCTTGAACGCGAGGGCGACGCTTGGCGTGTCCTCCGTCGAGGCGCCGGGGATGTCGATTTGCTCGACAGCCGTCGGAGCGCGATCTCCCGCTCGGCCCCGGTTGCCCCGCCTCCTCCTCCTCCGATGGCGAGGGGGAGGATGGGGCGAGCTCGAAAGTCGTCCTTCCCCCACGCGGGAAAGACATCGTCGATTCCGCCGCCGGTGGGCGGGCTGTCCGCCACCAATGTCGCTGTCGCGCGGCGGTGGAAGGAGTACCATGTCGTAGTTGCCGTCGAGAGACATGAACTCGAGGTTCCCGAAACGGAGCACCGTCCCGGGTTGAAGAGGTTGTTGGAGACTGCCCATCTGGAGCTTGACGGGAAATCGAACGTCAACACGCAGCGTGCCCCTACCTGGCGCGCCAACTGTCGGCGTTCCGAGACCGGGGGGTCCCCGAGCCGACGAGTGAGAGTGCCGCGTGCCCCAGCCCAGATGGGTCGAGCGCGTGGGCGAGCGCGAAGGGGGGAACAGAGAGAGAGGTCGATGGCCGGAGCCGGGTCGTGAGGGAGTCGGAGAATTCCCGCGGCCTTCGTGTTCGTCCCGCGCCCAGGTCGGGTGCGCTTGCAGTAGGGGGTTACAAGCGTCCGCGCGAGGTGAGGGGAAGCGAGCGGCCCCGAGAGAGCGCCTGCCCCTGCCCTTCGTCCCCGCGAGGCCAACCTTCTCTAAGAAGGCCCTGGTCCTTCCTTTTATAGTCGTAAGGAGAGGATCCAGGTGTACAAGATGGGGGTGTAGCAAGGTGCTACGTGTCTAGCGAGGGAGAGCTAGCGCCCTATGTACATGCCAAGGTGGCAGCCGGAGAGATCTTGGCACCCTGTTGGTGTGGCGTCGTGGCTGTTGGAGGAGTAACAGAGCCGGACGGGGAGACAGCTGTCGGAGTGGCTGGGCCCTTGCTGACGTCCTCCTGCTTTCGTAAGGGAGCTGAGAGTCGCCGTCGTCATGGTCTAGCGGGGCGCCATCATTTGCCTATCTGGCGTGGCTGGCCAGATGGGACGCCGGTCTTGTCCTCTGCGACCCAAGTCGGCTCAGGGCAGGGTGATGATGACGCTCTCTGTTGACGTGGCGGTCTCGTGCCCTAGGTCGGGCGTCGTGGAAGCCCCTCCGAAGCCGAGGTCGAGTCCGTCCTGCAAGACAGAGGCAGAGTCCGAGCCCTGGGTTCGGGCGAGGCGGAGATCGTTAGGCAGAGGCCGAGGCGGAGTCCGAGCCCTGGGTCGGGCGAGGCGGAGTTCGTCGTCTTCCGGGGCCTTAGCCCGAGTCCGAGCCCTTGGGCGGAGCGGAGTTCGCCGTCTTCCGGGGCCTTAGCCCGAGTCCGAGCCCTGGGGTCGGGCGGAGCGGAGTTCGCCGTCTTCCGGGGCCTTAGCCCGAGTCCGAGCCCTGGGGTCGGGCGGAGCGGAGTTCGCCGTCTTCCGGGGCCTTAGCCCGAGTCCGAGCCCTGGGGTCGGGCGGAGCCTCCTGTGGCACCTCTGGCGAAGTCTGGTCGCCCGTTGGTCTTACCTTTTGCGTTAAAACGCCCCGGTGACTCGGTCGGTTGGCGTGGTGATTTAGTCAGGGTTTCTTCTTATCGAAGGCGGGGCCTAGGGCGAGCCGGAGATGCGTCTGCCGTGAAAGAGGAGGCCTCAGGCGAGACGGAGTCATCTTAGGGTCGGCTGCCCTCGCCCGAGGCTAGGCTCGGGCGTGGCGTGGTCAAGTCACTCGTATGGACTGATCCCTGACTTAATCAAACCCATCAGGCCTCTGCAGCTTTATGCTGATGGGGGTTACCAGCTGAGAATTAGGCGTCTTGAGGGTACCCCTAATTATGGTCCCCGACAGAAATACTCACTCTTGCGGCTGGACAGTGTGAGAGCACCTAGAGGGGGGTGAATAGGTGATCCTGTAAAACTTGAAACTTAATGCCACAAAACTTGATTAGGAGTTAGCACAATAATGCCAAGTGGCTAGAGAGGAGTCTTAGCAAAACACAATAACCACAAAGAGATCAACACAGAGATGGCACAGTGGTTTATCCCGTGGTTCGGCCAAGTCCAACGCTTGCCTACTCCACGTTGTGGCGTCCCAACGGACGAGGGTTGCAATCAACCCCTCTCAAGCGGTCCAAAGACTCACTTGAATACCACGGTGTTTTGCTTTGCTTTACTATATCCCGCTTGCGAGGAATCTCCACAACTTGGAGTCTCTCGCCCTTACAAAGATGTTCACAAAGAAGCACGGAGTAAGGGAGGGAAGAGCAACGCACACAAGACACAAAATCACAGCAAATACGCACACACAAGACCCAGACTTGAGCTCAAGAGAGTATCACGAGGTTCTCACTAGAGCGGAGCTCAAATCACTAAGAATGTCGAACAAGTGCTCGAGAATGAAGTGTGAGTGATCAACAATGCTCAAAGGATGCTTGGTGTCTTCCTCCATGCGCCTAGGGGTCCCTTTTATAGCCCCAAGGCAGCTAGGAGCCGTTGAGAGCATTCCAGGAAGGCAATTCATGCCTTCTGTCGCCTGGCGCACCGGATAGTCTGGTGCACCACCGGACACTGTCCGGTGCGGATTTCTTTCCTTATTTGGCGAAGCCGACCGTTGAAGATTCAGAGTCGTTGGCACACCGAACACTGTCCGGTGCCCCCTTCTAGCCGTTGGCTCGGCCACGTGTCCCGCACGGATCGCGTGGCCGACCATTGGCCCGGCTGACTGTTGGCTCACCGGACAGTCCGGTGCACCACCGGACAGTCCGGTGATTTATAGCCGTACACCGCCGTCGAAGTCCCGAGAGCAGCACGTTCGCCAGAGCCAGCCTGGCGCACCGGACACTGTCCGGTGCACCCAGACTGAGCAGACTTTGGCTGAACGAGCCAAGTCATATCCAAATTGATTTCTCCTGTTTCCAGCACTTAGACACAATGCATTAGTTCTCAAAACAATGTACTAAGTCTAGAAACATACCTTTAGACTTGATTTGCACTTTGTCCATCAATTGGCATAGATTTTCACTTAAGCACTTGTGTTGGCACTCAATCACCAAAATACTTAGAAATGGCCCAAGGGCACATTTCCCTTTCAATCTCCCCCCTTTTGGTGATTTATGCCAACACAACAAAAGGCAACTAAAAGAAGTGCAACATCAATACAAATGAGAACTCAAAATTGTTTTGATTCATAATTGGCATATATGGATCATTCTTTGCCACCACTTGGTTTGTTTTTGCAAATCAACCTCAATCTCCTATCTCTAATTCAAACACAATTGTAGAGACATAAAGAGAGTTGTTCCAAGAGAAATTGATCAAAGGTTTCAAAAACTCCCCCTTTTCCCATAATCAACCATTCTCCCCACAAGAGGCCAACTTTTGACAAGAGAGACAATAAGAGAGTTTTGACAAACCAAAAGCTCTATTCTACTATTTTCAAAATTTCTCAAGTGGTAGTTGATCCATTTATTGCTTTGGCCTTATTTTCTCCCCCTTTGGCATCAAGCACCAAAACGGGATCAATTTTGGCCCTCGAACCCCATTGCCTCACCAAAATCTTCAAATAAGAGTACCAAGGCAATAAGAGTACACGAGATGAACTTGGAATAAGTTACCCTCTCATCGGAGTGCAGTGGAAGTCTTTCATGGTCCAAGTCCACCTTTTCCCTTTCAAACCTCCTTTGAGACTAAATCAAGCAAACTCAAGCACACGGTTAGTCTCAAAGGGTCAAGTTGTAGCACATCTCCCCCTAAATATGTGCATCACTTGCAAAAGGACTTGTGAGGTCCGGAGAGTGTTTGTACCGAATTTTTTATATTTTGGCCCTTTCTCGGAAAAAAATTCACGTTTGGACCTTAGAAAATTTTAATGTCATTTTTGGACCCTTTGCTCGACGCCATAGCCAATGGCGCCGAGGTAACACAGCTCGGCACCATAGGCTATGGCGCCGAGGTGCGCGCAGACGTGGCACCGAGCTCGGCGCCATAGATCTTGGCGCCGAGCTCTGTTATATATACAAAACTTGTCTAGCTCAGTTAGTAGAGCGCAAGGCTTTTAACCTTGGGGTCGTGGGTTCAAGCCCCACAATAGGCATGTTTTAATACTTTTTTTTGTCTTTGTCACTGATTTTTTTTGTTGTCTAGATTTTTCGTTTATGTCGCTGATTTGTCCGTCTACATAAAAATAGTATATTTTCATTGAGTTCTTTTGAACATAAATTCTGAAAACATAATAACATATTCCCAGTAAAAAGAAGCACACATATTCATCTTTTTTTTCCTCTGCACTAAATAAAAGTATACTCCATTATATACTTATCTCATGGATGATATATTTTAGAATTTACTGCATAAATTACTCCACTAGGTGATACATAATTCCATTCCCTCCATTTACCATGACGTTTCTCAAACAAATTTAAGTTTTTCAAGTGGATAAAATACTTTGTGAGCTTGTGTCTCTGTGTAGGGGTACAATCTCTCACTTTTATATTTAATTTACATACTACTAACTAAACAGTATATTTAATCCGCAGATTTAATTAACCTTTCCATTCAGCGACATAAACGAAATATCTGGACAACAAAAAAAACAAATCAGTGATAAAGACAAAAAATATTAAAAACCATGATGTGATCCATTGACAGCACCGTTGTGATTGCAAGCAACGCAAACGCAGGGGCAGGCGCAGGCCCCTCCCTCCTCCTCTTGCAGTAGCTGCAGCTCTGCATTATTGAAGCCGGCCGGCCGGCCTGGCCAGGGGGGACCTCGATGGCGAGAGGACGCATGCATGCATGTCGTCCTGATCGATCGATCTCACAGTGAGTCGGGTACGTCGGCCTGGCCGGTATATGTAGTAGATGAAGTCATGAAGGTGTGATGCATGGTGCGTGCATGTGCGTGCTCATCGTCAAGTACGCTTTGTTCGTTTATTAAGCTTAAGGAAACGTACTTGCATTGGTTAGCGGCCACCGGTTTAGCTATGGTGCATCGCGATCACGGGCGCAATAATGCACGCAACCTTGAGGTTGTGAGTTCGAGTACATTAGATTATTGGAGTTTTAGAGTCCAAAATATAAATATATTTGCATTGGTTAGCGGCCACCGGTTTAGCTATGATAAATTTTAATTAATATTAAAAAGTATAATTTCGAATACATTAGATTATTGGAGATTTAGAGTCCAAAATATAAATATACTTAATAAACAAAAAGATTATAATTAGAGTCCAAAATATAAATATACCAGGTATAAATAAACAATGACTTGATGATTTTATAAAGTACTCCGTACTTCCATAGGGTGGGTTACTTATGTGCATGGTACTTGCGTCACGGAGTTTGAATAAACAAAAACAAAAACAAAAAATATCTAGATGAATAAATAAATCAGTCACAAAAACAAAAAAACTAGATGAAAAATAAATCTGGACGGACAAATCAGCGACATAAACGAAAAATATGGACAACAAAAAAATAAATTAGTGACAAAGACAAAAAAAAATATTGAATGTCCACCATGGGGCTTGAACCCACAACCTTAAGGTTAAAACCCTTGCACTCTACCGACTGAGCTAGACATGCTTTGTCATTACACATCCGAGCTCGGTGCCATAGATCTTGGCACCGAGCTCGGTACCACGTTGGCGCCACATCGTTCAGGTTGTGCCAGCGTAGCACGTACCTCAGCGCCATAGCCTATGGCGCCGAGATGTGTTACCTCGGCGCCATAGGCTATGGCGCCGAGCAAAGGGTCCAAAAATGACATTAAATTTTTTTAAGGTCTAAACGTGAATTTTTTTTGAGAAAGGGACAAAATACAAAAAATCGGGTGTTTGTACAACTTGAGCACCACAAGTAAACAACAAAATGCATAAGGAACATGATCAAAGGCATAAACACATGTATGCTATAAATCAATCCAAGTTCCACGAATCTAAGACATTTAGCTCACTACGTAGCCTGCAAAAGGTCTTTTCATCTAAAGGCTTGGTAAAGGTATCGACTAGCTGGTTCTCGGTGCTAATATAAAACACTTCGATATCTCCCTTTTGCTGGTGGTCTCTCAAAAAGTGATGCCGGATGTCAATGTGCTTTGTGCGGCTGTGCTCAACAGGATTATCCGCTATGCGGATAGCACTCTCATTATCACATAGGAGTGGGACTTTGCTCAGATTGTAGCCAAAGTCCCGGAAGGTTTGCCTCATCCAAAGTAGTTGCGCGCAACACTGTCCTGTGGCAACATACTCGACCTCAGCGATGGATAGGGCAACGGAGGTTTGTTTCTTAGAGCTCCATGACACCAGGGACCTTCCTAAGAATTGGCACGTCCCTGATGTACTCTTCCTATCGACCTTACATCCGGCATAATCAGAGTCTGAATATCCAATTAAGTCAAAAGTAGACCCCTTTGGATACCAGATCCCGAAGCAAGGCGTAGCGACTAAATATCTAAGAATTCGCTTCACGGCCACTAAGTGACACTCCCTTGGATCGGATTGAAATCTAGCACACATGCATACACTAAGCATAATATTTGGTCTACTAGCACATAAATAAAGCAAGGAACCTATCATGGACCGGTATGCTCTTTGATCAACGGACTTACCTCTTTGTTGAGGTCGACGTGTCCGTCAGTTCCCGTCGGAGTCTTTGCGGGCTTAACGTCCTTCATCCCAAACCTCTTTAGCAAGTCTTGCGTGTACTTCGTTTGGGAAATGAAGGTGCCGTCCTTGAGTTGCTTCACTTGGAACCCAAGGAAGTAGTTCAATTCGCCCATCATCAACATCTCAAACTTTTGAGTCATCACCCTGCTAAACTCTTCACAAGACTTTTGGTTAGTAGAACCAAATATTATGTCATCGACATAAATTTGGCACACAAATAAGTCACCATCACAAGTCTTAGTGAATAAAGTTGGATCGACTTTCCCAACCTTGAACGCATTAGCAATTAAAAAGTCTCTAAGGCATTCATACCATGCTCTTGGGGCTTGCTTAAGTCCATAGAGTGCCTTAGAGAGCTTACATACGTGGTCGGGGTACCGTTCATCCTCAAAGCCAGGGGGTTGCTCCACGTACACCTCCTCCTTGATTGGCCCATTGAGGAAAGCGCTCTTCACATCCATTTGGAACAACCTGAAAGAATGGTGAGCGGCATATGCTAGCAAAATACGAATGGACTCTAGCCTAGCCACAGGAGCAAAAGTCTCCTCAAAGTCCAAACCTGTGACTTGGGCATAACCTTTTGCCACAAGTCGAGCCTTGTTCCTTGTCACCACCCCGTGCTCGTCTTGTTTGTTGTGGAACACCCACTTGGTTCCCACAACATTTTGCTTGGAACGAGGCACCAGTGTCCAAACTTCATTTCTCTTAAAGTTGTTGAGCTCTTCCTGCATGGCCAATACCCAGTCCAGATCTAGCAAGGCCTCTTCTACCCTGAAAGGCTCAATAGAAGAGACAAAGGAGTAATGCTCACAAAAATTAACTAATCTAGAACAAGTAGTTACTCCCTTGCTAATGTCACCCAAAATTTGGTCGACGGGATGATTCCTTTGAATCGTCGCTCGAACTTGGGTTGGAGGTGCCGGTTGTGCTTATTCCTCCATCACATGATCATCTTGTGCTCCCCCTTGATCACACGCCTCTTCTTGATGAACCTGTTCATCGTCTTGAGTTGGGGGATGCACCATTGTTGAGGAAGAAGGTTGATCTTGCTCCTTGAGTTCCGGCGGTCGCACGTCTCCAATCGCCATGGTGCATATTGCGACCGTTCGAATGTCTTCTTCATCTACATCATCAAGATCAACAACTTGCTCTCTTGGAGAGCCATTAGTCTCATCAAATACAACGTCGCTAGAGACTTCAACCAAACCCAATGATTTGTTGAATACTCTATACGCCTTTGTATTTGAGAAATAACCTAACAAAAACCCTTCTACCGCTTTGGGAGCAAATTTAGAATTCCTACCCTTCTTCACTAAAATGTAGCATTTACTCCCAAAGACCCGGAAATACGAAACATTGGGTTTGTTACCGGTTAGTAGCTCATACGAAGTCTTCTTGAGGAGGCGATGAAGGTAGACCCGGTTGATGGCGTGGCAAGCCGTGTTCACGGCTTCCGACCAAAACCGCTCGGGGGTCTTGAACTCTCCAAGCATCGTCCTTGCCATGTCTAGGAGCGTCCTGTTCTTCCTCTCTACCACACCATTTTGCTGTGGTGTGTAGGGAGCGGAGAACTCGTGCTTGATCCCTTCCTCCTCAAGGTACTCCTCCACTTGAAGGTTCTTGAACTCGGACCCGTTGTCGCTCCTTATCTTCTTCACCTTGAGCTCAAACTCATTTTGAGCTCTCCTAAGGAAGCGCTTGAGGGTCCCTTGGGTTTCAGATTTATCCTGCAAAAAGAATACCCAAGTGAAGCGGGAAAAATCATCAACAATTACTAAACCATACTTACTTCCCCCTATGCTTAGATAGGCGACGGGTCCGAAGAGGTCCATATGAAGCAGCTCTAGAGGTCTTGGTGTGGTCATCACATTTTTGGCATGATGAGAGCTTCCCACCTGTTTACCTCCTTGACAAGCTGCACAAGGTCTATCTTTTTCGAAAGTAACATTAGTTAGACCTATCACGTGTTCTCCCTTTAGAAGCTTGTGAAGGTTCTTCATCCCCACATGTGCTAAGCGGCGATGCCACAGCCAACCCATGCTAGTCTTAGCAATTAAGCATGCATCTAGACTGGCCTCCTCTTTTGCAAAATCAACTAAATAAAGTTTGTCGTCTAGTACACCCTTAAAAGCTAATGAGCCATCACTTCTTCTAAAGACAGACACATCTACATTTGTGAATAAACAATTATATCCCATATTGCATAATTGACTAACGGATAATAAATTATATCCAAGTGACTCAACTAAAAACACATTAGAAATAGAGTGCTCGGATGAAATAGCAATCTTCCCTAACCCTTTCACCTTGCCTTGGTTCCCATCATCGAATATGATTGAATCTTGGGAATCCTTGTTCTTCACGTAGGAGGTGAACATCTTCTTTTCCCCCGTCATGTGGTTTGTGCATCCACTGTCAATAATCCAGCTTGTACCCCCGGATGCATAAACCTGCAAGGCAAATTTAGGCTTGGGTTTTAGGTACCCAACTCTTGTTGGGTCCTACAAGGTTAGTCACAATGGTCTTAGGGACCCAAATGCAAGTTTTATCTCCCTTGCATATTGCCCCTAACTTCCTAGCAATTACCTTCTTATCCTTTCTACAAATAGTAAAGGAAGCATTGCAAGTATGAAAAATTGTAGAAGGTTCATTGTTTACTTTCCTAGGAACATGAACAATATTTCTTCTAGGCATAGCATTTTTGCTAGCTAAATTTCTATCATGCATAATAGAAGAACTAGAAGCAAACATGGCATGAGAATCAAAAGCATCATAACTTCTATACGCATTTCTAGAATGTCACCTATCATGGTACATGAAAGCATGGTTCTTTTTAGCACTACTAGCCATAGGGGCCTTCCCTTTCTCCTTGGCGGAGATGGAAGCCTTATGGCTTGTTAAGTTCTTGACTTCCCTCTTGAAGCCAAGACCATCCTTAATTGAGGGGTGTCTACCAACCGTGTAGGCATCTCTTGCAAATTTTAGTTTGTCAAATTCACTCTTGCTAGTCTTAAGTTGGGCATTAAGACTAACCAATTCATCCTTCAATTTAGAAATTGAGACTAAGTGTTCACTACAAGCATCAACATTAAAATCTTTACACCTATTGCAAATTATAACATGTTCTACACAAGATGTTGATTTATTAGCTATTTCTAACTTAGCATTCAAATCATCATTTATGCTCTTTAAGCTAGAAATAGAGTCATGGCATGTAGACAATTCACAAGAAAGCATTTCATTCCTTTTAATTTCTAAAGCAAGGGATTTTTGAGCCTCTACAAACTTATCATGTTCTTCATACAAAAGATCCTCCTGCTTTTCTAATAACCTATTCTTATCATTCAAGGCATCAATTAATTCATTAATTTTATCAACCTTGGTTCTATCTAGGCCCTTGAATAAACATGAATAATCTATTTCATCATCATCACTAGACTCATCATCACTTGAAGAAGCATAAGTAGTATTCCGAGTACATACCTTCTTCTCCTTCGCCATGAGGCATGTGTGACGCTCGTTGGGGAAGAGGGCCGATTTGTTGAAGGCGGTGGCGGCGAGTCCTTCGTTGTCGGAGTCGGACGACGAACAATCCGAGTCCCACTCCTTGCCAAGATGTGCCTCGCCCTTAGCCTTCTTGTAAGCTTTCTTCTTTTCCCTCTTGTTCCCTTGTTCTTGGTCACTATCATTATCGGGACAATTAGCGATAAAATGACCAATCTTACCACATTTGAAGCATGAGCGCTTCCCCTTCGTCTTGTTCCTGTTGGCTTGTCCCTTGCGACCCTTTAGCGCCGTCTTGAAGCGCTTGATGATGAGGGCCATCTCTTCATCATTAAGCCCGGCCGCCACAACTTGCACCACCTTGCTAGGTAGCGCCTCCTTGCTCCTCGTTGCCTTGAGAGCAATAGTTTGAGGCTCTTGGATTGGGCCATTCAATGCATCGTCGACGTATCTTGCCTCCTTGATCATCATCCGCCCGCTTACAAACTTTCCAAGGATCTCCTCGGGCGTCATCTTCGTGTACCTAGGATTCTCACGAATATTGTTCACAAGATGTGGATCAAGGACGGTAAAAGACCTTAGCATAAGGCGGACGACGTCGTGGTCCGTCCATCGCGTGCTTCCATAGCTCCTTATTTTGTTGATAAGGGTCTTGAGCCGGTTGTACGTTAGGGTTGGCTCCTCGCCCCTGATCATTGCGAATCTTCCAAGTTCGCCCTCCACCAACTCCATTTTGGTGAGCATGGTGACGTCGTTCCCCTCATGTGAGATCTTGAGGGTGTCCCAGATCTGCTTGGCGTTATCCAAGCCGCTCACCTTATGGTATTCGTCCCTGCACAATGAAGCTAGAAGAACAGTAGTAGCCTGTGCATTTTTGTGGATTTGCTCATTAATGAACATGGGACTATCAGTACTATCAAATTTCATTCCACTTTCTACTATCTCCCATATGCTTGGATGGAGAGAGAACAAATGACTACGCATTTTGTGACTCCAAAATCTGTAGTCCTCTCCATCAAAGTGAGGAGGTTTACCAAGTGGAATGGAGAGTAAATGAGCATTGGTACTTTGCGGAATATGAGAATAATCGAAAGAGAAGTTTGAATTAACCGTCTTCCTTTTGTCGTAGTTGTTGTCGTCGTTGTCCTTTTGGGAAGAAGAGGACTCGTCGCTGTCGTCGTAGTAGACGATTTCCTTGATGCGCCTCGTCTTCTTCTTCTTCCCATCTTTTCGTTTGTGGCCCGAGCCCGAGTCGGTAGGCTTGTCTTCTTTCGGCTCGTTGACGAAGGACTCCTTCTCCTTATCATTGATCACAATCCCCTTGCCCTTAGGATCCATCTCTTCGGGCGATTAGTCCCTTCGTGAAGAGAACGGCTCTGATACCAATTGAGAGCACCTAGAGGGGGGTGAATAGGTGATCCTGTAAAACTTGAAACTTAATGCCACAAAACTTGATTAGGAGTTAGCACAATAATACCAAGTGGCTTGAGAGGAGTCTTAGCAAAACACAATAACCACAAAGAGATCAACACAGAGATGGCACAGTGGTTTATCCCATGGTTCGGCCAAGTCCAACGCTTGCCTACTCCACGTTGTGGCGTCCCAACGGACGAGGGTTGCAATCAACCCCTCTCAAGCGGTCCAAAGACTCACTTGAATACCACGGTGTTTTGCTTTGCTTTACTATATCCCGCTTGCGAGGAATCTGAAAGGGAAATGTGCCCTTGGGCCATTTCTAAGTATTTTGGTGATTGAGTGCCAACACAAGTGCTTTTGTGTTAATCTATGCAAAGTGGTGGACAAAGTGCAAATCAAGTCAAAAGGTATGTTTCTAGACTTAGTACATTGTTTTATGGACTAATGTATTGTGTCTAAGTGCTGGAAACAAGAGAAATCGAATTGGAAAAGAGATGGCTTTGTTCAGCCAAAGTCTGCGCAGTCTGGGTGCACCGGACTGTGTCCGGTGGTGCACCGGACAGTGTCCGGTGCGCCAGGCTGGCTCTGGCGAACTTGCTGCTCTCGGGACTTCGACGGCGGTGTACGGTATAAATCACCGGACTGTCCGGTGGTGCACCGGACTGTCCGGTGAGCCGTTCACAGGCGAAGTCGTCGGTCTCGGGAAGCCATCAACGGCGTACGGCTATAATTCACCGGACTGCCCGGTGAGGCACCGGACTGTCCGGTGAACCAACGGTCAGCCGGGGCAACGATCGGCCGAGGATTCCGCGCGTGACGCGTGGCCGAGCCAACGGTCACATTGGAGCACCGGACTGTCCGGTGTGCACCGGACAGTGTCTGGTGCGCCAACGGCTCTGGATCTGCAATGGTCGGCTTCGCCAAACAAGGAAACAAATCCGCACCGGACAGTGTCCGGTGGTGCACCGGACTGTCCGGTGCGCCAGTCGACAGAAGGCAAGAATTGCCTTCCTACAATGCTCTCAACGGCTCCTAGCTGCCTTGGGGCTATAAAAGGGACCCCTTGGCGCATGGAGAAGACATCCAAGCATTCTTTGAGCATAGTTGATGACTCACACTTCGTTCGTGCGCACTTGTTTGACATTCTTAGTGATTTGAGCTCCGTTCTAGTGAGAAACTCGTGATAGTCTCTTGAGCTCAAGTCTGGGTCTTGTGTGTGCGTATTTGCTGTGATCTTTGTGTCTTGTGTGAGTTGCTCATCCCTCCCTTACTCCGTGCTTCTTTGTGAACATCTTTGTAAGGGCGAGAGACTCCAAGTTGTGGAGATTCTTCGCAAGCGGGATAAAGTAAAGCAAAGCAAAACACTGTGGTATTCAAGTAGGTCTTTGGACCGCTTGAGAGGGGTTGATTGCAACCCTCGTCCGTTGGGACGCCACAACGTGGAGTAGGCAAGCGTTGGACTTGGCCGAACCACGGGATAAACCACTGTGTCTATCTGTGTTGATCTTCTTGTGGTTATTGTGTTTTGCTAAGACTCCTCACTAGCCACTTGGCATTACTGTGCTAACTCCTAATCAAGTTTTTGTGGCTATAAGTTTGTAAGTTTTATAGCATCACCTATTCACCCCCCCTCTAGGTGCTCTCAATTGGTATCGGAGCCGTTCTCTTCACAAAGGGACTAATCGACCGAAGAGATGGATCCTAAGGGCAAGGGGATTGTGATCAATGATAAGGAGAAGGAATCCTTCATCAACGAGCCGAAGGATGACAAGCCTACCGACTCGGGCTCGGGCCACAAACGAAAAGACGGGAAGAAGAAGAAGACAAGACGCATCAAGGAGACGTCTACTACGACGACAGCGACGAGTCCACTTCTTCCCAAAAGGACAACGACGACAATGACTATGACAAAAGAAAGACGGTTAACTCAAACTTCTCTTTCGATTATTCGCGTATTCCGCATAGCTCAAATACACATTTGCTTTCCATTCCTCTTGGCAAACCTCCACACTTTGATGGGGAGGACTACGGATTTTGGAGTCACAAAATGCGTAGTCACTTGTTCTCTCTCCATCCAAGCATATGGGATATTGTAGAGAGTGGAATGAAATTTGATAGCTCGGATAGTCCCATGTTTATAAATGAACAAATCCATAAAAATGCACAAGCTACTACTGTCCTTTTAGCATCTTTGTGCAGGGAAGAGTACAATAAGGTGAGCGGCTTGGACAATGCCAAGCAGATCTGGGACACCCTCAGGATCTCACATGAGGGGAACGACGTCACCATGCTCACCAAAATGGAGTTGGTGGAGGGCGAGCTTGGAAGATTCGCAATGATAAGGGGAGAGGAGCCAACCCAAACATACAACCGGCTCAAGACCCTCATCAACAAGATAAGGAGCTATGGAAGCACGCATTGGACGGACCACGACGTCGTTCGCCTAATGCTAAGGTCTTTTACTGTACTTGATCCACATCTGGTGAACAATATTCGTGAAAATCCTAGGTACACCAAGATGTCACCCGAAGAAGTTCTTGGAAAGTTCGTAAGCAGGCGAATGATGATCAAGGAGGCGAGATACGTGGACGACGCGTTGAATGGTCCAATCAATGAGCCTCAACCCGTTGCTCTCAAGGCAACAAGGAGCAAGGAGGCGCTACCTAGCAAGGTGCCGCAAGTTGAGGCGGCAGGGCTCAATGATGAAGAGATGGCCCTCATCATCAAGCGCTTCAAGACGGCGCTAAAGGGTCGCAAGGGGCAGCCAAGCAAGACCAAGACAAAAGGGAAGCGCTCATGCTTCAAATGTGGTAAGATTGGTCATTTTATCGCTAACTGTCCCGATAATGATAGTGACCAGGAACAAGGGAATAAGAGGGAGAAGAAGAAGGCATACAAGAAGGCTAAGGGCGAGGCACACCTTGGCAAGGAGTGGGACTCGGATTGTTCGTCATCCGACTCCGACAATGAAGGACTCGCCGCCACCGCCTTCAACAAGTCATCCCTCTTCCCCAACGAGCGTCACACATGCCTCATGGCGAAGGAGAAGAAGGTATATACTCGAGACAATACTACTTATGCTTCTTCAAGTGAGGATGAGTCTAGTGATGATGATGAAATAGATTATTCTTGTTTATTCAAGGGTCTAGATAGAACCAAGGTTAATAAGATTAACGAATTAATTGATGCCTTGAATGATAAGAATAGATTATTAGAGAAGCAAGAGGATCTTTTATATGAAGAACATGATAAGTTTGTAGAGGCTCAAAAATCCCTTGCTTTAGAAATCAAGAGGAATGAAATGCTTTCTTGTGAACTATCTACTTGCCATGAGACAATTTCTAGTTTAAAAGATGTTAACAATGATTTAAATGCTAAACTAGAAGTAGCAAATAGATCTAACTCTTGTGTAGAACATGTTGTGATTTGCACTAGGTGTAAAGATTTTAATATTGATGCTTGTAGTGAACACCTAGTGTCTATTGCAAAGTTAAATGATGAACTAGCTAGTATTAATGCCCAACTTAAGACTAGCAAGAGTGAATTTGATAAGTTAAAATTTGCAAGGGATGCCTACACGATTGGTAGACACCCCTCAATTAAGGATGGACTTGGCTTCAAGAGGGAAGCCAAGAACTTAACAAGCCATAAGGCTCCCATCTCCGCCAAGGAGAAAGGGAAGGCCCCTATGGCTAGTAGTGCTAAAAAGAACCATGCTTTCATGTATCATAATAGGAGACATTTTAGGAATGCCTATAGAAGTTATGATGCTTTTGATTCTCATGCCATGTTTGCTTCTAGTTCTTCCTATATGCATGGTAGAGATATGTCTAGGAGAAATGTTGTTCATCATATGCCTAGGAGAAATGTTGTTAATGTTCCTAGGAAAATTAATGAACCTTCGACAATATATCATGCTTGCAATGCTTCATTTGCCATTTGTAGAAAGGATAAGAAGGTAATTGCTAGGAAATTAGGGGCAAGATGCAAGGGAGATAAAACTTGCATTTGGGTCCCTAAGACCATTGTGACTAACCTTGTAGGACCCAACAAGAGTTGGGTACCTAAGACCCAAGCCTAAATTTGCCTTGCAGGTTTATGCATCCAGGGGTTCAAGCTGGATTATCGACAGTGGATGCACAAACCACATGACGGGGGAGAAGAAGATGTTCACCTCCTACGTCAAGAACAAGGATTCCCAAGATTCAATCATATTCGGTGATGGGAACCAAGGCAAGGTAAAAGGGTTAGAGAAGATTGCTATTTCATCCGAGCACTCTATTTCTAATGTGTTTTTAGTTGAGTCGCTTGGATATAATCTGTTATCCGTTAGTCAACTTTGTAAAATGGGATATAATTGTTTATTCACAAATGTAGATGTGTCTGTCTTTAGAAGGTGTGATGGTTCACTAGCTTTTAAGGGTGTACTAGACGGTAAACTTTATTTAGTTGATTTTGCAAAAGAGGAGGCCAGTCTAGATGCATGCTTAATTGCTAAGACCTGCATGGGCTGGCTGTGACATCGCCGTTTAGCACATGTGGGGATGAAGAACCTTCACAAGCTTCTAAAGGGAGAACACGTGTTAGGTCTAACTAATGTGCATTTCGAAAAAGATAGACCTTGTGCAGCTTGTCAAGGAGGCAAACAGGTGGGAAGCTCTCATCACACCAAAAATGTGATGACCACATCAAGACCTTTGGAGATGCTTCATATGGACCTCTTCGGACCCGTCGCCTATCTAAGTATAGGAGGAAGTAAGTATGGTCTTGTTATAGTTGATGATTTTTCCCGCTTCACTTGGGTATTCTTTTTGCAGGATAAATCTGAAACCCAAGGGACCCTCAAGCGCTTCCTAAGGAGAGCTCAAAATGAGTTTGAGATCAAGGTAAAAAAGATAAGGAGCGACAACGGGTCCGAGTTCAAGAACCTTCAAGTGGAGGAGTATCTTGAGGAGGAAGGGATCAAGCACGAGTTCTCCGCTCCCTACACACCACAGCAAAATGGTGTGGTAGAGAGGAAGAACAGGACGCTCATCGATATGGCGAGGATGATGCTTGGAGAGTTCAAGACCCCCGAGCGCTTTTGGTCGGAAGCCGTGAACACGGCTTGCCACGCCATCAACCGGGTCTACCTTCACCGCCTCCTCAAGAAGACTTCGTATGAGCTTCTAACCGGTAACAAACCCAATGTGTCTTACTTTCGTGTATTTGGGAGCAAGTGTTATATTCTTGTGAAGAAAGGTAGAACTTCTAAATTTGCTCCCAAAGCTGTAGAAGGGTTTTTATTAGGTTATGACTCAAATACAAAGGCGTATAGGGTCTTCAACAAATCATCGGGTTTGGTTGAAGTCTCTAGCGACGTTGTATTTGATGAGACTAATGGCTCTCCAAGAGAGCAAGTTGTTGATCTTGATGATGTAGATGAAGAAGACGTTCCAACGACCGCAATGCGCACCATGGCGATTGGCGATGTGCGACCACAGGAACAATTGGAGCAAGATCAACCTTCTTCCTCAACGATGGTGAATCCCCCAACCCAAGATGACGAACAGGTACCTCAAGTGGAGGCGCGTGATCAAGGGGGAGCACAGGATGTCCAAGTTGAAGAGGAAGAAGCACCTCAGGCACCTCCAACCCAAGTTCGAGCGACGATTCAAAGAAATCATCCCGTCGACCAAATTTTGGGTGATATTAGCAAGGGAGTAACTACTCGCTCTAGATTGGTGAATTTTTGTGAGCATTACTCTTTTGTCTCTTCTATTGAGCCTTTCAGGGTAGAAGAGGCCTTGCTAGATCCGGACTGGGTGTTGGCCATGCAGGAGGAGCTCAACAACTTCAAGCGTAATGAAGTTTGGACACTGGTGCCTCGTCCCAAGCAAAACGTTGTGGGAACCAAGTGGGTGTTCCGCAACAAACAGGACGAGCACGGGGTGGTGACGAGGAACAAGGCTCGACTTGTGGCAAAAGGTTATGCCCAAGTCGCAAGTTTGGACTTTGAGGAGACTTTCGCTCCTGTGGCTAGGCTAGAATCAATTCGTATTTTGCTAGCATATGCCGCTCACCATTCTTTCAGGTTGTTCCAAATGGATGTGAAGAGCGCTTTCCTCAACGGGCCGATCAAGGAGGAGGTGTACGTGGAGCAACCCCTTGGCTTCGAGGATGAACGGTACCCCGACCACGTGTGTAAGCTCTCTAAGGTGCTCTATGGACTTAAGCAAGCCCCAAGAGCATGGTATGAATGCCTTAGAGACTTTTTTAATTGCTAATGCTTTGAAGGTTGGGAAAACCGATCCAACTCTTTTCACTAAGACTTGCGATGGTGATCTTTTTGTGTGCCAAATTTATGTCGATGACATAATATTTGGTTCTACTAACCAAAAGTCTTGTGAAGAGTTTAGCGGGGTGATGACGCAGAAATTCGAGATGTCGATGATGGGTGAGTTGAACTGCTTCCTTAGGTTCCAGGTGAAGCAACTCAAGGATGGCACCTTCATCTCCCAAACAAAGTACACGCAGGACTTGCTAAAGCGGTTTGGGATGAAGGACGCCAAGCCCGCAAAGACGCCGATGGGAACTGACGGACACACCGACCTCAACAAAGGAGGTAAGTCCGTTGATCAAAAAGCATACCGGTGCATGATAGGGTCTTTACTTTATTTATGTGCTAGTAGACCGGATATTATGCTTAGCGTATGCATGTGTGCTAGATTTCAATCTGATCCAAGGGAGTGTCACCTTGTGGCCGTGAAGCGAATTCTTAGATACTTAGTCGCTACGCCTTGCTTCGGGATCTGGTATCCAAAGGGGTCTACCTTTGACTTGATTGGATATTCAGATTCCGACTATGCTGGATGTAAGGTCGATAGGAAGAGTACATCGGGGACGTGCCAATTCTTAGGAAGGTCCCTGGTGTCATGGAATTCTAAGAAACAAACTTCAGTTGCCCTATCCACCGCTGAGGCCGAGTATGTTGCCGCAGGACAGTGTTGCGCGCAACTACTTTGGATGAGGCAAACCCTCTGGGACTTTGGCTACAATCTGAGCAAAGTCCCACTCCTATGTGACAATGAGAGTGCTATCCGCATAGCGGACAATCCTGTTGAGCACGGCCGCACAAAGCACATTAACATCCAGCATCACTTTTTGAGAGACCACCAGCAAAAGGGAGATATCGAAGTGTTCTATATTAGCACCGAGAACCAGCTAGCCGATATCTTTACCAAGCCTTTAGATGAGAAGACCTTTTGCAGGCTGCGTAGTGAGCTAAATGTCTTAGATTCGCGGAACTTGGATTGATTTATAGCATACATGTGTTTATGCCTTTGATCATGTTCCTTATGCATTTTGTTGTTTACTTATGGTGCTCAAGTTGTACAAGTACTCCCCAGACCTCACAAGTCCATTTGCAAGTGATGCACATATTTAGGGGGAGATGTGCTACAACTTGACCCTTTGAGACTAACCATGTGTTTGAGTTTTCTTAAGTTAGTCTCAAAGGAGGTTTGAAAGGGAAAAGGTGGACTTGGACCATGAAAGACTTCCACTGCACTCCGATGAGAGGGTAACTTATTCCAAGTTCATCTCATGTACTCTTATTGCCTTTGTATTCTTATTTGAAGACTTTGGTGAGGCAATGGGGTTCTAGGGCCAAGATTGATCCCGTTTTGGTGCTTGATGCCAAAGGGGGAGAAAATAAGGCCAAAGCAATAAATGGATCAGCTACCACTTGAGAATTTTGAAAATAATAGAATAGAGCTTTTGTTTTGTCAAAATACTCTTATTGGCTCTTTTTGTCAAAAGTTGGTCTCTTGTTGGGAGAATGGTTGATTATGGGAAATAGGGGGAGTTTTTGATACTGATCAATTTCTATTGGAACAACTCTCTTTATGTCTCTACAAGTGTGTTTGACTTAGAGATAGGAAATTGAGGTTGATTTGCAAAAACAAACCAAGTGGTGGCAAAGTATGATCCATATATACCAAATTTGAATCAAAACCTTTTTTGAGTTCTCATTTGCATTGATATTGCACTTCTTTTAGTTGCTCTTTGTTGTGTTGGCATAAATCACCAAAAAGGGGGAGATTGAAAGGGAAATGTGCCCTTAGGCCATTTCTAAGTATTTTGGTGATTGAGTGCCAACACAAGTGCTTTTGTGTTAATCTATGCAAAGTGGTGGACAAAGTGCAAATCAAGTCAAAAGGTATGTTTCTAGACTTAGTACATTATTTTATGGACTAATGTATTGTGTCTAAGTGCTGGAAACACGAGAAATCGAATTGGAAAAGAGATGGCTTTGTTCAGCCAAAGTCTGCGCAGTCTGGGTGCACCGGACTGTCCGGTGGTGCACCGGACAGTGTCCGGTGCGCCAGGCTGGCTCTGGCGAACTTGCTGCTCTCGGGACTTCGACGGCGGTGTACGGTATAAATCACCGGACTGTCCGGTGGTGCACCGGACTGTCCGGTGAGCCGTTCACAGGTGAAGTCGTCGGTCTCGGGAAGCCATCAACGGCGTACGGCTATAATTCACCGGACTGTCCGGTGAGGCACCGGACTGTCCGGTGAGCCAACGGTCAGCCGGGGCAACGGTCGGCCGAGGATTCCGCGCGTGACGCGCGGCCGAGCCAACGGTCACATTGGAGCACCGGACTGTCCGGTGTGCACCGGACAGTGTCTGGTGTGCACCGGACAGTGTCCGGTGCGCCAACGGCTCTGGATCTGCAACGGTCGGCTTCGCCAAACAAGAAAACAAATCCGCACTCGACAGTGTCCGGTGGTGCACCGGACTGTCCGGTGCGCCAGTCGATAGAAGGCAAGAATTGCCTTCCTACAATGCTCTCAACGGCTCCTAGCTGCCTTGGGGCTATAAAAGGGACCCCTTGGCGCATGGAGAAGACATCCAAGCATTCTTTGAGCATAGTTGATCACTCACACTTCGTTCTTGCGCACTTGTTCGACATTCTTAGTTATTTGAGCTCCGTTCTAGTGAGAAACTCGTGATAGTCTCTTGAGCTCAAGTCTGGGTCTTGTGTGTGCGTATTTGCTGTGATCTTTGTGTCTTGTGTGAGTTGCTCATCCCTCCCTTACTCCGCGCTTCTTTGTGAACATCTTTGTAAGGGCGAGAGACTCCAAGTTGTGGAGATTCCTCGCAAGCGGGATAAAGTAAAGCAAAGCAAAACACTGTGGTATTCAAGTAGGTCTTTGGACCGCTTGAGAGGGGTTGATTGCAACCCTCGTCCGTTGGGACGCCACAACGTGGAGTAGGCAAGCGTTGGACTTGGCCGAACCACGGGATAAACCACTGTGTCTATTTGTGTTGATCTTCTTGTGGATATTGTGTTTTGCTAAGACTCCTCACTAGCCACTTGGCATTACTGTGCTAACTCCTAATCAAGTTTTTGTGGCTATAAGTTTGTAAGTTTTACAGGATCACCTATTCACCCCCCCCTCTAGGTGCTCTCAGAATCTCCACAACTTGGAGTCTCTCGCCCTTACAAAGATGTTCACAAAGAATCACGGAGTAAGGGAGGGAAGAGCAACGCACACAAGACACAAAATCACAGCAAATACGCACACACAAGACCCAGACTTGAGCTCAAGAGAGTATCACGAGGTTCTCACTAGAATGGAGCTCAAATCACTAAGAATGTCGAACAAGTGCGCGAGAATGAAGTGTGAGTGATCAACAATGCTCAAAGGATGCTTGGTGTCTTCCTCCATGCGCCTAGGGGTCCCTTTTATAGCCCCAAGGCAGCTAGGAGCCATTGAGAGCATTCCAGGAAGGCAATTCTTGCCTTCTGTCGCCTGGCGCACCGGACAGTCCGGTGCGGATTTCTTTCCTTATTTGGCGAAGCCGACCGTTGAAGATTCAGAGCCGTTGGCGCACCGGATAGTGTCCGGTGCACACCGGACAGTCCGGTGCCCCCTTCTAGCGTTGGCTCGGCCACGTGTCCCGCGCGGCCGACCGTTGGCCCGGCCAACTGTTGGCTCACCGGACAGTCCGGTGATTTATAGCCATACACCGCCGTCGAAGTCCCGAGAGCAGCACGTTCGCCAGAGCCAGCCTGGCGCACCGGACACTGTCCGGTGCACCACCGGACACTGTCCAGTGCACCCAGACTGAGCAGACTTTGGCTGAACGAGCCAAGTCATCTCCAAATTGATTTCTCCCGTTTCGAGCACTTAGACACAATATATTAGTTCTCAAAACAATGTACTAAGTCTAGAAACATACCTTTAGACTTGATTTGCACTTTGTCCATCAATTGGCATAGATTTTCACTTAAGCACTTATGTTGGCACTCAATCACCAAAATACTTAGAAATGGCCCAAGGGCACATTTCCCTTTCACAGTGATTCTAAAATGGTTTTGTTCTCGTGTACCAAGCGACAAGCGGCTCTCCTTTTAACCTCATCGCGGAAAGGAAGCTAAAGGAGAAGAGTCTCGCATGCAGCTGACGAAGAGACGGGCAACTGAAAGGTTTAACCCGGAGTTGAAACTCCCACGGTTAATGAGTGCTAGAAATTAACACAACCACACCACGCCCGCTCACCGCCTGCCTGCCTGCCTGCCTCGCCACGCCATGCCCGGCCCGAGCCCGACCCGGCCGGCGCCGGCGCGCGCGCGCGTGTGGCACGCCCTTGTCCGTTTCTTGACTTCTCAAATTAAGTGGAATAATTCCCACCATATAAGTCAAGCCAATGACCCTTGGACTTCCAATATGGTACTATTGGTATTCTCCACCATTACACACCATAGAGTTTATTGAATTGGCCAAGCCCATAAAATATCCAACAATCCCCACCAAACTCTAGGGTTTGTAATGATGAAGTATCAGCATCACAATCCTTTGATATACCAGTGTTTCGATGGAGGCTGTTAAGTTGAACATCCATCTAGAATAAGAGTTTCACTCATTCACAACTAAACAATGGACTAAGCCTTGAATTGATAGTTTTGTGCGAAATGAGATTCGCTCAAATCCTTTGCTGATACTAGGCTGCAAAAGGGCATTCCCGCTGTTTAGAAGCATATAAGTCACACTTCAGTGCCTTTCATGAGTATTTAGGGATTACCCAAGTCCCATAGACTGTGACCAGCAGTCTGACTCATATAGGTGTACTCCTCAGAAGATGTTCTGTAGGACAACATCTCACCTTTATAAGACTCTTGGAATACATTAAGGTAAATATCATCTTGCCTTACAGATAGGAAAGATGTGCATCAAAAATAAGTTAAAGGAAGGGATATTTCCTCACAATCTACTCCTAGCTTGTTTCTCCACTCTACTTCACGGGATCTCCGATCGCATAGAGCAGGTTACCACTAGAGTAGATTTCACATGGGTCTCATACCCATTTCTCTCGATGCACTTTCTATCACATTGTGTGACAGATCCTTAGTGAATTGATCTGCCAGATTATTCGACATCGTTATAACTCCGGAGTTTTTTAGCTTTCTGATAGATTTTAATCTCCTCTTAACATGCCTTGTAGACTTCATGTTATTCCTAGAACTGTTAACCTTTGTAATCACCGTTTGGTTGTCATAGTTCATGGAAATAGCCGATATCGGTTTTTCAACTACCGGTAAATCCAATAGGAAATCACGGAGCCACTCGGCCTCAACCCCAGCAGTGTCTAATGCTGCGAGTTCTGCTTCCATTGTAGACTTCGTTAAGATAGTCTGCTTGCAAGACTTCCAGGAAACAGCGTCACCTCCAAACAGAAACACATATCCGCTTGTAGCATAAAGCTCATCAGCATCAGAAATCCAGTTGGCATCACAATAGCCTTCCAACACTTTAGGGTTTCTAGTATAATGAATATCGTATGTCATAGTACCTTTCAAATATCGCAACACTCTCTCAAGAGCACGCCAGTGATCATCTCCTGGTTTTGACACAAACCGACTCAGCTTACTCACAGCATATGAGATGTCTGGCCTTGTTGCACTTGCAAGGTACATGAGCGAGCCAATGATCTGGGAGTATGTCAATTGATCCCTTGCTATTCTCCGATTCTTTCTCAATAGCATGCTAGGGTCATAAGGTGTTGGAGCAGGATCACAGTCACTAAAACCAAAGCGACTCAATACCTTTTCCACATAATGGGATTGTAACAAAGTTACCCCACCATCAGCTTCTCTAACAAGCTTGATGTTTAGAATGATGTCAGCTTCTCCCAAATCTTTCATTTCAAAATTGCTCGATATAAGATTTTTAACTTCCTCAATGACATTGAGATTTGATCCAAAGATCAAGATGTCATCAACATAAAGGCACAGCATAACAGACTCACCCCACCATACCGATAATATACACACGTGTCAGATTCATTTACAGCAAAACCAGTAGTTGTAAGAGTATTATCAAACTTTTCATGCCATTGCTTAGGTGCTTGTTTTAGGCCATACAATGATTTTATCAACTTGCACACCTTGTTCTCTTGACCATCCGCAATGAACCCTTCTGGCTGATCCATGTAGATCTCCTCATCCAACTCTCCATTTAGGAAAGTTGTCTTAACATCCATCTGATGAATGATAAGACCATAAGAGGCTGCCACATCTATTAATGTGCGAATATAGTCAATCAAGCCACTGGTGAGTAGGTATCAAAGAAATCTTCACCCTCTTTTTGGGTATATCCTTTGGCCACAAGCCTTGCCTTGTACCTCTCGATTGTACCATCAGGCCTAAGCTTTTTCTTGAAGATCCATTTGCAGCCTATAGGTTGACAACCATAAGGACAGTCAACGACCTCCCAAGTTCCATTAGACATAATAGATTCCATCTCACTCCTTACTGCTTCCTTCCATAAGTCAGCATCAGGAGAGGAATATGCCTCACTAATGGTAGTTGGTGTGTCTTCCACAAGGTACACTATAAAGTCATTACCAAAGGATTTTGCAACCCTCTGTCTCTTGCTCTTTCGAATGACTATAGTGTCATCCTCCTCAGGGATGTGCACGTGAGGATCCTCAGCATGATCTATAGGAATAGACAGTTCATGCTCATGGGGAATTATAGTCTCATGACTTGTATCACTAGGTGTATTCTTCATGGGAAACTCATTCTCAAAAAATATTGTCTCTTGATTCCATGATAGTATCAACATACATATCAGGCACATCAGATTTTTATAATTAAGAACCTATACCCAGTGTTGTGAAAAGAGTACCCAAGGAATATACAATCAACAGTTTTAGGCCCAAGTTTACGCTTTTTGTTCATTCACTTTAGCCAAGCAACCCCAAGAGCGCAAATATGAGAGATTTAATCTTCTCTTTTCCCATTCCTCGAATGGTGTGATCTCTTTGTTCTTTGTTGGAACTCTGTTTAGGACATGACACGCTGCCAAAATCGCCTCACCCCACCATGCCTTGGATAATCCCGCTGTACTCAACATGGCATTCACCAAATCTGTTAGAGTGTGGTTTTTCCTTTCAGCAATTCCATTGGATTATGGTGAGAATGGTGGTGTCCTCTCATGAATAATTCCATGTTTCTCGCAGAACTCATCGAAAACATTAGAGAAATATTCTCCACCTCGATCGGACCTTAACCGTTTTATTTCCTCTCAAGTTGGTTCTTAACTTCAGCTTTATAGGTCTTAAAATAATTAAACGCTTCATCTTTTGTTTTTAAGAGATACACATAGCAAAATCTGGTGGAGTCATCTATAAAAGTGAGAAAGTATCTTTTACCACCTTTTGTCAAAATTCCATTCATCTCGCACAGATCAGAATGAACAAGTTCTAGAGGTGCCAAATTCCTCGCCTCAGCAGCCTTGTGAGGCTTGCGGGGTTGTTTTGATTCAACACACACATGGCACTTAGACTTTTTGACCAAGTTAAATTTAGGAATTAGATTTAGATTTGCTAACCGCATAAGACAGCCAAAGCTTGCATGACAAAAACGTGAATGCCATAAATCTGACTCATTAGAAAAATTAACAGAATTCACCATTTATTACACACATCATGCAGTGATAAATGGAACAAACCTCCACAGTCATATCCTTTACCAACAAAAGTACTATGTTTCGACACAACACATTTATTAGACTCAAGAACAACTTTGTACCTATCTCGACATAGCATAGAAGCACTAACGAGATTCTTCTTGATAGAGGGCACATGCTGCACGCTCTTCAATGGCACCGTCTTTCCCGAAGTAAACTTCAGAATGACCGTACCAACACCAAGAACATGAGCGTGCGACCCATTTCCCATTAACAAGGCGCCAGACCTCCCGACCTGGTAGGAGGAGAACATAGAGGCATCAGCACACACATGAATATTTGCACCACTGTCCATCCACCACTCAGGTGAATTACAAACTGAAAGAACAAATGGTAAAGAATTACCATACCCAGATGTTCCATCTCCAGTTTCAGTGGTTACAACATTAGCTGATTTCTTGTCCTGTGTGAACTTGCGATCAGGGCACTCTCTAGCCCAATGTTGATCACTGCCACAAACAAAACATCCTCCCTTTCCCTTGTTATTGTTGTTGTTCTTCTTTTTAAACTATGCTATTTGAACAGGTTTATTTGTGTTCTCTTGTTTGTTCTGGTTTTTCTTCTTGATAAACTTGCGGAAGTTTCTCTTTTGCACCACATTAGCAGTAGAGATCTCAACACCTTTTCCATTGTCCTTTGTTCTAGCCCTTTCCTCAACATCAAGAGTACCAATGAGCTCTTCCACATTGAACCCTTGTCTCTTATGTTTGAGAGAGGTAGCAAAGTCCTTCCAAGAAGGTGGCAACTTGGCGATTATACCGCCGGCCACAAACTTGTCAGGCAAAGGACAAGGAAAAAGCTCAAGTTCCTTAGCTAGTGCCTGAAACTCATGAGCCTGTTCCATTATAGATCGGTTCTCAACTATCTTGTAGTCATACAACTGCTCCATGAGATACAGCTCACTACCAGCGTCAGTAACTCCAAACTTTCCAACAAGTGCATCCCACAGCTCTTTCCCTGTGGGAAGGATGATATAGCTTTTTTGGAATTTCATATCAAGTGCACTAATCATTGCTCCTCGAAAGAGGTTGTCATTAGCCTTAAACTTAGCCTCATCCTCAGGAGGTACGTTGGTAGGCTTGCCCTCAGCGACATGATAACAAGACATTGTAGTAAACCACAATTCCATCTTAGCTTTCCAAATTAAGAAGTTTTTACCATCAAAAGGATCAGGCTTTAACACAACAGCAAAACCTCTGACAGAAAAATGCCTAACATTAGATTTTTGGATTGTTAGAATTATAGGCATTTTCCATATCATTTTAATTCCATAAATTAATATTATGATGATGACCTATAAAAGATGATTAATCATATCATGATATCAATTATATCCATAACAATATGGATCATAAGAATATAAAACATATGAATCATATAAATCATATAAATATAATAAGCATATAACTTGACAGAACAATTAAAAATAAACAGACATCAACATAAACAGCATGACTGTAAATTAAAACAAACAGATATAACATATTACTAACATGAATAGACATCAGACATGTCATGATATGATACGACAGAACAGATTGGATAAATTCATGGCTATATATGAAATAGTAGAGATGGACAACATATATAAACTGGAAAACGTAAAACAGTAAGGAGATGAATTGATCATACCCTCCCATGCGCTCGGAGGATCCAGATCCTTGTCCAACTTCTTTTGTCATGCCGTACGGGATGAAGATGCCAGGAAGAAGAAGATGTTTACCAGAAGGATGTTTGGGCAGTCGCTAGGCGCTCCCCAAAAACCTAATTACCGATCCCCCGTGCAAGGTCTCGAATGGCAAGGGCTTCGGAGGCACCTGCCCTCTCGCTCCTCTGTGCGCGCAGAGTTACGAGATGGAAATACCCACTCTTGCGGCTGGACAGTGATTCTGAAATGGTTCTGTTCTCGTGTACCAAGTGACAGGCGGCTCTCCTTTTAACCTCATCGTGAAAAGGAAGCTGAAGGAGAAGAGTCTCGCATGCGGCTGACGAAGAGACGGGCAACTGAAAGGTTTAACCCGGAGTTGAAACTCCCGCGGTTAATGAGTGCTAAAAATTAACACAACCACACCACGCCTCCGCCTGCCTCGCCTCGCCACGCTACTCCACGCTCGACCCGGTCGGCAGCGGCGTGCGCGCGTGTGGCACGCCCTTGTCCGTTTCTTGACTTCTCAAATTAAGTAGAATAATTCCCACCATATAAGTCAAGCCAACGACCCTTGGACTTCCAATATGGTATTATTGGTATTCTCCACCATTACACACCATAGTTCTAATATGGTATTATTGGTATTCTCCACCATTATACACCATAGAGTTTATTGAATAAATGGGCTAAGCCCATAAAAGATCTAACACGTTATTCTAAAAAAATAAGCTATTACCTTGCCTAACGGCTAGCGTATAGTATGCTCTAATGCCACGTAACAGGTGACCATCAGAGAAATTGCCTCCTCAGTCTGATGAAGACGAGAGACATGAGGCTATCCACACTCATATAACTCTAAATTTCTACCCTAAAAGAAATATTCTGTCCTTGTCAGCAAAAACCTTTACTCTATACCATAATTCTCCGCAGTCACATGTACTCTATATCTCAACTTTATACCAACTACAACATATTATATCAATTTTTTCTCTTTCTTCTCCACCTCCTCCTCACCCAGCTCCTGCCCGATCATCAATTTACCGTTGCCGCCGTACAACGCTAGAAATAGCGTTTCTCTCCCCTCGCCCTGTTTTGCTGTAAGCTTTGGCGTCTCCCGCTGCAGCTCACTGGTACGCTAAAACGCAGTAGCGTTCCATTTACCGCTGCCCGCTGCGTTCAGCCTGAGAGGTTCTAGAGGGTTTTGTCATTAGAAAGTCTTGATGCCTTGCATCGGATCAAACATAACCCCTTTTGAAAATTTCGCACGTCTCCTCGACCTGCCATGTCTCCACCATGCTAGCGCATACTCCGATGGTGATATAGGGTAACCATAGGAACAATCTGATGGCTAACCCTAGCCCCTAGCCCCTATTCAACTGGTCATAACATAGGCTATACTCCGATGACCTTTGTAGTGGCTCATCAACACAATCCAATGGTAACCCAGAGCCTACATTGAGCTCACTTTCAACCCTTAATTCAAATGTGCCAACTCAATATATGTCCAATATTGTGCAAGTGAGTTAATATTTTTATAATCATTTACAAAGGATTTTTCACTTGCTTCTCACACTGTTACTAGATATAATGCATATGCAATGTATTTTCACATCTAATAGCACTTAGATAACTTATTAGACCTTAAAGTTTCCCTCTTAAGAGTATGGCTATCTATCCTAAATCGGATCACGTATCCCATGGCGTCTTGACCAGCAAAATAAAATTGGTATTTATAACTTTGCCTTCAAACCTTATATTTTGTTTTTATCTTCCTTCTTTTTTAAATGAGAGCTTGCTTCCATTGGATTGATCACTCTTCATGCATCTCCAAGTGTTACTTTTCATCTCGGTGTGGATCTAACCTGATTTAATCATAGATTTAGAAAAGGTTAATCTACTACTTTCTCAATCACCAAAACCAAATATAGGGCTTTCACGTGCCCGCGTGATAGAGGATTGGGGTTGTGTCCGCACTGTAGAAGGAGACAGACGATCGGGTGTGGAGGAGGGCGTTGCAGGAGCAAGGGAGGCAAACGACTAAGTCACTGATGTTGAGCAAGGGAGAGTGAAAGGAGGCATGTGTCAAAAAGGACGATGGAGCAAGGGTGAACAGACACCTAACGGTTATATGTGAGCGTGGAGAAAACATATGCAACAACACAATGGTTGTCATGAAGCTAAGCCCACAAAAATGAGGACCATAAGGATTTGGATGCCCATCCAAATTTGAAGACATCTAAATTTGAATACCTTATTAGAGGCTCTGTTAGAACATTGGTTTATGCCCTGGATGTGTCCCCTCCCATATTTTACTGTGGAGACTAAGTAGGATCTTCTTAGAGTTGCTCTAGGCATCTAGCTCAGACAAATAAACAAAACCAGCTCTATTGTTCTAAGAACCCAATTCGAAATTAGATAGGGAAATGATTGTTGTGCAAGCAAAATTGAGATACAAACATATCTTCTAGACCTTTAGATCATGATTCAATTATAGATCACATTTAATATTTAAACCCTCGCCACCAGCTCATGCAGCATCAAAAAACCCTCTATGGTTACATCTACCCACAATTGGATCATAATCTAAAGGTCTAAAAGGCTCGCCGGTCTAAAAAGCTCGTCGATACGTTTGCACCTAGATCTACTTACACAACAGTTGCTTGTCGGTCAAGTGGTTTGCCGAATCATTCACTCTGTCAACAACTCGCCGGTAAGAACACGTTCTTCTTGAGAAAATGGCATCCATGCTCCAGAAGACAAAAGTTACTCTTTTATTCTCTACTATATTAAAGCACCAGTTTCAACGGTCGTCCCGCGTCATTTTTACAAAGAACCCCATGTATTTCTTCAAAATCAACCTGCGGTCCCAGATCATATCCCATCCATATCCTATTTGTTCATGCAGTAGCATTCTCGCGGTTATCGCTCTAGCAACAAACTCTATCCATTTCGCAACAACCTCTGTCCGCTTCTTCCATCGTTGCATCGCCACAGGCGAGGAGGATTAGGGCACTCACCTCCAAATAAGGATGCTCGCTAGGTGATAAAAGTTGTGTCAAGTCCAGCCAACTCTGAACCTCCTCGTCGCCAATGTCGAATTCATTTCACATTGAATTTTAAGTGAAACCAACTATGCAATTAGAAATGAGTATAAGGCTCTATAAAAGCGGAAAATGTTTTTATTGTTTGATATAATACTTTAAAGGCAAGAGCAAGTATGTATTTTAGTAAGCATATTAAACTTTAGAGGATAAACTTGTTGTATTTGGTATTTCAAAAATGATTTTGTTGACGGACTTGTGTTTTTCTATGTCTTACTAAACTTGGAGAAAATTGTTAAGCCATCACCATAAATGAATTTGCATGTGTTACCTATGGAATCTCAATAATGATTTTGGTTAGAACATTAGATCTACACCATCTTCTCGCCCTCAAATCCTAAACCAAAACATTGGCTAACATTGGCTATAATTTAATTTGAGCATTGAGGCTCCTTCTCAACTTTATCTTTTTGGTCTTTTGGCTAAAATAAAGTGTAATATTTGTTTTACCAGAGTTTAATATATGGTATATGAACAATATATTCACTTTAACATTAAATTCATTCATTTTGAATATTTTTATGTGGAGGATTCATTAAGACTAAGGCCTTGTTCGGTTTTTAGAGATTAGAGCTCCAGATTGATTCCTAGCTGGATTACTTCTCTAATTTATATAGATTTTGATGAGCTGGAACAAATCCAGATTTATTCCTGTACAAGCGAACGGGACTAACGGGCCTAAGTGTTGCTTAGTCACCTAATCAATATCATTACACGGGTATTAGACTAAGTACTAATAGATTAGAGAGGAAGCGTCAAAACGAACGACCTACAGCTTGACTCGCGCACAACTATATTCCCGCTGTCTTCTAGATGAAAAGTTCGGATAAATGGTTGTCAAACAATGGTAGGCAACATAGGATACATTAAATTTCAAATCAAAACCCAGTGCATCCGAGTTCAGGTCTTCAGGCTTGGCAGGTGAAGATTTCTCGAGAAAACCCGGGAAACAACTGGCTTCCGTTTCCGGACCTTGATTCCCACACCTGCCATGCCCCTCAAATGCCTGGTGGTTCTGCTTTACGTCATCCTGATAAACTTCCTTGGTTTTTCGGACTGTAAACATGCCTTCGCATCCAGAAACCTAACAAAGACAAATTACTGATTGCATCGTATCAGGGACAATATTGTTTCTATGTTACTGAGTGTTTCTTCTTGGTCCAAATCGGAGCTTCAGGTTGTCCAAAACACGGGTAACATTGAGAAGTCGTGGATCGTCAGAAGGAATCTCTCGCGCCTGAATTTGAAAAACAAGGGAGCATGAGCAGAACACGAATCAAGAACAGCCAGATGAACCAGTTCAGTTTTAATTCTTCAGAGCATAATTGCTGACAGGTGACAGCAGACAAATGATTTCAGTGTACAAACAGTTGAGACCAAATGAATATGTACATCAAGGACCAATATAGTAAGTTAGCAACTTATTCTATAGTTAGGAGGTACTCAATTATTCATAGATGTTTTCAAGGTGAAGAAAGTGTACCAAGTCACAAGTTCAAGATACTAAAGCTTACCGTCAGACCCTTGTGGTATGCCTCAACAGCAGGAAGTGTTGGAGTGATTTTACGGCTTTGCAGAAGATCCCAGACATAATTTGCAGTCGTATATCCACCAGCCTAGATAAATCGTTCAATTTAACTTCTGTCATTCAATCATCTCAAACTAGCAATTTATGTTCATTTCAAAAGGGTAAGCAAGTATCAAAATAATTCATGCATTCATATTTGGTAGTAAAAGGGCGGGAGTTGGTGGCGGTTACCGTTTCACCGGCAGCTGCAAGTAGGAGTTCAGTTCCCATCTTGGCATTCAAGAAAAAATTTCTTGAAGTCATCTTCTCCTGAAAAATATTGTTGATGAAAAATTTTAGAATTTTGAAGCCAGTCAAATCTATACAGAAAAACTGAAACTGTAAAAGAACAGAAAATTACTATAGTTTCTTGAGCAAGTTGCATTCCTCTTGGAGTGTACCCAATCATAGCTCCCTCAGCAAGTGTCTGCATTTCATTGATGCATACTTCAGGCAAACGTATGCAGCAACACTTGATGCAAAATAAGATCGATAGATTTTGACTTGACAGTAGGTGGTTATTTTTATTATGACCAATTGACCATAGAAAAGTCATTTTACAATTCACTGAGCAATATTGTCTTTAATAATGCCATTGTTTGCAAAAGGGCCTCTAGCGTAATGGTTAAGGCTTCCGAGTAGCATCTCCAGGTCCCGGGTTCGATCCCCCTAGGGGGCAAATTTCGAGCTTGGTTAAAAAAAATCTCCTCGTTGTGCCCCGCCGCTCTCGACTCTCAAGGATCATATCCTGCGCGCCACCCTCCGGCTGGATCGTTGCATAGTGGGCAGTTGATCGGCTCGTTAGTGATGGGGCCAGGGTTCGAAGGTTTTCTCGGCCGGGACCATATTTCAGTCTCTTTTTAAAATAATACCAGGAGGTCAGTCTTTCCCTCCCCGGCCGAGTTTTATAATGCCACAGTTTTGTACATCTGGTTTCTTTTTGGTTGGCAGAATTAATTCTTGCTTGTTAACTCATTTTTTAATTTACTAGCTCACTTAGCACATTTTCACAGTATTTGGCAGTAGACAAGCCTGGTTAAGTTTTTGCCAATTCCTATATGAGCAGATCTGTTGTAAATTAGGTGTAACTCACCGCATACAACTCAGCGGGTGGGGACCTCAAGCTTGAATACTCTTCAAACATCTTAACAGCAGGATCAATATCTCCACATCGTAGGTAACACCTTTTTCAATTGGAGGACATCAAATCAATAATAACTAGAATAAAATGGAGAAAACATGATGATAAGACAAAAAGGATAGAGTATAGACTAGAATCAGAATATAAATGCCCAAAAGTAGTCACTTGAGCTATGTTCACAATCTCTATAAATACAATGATTCTGTCATTATTATTCATTACAATAATGATATCTCACTATAACATACGGACATGCTTATAAAATGGGTTCATGCATATTAGAATACAGTTCCTATTAATGATAAATACACAAACTATCAGATCTTATTTGCAGTGCTTCAACAAAATAGCACAATATTGACATTAAATGCTACCTCATAGCTTGCATCACCATGTAGGCATCATAAATAGATCCATCTCTATTATCCTTATTGAACATTTCCAGAAGTGTTTCAAGTGTCTGCAGAATTTTGAAGTAAATGAAATTTCAGAAGAAGCTAAACTCACCACCTTTTGGTGATTTCAGAAAAGTTACTAGTGGTAGAAAAAGTTACAAAAATACAAAGTTATGCTTATGTTGATTGTGCATGGCCTATGTGCAGTAACCAAAATATTATGATGATGGAAAATGGTAATGCAAAGGAAAAAGATCACCTCTTTGCTTCGCAATTCTGCACAAGCATGGAGAGCAACATGATAAACTGTATGTTGTTTAAAGACAAATCCTCCTCGCCTATTTACATATTCTGCTGTTGGGAGGTTGTACAGTTCTTCCTCTGACACATTCATCATTATATTCTCAGCAATATCCTTTGATACTCTTTCAACATATTGCCAACCTTTCGACTGCCCGACGAAGTCAAGAATCTGCTTGAAAGAGAAGTTATAGAACATTAAGATTTAGTTAAGTACATCCTTAAGGACATACACAGTATCATACCTTCGCCATAGTTTCCTCAGTGGTTGGTGTCTTGTTCTTGAATGCAGTTATCAATCCAGCATAACAAAACTTGTTTAATCCAAGTCCAGCAGCACTCATATCACTAACTATGGCATAACTATCAAAACAAATTCTTGTCATATAAGTTTCTCGTGCAAGTAAATAGATAAACCAGAAGGTGTTCACAGCTGAGGGTAAACTACAAATGTGTTCACAAATAGCACAGCTGAGAGGCCTACCTGGCAACCATACCCTAGACACTAAAGACACCAACTCTGATGTTATCAGCAAGAAATTACCAGAAAGTTGCATTACTCTAAACCTTCAAATCCATGAGATCAGTACTTACATATATCATATTCTCAAATGACAGCTAACTGTTAGAAGTGTGGATGAACCTTTAACAAACAAAATGCATAGAGAATAAGTACAACAATGACAACAAAGCCTTTTAGTCCCAAGCAAGTTGGTGTAGGATAGAATTGAAACCGAACAGAAGCCCCAAATCAAGTTTCAGGCACGTGGTATCTTTTTTTTTTCAGTCGCTCCTATTCAAGCCTAAAACTTTGGGTAGAGAACAAGTACGACTGACAAAATTCCGCTAAACTGTTTTGCTGGTTTGTGTTGATAAACTTCAAGTCATTATGCTAAGAGTGGCGAGAACCACCATAAATGGCAGTAGCACTGTGGCAAGCAACAAGTGATGTAATATTTCAATTTCAATAGTTGCATTGTTATATCTGTTGGAGCATATAAATACTGTCAAGAATTGTGCCTTACACTTGATCAGTTTGCCCTGTTGATGCAAGTGCATTCAGTAGACAAATGTAGGTTTCTCCTTTCAACTTAACATCATGTGCCTTCATTTCTTCTAAAAGCTTTGTTACAGGTAAAGGACAGGAGCATCAGTGAGCATGAGGAACAAAAGAAAGCAGTTCAAGCATGAGAATGATATCATAATGATAAAAGCACAGTTAGCATTCAGGTACACAGAAAAACCAACCATGATTGCTGCATCTGAGTTCTTGCATTTTCCACAAGTGGAGATCAAGAAGTTGTAAAGGTTAACCTGGAAACCATTAAGAACATCAGACTGATATCTCTCAGATAAAAAGGAAATGGAGTGAATTGAGAGAAGTCAGCAATCTAACATCAGGCTTCAAACCCATTTCTTTCATCTGATCACGGAAGTAGAGCGCATCTTGTAGCCGGCTGCCTTTCATGGTACCGACTATGAGTGAGTGGAACGTTTCCCGCTCAGGCTTCACGCCATCAAGCATCATGTCGTCGTAAGCATCACGCAGAAGGTAGGGCCTAAAGATAACGAGAATGTAACTGTTAGACATTCAAAGTATACATGGTTAGAAAATAGTGGTTTCTGAAAGGGGAGCTGTCATTCTACTGAAACAAAAATTCAAGATGGGCATATACATGATGAAAAATGGCATTACCATAGGACATAAAGTAATTTGCTAAAAGTTATATAGACATACCTTTAGGAAAACAAAACAGGAAAATTCATATCTTAGAGGCCACAAATGACTAGTTAAACAATATCAGAAAAATAAGGCTCTCATATTTTTCGAGAATAAAGGAGGCTGTCCAGACAAGCTGGACATATGTGCGTAACCAAGAAAGAAATATGAGAAGCTAATAGCCAGCCCCCTGTTTTCTCACAATTTAACAGTGCATACATGTTTATTATTAGAAACTGAAATCGTACAATATTTAAGCCATTTGGGAGTAACCGAGGTGATCCCTCCTGTTTCTCTAGGGGGAATTCATGGTAGTCTAGTTGCTCAGGTGGCCAGGCTCACTGACACAACGAACAAAGGGACTTCTTGAGTTTGAATTGGGAATTGTCATGCACAAAAGGGTAAACTCGCCTACAGCTACATAATATTATGTACAATTTTCACATGGCCATTAATCCCACAACACGCAAGGCCCCAGTGAACAATCGAATCAGCAAGCACATGCCTGCATACGGGACCAAACCAAGCACATGCCTGCTAATATGCAGCAACAGAACCAAAACAAGGCATCTCAACGAAAACGCCTCCCGCTTGGCAATGCGTCGAACAGCTAGCGCGCAACGGGACGCGGCAACCAATAAAGCAACACTGCCTTGCCTGCGCTGGGCGACGAGCGATCCGATGACCGTGTTGTACTCGGAGTTGTTATCGGCGTAGTTCCGGCGCGCGTACTCTTCCGTCGACGTCGCCACGCGGCGCCGCGCAGTGAGCGCCGCCGCCGCATGGCGCAACCGCCCTGCACCACAAACACCCGGGGGTCAGCCTTGGGGAGAGATCAGAGAAGGAAATGTGAGGGGGTGGAAATGGAGGAGAGACCCTGGAGCATGAGGGAGTTCTTGAGGAGAGCCATGGCGACGATGCTGCGGCACTGCGACTGCGGAGGGGCGGGGAGGAGGCGGACCAAAGGAAGGAGAAGGGTTTAAGGCGTCCGCCGTCGGATCGTCGTGGCCACTGGCCAAGACGGTTAAGACTTGAGACTGAGATGGGCCGAATCCACTAGAGATTATGATGGCCCAAATAAGCCCACCACTAATTGCTTGTATACGCTATAAGGTATACCAGCAACTCCAAAAAATTAACCAAATTTACTAATTTAACCACTCTCTAAAATAGATTTCAAAAAAAAAGAGTAGACTAATCTAACAAACTCAGAACTCTGTGTGTCGAGTGAAGTATGGTATCTAAAAATAGAGACCGAAATATTTATAGAGTTTATTGGAGACTTTTTTCTTTTAACTAGGTATGTGCCCGTGCGATGCCACGGAACACAAATTGACGAGCCTCTAATAGCTCAGGACTCTGACGACGGGCAACGTGATTACAATAGTGAAGATAAAATCCGTGATTATATAATCTAACAAATTAACAACGTGAGTGTTAGTTTCAAAATTTGTTAGATTATATAATCTGGATAGATTATAATCTCAAACAAACACTCACTTAACAAGTATGAAAATTAATAGCATATAACAGTCTAGCAAGTCATTCTGTCAGAGCCAAGAATGGAAAGTAATAAGATCTAACTGTGTTTTTACATGGACAGACACTAAAAGCACATGTGTGGATTAATTTCCAAACACAAATTTACCAACTACACCCAGGATCACTAACTACAGCTAGGGATCAAAACCACAAAGCTTGTACTAATCTTCTGGAAGCAAGTCAGGAGCTTCAAACCTTAAAAACATAAATGAACCCTTTGTTGTTGGAGACTTACTACCTGTAAAGATGGCACTCAAATTAGGCAATGCCATATAAATTGTTTACTAAACTAAGTATAGTTTTACAATTAGAATGAATAACTGTCATTTTTCATTTGTTGTGTACAATACAAGATCACGGAATGTGATTGCTGCTAGTAGTGGTGACCAGAACTTAGAAGATATTAACATTCATTTTTTCGATAACAAACATTGCAGGGAACTCTACTTGGCGGAATAATTTAAAGCACACAAACAAGAACTGAGATATGCAAGGACTAATAATAGTAAAAATGAGCTAAATTTCTGCGGTATAGGCAAATACCATGTTGCATCCCCTTGAAGGCGAGCCCTCCACGTGTTAGCAGGTTATCAGTCCCTACTTGCACTGTCATTCCGTCTGCAATCTAAGCCCAACATAGAAGATTAAGTTCAGTTCTTGCAAGTATATATATGCAGACAATGAAAAATACAGACTCAGCTTAGACCGAATCCTAGAAAAATGAACAACTGGCTAATACAGCTCACCGGAAAATGAGCAATGAAGGAAAGACTGAGACCTCCAGAGTTTTCTTTGCTTGTTAACCACATGATCAAATTACATGAATCTGCCTTTTTTCTTTTATAAACCAAGACTACTTATTACAACTATTCAGATAGCAGGATATAGTGGCTGCAGATGGATAGAAAGGTGTTCAATGACAACATGCCGCTCCTGTACAACTAAACCATAACCTTTACTATGAAGTGAGAAACCAAATGTTTGATGCAAGGAAAAATTAGGGAATATAAAGGCTTGTTTGGTTAGGGGTGGATTGAGGGGGTTGGAGGGGATTTAATCCCCTCCTATACAAATTTGTATAGGAGGGGATTTTAATCCCCTCCAATCCCTCTCAACCCCCTTCAAATCGAACAAGCCATAAAGTGGTAGGCAAACACACATCTTGGAAAGCATATAATTGATGTTGCAAGCTTCAACATTCATCATTGGTCCGCTGGAGCAGAAGGGGTGGCAGCAGCAGCTTCTGAGACAACAGTCTCATGTTGAATGGTCCACGGACCCAATACAGTGTCAACATCCCTATGTGCAATGGCACTACCCGTACCAAATGCCATACCTGAAACAACATGTTCATTCATTTCGAGGATTATGGTAATGTGTATAGCTGAAGTTATCCAGAAAAAACAAGTTTTGAATACCACCTTCAGCAATGGTGGACCCAATTCCTCCAAGCATGGAGCCACCACCATCTCGAACAGGAGCTAGAGGAGGCTGTTGTTATGCCAAAAATCATCGCAGCCACCGGACGGGAGAGAGAGGCCATGGAGACCATCTCGAATAGGAGCTAGAGGAGGCTGGCGTGCTGCCAAAAATCATCGCAGCCACCGGACGGGAGAGAGGCCATGGAGGCACGGGTCGAGGATGGCATGGGGCCATGCTTCGACGTCGAGAACGGAGCTCCTCCACCGTCGTCCCTCCCACTTGGACCCAAGCATCGTCCCTCCCGCTCAAACCCACACCGCGCCCTCCTGCACCGCCAAACCCGCCACGGCCCCCTCACCGCCCGCTCCTAGATCTAGGCCCCTCGCTCTTGGTGCCCATCGCGCCACCGTATGCCGCGGGTCAGGAAGACGCTCGACGGGTGGATTCCCCGCTTGAGCTGCTAGGCAAGGCAGGCCCCAACGGTCGTCGTCGTCATGGTGGTGGCCGTGGAGGGGGGGCACACGGCCACACCTCCGCATTGCAATGGCATAGAATCACGAAAACAAGTTTTCTAACTCAATTGTCGCTATCTTATTCGTTCGGCCAATGCAAACAAAATGGGTACCAAATATGACAAAAATAAAATAAAACATTTCTATGTTCGCAGCGGGGATCAGCCGCTCCCGCATCTCGTCCCTGTTGTAGCTTCCACACCCGGAGCTCGTCGTCTCCAAAGGCGGTGACACAGAGGGGGTCATGGGACTCAGACCATGCGTAGTCGAAGAGCGCATGAGAGCGGAGGTCATGACTACATAGGGATCAGAGTTGTGGATTTGTGATAATACCCACTTAGAAACTAAAAGGACAAGGAATGGTGGTGATTGGAAAATGTATCTTTCTATGAATTATGAAATATATTTCAGTTCACATTTTCATGGAGTGTTTTCGTTTGAACTTTGATCTCTGATGGCAGTTCTAATTATAGAGACCAAACTAACTACTCCCTCCGGTGCAGTAAAAGAAGTCATCCTACGCGTGACCGAGCGTGCACAAAAAGAAGTCATAGCGCGCGTGGGTCTGGGATTTGGACGTTGTTGCCCCTAGTAATTGCACAAAAAAAGATGCATTTAAGAGGAATCGAACTTGAGACCTCCAGTCTAGAATGCCTTGGAGCTGCTGCAGCAACCAATCAAGCCTGATTGTTTTAGTGACGTTAATGCACCCATATCCCTATTTAATAGGGGCAAACAGGGAAAACTCTATGATAATTAATCACTCCTTGGTATGCACAATCATGTCCTAAACGACTACCTTTACTGCACTGGAGGGAGTACCTAGTTAATGAACTGGTACCTTTTTTATGTTACCTATTTGCATAGTGCAATTTAGAAAATGGCACAATCATATTTTATACCCATAAAAACAAATTTAATATCAGTGTAAACATATGGTCCATATATATCAACTACCAAACTAATAATAGACATATGGTCCATATACCCAAGTAATATCAAAATGAACATATGGTCCACATACCTAAGTAACTAACAAGGAAATATGTGACAAATAACGAAATGCAAGAAACTAATAGTCCTTTCCCAAATAGGAGTAGTATGTGGTATAAAATAAAATAATCCAATATTGTTTTTAGATCAGTTATGGACTTGAAGTAGAATAAATCACAGCGCCCGGTAAACACATGTTTTCTAATTTAGATCAAATGAGCTCTATGGTATAAGAATGCAAAATGAAATAAGCTTCCATAAATATTGAGTTTTTCTGTATGGCAGTTATGATAGAGATGAGGAAGGGCTATGGTGTTTCACTAAAAAATCTCTGTTGGAAAAACAAATAAAAACATCAATGCATTAGTTTCTGGGTGTAGCAACAGTGCAACACCTACTCACAGCCTCGCGAGCTCTAGTGGAAGAATTTAAGTGTTAAATATGATATATGGTTAGATCATAATCTAATAGACCAGAAGACTGGCTTGCACACTTACATCTAAAGCCTAATTGCACATCAGTCGTTGCTCTATCTAAGATCAATATGCTCAAGAGAACATCAATTGGACTAATCTAAATCTTTTTGCAATAACTAAAACCTCTCATATAACCCATTTCACCCTATATGGCTAGGTGTTTGGTGGGATTCTCACTTATTTGCATCAACAAACAGATTATAAGCAAAAAACCAAATAGGGCCAATAACAGTTCCGTGTGCCGCACGATTGAAATCATCCATGTCAGTACATCACACTAACGGTGCTACTCTCAACACTCAAGCATAATGAACACAACTTTGGGTGCATAATGAACACAACTTTGGGTGCCGCAAAAACGCAAATTGCGCACGGAGAACCGCGATCCGCTTATACAAAAAATGTGCAAGCTGATAATCTACCGAATAGATTTTTGCAGTATTACTACAGGCTATGCTTGGGCCAGCACAACAGGAAGAGTCAAAGACGAAACGATGGGCCATCGATCATGCTTGTACCAAAAAAATTGATTGTCATTGCCCGAAACAACATAAATCATAGATAAATGGGTCGAGCCAGCACAACAGGAGGCCAAAAGTCCCACCTCCAGTCAAATGCATCAACATGCTTATGATTTTAGGATGCTTAAACTTGGCAACACTTGAAACATATGGAGACAACATTGCTTCAGATTGCAAAGTTGTACACAACATTGCCAAAAAAAGGGAAGAGTTACTAACATGACCATGCATAACAGATAATGCTACGAAAGGTAAACAAAAGAAGCATCCCAAGAAAATTCTGGTAAGCAATACACACCAAGCGTCCAAGCGGTAACAAATTTCTAATGCCCCTTTGATGATATCTGGGGGGCCACACCCCCACATGGTATCCCAGGCTGACAACCAGAAACAGTAGTGACAAGCTAGAAATAGAAATCAAAGAGTGTTGTCGTGCACATAATACCAAACTGCTCCTCACAAACACACCTTGTTATCACATTTAGAAACCCGGGTTGTTAACTGAAGAGCTAACACATGAGGCCTAGATGAAAGTGAGAGAGGAAGGTGGAGCTATACCAAATACTTTAAAGAACCTCATATATACGACAGAGCTGCTCCGTGGTGGATCGAGATGAATCTAACATTCAGTTCATTTTTTTCAATGGTGGAGTTCTACCAGGCCTTGGGAACAAAATTAATGTCACTGCTGTCAACCATCATCTGGTATCCTGGTTTGGATTCACTATTAACTAATAGTCCAGAATTAGCTAACTACATATTAGCTAACTAAGAGCATCTCCGAGAGAGACTCTCTAAACGTGACCCTATTTTAAATATAAGGCCAAGAACCATAAAACACACCAACAACTCTATTTTATATTATAAAATTTTATCAAACGATTACAGGGCTCGGTCTCTCGGGTCCTAAATCTAGTACCTCATATACTGGAGCCTTGTCCCCATTTTCTCTTAATCTCCAACCATTTATTTCTTAATAATGTTGGATTAAAAATTTTGTTTGATGCCCTAAATACGGTCCTATTTCAAATTCTAGGACTCTATTTTAGTGTTTATTTTTTTATATGCTCTAATAGTCCCTAACTTAAACTTTATGCCTCCTTGCTCAGGAGAAAAGGAAAATGATTCTGGGGTAGATTCTTCAACAACAGCAAAATAACCAAGGGAACATAAAAGATTTCCCAAGGATGGTGTTTATCTGTCATACAACAATATAACCTTTGAATTTATCATATTGAATGAGAAAATAAGCTCCAACCTCCAAGTGCCTCATTTTTTCCCTTTCCATTTTTGGGGTTACAGTCTTACAGATGCATTTAGTTATGAATCGGATGATGAGGTTGCATTAAGAAAGCCTATCGAGCCACATCAATTAGATGACACATTCCAGACAAGTGTGCAGGCACACAAATCACTAAAGAATCGCATCACAATCACCCATTCCGATCTGGATGTATGAAATTTGTAGCACAAGCAAGGAGGGATCGGGTACACGAACGAACCAACTCACCAGATTTCTTTTCTCGGCGAAGTAATCCGTCTCGGGTTTGGGCTAGGGTGGTGCCTTGACGTGCTCCCCCGCCCATGAGTTGCTGGCTCCGTGACCACCATCTCCATCGCCACCATTGCCTCCAGCTGGACTGAATCAGTGGTGGCCGCCTGTGGAGACGTGTGTTTCTTACCTAGGATGGGATTGGGGATCGAAGGAAACAGAGTAAGGGGAACAAAATCAGACATGCGTCCACGAGCGGAAATCTTCTGATGCTACTTGGAGCAGCTGGTCGTGGCATACTGCCCTATCTCCATGGTCGGGCGGCGGCAAGCGCTGCGGGCATTGGTCTCACGGAGTGAGGGGTGGGACCACAGGGGGCAGTTGGGAGGACGGGGAGAGGATCATACGACTGGGGCAAGGCGGAAGCAGTGGAGGGGGGTCGTGCTCGTCGCCGTCGCTGTCGGCTATCACGGTCGAGAGAATGGCTTGGGGAGGGGATGGAGGTGGAGGATGCGAGGGGGCGTCGAGGCGGAGGCGCTGAGGAGGAGAGGGCATCACGCGCGGGGAGAGCATCAACGAGATGCGCCCCTGCGAAGGTGGGGTCGGGCAGATGTGCGGTGGGGGAGCGGCGGGCGCGGCGGTAGGATGAGCGGCCATCGCGCGGGGAGCGGGCGCGATTTGGGGCTCGGATGTCGCGGGAGCGGAGGCAGGCGGGGGCACGGTGAGGCATTGTGGACGCCCATGTTAAGTTCTTATAGAATAGTAGAGAAATAGCTAAAATTTATCTTTACAAAACGATCTAACTAGTCTCTTAAAGTTACTCTAATACATAATATACAAATGATAATCTCTTGCCACAGTCTAACCAATTCATCTAGAGAGAGATTTCTAAGTTTGTTCACCTGCAAAATACGTGGGTAATGTCCCATCTGTCTCCAACAAGTAGTAATAGCTGACCACGAAATTGTGATTAATCTGGTAACAATACTACATTTTTCATATTATCTATGGACAATGCCTCCTGATTACATGTTAAGTTCCGTCAGTGTGAGTTAAGAGTCTCAATCAAAACTAATACAATATTTATACGTTGCGACGGCACACAAGAAAAATATTACATTTTATCTCAGTCAAAAGACCTAAAAATGTATGAGTTGAAAAAGAAGTCTGATCCCTTTTTATAGCTTCTTCGGTCGCTCGTCTTTTTTAGCTAAAGAAGGTGGGCAAAATACCTGATACCCAAACTCCAAACCCAAATTACCTGAACCCAATTCCAAAGTACCCAAATCCGAAATACTCAATCAAAATTTTGGATAGCAATTCTAAAAAATTGAAATTAGTTTGGGTAGTTTGGGTAATGTTATCTGGTACCTGAACTACCCAAATTACCTGAAATATATCAAATATTTAATATAAATCTATTTTTTGGAATAAATTAATATAAATCTATACTAAATTAATGATATGTGAGTGGTAAAGTGACTGTGAAAGCAGACAAGCAGCGTGTTCAAAATTATATTATTTTGTTACATATAATATTTACTTTATTTTTTGTTGTTGTATAATAAAGAATTCAGTTGAAGCAATCTATACTACTATATTAAGGCTTCAAGGGGTAGCCAGCCTTCCCTGATTCTGCCTCCTATCAATCTGCATCGTCCATCCTATTGCTACGGCTACGCTTCAAACCTCCTTCGTTCCTCAATTTCCTCTCGATCCCAAGCTTCTGTCTCCACTCCCCCACTTTTTTGGTGGATCCTCCATCCACACACGGGAATAGTGTCTGCATCCCTCATCTAGTCATGTCCAAACGGGTCGGGCTAGGCGGGCGGCCCGGAGCCCGACACGAACCCGGCCCGGCACCTTGTCTGCTAGATCTTCCTCTAGTGCCGTGCTTGGGCCGCAAGTGTGGCATGGCGTGCCTGGCCCGAGCATGGCCCGTGGTAGTCGCCGGCCCATTCATGGCCCATCCGGGAGGGAGGAAATATCCTCTCCTCTGATCTCTCACTCTCATTCTCTCACACACCGACACCGTCTGCCACACCCGGATTTTAGGGGTCCAAAACCCGGGCGTAAACATAATCACCAGGTGTGCTGGGACCAAGTCTCACACATATGATGAATCATGGCACAGGATCGAATGTCACAACTTTATATATAATAGGAGTTCTATACAAAATAAATAATTACATTATAAGGAGACAACGGTCCAGCAACCCAAAGTTGACTGGGAGACGACGGCCTAGATCTCTCTCACGAACTCATCGCAGCATCCTCCATGCGCCTCATCCTGTGGTACCTGTTCTTGACCTGTGGGGTGTGTGAGACAGCAAGAGTGAGCTCACATACGTTCATCGCTCAACAAGTTGTGGGGAATAATGTGCATGAACTCGCCAAAGGTGGGAGCTCACGTGAAGTGTAAGGCTTACCCAAGAAGATGGTTAGAGCTGAGCATTGCTTTTAAAGTTGGTCAAAATTTTATTAGCAGTTACTAAGTATAAGTAAATACCAACCCAGTTAAATAGTAGAACAAAAGTAACAACTTCACCTGCGATGCAATGCATATGACAAATTGAGTTTAAGTTCCATAATTTAATCATGTGAGGGTCCGAGCTGCTCTTGACCGTGAGCACGGCTAGTATACTAGTTTTACACTCTGCAGAGGTTGCGCATCTTTACCCACAAGTCGTGTATCCCATGTCGCCAGGGTTTGCAAGGCCCTTAGACACTACCGAGGTGAATGGCTAGGGATCCACTACGAGGCCTTTACAAAGTTCCACTAGCTTCCGAAAACCCGCTACAGTTTATAGGAAGTTCCAATGCAGGAATCCCTTGCAGGACCGCCATTGCAGCAAAATCCTCCCGAGGGCCTCCCTACACTGACCACTCCCCTACTGCCCTTGCCCCTTTCGGGTAAGGTAGTCTTCCACTAGCTTTCCTAATTAATCAGCCAAGGGGTCCCATTCCTCCCTTGTGGTAGCACTGTTTTCCCGGGTGGTCGCTCCATGTTCCAATTAACATAATGATCTTATCATGAATAGTAATAATAAACATATAATAAAAGTGTGATCATGAATAATGTACCTTCATACCCAAAACCACATAAAGCACTAGCAAGTACTACCCAAAAGGTTCAGTAGTAAACAAGGTATAAAGATAGACAAACTAGGGTAACCTATTGGGTCCCATCAAAATTAACCTATGCAGATCATTATGATTAATTAGAACATGAGTGGGTAAAAAGAAGTGATCAAGGGCACAACTTGCCTGGGACTTGAGATTCCAGGTACCAGGATGATCTTCAGATGACTCGTGATCGACCTCACACTAGTCGTAGCAATACCAACAAACAGTGTATAGGCAGAATTAACATTACACCAAACATAAGAATAAACTGCATAATAATATTCTATGCTGTGTAACGAGATCGTAGAAATAAGAACCACTAAATTCGGAGCTACGGTTATTAAGTTATGGTTTGCAGAAGACCCATACAGTTTAAGCAGTTAAAACTAGACCTTATGTTATTAATAGATCATGTGAGAGAATAATCTAAATAATTAATTCATCTTTAAGTTAAATTATAATATAATTAAGGATGATATTTTAGCCAAACTATAGTTATAAACAAACTAACTTTGATTTAGAGAGGTTAATCTACTAAACATGGGTTAAATAAATATCTAACTATAAAAGCATGAGATATGGTATAACCAATGCTATAACTACGTAGTGAATATTTATACGAACCTAACGCAACTGGAACGGGTCAATTCGGGGTTTAAACAAAGGAGTTATGAATTTATGAAGTTTTAGGATTAACTTTCAATATTAAAATTCATTTCTTAAAGGGGTTTTATTATTCCAGATATCATATTTGGGCTTCGGCCACTATTTTGATCTCTACCAGGGACTCAGGCATATGAATTCACCCAACCCGAGGATGGCGGATTGAATCAGAACAAGTTGAGGGGTTCTTTTGAATAATTTCGCACCCGAAAGGGTAACTTCAATCCTGAGCCGTCCGATCAAACTCGCACGACCCAGATTAGATCAAACCGATACGTGCAGTGGTATGTCAGATCATCATCCAACGGTTCTGGATCATCCACACCAAGACGCTACTGGGTTCATCCACTGATAGATCAATGGCCAGGATTTTATCTACGCCCGTTGCGATCATATCCACCAAAACCCGATCCAATGGACACGCATTAATTGCTCTCTCATCTAATCCCATCCATATCGCACGGCACAGCTCAACTCCACTCGTCTTCCTCCTCGGCTGGAGACGCGTGACGGCGCAGGACACATGCGGCCGCGCCATGACCGAAGCACAACCACCGGTCCCCGAGACCCCGAGCACCATCCAGAGGGATGCTAAACGAAGCAGAGTAAAAGGGGAACCGTATGGGAAATACCTCACCGCGCGTTAACGCAACAAGTGCCCAGACGACGACGAGAAGCGGATCCATGGCTCTCCAATCGCACCGGCGCGAGCAGTTTGCCGCACGGCACATGGGGGCGGTACAGATGCACCAGAGGAGGCGCGGCGCCGGGCCATGGCGGCAAAATTTCTCCGCATAATCTCTCTCCTCTATTCTTATCACGACGGCACCCGCACAGCGATGTGGCAGAGGTAGTCGCGGCCATCGGCCTCGAGGCGGCGCTACACGATGTTGGCATCCATGGCCACGCCGGCTAAACTGGAGTGCGTACGTTTTATAGTCTTGAGATCACGAGTCCGCGCGGATCTACGACGATTATGCTAGCTTCTGCACGGAGTTCGTTCATGGCGGCTAAAGCGGGATTTGGTTTCTGTTGGCGTATGCTTCGGCTGAAGAAACGACATGGCCGAGGACCGCGCGAAGCCTCGGACGTCGGCCGCTTGTTACGGTCACCGCGAGATCCGCGGGTTTGCTGCGCTGGTGTAGGGAACTGGACGAAGCTATTGACCAGGTGGGTCCCGCGACGCAGCGCCAGGAAGAGGAAATCCAGGGCACGGCGCGCGACGATGTGGCTGCGGAGGCCGGTGGAGCCTTCGATCCCACCGTTGGTGGCGGCCTTGCAGCGACGGCGGGGGAAGTCCTATAGTGCCCAAGATTCCCCCCGGTGGCAGCAGCACGGCGGTGGTCACAGGCCATCCATGCGGCGGCGCCCCACTTTTCTCTGTCCATGGCGGCTGGCAAAGGACGGCACAGGGTCGATGCTAACTGGATGGAGAGGGAAGGGATCGGGAGAGTGGGCCAAAAACGCAGAATTGAGCCCAAACTTCATTTCCCCATTTTTCCTTTTTTTATTACTTTCTATTTCTACCCTCTTCCTCTCTAAATTCAAACTTCTTTTCAACTTCTAAATTCGAATTCTGTGGCAAAAGTGAATTCCCATTAAATGTCCAAATTAAATATGGAATGAGATGATGTTATTGCTATTTAGCTACTTTAATTCCCATAATTGAGCTTGCACAAAGAAAAGGAACTCGAATAATTCCCAAATCACTTTTATATAAATGCATGTATTTACTTATTTTATTATTATTTTATTTATATATATATTTTACCTTATATAAATTTTAGGGCTTTACAAATCCTACCCCCCTTAACAGAAATCTCGTCCTCGAGATTTGCAAGAGGATGTAGAAGAAATTGTTTGTAGTATATGGGTTAGTTTCTAATTGATTTTAATACCAAAATTCTTCTTTTTTTTATATATCGCAAATTATCAGGTGATTAGAAAAGCATGGGTATATATGGGTATAGCCACCTTATTATGTAGGGTAGAAGATGTCTTTAGAGCATAGATAGGTTTGATTAAGAAAGGGTAGGGTGAGGAAAGACTTTATCCAAGATTGTGGATCTTGATTACTTTTGAAGATCTAGCTTGAATCTTATCCTTCCTTGATTTGATGAGCTCGATCATCTTCGATCTTCGTTCTTGAAGTTTTTTTTTATCCGAATTAGGGACATGTAGTTAGGATGACTTGTAGGTAAGGACAGATGGTTAACAGGCTGGTGGCATAAGATAAGTGTATTATGGCAACATCTAGGATGGGAGGGATGGTCACCATAAATATGCTGGTAAGTTATTTGTTCATGGGTGGTTTGGTATGAGGTACTAATTTAAGTTAAAACATGGCCAGCAGGGTCTAATCTATTTCACTAGTATTAACTAGTCCGTTAAGTAACTCACTTTAGGTTGGATCTTATTAGATTGGATGGTATAACTAGATTAGACTAGATAATATCTAATTACTTTGGGTTAGATCATGGTTGTTATTATAGAGTGGGATAAATATGCTAATTAGGGCAAGATGAATCCATAAGGATAAGGCAGAATCTTTTGAGGTCAGTTAGATCTATTAGGATAAGATAAAATCTTTTCAAGATAAGATGGATCTAGATACATTAGGATAAGTTAGGATCTTTTGAGATAAGATAGATCTATGAGTGTAGGATAGAATCTTTTAAGTTGAGATGAATATTGTTAGGCTAGATACTTTAATGAGGGATAATCTAGTTTGTCTAGTTAGTTTTATAAGCATTATGTATATGCAAATGTAATCGTGGACATTATTCCACAACTCATCACACTCAATCAAAGATCCAAATCAAACAAGTATCATAAGAACAAACAGTCAAGTTCATAGATATCTATAAAAATAGTTTTATTTCCGTTCCTAAGAGTAGGTCTCCTATTCCTAAAGGTCACTTTAGGCACAGGATTTCGAAGTGTGAAATCCACATTTGTCTTTAGAAATGAAAAGGTAAGAATAATCAGAGTAAAGCGGAAATAGATGAGAAAAAGGTTAAGATAAGTTTAGAAAAGAATCAGAGTAGGGTAAGTAAAGAATGGTTGTCCAGTTCTATCTAGGTTTCGTCCTACAGTCAACATTCCTCTGATACCACTTCTGTCACACCCGGATTTTAGGGGTCCAAAACCCGGGCGTAAACATAATCACCAGGTGTGCTGGGACCAAGTCTCACACATATGATGAATCATGGCACAGGATCGAATGTCACAACTTTATATATAACAGGAGTTCTATACAAGATAAATAATTACATTATAAGGAGACAACGGTCCAGCAACCCAAAGTTGACTGGGAGACGACGGCCTAGATCTCTCTCACGAACTCATCGCAGCATCCTCCATGCGCCTCATCCTGTGGTACCTGTTCTTGACCTGTGGGGTGTGTGAGACAGCAAGAGTGAGCTCACATACGTTCATCGCTCAACAAGTTGTGGGGAATAATGTGCATGAACTCGCCAAAGGTGGGAGCTCACGTGAAGTGTAAGGCTTACCCAAGAAGATGGTTGTTGGCACTGTCTCTCGACAGCAAGGAGATCCAACACGAGTGAATGGAGATGGCAACAGGGCGCTCGCGCGTGATGGCAAAAGCTCTGTTAATCTAGCCTCTCACGGGCACTGTGCGGGGGTATTTATAGGTATCCGAGTGCACGGCGCCCTGCGTTAAGGACGCATGTGCCCTCAGGTACCTAGTTTATCCCCAGAATATTCCCATAAAGCGGGGTTACAAGCTGTAATTACAAGTACGCCTTTACAAATTAGGCCCGTAACACAAACGCGGCCACGCAGGGCCCGTTACAATGGGCCAGATCTCATGTGGGCCTCGGAACTGACCGAGGCCGCGCCGTGGGGAGGCGTCGCCACAGGCCTTCGTCTGGTGCCGAATCGAGCGAAGGGTCTCCGTGTTGTCTCTGGTGCCGACAAGCGAAGGGCGTCCCTGCCTGCTTTGTCTGTCAGGGCAGGGGCTAAGCGGTGGAGACTTCGGGCGAAGGGTGGCGTTTCTGCCTTCGCTCCAACATTTGCCCTCCGAGGGACCAGTTCGACAAAGTCACCTGGTGCCGAAGACGTCGCTAGATGGCGGAGACGCTGCCCTCGCTCGAAGTGGTTCCGCGGGGGTTTTTGATGTGACCGTTGATGGACATCGTACTGTTGGACTGCGGGTTTTCCGAAGCGTCGCGCCCTGTGGGATTGCGGGTTTCCCGAGGAGCCGCGCCCTGCCTATAAAGGGGGGCGGGGGACGGCGCTGTTTGCACTTTGCCTTCCGCGCTCCGTGAAAACCCTAGTCGCCCGCCGTCTTTCTGCTCCTCTTCTTCTACTGCTCCCTTTGCTCGTCGGAGATCTGGCTCGAGTGAAGCAGACCGCCCGCCGCCGCCGACGGTACGTAGCAATGCCATCCTCTTCTTCTTCCGCCGACGCCGCGCCGCCGGCCGCCGCCTCGTCTGAGGAGACGTTGAGTAGCGTGATGGTGGAGGAGCTGCGCGCCGGCGACTCTGTTGATTTTGGTGTGTCACGGATGACGTCGGCCCGCGTCGAAGAAATGCAGCGCTTGGGCTACTTTGGCGGTGGAGTCGCTCGTGCTCCGGGGACGGAGGAAGTCCCCGAGCCGGAGGGTGAGTTGGTTGTTTTCGAGGCGTTCTTCGTCGCCGGTCTCCGCTTGCCTGCGCACCGGTTTGTTGGCGAAGTCCTGCGTAGATTCAATGTTCAAATTCATCAGCTGACACCGAACGCCGTGGTGGCGCTGGCGAAGTATGTCTGGGCGACGACTTCGTACGGCGGACAGCCGTCGGTTGAAGTTTTTGCGAAGAATTATTGCTTGCATTGGCAGAAGAGGGTGATTGAGGACGGAGTTGCCCAGTTCGGGTCGTGCACATTCACGCCGAAGACCGGCAAGACCACAATGCCAGTAGTGGAGTTGGTTCCGTGCGCCCGCAACAAATGGGGCAATTGGAATGAATTTTGGTTTTACGTTGCTGAGGCTACTGTCGAAGGCCATGAAGGACTTCCCGTGTCTGAGATGTGCTCTCACTATTACTCTGCGTATCCGCCTTTTGAAGTGGCAGAAGAGGATGCAGACGAAGGGGCCCTTCGATGCGCTGCCGGCCAGAGCAGTGGTCGTGATTTAGTTGAAGAGTTCGTGGCGTACGGGGTCCGGCCCTTGGCGCACGGCTGGGCGCTGGGCGAAGTGTGCCCTCGCCAGATGCCTTTTCACGGAGGAAGGGTGGTGCAAAGTCCTGCCTTTGCACTGAATTTGCGAAATCGTGACCCGGCCGCCTTTGTGCGCGATGCGGAGGACTTGGCGGTGCGACTCGTGGGGCGGTACGTGGCGAGGACGGAAGGCCAGCGCAGCTTTGATATTCGCGGGTCAAATGAACGTTTGAACAGGGTCTTCGAATTAAATCAGTTGCCGTACGACGGCTACCCTGGTCAAGACGAAGCGGACCGCCGTGGGAAGAAGCCGGCGGTGGAGACTGGAGGCGACCCTGCGCTGGCGGCCGCCCCCCCCCTCAAAAAAGAGAAAATTAGGTACTGCGATGGGAGGAATTGGGGTGTCTGATAGTTTTGCTAGAGAGTTAATGAGGACGTGTGCGGCCCCGGGGGAGAGGATGTCTTCGCCCGAGCTCCGGGAGTCCTCGGCTCGAATGCTGAGGGTTACCGGTGGCTGCTGGCCTAGAAATGTTCCTGTCCCCTGCGCGGCTGAGGAAGACTGTTTTACGTCTCGTATGGCTCGTCAGTGGAGAGTTTTTCCTTACGGGCGAAATATCGGTGCTGTTGTGTGGGCAGTGATGGACAAAGATCGCCAAGGGGCGGCGCAAAAACGCCAGGCGACCGTCAGGATTCATGAAGCCCGGCCGAAAAGGCAGCAGGGAGCGGCGAAGGCTGCGGCCTCCAGCGGAGGCAAACCGCCGCTGGCGGCGAAGGCGGGCGCCTCTGCACCTAGCAAGGCGCCGGAGACAACGGCGGGCGCCGGGGTCTCCAAACTGACGAAGGTGGTGCCGCCGGCCAGCGGAGTGGCGGAGGCTGCGAAGGCGGCCAGAACGTTGCCGCCGCCGGGCAATCGCGTTGCCGACTTCGGCACCGATATCAGTGTGGACGATTATCTTGGGGGTAAGTCACCCGGCCGCCTTTTTTTTTCTTTACACTCGTTGACGCGTTGCAGGGTCGGACGAAGGCCGGCCTGCTGCGGTTGTGCCTGCCGCGGCAATTGCGACGGCTGCGCTGTCGTCGAAGGCGAGGGGCGGGGCCCTCGGCGCCGGAGGCGAGGTGTCGGCCCTCGCGTTGGTCAGAGACGAGGCTGGCGCGGCGACCCGCCGGCTGAAAGGAGTGACGGAGGCGCTGAGTCAGGCGACGGAGGCGCTGAGTCAGGTCCGCCGAGCTCTTTTTTTTTCTTTTTTTCTTTTTTTTTTCTTTTTCGGCCATGGCCTTACGTGTGCTCTGCAGGTGGCTGACTTCACCAGCCGTACTGCGTCGGGGGCGCTTACGGCAGCCTTATCTGCCGAAGTCGAGAGACTTCGGACGCAACATGCTGACACTGTCCGTGAGAAGTCGGCCTCCGACAGCAAGTGTCGTAAACTGGCGGACAAGGTGGCCGCCCTGGAGGGGGAAAAGGCTGACCTCCGGCGCCAGCTGGCGGGGGAGAGGAGGGAGGCCAACGAGGCCGTCGCCAAGGAGCAGGCCGCGCAGGCGGAGGCTAGGCTGGCACGGGCGGAGGCCAATCTTGCCAAGGATCTCGCCGAAGACCTGCGGGGGCGGCTCACCGCTCTGGAGAGCCGCACGAAGGGGGCCGAAGCCGCGGCACGAACAGAGGCCGAACGGACGCGCACACAGCTTATGGCCACATACCGCGAGCTGGGTGCGCGGACCGGTGACTTCGTGGTGCCGGAGCGAGAGGCCGGGCTTCGCTGCTTGGAATGGGTGCAAGAGGAGCTGCAGGAGCTCCCCACTGTCTTGGGTGGATTAATGTCGTTCGCCTCCCTGGTCACCTGCGAGGGGGCAATGAACGCACTCTCTCGCGAAGGGTGCCGGCACTATGAGGCCTTCGACCAGGCAGATGAAGATTTTGGGCGAGACATCTATAAGGTCGAAGACCCCGTGGTGAAGGAGTCCGCCGGCGCCCTCTATGACCGGATGTGGGGTCTGTATGGTGGTGAAGTGGTCAGGGAGCGGGCCGAGGCTGCGAGGGCTCAGGTAACGTTGTCGTTTGTTCGGCGTTTGCTGGATGTGGTCTGTGCGTGTGTTTGCTGACTTTTTGTATGTTTTGTTTTAGGCGGAGCGAGGCGAGCGGGTGGACGATTTCGGAGCACTGAACGACGCCCTGCCTGACCCGGAGCCGGCCCCGGAGACCACGGAAGAGGCACCAGGCGCCCCCACATCTGCTGCGACAGTTGAAGACCTGCCCCTGAAGGTGGCCGAAGGCGCTCCCGATGCCCCCGCAGCAGCTGCGCCGACCGTCGAAGATCCGACGGCGGAGGCGGTGGAAACAATGGCGGAAGTGGCGGCGGAGACAACGGCGGAGGCACCCGCGGCGTCAGGGCCCTCGCAGGTGGCGTAGTGGTTGTTTAGGGTTAGGGAATTTTAGATGTTGTACTGAACTTTGGTTGCTGCGCAGGTTCAAGATTTTGGGCCTGCGCACGCAACCACTGCTACTGAGTTTTTGGCGGCCTCGACCGCGGAAGGTGGTAATCAATATAGTGGGTCTGCATCTGAGTTTTTTGACTTTGCTGACTCCGGGAGCTCGGTTGAGTGGACTGAGGAGTCGTCGGAAGAGGATTTGGATTATTTTGCGGCCTTGGACGTGGCTGCGGCGGAGGCCTCGCCACACGCCGCGGACGCGTCGGACGCGCCAGGCCCTAGCACCGGGCGCCGTCGACGAAGGGCGGTTGCAAAACGTAGGGTTAACGCGGAGGAGCGGGCTCTGCTTCGTGTGAGTGGGGCTGGTCGGCAGGAACTGTTGTCCCTGCCGACCGCCGAGGGTGTAGGTGAAGGGGAATTGCGAAGGCTTTTTGCGGGTGAGGAGCTCAGGATAATGTTATTTAATTATAGGGAGATGGGAATTATTCCTAAGGTTGAGCCGATGTAGAGTGTGGTGCCCTCGCTTGTGTACGTCGAGGCTTGTATGGTGGAATTGTGTGCCCTCGCGTGCATGTGTGTGTGCGAAGGCGTTTTGTACTTACTAATTTGTTTTGCTGCGCTGTGTTGGCTTGATTATAGTTGGTCTTGGTGTGGATGGTTTGATGTTGTCGTTTCGGCCGTTGTTGTGCTAGTCCAGGTGTACCCTTAGGTGTCTTCTGCACAGATAGTCTTCGGTTTTTTCGCACTTGTTGCGCTGATCCGGCCGCACTTTTAAGCGACTTCTGCACGGATAGCCTTCGCGATAGACTCAGATTTTTTCCGCACCTGTTGTGCTAATCCGGCTGCACCCTTAGGCGACTTTTGCGCGGATAGCCTTCGCGATAGACTTAGATTTTTTTTTTTCGCACTTGTTGTGCTAATCCGGCTGCACCCTTAGGCGACTTTTGCGCGGATAGTCTTCGCGATAGACTTGGATTTTTTTTCGCACTTGTTGTGCTAATCCGGCTGCACCCTTAGGCGACTTTTGCGCGGATAGTCTTCGCGATAGACTTAGATTTTTTTTCGCACTTGTTGTGCTAATCCGGCTGCACCCTTAGGCGACTTTTGCGCGGATAGTCTTCGCGATAGACTTGGATTTTTTTTCGCACTTGTTGTGCTAATCCGGCTGCACCCTTAGGCGACTTTTGCGCGGATAGTCTTCGCGATAGACTTGGATTTTTTTTCGCACTTGTTGTGCTAATCCGGCTGCACCCTTAGGCGACTTTTGCGCGGATAGTCTTCGCGATAGACTTGGATTTTTTTTTCGCACTTGTTGTGCTAATCCGGCTGCACCCTTAGGCGACTTTTGCGCGGATAGTCTTCGCGATAGACTTAGATTTTTTTTTTCGCACTTGTTGTGCTAATCCGGCTGCACCCTTAGGCGACTTTTGCGCGGATTTGTCGCACGCGAGGGTAGCTGGCGCTTAGCCTCGCGGTGACCTCGTGGTGGTCGAATGTCGAAGACCGTCATCGCGGTCTTTTTCGACGCATGTCTTTTTGCGGGGGATTTTTTTACGCATATATTACATGGCTCCTTGCGGAGGCCGAGGATGACTGCTTCGTACTCTGCTATATCATTTGTGCATCTGTCGGAGTCCAGATTGAAGCTGAGTCGTGCTGCTTGTCAGTTGGGCTGGCGGGCGCAGGGACCTCGCACTGTGTCGTGAGACAGTGCACGTTCCTCTGACCCGACACGAAGTCTCACTCTATGTTGCGCGCTGTCTGCTGGTTACCGAAGACTGTAATTACGCCTAGCGGGCCTGGTATCTTCATGCACAAATACAGTCCGTGGATGGCAGCTTCAAACTTATTGATGGAGCCCCGGCCCATGATGGCGTTGTATGGATATACCATATCCACAATGTCAAAAGTCACCTGCTCACTTCGGGCATTGGGTGCTACACCGAAGGAGAGGGGCAATTCTATTTTGCCGACGGGGAAGGTGCCCTTGCCGCCGAAGCCATACAACGGGTTGTCCGAAGGCTTAAGCAGGCTGTGGCTGATGCCCATGCGATCGAAGGCGTGGAGGAAGATGATGTCTGCCTGGCTGCCGTTGTCAACGAGGACCTTGTGTAGGTCCCAGCCTGCCACGCTGCAATTGATGACCATGGCATCGCAGTGGGGGGCGCTGCGCAAGTCGACGTCCCGTGCGTCGAAGGTGAGCGGTACGTGGGACCACTTCGTCTGTACAACTGGACCCGTGACGGCGACATGGTTTATGCTGCGGTAGTGGTCCCGCTTCTGCCGCTTGGTGTCGAAGTCGGTGCTGGACCCCCCAGTTATCATATGGATGACTCCGCGATAAGGTTGATCGGCGAAGTCCTCCTGCTTTGGGGCGTGGGGGATGTTTTGTTGTTGCTGGTGTGGTGGTGGAGGCGGAGGATGTACGATTTGTACTTCCTGATGATGTTGGTAAGCGTGGTGCGGTGGATGCGGGGCGGGAGCGTGGATATATGGTGGAGGGGGTGGCTGGTAGTTATGCGCGACAATTCTGGGGTTGTCGGCTGGCTGCGCCCTTGCCATTCTGTCTCTGGTGGCCTTCACTTCGGGGCAGTCTTTGGTTGGGTGGGCGCAGTCTTCGCCATGGAAAAGGCAGTAAAATCGGCGCGGTGGAGGGGGTGGCTGCGCACGCCCTCGGCCGCTGCCGCGAGTTCCACTTTCGCGGCCCTAGGGGGGATATTCCTGGCGCCGAAGGGGGTCAGCGGCCGGCTGCTGGTTGGCAATGTTGTGCACTTGCGGCTGACCGCGGCCATCTCGACCGGAGTCTGGTTGCGGGGTTCTTGTCCACGTGCGGCTGGACTGTGGAGCGTCTTTTGGCTTCCGCTGGGACTCAATCTTGCGCTGGTGGAGCTCCTCGGATCTGGCATACTTTTCAAACAGCTGGTACAGCTCTTGGAGGTTCTTCGGCGGATCTCTGATGCAGTGGCTGTAAAGGACGCCAGCGCGAAGACCACTGATAGCATAGTGGATGGCAATCTGGTCATCGACTGAGGGTAGCTGTGACTTGAGTGTGAGGAATTTGCGGTAATATTCCCTCAGGGTCTCCCTCTCTAGCTGCTTGCAGAGCGAGAGCTCGGCCAGGGCGTCGGTGTCCGGGCGGTACCCTTGGAAGTTGAGGAGGAACTTGTCCCGGAGACTTCTCCAGGAATCGATGGACAGCGGAGGCAACCTGGTGAACCAGGTGAGTGCGGGGCCCTCGAGGGCGATGATGAAGGACTTCGCCATTGTGGCGTCGTCCCCCCCCGGACGATGCGACGGCGACCTAGTAACTCATTATGTATTGAGCCGGGTCGGTGCTGCCGTTGTACTTGGGGTAGGTCCCAGCCCGGAAGTTAGCTGGCCAGGGCGTCACTTGCAGGTGAGGCGCCAGGGGACTTCGCTCATCGAGATAATTGACCCCTTGGAATGGCGCGGCGTGCGGGAAAGTGAAGTCGCGCTGGGGGAAACGCGGGTCCTCCGGTTGCGCGCGGTGTTGCAGGGGTGGCTCATGCTGCAGGCCGGGGTGGCCTTCGCGCGTGTCTTCGTTTTGTGCGCGCTGCTGGAGGGATGACTCGTGCTGCGGGCCGAGGTGGCCTTCGCGCTGCATCAGCGCGATCTCCCGCTCGAGTTCCTGGGCCTTGTGCTCTTCGTCGCGTATCATCTGCCGCACTTTGGCGAGTGCGGACACACGCTGGCGCTTGGCCTCCAATATCTCCTTCAGCCTCTGGAGGTTGCGGTTCTTGAGGCGCAGAGCGCGCAGCTGTAGCTGTTCTTCTGCGGAGATGCCGAGGACCTCACCGTCCTCGGCGAGGTCCGCGCCCTCCGGTGGTGCGAAGCCTGAGGGAGGTGCGAAGCCTGAGGGTTGTCCCTCAGGGTCGCAGGTGCGGAGGGTGTCGTCTTCAGTGGCCTCTTGGTGGGTGGATTGGGTGAGGGCGAGGGCCTTGCCCTTTCTTGCGGCGAGTAGTGCTGCCTTCGCAGCCTCGTCAGCCTTCGGGTTAGCTCTCTTGGGTGCCATCGCGGGTGGTTGTCTCGTAGCACCCACGGTGGGCGCCAAATGTTGGCACTGTCTCTCGACAGCAAGGAGATCCAACACGAGTGAATGGAGATGGCAACAGGGCGCTCGCGCGTGATGGCAAAAGCTCTGTTAATCTAGCCTCTCACGGGCACTGTGCGGGGGTATTTATAGGTATCCGAGTGCACGGCGCCCTGCGTTAAGGACGCATGTGCCCTCAGGTACCTAGTTTATCCCCAGAATATTCCCATAAAGTGGGGTTACAAGCTGTAATTACAAGTACGCCTTTACAAATTAGGCCCGTAACACAAACGCGGCCACGCAGGGCCCGTTACAATGGGCCAGATCTCATGTGGGCCTCGGAACTGACCGAGGCCGCGCCGTGGGGAGGCGTCGCCACAGGCCTTCGTCTGGTGCCGAATCGAGCGAAGGGTCTCCGTGTTGTCTCTGGTGCCGACAAGCGAAGGGCGTCCCTGCCTGCTTTGTCTGTCAGGGCAGGGGCTAAGCGGTGGAGACTTCGGGCGAAGGGTGGCGTTTCTGCCTTCGCTCCAACAATGGTTAGAGCTGAGCATTGCTTTTAAAGTTGGTCAAAATTTTATTAGCAGTTACTAAGTATAAGTAAATACCAACCCAGTTAAATAGTAGAACAAAAGTAACAACTTCACCTGCGATGCAATGCATATGACAAATTGAGTTTAAGTTCCATAATTTAATCATGTGAGGGTCCGAGCTGCTCTTGACCGTGAGCACGGCTAGTATACTAGTTTTACACTCTGCAGAGGTTGCGCATCTTTACCCACAAGTCGTGTATCCCATGTCGCCAGGGTTTGCAAGGCCCTTAGACACTACCGAGGTGAATGGCTAGGGATCCACTACGAGGCCTTTACAAAGTTCCACTAGCTTCCGAAAACCCGCTACAGTTTATAGGAAGTTCCAATGCAGGAATCCCTTGCAGGACCGCCATCGCAGCAAAATCCTCCCGAGGGCCTCCCTACACTGACCACTCCCCTACTGCCCTTGCCCCTTTCGGGTAAGGTAGTCTTCCACTAGCTTTCCTAATTAATCAGCCAAGGGGTCCCATTCCTCCCTTGTGGTAGCACTGTTTTCCCGGGTGGTCGCTCCATGTTCCAATTAACATAATGATCTTATCATGAACAGTAATAATAAACATATAATAAAAGTGTGATCATGAATAATGTACCTTCATACCCAAAACCACATAAAGCACTAGCAAGTACTACCCAAAAGGTTCAGTAGTAAACAAGGTATAAAGATAGACAAACTAGGGTAACCTATTGGGTCCCATCAAAATTAACCTATGCAGATCATTATGATTAATTAGAACATGAGTGGGTAAAAAGAAGTGATCAAGGGCACAACTTGCCTGGGACTTGAGATTCTAGGTACCAGGATGATCTTCAGATGACTCGTGATCGACCTCACACTAGTCGTAGCAATACCAACAAACAGTGTATAGGCAGAATTAACATTACACCAAACATAAGAATAAACTGCATAATAATATTCTATGCTGTGTAACGAGATCGTAGAAATAAGAACCACTAAATTCGGAGCTACGGTTATTAAGTTATGGTTTGCAGAAGACCCATACAGTTTAAGCAGTTAAAACTAGACCTTATGTTATTAATAGATCATGTGAGAGAATAATCTAAATAATTAATTCATCTTTAAGTTAAATTATAATATAATTAAGGATGATATTTTAGCCAAACTATAGTTATAAACAAACTAACTTTGATTTAGAGAGGTTAATCTACTAAACATGGGTTAAATAAATATCTAACTATAAAAGCATGAGATATGGTATAACCAATGCTATAACTACGTAGTGAATATTTATACGAACCTAACGCAACTGGAACGGGTCAATTCGGGGTTTAAACAAAGGAGTTATGAATTTATGAAGTTTTAGGATTAACTTTCAATATTAAAATTCATTTCTTAAAGGGGTTTTATTATTCCAGATATCATATTTGGGCTTCGGCCACTATTTTGATCTCTACCAGGGACTCAGGCATATGAATTCACCCAACCCGAGGATGGCGGATTGAATCAGAACAAGTTGAGGGGTTCTTTTGAATAATTTCGCACCCGAAAGGGTAACTTCAATCCTGAGCCGTCCGATCAAACTCGCACGACCCAGATTAGATCGAACCGATACGTGCAGTGGTATGTCAGATCATCATCCAACGGTTCTGGATCATCCACACCAAGACGCTACTGGGTTCATCCACTGATAGATCAATGGCCAGGATTTTATCTACGCCCGTTGCGATCATATCCACCAAAACCCGATCCAATGGACACGCGTTAATTGCTCTCTCATCTAATCCCATCCATATCGCACGGCACAGCTCAACTCCACTCGTCTTCCTCCTCGGCTGGAGACGCGCGACGGCGCAGGACACATGCGGCCGCGCCATGACCGAAGCACAACCACCGGTCCCCGAGACCCCGAGCACCATCCAGAGGGATGCTAAACGAAGCAGAGTAAAAGGGGAACCGTATGGGAAATACCTCACCGCGCGTTAACGCAACAAGTGCCCAGACGACGACGAGAAGCGGATCCATGGCTCTCCAATCGCACCGGCGCGAGCAGTTTGCCGCACGGCACATGGGGGCGGTACAGATGCACCAGAGGAGGCGCGGCGCCGGGCCATGGCGGCAAAATTTCTCCGCATAATCTCTCTCCTCTATTCTTATCACGACGGCACCCGCACAGCGATGTGGCAGAGGTAGTCGCGGCCATCGGCCTCGAGGCGGCGCTACACGATGTTGGCATCCATGGCCACGCCGGCTAAACTGGAGTGCGTACGTTTTATAGTCTTGAGATCACGAGTCCGCGCGGATCTACGACGATTATGCTAGCTTCTGCACGGAGTTCGTTCATGGCGGCTAAAGCGGGATTTGGTTTCTGTTGGCGTATGCTTCGGCTGAAGAAACGACATGGCCGAGGACCGCGCGAAGCCTCGGACGTCGGCCGCTTGTTACGGTCACCGCGAGATCCGCGGGTTTGCTGCGCTGGTGTAGGGAACTGGACGAAGCTATTGACCAGGTGGGTCCCGCGACGCAGCGCCAGGAAGAGGAAATCCAGGGCACGGCGCGCGACGATGTGGCTGCGGAGGCCGGTGGAGCCTTCGATCCCACCGTTGGTGGCGGCCTTGCAGCGACGGCGGGGGAAGTCCTATAGTGCCCAAGATTCCCCCCGGTGGCAGCAGCACGGCGGTGGTCACAGGCCATCCATGCGGCGGCGCCCCACTTTTCTCTGTCCATGGCGGCTGGCAAAGGACGGCACAGGGTCGATGCTAACTGGATGGAGAGGGAAGGGATCGGGAGAGTGGGCCAAAAACGCAGAATTGAGCCCAAACTTCATTTCCCCATTTTTCCTTTTTTTATTACTTTCTATTTCTACCCTCTTCCTCTCTAAATTCAAACTTCTTTTCAACTTCTAAATTCGAATTCTGTGGCAAAAGTGAATTCCCATTAAATGTCCAAATTAAATATGGAATGAGATGATGTTATTGCTATTTAGCTACTTTAATTCCCATAATTGAGCTTGCACAAAGAAAAGGAACTCGAATAATTCCCAAATCACTTTTATATAAATGCATGTATTTACTTATTTTATTATTATTTTATTTATATATATATTTTACCTTATATAAATTTTAGGGCTTTACACCGTCTCTCCTCGCTCGTCCCTCTACAGCTCTCTCTTCTCTTCACTGTCGCTCTCTCTGGCGCCGTCGCTCGTCCCTCTCCTCTTGATCCGGTCCGTGTTCGAACGGCTCTGACTCCGACGCTGACTCCGATGATCTCCCATTCTCCCCTCTTGCTCCATCGCCGAAACTGTAAGTCGAATCTGCTTAACTCGTAACCCTAAATTGGTGTCCGTCGACGATGACTTTTTTGGTGCTTGCTTGTGTGCTGCTCGGTGCTCCTGAGTCCTGATCCAGCTGTTCTCGTGAAGTTCGATTCGGTTATTCCCCTAGATCTACCTTCACTCTGAAACCCTAACTACTTCGTTCCCCTCTATCTCGGCCAAGATCCATATTCTGCTCCTCTTTTCCTCTCTCAAGCTCAAGCCACATCCCCTCTAGTGGCCCCTCGCTGGCGACTCCGGTGCTCCGGTCGGTCAGGTGAACTATGAACACCTACTTGTGCTCCTACTTGTGTGGTGCTCCTACTTGTTTTTATTTTAATTTGTTCTTCCTTTTTCTATGTATTGAAGGTCGTTGAAGAGCCGGTGACGCCGTTAGGAGCCAATCAAAATCCCTAGATGGATCTTGATCCGGCCGTCGAGGCGGCGGAGCATGCACTTGAGGATTACAATGAGCAGATTGATGAGATGGCGTTGTTTGGCCATAATGTGGATGTTGTTGTCAACATCGACGTGGTGGAGCCACAGCCAACACCGACCATGACCGGGACAGTGACGGGGTCTTCGAGCCCCGCTGCCACTGGTAGTGGTAGCACTGCTCGTGACACCCGAACGAGGAAGAGGCTACCCACGTCCAGAGTATGGTCTGACTTCGATGAGGTAACTGGTGTAGACGACAAAGGTAAGAAGGTAAGGGTCTCTACCATTTGCAAACACTACAAAACTACCTTGTCTGCTATATCTTCCTCTAGTACTGGACATTTGCTTAGGTACCAACAACATTGTAAAGCTAAGATTGAGCATGATCGAGCTGGCATAGTACAGTCAGTCCTTAAATTCAATCCTGATGGGTCTGTGCAACGTTGGGAGTATTCAGCTTCAGTTGCACGAATGGAAATGTGTCGGTTGATAGCTAGAGAAGATTTGCCTTTATGTTTTGCCGAGTCTGATGCTTTTCATGAGTATATCACTCGTGCGCATAACCCTAGGTCTGTTAGGTCTTCTAGGCAAACAATTGCTAGAGATTTAATTAAACATTACAATGGACAAATGGAGAGTCTAATTGAAACTTTAAAATCCTCAGTATCTTCTGTGGCACTCACTTCTGATATTTGGTCTGGTAATGCCAAAGAAGATTACATTAGTGTTGTTGCTCATTATGTGAATTCTAATTGGGGTTTGGAAAAAAGGTTGCTTGGTCTAAGACCTATTGAGTCTGCACATACTGGTTCCAATATTGCTGAACATGTTTCCATGGTTGTAGATGATTATGGCATATTAGATAAAATTTTTGCAATTACATTAGACAATGCTTCATCAAACAAAACTGCCATGTCCCTTCTTCAACCTATGTTCACTGGTTACCTTGACTTTGGTAGCACTGAGCAAATTGACTTAGATGATGGTGAAGATTTGAGGTCTATTTTTTTTGCATCAAAGGTGTGCATGCCACATTATTAATCTTATTGTTAAATCTGGTTTGAAGTGCATGAGGCCTTATCTTAATGATTTCAGAACTGCTATTACTTTCTTGAATGCTTCCAATCAACGTATTGCTGCATATAAAATGGTATGTTTGAGTCAAGGTGTTCGCCCTCGTAAGTTTGGTGTTGACATGGATGTTAGATGGAACTCTACTTACTTGATGCTTAAGCATGTTGTTCCATACAAAAGCACATTTTCTATCTTTATCCAAAGTAATCATCCATTGAGTTCAGATGGTTTCCTTTGTTAACAGATGATCATTGGTACATTGCAGATAAGGTGTTGTCTTTTCTTGAACTATTTTATGATTCAACTATTGCACTGTATGGTATTTACTACCCCACATCTCCAGTAATGTTGCATCATATACTAAAAATTGGTAGACATCTAAATGCTTTTGAGAGTGATCATCTGCTTAGGGAAGCCATTATTCATATGAAAACCAAGTATCTAAAATATTGGAGGAAAATATCTATTCTTTATGCATTTGCTTTCATTTTGGATCCAAGAGCAAAGATGAGGGGGTTTCATAAACTTCTTCTACGGTTGGCTAGTCTAACTGGTACTGATTACTCTAGATTTCCACAATCTATTCGTGCTAAGTTAACAAAGACATTTCAGTTGTATGAATGCAAGTATGGTGACACACTCTTGCGTGGACAACATGTATTAGCAAGTGGTAGTGAGTCTAAGGCAAAAGAGGCATGGGATGATATTTATGGGGATGATGATATTGTGGGTGGACAACATGTACTAGGAAGTAGTTCTACTCCTATTGCATCTACTGCAGCATCCATCTCTGAAATGTCTTCTTACCTAGACAGTGATACTATCACCCAATTTGGTGCAAACTTCAACATTCTTAATTGGTGGCAGAGGCATAAGCTTACTTATCCTATTCTTGCTCTTCTTGCTAAAGATGTTTTGACTATTCCTGCTTCTACCATATCTTTAGAATCTACCTTTAGTCTTGTTGGCAGGGTGCTCGAGGAGCGACGACAATGACTAACAACAGATATGGTTGAGGTTTTATCCTGTATTAAGGATTGGGAGCTAGCAGACAAGCATATGCAGAATACTGTCGAAAACGATACGAAGGAACTTGAAGCAACCTATGAGAACATGTACCTTGATGTTGAAGACAAAGACAAGGACAAAGATGGAGAATCAAGACCTGGAAGAAGTTGTGTTTGTAGCTGTCTCTGTGGCTGTTTCATTGTGGCTGTTTACTTCATTGTGGTTGTTTACTTATCTATTGATGTAACAAACTACTCTAAACACTTGAACATTTAGGAGCTGGCTGTACTCTTTTTCTTCCTAGGATTTTCTCACGAGGTGTGAGTTTTTACCTAGGAAGGTTTTTAATGAGGCAACATTGCACTAACAGCTCCAATAATATTACACTTAACTTTCTATTTGAGTTGGTATGTGCATGTGTGTAATTGTGAATTACTGCCCACATTATGTGTGTAATTGTCCACATTATTAGCTCTAAATTGTTGTACAATTTTTCAGATTTTAGTTGTTTATGTTTTGTATGTATCTGGGTTCATGGGCGCCTAGCCCAGCTAGCCCACTGAGCTAAAAGCCCGGCACGCCCCGTTTAAGGGTTGGCGTGCCGTGCTTGGGCACTGTTTGGAGCCCGTGGGCGGGCACGACACGACCCGTCTACGTAAACGTGTCGGGCTAGTCCGGTTACTGTTCGTGCCGGACCAAAACGGGCCCCGTGCCGGGCTAACCCGGCACACCCATTTGGACATGTATACCCTCATCAACGCCGCAGCCACCAATTCCTTCTCCCCTCGCGCGGGCGGCTCCTCCACCCACTCCACCACCATGGCGCCACCATAGCTCCCATGCATCCCTCCTCCTCAACGCCGCTCTCGCCAATCCCTTCTCCCTCGCGCGGTGTCTCCTCCACTCGCTCCGCCGTCACGGCGCCACCACAGCTTCTCGCTCTCGCATTGTGGTCGGCACCCGGACGACGACCACGACATCCTGCTCCACCCGCTACGCGCCACGAGCAACATCGACCCCGCCCTCTGCCTCAACCTCTGTCGTTACGACTAGGGGTGGAAACGAGCCGAGCCGAGCTCGGCTCGCCCATCTGGCGAGCTCGAAAAAGCGGCTCGGCTTGGCTCGCTCCGGGCTCGTGAGCTGGCTCGTCGAGCCAACGAGCCTATAATATAAAATCTTAAAAATATTTTAAATAACATATTTTAAATTAGTAAAATAGATATATCGCTAATATAATATACGAAATAGATTATTTTTGCATAGTAATCTTAAATAACATAAATTATTGTCTACTCGGTACTAATATTATATGCTAATTAAGATTTTATGTAACAAATTGTTGTTGGGTCGAGCCACTGCACCGAGCGGAGCTGATTCGCTCTTTTCACGAGCCACAAAAACAGGCTCGGCTCGGGCTCGTTCTAAGCGTCGAGCTGGTCCGATCCAAACCGAGCTGCTGCGAGCCCGAGCCAGCTCGTCGAGCTCAAGCTTTTTTTTTCTGGCCCTAGTTACGACCGCTGCACCGTCGTTGGCAACAAGAGTGAACGTATCGATTTGTCTTCGCCGCCGACTCGGCTTACGTCTATATCGGCGACGTCCCCTTCGACCTCATTGAGGCCGACATCCTCGCCATCTTCACGCAGCGAGTCGTAGACCCGCACCTTCTTCGCTTCACGCCTCTCTCGCCCCCACCCCCTCCCTACGGAGTGGATGCCGGCTAGGAGATCTGATGACTCCCCTTCGTTTTGGCAGGTACAGTGAGGTTGTCGACGTGAACCTCGGGCATGACAAGGGCACCAGAAAATCCAAGGGCTTCGCGTTCCTTGCGTACGAGGACCAGAGAAGCACGATTCTTGCTATTGGTAAGCATCCTTTTCACCCCTCCTTTTATCTTTGGTCACACGCTTTTTCAGTTTTAGTTAATTACTTGCTCGAGTCCTAATGAGGATCACCGGACAACGCGTCGACATCTTATCTTTCTCTAAATCTTGTTGTCCTCTGTTTCCTTTTGTTCGTTTCTTGCATGAGAAAATTGTTGGGTGTGTCCTCTACAGCTGGTCATCAGTGACCGGCAGTGGCAGACGCAGAACAAAATTCTAGGTGGGGCCGACAGTGCAAGAGACAAATCACCAGACTAGACCATAAATATAGATTAATGATAATATCTAGTGTTTTCAAAATGATATGAATACCAAAAAACCTTTTTGGCTACTAAAAGGAGAGCTAGAGAGAAAAAATAGGTGGACTGACTGAGGACGAGGCACTAGGACGGAGCAGCCACATCGACGCGTCGTTCTGGCGAGTCATTGAAATTGTCATGAAATGACATTGGTGAGACGACGACAGCTAGGAGGAGCGAGTGCAGGAAGCAAGGTAGCGATAGATGACGGTGACGGCAACCGACACCCATTGTCGTGTTGCAACAGCGCGGTGGGACTCTAATGAGTTAGCGAGGGACAGGTGACGCCACGGTCCCACCAACAACTTGCACATCTACTGGTGCGAACTAGGAGGCAAAATATCAACGTTGTCTGTAGGATCCTGACGAGTCGACGAGCTGATGAGTGATGAGAAGGCAAGGTACGCTGCAGCGGGCGGGTTAGGTCACCGACTTACTGATCAGTCGATGACTGAAGAAGCGAGTGAGCCACGACTAGGCTTGCGCTAGGGAAGAGAATCAAATGACTCAGGTGAAGAGTGGACTGAGCAGTGAAGCATCGACAGAAAAATAGATCAAAACCTAGTTTTCATTAGATTTGTCCACGCTAACTATACAAAAATTTGTTTATTTTGGTGTGTACCTAAACCTAGGTATAAGGGGTTAAAAAAATTGAGGTGGGGCCATGGCCTACCTTGCCCACCCCTTGGATCCGCCCATGGTGACCGGATTGGGCTAAACCCAACTATCTATCTCTTTAAATGGGCCCTTGATTGGGAGGGCCCACGCTAACCTCGGTTGGAGCCCCCCAGGCACACGACGCTATAAATATAGGACTAAGGGATCACAGGAAAAACTAACACTAGTTCCTCGCCCCAAAACCCTAGTCCTAAGAGGCCCCCATCGCCTAGGCGTCGGAGTGTTTGGAAACGGCGGCTCGGATCCCGATGCCTGCTGCTTCTCTGCAGGACAACGGTATGAAGATAGCAACAGCAACAACAAGGTGTGTTTCCCCATTTCTCTGAGTAGATCAGTAGATCAGATCTACATGTCATCAATGTTTTACTTTCAGTTACAGATTGGTATTCTAGGGACTTAGGAATCGATCCTAGACAGTATAGATTCTAACAATGGTATCAGAACCATCCTAAGAACCCTATATCTCCTAATCCGCATTTTCGGTTTTATGAGATCACATAAAGGTCTCAGATCTATGTGAATGAACTCATTTTTTTATCATTGTTCATCACCGAGAACAGAGAGATTAGAATAGAACAGAAAGAAGTCGATGCTCTCGGATTGGGGTTTCTCCCTAACCCTAAGATTTCGGTTTGGCTACAGTAAAGAGACATAGGGTCTGGGCCATACTCATAACTCAAGAGCGACAGTTCATCTTTGTCTACGGTTAGGGTTTTATTACCTAACCCTAGTATACAGATCGAATCACATAGATTGTTTAAGGGCTAAGGATCTGTGTATCCGCAGCCAAGAAGTTTATAAAGAATAGGAACCCGCAGAACAGATTAGGGATAGAAAACCCTAACTGTTTTCCCCCAAATCCGACTTGGATTCAAGTGAACAGAACACTGCCCATATAAACCCGCGATAGAAAATGTCTCAACTCGATCCCACGTATTACATCATATCCATTCCTGACAAGCATTTACACAGAGAGTTGGGATCGAGTTGAAAAAGATAGAAACCAGTCGAATACAGTTCATAGGAAACATCCGTTTTTTAACCGGTCGTACCGCCGACGTCGGCACCTAGACCGACGGCGACGCGCCCTCCCGAGGGGCCCGCGGGGTTCCACTTTGCCGAACACAGGAGCGGCCAAAAGAACAGTGTAGAGCCGTCGGCCGAACAGTGGCCTGATCCTACGGGCGATAGGAAGAAAAAAAATGGAGTGGCCAGCCGCCGGTGCTTCCTGGCAGCCGGTTTTGGCTATTGGCAACAGTAAAAAACAACAGAAAGAGAGAAGACAGTGCCGGTCAGTTCAAATGCACATTGCAAATGTCCAGTTCTCCCTGGCGGCCGAGCCAAACAGAGAGAGGAGAGTCGGCCTGGAGCTGGCGGCCAGGAGAAAATGGCACTGGCGGCCGGTGTTTTTGTGCGGCTAAAACAGAAATGAGCTAGGGTTTTCCTCTGTCCGAGTTCTCCGCCTTTTATAAAGCGCGTGAGAAATCTGGACCTTCAGATCGGCTCGACGGCCAGGATCTCGGCGGGTGGAAGGGGGCGTGTCGCGGCTGAGCTAGATGCGCGGCCCAGGCCCAGGTTGCGGCCTGGGCGCGCGGCCGCCCTTCTAAGCAGACCGAAAGGCCATGTGGGCTGAGCCACACAGGCCGACCAGGGCCAAAATGGTTTATTTTTTCTGGAATTTTTTTTATTTCCAGAAATCAGAAACAATAAAAAAAATAAGAAAATTGTAAAGAAAATTCAGGCATATTTTTTCAGTTATAGAAAATTACAGACATATTTATGGACTATTTTATTCCGCTGCGTACTTTGGTACCTTTATTTATATATTTTTTTATGCAATTCTCAGTTGATTATGAAACCAACATGGATTAATTAATGTTTGAATTGCATAGAATTCAGAAAATTTGTGGTAATTGAATATTTTAACCAACGTTAGATATTGTTACCACATTTTGAGCAGAAGTATATATATTCTATCATCCAACAATGGTTTTAGAATTTTAGAACCAGATTATTATTTGTTTTTCTATGCATTATTGTTTATTATGAAGCCTGCGTGGACTAATTCTCTTTAAGTGCATAGAAATTCAGTTTTTTTGTGGTGATTGAATATTTTGACCAACGTCGAATATTGTTGCCACATTTTATACAAGAATTATGTTTTCTAGATCATCCAACGATGGTTTAGAATTTTAGATCCAAAATTTTTGTAGATCAGGCATGGTTATTATTTGACCAACGTCGAATATTTAATTCATGCAAGTTCTATGTTTTCAGTATTTACTTCAGCTGTCCTAAATATTTTCTGTTTTACTTTGCAAAAGTGCACATATTGGCCTACTAATTGGTCAGATAAGGTAGATTAAACCGCTATGTGGTATTTATTGTCATTTATGGCCGGAAAAGATTGAAATGATAACTACAGTGAATGAAATAGATTCCTCGCTGTGGTTTAAGAAACCCACTAAGCCTACAGTAGGCTCACCTTAGGATGACCTTAAGATGGCGCAGTACAGCATCTATAAGGTCAACTGAAAAAGATCCAAGTGTAATGTACTTGGTCACAATAAGAGTCTCATCCAGGATCCTATCGAGGGTGCTATTCCAGAATATGAGACATTTCATGATCAGTAAAACACCTGTCTAAATGGACAAGTGTTATATAGATCAACTCATGACACAGTGTGTCTAGAAGGAGGAAAGGTTGATAAGTCAAATAAGTGATTCTATCAATCTTCCCAAACTAAGAATCCTCAGACAGAACAAGACCTCTAAGAAAGGTTCAAGAATAAGATCAAACATGATCACGATGTTTTCTACATGCAACAATCAGACTGTTTCTCAGATCCCCTGAGACCTGCCTCCATTGCAAGAAGATAGGGCATACAATAGAAAGTGTCCAGAATTCCTGCAATAGATGCTACAGAATGCAATTCCGTACAAACCTAAGGCTCCTAGAGGGCTGAAAACAGTTACAGTGGTTAACGGAAAGCAAGCAGACACTTAACTTCAGTTTCGTGATTAGACAATCAGCACATCCACTATCACTTCAGTGACAGAGACTGTGTGTTATTCAGTTTTGATAATAAAGATGTTGGTCTCGCCATCTGACGAGACATGCTTTATTTATCTTCGCACAGTGGTGCTAGATACACCAGAAAACAAACTAGACAACATTGGCAGGAGTAAGAAAACAATGTGATGGAGAAACCTCGTCGAAATTATGGCACTATCGTTTGGGCCATATTTCGAGGGGGAGAAAAGAAGTCTCGTTAAGGGACGGATTCTCCATCACCTAGACTTCACAGACTTAGAGCAATGCAGAGATTGCATGCATAGTGCGAGAGTGTTAGAAATTATTCATATAGATATATGTGGTCCTTTTCCAGTTAGGACAGTAGATGGGTTTTGACTTGTTCATAACCTTCACAGATGACTACTCTCGCTGCGATTATATTTACCCTTTTTTTAAAGGGACAGATCATAAGATGTAGACAAGTTTAAATAGTTCAATGCTGATGTAGAAAACCAACACGATTTGAACACAAAAGATTGTCATATCAAATCGTGTGGGGGAGTACTGTGGGCATCATACTGAATATGGATAGGTCCCAGGATCCTTTCGCGAGTTTCCTAAGTGAAAACGGTATTGTAGCTCAGTATTCAACACCTGGTGAACCGCAATAGAATGTGGTTGCCTAAAGGCGTAAGAACACTGATGGACATGGTAATGAGTATGCTTAGTTACTCTAACTTACCATTGGGTTTATGGATGGAGGTTTTAAAAACCGCTTTGCAAATACTCAACAAAGTTCCTAGCAAATCAGTGGCTAAAACTTCATACGAGTTGTGAACTGGCAGAAAGCTCACGCTCAACTACTTCCACATATGGGGTTGTCTAGCAAAAGCTAGAATATTTAATCCTGGGCAGGAAAAGCTAGATGAGAGAACCACTAGCTGCCATTTTATTGGCTATCCTGAGAGATCGAAGGGTTATAGATTCTACTGGCCAGGCAGACAAACCAAGTTTATAGAAACCAGACATGCCATTTTCCTAGAAGATGACATGATCAAGGGGAGTAAGGTACTCAGAGAGGTTGACCTTCAGGAAAAGAGGACGTATGTCCCGATTCCGATGGTTGAAGAACCATACTTCTCGATACCCGCTGTGGTTCCACCAACGGTTGTAACGACTCGAGGTGAAACCCCTGCTGCAAATATTGTATCACCAAGTGCAACTACTACAGAGCAAGTCACTTCAACTTCTGCACAATCTGGCTCTTCTAAGTCAGTTGCACAGGAGAGTTCACGTGACAGTAGTAGTGTCGCGCCAAGTGATGCACCAATGCAGGAGCCCCTGAACGAACCAGAACTAGAAACAAGTTTATGAAGGTCTCAAAGGTCTAGACGATCTGCGATTCCTGATGATTATGGAGTTTACACAAGTGCAGACATAGAAAGCGGTGAGATTTATATGTGTGAGGACATCGATGCAGAAGGTGATCCCACTACATATGAAACAACTATGAGAATCGCAAATTAGTGGGTCTAGAAGACCAAGCGTGACTCCAAAGGGAATATAGAAAGAGACAAGGACATGTGGCCAAGGCGTTCATACAGTGAGAAGGCATTGACTACCATGAAACCTTCTCACTTGTCCTAACAAAAGATTAATTTCGGATCATTATGGCACTAGTGGCTCATTTGATCTAGAGTTCCATGAGATGGATGTAATGACAACATCACTAAATGGAGAGTTAACAGAAAACGTGTTCATGGCACAACCAAAGGGTTTTGTCATGAGCAGTAAAAGAAAAAACAAGGGATGTCACTTAGGGAGGTCCATTTATGGATTAAAACATTCATCCAGACAGATGTACATCAAGTCTGATCAGACTATCAGAAAGTTTTGGTTTCGAGGAAAACGAGGAAGACAATTGCATTTATGCGAAGTCTAAGGAAAGTATATCTTCCTTGTTTTGTATGTCGATGACATATTTTTTAGCTAGTAGTGATAAATATCTACTGGCGGAAACAGAAAGTTTTCTTTCCTCGACCTTCGATATAAAAGACATAGGAGAAGCCTCTTATGTTCTAGAATAGAATTTCACAGAAATAGACATTATGGAGTATTAGAACTCTTACAGAAGTCATACATAGAAAAGTACTAAAGAAGTACAGTATGCATCAGTGTAAGGCCACGCCTGCGCCAATAGTCAAGGGTGATAAGTTTGGGAATCATCAGTGTCCCCAGATTCAGTTTCAGAAAAGATCAGATAAAGTCAGTACCATATGCTTCTACTATCAGAAGCATTTTGTATGCTCAAATATATATTCGCCCTGACTTAGAATTTACTACCGGGATGCTTGGAAGATATCAGATCAACCCATGCAAAGAACACTGTTAAGCAGTTAAGAAGGCTCTAATGTACCTCCAAGGTACGAAAATGGCCTCATGCTAACAAACAGAAGACCTAGTTCCCTACTTCAAGGTATAAATTTACTATATCCGGGGGAGTTATTTCTTATAAAAGTTGCAAACAGACAGCGAGAGCATCGTCGACAATGCACGCTGAGTTTGTAACCATGCATGAGGCAAATGGGCAGGCAATAAAGATAAAGAAATTTGTACCCGGATTAAGAGTGGTTGATAGCATAGAGCGACCACTGAGAATTTACTGCGATAATGAGCCAGCGGTACCGTACTCCTATAACAGCAAGTCATGTGGCGCTGCCAAGTTCATTGACTTTAGTATTATGTTGTTAAGGAGTAGATTCAGGATCAAATCATAAAAGATGAGCATAACAGAAGATAGCAGATGCTAGCGGATCCGCTCACAAAAGGTCTTCCACCCAGCGTGTTTAGTAAGCACGCAGCCGGCATGGGTTTAAGGGAGTACCTATGATCTTGAATCAAAGGGGCTACAGATTGCAACCAAATGAAGTCTTTTTCCGTTCTGATGCAGGCGAGCATGTTGTAGTCAATGAGTGTGATGATACTTAATTGGTCATTGTCACACATTGGTCTCTATGTGTAAACTTGTCAAGGGATGGAATCTAGAAAAGTTGAGAATAAGGAATGTAGAGAACAAAGGGGAGATTGTTGGGTGTGTCCTCTACAACTGGTCATCAGTGATCGGATTGGGCTAAACCCAACTATCTATCTCTTTAAATGGGCCCTTGATTGGGAGGGCCCACGCTAACCTCGGTTGGAGCCCCCAGGCACACGACGCTATAAATATAGGACTAAGGGGTCACAGGAAAAACTAACACTAGTTCCTCGCCCCAAAACCCTAGTCCTAAGAGGCCCCCATCGCCTAGGCGTCGGAGTGTTTGGAAACGGCGGCTCGGATCCCGATGCCTGCTGCTTCTCTGCAGGACAACGGTATGAAGATAGCAACAGCAACAACAAGGTGTGTTTCCCCATTTCTCTTAGTAGATTAGTAGATCAGATCTACATGTCATCAAGGTTTTACTTTCAGTTACAGATTGGTATTCTAGGGACTTAGGAATCGATCCTAGACAGTATAGATTCTAACAAAAATGTCATCGGTGAGATTTGGTTGGTGGAAAGTCACTACATTTCCTTCTATCTCCTAACTTCCTCTTTTGTAGACAAGGACTTTCTGGTTCAGTGGAATTCTACCGATGTAGGGTCTGGAATAAGCCTAGCCTTATCCTCTCGGTTAGCAGTACTTCGTTTGTCATGTATGGGTCATAGTGCAATACATATCCTTTTGTTAATCAATAATGGTTAGGGATGCCTTGTTGTCCATGTAGGTTCCAAACTGCAGTCTCTCCCGAATGCTTCCGCTAATGCAGGCAAAACCTTGATGATTTGGTAATAAAACACAATACAATTCTAAAACCTTCTTGGTTTGGTGTTTGTCATGTATGGGTCGTAGTGCATAGTGCAATACAGATCCCTATGTTAATCAATAATGGTTCAGGTATGCCTTGTTGTCCATGTAGATTCCAAATTGTAGTCTCTCCTGAATGCTTCCGCTAATGTAGGCACAGGAAACCTTGATGTTTTGTGTAATAACACACAATTTCAAAACATGCTTGGTTTGGTGCAGGATAACCCTCGGATTTTGCAAGTATGTTTCCATGCTCTGTTATTCATCCTCTTTCATTCTACAATGATCTCCATTTTGTGATCCATTCACACATAATTATTTTATGTGCATTGCGTAGACATTGTAGAACTGGGTAAACAAAATCCCCAGGTTATGTGGCTAATCCAAGAAAACCAAGCAGAATTCATGCGGGTGATCAATGAACCATTGGAGGGAGACGAAGAGAATGAAATCTTTGTGCTTCCTTGTGCCGCCTGTGTATTTTTGTTTGTACTATCGACATCATCTGATGTTTTTGTACTCCCTAAACTAGGATGTTGGACCAGATAGCAGATGCAGCTAAGACCATCAGTCACTCTAGAGGAGAACAAAGTTAGTCAATGGATCTTGACTAATTCATACAAACTTGATTTTACCTACATCCTCGCCACCTTGGTTTTTATATTCAATTCGTCCCATCACATCTTTCATGCGCAGCTTGAAGGGATGGGCTTTGACCGGGCACAGGACTTAGAAGTGTTCTTCGCCTGCGACAAGAATGAGCAGTTGACCGCTAACTACCTCTTGGATCACATCTGCATGCTCAAAGATAGGGGATGGACTAGGCGAAGTCTCATCAAAGGTCACCTCCATGATTTGGTTAGTCTCAAGGTTCAGGACATGATAAGCACGAGAGTGTAATGCGTAAATAAGAAAAACACCATTAGAAGACTGTGACTCAAACTTGTCCAACTTTCCCTGTTTTAGCACAAAACATCTACAACCAAACACCATAAAGTGGCTAACCTTGGGTAGTCGTCCAAATCGCAACTCATAAGGTTGTCTCCAGCAACGTCCTCTATATTCATCCTCTACATCCGTCCTTTACAGTCTCTTCTAAAAGATTCCATCCTCTATATCTCCTTTCTCTCCAACAACGTCCTCTAAATCACGTCCTCTATACTCAAATATCTATATTAGAGACATTTTTTATTTTTATTTTTTATACATACGTATTTGTCATACTCTCAAATGTATTGTACATATTTTAGTTTTGCTAAACCGGTTATTTAAAGTATTCAAATGGATAGAGGACCGTTTAGAGAAACTCTATACATAGAGAATCCAGCAGCGTCCTCTAAATTTAGAGGACCGTTTAGAGGACGCTGCTGGAGGACGTAGAGGACCATTTGATCCTCTATATTTAGGGTACAGAACCCTTTAGGGTTCCTTGCTGGAGCTAGCCTAAGAAGTCATGTTCAGAAAAGCTCGAAAAAGATGTGATTGGATGCATGGCATGCAATGTTGATCGCTTCGGTCCAAAAACGCTAGGAGTCCTATGCTTATCGAACATCATCCTGGCCATCTCAACAAGGGTCTGATTCTTGTGTTCAACAATGCCATTCTGTCGAGGCACATATAGAGAGGAAAATTAATGATCAAGTCCCAAAGAAGCGCAAAAGGTTTCAAAATGAATATTTTTGAATTTTGTGTCATTTTCACTGTGAATCATTTTCATGGCATTCTTAGGGAACTCATTTTGTAACCAAAGAATCAAATCTCAAGCATGAGTAAAAGCCTCATCCTTCGCCGCCATAAATAACACCCAACAATAGCGAAAAAAGTCACCGACAATCACAATAACATACCACTTCCCCCAAAAGAGCAAACCTGAGTTGGACCAACGATGTCCAAGTGAAGCAATTCGCTAGGTTGCGAGGTCATCACCTTGGTGACTGGGGAATGAGAAGCAACAATCATTTTGCCATGAGGACAAGGGCAACAGACAAGATCTTTCTCAAATTTTAATTTGGGCAATCCTTGGATGAAGTCAAGTGGGCTCAAACGACACAAAAGATCGAAGCTCAAATGACCTAACCTCTTATGCCACTTCTAAATTGGAGAGGAAGACCCTACCAAGAGACATCGAGAGGGGCCAGAAGAATGTGAAATATCAGCTCAAAAACTCGTCCAAATGGAGAAATCGGACACACAAGATCTCCCTTTGTATCCAAAACATGAGAAAGACCCCTCTTAAAACGCACTTCATAATCGTCCTCAAGGAGTTGTGAAATAGAAAGCAGATTGAAATACAGGTTCAAAACCAAAGCATCATCCTTGAGCACAAAGCTCTCGTTCACCCGAATGGTGCCACAAGAGACAACATTACCTCTCGAATTGTCCCTGAATGTGATGTATTCCTTACCAATCACGGGGTCGAGGCTAGAGAACCATTTGGAGCTTTCGGTCATGTGGCATGAATAGCTGGAATCCATGAGCCATGTGTTTTGCAGGCCTCGGTCCTACATCAATAATAAGACATGGGATGAGCAATTGGCACAACACTGGGGTTAGTAAACTGTGAAGGATGCAAGTGTTGCAGTATTTGCCCCTAAAAAGTGTTAGGGAAAACATCAAACATCCTCGGTCCCATGGGAGTAGCGATCACCATGAGAAGAAAATTGTGGTCCTCTAGGGAAGATAGAACCAAAGCCACTAGCATGGGGTCCTTGGCCATATGGCTCATGACTAGTACCCTGTTGGGCATGACCACCTATGGTCTCACTGCTTGAGGCCTAGCAGCTTGAGGCAAAGTTCCTCTAGGCCTAGCAGGATGTCTCTGAATAAGAAGCTCATGAACACCATGAGAAGGCTAGTTCATGTTCCTCCTGCTCGACCCAGAACCCCATCACTCATCTCTCTTCCTCCTAAAGCAAAATGCAGCCAAATGTACATCCCTCTCACAATATTCACAATGAAACCTCACCTATCTCTTGGGTGGAATCTGTTTGTGGAAGTGGGTCTTTTTGGGTGGCTGAGGAGCTCTTGGAGGGGGAACAATAGAGATGTCGAGAAGGGAGTCAAGTGTGTTATGAAGGTGGTTAGGTTTTGGACACCACCCTTGTTTCTGAGGAGGGGCTCTCACAGGCTCCTCAATCACTCCATTTTTCACAGCATGGGTGGCAGTTTTAGGTGGAATGAGCTTGACAAGTTTGGGGTGGTTGAAGGTTTTTTGAGGGTTTCAGGCCACTGCACTCACCAACCTTACCAAATCAAGTGGCAATCACACCCTTAGAAGCAAAGCATAAACCTGGTCCACCAGTTCCCTCTTGAACTGGCTGACCATCATGCCCAACTAGGACTCACTGTACGACACCTAGCTCAAGACTGATCGAAAGTATGTGTTTTCTTCCTTGACCAAGTCTTGTCTTGTCTACAGGACTCAAGAGTAGATTACAAACCCTCACAAAGAGCACACTGCATAGGTGCAGATGCGCTAACTAAGCTAGCCTTCTTAAGTGAGGCTATCCTAGCGTTCTTCTATGCTAGTTCAATCTGCAAGCCAAGATAAGCAGCACATCCACCCAACAAGCTATACCTAGATCTCAACTCATCGCATTCATCCAGTAGGGTGACATAATTGGTCTGCAATGTGGTGATGTTCAACATGTGTAGAGCACACTGATCACATTATGTCTCATCGGACACCATGATTGAAGCTCTAGCAGACTAAAGCTCTCTAAGCATGCTCTCATACTTGGATTTAAAATATTTCCTATCATGAGCAACAAGCCAAAGTAACTTATCCTGACTAGCCAAAGCAACTGTCAACTCCTCTACTTCAGCGGCGAGATCATCAGTAGAATGAGATACCTCAGAGGCAGAGTTGCCACTGATGTCCTTGATGTCGTTGCCCACTGCATCATCACCAAGGGCCATGGTGCAATGGCCTCCCATGGGGTCGGCGATGAAGCATAGTCTGTTGGGCTTGTTCTCAACGCGCCTCTCGAGCTCCTTGTCGCTTGAAGAAGAAGCTAACTCGTCAGAGTCGTGGTTGAGGTCGCTCAAGGAGGTGAGGAAGGCACACTCCTTGATCTTAGCCTTCTGGAGGTACTTCTTGAGCACCTCCTTATCAAACCTCCCCTAGACTTGTGCTTGCCAGAGGTGCGCTCCTGCTTGCCCTTGCACCGACCAGAGTGGTGGTCGCACGAGCCAACCTCTTGCTTGCCCTTCTTAGGCATCTAACGATGAAGTGGTTGGGGTCGCCATAGTTGTAGCATCCATCCTTGGACCCGCCATGCCACTGGTTCAAATTGGTTGTTGTGGAGTGTGAACCGACTGGCCATAAGCACCAGCTCCTCATCCCCAAGGCTCTCCACCTGCTCCTCTATGATAGACAACAAAGAAGATAGAACAAACAAAGCAGGTGAGGGGTTAGAAGCAGATCCACCTGCAGAGACCAGGGCCATGGTGGGTGCACCAGGGGTGTCCATCTTGGCCTAGGTCTGTGTAACACCTTAAATCCATCAATTAAAATAATACATTATTAGTCATTAAAACTTAGAAGAAAGTAAAGTAAAATTTGAATCAAGTGCTTGATTTCATTTATTTTCGAGAGAATGATTTTTGTTTGCTAATAATCGATTTATGCTTTTATTAATACAATCTCTTTTATTCAAAACCCAATTTATTAATATATGGACTTTGGTCTAAAATAAAATATTTTCATTATAAACACTATTGGTAAATTTATTATGAATTTTTGGAAATATTTAAAAATATATTTATTTATATTTTAATGGATAACCTAGAAAAAGAAAGAAAACAATAAAATTCAATACCATAACTCGGTCGACCGAATTCGGCCCACCAGCGGCCCAACTGGCCTCCCCCTCACTTAGAGCATCTCCAAAAGAATGTGTAAACTAACCCCAAAACAAATATTAGTAAAAATAGTGTTTTTTCTTACTCCAACAGCTCCCTCATTTTTCTTCCAAAAAATTCGCGTCCCGCATTTACAGCCTCCTCTCCCTCATATTTGATGGGTTACATTCCTCCCCAATTCATTTCTCAACGTATCGGATCATTCATAGACTTTCGACGACTGTACAGATTATGCCACATGTCATATTTAGAGTAACTGTTGGAGTACCCATCATGATTCACTCTTAAAACTTTTTAGCCTACTCTTAATAATCAGTTTTTGGGATAAAATTTTTAACATCCTTTAGGAGTTGCTCTTACAGGCGGAGCCCACCCGGCCCTTCCTCTTCCCCAGCCATAGGCGCTCGACCGTGCCGAGCCGCCCCGCGTCCGCGCCCAACCCCACACCAGAAACAGTTGTGGCCACTCGTCTCCGCGCCGAAAACGGTTGCGCCCCCGTCCCTTCTTCTCCCCCCACTCCCTCTCCACCATGGCCACGCCATTAATGGTGGTAATGGCATCACCGGCTCTCCCTCTCCCTCCCGTCTCTCCCTTCCCTCCTCTATAAAACCAACACCAACCCCTTGGAGTGGTTCCCGACCTCCTCGAACATCCTCATGCCGCTCCCACCCACTGCTCGCGCCGACCGCCGCTGGCTGAAGCTCATCGCCGCTGCTGGACCTCCACCTGTCGTCCACTGCCGCCGCGCCGGAGCCCTGCGCCCTCGTCGACGAGTGCCCGAGCTCGCCGAGGCCGTGCCCCTGCTCGCCGTGGCCGCCCCCTACTCCCTAGCCGACTCCCCGCTCTTCAATTTCGTCCCTACGTAAGAACCAGTGTGCAAGGTTGAAGACGACACAAATTTTGTTCTATTTTCAAAACTATGTTTGATTTAGTTCAAGATTACTATAGAGATTTGTATATACTGTGAAATTGAGATCTTGTGGATGTTGAACGATTAGTATCGAATGTATGTGATGAACTAGTGTTCTATTATTTTTCACATTATGTATGTTAATTTGTTCATGTCCATTAAAATTATTTTGGAATTAGTTGTTTAAGACAGAATAAAAGGATATGATAAACCACATATTGGTAACAAAAACACTAGATGGGTAATTTTACTGTTAACTTTGCTTGTAATGAACTTTAGAGTTTTAGTCAAGATGTATGTGCTCATAGGTTCATATGCCTAATTTATATTTACTAACAAATAACAGAGTTTATACAAACATTGAGATAATATAAGTAGTACTCATGTCCACCATAATCTAAATAGTATAGTTAAAATTAATATTTTAATTTAGTTCTCTTAATATTAAAGTTATTTGGCCTCTAGTTAACATTGTGTTAACTAGTGTCATTTCCTTTCAGAAAGAAAAGATAAAACTAAAATGAGACACATGTTTAGGGTAGAAATAATTAATTAATAATTAATCCATTTTTGTAGAGTTGGTTCGTTATATATGAATTTATAAATACATTCTCATAGTCAATTTTTTGTCATAAAGATTTCACTAATGAATTATTGAAACAAAATTAGTATTTTATATCATAACAAACGAGATCGACGTCGATATGAGTAGATTCATATTATAGTTACAAATCAATATTTATTTTAGACATTTTCCTTTTATAGGTATGATTTGTTTGATGTATGTTTATTTGTATAATGGTGTATGTTTATTTATGTAATGGTGTATGTTTATTTATTGGTGTATGTCTTCTTGTTGTATGTATGATGTACGAATCTATATTAGAAGCTGATTTCGTGGTAGACGACCAAATACGTTTGAAGACGACCTGCAAGACACTTTTGATCAAGGCAAGTGGATTCTCTCTCTGTATTTCTGATTGTACCCAAATAATGCATATAATAATATTTACTTTTGGTTATTTGCAAAAATTGGATGGGTTTTGCCTAAAATAGGATCACCTAGAAATACCAACCTTATTCCTTGATTAACCTAGGATAAATATTATGCTTAGTAATTATGCTACTGCTCAACTTTATCATTATGATGTCACTCTTTTAAAGATATTACTGTTCTGTAGATGAAATTTATACTATTGGTGTTAATCCGATGATTAAACAAGATCATGTTGTATTAGACGAAACATGGAGTGACCGTCCAGGAAAACAATGCAACCACGAGTGCTATCATGGCTCTGACTTTGGTAAATAGCTTTATAGAGTTAGTGCTTAGAAACCTTACCTGAAAGATGGGCAAGAGGGGGCGACAGTGGTTTGGTGGCAGCTCACGTTAACATGGGGTAGTCTTGGCTAAGGTACCTCACCCAGAGGGCCACTAATACTGACGTGGAAACTTTAGCGGGTGGCTTTGTACTAAGGGTATTTTGTGAAAGCCTCATAGTGAATCTGTAGCCATTCATCTCGCTAGTGTTTAAGGGTACATACAACCCAGGCTAGAGGGGATACACGGCTTGTGGGTAAAGTTGTACCACCTCTACAGAGTGTAAAATTGATTTGTTAGTCATGCTCACAGTTAAGAGCAGCTTAGACCCTCACATGATAAATGAACTTAAAGATGGAGAATTAAATCGTGATCCGATGAATTTTAAATGGTTTGCTTAAGTGGTTTTGAGATATAATCATTATGCTCATGATTAATTGGGATTTTGGGATACACTTACAATTAGTAAGTTAGGCGTTGTTAATAAAATAATGACCAACTAAATGATTATATTTTAACCTTAGTTTATCTTGTTAACCTTGCATAACTCCTCCCATTTGCTGAGCCCCCACCATAAGTGAGCTCACCCCTTGCTAAATTTTTATCAGAAGATGATGAGGAAGACTTTGATGAAGATGTTGACGAGTATTAAGTCTAGCGACACTCCAGTCATCTTCATGTGGGAGATTGCCCATGATATTTCTGTTGTACATTGAAAATATATTGTTTGAGACTCTTAAGTCATTAGCGTCTTGTGAGAGAAATTCTAGTTGCTTTAGTTGTGTTGGCATAAATCACCAAAAAGGAAAGATTAAAAGGGAAATGGGAAAGATAGTCATTTCTACCTGTTGTGGTGATTTAATGTCCAACACAACATCGTGCACTAACTTGTTTGCTAAGTGTATGAGTATGGTTCACTTGGATGCAATTTGAAGGATTCTAAGTCCAATCAAGCTTAAAAGAGGCTAGAAAGTGCAACTTTGTGAAAAGTGGTAAAACTGTGAGATTTGAACTGTTAGATATGTTGCATAGGCCTATTACAATGCTTCGAGCACTTTGGTTTGGTCGCTAACTCAGTTTTTGAGGAGAAGTGTGTTTTGGGACTTAGTTTGAGCCAAAACTGAAATCCTAGACAAAAGTTGAGAAAGAGGCAAGTTTCCTTGACTTAGTTCAATTGATTATACCCTAACTATGTTTGTCTAGTTATTGGAAAGCTCCTAAGAAAAGCCAAGTCAAATGGAAGAAAAAATTGCCAAAAAGCACTTTGGTTGTGCAGTCTGGGACTCACCTGATCGGTCTGTTGGCGCACCAGACCGAGTTCATAGTGAGTCCAGACAAAGGCTTCAAGGCATGGTGGCCCGGACAGGTTCAATGGTGCATTGGACCTCTTTCGTACAAACTCTATAGTCTTGGGAATTTTTATTATATAATTCACTAGATCCTCTACAGTGGAGGATCCGGTGGTACACCGGGCCTCGGCTCCTAAGGTTCCTTGGTGCGCAACGGGTAGTTCAACGGTCGGATGACATGTGGTGGTCTAGAGGTGGACTGGACCAGTCCGATGCTAGCCCGACTTCGAGAGCCTTAGTCAAGATCCTGGTGGACTTGTCCCTTTTCTTGGTCCAATGGTGCACCGGACCGATCCGGTGCGCTAGCTGAGAGCAGAATTTCTGCAGGTTTTTGGAGGCAAGTTCAACGGCCATATTGGCTTTTGGGGCTATAAATAGACCCCCATTTCGACCTCCACAAAGACATCAAGCATACCAAGATCACTCATACGCATTTGAGAGACACAATGAAGAGCAATCCAAGCGCCAGTTCTAGAGAGATAGTGATTCTGCTATTGTGCGTTCGTGTTGAGTGTTTGTGGTGTTGTTTTGCTACACTTGTGTGTGTTCTTATTCTCCCTCTCGTTGTTCTAGAGTTTTAACTCTCATCAAATTGTGTACAACCGCAAAAGACTCCAAATTATGGAGATCCTTGCAAAGGGAAAGATATAAGGAAGAACACTGGCACTCAAGCTGATCATTGGATCGCTTTAGAGGAGTCGAAAGTCGCCTAGAGGGGGTGAATAGGCGAAACCTGAAAATTACAAACTTTCAACACAAATGTTTCCCGAGGTTAGGGTTAGAACAAATATAAATTTAATCAGAGTGCGTAAGAGGAGTTCTTCTTGCTTAGAGTTGCTCAATCAATTGAGGATTACTTTGGGAGCCAACTCAAAATAATCGCAAGCAAGAGAACTACAGGGAGGGAGGGGAGGAAGAATCAAATCGCAAAGAGTGATCAGCACAAAGACACGACAATTTATTTTCGAGGTTCGGTTCCAACGAACCTACTCCCCGTTGAGGAGTCCATGTAGGACATGTCTCTTTCAACCCGTTCCCTCTCTCAAACGTTCACTTAGGCTGGTTGAGTTCTTCTTCTTGATCTCGAGGGTCACATAGACCCTGCCAGGATCACCACACACTAAGGTGAATCTTGCTAGCTTTACAAGTCAATGAGAATTTTAGAAGTAGAGGAAGAAAGCACGATCAAGAAAACCAAGCAACAAGAGCGACAAGAAAACACAATGTCACACTCTCTAATTTCTCTTACAAGGCGCTAATCACTAATGATCACAATCATGATTCTAGTACTTGGAGGATCTTTAGAGCTTTGAATGTATCTTTGAGTGGAGTTCTTGCTCTTGTATTGAATGTGAATGAATGGAATGCTTAGGTACCAATGAAGGGGTTGGTTGGGGTTGTATTTATAGCCACCAACCACCTCCTAGTCGTTGCCCCTGTTTTTCCACGTGTGAACGGTCCGCGCTCCTGGACCGGATGGTCCGCCCCTACACATCAACGGTTGGATTTGCAACGGTCAGTTACAATGGCTATATCAACGTCTATAATCACATTAAATGTGTTGTCAGATATCAAATAAAGTCTAACACAGATAGTCTGGTCGTGCCTCCAGACGGTTCGTGTGTGCGCTATAATTCGTTTTAGCGAACCTGACACCTTAGGGTTGTTCTGTCTTTCAACGGTCAGACGGTCCGCGCATGAGGCTGGATGGCCCGCACATGGCACTGGACAGTGCTTATCTTTCCTTTGGATGATACGTAGTAGAAATGTGCATTTGACATAGTTTTTGTCCAAAGTCATCGAGGTGTCGCGAACGGTCCGTTGGAAGGGCCCGGTCGATCCGCGCGCATGTGATATTTCTAAAATGATATCCTGTATGGAACAATCTATGTTATTCTGAACAGTTCGCTTTAGAGGCTCAATACTTGTTGAAGTATTTTTTGAGTTCCTGAAATCATAACTTAGTAAACTGGTTAGCTCAATTGGTTGTGACAGTCGTCTATTACCAAAATAAGTGTGTAAATGATTTTTTAGGCTTATTTCCCTTTCAATCCCCCCATTTTTGGTGATTGATGCCAACACAACCAAAGCAAATATAAAGAATCAATAAAAGCAACTAGTTTGTACTTTGGTAAAGAATTGATAATATATTCGAGTGAAAGCATATCTAAGTGATCATGAGTGTTTTTGACATGGTTAAAATTTTGGACCATATTTGCGCCACTTGGCTTAATTTTACAAATCTTTTGATAAAAACTTTTCAAATTCATGGCCTAAGGTGTAAGAATAGAATTTTCAAAAGCATTTCTAAGTTTGAAAGATCCTTCCCCTTTTTCAAATGCTTTTCGTTGGCCAGTTAAAATGTCCCCCTGAATAAGTTCTCCCCTTTGGTATAAATAGTTTTCTCCTCTTAGCTTTCAAAAGGATTTTTGCAAACACAATAGTACCGATTTGGAAGATCAAAGAGTTTTTAAAAAGAGGGTGGCATTGTGGTCCTTTTGCTTTGGCCTATTAATTTCTCCCCCTTTGGCATTAAGCACCAAAAACGAAGAAATCTAGAGGCCTCTAACAAGAAAGATATGAATTTAAGTATATGAGTTGGGCTAAGAGGGTTTGATACCAACGAATACGCAGTGGAAGATGTGCTTTTGCCTTCAAATCCATTTTGTTTCATACTAAGACTAATTATGTAAATATACTTATAAACACATTAGTCTTCGCTTTGGCACGGGAAGAATAAGAAATACGCATTTGTATCAAATGAAAGAGTCATGACAAGATCAAAGGTAAATAAATGAGAAATGTGTGCAATATTTCAATCAAGATTATGAGAATCTAAGACATTTAGCTCACTCCTAAGCTCATAAGATCTCTTCTCGTGTAAGGGCTTGGTGAAGATATCGGCTAGATGTTTGTGGGTGCTAAGATGACCAATTATGATATATCCCCTTTGTGAGTGGTCTCTTAGGAAGTGGTACCAGATGTCTATGTGCTTAGTGTGGTTGTGTTCAACAGGATTCTCCTCCATGCGGATTGCACTCTCATTGTCACATAGGAGAGGGACTTTGCTCAATTTGTAGCCATAGTCCCTAAGGATCTATCTAATACAGAGTAATTATGCACAACAATGCCCTATAGCGATGTACTCGTCCTGAATGGTGGATAGAGCTACTAAGTTTTGTTTTTTTGAAGCCCATGACACTAGGGATCTCCCCAAAAACTAACAAGTCACTGATGTACTATTTCTATCTACCTTACATCCGGCATAATCAGCATCTAAATACCCAACGATATCAAAGGTAAAACCCCAGGGATACCATAGCCCAAAGCTAGGAGTATGAACTAAATATCTCAAGATCCTTTTCACGACCCTTAGGTGACATTCCTCAGGGTCGGCTTGGAATCTTGAACACATGCATACAGAAAGCATAATATCTGGTCTAGAAGCACATAAGTAAAGTAATGAGCCTATCATAGACCGGTATACCTTTGATCCACTGCATTACCTCCCATGTCGAGGTCGAGATGCCCATTCGTCCCTGTAGGAGTCTTGATGGGCTTGGCATCCTTCATCCCAAACTTCTTAAGTATGTCTTTAGTGTACTTTTTTGGCCGATGAAAGTACCTCTTGGAGTTGTTTGATTTGAAACCCAAGGAAATACTTCAACTCCTACATCATGGACATCTCAAATTTATGTATCGTAATCCTACTAAACTCTTCACAATATGACTTGTTATTAGAACCAAAGATAATATCAACATAGATTTGGCATATAAACAATTCTTCGTCAATTGTTTTAGTAAAGAGTGTAGGATCATCTTTTCTAACATTGAAACCATTAGAAATGAGAAAGTCTCTTAGGCATTCATACCATGCTATTGGGGCTTGCTTAAGCCCATAAAGCGCCTTTGGGAGCTTATAAACATGTCAAGGATACGCACAGTCTTCAAACACGGGAGGTTGCTCAACATATACCTCTTCCTTGATAGGGTCGTTGAGGAAGGCACTTTTACATCCATTTGATACAACTTAAAGCCATGGTAAGTAGCATAGGAAAGTAATATGCGAATTGACTCAAGCCTAGCTACGGGTGCATAGGTTTCATCAAAATCAAACCTTCGACTTGTGAATATCCCTTGGAACAAGTTGGGCTTTGTTCCTAGTCACCACACCATGCTCATCCTATTTGTTGCGGAAACTCACTTTGTACCTACAACATTTTGGTTAGGACGTGGAACTAAATGTCAAACCTCATTCCTCGTGAAGTTGTTGAGCTCATCTTGCATTGCCATTACCCATTCAGGATCTCTAAGTGTGTATTCAATCCTATAAGGCTCAATAGAAGACACAAAAGAGAAATGTTCGCAAAAAACGAGCAACTCGAGAGCAAGTGGTTGCCCCCTTTTGAATGTCACTGAGAATGGAGTCGACGGGGTGGTCTCGCTAAATTGTTTGATGGACTCTTGGGTGTGCTGATCTTGAAGCCTGAATGTCATGCTCATCCTCCTTTTCTTCTACTTCATCTTCCATTGACCAATGTCATTATCTTGAGGTTGCTTTTTGTCTTGAACTTGATATTCAATTTCTTGAGCTTGCTCCTCAACATGTGTTGGTGATGCTTGGATGGAGGATGAAGGTTGATCTTGTGTTTGTGTAGACTCCTCGGGCATTTGTGGGCATACATCTCCAATTGACATATTCCTTAGCATGCCGCACGGGGCCTCCTCATCATCTAACTCATCAAGATCAACTTGCTCTACTTGAGAGCCATTAGTTTCATCAAACACAATGTCGTAAGAAACTTCAACTAATCCAGTGGACTTGTTGAAGACTCTAAATGCCCTTGTGTTTGAGTCATAACTAAGTAAAAAACCTTCAACTGATTTAGGAGCAAATTTGGAGTTTCTACCTCTCTTTACCAAAATAAAGCATTTGCACCCAAATACTCGAAAGTAAGAAACATTTGGCTTTTTCTGGTGAGGAGTTCATAGGATGATTTCTTGAGGATTTGGTGAAGGTAGAGCCGGTTGATAGTGTAGCAGGCGGTGTTAATTGCCTCCTCCCAAAACCGATCTTATGTCTTGTATTCTTCAAGCATGGTCCTCGCCATATCCATAAGAGTTATGTTCTTTCTCTCCACAACATCATTTCGCTGAGGTGTGTAGGGAGTAGAGAACTCATGCTTGATGCCCTCCTTCTTAAGAAATCCTTCAATTTAGGAGTTCTTGGACTCTATCCCATTATCACTTCTAATCTTCTTGATTCCCAATCCAAACTAGTTTTGAGTCCGTCTCAAGAATTTCTTCAAAGTCTCTTGGGTTTGTGATTTTTCCTGCAAAAATAACATTGAAGTGAATCGAGAATAGTCATCCACAATTACAAGAAAATACTTACTCTCGTCGATGCTTATATAAGCAATCAGGCCGAACAGATCCATGTGGAGTAACTCATGCGGCCTCTCGGTCGTCATGATGTTCTTGTGTGGATGATGAACTCATAGTTCCTTTCCTATTTGGCATGCACTACAAATCCTGTCTTTCTCAAATTGAACATTTGTTAGTCCTAAAATGTATTCCCCTTTTAGAAGCTTGTGAAGATTCTTCAGTCCAACATGGGGAAGTCAGTGATGCTAGAGCCAACCTATGCTAGTCTTATCAATTAGGCAAGTGTCTAGTTCAGTATTGTCATCATGGAAATCAACTAAGGTGGCGTTTGGTTGAGCGTTTGTAACGGTAACGTTAATGTAATTAAATAAGAGTGATATCTATTACCATGGAAATGAATAGCGCTAATTGTTTGGATAAAGCTGGTAACATTTTCCATTCCCTTTATGCTGTTTGGATGGTCCTGGAGGTAATGAAGCCTAACATCCACACATAAGCCTAGCAGCAGCACAGAAATACTGATTTTACTTCAAAATTATGAACTATCGTAGCAAACTAAATGGCGCACAGAAATACTGATTTTATTTTCAGCTTTACGCTAGCACAAATAACATGTTCTAAACAACAACTTTATACTGGTTATTTTCACAAATAGTTGATAGCACAGACAACCAATAAAGCTAGCAGCTTTATATGTCTTGCTGAACAGCAAATAAAGCTAGCAAATATAATAGGTTTCAAACAACGGGTTACTTTCACACACAGTTAACAACACAGACGGTCAATAAAGCTAGTCTTAGGAATTCATAATTTTCATGATCTAGAAATGTCTTAGGATTTCAAACGTCTTCAAAATTCAACTTCCAGAAGTTTATATGCCGATCACTCTTCACCAAATGCTCCTGACATTCTTCATTGATAATTTGACAAGTCACTTCCTTTGAGCTTCATCTGAAGAAAGGATATAGGTCTATAAACATGAGTACATACAAGATCAACTAGTATAAGAGATTAATTCTGAAATTCAACTAGTTATTACCTGCAATCATGTTCAGGATGAATTCTCTCCTAAGAGTCTCAGGAAGCGCGAAAAGCATCGTCATCTGATTAGGGACCTTCACAAAAACAGCAGCGGCTTTGAGCAGTTCACTACCCCCAAAACCAAGTCTAGTCAACTCAACAACAGACTTCTCTTGTAACTCTTGCATTTGATCCTTTTTTGCTTCCATCTCCATCACTTCTGCCATCCTTCCAAAGTGTTGTGAGGCTTTGTTAAGATCACCACGAATTCCACTTGCTAGATCCAAGAATGGGTCACTTGACATATTATCTTTGTGTTTCTTCCTTCTTTTGCTGCTCGATGAAGTTGAATGATCTGAGTTCCTATTATCCATAGACCATTGTGGTGTATCCATAGAAACCATATCCTCTTCCACTACTGGACAATCTTCTCCCATGGCTATTTCTTTCTCCATGTTAGTTACAGCCTCACCAAGCCCCTCGGCCCCTTCTCCAGTAGCTATGTCCTTGCCATATATAGCAGCCAAGGTATCAAAATGTGGAAATGCAATGCCATAAAGTCCCCTTGCATCAGGATTATCCTACAAAGAAACAAACTTTTCATCAATAATACAGTAGACTAAATTGTGTATGAACCTATGTAGTATATTCAGAAACCAAGGTAGGAGATGTTGTTACCTTACAATGGGCTTCATATTGTTGTTTCTCACATTGCACCATTTTTCTGTTGTCATCCCAATTAAAACCACTCTTAGCAAGCATGACCTCAATAGCACCATACTTGGTCCTAAAATGCCTCACTCTAGACTCAATGTGTGGAATAGCACTAAGACCACACCCTGGTAGCCTTGCTTTGAGTTCATTTTCTAGAACAGAACAATACCCATTCTTAAAACCTCCCTCGCTTTTCCACTTTGGATCTAAAGATATCTCATATAATGCTTTAATTAACTCCTCATCCTCATAATAAGTCCAGATCCTTTTGTTTTTCCCTCTTCCCCGAGCAACACTTGAGCTCTCTGATTGGTTCATGTCCTACAAGAAGTATTTATGAAAGTATAAGCAACATGCCAAAAATAATGAATAACATCAAAGACAAAAGGTACAAACCTTAGTTATTAGACCTAGCTCTATATCTATTATACATCCCCTGAGCAAGATTATTGCGGAAATCAGTCCATTCATTAGATGTTGAGACACCTGTGATAAATTCTGGTTCACTGATTTCTCCATCCATAACTTCAAATGATGCATCCATAGCTGGCTCCTCATCATTTTCAAATGGGTCTCTAGACATATTTTGCAAAATTAAGTTGTGCAAGAGGGCACATGCCATTATAATTCGACTTTGAGTCTTGACTGGAAAAAACGATGGAGACCTTAAAATTCCCCACCGACCCTTGAGCCTTCCAAATGCCCTCTCAACAATATTCCTAGCTCTAGCATGGCACAAGTTGAAGTACTCCTCAGCACTATGTGGTGGGTTTTGACTAGTGAAACCTCCTAGATGATACCTCTGTCCTCGATATGGTGCTAAGAAACCATTTGCATTTGTGTAACCAGCATCAACAAGATAATAGCAACCTTAACATGGAAAAAAGAAAGTATAAGTTTAACACCAATAACTATGCCTAAATAATTGTTTTTTCAATATGAAGGGACAGAACTCGCCTTGAGGGACACGTAATCCATCTGGCCTCGAGATGGCATCTCGAAGCACACGCCTGTCATGTGCAGAACCCTCCCAACCAGGTAAGACATATATAAACTGCATGTCAGGTGCACAAACACCCAACACATTTGTCACAATTTCTCCTTTTCTTGACCTATATCTCCCCTTCAGCTTAGTTGGGACAGTCACCTTTACATGTGTGCCATCCAATGCACCCAAGCAACTCTATTATAATCCAAATAACAAATAGTATTAATATTGTTCACCTATTAGTATAATCTATTAGATAGATTTCTATTAACAAGTTTGGTACCTTGAAGTGCTTCCATCTAAAGTCTGTGCAACCCTTAGGTATAGGTTCTGGTTTCTTAAGGAGCAATTGGTGAAGCTTCAATACTGCTAGGAGGCATGCATTGAAGTTTCTGCTCACTGTCTCACCACTCCTTAAGAAGAAACCCCCTATTGTTCTATTCTTGACATGATGAGCCAGTGTGTGTAAGAATGCCGCTACTATCTCTTCCAATGGTGTATTTCTTGTACCCCTCAAACCACCAATATCTCTAAGCATATCACACAATATATGAAATGTTCTCCTATCCATGCGAAGGTCATTTATACACTTAACATCGCTCTCACAGATTAGATGGTACATATGTTGACTTCTAAGTTCTTTAATCTTTATCCTCCTTTCTATCTTCCAACACTTCCACTTATGTGATAGTACTAATAAAGCCAAGATATAATAGTACATAAGCATAATGGCAGATGTCACATTTCTAAATGTCAAATTTCTCTTCCGTGCTCGTGTAGATAAAGGAAGACGGGCCACAGTGTTGTTCAAGGATAGTATAGAAAAATCATATTAGAAAAATCAAACTCAGTGCATATATAGTAGGTTCTTTGAGCACAATATATAAACAAGACAAGAAAATATATTGATGATGATGATCTCAATAAACAGATAGTAAATGAAGGGAATGCGTATATAGAATTTAGAGTGGAGTACAAATGGACTCACGTATGTGAAATATGGGAGACTTCATATGCTAAGATGATGATTCTAATGCACATCGTTGATGGCATGCATCACGAAGTGATGTTGTTGGAAAGAGAGAAAAGAAAATACGAGCAGATGGAAGAAAGAATCGTAATGCTAAAGCAAATAGGCAGATCGAGAGGGAGATAGATTTTTTTGGCTGGACACGAGCTGAGCTCTGTTCTCCAACGGGCAGCGGGTCAGTGCACGAGAGCGACATGTGGACACTGGGTGGTAGAGGCCCCAGGCTGTTGTTTGCTAGCTGCAGCACGGCGAGCCGCGTTAGCCGCCCAAACTCTGGCCGGATGGTGCCAGTGATCCGGTTGCTGGTGAGCGACACCCACTCGAGACCGTGCAGTTAAACAACTCGATGGGGATGTCGCCGCCTATGAAGTTTTGTTGAGGATCAGCGTGCGGAGGCCGCGGCATTGCACGAGCTCCGCCGGGATCCAGCCCTCTAGGCCGTTGAACCACATCGCCAGGCACAGGCACGAAAGCCGTCTGCCGGTCGCGAAACGACGAGGCGCTCGCCCGCCACCCCGAGCGACAGGCTACTGCGACTGCTAGGTACCTAGGTTCAAATCCCGTCAGGTCACCACCCATAATGGAGGGAGAGGGAGAGAGGGATAAAGGATAGAGCTACTGCGACTGCGAAGATCCACACCACCCATACTGCTACTGCGAAGATCCCGTCAGGTCACCATCCATACTGCTACTGTGACTGCCAGATCCCCACCACCCGACGAGATCTAGAGAGGGAGGGAGACAGGATCCAGAGAGGGAGAGAGAGAGGGAGAGGGAGAAGACGATACTCACCGGTGAGGGGCGACGGCCGATGCGGGGGAGGCGACGGCCGATGCGGGGGAGGCGACGGCCGACGCGAGGGAGGCGGCGGCGAGAAGGGAGGCAACGCGAGGAAAGCAACGCGAAGGAAAGCGTTGGCGTCGCGAAGGGAGAGGAAAGCGTCACCTACCGAGTGGTATTGATTTACTGGGGAATTGAATAAATGAGGTATTTGATTACAGGGTATCTATTACAGACTACATCTAACCAAACAGTTGTATGGGTATCCCTTTACGGACGTAATTAGATCACGTTACATTTGGTGTAACCAAACGCCTCCTAAATATAAATGTCCATTTAACACTCCCTTAAAGACTAATTAATCATCACTTCTTCTAAAAATGGTAACATCAATATCCGTAAATAAACAGTTGTAGACCATTTTGCATAATTGAGATATAGAAAGAAGATTATAGCCTAAAGATTCTACAAGAAATACATTAGAAATGGAATGGTCAGGTGATATAGCAATTTTACCCAATCTTTTGACCAAACCTTAATTCCTATCCCCGAATGTGATTGCTCTTTAGGGATCATCATTTTTCACATATGAGGAGAACATCTTCTTCTCTCCTGTCATATGGTTTGTGCTCCCACTATCGATTATCCAATTTGTCCCTCCAGATGCATAAACTTACAACACATATTAAGGCCTTGTTCTTAGGTACCCAAACGATCATGAATCCTTTCACATTAGAAACAAGCACCTTGGGTACCAGACATAAGTCTTTGGACTCTTGTGCCTGCCGCCAACATATTTGGCAACTACTTTGCCTTATTTGTTAGTTAGCACAAAAGATGCATTAAAAGCTTTAAAAGATAATCTAGGCTCATGAGATGCATCATCAACCTTTTTCTTAGGCATTTTAACAGTTTTGTTATGAGAAGTAGAATGCCTAGAGCTAGATGTCTTATTCTTGTAAATATAAGCATGATGAGCAATAGAATGAGATTTCTTAACATTTTTAGGTCTAGCCATTTTATGTGCAGGATAGTTCTCAGGATATAAAATGTAGCCTTCTCTATCTTGCACCATATGAGCCTTGCCCTTCACAAATTGAGGAATTTTATTTCCATGGGCATCAAGTTTAGTGTTGTCTTTGCTCCCAGGTTAGAAGCCAACGCCATCCATGATGCCAGGGCATCTCCCACTATACAACATGCTACGAAAAAACTTAAATTTCTCATTTTCAAGTTCATGCTCAGCAATTATAGCATACAACTTAGCTATGTGATCATTTTGGTCTTTAATTAAAGCAAGGTGATTAATAATAGCATCAACATCAATATCTCTACATCTAGTGCAAATGGTAACATGCTCAATGGTAGATGTAGGGACATGGGAAGCATTCAATTCCTCAATTTTAGCAATCAAATTGACATCTCAGATTTAAGACAGGAAATTGAATCATTGCAAGTTTTTTTTAGCTCATTAGTCAAATTCTTGCATTTTTCCTTTTCATGAGCTAAGGCCTTTTCTAACTTAACATATTTGTCATGTTCCTTAATGAGCAAATCTTCTTGGCATTCTAAGACATCATCTTTTTTGATTAATGGAGCTCACTAATTCATTTATTTTTCTTAATTTGGCTAGGGTTAAGGCCTTTGAAAAGCAAGGACAAATCTTCTTCATTATCACTAGAACCACCCTCATCAATGGAAGTAGTATACTTGGGGTGGTTCTAGGTTGTACCTTTCTTTTGCCCTTCTTGGCTATGAGGCACTTTTGGCCGACGTTGGGGAAGAGAAGTCCCTTATTGACGGCGATGTTGGTGACGTCCTCGTTAGAGGAGTCGGTGGAGCTCTCATTGGAGTTCCAGTCCCTCCCAACATGTGCTTCATCACTCTTCTTCTTGTGGTAGTACTTCTTCTCCATCTTATTTCCCTTCTTATCTTTGTCCCTGTCACTATCACTTGCATAGGGACATTTAGCAATATAATGACCAGACTTACCACATCGATAGCAAACCCTCGGAATGGGATTTGTGGTCCTTTACTTTCCGTTGCCTGAGGAATTACCAGAAGCTCTTGATGATTAGAGCCACCTCCTCATTATCAAGCTTGGAGGTGTTGATTTGAGGTCCCTTGCATGGTGTGCTTTCCTCCTTTTCTTCCATTGCCTTGAGAGTAACGGTTGCAGCTTGGGTGTAGAGGTGGTGCCATGGTCCATGTTCCTGATGTGTTTGGAGTCTTTGACCATAAGTTCAAAGCTAACAAACTTACCAATCACCTCATCAGGATACAACTTTTTGTACCTAGGATTTTCACGAATTAATTGTAACTTGTATAGGGTTACGAAAAACAAGTGACCATAGGATGAGGTTGTCGACTTCGTGGTTGTCCCACTTGGTGCTTTTGAGGTTGTGGACTTGGTTCACCATTGCCTTGAGCCGGTTGTACATGGCTTGTGACTCCTCTCCTTTATTGAGGATGAATCTTTCGAGCTCTCCCTCGATCATCTCCCTCTTGGTGATCTTGGTGACCTTATCACCTTCGTGCGCCGTCTTGAGCACGTCCTAAATCTCCTTTGCACTCTTCGAACTGTGCATCTTGTTATAATCCTTACATAAGGAAGCGAGGAGTATAGTGGTCGCTTGAGAGTTGAAATGTTAGATTTGTGCGGCCTCAACTGAATCATAGCCCTCATCTCTTACCTGTGGACCCTGTGCACCAAACTCAACAATATTCCAATTACTTTTGTGGAGTGAGGTTAAGTGATGCCTCATTTGATCACTCCACATAGCATAATACTCACCATCAAATTGAGGTGGTTTGCCTAACAGGACCGAAAGTAATTGCACGTATTTAGGAATGCGAGGGTAACAAAAAGGGATTAATTACGCTTTTTACGCTCTTGGCGCTTGAAGGATGTTGATTCGATGTCTGAGGTCGAAGGCGCGGAGGAGTTAGTCTCATAGTAGACCACTTTCTTCATCTTCTTCTTCTTCTTGCCTTTATTCTTGTGCGACTTGGTGGAGTCAGAGGACTCTTCCTTGTGCTCCTCGTGCTCCATGTGCTTGTGCTTGTCACCGGATAGCTTCATCCCTCCCAATGGCACCTTTTCTTCGGGCTTGGATCCCGATGGTTCGAGTTTTCCTCCCGACGGCACCTTGTTGTTCTTGGTGTGTTCGCCCGATATCACTTCAAGTTGTTAGAATCTAATGAAGTAACAGGCTCCGATACCAATTAAAAGTCCTTTAGAGAGCATGAATAGAAGAAACCTAAAAATACAAAATTTGAACACAAACTTTTCTTGAGGTTAGGATTAGAACGAATATAAATTAAATCGGAATGCGGAAGAGGAGTTTTTCTTGCTTAGAGTTGCTCAATCAATTGCGGATTACTTTGGGAGCCAAATCAAAACGACTGCAAGCAAGAGAACTAGAGAGGGGGAAGGAAGAATCAAATTGCAAAGAGTTATCAACACAAAGACACGATGATTTGTCTCCCGATGTTTGGTTCCAAGGAACCTACTCCCTATTGAGGAGTCCACGTAGGATGGGTCTCTTTCAACCCTTTCCCTCTCACAAACAGACACTTAGACCGGTTGAGTGCTTCTTCTTAATCCTGAGGGTCACTTAGACCCTACAAGGATCACCACACACTTAGGTGTCTCTTGCTAGCTTTACAAATCAATGAGAAATTTAGAAGTAGAGGAAGAAAGCACGATCAAGAAAACCAAGCAACAAGAGTTACAAGAAAACACAATGTCACACTCTTGAATATCTCTCACAATGCGCTAATCACTAATGATCACAATCACGATTCTAGCACTTGGAGGATCTTTGGAGCTTTGAGTGTGTCTTTGAGTGGAGTTCTTGCTCTTGTATTGAATGTGAGTGAATGGAATACTTAGGTACCATTGAAGGGATTGGTTGGGGTTGTATTTATAGCCATCAACCACCTCCTACTCGTTGCCCTTGTTTTTCCATGTGCGGACGGTACGCGCTCCTGGACCGGAAGGTCTGCCCCCTACACATCAACAGCTGGATTTGCATCGGGTCATTTACAATGGCTATATAACCGACTATAATCGCATTAAATGTGTCATTAGATGTCAGATAAAGTCTAACATGGACAGTCCGATCGTGCCTCCGGACGATTCGCGTGTGCGCTATAATTCGTTTTACCGAACCCGACACCTTCGGGTTGTTCAGTCTTTCAACGGTCAAACGGTCCGCGTCTAAGGCCGAACGGTTCACGCCTGGCGTTGGACGGTACTTATCTTTTCTTCGGACGATCAGTAGTAGAAATGTGCATTTGACATAGTTTCTATCTGAAGTGCATCGAGGTGTTGCAGACGGTCTGCTGGAAGGGCCCGGACAGTCTACGCTCATGTGATATTTCTAAAAAGAGCTCCTGTGGAATAATCTATGTTATTCCGAACAATCCGCTTTATAGGCTCGATCCTTCTTGAAGTATTTTTTGAGTTCCTGGAATCATAACTTAGTAAATTGGTTAGCTTAATTGGTTGTGATGGTCGTCAATTACCAAAATAAGCGTGGAAATAGTTTTCTAGGCCTATTTCCCTTGCAGGAGTTAAGTGCAACCCTTGTCCGTTGGGACACCACAACATGGAGTAGGCAAGCATTTGAGGCTTGACCGAACCACATGATAAAATCACATTGTCTCTTGTGCTCGTTTCTTTGCGATTGATTCTTCCTCTCTACTCTCTAGTTCTTCACTTGTGATATTGCTCAAGTTAATTCTGCAATCTTGTGACAACAATCGAGTGCAAAAACTTCTCCTCCTCCATCTCACTCTGACTTGATCTATTTTGCATTAACACTTAATTTGGATCAAGTTTTTGTTTAATTTGTGATTTTCAAGCGTTACCTATTCACCTCCCTCTAGGTGACTATCAGTTGTTATGCAACAATCAAGTAGTTCAGGACTACCCGAACCCAAATTTTTGAGTAACTGAAATTTCAGGTAAAGGTTTTAAACAGATATATTTCGGTTACTGGTTCTCATTACCCAAATTTCTAATTACCTTAATCACCCGACCCGAAAAAATTGGGTAACCCGAACACCCAGCCTAGTGGTACTATGTGGGAGCACTGTGCTGCGCATGGCTTCCTGTCATATTGCACTTGCGTGGTTTCTCATGGTCCATCTGTGGGGTATCAATCCACTAACGAGGGCTTGAGTGATTTTTATGGCCTATTTATGGAATAACAACCCACTGGTAGGGGAGGAGAATAGACCTACGCGCTTCACACGTGATGTAGGACAACCGACAAAATTGGTGTTTTATAATAGGGGACATTGGGTGTTTTTGCAATTGCCCTAAAATATTGATGTCATTGTTGGGGGCTTGTTCTCAAATGCTAAGAATTAAGAACAAGGCAACATAGAAGATGTTAAGGGTTAAAGTCCTTCGTCCTCCAAGACATTATATCCTTTCGGGATATAAGGAATTTCGGACGAAGGTTACGAAGGACGTATCTTCGTAAACATAATAGCAAGGAACGAAGTATTCATACAGATCATAAGGTATGAAATAAACAATTAAATATTATCATAGAATCATCTCCATCTTTATTATCATGGACTAATATAAATGACTTCGAATTGAAAATGTACCTTTGGTCCTGAGGAAAGCAAAAGTACAGGTGTGATGCGAAAGCAAATGGCAGGTTCGCGTGAACAGTACAGAGGTACTGTTCATCTTTTATAGATACAGGTCACAGCCTGTGACAAATTACAATTATGCCCCTTACAAAAGTTTACAACATTGACTCAGACCTCTATGGATAAAAAGGTCATTCTATCTCTATGTCGGTTTGTAACGCCGAAGCTCCATGAAAAGGAACCTTCGGCCAACTCCTGGGGACAACTTCAGCCGAAGCTGCTTCTTCGTGCAAGACCTTCGGCGCAACGAAGCATGACCCCAACAGTAGCCCCTTTCGCGGTGCTAGATCGTTTTTCGTAACGAGCTTGACCCGTGAAAAAAGCCTCTTCAGCTTCGGGAAGCCGAAGGTCCAAAAAACACCTTCCCTGAGCTCGTTGCTGAGAAACGATCCGGTTCTCGAGCGCGTGCCAGGCCCACCTTGCAGAGTTACTGTTTGATCTTTGCGGTCCACTGCACAGCGAGTACAAGTGACTGCCCGCCTGGTGTAAAAATCCTGCCGCTTCGCCTTCTTACCTGCAGCACTATATAAACAGACGAGTAGGTGTGAAGTTACCACAGCATTCATTGCTATTTGCACTGTTCTGCTGCCAAAATTTTTAACTATAGCCGAAGCTTGATTCTCAGAATCGAACGAAGGTCCATCTCGACATTTGCTTCGTCAGAAAGAAAAGCTTCGGAAGACAAGAAAAAAGAAAAAGTATCTAACTTCCCCAAATTCAGAATCAAATGGCCAGAGTACGATCTACTGCCAGAGTTGCACGTGAAGGAGACGAAGCCGAAGGTTCGAATACTGTGCCCATCTCCGAAGCGATGCAGCGTTCCGGACTGGTGACTGCGGAAGAAATGCCTGCTGCTGAAGCAAACCCGACAACTGCCGAAGGAGAAGAAGAAAACATTGAAGGGACTGATCCCGAAGATGACTACCGTATTGCCATGCCCAGCAAGCCCAGTCACCTGGATTTCGGAAAGTCGACTGTTTCAAAGGCTGATCTTTCCAAGATGGTGAAAGCAGGTTATTTCATTGAAAATCAGAAGAAGCTACTTCGCTTCGGGGGAGAAGAAACCACCCCGAAGCCAGAGAAGGACGAGATTGTCATCTTCAAGAGCTTTTTAAAGGCTGGGCTGAGATTCCCTCTTCACGAGATTATTGCGGAGATACTGAAGAGGTTTGGTATCTACCTTCACCAGTTAACTCCTAACGCTATCGTTAGGCTTAGCGTTTATATTTGGGCCCTCCGAAGCCAAGCAGTGGAGCCATTTGCCGACAGTTTCTGTTGAGTTCATGAGTTACATTATCAAACAAAGGCCAGAAAAGATGGGCTACATGATAACTTCGGTTGCTACAATTTTGCCTACCGGAAAACCGCAAAGTTTCCTGTAATCAGCTACCGAAGCAAATGGCCGGCAGGCTGGAAATCAGAATGGTTCTATGTCAAGGTTGATGACGACAAGGAGAAGCTTGTGCAAAGTCCACTCGAGCTGATCTTCGGAGAAACCCGGCCCCGTTGCAACATGACACCAGAGGGTCAAACACAACAGGCAATGGATGAATTCAGTATTATTGCAGAGCATATCGGTACCAGGGATCTGGTTCAAGAATTCTTGGCATTCAGAGTCTTCCCTACTCTGAAAGAATGGGAAGTGCCAAAGTTAAAGGGGGAGAAGAAGGAGGGGGAACTTGTCCGGCTTCCTTATCACTTCAAATTCAAGAAATACTTTAAGAAGCCCTGCCAAGAGTGGCTGGACACAGTTGAGATAATGTGTAATGAAATTCTTGGAAATTATTCGAAAAAAGAAGATCAACTGATGACAGCAGCCTTCGGCACCCGTCCGAAGCGAAGGCTGAACCGAGTGTTTGATGCCCTGGGCTTCGAATACCCTGACTATGAGCAGTTGAGCAAGGGTGCTGAGGGCCAAAAAAGAAAAAGAGTGGCCAAAACTCCGAACAAGGATGAAGAAAGACCATCAAAAGAGAAGAAAATTCCCAAGAAAAGAAAAATATCAACTCCGAAGCGAAAATTATCCGAAGAAGAGGGGACCCCCACACCACCTTCTACCAGCGACGTGGAGGAAATTTTAAAGGTAATGACTGAACCCGTGCCCACGAAGCTAAGCCCATTAGGGCCTCAACTGACGAAGCTTTTTCGAAAGGTGGAAGAGCCGGAACAAACGAAGATAACCAAACCAAAGCGACAAAGAATTATTGCAGTGACCGAAGTTATCGATAAGACGCCGCCGAGGGCGTCAATTCAGAAAACGGCAGCTGCTGAAGACACAACAAACGTCGAAGTTGCACCTTCGGAGGTCGCGGCTACCGAAGCCGCTACAGCCGAAGATGTGAACTTAGAAACTACCATTGAGGACATCGACAAAATTTTGCAAGACATGGCTGCAGAAGAAGCTGCTGAAGAAACCATGGCCACAGTGCCTGGGAAGGGGAAAGAGATAGCCGAAGACACTTCGGACGACGAAGCCTACGCATTTCAAAATTTAGTTGGGCAGAAGCTGACGAAGGCCGAAATAGGAGAGCTCAAGGACTATGCCAAATCTTGCGGATACAAGCCAGGAGCTCTTCTATTTGGAGGCATTGATGACGAAAAATTGGGCTGCATTCGAGACCAAACTGGAGCTAAGGTCATCGGTACTTTATCAAAAAGTATCGGTTTTCCGAAGCTAGAAACAGATATCAGCCGCTACCGACGACAACATATCGTCGGCAGCTTATTTTATTCCAATTTCAAGGTAAACAACTTTTCTCTGACTTCTATTGTTTTTAATAATGGAAATATTCCTGACAAAGGTTGTTTATTTGCAGAGCATGCTTCTGAGCAAAGCTCTGAGGATGCAGCAAGACTTGGAGGACAAAAAACACGAAGCTATAATTGAAAACTTAGAGAGCAAGATAAAAGAACAATCAGCTATCATTGAAAAGAAAGACTTCGAGCTCCAATCAACCGAAGGCTTGCTGGCAGAGACTTAAGCTAAAGTATCAGAATTGAATTCGAAGCTTATCGGCCAATCAAAACAATTTGAACAGGAGAAGCTAGAGCTTAATTCGAAACTTGAAGCCGAAGTCCAAGCCAACTCAGACTTGAAGAAATCATTAACAAGCCTTCAAGACAAATGCTTGAAATTTAGCAATAATTGTATTGGACGATTAAAAAAGATATTTTACTCTGTTGGAGCCAGCAGTGGGAAGTTTAACCCTTCAGCGGAAAATTTACCACAAGCCTTCGATCATATTGAAGCTGAAATCGAAGAACTTGACGAAGTTATAGCCGGGCACGGTGACTTTTGTGCCTGGGTAGCTTCTCGGGGTACCGCTGTAGCGTTCCTGAAGGCCGGCTGCGAGCATGGAAAAATCGTCAACAGGCCCAACTTCACCTTGTCTCCGTCAATCCTGGACGATATTCCTGACCTCGCCCGAAGCATCTCAAATAGATTTATAAAAATGATATGGACAAAAGGCGGGCGGGAGAAGGCTGGGGACGAAGCTCGAAGTCATCTTGATCCAGTAAGAAATCATACTTTGTACTTACCTTCTCCTTCACGCTTGATTTTTACTCGCGATACCTTGATTCATGTAGGATGACGAAGGTGAAGATGATGCTTAAAGTATGTCGCCGAAGCCGTCGCCGAAGCTGAAGCTTAGTGAAGATCAGTAGAAGTATACTATAGAAAAAACTCAGGATACTTTTGTAACAACTTTTGTAAATACAATTAAACTGTTCTCAAGGAACTTTGTACATACCTTGCAATATCTTCTTACCCTTCTGCTGAGGCGCTTTGATGTGGACGAAATCAGTATTTTGAGCCGAAGGCGAAAAAACACCTTCCCTTCTTTTCGTACACAACGAAGCATAGAAGACCACTTCTTCTTTTTGCCGAAGCTTTTCTTTTTTGTACATATTAAACCATAAAAGACCACTTCTTCTTTTTGCCGAAGCAACCACTTAGGAACACAAATGCTATGAATGAATGCTTATGAATGCACATGCTATGATGTAATGTAATGTGCGAATGAATGTCCAAAGCATATGTCCGAAGCCACACTCAGCCATTATCTCCTTAGAAACAACCACACATCAGCTCTGCATTCCCTTAGGAACGACTTTGGAGCTTCTTCGCCTTTTACTTAGGCGGTATCAGCGTTGACTTTTCGCTGTAAGCTCTGCATCCCCTTAGGGACGTCTTTGGAGCTTCTTCGCCTTTTACTTAGGCGGTATCAGCGTTGACTTTTCGCTGTAAGCTCTGCATCCCCTTAGGGACGTCTTTGGAGCTTCTTCTCTTTTTTTTTCCAGTTTCAGCACTCGATGGTGCGTTCTCAGCTTTTACATTTACATTCTTTGGGGGATTTTGCTCTTATAAAACTAAAAAGGAAATTACAGACGATGGCCCCATTAAAAACCTTTCTCCCCCTTTAGAAAGGAAAAGGGTGCCATGAAAAAGAAAAGAAAAAACATAAAAAGTTACATCAAGTTATACATAATATCGCCGAAGCTCATCCGCATTCCAAGATCTTGGAATTTCGTTGCCATCCATGTCCTTCAATCTGTAGGAACCAGGCCTTGACGAAGATGCTACTAAGAATGGCCCTTCCCATTTCAATTGTAACTTGCCCACTGTATCTGGGTTGGCCACTCTCCGAAGCACCAAGTGTCCCGGCTCAATATTTTTTAGCCGGACCTTTCTATCTCGCCATTTAACTGTTTCAGCCTGGTATTTATTGATGTTTTCCACGGCTTGAAGTCTGATTCCTTATAAAGCATCTTTTTCCACAAGACAATCATCTTCAGGACTTGATTCTGCCGAAGCTACTACTCTTATTGATCCAGCTTTGGCTTCTTCCGGAGTTATTGCTTCGTCACCGAATAATAACTTGAATGGGGTAAAGCCTGTAGACCTTGATGCTGTTGTATTGTGGCTCCACACCACTTTGGTTAACTGATCTGGCCACTTTCCCCTGGGTTGATTGAAGATTAACTTCATTATTCCTGTCATTATAATGCCGTTGGCCCTTTCAACGAGCCCATTCGACTCCGGATGCCTGACTGATGCATAATGGATCTTCGTTCCAATTTGATCACAGAAATTTCTGAAAGCTTCGGAGTCGAACTGCGTTCCATTATCTACAGTGATGGCCTTCGGTACTCCGAAGCGACAGACAATGTTCTGCCAGAAAAACTTTTGGACAGTGGCCGAAGTTATTGTGGCTAATGGCTTCGCCTCAATCCATTTAGAAAAATACTCCACAGCCACTATAACATATTTTAGATTCCCCTGAGCCGGTGGTAATGGGCCTAACAAATCAAGGCCCCACCTTTGCAATGGCCAGATGGGTTGTATCAGCTGGGTCAAAGACGAAGGTTGCTTTTGATCTCTTGCACATTTCTGGCAACCTTCGCATTTTTGAACTAATTCCGCTGCATCCGAAGCTGCCTTCGGCCAATAAAACCCTTGGCGGAAAACTTTTCCAAGTAACGGCCTAGATCCGATGTGGGATCCACACAGGCCTGCATGTATCTCTTTCATTAACTCTATACCTTCGGTTCTAGACAAGCACTTGAGCAGCGGGGCACAAACTCCATGTTTGTATAGTTCCCCTTCTATCATGACATACGGACGAGCTCTTGCCTCTATTCTTTTATTGTAAGCTTCGTCATCTGATAGGAAGTTACCCTGAAGGTAAGAGATTATTTCAGTTCTCCAATCTTCGCTGTAAACAGGAGAAATGTTAAGGACTGCTCTTTCAAGGAGCTCTACTGAAGGTGCCTTTATTGTTTCGAAGAACACATCCGAAGGTAACGGCAGCCCCTGTGCTGCAGACTTGGCTAGCAAATCAGCATGCTCATTTTGCCCTCGAGGGATATTCTTGACAGAAAATCCTTCGAAGGAAGCTTCGATCCTTCGGACCGTGTCTAAGTATTTTTCAAGCTTCGGGTCTTTAGCCTTGCAACTTTTGTCAATATGACCCGAAACAACCTGGGAATCAGTTTTAAGAATCGCCCTTCTGATTCCCATTGCCTTTAGTTTCCGAAGACCCAGGAGCAGGGCTTCGTACTCAGTAATATTATTTGTGCAGCTGAAGTCAAGTCTTGCTGCATAACAAGTTTTAACCTTGGATGGTGAGACCAACACAGCAGCTGCACCTGCTCCGAAGGTTCCCCAAGAGCCATCACAAAACACTGTCCACACTTCGGCATCTTTATTTGCTTCTTCATCCTGAGCCCCTGGCGTCCAGTCGACAATGAAATCTGCCAATGCTTGAGACTGGATCGAGGATCTATGCACATAATCAATGTAAAATTCATTGAGCTCCGCAGCCCATTTTCCAATCCGTCCAGTAGCTTCTCTATTTCTCATGATATCCTTCAGCGGCTGCGAAGAAGGAACAATAATGTTGTATGCCTGAAAATAATGCCGAAGCTTCCTGGATGCCATTAAAACGGCATACAATACCTTCTCCAGCTCTGTATAATTTTTCTTTGAGACACTAAGGACCTCAGATACAAAATACACTGGAACTTGCTTCTTGACTTGGCCATCAAACTTCTCCTGGACAAGTGCCGCACTTACTGCTGAGTGCGAAGCTGCCACATATAACAACAGAGGAGCCCCTGGCGTTGGTGGAGTTAATGTTGTGAGATCTATCAAGTATTGCTTCAGCTCTTCGAAGGCTTTTTGTTGGCTTGGACCCCATTGAAAGACTTCAGCTGACTTCAGCACCTCGAAGAATGGTAAATTTCTTTCTGCTGATCTGGATATAAATCTGTTGAGAGATGCCAGTCTTCCTGTCAATCTTTGGGCCCCCTTTCTTGTGGTTGGCGGCTCCATTCGAAGTATAGCTTCGATTTTATTTGGATTAGCTTCGATTCCCTTTGTTGAAACCAAGCATCCAAGAAATTTCCCTTTCTTTACTCCGAAGACGCATTTTTCTGGATTCAGCTTCAGACCAGCTTGTCTGAAATTGGCGAAGGTCTCCTGCAGATCAGCAATATGATTTTCCTGCTTCGTGCTTTTTACAATGATGTCATCGACATAAGTCAACACATTTCTGCCTATCTGCGACTGGAGGACCTTCGCTGTCATTCTGCTGAAACTTCCTCCAGCATTTTTGAGCCCCTCAGGCATCCGAAGATAGCAATATGTGCCACTTGGGGTTATGAAGCTAGTTTTCGGCTCATCTTCCTTCTTCATCCAAATTTGATGATAGCCTGAGTAGCAGTCTAGGAGACTCATGAGCTCTGAAGAAGCTGCTGCATCGACTAAAGAGTCTATCCTTGGCAGCGGGAATTCATCCTTCGGACAAGCCTTGTTGAGATCTGTGAAATCGATACACATTCTCCACTTGCCATTGGCCTTCTTCACCATAACAGTGTTAGCTAGCCACTCTGGATACTTTACTTCTCTGATAACTCCTGCACTGAGGAGTCTTTTTACTTCATTGCGAGCCCCTTCGGCCTTGTCATCTGACATCTTCCGAAGCCTCTGCTTTCGGGGTCTGAAGGATGGGTCGACATTGAGCGAATGTTCAATAACATCCCGATTTACTCCACAGAGATCATTAGCTGACCATGCAAAAACATCTTTGTTGTTGAATAAAAACCTTATTAAGGTTTTCTCCTGGTCTTCAGATAATTGCGAGCCCAACAGCACCTTCTGCTCTGCTATGTCCTCACACAATAACATGGGCTTCGGCTGATCCGCTGAAGCTGCCTTCTCCCTTCTGAATTTGTACTGTTCATAAGCTTCAGCTCCATCTATGTTATGGATTGCTTTAGAGTCAGTCCAGCTTCCTTCGGCCCTTCTAGCAGCTTCCTGGCTTCCATGAATAGCAATAGGCCCTTGGTCCGAAGGTATCTTCATGCAGAGATAAGCTGGGTGGAGAATTGCTTCGAAGGCATTAAGAGTACCACGGCCAATGATAGCATTGTAAGGATACTCCATGTCAACAATATCAAACACAATTTGCTCAGTCCTTGTGTTGTTAACAAATCCGAAGGTTACCGGCATGGTAATCTTCCCAAGTGCTATAATCTGCCGCCCTCCGAAGCCACAAAGAGGGTGCGAAGCATCATGAATCTTGTCCTCGGGCTCTTGCATTTGTCTGAAGGCTTTAGCAAATATAATATCAGCTGCACTGCCTGTATCAACCAAGACATTGTGAACCAGAAATCCTTTGATCACACAAGAGATAACCATGGCATCATTGTGAGGATAATCCTTAAGCTGAAGGTCTTCCTGAGAGAAAGTGATTGGGATGTGGGACCATTTTGACTTGATGAAGGGTCCTTGCACTCCAACATGCTGCACCCTTCTCTGAGCCTCCTTCTTCTGCTTCTTGTTAGCCGGCTCTGAGCAAGAACCGCCTGTTATCGGGAGCACCAGCTTCGAAGCCGAAGCAGCTCCAGCTTGATTGTTGAACGAAGCCATCAGCTCAGAAAAGTGGAAGTGAGTTCACCGGAGGTGGGCGCCAATGTTGGGGGCTTGTTCTCAAATGCTAAGAATTAAGAACAAGGCAACATAGAAGATGTTAAGGGTTAAAGTCCTTCGTCCTCCAAGACATTATATCCTTTCGGGATATAAGGAATTTCGGACGAAGGTTACGAAGGACGTATCTTCGTAAACATAATAGCAAGGAACGAAGTATTCATACAGATCATAAGGTATGAAATAAACAATTAAATATTATCATAGAATCATCTCCATCTTTATTATCATGGACTAATATAAATGACTTCGAATTGAAAATGTACCTTTGGTCCTGAGGAAAGCAAAAGTACAGGTGTGATGCGAAAGCAAATGGCAGGTTCGCGTGAACAGTACAGAGGTACTGTTCATCTATTTATAGATACAGGTCACAGCCTGTGACAAATTACAATTATGCCCCTTACAAAAGTTTACAACATTGACTCAGACCTCTATGGATAAAAAGGTCATTCTATCTCTATGTCGGTTTGTAACGCCGAAGCTCCATGAAAAGGAACCTTCGGCCAACTCCTGGGGACAACTTCAGCCGAAGCTGCTTCTTCGTGCAAGACCTTCGGCGCAACGAAGCATGACCCCAACAGTCATGTTTACAACATGTTCTCAAGTACAAAACTATGTACCATTTTGTCCCTCAATAAAAACAACAAAGGGGTAGTGCACTCTTTGCTTTGACATGTTTGCACTGCCCATGAAACACGATGGGATCCTCTTACATCCACGGACGTAGTTGCAGCCAAGTCACTGAGGTGCATGATCGGCCTTAGCCTGGCCCACATGTCAGTGGACAGAAGTAGCCGTAGAGAATCCTTTCCATGAAACACAATGTGCCTTTAGTACTACATTGTTCTCTATAACCGTGGGAAGTGAACAGGAAAAGCAACTTAAAAGGATGCTACTTTTCTTTAGGTGATTTTGTATTTTATATCAAAATAATTGTTATTATACCATTTGTTGGCCTTGCAATTATGTTTTTACGCTTCATTTTTTTACTTTGTGATTTTACCCCTCTGTTTTGACAACAAAGCTATCGTCACTGACATGCATGACTGACCTTGGCCTAGCCCCGCATGTCAGCGGCCGGAAGTAACCGCAAAGAATCCTTTCCATGAAACACAATGCGCCTTTAGTACTACACTGTTCTCTATAACCGTGGGAAGTGAACGGTAAAAGCAACTTAAAAAGATGCTACTTTTCTTTAGGTGACTTTGTATTTTATATAGGAACAATTGTGATTATACCATTCGTTGGCCTTGCAATTATGTTTTTATGCTCCATTTTTCAACTTTGTGATTTTACCCCTCCGTTTTGACAATAAAGCTACTGTTTACCCCTCTCTCTCAACATTGTTAGTAAAAATCAAAATTAGTATATAAAAAATAAAAATATGAAAAAATGAGTGAAAGGTTCGGACTATCCTCATAGTCTGATAGGTGCAACCTTAATAGGGGCAAAATCACAATTACATAATATAACTAGTAAAATCATAATAAATTACATTGGCATTTTTCTCTTTTCGTATCAGATTTAGCACTATCAAGTAAACTGCATGTAACGATTGGTATGACAGACCTTCATTTTTTAAACTGAGTAATAAAATCACAAAGTTGAAAAATAAAAGGTAAAATCACAATTACAAGTCCAGACCGAGGTGTAATTGTCACAAATGCCTTTTATATATATGGTACGAGCACACCATGTTTGCGATGACATAATACACTCATTTTAGTCAACAAATCCCCCCGACACACAGCACAATGTGCTTAATAGTTAATCGTCACACTCCACCTTTGGTTGTGAAAGGGAAATGTGCCATTGGGCCATTTCTAGTATAGTTTTGGTGATTAAGTGCCCAACACATATTGAGGGAGTAATTATGTGCCGAATGATGGATGAAGTGTAAATCAACAAGAAGGTATGATTCTAAACTTAGTACATTGGTTTTTTAGTACTAATATATTTGTCTAAGTGCTACACTCAGAGAAAAGAGAAAAAGGAAAAGACTTGGCTGGAGCAGCCAAGACTCAGCGCAGTCTGGCACACCAGACTGTTCGGTGGTGCACCGGACAGTGTCCGGTGCCAGGCTGGCTTCAGGCGAACTGGCCACTCTCGGGAATTCGTCGGCGGCGTACGACTATAATTCACCGGACTGTCCGGTGGTGCACCGGACTGTCCGGTGAGCCAACGGCCGCCAGCGCAACGGTCGGCCGCCAAATCCGTGGGCAACGCGTGGCCCGCTCCAACAGTCGGCAGGAGACACCGGACTGTCCGGTTGTTGGGGCGAAGGCGAAGACGCCACCCTTCGCTCGATGCCTTCGCCGTAATCATTGGACCAACGGAGACAAGACAACGGGCAGGCTCACCCTTCGTCCCATTCGTCACCGGACGAAGACCTGTGACGAGGTCGTCCCATCTTGCGACCTCGTCCAGCACGCAGGCCCACGGCCACACGACCCATTGTAACAGGCCCTGCGTGGCCGCTGCGCATTACGGGCCTAATTTATAAAGGCATCCCTGTAATTACGGTCTGTAACCCCGCTTTATGGGAATATTCCGGGGATAACCTAGGTGTCTGAGGGCACATGCGTCCTTAACACAGGACGCTGGGCACTCAGATACCTATAAATACCCCCGCACAGTGCCCTTGAGAGGCTAGATGAACAGAGCTTTTGCCATCACATGCTGAAACCCTGTTTGCGCTATTACACCCCCCGTTGGATCAACTTGCGCCAGTGAGCAAGTGCCAACATTTGGCGCCCACCGTTCGTGCTACGAAAAAACCACCGCGATGGCACCTAAGAAAGCTAGCTCCAAGGCTGACGAGGCTGCGAAGGCAGCACTGCTGGCCGCAAAAAAGGGCAAGGCCCTCGCACTCACCCACTCCACCCACCAAGAGGCTGCCGAAGACGACGTTCCCCGCACCTGTGGCCTTGAAGGACAACCGCAACCTCCCCCAGGCTTCGCCCCACCGGAGGGCACGGACCTCACCGAGGACGGTGAAGTCCTCGGCGTTTCAGCGGAAGAACAGCTACAGCTGCGCGCCCTGCGCCTCAAGAACCGCAATCTCCAGAGGCAAAAAGAGATACTAGAGGCCAAGCGCCAGCGTGTGTTCGCACTAGCCAAGGTGCGGCAAATGATACGCGACGAAGAGCAGAAGGCCCAGGACCTCGAGCGGGAGATCGCGCTGATGCAGCGCGAAGGCCACCTCGGCCTGCAGCACGGGCCACCCCTGCAACAGCGCACACAACCGGAAGACACACGCGAAGGCCACCTCGGCCTGCAGCACGGGCCACCCCTGCAACAGCGCGCGCAAATGGACCCGCACTTCGCCTTCCCGCACGCCGCGCCATTTCAAGGGGTCAACTACCTCGACGAGCGAAGTCCCCTGGCGCCACATCTGCAAGTGACGCCCTGGCCTGCCAACTTCCGGGCAGGGACCTATCCCAAATACAACGACAGCACGGACCCAGCACAGTACATCATGAGTTATCAGGTCGTCGTTGCATCTTCCGGAGGGGATGACGCCACAATGGCCAAGTCTTTCATCATCGCCCTTGAAGGCCCAGCTCTCACCTGGTTCACCAGGTTGCCCCCGCTGTCCATTGACTCCTGGAGAAGCCTCCGGGACAAATTCCTGCTCAACTTCCAAGGGTACCGCCCAGACACCGACGCCTTGGCCAAACTCTCACTCTGCAAGCAGCTGGAAAAAGAGACTGCGGGAGTATTACCGCAAGTTTCTAACACTCAAGTCACAGCTGCCCTCAGTTGATGACCAGATCGCCATCCACTACGCCATCAGTGGCCTTCGCGCCGGTGTCCTTTACAGCCACTGCATCAGGGACCCGCCCAAGAACCTCCAGGAATTATATCAGCTATTTGAAAAATACACCAAATCCGAAGAGCTCCACCAGCGCAAGGTCGAGTCTCAGAGGAAACCCAAAGATGCTCCACAGTCCAGCCGCACGTGGACGAGGACTCCGCAGCCAGACTCCGGTCGAGACAGCCGCAATCAGCAGCAAGTGCACAACATCACCAACCAGCACCCCGCAGCTGACGCCCCTCGCCGCCAGGAGTATCCCCCCTAGGGCCGCAGAAACGGAACTCGCGGTAGGGGTCGGGGGCGTGCGCAACCGCCGCGCCGATTCTACTGTCTCTTTCATGGCAAAGACTGCGCCCACCAAACCAAAGACTGCCCAGAGACGAAGGCCACCAAAGACAGGATGGCACGGGCGCAGGCAGCCGACAACCCCAGAGTTGTCGCGCACACTTATCATCAACCCCCTCCACCATACATCCACGCCCCCGCCCCGCATCCACCGCACCACGCATACCAACACCACCAGGAAGTACAAATCGTACCTCCCCCACCCCCACCTCCACACCAGCAACATCAGAACATCCCCCACCCCCACGCCCCAAAACAAGAAGACTTCGCCGATCAGCCGTATCGCGGAGTCATTCATATGATCACTGGGGGGTCCAGCACCGACTTCGACACAAAGCGGCAGAAGCGGGACCACTACCACAGCATCAACCACGTCGCCATCACCGGCCCAGTCGTGCAGACAAAGTGGTCCCACGTACCGCTAACCTTCGACGCACGAGACGTCGACCTGCGCAGCGCCCCCCACATCGACGCCATGGTTATCAACTGCAGCGTGGCAGGCTGGGACCTGCACAAAGTCCTAGTCGACAATGGCAGTCAAGCAGACATCATTTTCCTCCATGCCTTCGACCGCATGGGCATAAGCCACAGCCTGCTCAAGCCTTCGGACAACCCATTGTATGGTTTCGGCGGCAAGGGCACTTTTCCTGTCGGCAAAATAGAACTGCCTCTCTCCTTCGGTGTAGCACCCAATGCCCGAAGTGAGCAAATAACCTTTGACATCGTCGATATGGTGTATCCGTACAATGCCATCATGGGCCGGGGCTCTATCAACAAGTTTGAGGCAGCCATTCACGGACTGTATCTGTGCATGAAGATACCAGGTCCGTTAGACGCCATCGCGGTCTACGGCAATCAGCAGACTGCACGCAACATAGAGCGGGACTTCGTCCCCGGACAAAGAAATGTGCACTGCCTCACGACCCAGCGCGAAGTCCCTGCGTCCGTCAGCCCAACCGACAAAGAGCACAAGGCACAGCTGCAGAGCAACGACGGGACCAAGACTGTTCCCCTCGACCAGGCCACGCCCAAGCAGACAGTCACCATCAGCGAAGACCTCACTTCGCAGGAAGAGGAGAAACTCCTCTGCTGCTTGTCCAAGAACAAAGACGTCTTCGCTTGGTCAGCCCTCGACCTGGTCGGGGTCAGCCGATCCATAATTGAGCACAGCTTGGGAATCGACCCCTCGGTGAGACCGAAAAAACAGCGGCTTCGCAAAATGTCCGACGAGAAGACAGAGGCCGCCAAGGCAGAGGTACACCGCCTCCTAGAAGCCAAATTTATCGAGCCAGTGGCTTACCCCACGTGGCTCTCCAACGTTGTGATGGTGCAGAAAAAGAGCGGCAAGTGGCGAATGTGCATCGACTTCACCAGTCTCAACAAGGCCTGCCCAAAGGACAACTTCCCTTTGTCGCAGATCGACAAAATAGTCGATAGCGCGGCCGGATGCGAAGTCATGTCACTCCTCGACTGCTTCTCCGGTTACCACCAAATATACATGAAGGAGGAAGACAAGGCTAGCACCAGTTTTATAACACCCTTCGGCACATATTGCTTCATCAGAATGCCGGAGGGACTCAAGAACGCCGGGTCCACCTTCTCCCGGCTTACCAAAACTGTGCTCGAGGGGCAAGTTGGCAAAAACATATTCACATATGTGGACGACATAGTCGTCGCCAGCAGGAGCAAGGAGGACCATCTCGCTGACCTCGCCGAGACATTCACGAACATGCGAGACGCACGACTTCGCCTCAACCCGGAGAAGTGCGTCTTCGGCGTTCGCCAAGGGAAAATATTGGGCTACCTGGTATCGCACCGCGGCATCGAGGCCAACCCAACTAAAATTCAGGCCATCGTCAACATGACGCCCCCGCAGTCGGCAAGAGAGGTCCAGCGTCTGACGGGCAGATTGGCCGCCCTCAACAGATTCATCTCCAAATCCGCTGAGCGAAGTCTTCCCTTCCTCAAAACACTCCGCGGCGCAAAAGACTTCGCTTGGGGACCAGAGCAGGCGGTGGCCTTCGCATCACTAAAACAGTACCTGTTGGAGTTGGCGGTTCTTACAAGCCCTGACTCTTCGCACCCCTGTTGCTTTATGTGGCGGCCTCGCCGCACGCGGTCAGCGTGGCGCTAGTTCAGGAGCAGACAGTAGAGGGTGTGATCAGACAGTGCCCAGTTTATTACGTCTCCGAAGTGCTCACACCGTCAAAGTGTAACATGACGGAACTCGAAAAGATTGCATATGCAGTTGTTATGTCTTCGCGCAAGCTGCGCCACTACTTTGAAGCATTCAAGGTCCGCGTCACCTCAGATAGGGGACTCGGCGAATTATTCAGAAACTCGGAGGCATCGGTACGGATCGCCAAATGGGCGGCCGAACTCTCCGGCTACCACATCACTTTTGAGCTCAGGACGGCGATCAAATCACAAGTTCTAGCAGACTTCGTCGTCGACTGGACCGGGCCAATAACACAGCCGGACCCGTCTGCAGAGAAAGTTTGGACAATCCACTGCGACGGTGCTTGGTGCCATGCGGGGGCAGGCGCTGCTGCAGTCATCACCTCACCCGCCGGGGTCAAGCACAAATATGCGGCACGCTTAAGCTTCGCTCTGGAATCTGACAGATGCACAAACAACATAGCAGAATACGAGGCTATCATCCTCGGCCTCCGCAAACTAAGAGCCCTCGGTGTCACCACCTGCATAGTCCGAACAGACTCCAAAGTGGTCGCCGGCCAGGTCGAGAAAGATTATGCAGCAAAGGACCCCGCTCTTATGCAATACCTCGCGGCCATCCGAAGTCTCGAGAGACAATTCAAGGGATTCACATTGCAGCATGTGGACCGGGCCAAGAATGAAGAACCCGACGCATTGGCCAAGGCAGCCGCCAGGGGTGAAGCCCTACCCTCCGACGTGTTCTACCACGTCATCGGCACGCCAGCCGTCCGCAGCCCTGAAGGGCTCCAAATAACCAACAACAGCGAGGGCCACCACATAATCAACCTCATCATGACCGAAGACTGGCGGGCGCCAATAACCCTGTACCTGCAGGGGTACTATCACCCAATCGACAGCAATGAGGCCAAGCGCCTCCACCACCGAAGCCGGGACTTCGCACTGATCGAGGGCCAACTTTACAAGAAGGGGGTCAGTCAACCGATGCTCAAGTGCGTCACTGAGACCAAAGGCGTCCAAATCCTGCGCGAAGTCCACAAGGGGACCTGCGGCTCCCACGTGGAGCCTAGGGCCCTAGCGGCAAAGGTGATTCGCCAAGGTTTCTACTGGCCCGCCATTATCTGCGCCGCAAATCGGGTCGTCAGATCCTGCGAAGCCTGTCAGAAATTTTCCCCACGCTCGGGGCGCCCCTCGCAGTTCACGAAGCTGATCGCCCACACGTGGCCCCTTCAGCACTGGGGCCTAGACATTGTCGGGCCCCTACCCATGGCTCAGGGGAACCTCAAGTTCACCTTCGTCGCCGTTGAATACTTCACCAAATGGATTGAAGCGAGGGCAGTATCCACCATCACATCGAAGACAGCCCAGAAATTCTTCTGGCAAAATATTGTTTGCCGCTTCGGAGTACCGTCCGAACTCACGGTCGACAACGGCAAGCAGTTCGACAACCAAGATTTCAAAGACTTCTGTTTCTCCATCGGCACCAAGCTTGCCTTCGCCTCCGTGTACCACCCCCAGTCCAACGGAGTCGTGGAGCGTGCCAACGGCAAAATTTTCACAGCCGTCAAGAAAATGCTTCTCGACGACAAAAAAGGCAAGTGGCCCGACCTGTTACCCGAAGTGGTCTGGGCACTGAATACAACCGAGTGCAGGGCGACTGGGTTCACCCCCTTCCGCCTATTATACGGATCGGAGGCCATGACTCCGCAAGAAATAAAGCATGGGTCGCCTCGGACAGCCGCGTCGGCCGTCCCAGACGTAGACGAGCCGACTTCGAAGGACCTCATCGACGGAGACCGCGTCTTCGCCCTACAAGCCCTGGACAAATACCAAGCCCAGACAAAGGCATGGCGCGATCAGGCAGTCATCCCAAGGGAATTCAGCGAAGGGGACCTCGTACTCGTCCGTACAGCTCGAACAGAGTCCAGGGGCAAGCTGGAGCCTAGGTGGGAGGGCCCTTTCATTGTCAAGACGAAGGCCTCCCCCAGCGCATACAGGCTCGCAACGCCAAACGGCGAAGACCTGGAGCATTCCTGGAACATCGATAATCTCCGCAAATTCTTTGTTTGACTCATCAGGGCCAGCTCGCCCTTGTAATTCGCAAAGACAATTTTTATTCTGGTCCGCACTCTTTTCCTCCCGGGGGGGTGAGGTTTTTAACGAGGCGGAGTCATGTAATATACAAGTGCAAAATCCCCCGCAAAATTTACGTCGAAAAAAGACCGCGCCGACGGTCTTCGACATTCGACCAATACATAGTCACCGCGAGGCCCAGCATCAGCCACCCTCGCGTGCGACAACTCCGTGCAGAAGTCGCCTAAGAGCGCAGCCGGGCTAGCACAACAAGTGCGAAAAATCGAAGTCTTCCGCGAAGACTATCCGTGCAGAAGTCGCCTAAGGGTGCAGCCGGACTAGCACAACAAGTGCGAAAAATCGAAGTCTTCCGCAAAGACTATCCGTGCAGAAGTCGCCTAAGGGTGCAGCCGGGCTAGCACAGCAAGTGCGAAAAATCGAAGTCTTCCGCGAAGACTATACGTGCAGAAGTCGCCTAAGGGTGCAGCCGGACTAGCACAACAAGTGCGAAAAATCGAAGTCTTCCACGAAGACTATCCGTGCAGAAGTCGCCTAACGGTGCAGCCGGACTAGCACAACAAGTGCGAAAAATCGAAGTCTTCCGCGAAGACTATCCGTGCAGAAGTCGCCTAAGGGTGCAGCCGGACGAAGCCTAACAAGCGCGAAAACAACTACACCAAACCGTCCGCGCAAAGACCGACTACATGCGCACCAGCGCAACATAACAAACACACCAGACCAAGTACGTAACGCCTTCATGAGCATAGCCAAAGGCACATAACTTCATCATACAAGCTATTACATATGTACAAGCGAGGGCATCACACTTTACATCGGCTCAACCTTCGGAATAATTTCCATCTCCCTATAGTTAAACAGCATTATCCTTAGCTCCTCGCCCGCAAAAAGACTTCGCAGCTCCCCCTCACCTGCACTCACAGCGGCCGGCAAGGACAACAGTTCCTGCCTGCCAGCCCTACTCACACGAAGCCGACCACCGTCCACCTCACTCACTCTACGCTTCGCGACCGCCCTTCGCCGCCTACGCCCAGCACTCGAATCAAGCACAACTTCAGCATCCACAGCATGCGGCGAAGCCTCCGCCGCTGCCACATCCAAGGCCGCAAAATAGTCCAAGTCCTCATCCGACGACTCTTCGGTCCACTCAACCGAGCCCCCAGAGTCACCAAAATCAGAAAACTTAGATGCAGACTCATCCGATTTATTCCCATCATCCACGGTCGAAGCCGCCAAAAAATTAGTAGTAGCGGTTGCGTGTGCAGGCCCAAAATCTTGAACCTGCGCAGCAACCAAGGTTCAGCAACATATCCAAAATTCCCTAACTACCCACACCCACTAAGCCACCTGCGAAGACCCAGCCGTTGCGGGATCCTCCACTGCCGGCTCCGCCGCCATCTCCACAGGATCCTCAGCCCTCGGCGCGGCAGTTGGCGATGGGCCTCCGCCGGCCGCAGTGGTTGCGGGAGCATCGGGAACGCCTTCGACGGTTTCTGGGGGCAGCTCCGGGGCGGTCTCGGACGCAGCCACCATCGGGTTCGCCTCCGAGTCAGGCTGCACGCTGTTCAAAGCCCCAAAGTCATCCACCCTCTCGCCACGCGCCGCCTGAGAAACAGCACACAGATTCAGCAAACCCACATTTAACCCACAATCAACAAACACCAAACAAAAGCCAAACATTACCTGACCCCTCGCCGTCTCAGCCCGCTCCCTGACCACCTCCCGACCGTGGGGGCCCCACATCCGGTCGTAGAGGGCTCCCGCGGATTCCTTCACCACAGGGTCCTCAACCTTGTAAATATCGCGCTCGAAATCTTCATCAGCTTGGTCGAAGACCTCATAGTGCCGGCACCCTTCGCGAGATAGCGTGTTCATCGCCCCCTCGCAGGTGACCAGGCAGGCATAGGACATAAACCCCTCCACGATGGCGGGGAGCGCCAGCAACTCCTCCTGTATCCACTCGAAGCAGCGAAGTCCGGGCTCTCGGTCCGGCACCTCGAAGTCAGCGGTCCGCGCGCCCAGCTCATGGTATGAATCCACAAGCTGTTTGTGTCTCCGCTCAGCCTCCGAGCGCGTCGAAGCCTCGGCCCTCTCCACACGGGCCTGCAGAGCGTTGAGCCGCCCCTCTAACTCCTCGGCGCGCTGCCTGGCAAGACTGCCCTCCGCCCGCGCCAAATTGGCTTCCACCTGCGCAGACTGCGCCTTGGCGAGGGCCTCATTAGCCTCCTTCCTTTCCTCCGCCAGTTGGCGCCGGAGGTCAGTCCTCTCACCCTCCAGCGCGGCCACCTTATCCGCCAGCTTGCGGCATTTGCTGTCGGCGGCCGACTTTTCCCGGACGGCGTCAGCATGTTGCGTCCGAAGTCTCTCGACTTCGGCAGACACAACTGCCGTCAGGGCCCCCGACGCCGTGCGGTCAGTGAAGTCAGCCGCCTACAAGACACACATAAGACCACAGCCCCAGCAAAACCGGTAAGAAACCGAAGTCTAGCTCAACGCACCTGACTTAGTGCCTCCTTCAGCTCCTTCAGCCGGCGGGACACAGCACACGCCTCGTCCCTGATGGCAGCGAGTGCCGGAATCTCACCACCGGCACTAAGAGTACTGCCCTTCGCCCTGGGCACCACGGCAGCCGCCGCGGTCGCCACGGCAGGCGGAACAACAACAAGTTGGCCTTCGTCCGACCCTGCGACATATCAACATATTAAAAAAAGAAAAAAAACTCGAGCCAGCGACTTACCAACAAGATAATCTTCCACACTAATGTCGGTGGCAAAGTCGGCGACGCGCTTGCCTGGCGGCGGCAACTCTCGGGCCGCCTTTGCAGCCTCTAGCACCCCGCTGGGCACAGGGGTGGCCTTCGCTGACTTGGAACCACCGGCGGCAGGCGCCCTGCTGGATGCAGGGATGGCCGACTTCGCCGCCAGCGGTGGCGGGCTTCCGCCGGGGGCGGCAGCCTTCGCAGTCCCCCGCGGCTTCTTCGGCCTGGCCTCATGAAGCCTGACGACCGCCTGGCGCTTCTGTGCAGCTCCCTGACGATCCTTGTCCATCACTGCCGACACAACAGCAGCAATATTCCGCCCGTAAGGAAACACTTTCCAGTCACGAACCATGCGGGATGTAAAAAAGTCTTCGCCGGCCGCGCGGGGGACAGGAACATTCTTAGGCCACCAACCCCCGGTAACCCTCAGCATCCGCGCCGAAGACTCCCGGAGCTCGGGCGAAGACATCCTTCCCCCCGGGGCCGCGCATGTCCTCATCAATTCCCTAGCAAAACCATCAGACACACCCAGTCCTCCCACAGCAATACCTAGTTTCCTCTTCTTAGAGGATGGGGCGGCCGCCGGCGCGGGGTCGTCTCCAGTCTCTACCACCGGCTTCTTCCCGCGACGATCCACATCGTCTTGGCCGGGATAACCGCCATACGGCAGACGGTTCAACTCGAAAACCCTGTTCAAGCGGTCATTGGACCCGCGAATATCCCAGCTACGCTGGCCCTCTGTCCTCGGCACGTACCGACCGACGATCCGCACCGCCCCATCCTCCGCCTCACGCACAAAGGCGGCTGGATCGCGGCTACGCAGATCCAGCGTGAAGGCGGGACTTCGCACCAGCTTCCCACCAAGGGAAGGCATCTGGCGAGGGCATACTTCGCCCAGCGCCCAGCCATGCGCCAAAGGCCACACTCCGTACGCCACAAACTCCTCAACCAAATCGCGCCCGCTGCTCAGGCCGGCGGCGCACGAAGGGCCCCTTCGTCCGCATCCCCCTCCGCCACTTCAAACGGCAGGTATGCTGAGTAATAATGTGAGCACATCTCGGCCACGGGGAGCCCCGGATGGTCTTCGACTGTGCCCTCCGCAACGTAGAACCAAAACTCATGCCAGTTGCCCCACTTGTTGCGGGCGCAAGGAACCAACTCAACTACCTCCATCGTGGTCTTGCCGGTCTTCGGCGTAAATGTACAGGACCCAAACTGGGCAACCTCATTTCCGATCATCCTTTTCTGCCAATGCAGGCAATAGTACTTCGCGAAGACTTCGACCGATGGTTGTCCGCCGTACGAAGTCGTCGCCCAGACATACTTCGACAGAGCCACCACGACATTCGAAGTCAGCTGATGAATCTGGACGTTAAATTTGCGCAGGACTTCTCCCACAAATCTGTGCGCAGGCAGGCGAAGACCAGCGGCAAAGAACGCCTCAAACACAACCAACTCGCCTTCCGGTTCGGGGACCTCCTCCGTCCCCGGGACACGAGCGACTCCGCCGCCAAAGTAACCAAGCCGCTGCATATCTTGCATGCGGACCGAGGACATCCGCGACACACCGAAATCCACCGTATCGCCGGCGCGCAACTCCTCCGCCGCCACAGTGCTCAACGTCTCCTCAGACGACGCGTCGGCCGGCGGCGTAGCGGCAGCAGAAGAAGAAAAGGTCGGCATCGCTACGTACCGTCGGCGGTGGCGGGCGGTCTGCTTCACTCGGGCCAGATCTCCGGCGAACAAGAGCAAGGAAGACGGACGAGCAGCAAGAAGGTGGAAAAAGCGGCTAGGGTTTTCACGGAGCGCGGAAGGATAAAATTCAAAATGCGCCGCCCCCCGCCCCCTTTTATACACAGGGCGCGGCGCTTCGGGAAACCCGCAGTCCAACAGTACGGTGTCAATCAACGGTCATGTCAAAAACCCCCGTGGAACCACTTCGAGCGAGGGCAGCGTCTCCGCCATCTAGCGATGTCTTGGCACCAGATGACTTAGTCGAACTGGTCCCTCGGAGGGCAAATGTTGGGGCGAAGGCGAAGACGCCACCCTTCGCTCGATGCCTTCGCCGTAATCGTTGGACCAACGGAGACAAGACAACAGGCAGGCTCACCCTTCGTCCCATTCGTCACCGGACGAAGACCTGTGACGAGGTCGTCCCGTCTTGCGACCTCGTCCAGCACGCAGGCCCACGGCCACACGGACCATTGTAACAGGCCCTGCGTGGCCGCTGCGCATTACGGGCCTAATTTGTAAAGGCATCCCTGTAATTATGGTCTGTAACCCCGCTTTATGGGAATATTCCGGTGATAACCTAGGTGTCTGAGGGCACATGCGTCCTTAACACAGGACGCTGGGCACTCAGATACCTATAAATACCCCCGCACAGTGCCCTTGAGAGGCTAGATGAACAGAGCTTTTGCCATCACGTGCTGAAACCCTGTTTGCGCTATTACACCCCCCCCCCCGTTGGATCAACTTGCGCCAGTGAGCAAGTTCCAACACCGGTATGCACCGGACAGTGTCCGGTGCGCCAACGGCTACAATTTTGCAACGGTCGGTTGTGCCATTTTAGGAAGGTGATCTGCACCGGACAATGAACAGTGCCTGTCCGGTGGTGCACCGGACTGTCCGGTGCGCCACCCGACAGAAGGCAAGAATTGCCTTCCCAGATTGCCTCCAACGGCTCCTAGCTGCCTTGGGGCTATAAAAGGGACCTCTCGGTGCATGGAGGAGTCACCCAAGCATTCTTTGATCATCTCTAAGCACCAAGACTCCATTCTCGCGCATTTCATTCTCTGTGATAGTGACTTGAGCTCTATTTGAGTAGAGAACTCCTCGCATTATGTTGTGATCTCAAGTTGTGGCTTGTGTGCGTATTTGTGCTCGTGCTTTGAGTCTTGTGTGTGTTGCTCTCCCCTCCCTTACTTCTGTGCGTCTTTGTGATCATCAATTGTAAGGGCGAGAGGCTCCAAGTTGTGGAGATTCCTCGCGAACGGGAAATAGTAAAAGAAAGGAAAACACCGTGGTATTCAAGTTGATCAGTGGATCACTTGAAAGGGGTTGAGTGCGACCCTCATCCAGTGGGACGCCACAACATGGAGTAGGCAAGTGTTATACTTGACCGAACCACGGGATAACTCGTCGTGTCTCTTGTGCTTGTTTTCTTCGTAACCATTGTGTTTCACAAGAGCTTGGTCCTTGTCACTTGATTCTATTGAGCTAACACTTAATCAAGTTTTGTGGCTACAAGTATTTGATTTTTACAGCATCACCTATTCACCCCCCCCCCCCTCTAGGTGCTCTCAATTGGTATCAGAGTCGTTCTCTTCACACAAGGGACTAGAGATGTCAATGGGTAATTCCCCACCGGGTTATAGCATCCCAGACCCATCCCCATCATGTTTCATACATCCTCATACCCATACCCATACCCATCATGGGTACAAAACTCATCCCATACCCATCCCCATTCGGGTTTTGGGTCCCCAATGGGTCCCCATCCCCAATTAAGGGATAACTAGGTACTAACATCTAGCACAAACTATCCAGATTTCATACATCACCACATCAACAAGCACTCATCCATGAACCATGATCCATTCATCCATCCATTAGAAAAGAAATTAGTACTTGGGACCAATATAAGAAATAGAGTCTGCCGGGTTTGATGGCCGACTCGGCCTCAACTCATTCATTCAAATAGGACAGGTGTACATGTATGAAATACCCATGGGTAATCGGGTTCGGATTATTGCTTCCCAAACCCATACCCATTTACCCAATGGGTGGAGATTTTGTCCCATATCCATACCCATGTGGATATTTTTTGTCTCATACCCGTACCCTAAGAGGGGAATTCCCCATGGGTTATCGGGTATCGGGTCCCCATTGACATCTCTACAAGGGACTAATCGCCCGAAGAGATGGATCCTAAAGGAAAGGGGATGGTGGTCAGCGACAAGACAAAGGAGTCCATCGTCAACGAGCCAAGAGATGATAAGCCCTCGGACTCTGGCTCGAGTCATAAGAAAAGAGACGGGAAGAAGAAGAGACGCATTAAGAAGATCGTCTACTACGACAGCGACGAGTCTTCTTCTTCCCCAAGAGACGACGAATACGACGAGAAAAAGAAACCGGTTAATTCGAATTTTTTCTTTTGATTATTCTCGTATTCGTTTAATTCCAATGCTCATTTACTTTCAATTCCACTTGGGAAACCTCCGCACTTTGATGGAGAAGACTACCCATTTTGGAGTCACAAAATGCGTAGTCACCTATTCTCTCTCCATCCAGTATTTGGGAGATTGTTGAAAACGGAATGCTTTTTGATAGTACTGACAACCCCATTTTCATTAATGAGCAAATCCATAAAAATGCACAAGCTACCACTGTTTTGCTAGCATCCTTGTGCAGGGACGAGTACAACAAGGTGAGCGGCTTAGATAACGCCAAGCAAATTTGGGACACCCTCAAAATTTCTCATGAGGGGAACGACGCCACCATGATCACCAAGATGGAGTTGGTGGAAGGCGAACTGGGAAGGTTCGCAATGATCAGGGGAGAGGAGCCAACGCAAACGTACACCATGATCACCAAGATGGAGTTGGTGGAAGGCGAACTGGGAAGGTTCGCAATGATCAGGGGAGAGGAGCCAACGCAAACGTACAACAGGCTCAAGACCCTGGTCAACAAGATCAGGAGCTATGGAAGCACGAGATGGACGGACCACGACGTCGTCCGACTTATGCTCAGGTCCTTCACTGTTCTTGTTCCTCATCTTGTGAACTCAATCCGTGAAAATCCCAGGTACAGAAAGATGACGCCCGAGGAAATACTCGGAAAGTTTGTAAGCGGGCATATGATGATCAAGGAAGCAAGATACGTTGATGAGGCATTGAATGGCCCAATGCCCATCTACGAGCCTCAAACCGTTGCTCTCAAAGCAACAAGCAGCAAGGAGGCGCTACCGAGCAAGGTGGCGCAAGTTGAGGCGGCCGGGCTAAATGAGGATGAAATGGCCCTCATTATCAAGCGCTTCAAGACGGCGCTGAAAGGACGCAAGGAGCATCCCAACAAGAGCAAGACAAAGGGAAAGCGCTCCTGCTTCAAGTGTGGTAAGACGGGTCACTTTATTGCTAATTGTCCCGATAATGATAGTGACCAGGGACAAGAAAAAGGTGGGAAGAGGGAGAAAAAGAAGTCCTACAAGAAGGCGAAGGGCGAGGCGCACCTTGGAAAAGAGTGGGATTCGGATTGCTCTTCGTCCGACTCCGACGACGAAGGACTCGCCGCCTCAGCCTTCAACAAGTCGTCTCTCTTCCCCAACGAGCGCCACAACTGCCTCATGGCAAAGGAGAAAAAGGTAATCGCTCGAGATACTCCTAAGTATACTACTTCTAGCGATGAAGTTTCTAGTGATGATGAAGTAGACTATTCTAGCTTATTTAAAGGTTTAGATAGAGCCAAGATAGAAAAAATTAATGAATTGATTGATGCATTAAATGAAAAGAATAGACTCTTAGAAAAGCAAGAGGATATATCGTATGAAGAACATGATAAGTTTATTAGTGTACAAAAATCTCTTGCTTTAGAAACTAAAAGGAATGAGATTTTATCTTCTGAAATTTTTGCTTGCCATGAGTCTATTTCTAGTTTGAAGAGTGTTAATGATGAGTTAAATGCTAAGTTAGAAGTAGCTAATAAATCTAGTTCAAGTGTGGAACATATCGTAATTTGTAATAGGTGCAAGGATTTTGATGTTAACGCTTGTAATGAACATCTTGCATCTATTACTAAACTAAATGATGAAGTTGCAAGTCTTAATGCTCAACTTAAGACTTGCAGGGTAGATTTTGACAAACTAAAATTTGCAAGGGATGCCTACACTATTGGTAGACACCCCTCTATTAAGGATGGGCTTGGCTTTCGAAGGGAAGCCAAGAACTTAACAAGTCAAAGGGCTTCCATTTCCGCCAATGAGAAAGGGAAGGCCCCTATGGCTAATAGTGCTCAATGGAATCATGCTTTTATCTATAGTGATAGAAAATTTTCTAGAAATACTCATAGGAGTTATGCTTATGATTCACATGATATGATTGCTTCAAGTTCTTCCTTTGTGCATGGTAGAAATATGCCTAGGAAAAATGTTGCTCATGTGCCTAGGAAAGTACGTAATGAACCTTCTACAATTTACCATCCTTGCAATACTTCTTTTGCAATTTGTTGTAAGAATAAGAAAGTGATTGCTAGGAAGTTGGGGGCCAAATGCAAGGGAGACAAGACTTGCATTTGGGTCCCAAAGACTATTAGAACTAACCTTGTAGGACCCAACAAGAGTTGGGTACCTAAAACCCAAGCCTAAATTGCCTTGCAGGTTTATGCATCCGGGGGCTCAAGCTGGATTATCGACAGCGGATGCACAAACCACATGACGGGGGAGAAGAAGATGTTCACCTCCTACGTCAAGAACAAGGATTCCCAAGACACAATCATATTTGGAGATGGGAATCAAGGCAAGGTCAAAGGCTTAGGCAAGATAGCCATCACAAATGGGCAATCTATCTCTAATGTATTTCTAGTAGAGTCGCTAGGCTATAATCTGTTGTCTGTTAGTCAATTGTGCCACATGGGCTACAATTGTTTATTTACAAATGTTGATGTGTCTGTCTTTAGGAGTGATGGTTCATTAGCATTTAAGGGTGTACTAGATGGCAAACTCTACTTAGTTGATTTTTCGAAAGAGGAGGCCGATCTAGATACATGCTTAATAGCTAAGACTAGCATGGGCTGGCTGTGGCATCGCCGTCTAGCACATGTTGGGATGAAGAACCTCCATAAACTTCTAAAGGGAGAACATGTGTTAGGACTGACAAATGTGGTTTTCGAAAAAGATAAACCTTGTGCAGCTTGTCAAGCAGGTAAACAGGTGGGAAGCGCTCATTACAACAAGAATGTGATGACCACATCAAGACCACTGGAGCTACTTCATATGGACCTCTTTGGACCCGTCGCCTATCTCAGCATCGGGGGAAGTAAGTATGGTCTTGTTGTTGTTGATGATTTTTCCCGCTTCACTTGGGTATTCTTTTTGCAGGATAAATCAGAAACCCAAGGGACCCTCAAGTGCTTTCTAAGGCGAGCTCAAAACGAATTTGAACTCAAAGTGAAAAAGATTAGAAGCGACAACGGGTCCGAGTTCAAGAACCTTCAAGTGGAGGAGTTCCTTGAGGAGGAAGGAATCAAGCACGAGTTCTCCGCTCCCTACACACCACAGCAAAACGGTGTGGTAGAGAGGAAGAACAGGACACTCATAGACATGGCGAGGACGATGCTTGGAGAATTCAAGACGCCCGAGCGGTTTTGGTCAGAAGCTGTTAACACAGCTTGCCACGCCATAAACCGGGTCTACCTTCATCGCCTCCTCAAGAAGACGTCGTATGAACTTCTAACCGGTAACAAACCCAACGTGTCTTATTTTCGTGTATTTGGGAGTAAATGTTATATTCTAGTGAAGAAAGGTAGGAATTCCAAATTTGCTCCCAAAGCTGTAGAAGGGTTTTTGCTAGGTTATGATTCAAATACAAAGGCGTATAGAGTCTTCAACAAATCATCGGGTTTGGTTGAAGTCTCTAGCGACGTTGTATTTGATGAAACTAATGGCTCTCCAAGAAAGCAAGTTGATCTTGATGATGTAGATGAAGATGATGTTCCAACGGACGCGATTCGCACCATGGCGATTGGAGATGTGCGACCACAGGAGCACCAAGTGCAAGATCAACCTTCTTCCTCAACAATGGTGCAACCCCCAACTCAAGATGATGAACAGGTTCCTCAAGAGGAGGCGTGTGATCAAGGGGGAGCACAAGAAGACCAAGTTGTGGAGGAAGAAGCATCACGGGCCCCTCCAACTCAAGTTCGAGCGACGATTCAAAGGAATCATCCCGTCGACCAGATTTTGGGTGATATAAGCAAGGGAGTAACTCACGTCTAGCTAATTTTTGTGAGCATTACTCGTTTGTCTCTTCTATTGAGCCTTTCAGGGTAGAAGAGGCCTTCCTAGATCCGGACTGGGTGTTGGCCATGCAGGAAGAACGCTTTCCTCAACGGGCCAATCAAGGAGGAGGTGTACGTGGAGCAACCCCCTGGCTTTGAGGATGAACGGTACCCCGACCACGTGTGTAAGCTCTTTAAGGCGCTCTATGGACTTAAGCAAGCCCCAAGAGCATGGTATGAATGCCTTAGAGACTTTCTAATTGCTAATGTTTTCAAGGTTGGAAAAGCCGATCCAACTCTATTCACTAAGACTTGTGATGGTGACCTATTTGTGTGCCAAATTTATGTCGATGATATAATGTTTGGTTCTACTAACCAAAAGTCTTGTGAGGAGTTTAGCAGGGTGATGACTCAGAAAGTTGAGATGTCGATGATGGGCGAGTTGAACTACTTCCTTGGGTTCCAAGTGAAGCAACTCAAGGACGGCACCTTCATCTCTCAAACGAAGTACAAGCAAGACCTAATCAAGCGGTTTTGGATGAAGGACGCCAAGCCCACAAAGACTCTAATGGGAACCGACGGACATGTCGACCTCAAAAAAAGAGGTAAGTCCGTTGATCAAAAGGCATACCGGTCTATGATAGGGTCTTTACTTTATTTATGTGCTAGTAGACCGGATATTATGCTTAGCATATGCATGTGTGCTAGATTTCAATCCGACCCAAGGGAGTGTCACCTTGTGGCCGTTAAGCGAATTCTTAGACATTTAGTTGCTACGCCTTGCTTCGGGATCTGGTATCTAAAGGGGTCTACCTTTGACTTAATTGGATATTCAGACTCCGATTATGTCGGGTGCAAGGTTGATAGGAAGAGTACATCAGGGACGTGCCAATTCCTAGGAAGGTCCCTGGTGTCTTGGAGTTCTAAGAAACAAACTTCCGTTGCCCTATCCACCGCTGAGGCCGAGTATGTTACCGCAGGACAGTGTTGTGCGCAACTACTTTGGATGAGGCAAACCCTCCGGGACTTTGGCTACAATCTGAGCAAAGTCCCACTCCTAAGTGACAATGAGAGTGCAATCCGCATGGCGGACAATCCTGTTGAACACAGCCGCACAAAGCACATAGACATCCGGCATCACTTTTTGAGAGACCACCAGCAAAAGGGAGATATCAAAGTGTTTTATGTTAGCACCGAGAACCAGCTAGCCGATATCTTTACCAAGCCTTTAGATGAGAAGACCTTTTGCAGGCTGCGTAGTGAGCTAAATGTCTTAGATTCGCGTAACTTGGATTGATCTATAGCATACATGTGTTTTATGTCTTTGATCGTGTTCCTTTATGCATTTTATTGCTTATCTATGGTGCTCAAGTTGTGCAAGGGATCCTCGGACCTCACTAGTCCATGTGTGAATGATGCACATATTTAGGGGAGAAATGCTATAACTTGACCCTTTGAGACTAATCGTGTGCTTGAGTTTACTTAATTTAGTCTCAAAGGTGGATTGAAAGGGAAAGGTGAACTTGGACCATGCAAGACTTCCATTGCACTCCGATGAGAGGGTAATTTACTCCAAGTTCATCTCCATGCTCTTATTGCCGTTTTACTCTTAATTGACGATTTTGGTGAGGCAATGGGGTTTAAGGGCCAATAATGATCCCGTTTTGGTGCTTAATGCCAAAGGGGGAGAAATTAAGGTCAAAGCAAATGGATCAGCTACCACTTGAGAACTTTGAAAATAGTAGAGTTAGAACTTTTGATTTGTCAAAATACTCTTATTGTCAAAATTTAGTCTCTTATGGGGAGAATTTATGATTATGGGAAAAAGGGGGAGTTTTTGGATCTTGATCATTTTCTCTCTTGGATTATCTCTCTTTATGCCCAAACAAGTGAGTTTGACTTAGAGATAGGAAAATGAATTTGATTTGCAAAAACAAACCAAGTGGTAGCAAAGAACGATCCAAATATGTCAAATCTTGTAAAAGACAATTTTTGTTCTCAATTGCATTGACGTTGCACTTCTATTTGTTGCTTTTTGATGTGTTGGCATAAATCACCAAAAAGGGGTAGATTGAAAGGGAAATGTGCCCTTGGGCCATTTCTAGTATAGTTTTGGTGATTAAGTGCCCAACACATATTGAGGGAGTAATTATGTGCCAAATGATGGATGAAGTGCAAATCAACAAGAAGGTATGATTCTAAACTTAGTACATTGGTTTTTGAGTACTAATATGTTTGTCTAAGTGCTAGAATCAGAGAAAAGAGAAAAAGGAAAAGACTTGGCTGGAGCAGCCAAGACTCAGCGCAGTCTGGCACACCGGACTGTCCGGTGCGCCAGGCTGGCTTCAGGCGAACTGGCCACTCTCGGGAATTCGTCGGCGGCGTAAGGCTATAATTCACCGGACTGTCCGGTGGTGCACCAGACTGTCCGGTGAGCCAACGGCCGCCAGCGCAACGGTCAGCCGTCAAATCCGCGGGCGACGCGTGGCTCGCTCCAACGGTCGGCAGGAGGCACCGGACTATCCGGTGTGCACCGGACATTGTCCGGTGCGCCAACGACTACAATTCTGCAATGGTCGGTTGTGCCATTTTAGGAAGGCGGTCTGCACCGGACAATGAACAGTGCCTGTCCGGTGGTGCACCGGACTGTCCGGTGCGGCACCCGACAGAAGGCAAGAATTGCCTTCCCAGATTGCCTCCAACGGCTCCTAGCTGCCTTGGGGCTATAAAAGGGACCTCTAGGCGCATGGAGGAGTCACCCAAGCATTCTTTTATCATCTCTAAGCACCAAGACTCCATTCTCGCGCATTTCATTCTTTGTGATAGTGACTTGAGCTCTATTTGAGTAGAGAACTCCTCGCATTGTGTTGTGAGCTCAAGTTGTGGCTTGTGTGCGTATTTGTGCTCGTGCTTTGAGTCTTGTGTGTGTTGCTCTCCCCTCCCTTACTTCCGTGCGTCTTTGTGATCATCAATTGTAAGGGCGAGAGGCTCCAAGTTGTGGAGATTCCTCGCGAACGGGAAATAGTAAAAGAAAGGAAAACACTGTGGTATTCAAGTTGATCAGTGGATCACTTGAAAGGGGTTGAGTGCGACCCTCGTCCAGTGGGACGCCACAACGTGGAGTAGGCAAGTGTTATACTTGACCGAACCACGGGATAACTCACCGTGTCTCTTGTGCTTGTTTTCTTCGTGACCATTGTGTTTCACAAGAGCTTGGTCCTTGCCACTTGATTCTATTGAGCTAACACTTAATCAAGTTTTGTGGCTACAAGTATTTGATTTTTACAGGATCACCTATTCACCCCTCCCCCCTCTAGGTGCTCTCAGGTTGTGCTTAGGGGTGATAATGGGTTCTAGATTTTACACTATAAAATTTAAGAATTGAATCATATTAGAATCGAACTCTATTTCTATTTATTTTTTAACTAAAATTAATTAAGGGCCCCAGCTTAACTTATTATAAAAAAAACATTTGGATTGTGATTCATTACCACTCCTAGTTATGCCTATCTCTTCTAAAATCTAACCAATGTTTATTTGGCAATAGCGTGCATTTAGGACTGAAACTTTTACCTATTAAGGGCTAGTTTGGAAACTTAAATCCCCTCCGGGATTCCTGGGGATTGAGGGAAAGCTAATTTTCCCCTCCGAGATTCTCGGGGATCGAGGGGAACCTAATTTTATCCTCAATCCACAGGAATCCCGACGGAGTTTTAAGTTTCCAAACTAGCCCTAAGTTTCTACGTGGTTTTCATAGAGAAAAGATCTCTTTTAAGTTCAACATTGATGCTGGTATTATAGTTGTATCTTGTAGTTGCCTGTTTTGTAGAACCATACTTTGGTATTAAGGCTATTCTCAATTATAATTTCATAACTATTTCCAAGAAAACCACATCTCAACAACTAAGAATGAAACAATGTCTCTCAATGCGAAATTTAAGTTTAGACTAACATACCAGTTAAATGTTGCAATAAATGACCAATAAAAGTTAGTAAAATATGTGAAGTTGAACCAAATTACTTTTAATAGAGATTTTACATGATTTCTAAGACTTCGGAAACTGATTGAGACGGTTCCATCCCCATAAAACTAATTTTATCTCATAAAAATCATTCCTCTTAAATGTTATGTCATATCATCTAAAATGGAAACGTATCTGGTGCAAACCAACCTCTCCATGCAACCGTGCAAACTTCTAATCTGAACCACATCATGTTGATCCAAGGGGACGTGCGGAGGAGTGGGAGGGGGATTTGAAAAAGTGTGATTAGCAGCGAGCGGTTAAGTGTAAAATTATCCACGCCCCTGCATCCCTTGGATCAACATCATGTGGTTCAGATTAGAAGTTTGCACGGTTGCACGGTGATAGTCGCCTAGAGGGGGGTGAATAGGGCGAAACTGAAATTTACAAATATAATCACAACTACAAGCCGAGTTAGCGTTAGAAACAATAACGAGTCCGCGAGAGAGCGAGCAAAACAAATCGCAAGCGAATAACAAGTGAGACACGTGGATTTGTTTTACCGAGGTTCGGTTCTCGCAAACCTACTCCCCGTTGAGGAGGCCACAAAGGCCGGGTCTCTTTCAACCCTTCCCTCTCTCAAACGGTCCCTCCGACCGAGTGAGCTTTCTTTTCTCAATCACTTGGAACACAAAGTTCCTACAAGGATCACCACAAGATTGGTGTCTCTTGCCTCAATTACAAGTGAGTTTGGTTGCAATGAAAGAATCAAGAAAGCACGATTAAAAAAAAGCCAAGCAACAAGAGCGACAAATAACACACGGATCACTTTCTCTCTCAAGCCACTAATCACTAATGATCTCTTTTCTCAATTGTGAAACTTGAAGAGGTGGAGGCTTTGAATGTGTCTTGGAATGGATTGCTAGCTCTTGTATTGAATGTTGAAGGTTGGAATGCTTGGATATAATGAATGGAGGTGGTTGGGGTTGTATTTATAGCCACCAACCACTTCCTAGCCGTTGGGCCATTCTGCTGAGCGCGGACGGTCCGCGAGCCAGGTCCGGACGGTCCGCCCCTGTAGATCAACGGCTGAAAATGCAACGGTCAGCAGTAACGGCTATATCAACGGCTATATTGCATTTAATGCGACGTCAGATGTCAGACAGAGCCAGTCGCGGACGGTCCGGTCGTGCACCCCGGACGGTCCGCGAGACCCTCTATAATTCATTTCTCCGAACCCGTTACCTTCGGGTTTTTCGGTTTCTTACCGACCGGACGGTCCGCGCCTGAGGCCGGACGGTCCGCGAGAGGGCTCGGACGGTCTTTCCTTTTCCTCCGGACAGTCCGTAGTGGAAACTTGTATTTTCGCATTGGTTCTGTCCGAGAGTCATCCTAGTGTCGCGGACGGTCCGCCGCAAGGGCCCGGACGGTCCGCGCTTGGCCTGTTTTTCCAAAAAGCTTCTCCTGTCCGGAATAATCTACGGTATTCCGGACAGTCGATTTAGTATAGTTATAGATGAACCTTTGGCACCTGTAGAACATATAATCTAGAGCAAACTAGTTAGTCCAATTGTTTGTGTTGGGCGATTCAACCACCAAAACTATTTAGGAACTAGATGTAAGCCTAATTCCCTTTCAATCTCCCCCTTTTTGGTGATTGATGCCAACACAAACCAAAGCAAATATAGAAGAGCATAATTGAACTAGTTTACATAATGTAAGTGCAAAAGGTTGCTCGGAATTGAGCCAATAAATACTTATATGATGCGCATGGATTGTTTCTTTATTTTTAACATATTGGACCACATTTTGCACCAAAGGTTTTGTTTTTGCAAACTCTTTTGTAAATTCTTTTCAAAGGCATTTTGCAAGATAGTCAAAGGTAAATGAGTAAGATTTGCAAAGCATTTTCAAGTTTTGAAATTTTCTTCCTTTTGTTCCAAATGCTTTTCCTTTGACTAAACAAAACTCCCCCTCAAATAAGGTCTCCTCTTAGAGTTCAAGAGGGTTTTCCATCAATTTTTGAAAATACTAGTTGCTCCCCCCTTTAGAACACAAAGAGATACCAATTTTGAAATTTACCAATTTAAAATCATCAATTTTTTTTTTAAAATTAGGTGGTGGTGCGGTCCTTTTGCTTTGGGCTCATATTTTCTCCCCCTTTGGCATGAATCGCCAAAAACGGAATCATTAGAGCCCAATGAAGTAGTTTCTCCCCCTTTGGTCATGAAATAAATGAGTGAAGGTTATACCAAAGTTGGAGAGGTGATGTGGAGCGATGGCGAAGGATGAGTAGTAGAGTGGAGTGGAAGCCTTGTCTTCGCCGAAGACTCCTATTCCCTTTCAATATACCTATGACTTGGTTGAAATACACTTGAAAACGCATTAGTCATAGCATATATAAAAGAGACATGATCAAAGGTATATTTATGAGCTATGTGTGCAAGACTAGCAAAAGAAATTCCTAGAATCAAGAATATTAAGCTCATGCCTAAGTCGGGTAAAAGATTGTTCATCAAGTGGTTTGGTAAAGATATCGGCTAATTGATCTTTAGTATTAATATAAGAAATCTCGATATCCCCCTTTTGTTGGTGATCCCGAAGAAAATGATACCGAATGGCTATGTGCTTAGTGCGGCTATGCTCGACGGGATTGTCGGCCATTTTGATTGCACTCTCATTGTCACATAGCAAAGGGACTTTAGTTAATTTGTAACCGTAGTCCCGCAGGGTTTGCCTCATCCAAAGCAATTGCGCGCAACAATGGCCTGCGGCAATATATTCGGCTTCGGCGGTAGAAAGAGCGACCGAATTTTGCTTCTTTGAAGCCCAAGACACCAAGGATCTTCCCAAGAACTGGCAAGTCCCTGATGTGCTCTTCCTATTAATCCTACACCCTGCCCAATCGGCATCCGAATACCCAATCAAATCAAAAGTGGATCCCCGAGGGTACCAAAGCCCAAACTTAGGAGTATAAGCCAAATATCTCAAGATTCGTTTTACGGCCGTAAGGTGTGATTCCTTAGGGTCGGCTTGGAATCTTGCACACATGCAAACGGAAAGCATAATGTCCGGTCGAGATGCACATAAATAAAGCAATGAACCAATCATCGACCGGTATACCTTTTGATCCACGGACTTACCTCCCGTGTCGAGGTCGAGATGCCCATTGGTTCCCATGGGTGTCTTGATGGGCTTGGCATCCTTCATTCCAAACTTGCTTAGAATGTCTTGAGTATACTTTGTTTGGCTAATGAAGGTCCCCTCATGGAGTTGCTTGACTTGAAATCCTAGAAAATACTTTAACTCCCCCATCATTGACATCTCGAATTTTTGTGTCATGATCCTACTAAATTCTTCACATGTAGATTTGTTAGTAGACCCAAATATGATATCATCAACATAAATTTGGCATACAAACAAATCATTATCAAGAGTCTTAGTGAATAAAGTAGGATCGGCTTTGCCGACTTTGAAGCTATTTGCAATAAGGAAATCTCTAAGGCATTCATACCATGCTCTTGGGGCTTGCTTGAGCCCATAAAGCGCCTTAGAGAGCCTATAAACATGGTTAGGATACTCACTGTCCTCAAAGCCGGGAGGTTGCTCAACATAGACCTCCTCCTTGATTGGTCCATTGAGGAAGGCACTCTTCACGTCCATTTGATAAAGCTTGAAGCCATGGTAAGTAGCATAGGCTAATAATATGCGAATTGACTCAAGCCTAGCTACAGGTGCATAGGTTTCACCAAAATCCAAACCTTCGACTTGTGAATATCCCTTGGCCACGAGTCGAGCTTTGTTCCTAGTCACCACACCATGCTCGTCTTGCTTGTTGCGGAAGACCCACTTGGTTCCTACAACGTTTTGGTTAGGACGTGGAACTAAGTGCCATACCTCGTTCCTCGTGAAATTGTTGAGCTCTTCTTGCATCGCCATCACCCAATCCGAATCTTGAAGTGCTTCCTCTACCCTGTGTGGCTCAATAGAGGAAACAAACGAGTAATGTTCACAAAAATGAGCAACACGAGATCGAGTAGTTACCCCCTTTTGAATGTCGCCGAGGATGGTGTCGATGGGGTGATCTCGTTGTATTGCTTGGTGGACTCTTGGGTGTGGCGGCCTTGGTTGTTCATCCTCCTTGTCTTCATCATTTGCATCTCCCCCTTGATCGTTGCCGTCATTTTGAGGTGGCTCATCTTCTTGGTCTTCTTGTTCAACATCTTGAACCTCATCCTCAATTTGAGTTGGTGGAGATGCTTGCTTGGAGGAGGATGGTTGATCTTGTGCATTTGAAGGCTCCTCGGATTCCTTAGGACACACATCCCCAATGGACATGTTCCTTAGCGCTATGCATGGAGCCTGTTCTTCACCTATTTCATCAAGATCAACTTGCTCTACTTGAGAGCCGTTAGTCTCATCAAACACAACGTCACAAGAAACTTCAACGAGTCCTGAGGACTTGTTAAAGACTCTATATGCCCTTGTGTTTGAGTCATATCCTAGTAAAAAGCTTTCTACAGTTTTAGGAGCAAATTTAGATTTTCTACCTCTTTTGACAAGAATAAAACATTTGCTACCAAAAACTCTAAAATATGAAATATTGGGCTTTTTACCGGTTAGGAGTTCATAAGATGTCTTCTTGAGGATTCGGTGAAGATATAACCGGTTGATGGCGTAGCAGGCGGTGTTGACCGCCTCGGCCCAAAACCGATCCGGTGTCTTGTACTCATCAAGCATGGTTCTTGCCATGTCCAATAGAGTTCGATTCTTCCTCTCCACTACACCATTTTGTTGTGGAGTGTAGGGAGAAGAGAACTCATGCTTGATGCCCTCCTCCTCAAGGAAGCCTTCAATTTGAGAGTTCTTGAACTCCGTTCCATTGTCGCTTCTAATTTTCTTGATCCTTAAGCCGAACTCATTTTGAGCCCGTCTCAAGAATCCCTTTAAGATCTCTTGGGTTTGTGATTTTTCCTGTAAAAAGAATACCCAAGTGAAGCGAGAATAGTCATCCACAATTACAAGACAATACTTACTACCGCCGATGCTTATGTAAGCGATCGGGCCGAATAAATCCATGTGTAGAAGCTCCAGTGGCCTGTCGGTAGTCATGATGTTTTTGTGTGGATGATGAGTGCCAACTTGCTTCCCGGCTTGGCATGCGCTACAAATCCTGTCTTTCTCAAAGTGAACATCGGTTAGTCCCAAAATGTGTTCTCCCTTTAGAAGCTTGTGGAGATTCTTCATTCCAACATGGGCTAGTCGGCGGTGCCAGAGCCAACCCAAGTTAGTCTTAGCAATCAAGCAAGTGTCGAGTTCAGCTCTATTAAAATCTACTAAGTATAGCTGACCCTCTAACACTCCCTTAAATGCTACTGAATCATCACTTCTTCTAAAGACAGTAACACCAATATCAGTAAAAAGACAGTTGTAGCCCATTTGACATAATTGGGATACGGAAAGCAAATTGTAATCTAAGGAATCTACAAGAAAAACATTAGAAATGGAATGGTCAGGGGATATAGCAATTTTACCCAAACCTTTGACCAAACCTTGATTTCCATCCCCGAATGTGATAGCTCGTTGGGGATCTTGGTTTTTCTCATATGAGGAGAACATCCTTTTCTCCCCGGTCATGTGGTTTGTGCACCCGCTGTCGAGTATCCAACTTGTGCCCCCGGATGCATAAACCTACAAAACAAGTTTAGTTCTTGATTTTAGGTACCCAAACGGTTTTGGGTCCTTTGGCATTAGATACAAGAACTTTGGGTACCCAAACACAAGTCTTGGAACCCTTGTGTTTGCCCCCAACAATCTTGGCAACTACCTTGCCGGATTTGCTAGTCAAAACATATGATGCATCAAAAGTTTTGAATGAAATGGCATGATCATTTGATGCATTAGTAGTTTTCTTTCTAGGCAACTTGGCATGGGTTGGTTGCCTAGATCTAGATGTCTCACCCTTATACATAAAAGCATGATTAGGGCCAGAGTGAGACTTCCTAGAATGAATTTTCCTAATTTTGCTCTCAGGATAGCTGGCAGGGTACAAAATGTAACCCTCGTTATCCTGAGGCATGGGAGCCTTGCCCTTAACAAAGTTAGACAAGTTCTTTGGAGGGGCATTAATTTTAACATTGTCTCCCCTTTGGAAGCCAATGCCGTCTTTAATGCCAGGGCGTCTCCCATTATAGAGCATGCTTCTAGCCAATTTAAATTTTTCATTTTCTAAGTCATGCTCTCTAATTTTAGCATTAAGTTGTGCTATGTGATCATTTTGTTTTTTAATTAAGGCTAGGTGATCATGGATAGCATCAACATTAATATCTTTACATCTAGTACAAATGGAAACATGCTCAACATTAGATGTAGAGGGTTTGCAAGATTTAAGTTCAACAACCTTAGCATGCAACATGTCATTTTTGGTTATAAGGTCGGAAATAGTAGCATTGCAAACATCAAAATCTTTAGCCTTAGCAATTAATTTCTCATTCTCATTTCTAAGGTTAACAATAGAAACATTTAACTCATCAATCCTAGCTAGCAAATCAACATTATCATTTCTAGGATCAATGCAAACATGAGAATCAACCTTAGCAATTAATTTAACATTTTCATTTCTAAGGTTGGCAATAGTGTCATGGCATATGCTTAGCTCACTAGATAATTTGTTACATTTTTCTACTTCTAGAGCATAAGCATTTTTAACCTTAACATGTTTCTTGTTTTCCTTGATTAGGAAGTCCTCTTGGGAGTCCAAGAGATCATCCTTTTCATGGATGGCACTAATTAGCTCATTTAATTTTTCCTTTTGTTCCATGTTAAGGTTGGCAAAAAGAATACGCAAATTATCCTCTTCATTTTTATCATCATCCTCATCACTAGATGTTTCATATTTAGTGGAGGACTTTGATTTTACCTTCTTTTTGCCGTCCTTGGCCATGAGACACTTGTGGCCGACGTTGGGGAAGAGGAGGCCCTTGGTGACGGCGATGTTGGCGGCGTCCTCGTCGTCGGAGGAGTCGCTTGAGCTTTCGTCGGAGTCCCATTCCCGACAAACATGGGCATCGCCGCCCTTTTTCTTGTAGTATCTCTTCTTCTCCTTCCTCTTGCCCTTCTTGTCGTCGCCCCTGTCACTATCACTAGACATAGGACATTTTGCAATAAAATGACCGGGCTTACCACACTTGTAGCAAACCTTCTTGGAACGGGATTTGTAATCCTTCCCCTTCCGTTGCCTGAGGATTTGCCGAAAACTCTTGATGATTAGGGCCATCTCCTCGTTGTCGAGCTTGGAGGCGTCAATCGGTTGTCTACTTGGTGTAGACTCCTCCTTTTTCTCCTCCGTTGCCTTGAAGGCCACGGGTTGCGCCTCGGATGTGGAGGGTTCATCAAGCTCGTTGATCTTCTTTGAGCCCTTAATCATGCATTCAAAACTAACAAAATTCCCGATGACTTCTTCGGGGGTCATTTGTGTATATCTAGGATTGCCACGAATTAATTGAACTTGTGTGGGGTTAAGGAAAATAAGGGCTCTTAGAATAACCTTAACCACTTCGTGGTCATCCCATTTTGCGCTTCCGAGGTTGCGCACTTGGTTCACCAAGGTCTTGAGCCGGTTGTACATGTCTTGTGGCTCCTCCCCTTGGCGAAGACGGAAGCGACCGAGCTCCCCCTCGATCGTTTCCCGCTTGGTGATCTTGGTGAGTTCATCACCCTCGTGCGCCGTCTTGAGTAGATCCCAAATCTCCTTGGCGTTCTTCAACCCTTGTACTTTGTTGTATTCCTCCTTGCTTAGAGAGGCAAGGAGGATGGTTGTGGCTTGGGAGTTGAAGTGCTCGATTTGGGCCACTTCGTCCGTGTCGTAGTCCTCATCCCCTACGGATGGTACCTGTACACCATACTCAACAACATCCCATATACTTTTGTGGAGAGAGGTTAGATGAAATCGCATTAAATTACTCCACATAGCATAATCTTCACCATTAAAAGTTGGTGGTTTGCCTAATGGGACGGAAAGTAAAGGTGTATGTTTAGGAGTGCGAGGATAGCGTAGGGGGATCTTACTATACTTCTTACGCTCTTGGCGTTTAGAAGTGACGGACGCCGCGTCGGAGCCGAAGGTAGATGTCGATGAAGTGTCGGTCTCGTAGTAGACCACCTTCCTCATCCTCTTGTGCTTGTCCCCACTCCGATGCGGCTTGTGAGAAGAAGATTTTTCCTTCTTCTCCTTGTGGTGAGAAGAGGAAGATCTTTTCTCCTTCCGCTTGGAGGAGTTCTTCTTCTTTTCCCTTCTCTTGGTGCGGGACTCTTCCGATGAAGTGCTCCCTTGGCTTGTAGTGGGCTTGTCGCCGGTCTCCATCTCCTTCTTGGCGTGATCTCCCGACATCACTTCGAGTGGTTAGGCTCTAATGAAGCACCGGGCTCTGATACCAATTGATAGTCGCCTAGAGGGGGGGTGAATAGGGCGAAACTGAAATTTACAAATATAATCACAACTACAAGCCGAGTTAGCGTTAGAAACAATAACGAGTCCGCGAGAGAGCGAGCAAAACAAATCGCAAGCGAATAACAAGTGAGACACGTGGATTTGTTTTACCGAGGTTCGGTTCTCGCAAACCTACTCCCCGTTGAGGAGGCCACAAAGGCCGGGTCTCTTTCAACCCTTCCCTCTCTCAAACGGTCCCTCCGACCGAGTGAGCTTTCTTTTCTCAATCACTTGGAACACAAAGTTCCTACAAGGATCACCACAAGATTGGTGTCTCTTGCCTCAATTACAAGTGAGTTTGGTTGCAATGAAAGAATCAAGAAAGCACGATTAAAAAAAAGCCAAGCAACAAGAGCGACAAATAACACACGGATCACTTTCTCTCTCAAGCCACTAATCACTAATGATCTCTTTTCTCAATTGTGAAACTTGAAGAGGTGGAGGCTTTGAATGTGTCTTGGAATGGATTGCTAGCTCTTGTATTGAATGTTGAAGGTTGGAATGCTTGGATATAATGAATGGAGGTGGTTGGGGTTGTATTTATAGCCACCAACCACTTCCTAGCCGTTGGGCCATTCTGCTGAGCGCGGACGGTCCGCGAGCCAGGTCCGGACGGTCCGCCCCTGTAGATCAACGGCTGAAAATGCAACGGTCAGCAGTAACGGCTATATCAACGGCTATATTGCATTTAATGCGACGTCAGATGTCAGACAGAGCCAGTCGCGGACGGTCCGGTCGTGCACCCCGGACGGTCCGCGAGACCCTCTATAATTCATTTCTCCGAACCCGTTACCTTCGGGTTTTTCGGTTTCTTACCGACCGGACGGTCCGCGCCTGAGGCCGGACGGTCCGCGAGAGGGCTCGGACGGTCTTTCCTTTTCCTCCGGACAGTCCGTAGTGGAAACTTGTATTTTCGCATTGGTTCTGTCCGAGAGTCATCCTAGTGTCGCGGACGGTCCGCCGCAAGGGCCCGGACGGTCCGCGCTTGGCCTGTTTTTCCAAAAAGCTTCTCCTGTCCGGAATAATCTACGGTATTCCGGACAGTCGATTTAGTATAGTTATAGATGAACCTTTGGCACCTGTAGAACATATAATCTAGAGCAAACTAGTTAGTCCAATTGTTTGTGTTGGGCGATTCAACCACCAAAACTATTTAGGAACTAGATGTAAGCCTAATTCCCTTTCACACGGAGGGGTTGGTTTGCACCAGATATGTTCCCATCTAAAATACCAATGCGACACATTATTAAATGTATGATACATTGAGAATAGCCTAACTAAAGCACAGGTTTCCGAGGGATCTGCTGCTGAACAAATTGGAATTAGAAATGGTGATATGATCAAATCATTGAATGGATAATGTTTTGCCAGGATTCACCACCACATGTGCCGCCAGCACGAGACTTCCGCCACCGCACCAGAAAACATGGCGCCACCTAGCCTCTCTGACATGCTCAATACAACAGAACATGACATCTCTGTGATGTCCCGACGAAGACACTCTTCGACTATCACCGGAGAAGAAGCAGAAAAGGGGAAGAGCAGGGAAAGAACGAGAAGAGAAGAGAGGCGGTAAGTTTGTTCTGTATTCATCGTATCCAGTTCATTACAGCAATCAACATTATATAGCCAGATAGGGATTAGCCCACTAACTATCACTTATTATAACGGCCCATGGCCCATAAACCTATACATGTTGTCCCCGCCATCTGGCTTAACAAGGAGATCAATCCTCAATTACCAGTCCTGACATCGCCTCCCCCTATAGATCCAACTGGTCCCTAGATGGATGATGGGAACCTATTTTTGAGGACGTAGTACTCCTCCCATGAAGACATCTCGTGGGGTAATCCTTTCCACTTGATCAGGACCTGTGGTACAGCTGCAGCTCCTTTACAAACCAAACTACAGTCCATAATGAGTTCAGGTTCTGGAGAAAAGTCCTCAGATACAACTACAGGAGGAATGTCAATAAAGACTGGGGTATGGTCTGGCACTGGCACATGTGGCTTCAATTGGGATACATGAAAAAACCGGATGAATAGATGATGATTCTGGAAGCAGCAACTTATAAGCAGCAGATCCATACTTCTCAATGATTTTAAATGGTCCAAAATATTTGAAGGAGAGCTTGGCACAAGGTCTGTGAGTAACAGAATATTGTGCAAATGGTTGTAGTTTCAGATATACCCATTCTCCAATCTGAAACTGTCGAAAGGTTCTGTTATTATCAGCATACAACTTCATCTTATTTTGATCAGATGCCAGATTGGACTTAATGACAGTCAAGAAATCATGTCTTTATTGCAATGTGAGTTGAGCATCAGAAGTACCATCAGACCAATTACTAGGCAGAACTCCGAGGTTTGGATCCATGCCATATAAAGCTTTAAAGGGAGAGCACTTTAAAGAAGAGTGGTAACAAGAATTATACCACAACTCAGCTGAATCAATCCACTTAGCCCATTGAGTAGGAGTATGGTGAACTGCACACCTTAAAAACATCTCCAGACATTAGTTGATGCGTTTAGTTTGTCCATCGGATTGATGGTGGTATGCTGAACTAAGATGTAGTTTTGTGCCAGTCAATTTAAACAATTCTTGCTAACAAGTACTAGTGAAAATTTTGTCTCTATCGGAGACTATCGACCTTGGCAAACCATGTAACTTCACAATCTGTGAGAAAAAACAACTGGTCAATCTGGGCAGCAGTAAATGGGTGTTTCACTGGGATAAAGTGGGCATATTTAGTAAATCTGTCCACCACCACCAAAATGACTGAGTACCCATTTGATTTAGGCAGCCCTTCCACAAAGTCCATGGAGATATCTTGCCAACAATCTTGAGGAATGGGTAGTGGCTGTAGCAGCTCTGGATACTTATAATTTTCATGTTTGGCTTGTTGACATACTTGGCATTGTTTCACAAATAGTTCGACATCAGAGTTTTGGCATGTCCAATAGAACAATCTTTTGACTCTTTGATAAGTAGCATGTATGCCAGAATGTCCCCCAACTGCAGATGAGTGAAAGGGTGCTATGACTTTGGTGTGTAGCCCAATATTCTGACCCACTACCAACTGTTGATGTCTGTAAATCAAGCCATTTTACAGAGTGAACCCCTAGGAATTAGGACTGTTAACTACCAATTCTTGTAACAACTTTCGAGATTGAGGGTCCAACTCATAAGACTTAATCACCTCTTGTATCCAATTTGGAGTACTCACAGAAATTGCAGAAAATTCAATGGAGTGAGCCACTCTAGACAGGGCATCTGCTACTTTGTTTTCAATCCCTTTCTTATATTGGACTGTAAACTGGAGACCTAAAAGCTTTGCCATAGCCTTCTTTTGAAGTTCAATAGTCAGAGACTGATCTTGAAGATGACTTAGGCTTTTGTGATCTGTTCGAATGACAAATGGCCCCCTCTGTAGGTAACATCTCCACTTGTCAACAGCCATCAAAATTGCTAGAAACTCTTTCCCATAAGTAGATAGTTTGTTGTTGTTAACTCCAAGTGCTTTGCTATAAAAGGCAATGGGATGACCTTGTTGAGACAAAATAGCCCCAATTCCTTGGTCACAAGCATCTGTCTCTACTATAAAAGTCTTCAAAACTAGGCAGTGCCAAAACAGGAGTTGAAACCATAGTAGTTTTGAGGTGCCCAAATGATGTTTGGGTTGTTGATGACCAGCAGAACTGTTTCTATTGCGGTATTGATGTCAAAGGTTTGGCAATAATTCCATATCCTCGGACAAATTTTCTATAATATCCAGTGAGACCTAGAAAGCCTCTTAGTTCAGTATGAGATGTAGGAACTGGCCATTTACTCATTGTAGCAGTTTTACTTGGATCAGTAGCAACTCCTTTGTCTGAGATAACATGTCCCAAGTACCCGATTTGTCTGACAGCAAAAGAGCACTTGCTTTTCTTAGCATACAGCTGATGTTTCTGTAATGTCTAAAACACCTATTGTAGATGCCCAACATGAGCCTCCAATGTTGGACTATATACAAGAATATCATCCATAAAAATCAACACGAATTTCCTCATTTGTTCTTGGAAGACAGCATTCATTAGGCACTGAATGTTGTCTTCATTTCATCTTCTTCAGCCATTCTTATCTGATGAAATCCTGAGGCCATATCCAACTTGGAAAAGAACTTAGCTTCTGCTAGTTCATCTAAAAATTCATCTATGACTGGCATTGGGAACTTGTTCTTAATAGTGATGTCATTCAGTTTCTTGTAATCAATACAGAATCTTCAACTTCCATCTTTTTTCTTCACTAACAATACTGGAGAGGCAAAAGGGCTTAAGCTTCTAGAGATAATTCCAGATTGCAACATTTCTTGCACTTGTCTCTCAATTTCATCCTTTTGGAGAGGGGAGTACCTATAAGGTCTTGAGTTCACAGGTGAAGCATTAGGAATCAATGCAATAGTGTGATCATATTCCCTTGAAGGAGGTAATGAATTAGGCACTTTGAACACCCCATCAAACTGGTTTAAAACAGCTTGGACACAGGGAGGAACCACACCTGAGTTATCGCCCTTCTCTTGTACAATTTCATGTACCATGGCCACAGCCCAAATGTCATTTCCCTTTTGCCATTTTTGTACTTGGTCAATAGATGATTCCTTAATCCCAGATATAGGACTAGGCAATAGCCCTTGCAACTTCACTAATTTGCTCCCATACTAAAATTGTACCCACTTTTTATCCCAAGCACAAAGCATTGGACTGAACTGCTCCAACCAATCCATTCCCAACACCATATCATAAGCAGTCACAGGTAAAACAAAAGCATATATATTAGGGATGGCAATTTTACCCGCAGGTTTGGATATCCGTCGGATATCCGATCCATCGGGTACGGGTACGGGCATGAAATTTGACCCACGGGTCTTACCCTACTCAACCCGATTTTATTACGGTTCGGGTACGGATTTGATTTCTTACCCGTGGGTACCCGACGGATATCTGAAAATAGTGATTTTAGATTTTCAACCTACTAGTACACTAGCTAGCCATCCATCCTCGACAGCTCATCCTACTGCCATCCCTCCCTGTCTGTTGATGCTTCTGATCTGGTTCTAGTACTAGTGCCAGTATGTTTGATAAAGTGCCAGTACGTAGTACCAGTGCTAGCTAGTACAAGTACTTGAGCTAGGAGAGTGTTAATACACCAGACGACTGTGCTAGCTACTCTCCGATCCTGACGAGTTGGAAGTTTATTAATAAAAAAACATTAGCAACACATGTCTAGGCTATATCTACACGACTGCAATGTGCAACAACATTATGTTCCTCCGGTGATCATAGTGATGTGCGACGCTCAGAACTGCACTAGACTTCATTTAGGGAGAATGCACTAAGCTGCTATACCCGACGGGTATCCGATATCCGCCCGATACCCGATGGGTACGGGCATGGGTACAAAATTTTACCCGTGGGTATAGTCATGGGTGGATATGGATAATCCCCGCGGGTATGGTCGCGGGCGGGTATTTACTCTACCCGATCCGAACCCGACCCATTGCCATCCCTAATATATATGGAATGTGTTTCCACCACTCCACCATTCCAGGTGAACTGCCTTCTTAACACAAGAAATAACTATCCATTTGCCACCTTAACTGACACAGGTTCAATTTCTTGAGTTACACAATTGATTCTAGTAGCAGCTAAATCACTGATAAATGTGTTTGAACTACCAGAGTCCAACAACTGCAGAATCACTTGATCCTTTATCATGGCTCTCAGCCTGACACATTTGTGGGTACATTTGGGGTTCTCAGCACCAGATAATGCATTAAGAGAAAGAACCATTTCATCCTCAAATTTGTCACTACTAGCATCAAGAAAATTCAACAACTCATCAGATAAGATGGGTCCCCCATCTCCTCCATTCTCAACAGCAATATAGTTCAGTTGTGGTAGGCATTGAGTTTTACATTTGTGTCCAGGCACATACTTCTCCCCACATCGGTAGCACAATGAAGCGTCCCGATCCTTTGGGACTCAAATGTGATACAATTACTAGTCCTAGGAGGCTAGTAAACACATTCATTTCTTCAAATAGTACAGAGTTTCGAATAACAGTTATTACAATACCAAAATACAAGCTCTAGCGAGCCAAAACACAATGGAAGATCATCTAGCCCAAGCCATAGGCAGACTGGGTGCAGACACAACCCCTTTCTAGTCGAACATAGCAGAAAAGAAGTCTTCAGCTGCTAAAAAACATAAATAAATGTGGGTGAATACAGTAGGTATTCCGCAAGCCCAACCCGCCCGTAAAGAGATAGAGACCTATATAGTACATGCTTGATATGGTGGAGTTGGAGTCTCTCTTTTCTTTTTCAGAGAAAGGCTATTCTTTGATGGTTTACCCCAGAGAAAGAGGTAGCACATTTTCACACTCAACCACCACTGAGCTTCCCGCTCCCGTGGTATTTCTTTTATTTCCAAAAACACCCACACACACTTCCATGTTTACGGAGATTGAAAGGGAATTAGGCTTACACCTAGTCCCTAATTAATTTTGGTGGTTGAATTGCCCAACACAAATATTGGACTAACTAATTTGCTCTAGTGTATAAGTTATACAGGTGCCAAAGGTTCACACTTAGCCAATAAAAAGACCAAGTATTGGGTTCAAATAAAGGAGCAAGGGTCAACCGAAGGCACCTCTGGTCTGGCGCACCAGACTGTCCGGTGTGCCACCGGACATGTCCGGTGCACCAGAGGACTCCAGCGCAAACTCGTCGTCTTCGGGAAATTCCAGAGGCGACTCCGCTATAATTCACCGGACTGTCCGGTGTACACCGGACATGTCCGGTGCTCCAAGGAAGAGCGGCCTCAGGAACTCGCCAGCCTCGGGAATTCACTTCAGCTGCTCCGCTATAATTCACCGGACTGTCCGGTGTACACCGGACTGTCCGGTGTAACAGCGGGGCAACGGCTATTTCGGCGCCAACGGCTACCTGCGACGCATTAAATGCGCGCGCTGCGCGCGCAGAGGTCAGGCACGCCCATACTGGCGCACCGGACAATCTACAGTGCATGTCCGGTGCGCCACCGGACATCCAGGCGGGCCTAGAAGTCAGAGCTCCAACGATCGGAACCCAACGGCATTGGTGACGTGGCTGTTGCACCGGACATGTCCGGTGTGCACCGGACTGTCCGGTGCACCATCGAACAGACAGCCTCACCAAACGGCTAGTTTGGTGGTTGGGGCTATAAATACCCCCAACCATCCACCATTCATAGCATCCAAGTTTTCCACTTCCCAACTACTTACAAGAGCTCTAGCATTCAATTCTAGACACACCAAAGAGATCAAATCCTCTCCAAATTCCACACAACGCCCTAGTGATTAGAGAGAGAGATTTGCTTGTGTTCTTTCGAGCTCTTGCGCTTGGATTGCTTTCTTCTTTCTTGATTCTTTCATTGCGATCAAACTCACTTGTAATTGAGGCAAGAGACACCAAACTTGTGGTGGTCCTTGTGGGAACTTTGTGTTCCAAGTGATTGAGAAGAGAAAGCTCACTCGGTCCGAGGGACCGTTTGAGAGAGGGTAAGGGTTGAAAGAGACCCGGCCTTTGTGGCCTCCTCAACGGGGAGTAGGTTTGAGAGAACCGAACCTCGGTAAAACAAATCCGCGTGTCTCACTTCATTATTCGCTTGCGATTTGTTTTGCACCCTCTCTCGTGGACTCTATTATATTTCTAACGCTAACCCGGCTTGTAGTTGTGATTATTTTTGAGAATTTCAGTTTCGCCCTATTCACCCCCCCCCCCTCTAGGCGACTTTCAGAGATCAAAAACACTAATTGCCATACCACACCAGACTCGTCCATACCAGTGGACACGGACTATTCGAATAGGTTTCAAACTCTGCGCAGAGGGGTACACTTTACCCACTAGTCCGACTCTGCGGTTTCATGGCCAATGAGACCCGAATCTGAATCTCTTTCCTTCCTTGCACGTCCTTACCTTAACGGTTATACCGGAAGGAGTCAGGCCACTGCCATGCCCAAATCGGACAAAACATTCCCCCTTCTTATCCTCTCGGTGCTCCCTAGCCATCATAACCCTGGGGTTTGGACCGTACAAGTTCAGATTGAGTGACTGCCCATACAGTCTCGAGTGGTTGTACTTGTCATGAGTACAGTTAAGGATGACAAACCGGTCCTTATATGAGGGGACAATCCTTCCTGCTCACACCTAACCCGGCTGAGCCAACACCTGAGGCCCTCCCCTAAACCAGGGAGTCCCTGACTATCCCACTCAAAAGGTGATAAGGGTGAATACCCTTCATCATACACTTCTTTGAAAAAAAACATTTTTCTCTTTAGAAAGAAAACCACCATTTCCTCGACCCACATTTTGTTCCCAAAAGATATTCTTTAATGCAGGCTATCACTCGACTCACAATACATAGAACCCAACCCATATTCCCGGCTTAGGCAGTGGTAGAAAGAATAGGTAATTCATGCATCAAGGGAAGAATGGACTTGCCTTCGACGAAGTTCTCTTGGCACGAAAGGTCTATTTCCGAGAGGTCGGGCTCCTGCCCTTCTTCCGGGGCTACGATTTCCGGAGGATCGGATCCCTCTTCGTCTAGCACAAACAGGCAATAAACACTACATCAACCATTGTGGCTTAGCAAAGTGTGTCAAGTTCTAAATATTATTATTATGTGACTTAAAGAATATTTGAACTATTTTTGGTGCATAAAATATCAACATATATACATATATATATATATATGAAAATAGGAAAAGGAAAAGGAAAAAAGAAAAAGGAGAAGGGATTCTCGGTTAGCTGGGCCTGGGGGGAATTTCGGCCCAGCGAGCGCGTTCGCGCAAGCGGGCGGCCGGCCCAACTCGGCCTACCAGTGGGAGTGGGCCCACGTGCCAGCAAGGGGGAGGGGGAAACGGCGTTAGGGGGGCGAGACAGGGTCCGGCCGGGAGGGAAAACCGGTCGCCGGAGTTCGACGGCGATTCTCCGCCTGTGATCCGGTTCCGGGTGGTTGGGGAGGTGGCGAAGCACGGGTAGGGGTAGGGGGTCATGGTGGAAGGGTCAATTTGACTAATAGGCACTTGGGATGGCCGGTCCACGGCGAGGTGGCGGGTTCTCGTGGCGGCGAGGTCGCTAGTGGGGCTACTGGGCGTGATAGGCGAAGGAGAAGGGAGCGTTGTGCTTGTGGCGAAGTGGCGGAGCTCGTGAACTATATCAATTAGACTTTAAGCCACCAGAGAGGGGAGAGAGAGACTCATCGGAGAGGGGAGAGACGACGGCGCCAAACTCGATTGGGCCCAAGGGGGAGAGGGAGTGGCCGAGGCTGGTGCGAGGAGATGAGGGGCTCAGTGCGGTCCTTTTATAGGTGGCCGGGGAGGGGGGAGGAAGTGGCATGCACCGGCGAGGCGCGCTTGCGATGGCAATGATGGCGCATAGTGGTGGCGACGAGATGGCTCGGGTAGGCGGTGGCGACGGGACGGCTCGGTCACAGGGCGCGGGGACGCAAGGCGCCAATTCGGCTGGTGAGTGAGTTAATGGTGAGGAGACAGGGCGGACGGTGGCCGGCGACGATCATGTCGATGGCCGATCACGGGCGAGAGAGAAGGGGCTGACGGGTGGGACCGGGTTGTCAGCGGAAGAGCGGGTGCGAAGGAGAAAGAGAGGGCGTGGCTGACGGGTGGGGCCGGGCAGTCAGCGGGGGAGGGAAGGGCGTGGTGCGCGGGCGGGCGCGCGGGAGATGGGTCGCGTGGGCCATGGGCGGGGGAGGAGTGCGGGCGCGCAGGAGAGAGAAGGGGAGAAGGATTGGTCTGGATCCGGCCCAGCCGAGGGGGGATTTCCCTTTTTTCTATTTATTTTCTATTTCCTTTTCCTTAACCCTTTTTCCTTTAAATAAAAATTCATATAAATTTCCTAGGTGTCCAAAATGAAATATTTTATGTGAAGTGTTACTAGCAATCATGGTGTATGCATATGATGAATAAAATGCTTCATAAGATGGGGTCTTAGGAGATAATAAGGGGGGTTAGGAGTTTAGGGTTTCTAACCTCGAGATCAAAATTGGGATGTTACACACAACCCATTAACTCTCTTGTACTCCTTTAATTGTCTTGCTTTTCCACACATCACCTTGTGAATCATTGTTGTTGGGGACTTGTTCTCAAGTGCTATGAATTAAGAACAAGGCAACACAAAAAAGGTTAATGATTAATGCCCTTCGTCCTTCAAAGCATTATCTCCCTTGGGATATAATGATCTTCGGACGAAGGTCATGAAGGACGTACCTTCGGCATTAATAATATATCTCATTGGAAAGAGAAACATATAAATCATGAAAGATAATATGAATAATCTCGTGTCATCATTAATATCATTTAATCATATGATCATGAATGTACTTGAATAATATTGAGTTACATTTTTACCTTCGGCTTGACAGAAGGCAAAAGATCAAGCGTGTCGCGCGAGTGAATACAAGTTAGCGTGAACAGTACGGGGGTACTGTTCATCTATTTATAGACACAGGACACAGCCTGTGACGAATTACAATTATGCCCCTCATAAAAGTTTACAACATTGACTCAGACCTTTATGGATTAAAAGGTCATTCTATCTCTATGTCGGTTTGTACTGCCGAAGCTTCATGAAGAGGAACCTTCGGCCATCTTCTGGGAACAACTTCAGCCGAAGCTGCTTCTTCGTGCAAGACCTTCGGCGCAACGAAGCATGGCCCCAACAGTAGCTCCTTTCGCGGTGCTAGATCGTTTTTCGTAACGAGCTTGATCCGTGAAAAAGCCTCTTCAGCTTCGGGAAGCCGAAGGTCCAAAAAACACCTTCCCTGAGCTCGTTGCCGAGAAACGATCCGGTTTCCGAGCGCGTGCCAGGCCCACCTTGCAGAGTTACTGTTTGATCTTTGCGGTCCACCGCGCAGCGAGTGCAAGTGACTGCCCGCCTGGTGTAAAAATCCTGGCGCTTCGCCTTCTTACCTGCAGCACTTCGGAGGTCGCGGCTACCGAAGCCGCTTCAGCCGAAGATTTGAACTTAGAGACCACCATTGAAGACATCGACAAAATTTTACTAGACATGGCCGCAGAAGAAGCTGCCACTGCTGCTGAAGAAACCACGGCCACAGTGCCTGGAAAAGGAAAAGAAATAGCCGAAAATACTTCGGAAGACGAAGCCTATATATTTCAAAATTTAGTTGGGCAAAAACTGTCGAAGGACGAAATAGAAGAGCTTAAAGACTATGCCAAATCTTGCGGATACAGGCCAGGAGCTCTTCTTTTCGGAGGTGTGGACGATGAAAAATTAGGCTGCATCCGAGACCAAACTGGAGCTAAGGTCATCGGTACTCTATCAAAGAGTATCGGTTTTCCGAAGCTAGAGACAGATATCAGCCGCTACCGACGACAATATATCGTCGGCAGCTTATTTTATTCCAATTTCAAGGTAAACAACTTTCTCTCTAACTTCTATTGTTTTTTAATAATGGAAATATTCCTAACGAAGGTTGTTTATCTGCAGAGCATGCTACTAAGCAAAGCTTTGAAGATGCAGCAAGATTTAGAGGATAAAAAACACGAAGCTATAATTGAAAATTTAGAGAGCAAGATAAAAGAACAATCAGCTATTATTGAAAAGAAAGACTTCGAACTGCAATCAACCGAAGGCTTGCTGGCAGAGACTGAAGCTAAAGTATCAGAATTGAATTCGAAGCTTATCTGCCAATCAAAACAATTTGAACAAGAGAAGCTAGAGCTCAATTCGAAACTTGAAGCTGAAGTCCAAACCAACTCAGACATGAAGAAATCATTAACAAGCCTTCAAGATAAATGTTTGAAATTTAGTACTAGCTGCATCCAACAATTAAAGAAGATCTTTTACTCAGTTGGAGCCAGCAGTGGAAAGTTCACCCCTGCTGCTGAAAATTTGCCAAGAGCCTTCGATCATATTGAAGCTGAAATTGAAGAGCTTGACGAAGTTATAGCCGGGCACGGTGACTTCTGTGCCTGGGTAGCTTCTCGGGGTACCGCTGCAGCGTTCCTGAAGGTCGGCTGCGAGCATGGGAAAATCGTCAACAGGCCCAATTTCGCCATGTCTCCATCAATTCTAGACGATATTCCTGACCTCGCCCGAAGCATCTCAAATAGATTTATAAAAATGATATGGACAAAAGGCGGGCGAGAGAAGGCTGGAGACGAAGCTCGAAGTCATCTTGAACCAGTAAGAAATCATACTTTGTACTTACCTTCTCCTTCACACTTGATTTTTACTCGCGATACGTTGATTCATGTAGGATGACGAAGCTGAAGATGATGCTTAAAATATGTCGCCGAAGCTGAAGCTCAGTGGAGACCAGTAGGAGTATACTATAGAAAAAACTCAGGAGACTTTTGTAACAACTTTTGTAAATACAATTAAACTGTTCTCAAGTAACTTTGTACATACCTTGTAATATATTCTTACCCTTCTATTGAGGCGCTTTGATGTGGACGAAATTAATATTTTGAGCCGAAGGCGAAAAAACACCTTCCCTTCTTTTCGTACACAACGAAGCAAAAAAAACCGCTTCTTTTTGCCGAAGCTTTTCTTTTTTGTACACAACGAAGCATAAAAGACTGCTTCTTCTTTTTGCCGAAACAACCACTTAGGAACGCAAATGCTATGAATGAATGCTTATGAATGCAAATGCTATGATGTAATGTAATGTGCGAATGAATGTCCAAAACATATATCCGAAGCCACACTCTCAGCCATTATTTCCTTGGAAACAACCACACATCAGCTCTGCATTCCCTTAGGAACGTCTTTGGAGCTTCTTCGCCTTTTACTTAGGCGGTATCAGCGTTGACTTTTCGCTGTAAGCTCTGCATCCCCTTAGGAACGTCTTTGGAGCTTCTTCGCCTTTTACTTAGGCGGTATCAGCGTTGACTTTTCGCTGTGAGCTCTGCATCCCCTTAGGGACGTCTTTGGAGCTTCTTCGCTTTTTCAGTTTCGGCACTCGATGGTGCGTTCTCAGTTTTTACATTTACATTTTTTTGGGAATTTTGCTCTTATAAGACTAAAAAGGAAATTACATATGATGGCCCCATTAAAAACCTTTCTCCCCCTTTAGAAAGGAAAAGGGTGCCATGAAAAAGAAAAGAAAAAACATAAAAAATTACATCAAGCTATACATAATATCGCCGAAGCTCATCCGCATTCCAAGATCTTGGAATTTCGTTGCCATCCATGTCCTTCAATCTGTACGAACCAGGCCTTGACGAAGATACTACTAAGAAAGGTCCTTCCCATTTCAACTGTAGCTTGCCCACTGTATCTGGGTTGGCTACTCTCCGAAGCACCAAGTGTCCCGGCTCAATATTTTTTAACCGGACCTTTCTATCTCGCCACTTGACTGTTTCAGCTTGATATTTATTGATATTCTCCACGGCCTGAAGCCTGATCCCCTCTAAGGCATCTTTTTCCACAAGGCAGGCATCTTCAGGACCTGATTCTGCCGAAGCTACTACTCTTATTGATCCGGCTTTAGCTTCTTCCGGAGTTACTGCTTCGTCACCGAATAATAATTTGAATGGAGTAAAGCCTGTAGACCTTGATGTTGTTGTATTGTGGCTCCACACCACTTTGGTTAACTGATCTGGCCACTTTCCCCTGGGTTGATTGAAGATTAACTTCATTATTCCTGTCATTATAATGCCATTGGCCCTTTCAACGAGCCCATTTGACTCCGGATGCCTGACTGATGCAAAGTGGATCTTCGTACTGATTTGATCACAAAAATTTCTGAAAGCTTCAGAGTCGAACTGCGTTCCATTATCTACAGTGATGGCCTTCGGTACCCCGAAGCGACAGACAATATTCTGCCAGAAAAACTTTTGGACAGTGGCCGAAGTTATTGTGGCTAATGGTTTCGCCTCAATCCATTTAGAAAAATACTCCACAGCTACTATAACATATTTTAGATTCCCTTGAGCCGGTGGTAATGGACCTAACAAGTCAAGGCCCCACCTTTGCAATGGCCAGATGGGTTGTATCAGCTGTGTCAAAGACGAAGGTTGCTTTTGATCTCTTGCACATTTCTGACAACCTTCGCACTTTTGAACTAACTCCGCTGCATCCGAAGCTGCCTTCGACCAATAAAACCCTTGACGGAAGACTTTTCCAAGTAACGGCCTAGATCCAATGTGGGGTCCACACAGGCCTGCATGTATTTCTTTCATCAACTCTATACCTTCGGTTCTAGATAGACACTTGAGCAGCGGAGCGCAAACTCCATGCTTGTATAACTCCCCTTCTATCATGACATACGGACGAGCTCTTGCCTCTATCCTTTTATTATAAGCTTCGTCATCTGATAGGAAGTTACCCTGAAGGTAAGAGATGATTTCAGTTCTCCAATCTTCGCTGTAAACAGGAGATATGTTGAGGACTGCTCTTTCGAGAAGCTCCACTGAAGGTGCCTTTATTGTTTCGAAGAACACATCCGAAGGTAACGGCAGCCCCTGTGCTGCAGACTTGGCTAGCAAATCAGCATGCTCATTTTGCCCTCGAGGGATATTCTTGACAGAAAATCCTTCGAAGGAGGCTTCGATCCTTCGGACCGTGTCTAGATATTTTTCAAGCTTCGGATCTTTAGCCTTGCAACTTTTGTCAATATGACCCGAAACGACCTGGGAATCAGTTTTAAGAATCGCCCTTCTGATTCCCATTGCCTTTAATTTCCGAAGGCCCAGGAGCAGGGCTTCGTACTCAGTAATATTGTTTGTACAGCTGAAATCAAGTCTTGCTGCATAACAAGTTTTAACCTTGGATGGTGAAACCAACACAGCGGCTGCACCTGCTCCGAAGGTTCCCCAAGAGCCATCACAAAACACTGTCCACACTTCGGCATCTTTATTTGCTTCTTCATCCTGAGCCCCTGGCGTCCAGTCGGCAATGAAATCTGCCAATGCTTGAGACTGGATCGAAGATCTATGCACATAATCAATGTAAAATTCATTGAGCTCTGCAGCCCATTTTCCAATCCGTCCAGTAGCTTCTCTATTTCTCATGATATCCTTCAACGGCTACGAAGAAGGAACAATAATATTGTATGCCTGAAAATAATGCCGAAGCTTCCTGGATGCCATTAAAACGGCATACAATACCTTCTCCAGCTCTGTATAATTTTTCTTTGATACACTAAGGACTTCAGATACAAAATACACTGGAACTTGCTTCTTGACTTGGCCATCAAGCTTCTCCTGGACAAGCGCCGCACTTACTGCTGAGTGCGAAGCTGCCACATATAACAACAGAGGAGCCCCTGGTGTTGGCGGAGTTAATGTTGTTAGATCTATCAAATATTGCTTCAGCTCTTCGAAAGCTTTTTGTTGACTTGGTCCCCATTGAAAGACTTCAGCTGACTTCAACACCTCGAAGAATGGTAAATTTCTTTCTGCTGATCTGGATATAAATCTGTTGAGAGATGCCAGCCTTCCTGTCAATCTTTGGGCCCCCTTTCTTGTGGTTGGTGGCTCCATTCGAAGTATAGCTTCGATTTTATTTGGATTAGCTTCGATTCCCTTTGTTGAAACCAAGCATCCAAAAAATTTCCCCTTCTTTACTCCGAAGACACATTTTTCTGGATTCAACTTCAGACCAGCTTGTCTGAAACTGGCGAAGGTCTCCTGCAGATCAGCAATATGATTTTCCTGCTTCGTGCTTTTTACAATGATGTCATCGACATAAGTCAACACATTTCTGCCTATCTGAGACTGGAGGACCTTCGCTGTCATTCTGCTGAAACTTCCTCCAGCATTTTTGAGCCCCTCAGGCATCCGAAGATAGCAATATGTGCCACTTGGGGTTATGAAGCTAGTCTTCGGCTCATCTTCCTTCTTCATCCAGATTTGATGATAGCCTGAGTAGCAGTCCAGGAGACTCATGAGCTCTGAAGAAGCTGCTGCATCGACTAAAGAGTCTATCCTTGGCAGCGGGAATTCATCCTTCGGACAAGCCTTGTTGAGATCTGTGAAATCGATGCACATTCTCCACTTGCCATTGGCCTTCTTCACCATAACAGTGTTAGCTAGCCACTCTGGATACTTTACTTCTCTGATAACTCCTGCACTGAGGAGTCTTTTTACTTCATTGCGAGCCCCTTCGGCCTTGTCATCCGACATCTTCCGAAGCCTCTGCTTTCGGGGTCTGAAGGATGGGTCAACATTGAGCGAATGTTCAATAACATCCCGATTTACTCCACAGAGATCATTAGCTGACCATGCAAAAACATCTTTGTTGTTGAATAAAAACCTTATCAAGGTTTTCTCCTGGTCTTCAGATAATTGCGAGCCCAACAGCACCTTCTGCTCTGCTATGTCCTCACACAATAGCATGGGCTTCGGCTGATCTGCTGAAGCTGCTTTCTCCCTTCTGAATTTGTACTGTTCACAAGCTTCAGCTCCATCTATGTTATGGATTGCTTTGGAGTCAGTCCAGCTTCCTTCGGCCCTTCTAGCAGCTTCCTGGCTTCCATGAATAGCAATAGGCCCTTGGTCCGAAGGTATCTTCATGCAGAGATAAGCTGGGTGAAGAATTGCTTCGAAGGCATTAAGAGTACCGCGACCAATGATAGTATTGTAAGGATACTCCATGTCAACAATATCAAACACAATTTGCTCAGTCCTTGTGTTGTTAACAAATCCGAAGGTTACCGGCATGGTAATCTTCCCAAGTGCTATAATCTGCCGCCCTCCGAAGCCACAAAGAGGGTGCGTAGCATCGTGGATCTTGTCTTCGGGCTCTTGCATTTGTCTGAAGGCCTTAGCAAATATAATATCAGCTGCACTGCCTGTATCAACTAAGACATTGTGGACCAGAAATCCTTTGATCACGCAAGAGATAACCATGGCATCATTGTGAGGATAATCCTTAAGCTGAAGGTCTTCCTGAGAGAAAGTAATTGGAATGTGGGACCATTTTGACTTGATGAAGGGTCCCTGCACTCCAACATGCTGCACCCTTCTCTGAGCCTCCTTCTTCTGCTTCTTGTTAGCCGGCTCTGAGCAAGAACCGCCTGTTATCGGGAGCACCATCTTCGAAGCCGAAGCAGCTTCAGCTTGATTGTTGAACGAAGCCATCAGCTCAGAAAAGTGGAAGTGAGTTCACCGAAGGTGGGCGCCAATGTTGGGGACTTGTTCTCAAGTGCTTCGGCTTGACAGAAGGCAAAAGATCAAGCGTGTCGCGCGAGTGAATACAAGTTAGCGTGAACAGTACGGGGGTACTGTTCATCTATTTATAGACACAGGACACAGCCTGTGACGAATTACAATTATGCCCCTCATAAAAGTTTACAACATTGACTCAGACCTTTATGGATTAAAAGGTCATTCTATCTCTATGTCGGTTTGTACTGCCGAAGCTTCATGAAGAGGAACCTTCGGCCATCTTCTGGGAACAACTTCAGCCGAAGCTGCTTCTTCGTGCAAGACCTTCGGCGCAACGAAGCATGGCCCCAACAATTGTTTTCCTTGTTAAAAACAGGAGCAATAGGTCTTGCCATACCACCTTTCTTTCCTACAGTAACCTGTCTACCTTGCATACTTTCTATCTTCAAGGTCAATTAGGCAGCCATAGCCACAGTTTGGGGAAACTGAAGTTCCACTCCATTTCTTATTTATGGTTTGAGACCCAAAACAAACTGTGTAACCAAAAACATCTCACTGATGGCCTTGTCAAAGAGCTTGATGTAATAAACCAATTTCTCAAACTGAGCCTTGTATTCAACCACAGAGCTAGTTTGCTTCAGAGTCAAAAGTTCCAACATCTTATCATCAAGCGAAGTGCCATCAAATTCATTCAAAACAGCCACTCTGAATTGACGCCAATCGAATACCCCAACATTATCGCGACAAGCCTGAAACCAGTGGGCTGCCTTCCCTTTCAGATGCATTTAGGTTGCATTTATCTTGAGCCCTTCTAGAATCTGATACATGTCGAAGTAGGACTCACAATTGTACAGCCATATTCTAACATCATCTCCATCAAAAACAAGGAACTCCAACTTGAGTAACCATCCTTTTTTACCCGAGTGATCATTCTCCCCAACTCCCCTAGATAACTCCTCCTGTCCACCTGAGCTAGTAACAGTTCCTCCCTGATCAACCACAGGAATGTGAGTTTGAAATACCTGGTGTCGAACTGGAATGACAGGAGGACGCGCTCCCATCAACCCATCTCCCGAAGAAGTCCTCCCAGTCATACTCGTCCCATTTGTAGCAGTGGCCACAGTATTTGCCAACCTCGCTTGATCCTAGGAAACTTGTGCCAGCGACTTCATCGAGAGATCAATTTTGGTTTGCATATATTGCACTATCTTGTCCTGCTCCATCTGGCTCTTCTCCATCTCCTGCAATTTGTCAGACATCAATCCGATTCCATCCATCTTCGAGAGCTCCATCAGCGTTGAAGTCGACGCATCCACTACCTGCTGGAACTTCTCGGCCAGCCGCTTCTCAACCTCCTCCATGGTGGTGGCCAGAAGTCGCGCCTGCGCAGACTGCCGACTAGGAGCCGTGATGACAACTCCCAACGACTGCCAACTCCCTTCTGCGATAAGAAGCCAATCCCTTCTACGATAAGAAGCCACGAGACGATCTGGAACGACCAACAGACGATGAAGGCACGCCCTCTATGGCTCTAATACCAATTTGTGATGTCCCAGCAAAGATACTCTCCGGCGATCACCGGAGAAGAAGCAGAAAAGGGAAAGAGCAGCGAAAGAAGAACGAGAAGAGAAGAGAGGCGGTAAGTTTCTTCTGTATTCACCATATCCAGTTTATTACAGCAATCAACATTATATAGCAATCGGCATTATATAGCAATCGACATTATATAGCCAGATAGGGATTAGCCTACTAACTATCACTTATTATAACAGCCCATGGCCCATAAACCTGTACATGTTGTCTCCCGCCATCCGACTTAACAAGAAGATCAATCCTCAATTACCACCGTCGTGACAATCTCATCGCCACTAAGGTTCAGTTGTGTCAGGTAAACATATGTATGTTCACAAGAGCTAGAGAGAGAGAGAGAGAGAAAAGAAACAGGCTACAACACATATGAACACCTATAATGCACAACATAGGAGAGAAACAGAAAGATCAGGCCCGCATCAAGCAACCAGCACAGCGGCAGCAGGGCAGATGCACCTGCGGCCGGCACATACATTTACACAGGCCTACAGCTGGAGAGAGGCCAAGGGGCGAGCAAGAAAAGCTTCGCATGGCTTACATATACATTGGTCTTGAGCTGCCTAGGCCCGGGGACGCTTGGGTACAGGGACGAACCGGCCTTGCACGGTGTCCTTCAACCACCGCGACGAGCGGGTCTGTTTGACTCGGTCCATGAAAAGGCGGTGCCTGCACAAAAATCAACAGAGAAGAGTGTTGATTGTAGAGAAAAATGAACTGAGAATGCATGTTTCAGTTGGTGGTTGGTGGAACAGGCTTAGGTTCACTCACCTCTCGTACTCCAGTTTCTGGATGACTATGCCGTTCAGTAGAAGCTCCACGCTGAAAACACTAGCACCTGTTGGGTTGGGTGGGTACTTATGTGCATTAGCTGGCTGCCCAGATCCTGAGAAGGAAACAGTATGCAAAGCACGGTGCAGTATGTCCGACCTTTCTCGAGTAGTGGCGTGCAAGCTTCGTAGTCTTCTTCGCACGAAATTACCAGCAGGTCAGGAGGCACTCCCTTTCCCTCCATTATGGATCGTCCTACCCTCTCTAGCGGCTACAAAACCGAGAAAACAAAGGTTAGGCTGAGACAAAATTGTATCTTAAGCAGCAGGCTGGGCATTCATAAGGAAATAGTTTCATGAGCATGTTGAAAATGCTAAAGACCATGAGACAAGGATGCCTATTTAGAAGATTTTCAACTTTAGAGCAGTAAGAACAAACATACAAATGTTATTACCATATGCCAAAAAAAACTAATGTTTCCCTGTATAAAAGATTCATCAACCATTTAACTTGATAACCAGTTTACTCGACTTATGGTGTACATGTTGTCCTAGTTTATTTGTTTCAAAACGCTCTTGCTGATACAAAATGCAAAGATGGCAATAGAAAAAGATTCCAGAGCAAGTCTTGTTTTCCTAAAAGAGTACTTATATTTTGTGAATAACCTATATCATTGTCCTTGACATGTTAACCAGTAGGGACCCCCTTACTGTTTCCTACGAAACAATTATCACATAACTAATCCAGTCACTGTTAACATGTGGTTAAAATTTCAAACACAAACAAAAGCTTAGAATATTTTGGGAAAATGGCTGACCTGCCCTGATGATGACTTAACCAAGCTAGTCATCACTACTTGACTTGGTTTAACATTTGATGTTACAAAGACTCTTTTTCCCTGTAAATGAATTTTCAGTAAAAAAAACTGAATTGACGGCATGCATAGATGAAATAGGATTACAATCTTCACAGTACCAGAAGAAGAGGATGTTTGCAAGCTGAGGCCAGTGATATAGGCATGCTGAAACCTATCTCCTTTTCCTTTTTTTCATCCCTCATAATATACTTCCTTTCATCAATAAAACAGCCTGCTTGTCCACAATTTTCAAGCCACATTGATGTAACTACTGGCTTGCCCATAGTTATTGCTTGTAGCATATTCTTTGTGCGGCAAAATCTATCTGCAACAAAGTGTGTTGCATCGGCCATCGAAAATGCTTCACAAACTCCTAAGCGTGCCAAGATCTACATCATAGGTCATCATGAATATACCTCATTCAAAGTGATGAATGATGATTACTAACAAGAATATACATAGAAATATAGTTTACCTTCTTCTGACGCTTGATAACATCGTCATCCAAATGCTGGCTGAATAAAATACTGGAATTGGCCTTATCCTTCCCTCTTCTGGAATCTTTTTTCTGCTGATTTGATAGTACATTTTCAGAATCTAGCTTCAGCAATTCTCTCGCAACAGAAGCTTTTAACAAGCTCCTACTTGAGCCTTTTGATGGATTCACAGGACTAAAAGTGGGTGACAATTCATTAACCACTTTTGACGGTGTTTTCATGGCACTGTCCAGAACCTGAGGATTCGTTTTTGGTGATTTGCTTGTATTCTCAATATGGGAGGATTCCTTCAGTCTCTGTGCAGAGCTAATGACATCAGAAGTTTTCCTGTCATCTCTTACAGAAGAATTAAGTACAGGATAAGCAGCTAATGACTTTTCTATGATGCTGGATAGCATAGAAGCTGATTTCCCATGGGAAGGTTCTCTCTTTGCATACTTTAGCAGGTCAGAAACACTTCTTATGAAAATCCGCCTTTTCTTGCATGGTCTTGCCAATTCTGATGGTATTTCATGACTTGCAGCAGCTGGAGCAGTTGACTGTATCATTTTTGTAGGTGTTCTTTGCTGTTTGGGATGTGATGGGGAATCTCTGCATGTAACATCAGTTGTTGGTTCAACTCTGCGTGCTTCAAGGTTTCGAACATTATTTACACTTGTCCGTTGTGTGCTTCCATACCTAGGTTGCTGAAGATCTTGATCATTATTTGTACAAGTCTGCTCTGTGCTTTCTTTTTCAAAATAACTCAAACCAGATTCGGTTGCAATGTGGTTATTTTGCACTTGCCCAATAGTGGAGTTGTCACCTGTCATTTTCTTACCTCTCCTCAAGTGTTTATTAGATAACTCGATAAATGCAGAAGGATCATTCCTACCACAATGCCTAGTTCGGTGAGCAACAGGTGTCTCATGGTACTTATTTTCACTGATAAATTTCTTTGAAACTTTGCTCTTCTCTGGCACAGACTTTGTTTGCTTATGTTTCACTTTTACTATAGACTCAGAACTTTGTTGCATCTTAGATCCTCTTAGTCTTTCTTTCTGAGGTTTGGCACTGAAGTCAGTTACTTTTCCTCTTTTAGAACGTGTTGTGACACCTTCCTGTATGTTGCTAGCTCTCTGAGGAGAACCATTCTTCGAATGACTTTTAGCTATTCTAGACTTCTCAGCTATGATATCGCTATTGAGCACAGATTGATGTTCAGAAGATAAACTTTTAGCAGGTGAACATTGTACCAGGGCCTCCATTGCTTCAACAGCCATTTGAGTATCTGGACCAACATCATTCAAAACTACATCAGCCTTTTCCTGTTCTTCCAATGATTTGTCATTTGATAGATCATCTAAGTCCTTCAAAAGGTTTTTCTTAGTCCTGTTTTCAGAAGGCTGCTTACTCTCTACATCACTTTTGAATAGTCTTGAATATGTTAAAGGAATAGTTTCCAACCTCCCAGGTAGTTTGGAATTTCTTTTGTTCAACGCTTCCCCTGTTTTATTTTCTCCCCGTGAATGTTTTGGGGAAGATTTCTTTGCTCCTGTAAAATGACTCCTTGGTTTTCCTCTACCAATTGGTTTCAGCAACAAGATGTCTTTGTTTTTACTGAAAAAGTCACCTCCTCCCTCATCCTCAAGGCTATCCACAAATTTAAATATTTCTGCTTTCCCATTGGAACTTCTACCAAGGTCGACCTTCTCAGCCAACATTAAAGTTCCCCTCTTACTTGAAACACATGGCTTTGCTATTTCCAATTTATTTGGGGTCGTTTCTTGAGATGATAATCCACTATTGATTGAAATCAATCTGTCCACAACATCAAAAGCATTTGCTTGTGACAGATCACCAGGCTCTTGTGATCCCACATAGCTTAATCCAGCAAGACATCTGCTGTTGTTTTCACCATCCTCCACTGTTGTGTCGGCAAAAAGCTTTTTAGCTGTTGAGCACTTGTCTCTGCTTTTTGCTCCATCTTGATCATGGTTCTGTACATAACCATGGGAGTCGTTATCAACCCAACCAACGGAGGTGCTACACGAAGTAGATTCATCTACAATTTTCAGCAGGGGATGTATTGCGTTGACCCAGGCCTTATGTTTCCATTGCTTCATACAGTTCACAGACAGAGAGTTCCGAGGTTCAGAAATTCCACATGTCCTTACTGATGCAACATGAACAGAAGGTAATTTCATCTGAAGGTGACCTAGATGTTGCACATATGTTGGCATTCGAAAAACAAAAAAAATTAAGCTTCACTAAAAAAACTAGATTAAATTAAATCTAATGAACTAAGCAATTTTTAGAAATAAGGGTAGTCTATATAAAAGAAAAATCAAGTGCAATTCTTCATTGTTCAAACCAGAGACACAGAACACTTTTACTATTTGACAATGTCATTCCCATTTACTTGTCTTTGTCTTCGAGTAAGAATCAAAGCATTGATAACTAAAATTTTCCCCAAGATGAATATGTAAAGCTAAATCACCTCTTTACCAGGGAAAACAAAAATGTAATAAATTCTCAGCAAAAGCACCGGTACCTTTAAAAAAGAAAGAGACTACACATTGTGATTGTCTGAGAAAATGTATTTCTGTTATCGGACAAAACTATAAAAGACAAGTTCTGAATTTAAAATAAGAAACAGAACAAGTGGTGCATGACCTATTTGTTGCCTTTAGGCCTCTCTCGAGTGAAAACTGATAAAACTACAGGGAAATTCTGTAAGCATTTTATATTGTAAATTTTATAGAACGATACTAATGAATTGCTACATGACAAAAAGATAGCAATAATAGCAGATTAGTAGCTGGTAACTGACCTGAACTTGTGTCACCCTCCTCATCTGTTGATGCATCAGAATCTACCGAATTATTGTTATCATCATGCTTCTTAATCCCACCATTTAACCCCTCGATGCTTCCTTCCATTCCCAACTTTGCATCCCTTTTATCCATTCCTGACTTTGTGCCCCTCTCATCTTCTGACAAGCTCTCATTGTCACTTAGGACAACAGTGCCATCACTCAACTCATCGTCACCTATGTCTTCATCAGAGTCTTCAACCAACTGGATCTTCCCCCACTCACCAAGATCATGTTCACCATCATCAGTTAATCCATCCTTGTCATCATCCTCCTCCTCAGATTCCTCAACCAACTGGGCCTCAACCATGTCTCCAACAAAGTTGTTCGCTCCATACACCTCGCATTCTTCATCCAACTGGGTCTTAGTCCAATTGCCAGCATTATCCTCCCCACCACCACCATCATTGCCCCGTTCCCCATCTTCCACCTGTTGTTGTGTCTTCACTTGGTCACTGTCATCGCCGCCATCCTCATTGCCACTGCCACCATCCTCGTCGCCACTCTCCATCAACTGTGTCTCCGTCCAATCGCCAGCCACACCCTCCTCCTCCACCTGGTCTACAAACTGGGTCTCAGCACCATCAAGAGGCTGTGTTTCGTCGTACAGCGCCCAATCATACGCCTCACTCTGTGTTCCGTCGTCATCACTCGACGGAGAACCTGATGACCGCAATACACATCCACAAAAAAATAACACATTTACACCAATCGCCCACAGAACCAGAGCCAATAAACAATGCGCACTCACCTAACCGAGGTGTAGCGCCGTCCAGGAGTTGGGTATCCCCGCCACCGCCGTCATTGCCAGCCTCGCCGCGCATCGCAAGTCGCAACACAGGTAGGGCCGGGCTTAGTGTGGCGGATGGGGATTCAACCGAACCCCCAGAAATCCTCGGAGGAAGACGAAAATGACTCAATCGAACCACAGATGTCTTCGCCCGACTGGATTGGGCGCAGCGCACCAATCCAAACGAATTGAGCGGAGAGAGAAAAGGGAAATCTCGGAACGAAACTGACTCTCCCCCGAGACAGTAGAGGGCGGGGAGGTGGAGTAGGAGGAGGGAGACGCCTCTCACCGAGAGGGGCGCACGGCCGGGAAAATCTCTGATCCGTTGTGCGCGAGAACGGCGGCGGCGATGCTGCGCGCGGAAGTCGTGGCGGCGGAAAAGAGGGAGCCAGGGGAGCGGGGAGCGCGCGCGGGGACAGGAAAGCGCGCGCGGGGACAGGAAATGGAGCAGGAAAGCGCGCCTCGTCCTGTTGGAATTGGAACGGCTCGAATTTAGGTTTTAAAAAGTTTGATGGGTGACGAGGGATCACGGGAGGATTGGAGAACTAATTTCCCCCTCAATCCCCTCCAATCCCCCGCGATCCTCTTGTCACCAAATCAACTCTTAGGGTTCCTTTGGATTCCATAGGCTAAATTTTAATCTTGGATATTTGAATAATAATTAAAAGTGGTAAATATAGTATAACTAGTCGGTTGACCATGCGTTAAGACGAGTCTATTAAACCTAATTAATCTATGATTTACTCGTGTGATGCTATAGTATACATTTGCTAATCATGTATTAATTAGACTTAATAAAATTTTCCCGTTGATTAATCTTTATCTATGTAATTAGTTTTGTAATTCAACTATATTTAATACTTACCATCAAATAGTTCGTGCTAACGTTACGATCCAAAGAGGTGAGGGGTCGATGACGGCGACGCGAGGGAAAGGGTTAACGGCGATGATGCGAGTGATGGGGAGGGGCGACGAGGACGTGGGGGAAGGTGGCAGGGGTGGCGCGGTCGCGAGGGAAGGGGAGGCAGATAGATAAGGGATGATCCAAATAATATTGTCCATTAGATTTGAGCAAGTGAGAGGGGTTATCCAACGATTTGAATCATTGTTTTTTATGGTGCGTTAAGTATGAGTGCAATTTATTTGGTGGCTTTAGTGGAGGTTATAGGTGTGGGATGATTTAGTTGTGTGAATTTTGCAAAGTTTAAACTATTGGATTATATAGTGGTAGATATTAGTGTTGAACACTGTTTGTGGTACCTGGGGTCGACCGAACGGTCCGACCATGTGGGCGGACGGTTTGTGACCCAGACCGACCACGGGTGTAGCCCATACGGTACATGATCAGATTAACTTATGCAAGAGTTCTTATCTCGTGCGTGTTTATCTAACTAATCACACTGAAATATGTTGGGATATGCCTAGGAACATGTCCATACCTCCTATGGAGGGTACGACCGATTGGCGAACAACACAATCAATCCAAATCAATATATTATCATTGTCTTTACATTTGTTTCCCTGGGAGTAGAAGTAATTGGCCTTTCCCATCCCCAATCTTCATCCCTCTTCAACTCGACATCGTCTAAGGACGTCTCTGGCATGCTGACCCTATAGCACCCCTGGAACTCTCCTCCCCGACCGGGGGGGTCCCTTTTGGGAGGCGAAGTCTAGGGTTCTCCGTGAAGAAGAAGACGCTTTACGCCAAGTGGACCGTCTGGCCCTTCGGCATAGATCGTCCGTTGTGACACAGAGATGAGTCTCTCCTACAACGAGATCGCGGACCGTCTGCGCTCCCACAGAGAGCACCACTAGGAGGTTCACCCCTAGTGTTTGGCCCTAAATCGGAGCCAACACACTTTATGGCGACTCCGTTGGAGACAAGGGCATTTAGATTTCCCAACCATAGACCCCAATGGTCGGTATTGGTCACTTGTTTTTTTATCTTTCAGAGTATCAGAAACAAGGCAACACAATCAGATCAAGCTTCATCTTTATTCTTTAACTCTTCTTGTTTGGAGAGAAGGTTGATTAAAGGATGAAGATGTACAGAAAAGAAAGAAAGAAATGTAAGGAGCATCTTTAGATAAATTGTGCGTAATGCAAAGATAAAGATCACAATTTAACCTTGCAAGGTATTACTTTCTCTTCCTTGTTATTTAATAAAAGATTACATGTATACTTCAACTTCGTAAGAGCACAAGATGAAGGTAAAGAAAATACAACTTCGTAGGCAGAGCGATTTGTTCCTCTCCGACCAAAAAACGTAAACAATGCATATCATTGTTCCTCTATTTATAGTCGCGGGGTACAACTTCAACAAAATTACAATTGTGCCTGTTGGGGACTTGCTCTCAAATGCTATGAATCAAGAACAAGGCAACACAAAAGATGTTAAATTTCAAGTGCCCTTCGTTCGCTGAAGCATTATCCTCTCAAGGGTTTAATGAACTTCGGACGAAGGCCTCAAACATAATATTACGAAGGTGACAAAGATAATGTAAAGTGATGTAAAATGTAGAACATTAAAGATAAATATGTTGGGGATAAATGGCATCATTCACATATTTTATTATGTGAATCTATAATGTTTGAATACAATGTTTAAGGTATGTTTATACATTTGACAAGTAATAATTCCCGAGTGATGCACTTGCAATTACAGGAATGCGTGAACAGTAAAGGAACACTGTTCACTATTTATAGGCACAGGACACAGCCTGTGAGGAATTACAATCATGCCCTTCATAAAAGTTTACAACAATGACTCAGACCCCTACAGGCTAAAAGGTCATTCTATCTTTAAGTCGGTTCGACCCTTCATCTTCGGATATGTTATAATCCCGAAGCTTCATGAATGATACCTTCGTCGTCACGTACGAGCATCTTCAGCCGCAGCTGTTTCTTTCTGCAGGACCTTCGGCGACGAAGCATGGTCCCAACAGTAGCCCTTCGCGGTGCTAGATCGTTTTTCGTAACGAGCTTGATCCGTGAAAAAAGTCTCTTAGGCTTCAGGAAGCCGAAGGTCCGAAAAACACCTTCCATGAGCTCGTTGTCGAGAAACGATACAGTTTTCGAGCGCGTAGCGATTCCACCATGCGGGTTCACTATTCTGGTTTTTGCGGCCCACCGTTCAGCGGGTGCGAGCAACTGTTTGCTTGGTGTAAAAATCCTGACGATTCACCTTCTTTCCTGCAACACTATATAAACAGACGGGTAGGTGTGAAGTTACCACAGCATTCATTGCTATTGCACTGTTTTGCTGCCAAAATTTTTAACCATAGCCGAAGCTTGACTTTAGCATTCGAACGAAGCTCTAGTTTAGCGTCTGCTTCGTCAGAAGAAGAGCTTCGGGAGAAAGGTTATTAATTTCCGAGCAATTTTTAAGATATTCAAAATCAAATGGCCAGAGTGCGCTCTACTGCTAGGGCTGAGCGCGAAGGAGACGAAGCCGAAGCTGCGGAAGCTGTCCCTATTTCGGAAGCAATGAGGCGAAGTGGGTTGGTGACATCGGAGAACACCCCTGGTGCCGAAGCAGAACAAGCAGATATTGAAGAGACTGATTCTGAAGATGATCATAATATCGCAATACCAAGCAAGCCTAGCCACCTGGACTTCGGAAAGTCAACCATCTCCAAGGCTGATTTTCCGAAGATGGTAAAGTCGGGCTACTTTAGTGAAGATGAGAAAAAGATGATTCGCTTCGGTGGAGAAGAAACTACTCTGAAGCCACAGAAAGATGAAATAGTGATTTTCAAGAGTTTTCTCAAAGCTGGTTTGAGATTTCCTTTAAATAGGATGATTGCCGATGTGCTAAAGAAGTTTGGTATCTATTTTCATCAACTAACTCCTAATGCTATTGTTAGGCTTAGTGTTTATATTTGGGCTCTCCGAAGCCAGGGGGTGGAGCCATTTGCCAAAGGTTTCTGTCGGGTACACGAGCTACATTATCAAACTAAAGCCAGAAAGGATGGGTTACATGAAAATTTTGGTTGTTATAATTCTGCCTATCGGAAGACTATAAAATTTCCTGTGATCAGCTACCGAAGCAAGTGGCCAGCAGGCTGGAAGTCGGAATGGTTCTACGTCAAAGTTGACGATGACAAGGAGAAGCTAGTACAGAGTCCGCTTGAACTGATCTTCGGAGAGACCAGACCCCACTGCAATATGACACCAGACGGTCCCACTCAAATCGCGTTGGCTGAATTCAGGACTATTGTTGAGCACATTGGCACTAGAGATCTTGTGCAGGAATTTCTGTCGTTCAAAATATTTCCAACTATGAAGGAATGGGCTATGCCGAAGCTCGAAAAAGAAAAGAAAGAGGGGGAACTTGTCCGTCTGCCCTATCACTACAAGTTCAAGAAATATTTTAAAGAACCCTGCAAGAATGGCTCGAAACAATCGAAGTAATGAGTACTGAAATTCTTGGGAATTATTCTAAAAAAGAAGATCAATTGATGACAGCAGCCTTCGGCACCCGGCCGAAACGAAGGCTAAACAGAGTGCTTGATGCTATAGGGTTTGAATACCCTGACTACGAGCGACTAGACAAGGGTGCCGAAGGGCAGAAAAGAAAACGAGTGGCTAGTACTTTAATTAAAGACGACGAAGATCAACCAAAAAAGAAGAAAGAAAAGCTTGAACCGAAAGTAGTTGCTCTAAGAAAGAGAAAAGTTGTATCTCCGAAGCCTGCGTCTCCAGAACCAGAGAGATTGGTCCGAGATGAGGAAGTGTCTGTGACACCTTCTGCTGCCGAAGTAGAAGAAATTTTGAAGGTAATGACTGAATCTTTGCCTGTCAAGCTAAGTCCGCTGGCACCGGAACTGACAAAGTTTTTTCAGAAGGACGAAAAAACTTCGGCAGCAGAAAGTTCTGCGAAGCCGAAAAAACGGAGAATCATTCAAGTGACAGATGTGATCCATCAGACGCCGCCACCAGCGACGGTGTCAAAAATTGTCTTTGCCGAGACTGCCGAAGCCGAAGACGCCGCAGCCGAAGCTACTGGAGTGGAGACCACTGAAGCTAAAACCGGCGAAGCCGAAGCTACCGGGCCCGAAGCCGAAGCTACCGGGGCCGAAGCCGGGACCACCGAAGAGTCGAATCTGGAAACCACACTTGAGGTTATTGACAATATACTCCTGAAAATGGCTGAAGAAGAAGCTGTTATGGCTGCGGTGAACACGGCAACTGAAAAGGGGAAAAACAGATTGATGAAATTTTGGAAGAAGTAGATTTTAACTTTCAAGATTTGCTTGGACAAGAGTTAACAGACGCCAAAAAAGAAGAGTTGAAAAAACATGCCATATCTTGCGGATATAAATCAGGGGCTATGCTATTTGGTGGGGTCAACGAAGGGAAGCTAAGATGCCTTCGGAACCGCACCGAGGCCAAAATTGTTAGAACCCTCTCCAAAAGCGTTGGCTTGCCGAAGATAGAAGCAGACCTCTGCAGGTACCAGCGACATCATGTCGCTGGCAGCCTGCTCTATGCGAATTTTAAGGTAAAAATATTATTATTATTTTATTATTGTTATTTTTTATGTCTTTCTCTGACGAAGGTTGTTTTGGCAGAGTATATTATTAAGTAAAGTGTTGAAAATGCAACAAGATCTTGAAGAGGAGAAGAACAAAGCTATCATCAAAGATTTAGAAGAAAAAGTTGAAAACTACGAAGCTGTTCTGAAGAAGAAAGACTTCGCCATTCAAGATCTTGAAATTATGGCTAAAGAACACGAAGGTGCTTTAGAAAAGAAAGACTGTATTATTCAGTCTGTGGAAGGCTCCTTGGCCGAAGTCCAAGCGGAATGACAGTTTAAAGAATGAATTACTCGAAAAGTCAGAAAAATATGAGCAAGAAAAGGAGAAGCTTGAAACAAGTCTCAAGATTGAGGTCGAGAAAAATTCAAATTTGCAAAAATCATTGAAGGGTCTCCAAGAGAAATGTCTAAATTTCGGCAGCCGATGCGTGCAGCGGCTGAAGGACGTATTTCACTCTATCGGAGCCAGCTCTGAAAAATTTTCACCTTCAGCCGAAAACCTGCCCAGCACCTTGGAACATATTGAAGGCGAGGTTGATGCTCTTGACAAAGTTATTGGTGGGCATGTCGATTTCTGCACCCTGGTAGCTTCTCGAGGCACAGCTGCCGCTTTTCTAAAGGCCGGTTGTACTCATGGGAAAATTGTGAATAGGCCAAACTTTAGCTTGTCAGCAGCAGATTTGATTGATATCCCGAGCCTAGCCCGAAGCATCGGAAATAGATTTATGACACAAATTTGGGTAAATGGCGGGCGAAGGATGGCTGGTGACGAAGCTCGAAGTCACCTTAAGCCGGTAAGAAACTTATATTTGTTACTTTTAACTTCTCCTTGAAATTTGCACCTTTCTTATTCTGCTCCTTAATATGTGCAGGATGACGAAGCTGAAGTTTGATAGTTGCTAAAATAGACTTTCCTACAAAAAATTCTGAAAGGATCTTTGTAATATCATTATGGAACAAACTTATGTAAATTTGTACATACCTTATAATATATTTTGTCTCCTTTATCCGTGTACAATCTGCTTTGCTGTGGACGAAACTTCTCTTTTTTGAGCCAAAGGCGAAAAACACCTTCCCTTCTTTTCATACACAACGAAGCATGAAAACTTCCTCTTTCTACGAAGTTTTTCCTTATTGCCGAAACATCTGTCTTTTTGTGGTATGATGATGATTCTATATGTCTAAATGAATGTTTATGAGTGCAAATGACATGATGTAATGTATCGTGCAGATGAATATCGGGACACATATTCAAAAACCATAATCATAGACCTTCATCCCCTTGGGAATGATTCAATTTTTTCTGCCGTTTACTTTTCATCTTCACCGTTTACTTTTCGGTGTATCAGCGTTGACTTTTCGCTGTAAGCCTCTCTTAGGAGCTTCTTTGCCTTTTACTTTCAGCGGAATCAGCATTGACTTTTCACTGTAAGCGTCCCTTAGGAGCTTCTTCGCCTTCTACTTTCGGCGGAATCAGCGTTGACTTTTCGCTGTAAGCTCTGCATTCCCTTAGGAATGACTTTTGAGCTTCTCCCTGTTTTCTTTTCTTTTTTCTTTGTATTTACATTTAAATTTTTGGGGGATATCATTCTTATAGAATTGAAATAAGGAAAATTACATGTTGTGGCCCCATTAAAAACCTTTCTCCCCCTTTGGAAAGGAAAAGTGTGCCACAAAAAAGAATAGAAAAAATTACATCGAGCTAAACATAATATCGCCGAAGCTCATCCGCATTCCACGATCTAGGGATGTCATTGCTGTCCATATCCTTTAATCTGTAGGAACCGGGTCTTGACGAAGATACTACCAAAAAGGGTCTTCCCACTTCAGCTGTAGTTTGCCTACTGTGTCTGGGTTGGCCACTCTTCGAAGCACCAAATGTCCTGGCTTAATGTTCTTCAACCGAACCTTTCTATCACGCCATTTTATTGTTTCGGCTTGATATTTATTGATGTTTTCCACAGCCTGAAGCCTGATCCCCTCTATAGCATCTTTTTCCACAGAGCAGTCAGTTTCATCTTCGCCTTTTGTCGAAGCTATTGTTCTTATTGATCCTGCTTTGGCTTCTTCCGGGGTTATTGCTTCGTCACCAAACAATAGTTTGAATGGCGTAAAGCCTGTTGATCTTGACGCTGTTGTGTTATGGCTCCACACCACTTTGATTAATTCTTCTGGCCACTTTCCCCTGGGCTGATTGAAGATTGACTTCATTATTCCTGTCATTATGATCCCATTAGCTCTTTCGACTAATCCATTTGATTCTGGATGTCGAACTGACGCAAAATGGATCTTCGTGCCAATTTGGTCACAAAACTCTTTAAAAGCTTCGGAGTCAAACTGCGTTCCATTGTCCACAGTAATGGCCTTCGGCACTCCGAAGCGACAAACAATGTTTTGCCAGAAAAACTTTTGGACAGTGACCGAAGTTATTGTGGCTAAAGGCTTTGCCTCAATCCATTTAGAAAAATATTCCACTGCCACTACAACATATCTTAAATTTCCTTGTGCTGGTGGTAGCGGTCCTAACAAATCAAGGCCCCACCTTTGCAACGGCCAAGTGGGTTGTATTAACTGAGTTAGAGACGAAGGTTGTTTTTGATCTCTTGCACATTTCTGACAACCTTCGCACTTTTGCACTAGTTCCGCTGCATCCGAAGATGCTTTTGGCCAATAAAATCCTTGGCGAAAAACTTTTCCCAACAAAGGCCTAGATCCAATATGTGATCCACACAGGCCTGCATGTATTTCCTTCATCAATTCTATGCCTTCGGCTCTGGATAAACACTTGAGCAACGGGGAACAGACCCCACGCTTGTATAATTCCCCTTCTATAATGACATATGGTCGAGCTCTTGCTTCTATCCTCCTGTTGTAAGCTTCGTCATTTGAAAGAAAATTACCCTGAAGGAAAGAGATGATTTCAGTTCTCCAATCTTCACTATAGACAGGGGATATGTTGAGGACCGCTCTTTCAAGAAGCTCGACCGAAGGTGCTTTTATTGTTTCGAAAAATACTTCCGAAGGTAAAGGCAACCCCTGTGCTGCTGACTTGGCTAATAGATCAGCATATTCATTTTCTCCACGAGGAATGTTTTTAACAGAGAATCCTTCAAAGGAAGCCTCAATCCTTCAGACTGTATCTAAATATTTTTCAAGCTTTAGATCTCTTGCCTTATAGCTCTTGTCAATATGACCAGAAATAACTTGGGAATCAGTTTTAAGAATGGCCCTTCTGATTCCCATTGCCTTTAACTTCCGAAGACCCAAGAGTAGAGCTTCGTACTCAGCAATATTGTTTGTGCAACTGAAATCAAGTCTTGCCGCATAACAAGTTTTAACTTTGGAAGGTGAAACCAACACAGCAGCTGCTCCTGCTCCGAAGGTTCCCCAAGACCCATCGCAAAACATTGTCCATGCTTCGGCATCTTTATTTGTTTCTTCCTCCTGAGCCCCTGGCGTCCAGTCAGCAATGAAGTCTGCCAACGCTTGGGACTGAATTGAAGATCTATGCACATAATCAATACAAAATTCATTGAGCTCTGCAGCCCATTTTCCAATCCTTCCAGTAGCTTCTCGGTTTTGAAAGGGAAATGTGCCCTTGGGCCATTTCTAAGTATTTTGGTGATTTAGTGACCAACACAGGTGCCTAATTGTAAAATGGAACAAAGTACAAATCATGGAGTAAAGGTATGTTTCTAATCCGTAGTACATTGGTTTTGTGGACTAACATATCTGTCTAAGTGTTAGAAACAGGAAGAGAGAAGAGGAGAAAAGACTTGGCTGTGGGCTGCCAAGTCCCAGCTCGGTCTGGAGCACCGGACTGTCCGGTGTGCACCGGACAGTGTCCGGTGCGCCAGACTGACTCGACTCGAACTGGCCGCTCTCGGGATTTTGGCCGGCGGCGTACGGCTAAAATTCACCGGACTGTCCGGTGTGCACCGGACTGTCCGGTGAGCCAACGGTCGGCCAGGGCCAACGGTCGGCCGCGCAATCCGCGCGAGACACGTGGCCGAGCCAACGGTCGGAAGATGGCACCGGACTGTCCGGTGTGCACCGGACTGTCCGGTGCGCCAACGGCTCGCAGATCTCCAACGGGCTGCAACGGTCGGCAGCGCCAGAAAAGGAAACAAATCGGGCACCGGACAGTGTCCGGTGTGCACCGGACTGTCCGGTGCCCCCGTCGACAAAAGGCCAGGATAGCCTTCCAGAATTGCTCTCAACGGCTCCTAGCTGCCTTGGGGCTATAAAAGGAGCCCCTAGGCGCATGGAGGAGACACACAAGCAACTCTTGAGCATTCTTGATCATCCACACAAGTTCTTTGCGCATTCGTTTGTGATTCTAAGTGATTCGAGCTCTGTTCTAGTGTGAACTCTGAGATAGTCATTCGAGCTCGAGTCTTGGCTGTGTGTGTGCGCTTTTGTTGTGGATTTGTGTGTGTTGCTTCCCTCCCTTACTCTGTGCTTTCTTTGTGATCATATACTTGTAAGGGCAAGAGACTCCAATTTGTGGAGATTCCTTGCAAACGGGATAGTGAAAGGAACAACAAAACAACGTGGTATTCAAGTGGGTCTTTGGACCGCTTGAGAGGGGTTGATTGCAACCCTCGTCCGTTGGGACGCCACAACGTGGAAGTAGGCAAGCATTGGCTTGGCCGAACCACGGGATAAACCACTGTGTCCCTCTGTGCTTGATTCTTGTGGTATTGTGTTTTGTTGAGACTTCACCTTAGCCACTTGCCATTAATCGTGCTAACGCTTAACAAGTTTTTGTGGCTTAAGTTTGAAGTTTTTACAGGATCACCTATTCACCCCCCCTCTAGGTGCTCTCAATTGGTATCAGAGCCGTTCTATTCACAAAGGGACTAACCGCCCGAATAGATGGATCCTAAGGGGAAGGGTATTGTGATCAACGACAAAGAAAAGGAGACCTTCGTCAACGAGCCGAAGGACGACAAGCCTACCGACTCCGGCTCGGGTCATAGACGAAAGGAAGGGAAGAAGAAGAAGACGAGGCGTATCAAGGAGATCATCTACTACGACGATAGTGATGAATCCACTTCTTCCCAAAAGGACGACGACAACGACTACAGGAAGACGGTCAATTCGAACTTTTCATTTGATTATTCCCGTATTCAACATAGTTCGAATTCGCATTTGCTTTCCATTCCTCTTGGCAAACCTCCACACTTCGATGGGGAGGACTACGGATTTTGGAGTCACAAAATGCGTAGTCACTTATTCTCTCTCCATCCTAGCATATGGGAGATTGTGGAGAACGGAATGAAATTCGATAGCTCGGATAGCCCTATGCTTATAAATGAACAGATTCATAAAAATGCACAGGCTACTACTGTTCTCTTAGCATCTTTGTGCAGGGAAGAGTACAATAAGGTGAGCGGCTTGGACAATGCCAAGCAGATATGGGACACCCTCAAGATCTCTCACGAGGGGAACGACATCACCATGCTCACCAAGATGGAGTTGGTGGAGGGCGAGCTTGGACGGTTCGCCATGATAAGGGGAGAGGAGCCAACTCAGACGTACAACCGGCTCAAGACCCTTATCAACAAAATAAGGAGCTACGGAAGCACGCGTTGGACGGATCACGATGTCGTCCGCCTAATGCTCAGGTCCTTTACCGTACTTGATCCTCATCTCGTGAACAATATTCGTGAGAATCCCAGGTACACGATGATGACGCCCGAGGAAGTACTTGGAAAATTCGTGAGCGGGCGGATGATGATCAAGGAGGCAAGATACGTCGACGACGCGTTGAACGGACCACTCCACGAGCCTCAACCCATTGCTCTAAAGGCAACGAGGAGCAAGGAGTCGCTACCTAGCAAGGTGGCGCAAGTTGAGGCGGCTGGCCTTAATGATGAAGAGATGGCTCTCATCATTAAAAGATTCAAGACGGTGCTTAAAGGTCACAAGGGGCAACCAAGCAAGACCAAAGCCAAGGGGAAGCGCTCATGCTTCAAATGCGGTAAGCTTGGTCATTTCATTGCTAACTGTCCCGATAATAAAAGTGACCAGGAAAAGGGGAACAAAAGAGAGAAGAAGAAGCAATACAAGAAGGCAAAGGGCGAGGCGCATCTAGGAAAGGAGTGGGACTCGGATTGCTCCTCCTCCGACTCCGACAACGAAGGACTCGCCGCCACTGCCTTCAACAAATCGGCTCTCTTCCCCAACGAGCGTCTCACTTGCCTTATGGCAAGGGAGAAGAAGGTGAGTACTCAAGACTCCACTTATGCTTCTTCTAGTGATAGTGAGTCTAGTGATGATGACATAGATTATTCTTGCTTGTTCAAGGGCTTAGATAGATCTAAGATAGATAAAATCAATGAATTGATTGATGCATTGAATGAAAAGGATAGGCTTTTAGAAAAGCAAGAAGATTTATTGTATGATGAACATGATAAATTTGTAGAGGCACAAAAATCATATGCTTTAGAAGTGAAAAGAAATGAAATGCTTTCTAGTGAAATATCTTCCTGTCATGAAACCATTTCTACCTTAAGAAGTGTTAATATTGATTTAAGTGCTAGACTAGAAGTAGCTAGTAAATCAAATTCTTGTGTTGAACATGTTGAAATTTGTACTAGGTGTAAGGATTTTGATGTTAATACTTGTAGTGAACACCTAGTTCTAATTTCCAAATTAAATGATGAAGTGGCTAGACTTAATGCCCAACTTAAGACTAGCAAGAATGAAGTTGATAAAATAAAATTTGCAAGGGATGCCTACACGATTGGTAGACACCCCTCAATTAAGGATGGGCTTGGCTTCAAGAGGGAAGCCAAGAACTTAACAAGCCATAAGGCTCCCATCTTCGTCAAGGAGAAGGGGAAGGCCCCGATGGCTAGTAATGCGAAAAAGAATCATGCTTTTATGTATTATGATAGGAGACATGCTAGAAATGCTTATAATCATTTTGATTCACATGTTTATGATTCTCATGCAATGTTTGCTTCTAGTTCTTCTTATAATCATGGTAGAGATATGTGTAGGAGAAATGTTGTACATATGCCTAGGAGAAATATTGTTCATGTACCTAGAAAGAATGTTATTCATGCTCCTAGGAAAGTAGTGAATGAACCTTCTACCATTTATTATGCTTGTAATGCTCCCTTTGCTATTTGTAGAAAGGGTAAGAAGGTAGTTGCTAGGAAATTAGGGGCTAGATGCAAGGGAGATAAATCTTGCATTTGGGTCCCTAAAGATATTTGTGCTAACCTTGCAGGACCCAACATGAGTTGGGTACCTAAGACCCAAGCCTAAATTTGCCTTGCAGGTTTATGCATCCGGGGGTTCAAGCTGGATTATCGACAGCGGATGCACAAACCATATGACGGGGGAGAAGAAGATGTTCACCTCCTACGTCAAGAATAAGGATTCCCAAGATTCAATTATATTCGGTGATGGGAATCAAGGCAAGGTAAAAGGGTTAGGTAAAATTGCAATTTCTAATGAGCACTCTATCTCAAATGTATTCTTAGTGGAGAGTCTTGGATATAATTTGCTATCTGTTAGTCAATTATGTCAAATGGGATACAATTGCCTTTTTACTAATGTAGATGTGTCTGTCTTTAGAAGATGTGATGGTTCACTAGCTTTTAAGGGTGTACTAGACGGCAAGCTTTATTTAGTTGATTTTGCAAAAGAAGAGGCCGGTCTAGATGCATGCTTAATGGCTAAGACTTGCATGGGCTGGCTGTGGCATCGCCGCTTAGCACATGTGGGGATGAAGAACCTCCACAAGCTTCTAAAGGGAGAACACGTGATAGGTCTAACAAATGTTTATTTCGAAAAAGATAGACCTTGTGCAGCTTGTCAAGCAGGTAAGCAGGTGGGAGGAGCACATCACAGCAAGAATGTGATGACCACGTCAAGACCTCTGGAGCTGCTGCATATGGACCTCTTCGGACCCGTCGCCTATCTAAGCATAGGAGGAAGTAAGTATGGTTTAGTTATTGTTGATGACTTTTCCCGCTTCACTTGGGTGTTCTTTTTGCAGGATAAGTCTGAAACCCAAGGGACCCTCAAGCGCTTCCTCAGGAGAGCTCAAAATGAGTTTGAGCTCAAGGTGAAGAAGATAAGGAGCGACAACGGGTCCGAGTTCAAGAACCTTCAAGTGGAGGAGTTTCTTGAGGAGGAAGGGATCAAGCACGAGTTCTCCGCTCCCTACACACCACAGCAAAATGGTGTGGTAGAGAGGAAGAACAGGACGCTAATCGATATGGCGAGGACGATGCTTGGAGAGTTCAAGACCCCCGAGTGTTTTTGGTCGGAAGCCGTGAACACGGCTTGCCACGCCATCAACAGGGTCTACCTTCATCGACTCCTCAAGAAGACTTCGTATGAGCTACTAACCGGTAACAAACCCAATGTATCGTACTTTCGTGTATTTGGGAGCAAGTGCTACATTCTAGTGAAGAAGGGTAGAAATTCTAAGTTTGCTCCCAAAGCTGTAGAAGGGTTTTTATTAGGTTATGATTCAAATACAAAGGCGTATAGGGTCTTCAACAAATCATCGGGTTTGGTTGAAGTCTCTAGCGACGTTGTATTTGATGAGACTAATGGCTCTCCAAGAGAGCAAGTTGTTGATTGTGATGATGTAGATGAAGAAGATGTTCCGACGGCCGCTATACGAACCATGGCGATTGGAGACATTCGGCCACAGGAACAGGATGAACGAGATCAACCTTCTTCCTCAACGACGGTGCATTCCCCACCTCAAGACGATGAACAGGTTCATCAAAAGGAGGCGTGTGGTCAAGGGGGAGCACAAGATGATCACGTGATGGAGGAAGAAGCGCAACCGGCACCCCCAACCCAAGTTCGAGCGATGATTCAGAGGGATCATCCCATCGACCAAATTCTGGGTGACATTAGCAAGGGAGTAACTACTCGATCTCGATTAGTTAATTTTTGTGAGCATTACTCTTTTGTCTCCTCTATTGAGCCTTTCAGGGTAGAGGAGGCCTTGCTAGATCCGGATTGGGTGTTGGCCATGCAGGAGGAACTTAATAACTTCAAGCGCAACGAAGTTTGGACGCTGGTGCCTCGTCCCAAGCAAAATGTTGTGGGAACCAAGTGGGTGTTCCGCAATAAACAGGACGAGCACGGGGTGGTGACGAGGAACAAGGCTCGACTTGTGGCAAAAGGTTATGCCCAAGTCGCAGGTTTGGACTTTGAGGAGACTTTTGCTCCTGTGGCTAGGCTAGAGTCCATTCGTATCTTGCTAGCATATGCCGCTCACCATTCTTTCAGGTTGTACCAAATGGATGTGAAGAGCGCGTTCCTCAACGGGCCAATAAAGGAGGAGGTGTACGTGGAGCAACCCCCTGGCTTCGAGGATGAGCGGTACCCCGACCACGTGTGTAAGCTCTCTAAGGCGCTCTATGGACTTAAACAAGCCCCAAGAGCATGGTATGAATGCCTTAGAGATTTCTTACTTGCTAATGCTTTCAAGGTTGGGAAAGCCGATCCAACTCTTTTTACAAAGACATGTGATGGTGATTTGTTTGTATGCCAAATTTATGTCGATGACATAATATTTGGTTCTACTAATCAAAAGTCTTGTGAAGAGTTTAGCAGGGTAATGCCGCAGAAATTCGAGATGTCGATGATGGGCGAGTTGAACTACTTCCTTGGGTTCCAAGTGAAGCAACTCAAGGACGGCACCTTCATCTCCCAAACGAAGTACACGCAAGATCTGCTGAAGCGGTTTGGGATGAAGGACGCCAAGCCCGCAAAGACTCCGATGGGAACCGACGGACACACCGACCTCAACAAAGGAGGTAAGTCCGTTGATCAAAAAGCATACCGGTCAATGATAGGATCTCTACTTTATTTATGTGCTAGTAGACCGGATATTATGCTTAGCGTATGCATGTGTGCTAGATTTCAATCCGATCCTAAGGAGTGTCACTTGGTGGCGGTGAAGCGAATTCTTAGATATTTAGTCGCTACGCCTTGCTTCGGGATCTGGTATCCAAAGGGGTCTAACTTTGACTTGATTGGGTACTCAGATTCCGACTATGCTGGATGTAAGGTCGATAGGAAGAGTACATCGGGGACGTGCCAATTCTTAGGAAGGTCCCTGGTGTCATGGAACTCTAAGAAACAAACATCCGTTGCCCTATCCACCGCTGAGGCCGAGTACGTTGCCGCAGGACAGTGTTGTGCGCAACTACTTTGGATGAGGCAAACCCTCAGGGACTTTGGCTACAATCTGAGCAAAGTCCCACTCCTATGTGACAATGAGAGTGCTATCCGAATAGCGGAAAATCCTGTTGAGCACAGCCGCACAAAGCACATTGACATCCGGCATCACTTTCTGAGAGACCACCAGCAAAAGGGAGATATCGAAGTGTTTTATGTTAGCACCGAGAACCAGCTAGCCGATATCTTTACCAAGCCTTTAGATGAGAAGACCTTTTGCAGGCTGCGTAGTGAGCTAAATGTCTTAGATTCGCGGAACTTGGATTGAAATATAGCATACATGTATTTATGCCTTTGATCATGTTCATTCTGCATTTTGTTGCTTATTATGGTGCTCAAGTTGTACAAACACTCCCTGGACCTCACAAGTCCGTTGCAAAGTGATGCACATGTTTAGGGGGAGACGTGTTACAACTTGACCCTTTGAGACTAACCATATGCTTGAGTTTGCCTGTTTTAGTCTCAAAGGAGAATTGAAAGGGAAAAGGTGGACTTGGACCATGCAAGACTTCCACTGCACTCCGATGAGGGGTAACTTATTCCAAGTCCATCTCTGAACTCTTATTGCCATTTGCTCTTAATTGAAGATTTTGGTGAGGCAATGGGGTTAAGGGCCACAATTGATCCCGTTTTGGTGCTTGATGCCAAAGGGGGAGAAAATAAAGGCCAAAGCAATAAATGGATCAGCTACCACTTGAGAGATTTTGAAAATAGTAGAATAGAGTTTTTGATTTGTCAAAATTCTTAAGTTGTCTCTCTTGTCAAAAGTTGGCTTCTTGTGGGGAGAAGTATTGATTATGGGAAAAAGGGGGAGTTTTTGAAATCCTTGATCAATCTCTTTTTGAATGACTCTCTTTATGCTTAAACATGTGTGTTTAACTTAGAGATAGAGATTTGTGTTTGATTTGCAAAAACAAACCAAGTGGTGGCAAAGGATGATCCATATATGCCAAAATCGATTCAAAATAATTTGAGTTATTATTTGAAGTGTTTTTGTACTTGTTAAACTTGCTTTATGTTGTGTTGGCATAAATCACCAAAAAGGGGGAGATTGAAAGGGAAATGTGCCCTTGGGCCATTTCTAAGTATTTTGGTGATTTAGTGACCAACACAGGTGCCTAATTGTAAAATGGAACAAAGTACAAATCATGGAGTAAAGGTATGTTTCTAATCCGTAGTACATTGGTTTTGTGGACTAACATATCTGTCTAAGTGTTAGAAACAGGAAGAGAGAAGAGGAGAAAAGACTTGGCTGTGGGCTGCCAAGTCCCAGCTCGGTCTGGAGCACCGGACTGTCCGGTGTGCACCGGACAGTGTCCGGTGCGCCAGACTGACTCGACTCGAACTGGCCGCTCTCGAGATTTTGGCCGGCGGCGTACGGCTAAAATTCACCGGACTGTCCGGTGTGCACCGGACTGTCCGGTGAGCCAACGGTCGGCCAGGGCCAACGGTCGGCCGCGCAATCCGCGCGAGACACGTGGCCGAGCCAACGGTCGGAAGATGGCACCGGACTGTCCGGTGTGCACCGGACTGTCCGGTGCGCCAACGGCTCGCAGATCTCCAACGGGCTGCAACGGTCGGCAGCGCCAGAAAAGGAAACAAATCGGGCACCGGACAGTGTCCGGTGTGCACCGGACTGTCCGGTGCCCCCGTCGACAGAAGGCCAGGATAGCCTTCCAGAATTGCTCTCAACGGCTCCTAGCTGCCTTGGGGCTATAAAAGGAGCCCCTAGGCGCATGGAGGAGACACACAAGCAACTCTTGAGCATTCTTGATCATCCACACAAGTTCTTTGCGCATTCGTTTGTGATTCTAAGTGATTCGAGCTCTGTTCTAGTGTGAACTCTGAGATAGTCATTCGAGCTCGAGTCTTGGCTGTGTGTGTGCGCTTTTGTTGTGGATTTGTGTGTGTTGCTTCCCTCCCTTACTCTGTGCTTTCTTTGTGATCATATACTTGTAAGGGCAAGAGACTCCAATTTGTGGAGATTCCTTGCAAACGGGATAGTGAAAGGAACAACAAAACAACGTGGTATTCAAGTGGGTCTTTGGACCGCTTGAGAGGGGTTGATTGCAACCCTCGTCCGTTGGGACGCCACAACGTGGAAGTAGGCAAGCATTGGCTTGGCCGAACCACGGGATAAACCACTGTGTCCCTCTGTGCTTGATTCTTGTGGTATTGTGTTTTGTTGAGACTTCACCTTAGCCACTTGCCATTAATCGTGCTAACGCTTAACAAGTTTTTGTGGCTTAAGTTTGAAGTTTTTACAGGATCACCTATTCACCCCCCCTCTAGGTGCTCTCAGGTTTCTCATAATATCCTTCAACGGTTGTGAAGAAGGAACAATTATATTATAAGCTTGAAAATAGTGCCGAAGCTTCCTGGAGGCCATCAAAACAGCATACAGTACCTTCTCCAACTCTGTATAATTTTTCTTTGATAAACTAAGAACTTCAGATACAAAGTATATTGGGGCCTGCTTTTTGACTTGGCCTTCAAGCTTCTCCTGAACAAGTGCTGCACTTACCGCTGAGTGCGAAGCTGCCACATATAATAACAAAGGAGCCCCTGGCGTTGGTGGAGTTAGTGTTGTTAGATCTATCAAATATTGCTTCAGCTCTTCGAAGGCTTTCTGCTGGACTGGTCCCCATTGAAAAACTTCGGCTGACTTCAGCACTTCGAAAAATGGTAAATTTCTCTCTGCTGATCTAGATATGAATCTGTTGAGAGATGCCAGTCTTCCTGTCAATCTTTGAGCCCCCCTTCTTTGTACTTGGTGGTTCCATTCGAAGGATAGCTTCGATTTTGTTTGGATTAGCCTCAATTCCTTTTGTTGAAACTAGACAACCAAGAAATTTCCCCTTCTTCACTCCGAAGACACATTTTTCTGGATTGAGCTTTAAACCAGCCTGTCTAAAATTAGCGAAGGTCTCCTGCAGATCAGCAATGTGATTATCTTGCTTCGTGCTTTTCTCAATGATATCATCAACATAAGTTAGCACATTCCTGCCTATCTGAGAATGGAGAACCTTCGCTGTCATTCTGCTGAAGCTTCCTCCAGCATTTTTAAGCCCTTCAGGCATCCGAAGATAACAATATGTTCCACTAGGGGTTATGAAGCTGGTCTTCGGCTCATCCTCCTTCTTCATCCAGATTTGATGATAGCCTGAATAACAATCCAACAGACTCATGAGCTCTGATGAAGTTGCTGCATCAACTAAGGAATCTATCCTCGGCAATGGAAACTCGTCCTTCGGACAGGCCTTATTGAGATCAGTAAAGTCGATACACATCCTCCATTTACCATTGGCCTTCTTTACCATAACAGTGTTAGCCAGCCATTCTGGGTACTTTACCTCTCTGATAACTCCGGCACTGAGGAGTCTTTTCACTTCATTCCGAGCACCTTCAGCCTTGTCATCAGACATCTTCCGAAGCCTCTGCTTCCTGGGTCTGAATGATGGATCAACATTAAGCGAGTGTTCAATAACATCCCTGTTAACTCCGCAAAGATCATTAGCTGACCAAACAAAGACATCTTTGTTGTTGAACAAAAACCTTATCAAGGTTTTCTCCTGTTCTTCGGACAATTGAGATCCCAATAGTACCTTTTGCTCTGCTATATCCTCACATAAGAGCATGGGCTTCGGCTGATCAGCCGAAGCAGCTTTTTCCCTTCTGAACTTGTACTGCTCACAAGCTTCAGCTCCATCTATGTTATGGATTGCTTTTGAATCTGTCCAATTTCTTCAGCCCTTCTCGCAGCTTCCTGACTTCCATGAATAGAAATGGGCCCTTGGTCCGAAGGTATCTTCATGCAAAGGTAAGCTGGATGAAGAATTGCTTCGAAGGCATTAAGAGTACCACGACCAATGATAGCATTGTAAGGATACTCCATGTCAACAATGTCAAACACAATTTGCTCAGTCCTTGTGTTGTTGACAAATCTGAAGGTTACTGGCATGGTAATCTTCCCAAGTGCTACAATTTGCCGCCCTCCGAAGCCACAAAGAGGGTGCGTAGCATCATGGATCTTGTCTTCGGGCTCTTGCATTTGTCTAAAAGCCTTAGCAAATATGATATCTGCTGCACTCCCTGTATCGACCAAAACATTATGGACCAGAAATCCTTTGATCACACAAGAGATAACCATAGCATCGTTGTGTGGGTAGTCCTTGAGTTGAAGATCTTCTTGAGAGAAGGTAATTGGAATGTGAGACCATCTTGACTTGATGAAGGGTCCTTGCACCCCGACATGCTGTACCCTTCTCTGTGCCTCCTTCTTCTGCTTCTTGTTAGCTGGCTCTGAGCATGAACCGCCTGTTATGGGGAGTACCAGCTTCGGAGCCGAAGCAGCTCCAGCTTGATCGTTGAACGAAGCCATTAGCTCAAAAAAAGTGGAAGTGAGTTGATCGGAGGTGGGCGCCAATGTTGGGGACTTGCTCTCAAATGCTATGAATCAAGAACAAGGCAACACAAAAGATGTTAAATTTCAAGTGCCCTTCGTCTGCTGAAGCATTATCCCCTCAAGGGTTTAATGAACTTCGGACGAAGGCCTCAAACATAATATTACGAAGGTGACAAAGATAAATGTAAAGTGATGTAAAATGTAGAACATTAAAGATAAATATGTTGGGGATAAATGGCATCATTCACATATTTTATTATATGAATCTATAATGTTTGAATACAATGTTTAAGGTATGTTTATACCTTCGCCTTGACAAGTAATAATTCCCGAGTGATGCACTTGCAATTACAGGAATGCGTGAACAGTAAAGGAACACTGTTCACTATTTATAGGCACAGGACACAGCCTGTGAGGAATTACAATCATGCCCTTCATAAAAGTTTACAACAATGACTCAGACCCCTACAGGCTAAAAGGTCATTCTATCTTTAAGTCGGTTCGACCCTTCATCTTCGGATATGTTATAATCCCGAAGCTTCATGAATGATACCTTCGTCGTCACGTACGAGCATCTTCAGCCGCAGCTGTTTCTTTCTGCAGGACCTTCGACGACGAAGCATGGTCCCAACAGTGCCCTTAAGCATATACATTTAAACTAATGAACAAACTAAGGGTAATGTTGTCTTTTCCCCATGTTGTCTTGTCGAGCAAGCTGTGGGGACTTCCAATAGCTTTGTTTCACTTCATCAATCGCGCATACACATTGTTGATCAGAAAATTGTGCCTTCATACTCGTGTTCATGTCTATTCCATCTGAACATGATCTTCAATATTCCACCTGTAGCACTTGAAATAGGCTAGAAAATAACTGTCAAGTTAGTGTGTCACACCCGGATTTAAGGGTAAACACGTGCGCAAATCAAATGTGTGCTAGGATCAAGTCTCACACATATGATGACTCGTGGTACAGAAAGCAATGCCACATATTTATTATATAATATATGTTCAGTACAAAATAGCTAAATAATTATATTATATGAAGACAACGATCCTCCACAACCATACTTGTCTGGGAGACGACGACCTAGACCTCTCACGAACTAATCACGTCATCCTTCATGCTCCTTATCTTGCAGTACTTGTCCTTGACCTGGGGGTGAGTACAACAAGAGTGAGCTCACCATGTTCATCGTTCAACAAGTTGTGGAGAATACTCTACATGAGGTCACTTACGGTGGAGGGTCATGTGAAGTGTAAGGCTTACCAAAGAAGATGGTTAAAGCTGAGCATTGCTTTTAAAGTTGGTCAAAGTTTTATTAGCATTTACTAAGTATAAGTAGATACCAACTCAATTAAATAAGAGATCACAATTAATAATAAATCCCACAATGCAATCCAAATGATAAATTAAGTTCAATTCCATAAGTTACTCATGTGAGTCTCCGAGTCGCTCTTAACCGTGAGCACAAATGATACCAGTTTTTCACTTTGCAAAGGTTGAGCCCTTTACCCACAAGTCGTGTATTCCATCTATCTAGGGTTTGCATGACCCTTAGACACTACCGAGATGAATGGCTAGGGATCCACTACAAGGCCTTTACAAAGTTCCACTAGCTTCAGAAACTCAGCTACGATTTCATGAGAAGAACGATATAGGAATACATCGTTCGAAAAGCCATCGCAACATGGTCGACCCGAGAACCGGCAACTCCTCTATCGCCCTTGCCTTTTCTAGGTAAGGCAGTCCTCCACTAGCTTTCCTAATTAGTTAGCCAAGGGTGTCCCATACCACCCTTGTGGTAGCACTGTTTTTTCCGGGTGGTTCTCCATATTCTAATTAACACAATAATTTTATCATGAACAATAATTAAACCAACAATAATAATGGAACATGGTCATAATTTAATATAACATTAATATCAAAACTAGGTAGAGCAATAGCAAGTCTACCTAATAGTTCATTTATTTGCAGTGTATGGGGTAAATAAAACTAAGGTAACCTATTAGGCCCCATCAAATTAACCTGAGCTTGTCATAGTGATTAACAGGAACATTATTAGGTAAAGAAGAGTGATCAAGGGCATAACTTGCCTTTTTGGTGCAACTCAAAGTACTTCTCTGATTTAGTCCAAGTGACTCGCAACCTCGCTTCATAACACTATTAAATAACTATTTAAATTTTTATTCATTTTATTAAGCAAGTTAAGTGGTCTTTTGTCTAACTACTAATAAAATTAAGCAACACTCACTAGTACAATTTGGCTCTATACAAGCGGTAGGCTTTTTACATCACAGGCGGTTCGGTTAGAAAACCGCCTGGGATGTCCCAGGCTATTCGGACCGCCTGTGATGTATCAGTATCACAAGCGGTTTTTATTTCGGACCGCTTGTGGTGCTCTATTCTTTTCACAAATGGACCGTAATGAAAAAACCGCCTGTGATTGTGATTTGATTATTGTGATTTGATTACCATATTAATATTTTAATTTTTAACAGAAATATGCAAATACAATTTAAATGAATTAATATTTTAATTTTTAACAAAAATATGCAAATACAATTTAAATGAATTTTAATAGCACACATAGATAACTAGCGAGATTTTAAATTAATTGGCAACCACAATGCATAGTCGATCATACATGCTAATAAATACAATTTGATTCATACAATTTTTCATGAACTACCATTTTTCCGCATGTATGGCTTTAAGTTCTTATCAATTTTCTTTTCCACACGCTTGATTCTCTCTGGACCGTTAAAGACGAACATTTCTTCATAATTATTGTATTCCTCATCTCCGTCTCCCACATTCTCAACTCCAACAATTTTTTGCTTTCCATAAATAACTACATGCATCTTCTCATCTGCTGAATCGAGTACATAGAACAATTGTGCAATACATTCGGCGAGAACCCACAGGTCATCTTTATATCCTACTTTCTTTAAGTCTACCAGTGTGAGTCCGTAGTTATCCACTGTCACCCCCACGGGATGTTGTACCCATTGGCACTTAAATAAGGGTATTTTCATGCTTGGGCCATAATCAAGTTCCCATATTTCCTTTATGAATCTAGAATATGTGGTCTTCTGTCCCTGTAGGTCAAAAGCATCGATACGAACACATCGATATGTGGTCTTCCAAAGAGTCTTCGAATGGGATGTTTTTGTCCATTAACCATTCGCTGAAACGATGTTTGTGCTCCCTCATGCTCCAGTCCTCTGTGCGGTTCTGAAACGAAGCTCATCCAGGTGTTCCTCTATGTAAGGCTCGGCTATCGTGAGATGTTATAGTACACTACTATGAGCACAATGTACTAGCCTGTAATCCTCAACGCGAAAAGTTTTACTGCCCATTCTCCCTCTCCCACATAGTTTACCCTCATATTTAGGTACACTTCTTTTTTCACTAAATGGATTCATTTCGTCTGTACCCAAAGCAAATCTTACATTTCTGGTTTCTTTGTCAAACTCAGGATACATAAGATCGAAATTTTTCCATTGTGACGCATTAGCAGGGTGTCGAATCTGTTTGTTACTCTGTTTGCGATTTTCAGAATGCCAACGCATAAGCTCAGCCTCCCTGCTAGGATTTGAGAACAAACGTTTCAAGCGATCAATTACTGAAATTATTTTTATTACTGTTTTCATGACAAAACAGAGACTCTAAGTGATAGCTAATAATATTACAAAAATTTAGAAACTGGAATGGATTGATTTTGATTAAAAATGGAATTTATATGAAATTTACAAGTTCTAGCACTTATTTATATATTAAAAATCCATTTTATAATTTAAATTCTCCGGTTAAATACCATTCTGGACTGGGCCTCAATTCCAGAGAAATCCAGGGGTCTCGGGGTAATAATCCTAAGACACAGGGAACACTGCTAGTTGGACTGCGGGTTTATTCTACGAAAACAAGGGGTTGCTTATGTAAATGTGTACACCGAAGGGGTACCGCGAATCTTGGGCCATCGGAACCCTCCTGGACGGTCCGGATTAGATCTCCAAAATCTTTGAACCGGTACATCACACATCGCAGGCGGATTTTTAGAAAAAACCGCTTGTGATATATAACATCACATACGCTTTTTAATTCCGACCGCTTGTGAAGTTAATCTATCACAGGCGGTCGGAATTAAAAAGCGCTTGTGATGTTATATATCACAAGCGGTTTTTCTAAAAATCCGCCTGCGATGTGTGTACAGTATAAAAGGCTTGCTGCTTCCGGCCGGAACCCTAGCTAACTCCCGCCCGAGCTAACACAGGTGTTGCGCCGCCAGGCTGTTCAACTGCGCCGCCGTCCCCGAGCCCGAGGCCGAGCGCCACCGTCCCTAAGCCCGAGTGTCGTCGTCCCCGAGCCCGAGCGCCGCGAGCGCCGCCGTCCCTGACCACCGCGGTAAGATCACTTTGGTAAGAGCACCCTCCCTCTCCATGCATGTCGTCGATTTGGTAAGAGCTCGAGGCCGAGCGCCGTCGTATGGTTGTCACATCCTCTTTAGCATGCTCGCAAAGATGAAATTTAACCCCCCCTTACTGTCATCGATGAGAACCTTGGTGAGTTGAACTTCTGCAACCACTAGGTTCAGGACTACACCCTAGATTGGAGAAGCTTGTCCACTAATCTAACCTCATGAACTAGATTGGGACCTTGGACCACCGCAATTTGGTCGAAGTTGTGGGTTTGACAGTCATAATCTCGTAGATAGTAAGTTTAGTCTATCTCTTAGACATTGAGGAGCTACTCCTACAAAGACAAGTTTTACCATATTTGTAGCTCGTTCGAAGTCTCCATTGTCCTGCTTGTATTGGTCATGTTCTTCGTCTGCATTTTTTTGTCTTTATTATCTTATTTCAGAGTCAAGACAAAACCATGATTTCTGGATTGCTTACATCCGTGATAGAGTCATTATGATGTGGGTGGTAAGGGCACTGCTCTAGCAGTAGCTCATCAAAAGACTTGTTCTTATCTCCCTTCTTTGACTTGTTCATAGCCATGACAGTGTTATTTGGACCCCTCTTTTTGCCCTACAAGCCATCCTTGTTTTTCCTCTGATCCCTGCCTTTGTTGCGATCTCAATTTTGATTGTGAGACTTGATCATTTTCAGTTTCAGAGATGGAAAAAGAGCCACTTGACATGGTTGAGAGCTCAGTTCGAGTCATCGAGACACATGTCGACATCATTCACAGTCTAGTGACTGATGGGGTTGTGGATACTAGTGAACCGGAATCAGTGTACACACTTAAGACCACTTTGTTTCAAATTGGAGATGTATGTGACATGCTTGAGAAGTGTGCTCTGTCCATCAAAAAGTATGCTGACTCCAAGAGGGCTAAAATTATTCAAGATGAAGCCCTGCAATATGCTAAAGATGATGAAGCTGCAGATGATTTGGAGGAACTCCCAAGCCCAGATCTCCTTACTCAAGCCGACATATTGGAAAAATATTTTGGAATTGAGTATGATAGCGACCAGTCAAGGGGTTGTTGATGTTTAGTCCTAAACAACACGATATGAGTATCGTAGGTTTCACTCTAGGGTTGTAGTACTGGTATGCACAAGTTTGTTAAGGTTGATGAGAACCCTTTGTTCGTATTGCTTCCTTCAATTACAATTCTTCTATAAATTGCCATGACTCACCAAGGTTCTCATCCCTGCCTTTGTTGCGGTCTCAATTTTGATTGTGAGACTTTTCTCATACTCTATCTTTAGCATTATTCTAGTTTTCGATCATGTCAAAAGCTTGATAATGTATTTTGTATGAACCTCTTAGAGAGTGTCAAGTCAATGAACTATCTTCGAGTCAAGTCAATGAACTATCTTCGAGTACTATTGGGAAGTGGATCTCTTTGATGTATTTGTTTTCCCTAGTGATATCGATGTGCCGAGTAGCACCAAATTTGGACTTGTGTCCATATCTATAGATGCTAGTAGTTGAGCACTAGCGCCTACAATCTTGACTACCTCATCCCTATTCTCTGTTTGGGACTTATGGAGAATGGCTTCGGCTGAATGCCTGAATCGGGCCGGGAAGCACGGAGCAGAGAGAAGTGCACTTTCCAATGTAGTTAGACAGAGAAGGCATGGCTGTGATGTTATAATGCTGAAGGACCCCAAGAAGAGATTATGGCCTGTCGTTTACCACCACTGCTCGTTACTTGTGGGCTTCACCGAGGGCTAGAAACATTTGGTGGCAGCAAACGACCTTCGGGCTGGGGACGTCTACGAGCTTGTTAAGGGGCCAGACGATGGTGAGCCGGTGTACTATGTTCGGATGTGTGGTCACAAAATTTAAAGCCGTCCCGGCTTCATCTGTGCGCTTCTCTTCTCTTAGGTGGGCTGCTTAGCAACCCACATAATGAGTGCTTTTTGTGTAAAGCAAACGACTAATGTAATGAAGTTGTTTTTTGTGTACACATAATGAGTGCTTTTTGTGTAAAGCAAATGACTAATGTAATGAATGAAGCAGCCCACATAATGAGTGCTTTAGTACACAAAAAGCAAACGACTAATGAGTGCTTTTTGTGTAAAGTTGTATAAATTTTTTACTATAGATAAACAACACTATTAAATAACTATTTAAATTTTTGTTCATTTTATTAAGCAAGTTAAGTGGTCTAATTACTAATTAAATTAATTTTCCATTTGTCTTTTTAGAAACACTTAGCAAATGTAATGAAGTTCTACTTCTAAAATTTCAGAAAAATAGGGTAAATATAATATCTAATGAGTGATTTTTGTGTAAAATATATAAAATTTTGGATACTATTCAATGATAGAATTAAAAAAGACAAAACTATTGACACTTAAATCAGTGCTAAGTCATCAAAACCATCAACTAAAACTGCTTAGTGGTTATTTGTCTAGTTTTGCAAAGCTGAGGGGGTTAAACAACCAACTTTAAAGGTGAGGAGGTTAAGTAGACCACACACTAAAGGTAAGTGGGTTATGTAGACTTATTTCTCTAGTTAATTGTTCAGAATTTTTTGATTTCGTTGTGCCACATCAGGTGATATGGAAAAGTGGATTATCCAACTTCAGAGCCCTACTGCTATTAGAGTAACTGATCCATCTATGTAAGGACTTGTTCGGTTATTTCCATTACATATGGATTGGATGAGATTAGAAAAGATTAAGAAAAAGTTTGAATTGCTTAGGAGTTAAACCCACCAAATCCCACTTAATCCACATGCATTGAGATCTAACTGAACAAGCCCTAAAGTATATTGCAAATGCAACATTGTGAGATTGAGTTATTTTGCATGTTCTCAGAAAACGACATGACTATACTTCTTTTATTCATAGTGCAGTAATAGTAAATTCATATGTCCTTTGAAGGTAGAGGCAGATGCAATTATTCATACTTTGGCTAAAAATCGACATATAAACCCTCGGGTGTCTTTTCCAAAATGTACTCATTTCTTATACTTCCATCTTGCTGATATTTTATGTACAACATTTCCCTAGACCACGGATTCTTTTCATCAACGAAGATAAACCTAAAAAATTAATGATCTTGATTTCTCCTATTCACTATAACGAGAACATAGTAGGGAATACTCAATGAGATGATTATAACATTTGCATGTGTGGCATGTAGCTTTACTTGCACAATGCTGAGCCACTTCCAAGAAAAATTATCTATAACCTCCTTGTAACAGACTATGTTATTGTATGAAATAATGTCATTTGATGAATAGTTTTTACCTTTTGATAACGGTTGAGCTTCCATTAGAGGCCAAGCTTGTGAGGGTCGGAGCCCTTCTGAGTCATTAGGTTGGTTCCTCTGCTAGTACTTTTGTATCCATGACCTTTGAAGAACACCATATTAATTCACTTTCCTAATCGTGTGTCTCACATATTTCCTTGTCCTAGAGTTAAGTGTTGAAGAGCAAGAAGATGTACACTTCAAGCAGGTAACAGACAATCTTATGTTACTCAAAATTTACTTCGTGCGGGCTAGCATTAATATTTCTTTTTGTTACATTATTAAATAATATAGAACAAAATGCACTAACAATGCAAACCATAAACTTGTTCTATGGTGTCATCCAGATCACTGAACTCTTAAATACACTAGAAAAGGAGGCGCGCTTCGCGGCGCCCTAGGTTTTATTAGATTTTTTTCTCAGGTATGAAGGATGCATGGAAATGATTGGCGTGAGCTAACAAAAAAATAGCATTTGCTATTTCGTTTGGCCGCTAATAAGTGCATGCAAATTATGAAGGTGCTAACAATCACCAGCTTATTAACAATGTCTCAAGTGCCGGTCAGCAGTTGAATCATGATAAATGATGAGCTCTCCCAACACATAATCATGTTAGGCTATGGAGACCTGATCATTGGTTTTCTCTCGATCAATAGTCTACAAAAAAAACTCCCTAAGAAATTAAAGAGAGCTGAAATCCCCACATGGAATTGTATGATGCAAAGATCCTGTGAATAAAGCAAAGCATGCATGCCGCGCCTGGGAGCAATCACTAAAGTTCATCTGAGGGTGACCTCGTACAGGACCAGCACTGTGTACAATACCACAAAAACGGCATAAAGAAAGCCATAACTGGATAACACTTCATAACACATCAAAGAACGTTAACAACGAACAACAATTACCTATGTAAGACAAGGTGAGAAAATTGCAGCAGCTCCCATGGACAGAAAGGATCCACAGTCCTGCAACCACCTGACAATAGAGATAAGCACATTAAATGCATCCAAAATGAATTGCCTTGATTAATAGAAGTCTATACAGAACAAAATCCTGCCAGTCAACATACAATCAAAAATTTCGCGGTGAACATACAATCAAAATCCTGCTAACGGGCATGGCAGGGACTATGGATGGGTTAAGCAAGGAATGATCTTTCCCTTTGCCAACAACCTGAGACTCAGATTGGCATTCTTGCTCGTTATTTGAAGCAGCCTCTTCCTGAAAACCGATAGGATCAGACTGCTTATTTACAGACTTTCGCGGTGAGCATACCCCATCCGTTTGGAGATAAAAAACCACGTTCAGCAAGGAAAGCCTCCTCAATTGCTGCACGGAATTTGCTTGGTCTGAGCTTATACAGAGGCTGTCCTTGAAACCTGTCTAACAGAAAATGCAAGCATGAATTATCTTTGTCATGGTATATTTAGGCATACAAAACTATTCCTTGGCTTCTATTTACAGAGTAAGTCTAAACAATGTATCCCTCAAATTAGACATATTTACTAAAAGAGTAACCTTCAGTTCATCACTCTAGAACAAGCTCCCGGAGACAGGTGAAGGACAAGATATTCTCTACCTAAACATAACAGGAAAGGAGTTAATTCTGCCACCATCTTGAGAGCTTAGTTTCTTCTATGAAAGCACATCTTTCAGCATTCACTGGGCTTGTTATTGACGTTGTAATCTGCACTCCAATGAGGAAAAAAGCACCTATTAGATTCAGCTAGAGGACCACATGAAAAGACTAAATAAATGAACACAAAGGTAATAGGTTGTTCCATTGAATGCCAGTAAAGGAGATGATCAGATAGAGCTAATGCAGATTTAGCCATCATGTCAGCCAATCAGAAGCAGCCTCAAACTTATCGGTCAAATGGTTTAAACAATAAATACCTGAATGTAGAATCTGATCGTGCAAATCCCTTCTTCGTTGTGCTCATGAGTGATTATAACCTCTGATATACAGGGAGTAGCACCAAGAATTTATTATGGAAAAATAATATCATAAGGTTTCTAGTTCAAAGGTACTTTTAGTATGCTATTACTGATTATAGGGAGAAGCACCAAAAATTTATCAGCACTCTAAACCAAACAATAAGACCTTGGGAGAGAATGGACTCATGTTGGTCATAGCATGGTAATGTCAGTTTAACTATTTTTGTTTCACCCTAAGATCTGGTCCTGTGTTTGGTGTAATTGATTAAAGAGCTAAAGTATGCATACCTTGGTAAATTGTGAAGAATAAAGATTCAAGCCATGCCATGAGAATGTCATTGACTATTAAAGATTCAAGCCATGCATACACTGTTGATCTACTTACTGAAGGTGTTGGAGAGTTGTTCTATAATTCTACATAGCGTGGTCGCAATTTCATATATCTAGTTAGAGGATGTTTCATTCAAATAATCTGGTAGACCTCCTTGTATCAAAATCTGGAAGGCAATTCATGCACGGGCTATAAGGTTGTTGTTGATCGAATATTCAGACTTAGACATATTAAGTTAACTATTACCAAGCGCACATGTTATGATGTCAGTCTTTATATTTAAACCAGAAGCATATAATGTAGGATTGATTAGTGAATTGCCTGTGAGATGTTCTTTGTGTCAATATCGGTCATATATATAATATATTTTAGTACCTTAGTCTTAGCATTGACTGATCTTTTTTCGCAAGAATAAGATATTTGTAATTTGCAAATCTATTTTCTCTTGATTAGGGACAACCATTTAAATTTACCACATAAAATTAGTTTCCTGTAGAGATCACACGTGATCAAGTATTAGTGGCCACAGTTGTGGCCGGTTCACTAATGATCAGACTAAGAAGACCGAACAAGCAAGGAGAGACCTCTATAGATATATGCACTACCACAACAGATACAAGGCTCACACCGACTCTCTTAAGCAGGAAGCAAAGCTTAAGAATGAGATCCAAGGGAAGATATCCATTTCAGAAAATAAGGAGTCAAAGATAAAAGATTATTCTTGGGTCATAAATGGGTTAAACAGGCTATTCAGATCAAGGCGTGTTCTATCCTATTCGTATCCGTTTGCATTCTACATGTTTGGTGATGAGATTTTCAAGGATGAGATAACTTCTCAGGAGAGAGAACTGAAGCAGAATTTATGTGAGGATCAGCAACAACAATTAGAATTTAATGTTGAAAGATTGTCTACAATAGCTATCACCACTATATGCTCTTCAGAATAGTCATTCGCTACTGCAGGTATCTAGGATGGTAAATTCATATGCTCTTCATCCTGAGACAGAGCTGTCTACAATAGCTATCACCATTATATTTTTAGAGGCTATTTTAGGCTAGCTGAAAGCTCATGAATTTCAAACAAGATGTAACGAAGCATACCATCTAATGGAAATTCATGAGTTGCAATAATCAGAGCTCAAAGAACCTGGCCTGGGTCGACCAGCACCACCTCCACTGGCACAAAATATAATACAGTTTCAGTTTGAAATTAACAACTTCAAATGTATGATGACCTCTCTAAATTCACACTGAATCAGCTCTAGAATTGCAAATTAAGCAAGTCCTTTGTAGAGTCCAACTTGTTTATACGTGGCCTATAGTTGGTCGGGTCTCTTCTAAAAGTAATGTCAAGATGGTATCACAAGAATGGCAAGTGAAGTTAGTGCAGGGAAATAGATAAGCCAATGATGAAGAAATCAAAGCAATGACACAGATACAACAACAGGTTTTTTATGTGCAAATATACTCGAGTTCTCAAATCCTACTGAAGATTTTTGTTAGACATCAAGGTGTTAGTAAGGTCTTGAAGAGCCTGGTCTGTCAGAGTCCTTGTTCGTTTATAAACAGCCTGTAGTTGGTTGGATCTTTTTAGGAAACCAACATGGAGATACTACACCAAAATCAAAAGAAAAATGGTGCACGAAATTCTATGTTTTTGCACAACCCATGAAATCCTAGGTTAATACTATAGGAACCAATGTAAAGGGTAATAAGCTAGACTCCAGGCCAATAAAAGTTTGAAGTGCAGATATATAGTATGACTGAAGATTAACCTATGAGAACTGCATATGGCTGGACCAACAAAGAGCACGCTATGTTATCGGTAACAGTCCATATTTTGCTATCATGCACTTACCGATAATAAGAATTTATTCATCCCGGATACTAAAGACTGTGGTGCATTGGCAGTACAGTCAATAGAAGGTCGCCCCTCATAAACAATGACCTTGTCAGCCAAGTATGTTGCCATGATGAAATCATGCTCAACAATAAATGCAGTTTTCTTCGCGTGAAGAATGAATCTCTTGATAACCTTTGAGGCCACAATACGCCGCTCCAAATCAAGATAGGCACTTGGTTCATCAATCAGATAGATATCTGCAGGCTGAACATATACCACAATGTAAGTGTGCAGAAACTGACAATCAATCCAAATGATATAAGGTTAGTGTTATCTAGAGGCTGAGTGTCATTAAAGTATTAGGGATATATGGTTCTAGGCATCATCAATAACTGGAGCAATTGATACACAGAATCAAGAAACAAAAACCAGTCAACCCAACACTAAGTAGATATGAATTAGGAACTAATAAAGGTACGTACGATCTACTTTGGTACATTACTCTATATTTTCACATTACCTGCATCAACGTTGTTTGCATCTTCAATCCTGGTCTTGAAAATGTTGCTGCCTTGAGATGCAGAGCTAGGAACTGAGACTGACATAGGAGCAGGAGGGGTAAACCTAGACTGACACAGGGACGACGTGGTGGGTAGTAGAGCCGAATCGACAAGCAGGGGCAGGGAAGCGGTGGATCTGGAGGGAGGCGGCATCAGAGGGAAGCACGGTGGAGCCACTGGCCTCGACGAAGGTGACTATGGGCCGGTGGTCGCGAGCCTTCAACGACAGCGCCTGGTCCGCCACACCTTCCCGTACCCGGACCCGACGCAGCGTGCCCTGCCGCCATCCGTCCCCCTTCGTACTATGGGCCGGTGACGCGCTGAAGGGGGATGGCGAGCGATGGGCAGTGGGTGTGGAAGGTTTGGCGGTGGTGGAGCAGTAGGGTTTAGAGGTGAAGGCCATGGTTGGTGGCCGTGTGGCGGGAGCAAGGGCGGGGTCTGGCAGGTCGCTGCAGCGGTGAGTGTTGCTGGAGCCAAGGTCCAGGGGCCATGCGTCGGCATAGGGAAGAAGGCGGACGCAACGCTCGGTGCGCTACGCTGAGAAGAATGAAAATTTCGGGTCCGAGTGGTCTGTACACGCTAACACGTGTAAAGCACGGTATGGTTAAAAGAACGTAGAGTGCGGGGAGACGCCGAAACCAGGTCACGTTTTAATACTTTAGATTACTCCAGGTCCAAATCAGTATGTGTTTGTTTATGTGTCAAAAGGCTTCTAGCTCGGTTAGATAGTCTAAGTAGCACTCCTTAGGTCCTGAGTTCGACTCCCCGTGGGAGCGAAGTTTAGGTTGTTGTTAAAAAATCCCCTAGTCTGTCACACGCTAAAGCACATGTTCGGTCTGGCCGCTTTCACATAAACTACGATACCGATATGTATGGGTAGAGCAGAGATTCAGGGGTTTTCTTTACCTGCGTGAGAATTGTCTTTTTCTTAATATAATACTCGGGGACTATATTACCCAGTAGGTCGAGTTTTTTTTTGTTTATGTGGTACTCATGGCTAAAAGAGATGTCTCTCTAATCACATGATGATAGAGGGGTTTGGACCTTGAGTGGCATATACTGATCTGCAATATTAAGAGTTTAGGGTTATGAATGACACAGTGGTACAAGTTTAAGGATTGCTTGTGCATTTTACTAACTGATAAAATCATAGTAATTGGAAATTAATATATAATCATGAACCTTATCTTTTAATTTCATATAAATATAAGTGTCCACCATTATGTGCTTAAAGAACTTGACTAAGTGAGAAAAGAGGGATGTAGTAAATATTACGTGAAAACACTTATATGGTGTTTGGTTTGAGGAATAAGCTTGTCCATTATCTTCTCACTGCTCACTTTTTTTGTTTGGTTTGTGGAATGGAATAAGTTGATCCATCACCACCTCATTTCTTATAGTTAGTTAGTACTAATATGAGGAATTGGATCATCCCACTAAATTTGAGGAATGAACTTATTATACGCCATCTCATTTTGAATAAAATGATTCATCAAACCAAACATCTCCTCATAGTTAGTGTTCTCTTATTTTGACTTCCAAGATACACTACAGGCATGGTTGACCTATTTCTAGAGACGGGCCAAAAATCACAACATAGAAGAAGATATAGCTGATGAGCGGCTACAGTTTTGGATAGAACAAATCAAACTACGAGTGACGTAATAGAAGGTACATTATCTTCATCCATTTCGACAGTGAAACCTGAACTAATAATGGTCTAATACCATGATCTTTCTATTTTTAGTGCTAAGTTGGATCAAGTTTAATGCATGTTCTCTTCAACTGATGCCTTGCTAAATTTAAATTAAGTCACAATAATTTCATTATGACTGGTTTCCCCCCACAATCTCTACTAACTATTAAGGGGCCAGCGTAGACTGCCCCCACCCCCGCCCGCCCGACGTCTGGATTCCGCGCCGCCGCAAACCGCCGCCATCCCCGCCCACCGCCTGACCTCCGGATTCTGCGCCGCCGCAAACCGCCAGCCAACCCCACTCGCCCGACCTCCGGATTCCTAGCCACGGCGTGATTCGCGGCAGGATTTGGATGGGGGCGACACAATCCGTTCGCCGCGGCTACCAACAATCCCGAGCCCCCCACCGCAATCCCGTCTGTCGCGCCGTCACCGCCGCATACTCCGCCGCGCGCTCCGAGCTCAATCCCCCGCGCGCGGAAGCCCCAAGCTCAATCCCCCGCGCAGCGCCCCGATCTCAATCCGCGCGTTCCGGTCCATGGGGCGCTTGATGAGGTCCACGAGCTCGGCCATCACCTGTGGCTCAAACCGCTGCTTGCCGAGCCAGTCGTGGAGGTCGCGCATCGCGGTGTCCCAGCGCTCTGGGGGAGCCCTCGTCAGGTTGGCCTCTAGCAGCGCCTCGGCGGCCCGCAGCATCGCCGACATGGCCGGGTCCACGGCCGCGAGCTCCGCGAGCGTGGTGTCGATGGCGTAGCTTGTTCCCGCGTCGTCGGGGCTGAGGCTAGACGCCTGCTGCTGCGTGTGGTGCAGGGAGCACCAGAACATGAGGAGCAGGAAGACGGCGACGAGCAGCGGGAGCACGAACGACTGATGGCTCCACTGCCTCTTCATCTTGTAAGCACTTACCGGGCTACCGCGAGCTAAGCTTCCAAGCTTGTGTGGGCGATTTTAGTCATGTACTCACGTTTCTCCTCCTTTCAGTTTCTCCAATTTCTTCTGTGGTGATGAATCAAAATAGCAGCGAGGAATGTTGATCGGTGATATGTAATTGGCACTGACAGCAAAACGTGCATGGCATAGGGTATGCAAAAAATGTTTTAGATTCTTGACTTCTACGACTTTAGATTATTGGAGAATTTTTTATGTAGCAATAAATTGTTTCATTTCAGCAATGATTTTTTGGCAGTATTTGATTATTGGTTTGGTAAACTGAAATATTATATAATTCTCTTGCATATTTGTTGCTAGGTTGCGGGTTCGAAATAGCCTCTCTGCATTTGTGCTGGAAAGACTTGCCTCAATTTATTCCTTCCCTAGACCTCATTTATGTGGGAGCCTTTGACACTGGGTCTATCTCTTTTTAAAATTTGTTGAAACATTAAGATATCACTTCTCTTTTTCATAAATACGGATCAAAGAAGGCGCATGCCTCACACGAAATAGTAGTGACGTACTATTCTTCAATTATTATGGGCATGCTATATATACTTAATTGTGTTTCATAATTAATTGTGGTTATGTAATAGTTTGTTTGTCCTCTCTATCTTAATTGTGTTTCGTAGTTCATGTACTTATGTACAAACAAGCTACATTTATGGTGATTCATGGTAAAAAAAAATTTATAGTGGGTTTTATACAATTGACCATCCTAACTATAAATCCTAGCTATGCCACGCCCTGTAGTACCTCTCCTGATCCTCTCTAAGGCATCCTACAAACCATTCTTGCTGCCTGATGTTCAACTCACTGCCATCGAGGAATGTGAACTAAAGGTTGTTGCTTCTTTGCTGACAGCAGGTTTGCCCTGTCGCAAATATGCTACAGTGTTGGTGGCAATGACCACGTGTCATATTAGGATATGATAGGCCGCCAGCTGCTTAGTGAATAAAGAGTTGATTCCTTTCATTGGCTCATATATTTTCTTGCTTAATAAAAAACGAACGCAAATTCAGGATGTTGCAGTGTTCCATGCCACACCCCTCCTTTTGTGCTTTGTTCACTTCATGTTCGCAACAATGATTAATAGCCTAGGTAACTATCCATATTTTATAAATCTTGATGCTAACGTTAGTTTATTGGTTTGCTTCTTCACAAAAAGAATTATTAGTTTGATTGCTGCTTAAATACATGAACATTATTGAGGAGTAACTTCAGATTTCATCTATATTAAAATGATCCTTGGTTAGAAATATTGGATCATGGCTCTATACTCTTTGTTTACATTCCCCTTCAATGTGTTGCTGCTAAGATTAATAAGCATGAGGTGTTTATCCTCAGATGCATAGATTATATAAGTAGGTGCAAGTGACAACCCATTGGGCGGTAAAGAGTTCGTGCCATATAGAATTAGTAGGTCTATAAATTTCTATGTGCAATTTTTCCTTTATATATTATTGCCTTTATGGAATTTATTTCACCACCTTTCATGGATATAGGTTTCAATATGTAGAAGCAACAAACCCGCAGTGAGAGGAAAACATTCTTATTTGGCTGGTAAATATTTATTTGTTTTCAATGTGGTTTGCTAGATAATTGAAAAATATTTTGTTTTTTCATCCGACTGGTTTGGAGATGGTAGTTGTTATTACACGTGACAAGAAGAAGAATGATTCATGGCATACTTGCGTGTTCCTTGAATCAGAGAACAAATAAATAAAATGTAGGAAAGGGCATTGCCTTCTCCATTTTCTTCTAGATTTTCATCTCAGGATGGGTAATACCTCTTCTAGGTTTCCTTTTGCATTTTCTTTTGGATTTTCATCACAGAATGTCCTAATCCCCCTCTGGATTCCCTTTTTCTTCTAGGTTTTCATCACAGGATGGGTCTAATCAGTCATCCGTATTTTATAAATCTTGTTGCTAACGTTAGTTTATTGGTTTGCTTCTTCGCAAAAAGAATTATTAGTTTGATTGCTGCTTAAATACATGAACATTATTGAGGAGTAACTTCAGATTTCATCTGTATTAAAATGATCCTTGGTTAGAAATATTGGATCATGGCTCTATACTCTTTGTTTACATTCTCCTTCAACGTGTTGCTGCTAAGATTAATAAGCATGAGGTGTTTCTCCTGAGATGCATAGATTATATAAGCAGGTGCAAGTGACAACCCATTGGAAGGTAAGGAGTTCATGCCATATAGAATTAGTAGGTCTATAAATTTCTATGTGTAATTTTTCCTTTATATATTATTGCCTTTATGGAATTTATTCTCACCACCTTTCATGGATATAGGTTTTAGTATGTAGAAGCAACGAACCAGTAGCAACAACCTCGCGGTGAGAGGAAAACATTCTTATTTGGCTGGTAAATATTTATTTGTTTTCAATGTGGTTTGCTAGATAATTGAAAATATTTTGTTTTTTCATCCGACTGTTTTGGAGATGGTAGCTGTTATTGCACGTGACAAGAAGAATGATTCATGGCATACTTGTGTGTTCCTTGAATCAGAGAACAAATAAATAAAATGTAGGAAAGGGCATTGCCTTCTCCATTTTCTTCTAGATTTTCATATCAGGATCGGTAATACCTCTTCTAGGTTTCCTTTTGCATTTTCTTCTGGATTTTCATCACAGAATGTCCTAATCCCCCTCTGGATTTTCTTTTTCTTCTAGGTTTTCATCACATGATGGGTCTAATCAGTCATATGGCTAAGCAAACCCAGGTTTGGCTAGAATCGCTATACATTCTGAACTTATTTATAGGCATTTAGGAAATGGTAGCCAGTGGAGGCTAAGTGTGGTTTTGAACGTTTGAAACCAGATGTTTGATCAATATTATTATGACAATAACTTTGACGAACTGCAAGTTAATTTTGCTTCTAGCAATTGAATTATTGTCTACCTGCCAAAATTATAGCTCGACCTCTATTTCTTAGGTACATTTAATATGTGGCCTTTATTTTTGTCCTTTTTTATTAGTTAATTACCAATGGCTACTTCTACTGTTGTTGTTTGTGTTCTGTAGCAACCCAGCTTATTTTTTCTTTCAATATTTTCCACAGGACAACTTGGATAATGGACAACCAAAGATTTTCCACCAAAATAAAAGATGGTTCTGGGTCTTCATATCCAATTAAACAAAAATGGATCAGCAACCCAAATAAAGAGTGCCCAAAGTGCAATCATGTCATTGATAACAATGATGTAAGAGTTGTGCTATGCTATTATTTTGAAGTGGAATTGGGCTTGCTACAATATTTCCACTTTTCATTATATGACATTTCCATTTCTCTGTAATCAAGCATGGTTAGGAATAAATAAAAAACGATATATGAGCAATTGCCAAAGATTAACAGTTTGCATATCTTAAGGAGTTCGTTAATGTTTTTATAAAATTGGAATAAATGTCTACAGTTATAATTATATTTGTCATTTTACCTGCCTTACTTTTGAGCTAGCTCATGGCCAAATTATATGTTAGTAGACCTATTGCATTTCTAAAATTCTTTGCCTTTTGCAGATATAGTATGGGGCTTTAGCTATGAATATTCCTTTTAAAGGTTCTATTAAAGTGTGGTCAGCTGCAAAGTCTGTAAGGTTCTACTGAAGGGTGATCAGCTCATGACTGTTTTCTTGTTGTAGGTTGTTCACCAGTGGCCCGATTTGCTTAAAGGTGTAAAATTTAATCCTTCTAACCAAGAATTAATCTGTCACTTATTGGCAAAACATGGAAAATCTGGCAAAAAACCCCATCCGTTCATTGACGAATTCACAACAGTTTAAGAAGATGAAGGCATCTGCTACACTCATCCACATAAACTTCTAGGTACTTCTATCTTCTTTCTAAAAGATTATGGGATTTTCAGGATTAAGGTTCGTAAGTATAAACTTTTATTTCTGAAAGGGAATTAGGCTTACACCTATTTCCTATAACTAATTTTGGTGGTTGAATTGCCCAACACAAATAATTGGACTAACTAGTTTGCCCAAGTTTATAAGTTCTACAGGTACCAAAGGTTCACCATAAGCCAATAAAAAGATCAAGAGAAAGGGTTCAAACAAAGGAGCAAGGGCCAACCGAAGGCACCCTGGACTGGTGCACCGGACTGTCCGGTGCACCACCGGATAGTGTCCGGTGCACCAGGGAAGGTCGACCTCAAACTCTTCACCTTCAGGAATTCTCGGAGCCGGCGCGTTATAATTCACCGGACTGTCCGGTGTACACCGGACAGTGTCTGGTGCTCCAAGGAGACGCGGCTCCAAACTCGCCAGTCTCGGGAATTCGCTTCGGCTGCTCCGCTATAATTCACCGGACATGTCCGGTGTACACCGGACTGTCCGGTGTAACTGCGGGGCAACGGCTACTTCTGGCGCCAACGGCTACCTGCAGCGCATTTAATGCGCGCCAGCACGCGCAGAGGGCAGGCACGCCCATGCTGGCGCACCGGACACCCTACAGTTCATGTCCGGTGCGCCACCGGACATCAAGATGGGCCCAGAAGTCAGAGCTCCAACGGTCGGAACCCTAACGGCCTGGTGACGTGGCTGTCGCACCGGACATGTCCGGTGTGCACCGGACTGTCCGGTGCACCATACGACAGACATCTTCTACCAAACGGCTAGTTTGGTGGTTGGGGCTATAAATACCCCCAACCACCCCACATTCAAGTCATCCAAGTTTTCCACTTCTCAACCACTTACAAGAGCTAGGCATTCAATTCTAGACACACTCAAGTGATCAAATCCTCTCCAATTCCACACAAGGCTTTAGTGATTAGCGAGAGAGATTTGTCGTGTTCTTTTGAGCTCTTGCGCTTGGATTGCTTCTTTCTTTCTCAATTGTTCTTGTGATCAAAACTCATTTGTAACTGAGGCAAGAGACACCAATTGTGTGGTGGTCCTTGCGGGGAAGTTTTATTCCCGGTTTGATTTGAGAAGAGAAGCTCACTCGGTCCGAGGGACTGTTTGAGAGAGGGTAAGGGTTGAAAGAGACCCGGCCTTTGTGGCCTCCTCAACGGGGAGTAGGTTTGCGAGAACCGAACCTCGGTAAAACAAATCCGCGTGTCACACTCTTCATTCGCTTGTGATTTGTTTTGCGCCCTCTCTCTCGGACTCATTATTATTTCTAACGCTAACCCGTCTCGTAGTTGTGTTTATATTTGTAAATTTCAGTTTCGCCCTATTCACCCCCCTCTAGGCGACTTTCAATTGGTATCAAAGCCCGGTTCTTCATTAGAGCCTAACCGCTCGAAGTGATGTCGGGAGATCACACCAAGAGGGAGATGGAGACCGGCGACAAGCCCACTACGAGCCACGGGAGCACTTCATCGGAAGAGTCCCGCACCAAGAGGAAGGAGAAGAAGAAGGACTCCTCCAAACGGAAGGAGAAAAGATCTTCTTCTTCACACCACAAAGAGAAGAAGGAAAAATCCTCTTCCCACAAGCCGCATCGGAGTGGGGACAAGAAAAAGAGGATGAGGAAGGTGGTCTACTACGAGACCGATTCTTCATCAACATCCACCTCCGGCTCCGACGCGGCGTCCGTCACTTCTAAGCGCCAAGAGCGTAAGAAGTATAGTAAGATCCCCTTACGCTACCCTCGCGTTTCTAAACATGCACCTTTGCTTTCCGTCCCATTAGGCAAACCACCAACGTTTGATGGTGAAGACTATGCTAGGTGGAGTGATTTAATGCGATTTCATCTAACCTCACTCCACAAAAGTATATGGGATGTTGTCGAGTTTGGTGCACAGGTACCATCTGTAGGGGATGACGACTATGATGTGGATGAAGTGGCCCAAATCGAGCACTTCAATTCCCAAGCCACAACCATTCTCCTCGCCTCTCTAAGTAGAGAGGAATATAACAAGGTGCAAGGATTGAAGAATGCGAAGGAGATTTGGGACTTACTCAAGACCGCGCACGAAGGTGATGAACTCACCAAAATCACCAAGCGGGAAACGATCGAGGGGGAGCTCGGTCGCTTCCGTCTTCGCCAAGGGGAGGAGCCACAAGATATGTACAACCGGCTCAAAACCTTGGTGAACCAAGTGCGCAACCTCGGGAGCAAGAAATGGGATGACCACTGTTGGGGGCCTTCGGCTCCCGAAGGTCCTCAAGAAACATAATTTGATAATATTTTCCAAGTGTAATATGCGAACAGGCACCTTCAGAGTCAGGTTGCAAATATACAAGAGTGTGGTTAAGACGAAGCTTGACTGGAATGAAAAACGATCATGACGAAGGATGAGGCAATCACGAAGCTATGTGCAGAAAGGCTTCGGCACAACAACAGAAAAGAAGAACCGACTTAAAGATGAGAAGCCAAAATTGGACCTCAAAGAATTACTGTAGTTATTGATAAATGTAAAGGGCATCTATGTAATTTTACACGGGCTGCGACCCGAGTCTATAAATAGGTGAACAGTACTCCCGTACTGTTCACGCTGACTTGGCATATGCTTTTTGCATCACCTTTGTACCTTTACTCTTCATCAATCTGAAGGTACATTTGTAATTCATTGTTGTAAATTTAATAAGGGAAATACATCGATGATTATACTGGTATTATTACTTCCATATTTTATTTAGTTGCTCTGTTATAATCATTTGTCAACATAACGAAGGTCCTTTCTTCTGTAACCTTCGTCCGAGATTCGTTATACCCGAAGGGGTATAACGTTTCTAAGGGCGAAGGAGTTCGACATTTGACACTTTCATGTTGTCTTGTTCTTGATTCATAGCATTTGAGAACAAACCCCCAACAACCACGAGGTGGTTAAGGTTATTTTGAGATCACTTATTTTCCTTAACCCTACTCAAGTACAATTAATTCGTGGTAACCCAAGATATACACTAATGACTCCCGAGGAAGTAATCGGGAATTTTGTGAGCTTTGAATGTATGATTAAAGGTTCAAAGAAGATCAACGAGCTTGATGAACCCTCCACGTCCGAAGCACAACCGGTGGCATTTAAGGCGACGGAGGAGAAGAAGGAGGAGTCTACACCAAATAGACAACCAATTGACACCTCCAAGCTCGACAATGAGGAGATGGCTTTAATCATCAAAAGCTTTCGCCAAATCCTCAAGCAACGGAAGGGGAAGGATTACAAATCCCGTTCCAAGAAGGTTTGCTACAAGTGTGGTAAGCCCAGTCACTTTATTGCTAAATGTCCATTATCAAGTGACAGTGACAGGGATAACGACAAGAAGGGCAAGAGGAGAGAAAAGAAGAGGTACCACAAGAAGAAGGGCGGCGATGCCCACGTGTGCCGCGAGTGGAACTCCGACGAGAGCTCCGCCGACTCCTCCTCCGACGACGAGGACGCCACCAACATCGCCATCACCAAGGGACTCCTCTTCCCCAACGTTGGCCACAAGTGCCTCATGGCAAAGGACGGCAAAAAGAAGAAGGTTAAATCTAAATCCTCCACTAAATATGAGTCTTCTAGTGATGAAAATGCTAGTGATGAGGAGGATAACTTGCGTACCCTTTTTGCCAACCTTAACATGGAACAAAAGGAAAAATTAAATGAATTAATTAGTGCTATACATGAAAAGGATGACCTTTTGGATTCCCAAGAGGACTTCCTAATTAAGGAAAACAAGAAACATGTTAAGGTTAAAAATGCTTATGCTCTAGAAATAGAAAAATGTCAAAAACTATCTAGTGAGCTAAGCGCTTGCCATGACACTATTGCCAACCTTAGAAATGAAAATGCTAAATTAATTGCTAAGGTTGATTCTCATGTTTGTAATGTTTCAACTTCCAATCCTAGAGATGATAATGTTGATTTACTTGCTAGGATTGATGAGTTGAATATTTCTCTTGCTAGCCTTAGAGATGAGAATGAGAAATTGTTTGCTAAGGCTAAAGAATTAGATGTTTGCAATGTTACAATTTCCAATCTTAGAGATAACAATGATATTTTGCGTGCTAAGATTGTTGAACTTAATTCTTGCAAACCCTCTACATCTACTATTGAGCATGTGTCTATTTGTGCTAGATGTAGAGATATTGATATTGATGCTATTCATGATCACATGGCCTTAATTAAACAACAAAATGATCATATAGCATTATTAGATGCTAAAATTGCTGAGCATAACTTAGAGAATGAAAAGTTTAAATTTGCTAGAAGTATGCTCTATAGTGGGAGACGCCCTGACATCAAGGATGGCATTGGCTTCCAAAGGGGAGACAATGTCAAACTTAGTGCCCCTCCTAAAAATTTGTCTAACTTTGTTAAGGGCAAGGCTCCCATGCCTCAGGATAACGAGGGTTACATTTTGTACCCTGCCGGTTATCCCGAGAGCAAAATTAGGAGAATTCATTCTAGGAAGTCTCACTCTGGCCCTAACCATGCTTTTATGTATAAGGGTGAGACATCTAGCTCTAGGCAACCAACCCGTGCTAAGTTGCCTAGAAAGAAAACTCCTAGTGCATCAAATGATCATGGCATTTTATTTAAAACTTTTGATGCATCTTATGTTTTGACTAACAAATCCGGCAAGGTAGTTGCCAAGTTTGTTGGGGGCAAACACAAGGGCTCTAAGACTTGTGTTTGGGTACCCAAAGTTCTTGTATCTAATGTCAAAGGACCCAAAACCGTTTGGGTACCTAAAGTCAAGAACTAAACTTGTTTTGTAGGTTTATGCATCCGGGGGCTCAAGTTGGATCATCGATAGCGGGTGCACAAACCACATGACAGGGGAGAAGAAGATGTTCTCCTCCTACGAGAAAAACCAAGATCCCCAACGAGCTATCACATTTGGGGATGGAAACCAAGGTTTGGTCAAAGGTTTGGGTAAAATAGCTATATCTCCTGACCATTCCATTTCCAATGTTTTTCTTGCAGATTCTTTGGATTACAATTTGCTTTCCGTTTCGCAATTATGTCAAATGGGCTACAACTGTCTATTTACTGATGTAGGTGTCACTGACTTTAGAAGAAGTGATGATTCAATAGCTTTTAAGGGTGTGTTAGAGGGTCAGCTATACTTGGTAGATTTTGATAGAGCTGAACTCGACACTTGCTTAATTGCTAAGACTAACATGGGTTGGCTCTGGCACCGCCGACTAGCCCATGTTGGAATGAAGAATCTTCATAAGCTTCTAAAGGGAGAGCACATTTTAGGACTAACAAATGTTCATTTTGAGAAAGACAGGATTTGTAGCGCATGCCAAGCCGGGAAGCAAGTTGGCACTCATCATCCACACAAGAACATCATGACAAGTGACAGGCCACTGGAGCTCCTACACATGGATTTATTCGGCCCGATCACTTACATAAGCATCGGCGGGAGTAAGTACTGTCTAGTTATTGTGGATGATTATTCTCGCTTCACTTGGGTGTTCTTTTTGTAGGAAAAATCTCATACCCAAGAGACCTTAAAGGGATTCTTGAGACGAGCTCAAAATGAGTTCGGCTTAAGGATCAAGAAAATTAGAAGCGACAATGGGACGGAGTTCAAGAACTCACAAATAGAAGGCTTCCTTGAGGAGGATGGCATCAAGCATGAGTTCTCTTCTCCCTACACGCCACAACAAAATAGTGTAGTGGAGAGGAAGAATCGAACTCTATTGGACATGGCAAGGACCATGCTTGATGAGTACAAGACACCGGATCGGTTTTGGGCCGAGGCAGTCAACACCGCCTGCTACGCCATCAACCGGTTATATCTGCACCGAATCCTCAAGAAGACATCCTATGAACTCCTAACCGGTAAAAAGCCCAATATTTCATATTTTTAGAGTTTTTGGTAGCAAATGCTTTATTCTTGTTAAAAGAGGTAGAAAATCTAAATTTGCTCCTAAAACTGTAGAAGGCTTTTTACTAGGATATGACTCAAACACAAGGGCATATAGAGTCTTTAACAAGTCCTCAGGACTAGTTGAAGTTTCTTGTGACGTTGTGTTTGATGAGACTAACGGCTCTCAAGTAGAGCAAGTTGATCTTGATGAGTTAGGTGAAGAACAGGCTCCGTGCATCGCGCTAAGGAACATGTCCATTGGGGACGTGTGTCCTAAGGAATCCGAAGAGCCTCCACATGCACAAGATCAACCATCCTCCTCCACTCAAGCATCTCCACCAACCCAAAATAAGGACGAGGCTCAAGTTGATGAAGGAGAAGATCAAAATGATGAGCCACCTCATGATGACGACAATGATCAAGGGGGAGATGCAAATGATCAAGACAAGGAGGATGAAGAACCAAGGCCGCCACACCCAAGAGTCCACCAAGCAATCCAACGAGATCACCCCGTCGACACCATCCTCGGCGACATTCATAAGGGGGTAACCACTCGATCTCGTGTTGCACATTTTTGTGAGTATTACTCTTTTGTTTCCTCTATTGAGCCACACAGGGTAGAGGAAGCACTCCAAGATTCGGATTGGGTGGTGGCAATGTAAGAGGAGCCCAACAATTTCACAAGGAACGAAGTATGGCATTTAGTTCCACGTCCTAACCAAAATGTTGTAGGAACCAAGTGGGTCTTCCGCAACAAGCAAGACGAGCATGGTGTGGTGACAAGGAACAAAGCTCGACTCGTGGCCAAGGGGTATTCACAAGTCGAAGGTTTGGATTTTGGTGAAACCTATGCACCCGTAGCTAGGCTTGAGTCCATTCGCATATTATTAGCCTATGCTACTTACCATGGCTTCAAGCTTTATCAAATGGACATGAAGAGTGCCTTCCTCAATGGACCAATCAAGGAGGAGGTCTATGTTGAGCAACCTCCCGGCTTTGAAGATAGTGAGTACCCTAACCATGTCTATAGGCTCTCTAAGGCGCTTTATGGGCTCAAGCAAGCCCAAGAGCATGGTATGAATGCCTTAGAGATTTTGAAAGGGAAATGTGCCCTTGGGCCATTTCTAAGTATTTTGGTGATTTAGTGCCCAACACAGGTGCCTAATTATAAAATGGTGGACAAAGTACAAATCAAGGATAAAGGTATGTTTCTCAGACTTAGTACATTGTTTTATGGACTAATGTATTGTGTCTAAGTGCTGGAAACAGAAAAAATCGAGTTGGAGAAGAGATGGCTTGAGCAGCCAAAGTCTGCCCAGTCTGGGTGCACCGGACTGTCCGGTGGTGCACCGGACAGTGTCCGGTGCGCCAGGCTGGCTCAGCGTGAAGTGGCCGCTCTCGGGAATTCGCCGACGGCGTACGGCTAAAATTCACCGGACTGTCCGGTGTGCACCGGACTGTCCGGTGAGCCAACGGTCGGCCGGGCCAACGGTCGGCCGGGCCAACGGTCGGCCGCAGAATCTGCGCGCGACACGTGGCTGGGCCAACGGTCAGAAGGGGGCACCGGACTGTCCGGTGTGCACCGGACATGTCCGGTGCGCCAACGGCTCCCAGATCTGCAACGGTCGGCAACGGTCGGCAGCGCCATTTTAGGAAGGAAATCGGGCACCGGACAGTGTCCGGTGTGCACCGGACTGTCCGGTGCACCCGACGACAGAAGGCAAGATTGGCCTTCCAGATTTGCTCTCAACGGCTCCTAGCTGCCTTGGGGCTATAAAAGGGACCCTAGGCGCATGGAGGAGAACACGAAGCAACCTTAGAGCATTCTTGATCATCCACACTCAGTCTTTGCGCATTCGTTTGTCATTCTCAATGATTCGAGCTCCGTTCTAGTGAGAACTTTGAGATAGTCTTTTGAGCTCGATTCTTGGCCGTGTGTGTGCGCATTTTGCTGTGGATTTGTGTGTGTTGCTGTCCTCCCTTACTCCGTATTTCTTGTGAATCTCAAGTGTAAGGGCGAGAGGCTCCAAGTTGTGGAGAATCCTCGCAATCGGGATATTGAAAGGCAAAGCAAAACACCGTGGTATTCAAGTTGGTCTTTGGACCGCTTGAGAGGGGTTGATTGCAACCCTCGTCCGTTGGGACGCCACAACGTGGAGTAGGCAAGCGTTGGTCTTGGCCGAACCACGGGATAAACCACTGTGTCATCTCTGTGTTTGATCTCTTGTGGTATTGTGTTTTGTTGAGACTCCTATCTAGCCACTTGGCAATTATTGTGCTAACACTTAACAAGTTTTTGTGGCTATAAGTTTAAGTTTTTCACAGGATCACCTATTCACCCCCCCTCTAGGTGCTCTCAATTGGTATCGGAGCCGTTCTCTTCAAGAAAGGGACTAACCGCCCGAAGAGATGGATCCTAAGGGGAAGGGAATCGTGATCAACGACAAGGAGAAGGAGTCCTTCGTCAACGAGCCAAAGGACGACAAGACTACCGACTCGGGCTCGGGGCACAAACGCAAAGAAGGGAAGAAGAAGAAGACAAGACGCATCAAGGAGATCGTCTACTACGACAGCGACGAATCTTCCTCTTCCCAAAAGGACGACGACAACGACTACAGGAAGACGGTCAATTCGAACTTTTCATTTGATTATTCTCGTATTCCACATAGTTCGAATTCGCAATTGCTTTCCATTCCTCTTGGCAAACCTCCACACTTCGATGGGGAGGACTACGGATTTTGGAGTCACAAAATGCGTAGTCACTTATTCTCTCTCCATCCAAGCATATGGGAGATTGTAGAGAATGGAATGAAATTTGATAGCTCGGATAGCCCTATGCTTATAAATGAACAAATCCATAGAAATGCACAAGCTACTACTGTTCTCTTAGCATCCTTGTGCAGGGAAGAGTACAACAAGGTGAGCGGCTTGGATAATGCCAAGCAAATATGGGACACCCTCAAGATCTCTCACGAGGGGAATGACATCACCATGCTCACCAAAATGGAGTTGGTGGAGGGCGAGCTTGGACGATTCGCCATGATAAGGGGAGAGGAGCCAACCCAAACGTACAACCGGCTCAAGACCCTTATCAACAAAATAAGGAGCTACGGAAGCACACGATGGACGGACCACGACGTCGTCCGCCTAATGCTAAGGTCTTTTACTGTTCTTGATCCTCATCTCGTGAACAATATTCGTGAGAATCCCAGGTACACGATGATGACGCCTGAGGAGGTACTCGGTAAATTCGTAAGCGGGCGGATGATGATCAAGGAGGCGAGATACATCGACGACGCGTTGAACGGTCCAATCCACGAGCCTCAACCCGTTGCTCTCAAGGCAACGAGGAGCAAGGAGGCGCTACTGAGCAAGGTGGCGCAAGTTGAGGCGGCCGGGCTAAATAATGAGGAGATGGCCCTCATCATTAAGCGCTTCAAGACGGCGCTTAAGGGTCGCAAGGGACAGCCAAGCAAGACCAAGACAAAGGAGAAGCGCTCGTGCTTCAAATGTGGTAAGATTGGTCATTTCATTGCTAACTGTCCCGATAATGAAAGTGACCAGGAAAAGGGGAACAAAAGGGAGAAGAAGAAGCATTACAAGAAGGCCAAGGGCGAGGCGCATATCGGAAAGGAGTGGGATTCGGATTGCTCCTCCTCCGACTCCGACAATGAAGGACTCGCCGCCACCGCCTTCAACAAGTCATCCCTCTTCCCCAACGAGCGTCACACTTGCCTCATGGCAAGGGAGAAGAAAGTAAGCACTCATGATACTAGCACTTACGCTTCTTCAAGTGAGGATGAGTCTAGTGATGATGATGAGATAGATTACTCATGCTTATTCAAGGGATTAGATAGATCCAAAATTGATAAGATTAATGAGTTGGTTGATGCCTTAAATGACAAGAATAGATTACTAGAAAAACAAGAGGATCTTCTATATGAGGAGCATGATAAATTTGTTAGTACACAAAAATCTCTTGCTCTTGAAATTAAAAGGAATGAAATGCTCTCTAGTGAATTATCTTCTTGTCATGAAACCATTGCTACTTTAAGAAGTGTTAACAATGATTTAAGTGCTAAACTAGTAGAAGCAAATAAATCCAACTCCTGTGTAGAAATTGTTGAAACTTGCAATAGGTGTAAAGATTTTGACATTGATGCTTGTAGTGAACACCAAGTTTTAATTTCCAAACTTAATGATGAATTGGCTAGTCTTAATGCTCAACTTAAGACTAGCAAGAGTAATTTTGATAAGCTAAAATTTGCAAGGGATGCCTACACAATTGGTAGACACCCCTCAATTAAGGATGGACTTGGCTACAAGAGGGAAGCCAAGGACTTGACAAGCCATAAGGCTCCCATCTCCGCCAAGGAGAAAGGGAAGGCCCCTATGACAACTAGTGCTAAAAAGAACCATGCTTTTATGTACCATGGTAAGAGACAAAATAGAAATGCTTATAGGAGTTGTAATGCATATAATACCCTTGATTCTCATGCCATGTTTGCTTCTAGTTCTTATTATGTGCATGATAGAAATGTTGGTAGGAGAAATGTTATTCATAATATGCCTAGGAGAAATGTCATTAATGTTCCTAGGAAAGTAGTGAATGAACCTTCTACAATATATAATGCTTTAAATGCTTCCTTTGCTATTTGTAGAAAGGATAGGAAAATAGTTGCTAGGAAGTTAGGGGCAAAGTGCAAGGGAGACAAAACTTGCATTTGGGTCCCTAAGGATATTTGTGCTAACCTTGCAGGACCCAACATGAGTTGGGTACCTAAGACCCAAGCCTAAATTTGCCTTGCAGGTTTATGCATCCGGGGGTTCAAGCTGGATCATCGACAGTGGATGCACAAACCATATGACGGGGGAGAAGAAGATGTTCACCTCCTACGTCAAAAACAAAGATTCCCAAGATTCAATAATATTCGGTGATGGGAATCAAGGCAAGGTAAAAGGGTTAGGTAAAATTGCAATCTCAAATGAGCACTCTATATCTAATGTGTTTTTAGTAGAGTCTCTTGGATATAATCTGCTATCTGTTAGTCAATTATGCAATATGGGATATAACTGCTTATTTACAAATGTAGATGTGTCTGTCTTTAGAAGATGTGATGGTTCACTAGCTTTTAAGGGTGTACTAGACGGCAAGCTTTACTTAGTTGATTTTGCAAAAGAAGAGGCCGGTCTAGATGCATGCTTAATGGCTAAGACTTGCATGGGCTGGCTGTGGCATCGCCGCTTAGCACATGTGGGGATGAAGAACCTCCACAAGCTTCTAAAGGGAGAACACGTGATAGGATTGACTAACGTACAATTCGAAAAAGATAGACCTTGTGCAGCTTGTCAGGCAGGTAAACAGGTGGGAGGAGCGCATCACAGCAAGAATGTGATGACCACATCAAGACCCCTGGAGCTGCTACATATGGACCTCTTCGGACCCGTCGCCTATCTAAGCATAGGAGGAAGTAAGTATGGTTTAGTTATTGTTGATGACTTTTCCCGCTTCACTTGGGTGTTCTTTTTGCAGGATAAGTCTGAAACCCAAGGGACCCTCAAGCGCTTCCTAAGGAGAGCTCAAAATGAGTTTGAGCTCAAGGTGAAGAAGATAAGGAGCGACAACGGGTCCGAATTCAAGAACCTTCAAGTGGAGGAGTTTCTTGAGGAGGAAGGGATCAAGCACGAGTTCTCCGCTCCCTACACACCTCAGCAAAATGGTGTGGTAGAGAGGAAGAACAGGACACTCATAGATATGGCGAGGACTATGCTTGGAGAATTCAAGACCCCTGAGTGCTTTTGGTCGGAAGCCGTGAACACGGCTTGCCACGCCATCAACAGGGTCTACCTTCACCGCCTCCTCAAGAAGACGTCGTATGAGCTACTAACCGGTAACAAACCCAATGTATCTTATTTTCGTGTATTTGGGAGCAGGTGCTACATTCTAGTGAAGAAGGGTAGAAATTCTAAATTTGCTCCCAAAGCTGTAGAAGGGTTTTTATTAGGTTATGATTCAAATACAAAGGCGTATAGGGTCTTCAACAAATCATCGGGTTTGGTTGAAGTCTCTAGCGACGTTGTATTTGATGAAACTAATGGCTCTCCAAGAGAGCAAATTGTTGATTGTGATGATGTAGATGAAGAAGATGTTCCGACGGCCGCTATACGAACCATGGCGATTGGAGAAGTGCGGCCACAGGAACAAGATGAACAAGATCAACCTTCTCCCTCAACAACGGTGCATCCCCCAACTCAAGACGATGAACAGGTTCATCAAAAGGAGGCGTGTGATCAAGGGGGAGCACAAGATGATCATGTGATGGAGGAAGAAGCACAACCGGCACCTCCAACCCAAGTTCGAGCGGTGATTCAAAGGGATCATCCCGTCGACCAAATTTTGGGTGACATTAGCAAGGGAGTAACTACTCGATCTCGATTAGTTAATTTTTGTGAGCATTACTCCTTTGTCTCTTCTATTGAGCCTTTCAGGGTAGAGGAGGCCTTGCTAGATCCGGATTGGGTATTGGCCATGCAGGAGGAACTCAACAACTTCAAGCGCAATGAAGTTTGGACACTGGTGCCTCGTCCCAAGCAAAATGTTGTGGGAACCAAGTGGGTGTTCCGCAACAAACAGGACGAGCACGGGGTGGTGACGAGGAACAAGGCTCGACTTGTGGCAAAAGGTTATGCCCAAGTCGCAGGTTTGGACTTTGAGGAGACTTTTGCTCCTGTGGCTAGGCTAGAATCAATTCATATCTTGCTAGCATATGCCGCTCACCATTCTTTCAGGTTGTACCAAATGGATGTGAAGAGCGCTTTCCTCAACGGGCCGATCAAAGAGGAGGTGTACGTGGAGCAGCCCCCTGGCTTCGAGGATGAACGGTACCCCGACCATGTGTGTAAGCTCTCTAAGGCGCTCTATGGACTTAAGCAAGCCCCAAGAGCATGGTATGAATGCCTTAGAGACTTTTTAATTGCTAATGCTTTCAAGGTTGGGAAAGCCGATCCAACTCTTTTCACTAAGACCTGCGATGGTGATCTGTTTGTGTGTCAAATTTATGTCGACGACATAATATTTGGTTCCACTAACCAAAAGTCTTGTGAAGAGTTTAGCAGGGTAATGACGCAGAAATTCGAGATGTCGATGATGGGCGAGTTGACCTACTTCCTTGGGTTCCAAGTGAAGCAACTCAAGGAAGGCACCTTCATCTCCCAAACAAAGTACACACAAGATTTGCTAAAGAGGTTTGGGATGAAGGACGCCAAGCCCGCAAAGACACCAATGGGAACCGACGGACACACTGACCTCAACAAAGGAGGTAAGTCCGTTGATCAAAAAGCATACCGGTCCATGATAGGTTCCTTGCTTTATTTATGTGCTAGTAGACCGGATATTATGCTTAGCGTATGCATGTGTGCTAGATTTCAATCCGATCCAAAGGAGTGTCACTTAGTGGCGGTGAAGCGAATTCTTCGATATTTAGTCGCTACACCTTGCTTCGGGATCTGGTATCCAAAGGGGTCTAACTTTGACTTGATTGGGTACTCAGATTCCGACTATGCTGGATGTAAGGTCGATAGGAAGAGTACATCGGGGATGTGCCAATTCTTAGGAAGGTCCCTGGTGTCATGGAACTCTAAGAAACAAACCTCCGTTGCCCTATCCACCGCTGAGGCCGAGTACGTTGCCGCAGGACAGTTGTTGGTGACTTGTCCTCAAATGCTTCGGATTAAGAACAAGGCAACATAAAAAGTGTTAAATGATAAAGGTCCTTCGTCCTTTGAAACATTATTTCCCTTCGGGATATAATGTGCTCCGGACGAAGGTCACAAACAATAAATCTTCGTAAGCACAATAAGCTATGACGAAGGACTTACACGCAACATGAAAAGTAATATAAACATTTAAATTTCATCACAACGTCATTTCTATTTTATTATTATATAACAATAGAAATGACTTTAAATTACAAGTGTACCTTCGGATTGCAGGAAGATTAAAGTACAAGGATGACGCAAAAGCAAATGCCAGGTCAGCGTGAACAGTACGGGAGTACTGTTCATCTATTTATAGGCGTGGGACGCAGCCCATGTAAAATTACATTCATGTCCATTACATTCGCTAATGACCTATGGGAATCTGTCAAGGCCTAAGTAGTCTTTTCATCTTTAGGTCGGTTCCCCGTTCTGCTATCGTGACGAAGCTTTCCTGCGCATAGCTTCGGCTACGCACCATCCTTCATACAACATGGTAACCAGCCCGTCCTTCATCTCAACCCCCTTTTGTCTGGCTTAAGCTTCGTCCTGTCTGTGCTCCATGTCCATAATCTGAGTCCGAAAATACCTGTTCATATAATTCACTTGGAAAACATTGTCAAGTCTTGTTTTTGAGGACCTTCGGAGGACGAAGGCCCCTAACAGTAGCCCCTCGCAATATTAATTTGTTAATGATAAATTCAGATTGCGATATGGACGAAGGCCTTGAGCCGAAGGTCCGAAAAAACACCTTCCCTTTGCTAGAATAGCAACATTCACTGACAAGCGGGGTCTTTCAATTTTCAACGCACTGGGCGTATAAATAAGATCATACCGCAAACTCATTTGGTACGCTCACTTGCCATCTGCTTCCGCTCACTAAATTTTTAGCTCTTGCGCACTAAGATTTGCTGATCTTTTGGTTTTGAAGCTTCGGCTTTGAAAACAGTTTTTTAGTGTTTCCGAAGATGTCTGAAGATAAGAAGGTTGCTGCTGAGATGAAGCTGAGCCTCGACGAAGAGAAGAACTTGGGGTTCCTTATAGCGATGGCGAAGACCAATACGGAAAAAATCACCAAGGAGATTCTGGAAGGTTTGTCTGAAGATACTGGTGACAGCGACAGTTATGATGTAGAAAGCGGTGGGGGAGAGTTCGAAGATCGACCATGGCGGCCAAGTCACTCAGTTTTCGGGAAAAGCACTATTAAGCAGAGTCATATTGACAATATGAGAGGGAGATATTTTCGAGATATATCTATTGTGAGGGCTGATGCTGGAGAAAAAACTTCTCCCACCCCCGAAGAAGATGAGGTCGTGATCTTCCGAAGCTTTCTCAAGGCTGGGCTTCGATTCCCCCTAAGCAGCTTTGTTGTCGAAGTCCTGAAGACATTTCAAGTCTACCTTCATCAAATTACTCCCGAAGCTATCATAAGAATGGGGATCTTTGTCTGGGCTGTGCGAAGCCAAGGCTTAGAACCAAATGCTAAAAGCTTTTGCAAAATTCATGAGTTGTTATATGAGACGAAGCCCTGGGGGAAAGAACAATATCACAACAACTTTGGTTGCTACAGCTTCGGTGCCCGCTCCGGGTCAAGCTGCCCTGTGCCAACCTTTCGGAAGAGGTGGCCCGGTGCCTGGATGACAGAATGGTTCTATGTAAAGAATGACTTGACAGCGCAGGAAGATGTTAAAAGTATCATTATGCGCCCTGACTGGCAGTGCTTCGGACTCCGAAAACCGAAGGTTGAAATGGATGAAGCGGCCGAAGAATGCCAAAGAGCCTTCGGCGTAGTCTGCTCTTTTATCGGGACAAGGGACTTGGTCCAAGAGCATATTGCCTTCAGGGTGTGGCCACTTGCAGGAAAGTGGGAAATGCCGAAGGAGACCATCAAAGAGTCTGACGAAGGCGGACTGGTCAGACTGAAATACACATTCAAATACGGGGATAAGTTTGTTGAACCTAATGACGACTGGTTAAAAAGCATTGAAACGTTAAGTGACGAACTGCTTGGGGCATATTCGAAGGCCGAGAACACTGCATTATCGGCAGCCTTCGGAGGCCGAAAGAAGAAAAGGCTCAACCAGGTATTTGATGCAGTCGGGTTTGTCTACCCTGACTACCATTATCCGGTGCCGGGCCGCAAAAGAAAAAATACTTCTCCTGCAACAGAAGTTGCCAGAAGTGCTTCTAGTGAGCCAGCGCCGCAAAGAAAAAAGATGAAGGTGCTCACCCACCGGGCACGTTTTATTGAGCCGGCCACAGTGCCTGAATTTATCGGTAAAATCTCCTTGGCCACTGAAAATACAGAGCCAGCTCCAGTGCCGAAGATCGAAGAAAAAACTGAAGCGCCATCAGCAGAGAAAGCAGAAAAACCGAAAATTGAAGGACCAAAAATATTAGAAATCTTGAGTCCTTCAGCAAGTGTTGAAACAATAAAAAATCAAAAGGGGCCATCGGTAACCCCGAAAAGAAAAAGAATGGTGAACGTGTTAGATGTTTTGGAGACAATTAAGTCTTCAAGCACGACTCCAAAGAAGACTGTTGAACTTTCTGAAGTGTCTACTGAAGCTTTAATTGCTGAAGCTTCGAAGCAACAACTTGAAGTTGAAGCTGGGACTTCAGAGCCCACCAAGGAACAACCTTTGGAAACCGAAGAAAAAATAAAAATGCCAGAGCCAATTTTGGTTGAAGAAATTGACACTGCTGCCCCCGAAGCTTCTTCCACCATATGCGATTACATTGTGCGACATGCTTCGGGGAAAAAATTATCTGAAGAAGAGATTTATGAAGCCAACCACTATGCCAAAGAATTAAAATATCCGAAGGGGGCACTAGTGTTCAATGGGACAAACGAAGATGACTTCCTATACTGTCTCCCTGACAATAAAGAATTATCTGTCTGCCGGGAGATGGCTAGGAGTATGGGGTTTCCGAAGCTTGAAGCTGGACTATGCGCTATGACGAAGGAGGATCTCGCGGATAGTCTTGCGTATAATAGCCTAAAGGTATGGGAATTGGGCGCTTGGAAATTTTATAATTCGTAACTCATTCTTTTATTCTTATACCAACTTTTTTTTACATGTAGGGTTTAATCCTAAGCAACGCATTGAGAGCACAAAAGAATGCCGAAGATGAGAGCTATGAAATTGCGTTCAACAACCTACGGTCAGAAGTTATTAAACTGAGAAACGAAGCTCTGGAAAAGGATAAGATTCTGCTTACATTGGTAGACAAGGTAAAAAAGGACGAAGCTGCCTCAAAGGTCCAGGCCGAAGCCCAAAAACGGGAGATTAAAGATCTTCAGAAACAGCTAGCTAGAGCTAAAGAGGAACGTATGCTTGAAGAAACAAAACGAGAGCTTAGCGATCAACTGGCCAATCATTTAGAGATAAGTGTTAAGGAGCTTCGTGCATCCCAGAGAAAATGCTACGTTAAATCTATAGAATGCGTCAAAAAGATAAAATCCAGCTTCGCCGGCGTTGGCGCATTCTCTAGTGAAGAGAATTTCTCAAGAGGCAATCCCGAAGGTCCACTGGAATGGATCAGTCACGAAGCAGAGGCCTTCGAGGAAATCCTGAGTAGCCGCGGTGACATCTGCACTTTTTCGGGCGCCAGAGGAGTTGCTACTGTTTTGGAAAGGAAAGGTTGCGATCATATTAAGCTTCTTGCGCAATCCGAAGCCACTTTATCCGCTGAAGATATTAAAGACCCCTCGACCGAAGCTAGCCAGGTTGGTGGAAAATTTTTCACCGACGTCTGGGACAATGGTGGCCGAGAAATGGCCCAGGAAATTATTCGAAGAAGCGAGCAAGGTATCCATGATGCTAGGGAAGTAGCCAAGGCCGCTGAAAAAAGCGCAGAGCCCAAAAGCCAAATAGGTACCAGCTAGTGGTTTTTAGGTCTGTTGTAATTTTTGATTTTCGAACTTGCTTATGGTTTGTAATAGTAACATAGACATATATTCTCTTCCCTCAGAACCTGCTGAATCGTCTGCTGACCCTCACACGAAAGGGGATGACGAAATTAAACAAATGGCTGAAGGTATCATGGATAAAGTTGTTGAACAACTTCTAAATGAGGCTGCCGAAGTAGTACTAAGAGAAGACTAGATATTATTAGAAAAAACATTTGAAGTGTGATCTATGTAATATTTTGTACACTTGAATGTAATATACAAGTCTCTTTTCATTATTCAATTCTTTACGATGCATGAAATTCTACATACATACCATTTTTGAGCCTTCGGCGAAAAAACACCTTCCCTTCTTTTCATGCTTCGTGAAGAAGACATTCTCCTTTAATACTATTCTGATGAAGCACATCCACGCTTCGTGAAAATATTCTCCGAAGCTGTACAATTTCGATATTACTCTGATGAAGCACGTCCTTGCTTCGTGAAAACATTCTCCGAAGCTGTATTCTGAAGATCAACATTGTATTCCCTCGTGACTTTGCACGATTTTCACTTTCTCAAAGCGTCCTTTCGAAGGTTGATACTGTGTCCCCTTCTTTTGCCATATGCAACATGATGTATGATGCTTATGCTATGCAAAATGATGTGATGATGCTATGTTATGTAGATGACATTTGTTCTGAAGATACACACATATCCCCACAAAATATCTTTATATCAGCGCTGACTTTTCGCTGTAAGCTCTGCATTCCCTTAGGAACGTCTTTGGAGCTTCTTCGCCTTTTACTTAGGCGGTATCAGCGTTGACTTTTCGCTGTAAGCTCTGCATTCCCTTAGGAACGTCTTTGGAGCTTCTTCGCCTTTTACTTAGGCGGTATCAGCGTTGACTTTTCGCTGTATGCTCTGCATTCCCTTAGGAACGACTTTGGAGCAGAAAACTTACACTACGCTCCCTTTGGAACGGCTTTTTGTGACTTCAGCAACTTACTCTGCGTTCCTTAGAACGACTTTTTGTGGCTTCGAAGGATTTTTAATAATTCGAAGGTCCTTCTTGTTATCGCAAATTTTTAAGCTTCAGCAACTTAAGCCTGTGGAAAAAATAGGTTTTCCTCGTGACCAACAACGAAACTATTACATGAAAACTGAAATGTTCTCTATTACACAGAAAATAGAACTAAATGGAAAAGACTGCTATCAAGGTAGGATATTTGTCAATAAATGTGCTTCGACTCTGGCACAGTGCTATTGACTGTGCGAGCTTCAGATTGTTCTCTGAGATCCCTTTGGTGTGGAACATATTGGCTCCCTTCCAGCTGTTGGCCTTGTTGCAGCGGTGGTGGAGGCGGGGGCTGTTGCCATGAAGCTTGAGGTTGACTCGCCGAAGCTACAGAAACTGCAGGGTGGTTGCCCACGTATTCTGGGATGTAAGGCTGATGGTACGAAGCAGTATGCATGACCTGCTTCGGCTGAACTTGTTGCGCTGCAGCTTCGGCTATCTCCTTTTGCTTTTGGATGGTAACATGGCACATCCTGGTGGTATGACCTTTGTTTTCACCACAGAATAAGCAAAATACTCTCCTTGGTTGATCCCCAAATCTTCCGTCGAAGCCCCTGGCGCCTCTGCCTCTTGGAGCTGGTGGCCGGAAGAAAGTTTGCTGTTGCCCCGAAGCCTGTGAGGAGCATTGCGGCCTGTTCTGCTGACTCCCCTTATCATCATTTTGAGTAGAGTTGTGGATGGACCTGACATGCCTCGGATAGAATCTTCCTCCGAAGCCCCTGGTCATTTCAGAAAATCTGAAAGCCTCCTCCCTTCTTTGGCGAAAATCATTGTCGGCACGAATGTACTCGTCCATCTTCTGGAGCAGCTTCTCCAAAGTCTGAGGAGGCTTCCTAGCAAAGTATTGAGCTGAAGGTCCAGGACGAAGCCCCTTGATCATGGCTTCGATGACAATTTCATTGGGCACCGTTGGTGCCTGCGCCCTCAAACGCAAGAACCTTCTAACATACGCCTGAAGGTATTCTTCATGATCCTGAGTGCACTGGAACAAGGCTTGAGCAGTGACCGGCTTCGTCTGAAACCCTTGAAAGCTGGTTAACAACATGTCCTTCAGCTTTTGCCATGAAGTGATCGTTCCTGGTCGAAGGGAGGAATACCAGGTCTGAGCAACATTCCTGACAGCCATAACAAAAGACTTTGCCATGACTGCAGCATTGCCACCATACGAAGATATTGTTGCTTCGTAGCTCATCAAAAACTGCTTCGGGTCTGAATGGCCATCGAACATGGGAAGCTGGGGCGGCTTGTAGGACGGAGGCCAAGGTGTAGCCTGTAGCTCAGCGGACAGGGGAGAAGCATCATCGAAAACAAAATTTCCATGATGGAAATTGTCATACCAGTCATCTTCGTTGAAGAAGCCCTCCTGATGAAGGTCTTTTTGTTGAGGCCTTCTGTTCTGCTCATCGTGAGTAAGATGGCGAACTTCTTCAGAAGCTTCGTCTATCTGCCTTTGCAGCTCAGCTAGCCTGGCCATCTTTTCCTTCTTCCTCTGCACCTGTTGATGAAGCATCTCCATATCCCTGATCTCTTGGTCTAGCTCATCCTCCTGAAGCGTCGGGCTGACGGCCTTCCTCTTCTGGCTTCGGGCCTCCCGAAGAGAGACAGTCTCTTGGTTGGGGTCCAGCGGTTGCAGAGCTGCAGCCCCAGTCGCTGAAGCTTTCTTCGGCGCCATAGCGAGGGTCTATGGCTTCCGAAGGTGTTCAAAAAACTCAAAGTGGAAGTGAGTTCACCGGAGGTGGGCGCCAATGTTGGTGACTTGTCCTCAAATGCTTCGGATTAAGAACAAGGCAACATAAAAAGTGTTAAATGATAAAGGTCCTTCGTCCTTTGAAACATTATTTCCCTTCGGGATATAGTGTGCTCCGGACGAAGGTCACAAACAATAAATCTTCGTAAGCACAATAAGCTATGACGAAGGACTTACACGCAACATGAAAAGTAATATAAACATTTAAATTTCATCACAACGTCATTTCTATTTTATTATTATATAACAATAGAAATGACTTTAAATTACAAGTGTACCTTCGGATTGCAGGAAGACTAAAGTACAAGGATGATGCAAAAGCAAATGCCAGGTCAGCGTGAACAGTACGGGAGTACTGTTCATCTATTTATAGGCGTGGGACGCAGCCCATGTAAAATTACATTCATGTCCATTACATTCGCTAATGACCTATGGGAATCTGTCAAGGCCTAAGTAGTCTTTTCATCTTTAGGTCGGTTCCCCGTTCTGCTATCGTGACGAAGCTTTCCTGCGCATAGCTTCGGCTACGCACCATCCTTCGTACAGCATGGTAACCAGCCCGTCCTTCATCTCAACCCCCTTTCGTCTGGCTTAAGCTTCGTCCTGTCTGTGCTCCATGTCCATAATCTGAGTCCGAAAATACCTGTTCATATAATTCACTTGGAAAACATTGTCAAGTCTTGTTTTTGAGGACCTTCGGAGGACGAAGGCCCCCAACAACAGTGTTGTGCGCAACTACTTTGGATGAGGCAAACCCTCAGGGACTTTGGCTACAATCTGAGCAAAGTCCCACTCCTATGTGACAATGAGAGTGCTATCCGAATAGCGAAAAATCCTGTTGAGCACAGCCGCACAAAGCACATTGACATCCGGCATCACTTTTTGAGAGACCACCAGCAAAAGGGAGATATCGAAGTGTTTCATGTTAGCACCGAGAACCAGCTAGCCGATATCTTTACCAAGCCTTTAGATGAGAAGACCTTTTGCAGGCTGCGTAGTGAGCTCAATATCTTAGATTCGCGGAACTTGGATTGAATTGTAGCATACATGTATTTATGCTTTTGATCATGTTCCTCTTTGCATTTTGTTCTTAAGTATGGTGCTCAAGTTGTACAAACACTCCCTGGACCTCACAAGTCCGTTGTAAAGTGATTCACAGTTTTAGGGGGAGATGTGTTACAACTTGACCTTTTGAGACTAACCATATGCTTGAGTTTGCTTGTTTTAGTCTCAAAGGAGAATTGAAAGGGAAAAGGTGGACTTGGACCATGAAAGACTTCCACTGCACTCCGATGAGAGGGTAACTTATTCCAAGTTCATCTCATGAACTCTTATTGCCATTTGCTCTTAATTAAAGATTTTGGTGAGGCAATGGGGTTAAAGAGCCAAGATTAATCCCGTTTTGGTGTTTGATGCCAAAGGGGGAGAAAATAAAGGCCAAAGCGATAAATGGATCAGCTACCACTTGAGAGATTTTGAAAATAGTAGAATAGAGCTTTTGGTTTGTCAAAACTCTTTTGTTGTCTCTCTTATCAAAAGTTGGCTTCTTGTGGGGAGAAGTATTGATTATGGGAAAAAGGGGGAGTTTTTGAAATCTTTGATCAATCTCTTTTGGAATGACTCTCTTTATGTTTCAACATGTGTGGTTGACTTAGAGATAGAGATTTGAGTTTGATTTGCAAAAACAAACCAAGTGGTGGCATAGAGTGATCCATATATGTCAAAATTGAATCAAAATAATTTGAGTTCTTATTTGAAGTATTTTTGTACTTGTTCTACTTGCTTTATGTTGTGTTGGCATAAATCACCAAAAAGGGGGAGATTGAAAGGGAAATGTGCCCTTGGGCCATTTCTAAGTATTTTGGTGATTTAGTGCCCAACACAGGTGCCTAATTGTAAAATGGTGGACAAAGTACAAATCAAGGATAAAGGTATGTTTCTCAGACTTAGTACATTGTTTTATGGACTAATGTATTGTGTCTAAGTGCTGGAAACAGAAAAAATCGAGTTGGAGAAGAGATGGCTTGAGCAGCCAAAGTCTGCCCAGTCTGGGTGCACCGGACTGTCCGGTGGTGCACCGGACAGTGTCCGGTGCGCCAGGCTGGCTCAGCGTGAAGTGGCCGCTCTCGGGAATTCGCCGACGGCGTACGGCTAAAATTCACCGGACTGTCCGGTGTGCACCGGACTGTCCGGTGTGCACCGGACTGTCCGGTGAGCCAACGGTCGGCCGGGCCAACGGTCGGCCGCGGAATCTGCGCGCGACACGTGGCCGGGCCAACGGTCAGAAGGGGGCACCGGACTGTCCGGTGTGCACCGGACATGTCCGGTGCGCCAACGGCTCCCAGATCTGCAACGGTCGGCAACGGTCGGCAGCGCCATTTTAGGAAGGAAATCGGGCACCGGACAGTGTCCGGTGTGCACCGGACTGTCCGGTGCACCCGACGACAAAAGGCAAGATTGGCCTTCCAGATTTGCTCTCAACGGCTCCTAGCTGCCTTGGGGCTATAAAAGGGACCCCTAGGCGCATGGAGGAGAACACGAAGCAACCTTAGAGCATTCTTGATCATCCACACTCAGTCTTTGCGCATTCGTTTGTCATTCTCAGTGATTCGAGCTCCGTTCTAGTGAGAACTTTGAGATAGTCTTTTGAGCTCGATTCTTGGCCGTGTGTGTGCGCATTTTGCTGTGGATTTGTGTGTGTTGCTGTCCTCCCTTACTCCGTATTTCTTGTGAATCTCAAGTGTAAGGGCGAGAGGCTCCAAGTTGTGGAGAATCCTCGCAATCAGGATATTGAAAGGCAAAGCAAAACACCGTGGTATTCAAGTTGGTCTTTGGACCGCTTGAGAGGGGTTGATTGCAACCCTCGTCCGTTGGGACGCCACAACGTGGAGTAGGCAAGCGTTGGTCTTGGCCGAACCACGGGATAAACCACTGTGTCATCTCTGTGTTTGATCTCTTGTGGTATTGTGTTTTGTTGAGACTCCTATCTAGCCACTTGGCAATTATTGTGCTAACACTTAACAAGTTTTTGTGGCTATAAGTTTAAGTTTTTCACAGGATCACCTATTCACCCCCCCTCTAGGTGCTCTCAGATTTCCTTATTGCTAATGGCTTCAAAGTCGGCAAGGCCGATCCTACTTTATTCACTAAAACTCTTGACAATGATTTGTTTGTATGCCAAATTTATGTTGATGATATTATATTTGGGTCTACTAACGAATCTACATGTGAAGAATTTAGTAGGATCATGACACAAAAATTTGAGATGTCTATGATGGGGGAGCTAAAGTATTTTCTAGGATTCCAAGTCAAGCAACTCCAAGAGGGCACCTTCATTAGCCAAACGAAGTACACTCAAGACATTCTAACCAAGTTTGGAATGAAGGATGCCAAGCCCATCAAGACACCCATGGGAACAAATGGGCATCTCGACCTCGACACGGGAGGTAAGTCCGTGGATCAAAAGGTATACTGGTCGATGATTGGTTCATTACTCTATTTATGTGCATCTCGACCGGACATTATGCTTTCCGTATGCATGTGTGCAAGATTCCAAGCCGACCATAAGGAATCACACCTTACGGCCGTAAAACGAATCTTGAGATATTTGGCTTATACTCCTAAGTTTGGGCTTTGGTACCCTCGGGGATCCACATTTGATTTGATTGGTTATTCGGATGCCGATTGGGCGAGGTGTAAGATTAATAGAAAGAGCACATCGGGGACTTGCCAGTTCTTGGGAAGATCCTTGGTGTCTTGGGCTTCAAAGAAGCAAAATTCGGTCGCTCTTTCTACCTCCGAAGCTGAGTACATTGTCGCAGGCCATTGTTGCGCGCAATTGCTTTGGATGAGGCAAACCCTGCGGGACTATGGTTACAAATTAACCAAAGTTCCTCTTCTATGTGATAATGAGAGTGCAATCCGCATGGCGGATAATCCCGTTGAGCACAGCCGCACTAAACACATAGCCATTCGGTATCATTTTCTTAGGGATCACCAACAAAAGGGGGATATCGAGATTTCATACATTAACACTAAAGATCAATTAGCCGATATCTTTACCAAGCCACTTGATGAACAAACTTTTACCAAACTTAGGCATGAGCTCAATATTCTTGATTCTAGGAATTTCTTTTGCTAATTTGCACACATAGCTCATAAGTATACCTTTGATCATGTATCTTTTATATATGCTATGCCTAATGTGTTTTCAAGTGTATTTCAAACCAAGTCTTAGGTATATTGAAAGGGAATTGGAGTCTTCGGCAAAGACAACGGCTTCCACTCCACTCTACTACTCATCCTTCGCCGTCGCTCCGCTTCACTCTCCGTCTTTGGTATAATCTTCACTCATATGTTTTATTTGCCAAAGGGGAGATAGTAGTTAGACAAGGGACTCTATTTCATTCCAAGTATCCGTTTTTGGCGATTCATGCCAAAGGGGGAGAAAGTATTGGCCCAAAGTAAAAGGACCGCACCACCACCCTAATTTTAAAAATTGATGATTTTCAATTGGAAAATTTCAAATTAGTATATCTTTGTGTTCTAAAGGGGGAGAAAGTAGCATTTTCAAAATTGATATCTTAAAACCCTCTTGAACACTAAGAGGAGAATTTATTTGAGGGGGAGTTTTGTTTAGTCAAAGGAAAAGCATTTGAAAAAGGGGAGAAAATTTCAAAACTTGAAAATGCTTAGCAAAATCTTATTCATTTACCTTTGACTATTTTGCAAAAGGACTTTGAAAAGGATTTACAAAAAGAATTTGCAAAAACAAAACATGTGGTGCAAGCGTGGTCCAAAATGTTAAAAAATAAAGAAACAATTCATGCATATCTAGTAAGTAATATTTATTGGCTCAATTCAAAGTAACCTTTGCACTTACACTTTGCAAACTAGTTCAATTATGCACTTCTATACTTGCTTTGGTTTGTGTTGGCATCAAGCACCAAAAAGGGGGAGATTGAAAGGGAATTAGGCTTACACCTATTTCCTATAACTAATTTTGGTGGTTGAATTGCCCAACACAAATAATTGGACTAACTAGTTTGCCCAAGTTTATAAGTTCTACAGGTACCAAAGGTTCACCATAAGCCAATAAAAAGATCAAGAGAAAGGGTTCAAACAAAGGAGCAAGGGCCAACCGAAGGCACCCTGGACTGGTGCACCGGACTGTCCGGTGCACCAGGGAAGGTCGACCTCAAACTCTTCACCTTCGGGAATTCTCGGAGCCAGCGCGCTATAATTCACCGGACTGTCCGGTGTACATCGGACAGTGTCCGGTGCTCCAAGGGGACGCGGCTCCAAACTCGCCAGTCTCGGGAATTCGCTTCGGCTGCTCCGCTATAATTCACCGGACTGTCCGGTGTAACTGCGGGGCAACGGCTACTTCTGGCGCCAACGGCTACCTGCAGCGCATTTAATGCGCGCCAGCGCGCGCAGAGGGCAGGCACGCCCATGCTGGCGCACCGGACACCCTACAGTTCATGTCCGGTGCACCACCGGACATCAAGACGGGCCCAGAAGTCAGAGCTCCAACGGTCGGAGCCCTAACGGCCTGGTGACGTGGCTGTCGCACCGGACATGTCCGGTGTGCACCGGACTGTCCGGTGTGCACCGGACTGTCCGGTGCACCATACGACAGACAGCTTCCACCAAACGGCTAGTTTGATGGTTGGGGCTATAAATACCCCCAACCACCCCACATTCAAGTCATCCAAGTTTTCCACTTCTCAACCACTTACAAGAGCTAGGCATTCAATTCTAGACACACTCAAGTGATCAAATCCTCTCCAATTCCACACAAGGCTTTAGTGATTAGCGAGAGAGATTTGCCGTGTTCTTTTGAGTTCTTGCGTTTGGATTGCTTCTTTCTTTCTCAATTGTTCTTGTGATCAAAACTCATTTGTAACCGAGGCAAGATACACCAATTGTGTGGTGGTCCTTGCGGGGAAGTTTTATTCCCGGGTTGATTTGAGAAGAGAAGCTCACTCGGTCCGAGGGACCGTTTGAGAGAGGGTAAGGGTTGAAAGAGACCTGGCCTTTGTGGCCTCCTCAACGGGGAGTAGGTTTGCGAGAACCGAACCTCGGTAAAACAAATCCGCGTGTCACACTCTTCATTCGCTTGTGATTTGTTTTGCGCCCTCTCTCTCGGACTCATTATTATTTCTAACGCTAACCCGTCTCGTAGTTGTGTTTATATTTGTAAATTTCAGTGTCGCCCTATTCACCCCCTCTAGGCGACTTTCAATTTCAGATTAGATCAAATTTGAAAATCTACAGTTTACAACTATTGTCAAGTGCTTATCTTTGTTAGTAATTTGTTGTCCTGTGGGACTCTTTTGTTGATCACACCCTATGGCCTGCATTTAGCCTAGGAAAACTTCAGGTAGGGAAAATTACTTATTTTAGTTTTCATTTAGTTTTTCACCATGTCGCTATGCAACAATTGACGACCTGTACAACTCTTGAATTGTTGATGCCTTCTTTGAAATAGACATTTCACATTCTGGTTGGAACACTCTTTTTTTGGTACTCCACTTGTTTTTCAACACTCAGGAGTCATCTCTATTCATTTTAGGTGTTAATCAAAATGGAAGTGTATCACATTTCTTCCATGGAACATTTAAGGCCTACAACACTGGGACTAGGAAGTGTCAAAGGATAAACACTGATGATGCTGATGTCCATTGGCACAACACAGACAAGACTATTTTCTTCTAAAAGATATTAAGAAGATTTGGTGGGCTTGGCTTGATGACATCAATGTTGTTTTTGTGTTTGTACATGATGGCAGCAGTGTTTCCCCCTTATGTTGCTCCTCTTCAAGTCTCTATGGATGACATTGCCCTGATGATAAGATGAGTGACCGTTATGACAACATGGGGTGCACAACATCGAATGATTTTATTTGTAGTTTGCCATGTGTTTTGACAGATGAGTCCATGCGGCGGAGGATAGACAACATGCACCAGAGGTTGAGGCTCTTGGAGAAACAAATGGAGACGCTGCCGAGGCCCAAATTGGCAAAACCACCGACAATGTGCTGATTTTTATCTATTACTTTTCTTTAAAACATGTATACAAAACGTCCCACCACTGTTTACTGCGCAAACATGTTCAACGGAATGCAACATAGTCAATGCTTTTATAATTAAGTTTTTAATCTAAATTCTAAAATATTTTGAGTTTGGTTCTGTATTGGTGGTTGGCAAAGAATATACATTGTTCGTTTTTATTTGTGTAACGGCGCAATGTACATGCATTGTACTATATACATTATATGTTAGTTTTCTTACACTTGAGATTTCCGAAAATTATTAATGATGACAAATCCAATATTGTTGTTCCATGAAATTTGTTGGGAGATGGAAATTATGGTCATCAACAACTCTAGCACACAGAGTGTGCGTTGAACTAAGGATTAGTTCCTATATAATGACACATTAGCACTAACATTGTTATGCATTTTAATGCACCCATAGCAACGCACGGGTATAGACCTAGTCATGCATAAAACCATAGAGGACTCGGCGAGCTGAATTTCAAATTTGAGGTCAATGAGACCATTATTGATTGTTTTTTTCCAACCTGCGAACATGTAAAAAAAACTGAGAGAGGACTCCACAAGCTGGGAATCGAGTCTCAGCTGTGGGATGCGACGAGGAGAGCTCTGGACGATGATTTTTAAGCAACCACGGTAGTCCAACTGGATCTGAAGCTTAGCACATGCATGATATGTATGGAGCGCGGCTCTATCGCCGATTTTGTGCCGTCAGAGGCCCTAGAGCCCTCCTAATGCCGATTTACGTGCTCGTCCTCGCGCCGTCCCTCATCCCGCGGCTGCTCCTCCGGCCGCACCACGTCGTCCCGTACGTCGCGTCGGGCGAGCTCCGCGGCCTCGGCCGTCACGTACAACCTCTCCGCCGTGCTGCGGTTCGACGGCGCGCCGAGCCTGCACGCGAGCCGGTACACGGGGATCAGGGCCGCGCCGTTCTACGCCGGGCAGGAGCTAGGCGCCGCCGTGGCGCTGACGGGGTTCACACAGCGCATCGGCGGGGGCGCCGCGCTGCCCGTGGCGTGGCCGCGGCGCTCGCTCGGGACCGCGCCGAGGGGTGGGTCAGCGTCAAGGTCGCCGTGCGCGCCGCGCAGGACGGCGCGGCGAGCGACTTCGCGTGCGTGAAGGGCTAAAATAGCAATTTTTTAGCCTCTCCTCCCCGGTGCCTCGCAGGCGCGTTCCATGGCGGCAGTTGCATCGACGCCGTACGCGGCGAGTTCTAGACGCCGCATCACACCACGATAATGCATGCTCCGACGATGTTTGACTTCGGTTGATTCATTCGTGCCATGCCATACATGTTGTACAATGGAGCATGATTAATTCAGATCCCGAATTTATTTCATCCTAATCTTGACGGACCGAAAGGCACCTGGTCCATCCTGAAAATTATCACCGAAACACTGTAGCCGGCACTTAATTAGGTGTCAGCATCATGAACTCTACTGTAAGCACATCAGCCATCCAACATAGAAGGCGGTTTCATTGCAATTTGAAGAAAAAAAACATCTGTAAGCTAAACTTGATAGAAAGGCGGGGTTTTTTTTGCATCTATCGTCGCCCACTCACCCGACAAATCACCGAAAGTACGTTACAGCATGTAAGAACAAGGCAAGCTCCAGAAACAGAGATGAGCATTGGTAGGTAGCACAGCTCGACTACTTGCTCCTCTTGACGGCACGCCTTCCCTGACCCTTCTTCGGCGGGCCCTTGCCACGACGCTTCAGCATTTCCAGTTTAGCCAGGCGCCTGCGGAAAATAGATATCTCCCAGTGAGACAAACGCTCGTAGCAATCAGAAAGTGTTCAACTTAAAGAGTGCTATTTAACTCGTTGCCTCCTTTATAATCGTGTGCTAATGTGGGCAGAAAGAACAGAAAACAGCATGCCATGCTGCATGTTCCGAATGGGAAAACACTAAGGGCCTGTTTGGGAATGTAGTTTTAAAATACTGTAGTTTTAAGATACTATAATTTACAATTGTACATGACATAAATACTACGGTATTGCTTTACCACAATAAAACTACAGTATTGCTCAAAACCGAGATCTGTTTGGTTCTCTTATAAAAACAAAGTATATGTAGAGAGAAGAGAAGAAAACTGAGGTCCTGAGTGGAGTTTCAAAAACTCCAAAAATACCGCAGTTTTGGGTAAACCATGGTATTTAAAACTGAGTTTTGACTCTACAAACCAAACAACTTTTGAGCTCCAATACTATAGTATCATCAAATACCATAGTATTGTTCAAAACTACAAAAATACTACAATTCCAAACAGGGCCTAAGGCCATGTTTGTAAATGTAGTTTTCAGTTTTCTCGTGCTACAGTATTTCAATACTATAGTATGCAGTATGCTATGACACAAAAATGTAGTTTTAACAAAACCAAAGTAAAATCAAAGTATTTCTTTATACATAGCACTGTCTGGTAGCATAGTTTTTGACTTATATAAATAAGGAAGACAAGTTCAAATTCAAATAGCTACCAACTTATGACGGGCTGCATCATCGGCAAGACAAGTTCAAATTCAAATCAGTCTGTTGTAACCATTTAAGTATCGAAGTTCACAAAGCTGAAGAATTAGCAATTAGCATTCAAATGCTTCTATGTATGGAACTCCGAGTACGTAGAAATCTACTTAGTTGCATTCACTAATCAGATTTCTATTTAGAAATCTACTCAGTTGGAAACCTGCGTATTGAACTTCATGTGCTAATTCTACTAAAAAATCGAGTCCGTGTATCACTAATCTTGTCGCCCCAGCTCCAAGTGCATCTACAGTAGCTTGCCCCAAGCGTTCTATCAGCGCGCACGGAGCATAAAACTTAGGTCTAGACCCGTGTATTGAATACTCCAAAAATACCACGATTTAAGCTAAACCATGGTATTGAAAACTCTGTATTCTAGTGATCTCCCAAACAACTTTTGGTCTAGAATACTGTAGTATTAGCAGATACTATAGTATTTCTCAAAAACCATGAAAAAATTCCACTTCTAAACAGGCCTTAAGGGCCTATTTGGTAGCTCAGTATTTTTGGAGTTTCAAGATAAAACTATGGTATTTGTGAATACCGTAGTATTTACGATTCAAAGGTGTTTGGTTGGTTCTGGCAAAACTTTGTTTTAAATACTGTAGTATGACCATAACCGTAATATTTTTGGGGTTTTAGATACTGAAGTTGGGACTCAAGTTTCCTTTGTCATGTGCGCATGCGTCCAATGAAGTTTTGGATGTTGTGTCCTGAGCAGCCTTTTGCTAATGGTGACCAACAGCCCACATACACGTGGTATGACAAGCGCTAATGTTACTTTGTTTATATATGAAAAACTATGTAATAAAACATGCACCGGTAATAAAAAAATATCATGGTTATATCATTGTATTTAAAAACCATAGTATTTATGCAACAACAGTTCTAAAACCGTAGTATTTCAATACTATGATATCTGAAAATTGTGATGCCGCCCTGTTTGGCATCACATGTTTTAAATACCATAGTATTGAAATACTACAGTTTTCAAACTGCTGTACATGAATACTATGGTTTTCAAATAGTGTGATATAACCATGGTATTTATAACTACTGGTGTATGTTTAGTTACCTGGTTTTTTATACATAAAACAAATCAGCATTAACACGTGTACATGAGCTGCTGGTCACGGGTAGCAAAAGGCTGCTCGGTAGTCAAAGTATCCAAAACTTCACTCGGCGCAAGAGGGCATGGCTGAGAAAAACTTCAGTCCCAACCTTAGTATTCAAAACTCCAAAAAAAAAAATACTTCGGTTTTGATCATACCATATACCATAGTATTTAAAACAGAGTTTTATTACAAGCATCAACCAAACACTTTTGAACCACAAATACTATGGTATTTACAAATACCATGTTTTTTTCTTGAAACTCCAAAAACACTAGTGCTATGTAATTATCTACCAAACAGCCCCTAATTATCTATCATGCTTGATCCACACTTGCGCTACGCTTTTCTTAGCATGTTTCAGCTAGCATTTTTTTTTGAATATCGTTGTAGAATCTTTAATTATTTTTTACTGTCTTACAAGGGCGACTGCTAAGACCAAGAGTGTCTTTGGTTTGAGAAATTATGTGGTCTATCTTTTTATCACTCCTCACTTTTTCATATGGTTTGAGAAATGAGGTGGTCTATCTCCTTCTCACTCATCACTTTTTTAATTTGGTTTGTGGAATAGAATAAGCTGATCTATCACCACCCCATTCTTCATAAGTAATAATTAGTATATACATGAGGAATGAGTTGATTCCACCAAAAATTATGAGATGAACTCATGATGCATCACCTTACGAAGTATAGGTTGATCCACAAACCAAACACACCACGAATACTTGTGACTACACATAAATAACGTCACAAACATCATTTTGCACCCAGAAATAGAATTGCAAGATGCAGAGTAAAACAACGGCTCCTGGTCTTTCTAAAGACGCAAGTCAACCCACCACCAAAGATGGATGAAAATGAACTAGAAAGCCGTGCTAGAAATACTGGTTGCTCTAGACCTCCAGCGGAAGTACCCATCGAGGCTGAAAGCACGGTGTGGGAACCTAGATACACCATGCTGCAACGGCACTACGGCATCCTGGTTGCAGTAACCAACAACGAGACTGGTACATCAAATCTGTGAGCCCGTCCATTTGCGCCGGTAACTGAAGCCAGCAAACGCATCCCCGGGCGTCAGCGAGATGGCGCGCTGGTTCGGAGGCATATCAACGAACACGCACCGAGCACGAGTAACCCACGGAACAGGGATCAAGCGAAACAAGCGAACCACTACAAGGCCCCAAACGGGCGGGCGGACGAGCAGGGCGTGAGTACTTACTCCTTCTCCTCGCGCGCCATGACGAGCGGGTCGTCGCGCTTGATGTCGTAGGGGTACCACTGCGCCACCTGGTCGCCGACCATCTTCTTCCGCAGGAGCTTCGTCGCCGCGCGCCTCCCCGTAGGGTTCAGCGCGTGGCCGAAGATGGACGCCCGCACCTCCGCGGCTCCCGCCGTTGCCGCCGCCGCCAGCAGCCGCCGCAGCCCGCCCGCCGCCGCGCTCATTTCTCCCCCGGGCTCTTGCTACTCCTCTGCGGTCGTGTGGTATGGCTGGTGATCTGACGGGCCCACGGTCCAGATCGCCCTGTATTTGTCCGGTGGGCTTGTATTGGGCCGGACCGGATGTGGTTAGTGTTAAATTAGCTCGGCCGCAACGGTATTGTCTGACGGACTTCGGACGATGAGTGAATAAATTTACAGTGGGCCTGTTTGGATCCAAGGGCTAGAGCTAGTTTGGGCTAGTTTGTGCCAAACTAGCTCAAAAGTAGCCAAACAAGAGGGCTAGAGCCAGTTTTTTACAACTAGCCCACCCCAAAAAACTCTCCCCACCAAGGGGTGATTATTGGGGCTAGTTTGTTGGAAGGCCCACCAAAATCCTTTTTTCTCTCTTATCCTTCCGCACGGGATCCGCACGTTCCTGGGTCCGTTTCTTTTCTTCGATACGCAGGGAAGGACCGGCGCCGCCGTCCTCGAGCAGGTCAGCCGTCGCCTCCCTCCGTTCCCTCAGAAACGCCGCCGTCCTCGAGCAGGTCAGCCGTCGCCTCCCTCCGTTCCCTCAGCCTCCTCCTCCCTCTTTTCTTGATCCATGGAAAGGTAGTGGAGGGGCACGGCTGGCCACATTGGAAAGAACAGGAAAACAACGGATTTGTTTTGGCTAATTTCTTATTGAATGCATTTTCGACTATTGTAATTTACTAATTTATTGTGATTTGGATGTTTGATTTGTGAAAATAAATTTATTTGTGTTATTTGTGTGTGGGAGAAGCCACACAAGAGTTTGCCACACTAAATCCGGATAAAGAAAGGTTTAAATGAGACAAATAATTATAAAATAGCATTTATTGTAAACTAGCCATTGGATCCAAACACGTAGAGGGCTAGAGCTAGTTTAGGCTAGAGTTAGAGCTAGAAACTAGCTCTAGCTCTAGCCGGGCTCGAAGGATCCAAACAGGGCCAGTTTCCGTCTGTTAAGACGAATACATGTTGTTTCTCTAGTCTACTCCTACAAAAGCACCCATTTTACTAGTTTTACCGTGTTCCTTTTATAAAAGAGTTTTTATACTTCTTTTTAATCTAACCTATGGTCCAGCTTATCTCTTATTGAACCTACATCTATAGAGATTTCCATATTGCTTCTGGTGGCAGGGTTGTCTAATCTAACATGTGGTCCAACTTATTCCGTGTTGAACCTACATCTACGAAGATTCCCCTCCTCTCTCGCACCCGACTCAATCGCGCGTGGATAGTGTTCCTTGATGTTAGGTGAGGCGACGGTGGTTGTGCACCGGTTGGTTCGCCCCTGGTACGCATATTGCTTCTAATTGCAGGGTTGTTTGCAAGAATCACATTTAATACCATTTCATCCAATGTCGGTGTGATGTAGTGGTGAGAAGGGAATTGTACATCAACTATTACATAGTAGACTTTGATGGTGTCCAGTAGCATATCCAGATAAGTTTTATAGCATAGATTTGCTTCCAAAAGTAGTGACCGGCGTGCCAAGTCTCGGCAACAAATAGTTGATATACGATACCATTATGGTAGCAATGGCTTGATAGATTTTGGCACCAATCATAATCTCTATCGATTTTAGGGTAGCTAACTTTTGGTGAGGTTGGTTTTGGTACAAATTAAATAGTTAATCCTAAGGTGGCTATCTACTCAATGTTTGAGCAAAAAAGTATATACAACTGAAAGTGAAATGTGTCCTTAGGCCATTTCTATTTGTTTTAGTGATTAAATGCCCAACAAACCACTTTGAACTAACTCTCTTAATATGATCATGAGCACAGGTGTAGCAAAGGCAAGTTGAAGGTAGCAAGTTCATATGAGCTGGATTGGAGGGCTAAAAGTGCAACTTTGAGCAAACCATCAAAACACACAAGGTTTAAGTGTTTAGATAAGTTGCATACACCCTACTCTATGTTTCTAGTACTTTGTTTTAGCTATTAACTCAGTTCTGCAAAGAAAGTGCTTCTTGGACTTAGTTACAGGCATATTGAAAATACTTGTAAAAATAAGTGAAAAAGGTACAATTCTACCACTTAGTCAATTGTTTAAGTTGTTAACTATGTTTGTCTCAGTGCTTGAAAACTTCTCAAGAAGAGCAAAAACAAATCGGAAGAGTTTGGCTCAAAGGAGCCAAGTTGGGCTCTGGTCTGGGCGCATCAGACCGTCCGGTACCACCCACTGGACAATCAGTTACACATTGGACAGCCTAGGGGAGCGTACAACCAACTGCTCGGTCTCGGTCTCCTTGGCTAAAAATCATCGGACCGTCTAGTCCTGATCACGGGACAGTCCGGTGCCCCCTGTCCCATGGCTAATTGGGCCATGTCAGCCGTCGCCAACGGTCATATGGGTCAACGGACAGTCCGATGCCCCCACCAGACAGTCCGGTGCTATAACACCCTAAATTTGGAGGTATAAAATTTCTTCTCCGATATCTACCAAATTTAGGTGTTACCTTTTTTCTCCTCTATATAGATTTCTTTTCTCTTCCTTTTAATAGAGTTTTGTCTATTTATTTGAAAATGCATTATTACTTTAGTAGATTAAACCCTAGGGGACATGAAGTGTTGCATCATGTCGAGCCTAGAATTTGGTCTTTCTTTGATGCATATGTTTGAATATTCAAATTTGAATTTATGGCTTGGTTGGATTTGAATTCAAAAGGAGAAAACAAAAAGAAAAGGAATTAGAAATTTAGAATAAAAAGGAAAACCTAAAGAAGCCCAAACCCCCTCCCCTCCTCGCTTTTCGGCCCATTCAGCCCAGGTAGCCCACGCCCGCGCGTCCGCCCCCTCTCTCCCACTAGCCGGTGGGGCCGGTCTGTCGACGCCGCTCCCTTCGCGCGCGCGCCCCTGCCCTCTCTCTGCATTGCGAGCCCACCCCGTCAGCATTGTTACCCGTTCGTCCCACGCGCCTGAGTCGCTGCCCCACGGACCCCGCTTGTCAGCTCCCCCTTTCCTCTAACCTCCCATCGGCACACCCGGCCGTGGACACGCCCACGTCGCGTGTCACCCGGCCACCTCCCCACGCGCCCGACCCCTTTTAAAGCCACGTCCCCACTCACTCCCGTCCCTCACTCGCGCACCCGCAGAGCTCCCTCCCTTGCCTCGCGCCATGCACACGCCATTGGAGACACCGTAGCCGTCCGTCGTGGTTTCATGCCCGTTCCGCCGTCGCTGTTGAGCCCTCGCCGTGTCAGTGGCCTCAGTGAGTTTCGTCTACACGTCCGCGACCGAGACACCCTTCAATTCGCCCCTCCCCTCTGTTTCTCTCTGTTGTCTGTGCTCACCAGACCTTCCTCCGCGCCACCGCAGTGCCACCGCTGTCAACCCAAGCCCCCGCCATGCCTCTGCCGCCGTTCAAGGGTCCTGGAGTCTTCCCTCAAGGTAACCAACCTCCACGCCCTTCTATTTCTCCTTCCCCGCCCTCTGTTGTGTGCAATTCCTCACCGGAGTGAGGCAGCACCGCCACCGAGCCATCTCGTCATGGACTACCACCCTCCAGTGCCTCTGCACCGGTGCCGTGCCCACCTCCGTGTTTGCCACACCCCATCTGGCCTCCCTAAGCCCATCCCGTCACCTTAGAACCCCCAGCGCACCCGTGCCCTCGTCTCCGGCGAGTTCCCGCCGCGGACATGGGCGACGCCACCGCTAGTGGCTGGGGAAAGCTGACCGGGACGGGCTATCCAATCCCTAGCGCCCATCTCGGATCGGTTGGTCCTATTTTAATTAAACTGCGCCTGATCTCGATTGTTCGCTCGGGATTTGACAGCCTCGGACTGCCCCGTGCCCTGCGCCCCTGCCTCTAGGCCCGATCAGTCAGCCCCGCCTATTGGCCATAGGCCGCTGACCGCCTTGGCCTGCCTATCAGTGCGCGCTCGCGCCCGCGCGTGCTCGCCCGCAGATCTGATCTCGGCCGTTGATCTGTGATCGGATGGCCGAGAACACCTGATACCCCTTCTCTTGGTCTTTTTGTTAAAGAGCCCCTTAGTTTTCCAAGAATCAACCCGTTGTCCTAGTTTCTTGCGCCTGGGCCCCTAGTTTCTTGCAGAGAGACCCCTGGACCTTATTTTAATCACAGAAATAGGTCTAAATTAGGGTTTTGGATCCCAAAGCTTGTAAGATTCATAACTTTGTCATATGAACTCCAAATGGGATGGTTCAAATTGCAAAATGTTTATTATAATTAGGGATGAAAGTGGTAATCCGAACTGTTAGAACAAATTTAATATTTTAAAATAGATATGTATAAAATTTGATGTTGATCTTTTCTTATGTTATCAAGCACATTAGTACAAATACGAATAAAATATTATATAAGTTGTTTTATGTATTATTTGCTCTCTACAACACAAAAAGTTGAAAAAATTACCGAATTTGTTTTCGAATCCATATCGAAGTTTATATCTATTATTTGAGAAAATGTAGGATGAATTTGAGGTTTACCTTTTATGAATCTTAACAAGCTGGATGTTAAAAACAAGAATACAAATTTGTATTGTATATTCTATATCCTATTTATTCGCAATCAAAGAAAAAACTGATTACCGAATAAATACCGTTTCCGACCGTTTTCATCCCTAATTATAATATTTTCTATCTATTTAAATTATGTTCATCCACTGTTTCCATGTTTCCATTTTATGGTTGGTCTCTAGGTTAGGGTAAGACTATGAAAACCTTATTGGAAATAAAATAAAGATGAAAGCCCTAACAAATATTCAAGTGCCTAACTTTGAGGACCTAACCTCATTTAATGTATGACCCCATCCCTGAAATAAGTTTATTTAAGTAAGTAATTTACTAAGATAGACCTAGTTAGAGAATAATAGACCACTAGGCATAGTGATCTACCCCAAAACCTATATCTGCCCCTGTGTGTCTTTACCTTTTTGTTGAAACTGTGTTCACTCTGTTGCATATTTTTGGTGTACTGTTCTTTTGTTATTCCCCAAGTGTGTTGAATGAATGATTGCTTTGCGTAGACAACGAGTTGTCCGAGGTTCCCGAGTGTGTTGCAGGAGATTTCCCTAAGCAACAACCTGGTGAAGGCAAGTGTCCTCTAACCCATTATGTCCTACTTACTTTATAATTTATTGTCCCACATACCATTATCAACCTAAGGATTGACTAGTATTCTGTTTTTCTATCCTTGGTCACACTTTGGGAATTGGTTACTATGATTAGTATCATGTTATTGCTTTACTTTAATCAATGAACATGATGAGAACATTTATGATACGTTGATGATATCTTGATTATGATGATGAACATGTGATACTACAGGGGACACAGGCTGTTTCCCAAGCACCTCTCCATAAGGACCTGTTCGCTGGATGACCACCCGGAAAAACAATACAACCATGAGGGTGGAATGGGATGCCTTAGCTGGTTAATTGGAGGAACATGGGGATGTAGTTTGCTTCACGGTTGTGCCATCAATGGGGGCTAGGGCATAATGCTTGCTCTGCTAAGGGTGGGAGCCGAGGTTCATTCGATTTGGTTTTGTTAGTAACCCACCTTAGGGAGGAGTATTGTGTTTGTACGACTGGTGAAACCTAACGGGCAACTACACACCAGGAGAATCTTTGTAAAGGCTACATAGTGATACCCTGCCAGATCACCTAGGTAGTAATCAATGGGTTGTAGCGCTCCTCGGGGAGAAAGGGAATCACTGCTCATGGGTAAAGTGTGCAACCTCTGTAGAGTGTTAGAAACTGGTATATCAGTCGTGCTCACGGTTATGAGCAGCCCTGTGAGATCATTTGATTAGAGTTACTCTGGATACTTTTATGATGATGCTTATTGTTGATGGTTATAATTATGGTTTCTAGTATTTCCTCTTGGAGGGAGTGCCATTCGGGTAATAACTTGGGATCATTGCTAAAACATGGCTTTCTACTAGTAATAAATACCTGACCAACTAAAAGCAACTGCTTTGAGCTCAACCCCACATACAACTAGTCCACTTTAGCCAAACGGGACATTTGTTGAGTACATTGATGTGTACTCACCCTTGCATAAAAACACTAAACCCCAGGTTGTTCCCATTGTAACCAGTGTCAGGAGGAGATGAAGGCAACATGGAGGACTTCCAGGAGTTTTAAGACTATGATGAGTTCTAGATTAGATTAGTGGCAAACCCCTAGTCAGCTACCTGTGAAGGCCTTATCATACTGTGTTTCGTTCAGCACTTTGATTATGACTCAAGCTAATGACTTTGTGGATGTTTCGAACATCGAGATGTAATAAAGTACTTATTTCCGCTATTATTTTGAGCAATGTGCGATGATGTCCAACTATGTAATCGCTGTGTACATGAATTCTTGATCATGATACATACATGGTTCGCATTCGGTTTGCCTTCTAAAACAGGGTGTGGCGGGTGCCCCCCAAGTGGAAACAAGCCAATCAGCGCTTCTATGACCGTTGCACAGGTGCTGTCTGGTGCACACCGGAAAGTCTGGTGCACCTGTGGACAGAGGAAGTTTTGGAGCTTCTAAATGAAGCTTGAACGGCTCTTAAGCCCCTTGGGGCTATAAAAGGGACTCCTAAGCGCCTTGGAGTAATACCCCAAGCATCCCAAGTGCACACTACAACTCTGAGACTCCACAACCACGTCCTCTAGTAATTTAAGAGAGATTTGAATGATGTTTCTGAGTTGTAACTTTGTCGCTTTGTTCTTGCACTCGTCTTTGCTTTTTGTGCGTGTGTTGCTGTGTTGTGCTCTTGTGTGTGTGTTCTTACTCCCTCCCTTACGCTGAGTTTGATTGTAATCTTTGTGTAAGGCGTGAGAGACTCCAAACTTGTGGAGATTCCACACAAATGGGATCAAAGATATAAGGAAGATAATTGTGGCACTCAAGTTTGATCTTTGGATCACTTGAGAGGGGGTTGAGTGCAAACCTTGACCAAAGGATGTCACCACAACGTGGAGGTAGGCTTTGGTCGAACCATGGGAAAGAACCATTATGTCTCTTGTCTACTTTCTTTATTGTAATTGTTGTTTTCCTTAGTGCTCATATTCACTTGCGATATTGCTCCTAGTTTAATACTCATCTTAAGAGAGCAATCAAGTGAAGAGTTTATCTTTCTCTCCTCTTCTCATAAAAACTTGGATTTAGTTCTAACTAACACTTTTATTAGATCAAGTTTATGTTGTTTGAAGTATTTTTTGCTATTCACCCCCTAGGTGCTATCAATTGGTATCAGAGTCGTTCTCTTCAACAAAGGACCCGGAGAGATGGATCCTAAAGGTAAGGTGAAGATGGCCAAAGAGAAGGAGAAGGAGGTCCTCTCCGGTGACACACCCAAGGGAGGAGAGACCATCGACTCTAGGTCAAGCAAGAAAAGGAAGGATGAGAAGAAGAAGAAGAAGCACATCACGAAGATAGTCTACTACGACAGCGAAGCTTCTTCGTCTTCACCAAAGGAGGAGGATGACTCATCCTCTTCAAAGAAAAAGACGGTCAAACAAAACTACTCTAATATGTCTTTTAATTATTCTCGCATACCTTACAATTCAAATGCGCATTTGCTCTCTATCCCTCTCAGCAAGCCTCCTCACTTTGATGGTGAGGACTATTCTTGGTGCGTAGTCATTTATTTTCTCTTCATCCTAGCATTTGTAATGTTATATAAAAATGGTAGCAATCACTAGATAGTGATGATGAAAATTACAATGCCATGGATGTTCAAGAACAAATTCATAAAAATGCTCAAGCTACTACTGTGCTTCTAGCTTCTCTATGCAGGGATGAATATAATAAAGTTAGTGGCTTGGACAATGCCAAGGAGATTTGGGACGCCCTCAAGATTGCTCATGAGGGGAACGACAACATCGTGATCACCAAGATGGAGCTAGTGGAGGGCAAGCTAGAGAGGTTCGCCATAAAGAGGGGTGAAGAGCCAACTGAAACATACAACAAGCTCAAGATCTTGGTGAACAAGATTTGAAGCTATGGGAGCACAAGATGGACGGACCACGACGTCATGCGACTAATGTTAAGGTCATTTACTATCATTGATCCTAATCTTGTGAACCTTATTCGTGAGAACCCAGGTGCACCAAGATGTAACCCGAGGAAATTCTTAGCAAATTTGTGAGCGGACTCATGATGGCAAAGGAGGATAGGTACATCGACGACATCGCTAACAGACCTCTTTCTCAACACTATGAGCCTTAAACTGTTGCTCTAAAAGGGTTGGGGGAGGGGCAGAACGACCAGTGGCAGAATGTAACACCCTGAATTTGAGGGTATAAAATTTCTTCTCTAATATCTACCAAATTCAGGTGTTACTCCTTTTCTCATCCCTGTAAATTCCCTTTCTCTTCCTTTTAATAGATTCTAAGTTTTCTGAGAGAGGTGTACTATTTCTTCAAGAGTATTAAAACCTATGGGAGACATGAAATATTGCATCATGCTGAGCCTAGATTGTTCTTTTGTTTGATGCACATGTTTGGAATATTTAAATTTGAATTTATGGCATGTTTGAATATAAATCCTGAAAGTGAAATGTGCCCTTGGGCCATTCCTATAATTGTTTTGGTGATTAGATGCCTAATACACTTTTTTGAACTCTTATGTGCTAAATGAGCAAGAAGTGCAAATCAAAGAACAAGGTGTGTTTCTAGACTTAGTAAATTGTTTTTGAGTACTAACATGTTTATCTAAGTACTAGAAACAGTGCCAAGTAAAGAAGAAAGACGTTGGAAAAGAGTTGGCTGTGTACAGCCAACACCAACTGGGGCTTGGCACACCGGACTGTCCGGTGGTGTACCGGACAATGTCCGGTGCCCTAGGCTAGTCGACGGTGAACCGACTGCTCTCAGGAAACAATGGAGTAACGCGGCTATAAATCACCGGACTGTCCGGTGGTGCACCGGACTGTCCGGTGAGTCATCAGCGGTGAATTCATTGCTCTCAGGAAAAGAAAAAGGCGACATGGCTATAATTCACCGGACTGTCTGGTGGTGCACCGGACTGTCCGGTGAGTCAACGGCGCCTAAAGCCAAAGGTCATCCACGCGATCAATGCGCGACACGTGGCCCGCACCAACGGTCGGTTGGACACAACGGACTGTCCGGTGTGCACCGGACAGTGTTGAAAGGGAAATGTGCCTTTGGGCCATTTCTATATTGTTTTGGTGATTAAGTGTCCAACACATATTAAGTGAGTTGATTATGTGCCAAACAAGCAAGAAGTGCAAATTATGTAACAAGGTATGTTTCTAGACTTAGTACATTGTTTTGAGCTTGAGTTGTGACTTGAGCTCCATTTGAGTTGAGAACTCCGTGAGTTGTGTTTTGAGCTTGAGTTGTGACTTGTGTGCGTGATTGTGCTGTGATTTGAGTCTTATGTGCATTGCTCTCCCTTCCCTTACTTTTGTGCTTCTTTTGTGATCATCATTGTAAGGGCGAGAGGCTCCAAGTTGTGGAGATTCCTCGCAAACGGGAGAAAGGCAAAGAAAGGAAAAACCGTGGTATTCAAGTTGATCATTGGATCACTTGAAAGGGGTTGAGTGCAACCATCGTCCATTGGGACGCCACAACGTGGAAGTAGGCAGTATTACTTGGCCGAACCATGGGATAAAAATCGCGTGTCTCTTGTGTGCTTTACCTTTGATTATCTGTGGTCGCAAGAACTCGCTACTTAGCTGTTCTAACTTAAATAACAAAGCTTTGTGGCTATTAGTTGTTGAATTTTTATAGGATCACCTATTCACCCCCCTCTAGGTGCTCTCAATTGATATCGGAGCCGTTCTCTTCACGTAAGGGACTAATCGCCCGAAGAGATGGATCCTAAGGGAAAGGGGATGGTGGTTAACGACAAAGAGAAGGAGTCCATCTTCAACGAGCCAAGAGACGACAAGCCCACTGACTCTGGCTCAAGTCACAAGAAGAAGGTCGGGAAGAAGAAGAGGCGCATCAAGAAGATCATTTACTATGACAGCGACGCCTCCTCTTCTTCACCAAGAGACGACGACGACGACTCGTCTAAGAAGAAACCGGTTAATCAAAACTTTTCATTTGATTATTCTCATATTCCTTTCAATTCCAATGCTCATTTGCTTTCAATTCCTCTTGGTAAACCTCCACACTTTGATGGAGAGGACTACTCTTTTTTGGAGTCACAAAATGCGTAATCACTTATTTTCTCTCCACCCTAGTATTTGGGAGATAGTTGAAAATGGAATGCACTTTGATAGTACGGATAACCCTGTGTTTATTAATGAGCAAATTCATAAGAATGCACAAGCTACCACTATTTTGATAGCATCCTTGTGCAGGGACGAATACAACAAGGTGAGCGACTTGGACAACGCTAAGCAAATTTGGGATACCCTCAAGATATCGCATGAGGGAAACGACGCCACCATGATCACCAAAATGGAGTTGGTGGAAGGCGAGCTGGGAAGGTTCATGATGATCAGGGGAGAGGAGCCAACACAAACATACAACAGGCTCAAGACCCTGGTCAACAAGATTAGGAGCTATGGAAGTACAAGATGGACGGACCACGATGTCGTCCGACTTATGCTAAGGTCATTCACGGTAATTGACCCCCATCTTGTAAATCTCATCCGTGAAAATCCCAGGTACACCAAAATGACGCCCGAGGAGATACTCGGAAAGTTCGTGAGCGGGCGCATGATGGTGAAAGAAGCACGATACATAGACGACGCGCTTAATGATCCACTACCCGTCTATGAGCCTCAACCCGTTGCTCTCAAAGCAACAAGCAGCAAGGAGGCACTACCTAGCAAGGTGGCACAAGTTGAGGCTGCCGAGCTAAACGAAGATGAGATGGCCCTAATCATTAAGCGCTTCAAGACCGCACTGAAAGGACGCAAGGAGTACCCAAACAAGAACAAAGCAAAGGGAAAGCGCTCCTGCTTCAAATACGGTAAGACTGGTCACTTTATAGCAAATTGTCCTGATAATGATAGTGAACAGGGACAAGAAAAGAGCGGGAAGAAGGAGAAGAAAAAGAGCTATAGGAAGGCAAAGGGTGAGGCACACCTCGGAAAGGAATGGGACTCGGACTGCTCTTCTTTCGACTCCGACGACGAAGGACTCGCTGCCTCGGCCTTCAACAAGTCTTCTCTCTTCTCCAACAAACACCACACTTGCCTCATGGCCAAGGAAAAGAAGGTAAGTGTTCGAGAAACCCCCTAAGTATACTACTTCAAGCGATGATGATTCTAGTGATGATGAAGTAGATTATACCGATTTATTTAAGGGAATAGATAGAGCAAAAGTAGATAAAATTAATGAGTTAATTGATGCTCTAAATGAAAAAGATAGATTGCTAGAGAAGCAAGAGGACATTTTATATGAAGAACATGACAAATTTGTTAGTGTACAAAAGTCTCTTGCTTTAGAAACTAAAAGAAATGAAATGTTATCCTCTGAATTGTATGTGTGCCATGAATCAATCTCTAGTTTAAAGATATTGAATAATGAATTAAATGCTAAGCTAGAGGTAGCAAATAAATCTAGTTCTTGTGTAGAACATGTTGTAATTTGCAATAGATGCAAGGATTTTGATATTGATGCTTGTGATAAACATCTTGTGTCTATTACCAAATTAAATGATGAGGTGGCAAGTCTTAATGCTCAACTTAAGACTTGCAAGGTTGATTTTGATAAGTTAAAATTTGCTAGGGATGCCTACACCGTTGGTAGACACCCCTCAATTAAGGATGGACTTGGCTTTCGAAAGGAAGCCAAGAACTTAACAAGCCAAAGGGCTTCCATTCCCAACAAGGAGAAAGGAAAGGTCCCTATGGCTAATAGCACTCAAAGGAATCATGCTTTCATTTATAATGATAGAAAATTTTCTAGAAATGCTCATTATAATAGGAGTTATATTCATGATGCCTTTAATTCACATGCTATGATTGCCTCTAGCTCTACTTTTGTGCATGGTAGGCCTAGGAAAAGTAATGTTGCGCATCATGTGCCTAGGAGAGTATATAATGAACCTTCTACCATTTACCATGCTTGCAATACTTCATTTGCGCTCTTATGTAAAAATGAAAAAGTAGTGGCTAGAAAGTTGGGATCCAAATGCAAGGGAGACAAGACTTGTATTTGGGTCCTAAAGGCTATTGTGACTAACCTTGTAGGACCCAACAAGAGTTGGGTACCTAAAACCCAAGTGTAAATTGCCTTGCAGGTTTATGCATCCGGGGGCTCAAGCTGGATTATCGACAATGGATGCACAAACCACATGACGGGGGAAAAGAAGATGTTCACCTCCTACATCAAGAACAAAGATTCCCAGGACATGATCATTTTTGGAGATGGGAACCAAGGCAAGGTTAAAGGTTTGGGAAAGATAGCCATCACAAGCGAGCACTCTATTTCAAATGTATTCCTAGTAGAGTCATTAGGGTATAATCTCCTGTCTGTAAGTCAATTGTGCCACATGGGCTACAATTGTTTGTTTACAAATGTTGATGTTTCTGTCTTTAGAAGGAGTGATGGTTCATTAGCATTTAAGGGTGTATTAGATGGCAAACTCTACTTAGTTGATTTTTTGAAAGAGGAGGCCGATCTAGATGCATGCTTAATAACTAAGACTAGCATGGGTTGGCTATGGCATCGCCATCTAGCACATGTTGGGATGAAAAACCTTCATAGACTTATAAAGGGAGAACATGTGTTAGGACTAACCAATGTCTGCTTTGAAAAAGATAGACCTTGTGCAGCTTGTCAAGCAGGGAAACAAGTGGTGAGCACTCATCACAACAAGAATGTGATGACAACATCAAGACCACTGGAGCTACTACATATGGACCTCTTCGGACCCGTCGCCTACCTTAGCATCGGGGGAAGTAAGTATGGTCTAGTAATCATTGATGATTTTTCCTGCTTCACTTGGGTGTTCTTTTTGCAGGATAAAATAGAAACCCAAGCGACCCTAAAGCGCTTTCTAAGGAGGGCTCAAAATGAATTTGGGCTCAAGGTGAAAAAGATAAGAAGCGACAACGGGTCTGAGTTCAAGAATCTTCAAGTGGAGGAGTATCTTGAGGCGGAAGGCATCAAGCACGAGTTCTCCGCTCCCTACACACCACAACAAAATGGTGTGGTTGAGAGGAAGAATAGGACACTTATCATCGACATGGCGAGGACGATGCTTGGAGAATTCAAGACGCCCGAGCGGTTTTGGTCGGAAGCTATGAACACAACTTGCCACGCCATAAACCGGCTCTACCTACATCACCTCCTCAAGAAGACCTCGTATGAACTTCTTACTGGTAACAAACCCAACGTTTCATACTTTCGTGTATTTGGGAGCAAATGTTACATTCTAGTGAAGAAAGGTAGAAATTCTAAATTTGCTCCCAAGGTAGTAGAAGGGTTTTTACTAGGGTATGACTCAAATACAAGGGCGTATAGAGTCTTCAACAAATCATCGGGTTTGGTTGAAGTCTCTAACGACGTTGTATTTGATGAGACTAATGGCTCTCCAAGAGAGCAAGTTGATCTTGATGATGTAGATGAAGATGATGTTCCAACTACCGTAATACGCACGATGGCGATAGGTGATGTGCGACCATAGGAACAACAAGAGCAAGATCAACCTTCTTCCTCAACAATGGTGCATCCCCCAACTCAAGATGATGAACAGGTCCCTCAAGAAGAGGCGCGTGATCAAGGGGGAGCACAAGAAGAACAAGTTATGGAGGAAGAAGCACCACTAGCCCCTCCAACTCAAGTCCGAGCGACGATTCAAAGGAATCACCCCGTTGACCAGATTCCAGGTGACATAAGCATGGGAGTAACTACTCGCTCAAGATTTGCTAACTTTTGTGAGCATTACTCATTTGTCTCTTCTATTGAGCCTTTCAGGGTAGAAGAGGCCTTGCTAGATCCGGACTGGGTGTTGGCCATGCAGGAAGAGCTCAACAACTTCAAGTGGAATGAAGTTTGGAGCCTGGTGCCACGTCCAAAACAAAATGTTGTGGGAACCAAGTGGGTGTTCCGCAACAAACAAGATGAGCAAGGGATGGTGACAAGGAACAAGGCTCGACTTGTGGCAAAAGGTTATGCCCAAGTTGCAGGTTTGGATTTTGAGGAGACTTTTGCTCCTGTGGCTAGGCTAGAGTCTATTCGAATATTGTTAGCATATGCCGCTCACCACTCTTTCACATTATTTCAAATGTATGTGAAGAGCGCTTTCCTCAATGGGCCAATCAAGGAGGAGGTATACGTGGAACAACCCCCTGGCTTTGAGGATGACAGGTATCCCGACCACGTCTTTAAGCTCTCTAAGGCGCTCAAGAGCATGGTATGAATGCCTTAGAGATTTCTTAATTGCTAATGCTTTCAAGGTTGGGAAAGCCGATCCTACTCTTTTCACTAAGACTTGTGATGGTGATCTTTTTGTGTGCCAAATTTATGTCGATGACATAATATTTGGTTCTACTAACCAAAAGTCTTGTGAGGAGTTTAGCAGGGTGATGACTCAAAAGTTTGAGATGTCGATGATGGGTGAGTTGAACTACTTCCTTGGGTTCCAAGTGAAGCAACTCAAGGACAACACCTTCATCTCCCAAACGAAGTACACTCAAGATCTTCTCAAGCGGTTTGGGATGAAGGACGCCAAGCACGCGAAGACACCAATGGGAACCGACGGACATGTCGACCTCAACAAGGAGGTAAGTCCGTTGATCAAAAGGCATATACACCAGTCTATGATAGGGTCATTACTTTATTTATGTGCTAGTCGACCGGATATTATGCTTAGCGTATGCATGTGTGCTAGATTTCAATCCGACCCAAGGCAATGTCACCTTGTGGCCTTTAAGCGGATTCTTAGATATTTAGTTGCTACGCCTTGCTTCGGGATCTGGAATCCAAAGGGGTCTACCTTTGACTTAATTGGATATTCAGACTCCGATAATGCTGGATGCAAGGTTGATAGGAAGAGTACATCAGGGACATGCCAATTTCTAGGAAGGTCCCTGGTGTCTTGGAGTTCAAAGAAACAAACCTCTGTTGCCCTATCCACCGCTGAGGCCGAGTATGTTGCCGCAGGACAGTGTTGCACGCAACTACTTTGGATGAGGCAAACCCTCCGGGACTTTGGCTACAATCTGAGCAAAGTCCCACTCCTATGTGACAATGAGAGTGCAATCCGCATGGCGGATAATCCTGTTGAACACAGCCACACTAAGCACATAGACATCCGGCATCACTTTCTGAGAGACCACCAGCAAAAGGGAGATATCAAGGTGTTCCATATTAGCACCGAGAACCAGCTAGCCGATATCTTTACCAAGCCATTAGATGAGAAAACCTTTTGCAGGCTGTGTAGTGAGCTAAATGTCTTAGATTCGCGTAACTTGGATTGATCTATAGCATACATGTGTTTTATGCCTTTGATCATGTTACTTATACATTTATGCAATTTGTTGCTTATTTATGGTGCTCAAGTTGTGCAAGGGATCCCCGGACCTCACAAGTCCATGTGTGATTGATGCACTAATCCTTGTGTTTTAGTTACTTGATGTAGTCTCGAAGGTGCATTGAAAGGGAAAGGTGAACTTGGACCATGCAAAGACGTCCACTGCACTCCGGTATTAGTGTACTCACCTCCAAGTTCATTCTTATGCTCTTATTGGCTTTTGCTCTTAATTGACAATTTTTGGTGAGGCAATGGGGTTAAAGGGCCAAAAATGATCCCGTTTTGGTGCTTAATGCCAAAGGGGGAGAAATTAAGGCCAAAGCAAATGGATCAGCTACCACTTGAGAATTTTCAAAATAGTAGAGTTAGAACTTTTGATTTGTCCAAAATGCTCTTATTGCAAAATTCTGTCTCTTGTGGGGGAGAATTTATGATTATGAGAAAAAGGGGGAGTTTTTGGCACTCGATCAATTTTTCCATTGGAATATCTCTCTTTGTGCCTAAACAAGTGTGTTTGACTTAGAGATAGGAAAATGAATTTGATTTGCAAAAACAAACCAAGTGGTGGCAAAGAATGATCCGGATATGCCAAATTAGAGTCAAAAACAATTTGGTCCTTATTTGCTTCGATGTTGCACTTATTTGTGTTGCTTTTTGATGTGTTGGCATAAATCACCAAAATGGGGGAGATTGAAAGGGAAATGTGCCTTTGGGCCATTTCTATATTGTTTTGGTGATTAAGTGTCCAACACATATTAAGTGAGTTGATTATGTGCCAAACAAGCAAGAAGTGCAAATTATGTAACAAGGTATGTTTCTAGACTTAGTACATTATTTTGAGTACTAACATATATTGTCTAAGTGCTAGAAACAGAGAAAAGGAAAATAAGAAAAGGATTGAAGTGACTTGGCTGTGTACAGCCAAAGTCCAGCTCGGTCTGGCACACCGGACTGTTTGGTGCGCCAGGCTGACTCCGGTGAACAGGTCGCTCTCGGGAAATGTTTGGTGGCATACGACTATAATTCACTGGACTGTCCGGTGGTGCACCGGACTGTCCGGTGAGTCAACGGTCGCCAGCGCAATGGTCTGCCGCGCAATCCTCGGACGATGCGTGGCCCACGCCAATGGTCGGCAGGGGGCACCGAACTATCCGGTGTGCACCGGACAGTGTCTGGTGCGCCAACTGCCACAAATCTGCAATGGTCATCTGTGCCAGAATAGGAAAGAGATCAGCACCGGACCATCTATAGTGACTGTCCGGTGGCATACCGAACTGTCCGGTGCGCCACCCGACAGAAGGTAAGGATAGCCTTCCTTGTTGGTCTCCAACGGCTCCTAGCTGCCTTGGGGCTATAAAAGGGACCCCTAGGCACATGGAGGAGCTAACCCAAGTATTCAAGAAACATTCTAAGACTTCTAGACTCCAACTTCGTGCATTCGATTCTTTGAGATAGTGACTTGAGCTCCATTTGAGTTGAGAACTTTGTGCGTTATGTTTTGAGCTTGAGTTGTGACTTGTGTGCGTGATTGTGCTGTGATTTGAGTCTTATGTGCGTTGCTCTCCCCTCTCTTACTTCTGTGCTTCTTTTGTGATCATCATTGTAAGGGCGAGAGGCTCCAAGTTGTGGAGATTCCTCGCAAACGGGAGAAAGGCAAAGAAAGGAAAAACCGTGGTATTCAAGTTGATCATTGGATCACTTGAAAGGGGTTGAGTGCAACCCTCGTCCATTGGTACGCCACAACGTGGAAGTTGGCAAGTATTACTTGGCCGAACCATGGGATAAAAATCACGTGTCTCTTGTGTGCTTTACCTTTGATTATCTATGGTTGCAAGAACTCGCTACTTAGTTGTTCTAACTTACATAACAAAGCTTTGTGGCTATTAGTTGTTGAATTTTACAAGATCACCTATTCACCCCCCTCTAGGTGCTCTCAAGTGTCCGGTGCGCCAACGGACCCGGAGGACCAACGGTCGATTGTGCCCGGTATGGAAGGAAATTGAGCACCGGACAGCTATAGTACCTATCCGGTGGTGCACCGGACTGTCCGGTGCACCACTCGACAGAAGGCAGGAATTGCTTTCCAAGTTGAACTCCAACGGCTCCTAGCTACCTTAGGGCTATAAAAGGGACCCCTAGGCGCATGGAGCACAATCCCAAGCTTACAAGAAACATCCTAAGACACCTAGACTCTACATTCACGCAATCAGATCATCGTTCTTGAGATTTGAGCACTGTTCGAGTTGTAAACTCCTTGCGCTGTGTTTCTATGCTCACTTCTTCACTTGTGTGCATGGTTGTGCTGCGGATTTGAGTCTTGCGTGTGTTGCTCTCCCATCCTTACTCTTGTGCTTTCTTTGTGATCTATATTATAAGGGCGAGAGGCTCCAACTTGTGGAGATTCCTCGCAAACGGGAAGAATAGTCAAAAGAGAAAAAGACCGTGGTATTCAAGTTGATCATAGGATCACTTGAAAGGGGTTGAGTGCAACCCTCGTCCATTGGGACACCACAATGTGGAAGTAGGCAAGTGTTACTTAGCTGAACCACGGGATAAAAATCGCGTGTCTCTTGTGTTGTTTTTCTGTGATTGTTTTTTTCACAAGAACTCGCCTCATAGCTACTTAGTCGCACTAACACTTTAATAATCAAGTTTGTGGCTATTTAGTGTTGAATTTTACAGGATCACCTATTCACCCCCTCTAGGTGCTCTCAATCGGTATCAGAACCATACTCTTCAAAAGGTCTAACCGCCCGAAGAGATGGATCCTAAGGGTAAGGGGATGGTGGTCAAAGACAAGGAGAAGGAGTCCCTCTTCAACGAGCCAAGAGATGACAAGCCCACTGACTCAGGCTCGAGTCACAAGAAGAGGGACGGGAAGAAGAAGAGGCGCATCAAGAAGATCATCTACTATGACAGCGATGCCTCATCTTCTTCACTAAGGGACGACGACGACTCCTCGTCAAAGAAAAAGACGGTCAATCAAAATTATTCTTTTGATTACTCTCGCATTCCCTATAATTCAAATGCACATTTACTATCAATTCCCCTTGGAAAACCTCCACACTTTGATGGAGAGGACTATTCGTTTTGGAGTCATAAAATGCGTAGTCATTTATTCTCTCTCCATCCTAGTATATGGGAAATTGTAGAAAATGGGATGCATTTTGATAGTACCGATAATCCTGTGTTTATTAATGAGCAAATCCATAAAAATGCTCAAGCCACTACTGTTTTGCTAGCATCTCTGTGCATGGATGAATAGAACAAGGTTAGCGGCTTGAACAACGCCAAACAAATCTGGGACACCCTCAAGATATCACATGAAGGAAATGATGCCACCATGATCACCAAGATGGAACTAGTGGAGGGCGAGCTAGGGAGATTTGCGATGATCAGGGGAGAGGAGCCAACACAGACCTACAACAGGCTCAAAACCTTGGTCAACAAAATCTAAAGCTATGGAAGCACAAGATGGACGGATCATGACATCGTCCGACTCATGCTCAGGTCATTTACAGTAATTGACCCTCATCTTGTGAACCTTATTCGTGAAAACCCCAGGTACATCAAGATGACGGCCGAGGAAATCCTTGGAAAATTTGTGAGCGGGCGCATGATGGTGAAGGGGGCGCGATACGTGGACGATGCGCTAAATGGTCCACTGCCCATCTATGAGCCGCAGCCCGTTGCTCTCAAAGCAACTAGCAGCAAGGAGGCGTTACCAAGCAAGGTGGCACAAGTGGAGGCTGCCGGGCTCAATGAAGATGAAATGGCGCTTATCATCAAGCACTTCAAGACCGCGCTCAAAGGGCGCAAAGAGTACCCCAACAAGAATAAAACAAGGGGAAAGCGCTCCTGCTTCAAATGTGGTAAGGCTGGTCATTTGATTGCTTAATGTCTCGATAATGAAAATGACCAGGGACAAGAAAGACATGGGAAGAAGGAGAGGAAGAAGAATTACAGGAAGGCGAAGGGCGAGGCGCATCTTGGAAAGGAATGGGACTCTGACTGCTCTTCATGCGACTCCGACGATGAAGGACTGGCTGCCTCGGCCTTCGACAAGTCTTCGCTCTTCCCCAACGAACACCATACTTGCCTTATGGCTAAGGAGAAGAAGGTACATATTCGAGATACCCCCAAGTACTCTTCTTCTAGCGATGAGGAATCTTCCGATGATGAAGTAGATTACTCTGATCTGTTTAAGGGGTTAGATAGAACTAAAGTAGAGAAAATTAATGAATTAATCGATGCTCTTAATGAGAAGGATAGAATTCTAGAAAAGCAAGAGGACATTTTGTATGAAGAACATAATAAATTTGTTAGTGTTCAAAAATCCCTTGCTTTAGAAATTAAGAAGAATGAACTGCTATCTTCTGAAGTGTCTACCTGTCATGAATCTAGATCTAGCTTAAAGAATTTAAATGATGAATTAAATACTAAACTAGAGAAAGTTAATGAAACTAGCTCATGTGTAGAACATGTAGTTATTTGCAATAGGTGTAAAGATGTTAATTTTGATGAACATGCTGCCACTATTACTAAATTAAACAATGAGGTTGCAAGTCTTAATGCTCAACTTAAGACTTGTAAAGATGATTTTGATAAATTAAAATTTGCTAGGGATGCCTACACTGTTGGTAGACACCCCTCAATTAAGGATGGACTTGGTTTTCAAAAGGAAACCAAGAACTTAACAAGTCAAAGGATTCCCGTTCTCAACAAGGAGAAAGGGAAGGCTCCTATGGCTAGTAGTCCTCAAAGGAACCATGCCTATATTTATGATAGGAAATTTACTAGTCATGCTCATAATGGTAGATGCTATGATCATGCCGTTTTACCTAGTTATCATACTTCTCATGCTATGGTTGCTTCTAGCTCCACTTATGATTATGGTAGAAATAGGCCTAGGCGTAATCATGCTGTGTCTCATGCGCCTAGGAGAGTTTGGAATGGTCCTACTACTGTTTACCATACTTGCAATACTTCCTTTGTACTTTTATGTAAGAATGCAAAAGTAGTTGCTAGGAAGTTGGGGTCCAAATGCAAGGGAGACAAAACTTGCATATGGGTTCCAAAAACTGTTGTGACTAACCTTGTAGGACCCAACAAGAGTTGGGTACCTAAAACCCAAGCTTAAATTCCTTGCAGGTTTATGCATCCAGGGGCTCAAGCTGGATTATCGACAGCGGATGCACAAACCACATGACGGGGGAGAAGAAGATGTTCACCTCCTACATCAAGAACAAGGATTCCCAGGATACGATCATCTTTGGAGATGGGAACCAAGGCAAGGTCAAGGGATTGGGCAAGATAGCCATCACTAACGAGCACTCAATATCGAATGTATTTCTAGTAGAGTCGCTCGGGTACAACCTTCTGTCTATAAGTCAATTGTGTCACATGGGTTACAATTTTCTGTTTACAAATGTTGATGTATCTGTCTTTAGAAGGAGTGATGGTTCATTAGCTTTTAAGGGTGTATTAGACAACAAACTCTACTTAGTTGATTTTTTGAAAGAGAATGCCGATCTAGATGCATGCTTAATAGCTAAGACTAATATGGGCTGGCTTTGGCATCACCGTTTAGCACATGTTGGGATGAAGAACCTTCATAAGCTTCTAAAGGGAGATCATGTGTTAGGACTAACCAATGTCTGTTTTGAGAAAGACAGACCCTGTGCAGCTTATCAGGCAGGGAAACAGGTGGGAAGCACTCATCACAGCAAGAATGTGATGACGACATCAAGACCACTGGAGCTTCTTCACATGGATCTCTTCGGACCCGTTGCCTACCACAACATCGGTGGAAGTAAGTATGGTCTTGTAATTGTTGATGATTTTTCCCGCTTCACTTGGGTATTCTTTTTGCAGGATAAGTCAGAAACCCAAGGGACCCTAAAGCGCTTCTTGAGGAGAGCTCAAAATGAATTTGAGCAAAAGGTGAAGAAGATAAGAAGCGACAATGGGACCGAGTTCAAGAATGTAATACTAAAAAATGTAATAAAGAGGATATAGATAATCTCAATGGTTTGTGGCCTCTACTATTCATTACATGTGATCAACACTAGTTAAAAGTGGATAATTAGAACGAAGAACACATAAATGACCTGTGCATCATGCCGGATCTTATTTCGTGTGCATTTTTGTGATGATATAAAATATAGTAAACAAGAAAAATAATAAGATAATAGACATTAGAAGTGGAATAAAAACCCTAGATTTGAAAATAGGGTTTAAAAATAAGAAAGAGAGAAAGGCGATATAACTAATACCAATAAGTATGTTTCAAAAATGGGTATTTTTCATTTCACAATATGATTGGGGGATAAAACTTGCCCAAGGTTTGAATTCAAAATTGTAACTCAAATTGAACTAGGAAATAGAGAAAAGAGGATAGATAATAAAATAGAAAAGAATAAAGGACTTCATGGGCTGACCGACCAACATTCCAGCCCAATTCACGTTTTCACGCGCGCGGCCCACTTCATGCATCCTACGCGTGCCGACAGGCGGGCCCAAGTGGCCAGTGGCAGTCGCACCCGCGTACACTCTTCGGGTCGCTGCCCTGGGGGCCCCGCGTGTTAGAACCTTCTCCTTTATGTTCCGCAACGAGCGCGCGGCGAAATCGTGCCGGGGTCTCGGGCTGTTGCACGACCTCCGCTCAGCCCGTGCCGAGTCCACGATGGATATGTAGAAGCACTCCTCCCTGCGCTTTCCCTACCTCCACTTTTCCCTTGCGCGTCCACCAGAACGATCTAGTGCCACCATTGCCGTGAGCAGAGAGAAAAGGGAGGAGAGAGGCGGCCGCACGACCATCTTGGCGTCCGGGCCACGTGTGAGCTGAAGTTTGGGTCGGTGATCGCCGCGGGTTCGCGGTGGAGCTTTCCGCGGGTGAGCCAAGTGGAGTTGGTCGGGGAAGCGGCACGAGTTGCTGAAAGGGAAATGTGCCCTTGGGCCATTTCTAAGTATTTTGGTGATTGAGTGCCAACACAAGTGCTTTTGTGCTAATCTATGCAAAGTGGTGGACAAAGTGAAAATCTTGTCAAAAGGTATCTTTCTAGACTTAGTACATTGTTTTTATGGACTAATGTATTGTGTCTAAGTACTGGAAGCAGGAAAGATTGAATTGGAAATGAGATGGCTTTGTTCAGCCAAAGTCTGCTCGGTCTGGGTGCACCGGACAGTGTCCGGTGGTGCACCGGACAGTGTCCGGTGCGCCAGGCTGGCTCTGGCGAACTTACTGCTCTCGGGACTTCGACGGTGGTGTACGGCTATAATTCACCGGTCGGTTCGGTGGTGCACCGGACTGTCCGGTGGGCCATTCACAGGCGAACTCGTCGCTCTCGGGAAACCATCAACGGCGTACGACTAAAATTCACCGGTCTGTCCGGTGGTGCACCGGACTGTCCGGTGAGTCAACAGTCAGCCGGGGCAACGGTCGGCCGAGGATTCCGCGCGTGACGCGTGGCCGAGCCAACAGTCACATTGGTGCACCGGACTGTCCGGTGTGCACCGGACACTGTCCGGTGCGCCAACGGCTCTCAGGCTCCAACGGTCGGCTTCGCCAAATAAGGAAGGAGATCTGCACCGGACAGTGTCCGGTGGTGCACCGGACTGTCTGGTGCGCCAGTCGACAGAAGGCAAGATCTGCCTTCCAGGATTGCTCTCAACGGCTCCTAGCTGCCTTGGGGCTATAAAAGGGATCCCTAGGCGCATGGAGGAGTACACCAAGCATTCCTTGAGCAATCTTGATCACTCACACTTCATTCTTGCGCACTTGTTCGACATTCTAGTGATTTGAGCTCCATTCTAGTGTGCTAGTCTTTTGAGCTTAAGTTTGGGTCTTGTGTGTGCGTGTTCGCTGTGATCTTTGTGTCTTGTGTGAGTTGCTAATCCCTCCCTTGCTCCGTGTTTCTTTGTGAACTTCAAGTGTAAGGGCGAGAGGCTCCAAGTTGTGGAGATTCCTCGCAAACGGGATTAAGAAAAGCAAGCAAAACACCGTGGTATTCAAGTGGGTCTTTGGACCGCTTGAGAGGGGTTGATTGCAACCCTCGTCCGTTGGGACGTCACAACGTGGAGTAGGCAAGCGTTGGTCTTGGCCGAACCACGGGATAACCACCGTGCCATCTCTGTGATTGATATCTTTGTGGTTATTGTGTTTTGTCAAGACTCCTCTCTAGCCACTTGGCAATTATTGTGCTAACACTTAACCAAGTTTTGTGGCTTAAGTTTCAAGTTTCACATGATCACCTATTCACCCCCCTCTAGGTGCTCTCAATTGATATCAGAGCCGTTCTCTTCGCAAAGGGACTAATCGCCCAAAGAGATGGATCCTAAGGGGAAGGGAATCGTGATCAACGACAAAGAGAAGGAGTCCTTCGTCAACGAGCCTAAGGATGATAAGCCTACCGACTCGGGCTCGGGCCATAGACGCAAAGATGGAAGGAAGAAGAAGACGAGATGCATCAAGGAGATTGTCTACTACGACGACAGTGATGAGTCCACTTCCTCTCATAAGGACAACGACGACAATGACTACGACAAACGAAAGACGGTTAACTCAAACTTTTCTTTCGATTATTCGCGTATTCCTCAAAGTTCAAATTCACATTTGCTCTCCATTCCACTTGGCAAACCTCCTCACTTTGATGGAGAGGACTACGGATTTTGGAGCCACAAAATGCGTAGTCACCTATTCTCTCTCCATGCAAGCATATGGGAGATTGTTGAGAATGGAATGAAGTTTGATAGCTCGGATAGTCCTATTTTTATCAATGAACAGATTCATAGAAATGCACAAGCCACTACTGTGTTGTTAGCATCCTTGTGCAGGGACGAGTACCATAAAGTGAGCAGCTTGGACAATGCCAAGCAGATCTAGGATACCCTCAAGATTTCTCATGAGGGGAACGACGTCACCTTGCTCACCAAGATGGAGTTGGTGGAGGGAGAGCTTGGACGATTCATGATGATAAGGGGCGAGGAGCCAACCCAAACATACAACCGGCTCAAGACCCTTATCAACAAAATAAGGAGCTATGGAAGCACGCGATGGACGGACCACGACGTCGTTCGATTGATGCTAAGGTCCTTTACCGTTCTTGATCCTCATTTGGTGAATAATATTCGTGAGAATCCCAGGTACACCAAAATGTCGCCCGAAGAAGTCCTTGGAAAATTCGTAAGCGGGCGAATGATGATCAAGGAGGCGAGGTACGTGGACGACGCACTGAATGGTCCAATCAATGAGCCTCAACCCGTTGCTCTCAAGGCAACGAGAAGCAAGGAGGCGTTACCTAGCAAGGTGGCGCAAGTTGAGGTGGCAGGGCTAAATGATGAGGAAATGGCCCTCATCATCAAGCGCTTCAAGACGGCGCTTAAAGGTCGCAAGGGACAGCCAAGCAAGACCAAGACGAAGGGGAAGCGCTCATGCTTCAAATGTGGTAAGCTTGGTCATTTTATTGCTAACTGTCCCGATAATGAAAGTGACCAGGAAAAAGGGAACAAGAGAGAGAAGAAGAAGAATTACAAGAAGGCCAAGGGCGAGGCACATATCGGAAAGGAGTGGGATTCAGATTGCTCCTCCTCCGACTCCGACAATGAAGGACTCGCCGCCACCGCCTTCAACAAGTCATCCCTCTTCCCCAACGAGCATCACACATGCCTCATGGCAAAGGAGAAGAAGGTATGTACTCGAGACAGTACTACTTATGATTCTTCTAGTGATGATGAGTCTAGCGATGAGGAAATAGATTACTCTAGCTTGTTCAAGGGATTGGATAGAAATAAAATTGATAAAATCAATGAATTGATTGATGCCTTGAATGAAAAGGATAAACTTTTAGAAAAGCAAGAGGATTTGTTGTATGAAGAACATGATAAATTTGTAGAGGCACAAAAATCCTATGCTTTAGAAGTTAAAAGAAATGAAATGCTTTCTTATGAACTATCTACTTGTCATGAAACCATTTCTACTTTAAAAGGTGTTAACAATGATTTAAATGCTAAATTAGAAGTAGCAAATAAACCTAATTCTTGTGTAGAACATGTTATGATTTGCACTAGGTGTAAAGATTTTGATATTGATGCTTGTAGTGAACACCTAGTTTCAATTTCTAAATTAAATGATGAATTGGCTAGTCTTAATGCCCAACTTAAGACTAGCAAAAGTGATTTCGATAAGCTAAAATTTGCAAGGGATGCCTACACGATTGGTAGACACCCCTCAATTAAGGATGGACTTGGCTTCAAGAGGGAAGCCAAGAACTTGACAAGCCATAAGGCTCCCATCTCCGCCAAGGAGAAAGGGAAGGCCCCTATGGCTAATAATGTGCAAAAGAACCATGCTTTTATGTACCATGACAGGAGACAATCTAGAAATGCTTATAGGAGTTATAATGCATATGATTCTCATGCCATGTTTGCCTCTAGTTCTTCCTATGCGCATGAAAGAAATGTTGTTCATAATATGCCTAGGAGAAATGTTGTCAATATTCCTAGGAAAGTTAAAGAACCTTCTACAATATATCATGCTTGCAATGCTTCTTTTGCCATTTATAGAAAGAATAAGAAGGTGATTGCTAGGAAGCTAGGGGCCAAATGTAAGGGAGATAAAACTTGCATTTGGGTCCCTAAGACAATTGTAACTAACCTTGTAGGACCCAACAAGAGTTGGGTACCTAAGACCCAAGCCTAAATTTGCCTTGCAGGTTTATGCATCCGGGGGTTCAAGCTGGATTATCGACAGCGGATGCACAAACCACATGACGGGGGAAAAGAGGATGTTCTCTTCCTACGTCAAGAACAAGGATCCCCAAGATTCAATAATATTCGGTGATGGGAACCAAGGCAAGGTAAAAGGGTTAGGTAAAATTGCTATTTCATCCAACCACTCTATTTCTAATGTGTTTTTAGTTGAGTCGCTTGGATATAATTTGCTATCTGTTAGTCAATTATGCAATATGGGATATAACTGCCTATTCACAAATGTAGATGTGTCTGTCTTTAGAAGGTGTGATGGTTCACTAGCTTTTAAGGGTGTACTAGATGGCAAACTTTATTTGGTTGATTTTGCAAAAGAAGAGGCCGGTCTAGATGCATGCTTAATGGCTAAGACTTGCATGGGCTGGTTGTGGCATCGCCGCTTAGCACATGTGGGGATGAAGAACCTCCACAAGCTTCTAAAGGGAGAACACGTGATAGGTCTAACCAATGTACATTTCGAAAAAGATAGACCTTGTGCAGCTTGTCAAGCAGGGAAACAGGTGGGAGGCTCTCATCACACCAAAAATGTGATGACAACATCAAGACCCTTGGAGGTTCTTCATATGGACCTCTTCGGACCCGTCGCCTATCTGAGTATAGGAGGAAGTAAGTATGGTCTTGTTATAGTTGATGATTTTTCCCGCTTCACTTGGGTATTCTTTTTGCAGGATAAATCTGAAACCCAAGGGACCCTCAAGCGCTTCCTCAGGAGAGCTCAAAATGAGTTTGAGCTCAAAGTGAAGAAGATAAGGAGCGACAACAGGTCCGAATTCAAGAATCTTCAAGTGGAGGAGTTCCTTGAGGAGGAGGGGATCAAGCACGAGTTCTCCGCTCCCTACACACCTCAGCAAAATGGTGTGGTAGAGAGGAAGAACAGGACGCTCATCGATATGGCGAGGACTATGCTTGGAGAGTTCAAGACCCCCGAGCGTTTTTGGTCGGAAGCCGTGAACACGGCTTGCCACGCCATCAACAGGGTCTATCTTCACCGCCTCCTCAAGAAGACTTCATATGAGCTGCTAACTGGTAACAAACCCAATGTGTCTTATTTTCGTGTATTTGGGAGCAAGTGTTATATTCTTGTGAAGAAAGGTAGAACCTCTAAATTTGCTCCCAAAGCTGTAGAAGGGTTTTTATTAGGTTATGACTCAAATACAAAGGCGTATAGGGTCTTCAACAAATCATCGGGTTTGGTTGAAGTCTCTAGTGATGTTGTATTTGATGAGACTAATGGCTCTCCAAGAGAGCAAGTTGTTGATCTTGATGATGTAGATGAAGAAGATGTTCCAACGGCCGCAATGCGCACCATGGTGATTGGCGATGTGCGACCTCAGGAACAATTGGAGCAAGATCAACCGTCTTCCTCAACAAAGGTGCATCCCCCAACCCAAGATGACGAACAGGTACCTCAAGTGGAGGCGCATGATCAAGGGGGAGCACAGGATGTTCAAGTTGAAGAGGAAGAGGCACCTCAGGCACCTCCAACCCAAGTTCGAGCGACGATTCAAAGGGATCATCCCGTCGACCAAATATTGGGTGATATTAGCAAGGGAGTAACTACTCGTTCAAGATTAGTTAATTTTTGTGAGCATTACTCTTTTGTCTCTTCTATTGAGCCTTTCAGGGTAGAAGAGGCCTTGCTAGATCCGGACTGGGTGTTGGCCATGCAGGAGGAACTCAACAATTTCAAGCGCAATGAAGTTTGGACACTGGTGCCTCGTCCCAAGCAAAACGTTGTGGGAACCAAATGGGTGTTTCGCAACAAACAGGACGAGCACGGGGTGGTGACGAGGAACAAGGCTCGACTTGTGGCAAAAGGTTATGCCCAAGTCGCAGGTTTGGACTTTGAGGAGACGTTCGCTCCTGTGGCTAGGCTAGAATCAATTCGTATTTTGCTAGCATATGCCACTCACCATTCTTTCAGGTTGTACCAAATGGATGTGAAGAGCGCTTTCCTCAACGGGCCGATCAAAGAGGAGGTGTACGTGGAGCAACCCCGTGGCTTCGAGGATGAACGGTACCCCGACCACGTGTGTAAGCTCTCTAAGGCGCTCTATGGACTTAAGCAAGCTCCAAGAGCATGGTATGAATGCCTTAGAGACTTTTTAATTGCTAATGCTTTCAAGGTTGGGAAAGCCGATCCAACTCTTTTTACTAAGACTTGCGATGGTGATCTTTTTGTGTGCCAAATTTATGTCGATGACATAATATTTGGTTCTACTAACCAAAAGTCTTGTGAAGAGTTTAGCAGGGTGATGACGCAGAAATTCGAGATGTCGATGATGGGCGAGTTGAACTACTTCCTTGGGTTCCAAGTGAAGCAACTCAAGGATGACACTTTAATCTCCCAAACGAAGTACACACAAGACTTGCTAAAGCGGTTTGGGATGAAGGACGCCAAGCCCGCAAAGACTCCGATGGGAACCGACGGACACACCGACCTCAACAAAGGAGGTAAGTCCGTTGATCAAAAGGCATACCGGTCTATGATAGGGTCTTTACTTTATTTGTGTGCTAGTAGACCGGATATTATGCTTAGCGTATGCATGTGTGCTAGATTTCAATCCGATCCTAAGGAGTGTCACTTAGTGGCTGTGAAGCGAATTCTAAGATATTTAGTCACTACGCCTTGCTTCGGGATCTGGTATCCAACGGGGTCTAACTTTGACTTGATTGGATATTTAGATTCTGACTATGCTGGATGTAAGGTCGATAGGAAGAGTACATCGGGGACGTGCCAATTCTTAGGAAGGTCCCTGGTGTCGTGGAACTCTAAGAAACAAACTTCCGTTGCCCTATCCACCGCTGAGGCCGAGTACGTTGCCGCAGGACAGTGTTGTGCGCAACTACTTTGGATGAGGCAAACTCTCCGGGACTTTGGCTACAATCTGAGCAAAGTCCCACTCCTATGTGACAATGAGAGTGCTATCCGAATAGCGGAAAATCCTGTTGAGCACAGCCGCACAAAGCACATTGACATCCGACATCACTTTTTGAGAGACCACTAGCAAAAGGGAGATATCGAAGTGTTTCATGTTAGCACCGAGAACCAGCTAGCCGATATCTTCACTAAGCCTTTAGATGAAAAGACCTTTTGCAGGCTACGTAGTGAGCTAAATGTCCTAGATTCGCGGAACTTGGATTGATTTATAGCATACATGTGTTTATGCCTTTGATCATGTTCCTTATGCATTTTGTTGCTTACTATGGTGCTCAAGTTGTACAATCACTCCCCGGACCTCACAAGTCCTTCTGCAAGTGATGCACATATTTAGGGGGAGTTGTGCTACAACTTGACCCTTTGAGACTAACCGGTTGCTTGAGCTTGCTTGATTTAGTCTCAAAGGAGGTTTGAAAGGGAAAAGGTGGACTTGGACCATGAAAGACTTCCACTGCACTCCGTTGAGAGGGTAACTTATTCCAAGTTCATCTCATGTACTCTTATTGCCTTTATATTCTTATTGAAGATTTTGGTGAGGCAATGGGGTTCCAGGGCCAAGATTGATCCCGTTTTGGTGCTTGATGCCAAAGGGGGAGAAAATAAAGGCCAAAGCAATAAATGGATCAACTACCACTTGAGAAATTTTGAAAATAGTAGATTAGAGCTTTTGGTTTGTCAAAACTCTTTTATTGTCTCTTTTGTCAAAAGTTGGCCTCTTGTGGGGAGAAGTGTTGATTATGGGAAAAAGGGGGAGTTTTTGAAATCCTTGATCAATTTCTTTTGGAATACCTCTCTATGTCTCTACAAGTGGATTTGACATAGAGATAGGAATTTGAGTTTGATTTGCAAAAACAAACCAAGTGGTGGCAAAGAGTGATCCATATATGTCAAATTTGATTCAAAACAACTTTGAGTTTTCATTTGCATTGATATTGCACTTGTTCTAGTTGCTTTATGTTGTGTTGGCATAAATCACCAAAAAGGGGGAGATTGAAAGGGAAATGTGCCCTTGGGCCATTTCTAAGTATTTTGGTGATTGAGTGCCAACACAAGTGCTTTTGTGCTAATCTATGCAAAGTGGTGGACAAAGTGAAAATCTTGTCAAAAGGTATGTTTCTAGACTTAGTACATTGTTTTTATGGACTAATGTATTGTGTCTAAGTACTGGAAACAGGAAAGATTCAATTGGAAATGAGATGGCTTTGTTCAGCCAAAGTCTGCTCGGTCTGGGTGCACCGGACTGTCTGGTGGTGCACCGGACAGTGTCCGGTGCGCCAGGCTGGCTCTGGCGAACTTACTGCTCTCGGGACTTCGACGGCGGTGTACGGCTATAATTCACCGGTCGGTCCGGTGGTGCACCGGACTGTCCGGTGGGCCATTCACAGGCGAACTCGTCGCTCTCGGGAAACCATCAACGGCGTACGGCTAAAATTCACCGGTCTGTCCGGTGGTGCACCGGACTGTCCGGTGAGTCAACAGTCAGCCGGGGCAATGGTCGGCCGAGGATTCCGCGCGTGACGCGTGGCCGAGCCAACGGTCACATTGGTGCACCGGACTGTCCGGTGTGCACCGGACACTGTCCGGTGCGCCAACGGCTCTCAAGCTCCAACGGTCGGCTTCGCCAAATAAGGAAGGAGATCTGCACCGGACAGTGTCCAGTGGTGCACCGGACTGTCCGGTGCGCCAGTCGACAGAAGGCAAGATCTGCCTTCCAGGATTGCTCTCAACGGCTCCTAGCTGCCTTGGGGCTATAAAAGGGACCCCTAGGCACATGGAGGAGTACACCAAGCATTCCTTGAGCAATCTTGATCACTCACACTTTATTCTTCCGCACTTGTTCGACATTCTAGTGATTTGAGCTCCGTTCTAGTGTGCTAGTCTTTTGAGCTTAAGTCTGGGTCTTGTGTGTGCGTGTTCGCTGTGATCTTTGTGTCTTGTGTGAGTTGCTAATCCCTCCCTTGCTCCGTGTTTCTTTGTGAACTTCAAGTGTAAGGGCGAGAGGCTCCAAGTTGTGGAGATTCCTCGCAAACGGGATTAAGAAAAGCAAGCAAAACACTGTGGTATTCAAGTGGGTCTTTGGACCGCTTGAGAGGGATTGATTGCAACCCTCGTTCGTTGGGATGCCACAACGTGGAGTAGGCAAGCGTTGGTCTTGGCCGAACCACGGGATAACCACCGTGCCATCTCTGTGATTGATATCTTTGTGGTTATTGTGTTTTGTCAAGACTCCTCTCTAGCCACTTGGCAATTATTGTGCTAACACTTAACCAAGTTTTGTGGCTTAAGTTTCAAGTTTCACAGGATCACCTATTCACCCCCCCTCTAGGTGCTCTCAGTTGCTCACCGTCGTCGTTGAACCGCAGAATTCCGCCGTGCACCGTGGTCAGGGCACCCGTGCGCATAATCCGAGGTAAGGCTACCTCGATACTAACCGCCACCATGCTCTCTCCGTTTTGCGCATAACGGCGCTAGGTTTAGTGCTCGCCGGCGCTCGCTCGGGTCCTCCGTTCATGGCGCCGCCGTGTCGAGTATTAGCGCCACCGCGAACGCCCCGTTCTGTGGGATGTTCGTCTAGGGATTGTAAAGATGGGCCATTGGCCATTGGATTTGAGATGGACGGCTAGGTTTGCGTCTGGGGGGAAATAGCTTTGGGCCGTCGATCATCTCAGGGACGGTTCGGATTAGAAAATAGGATTCCTTTGCGGCGGCGTGATCTGGGCCGTCGGATTCCGATCCACCGATCGGGAATGTGTACCGCTTCTTATGATGTGTAGATCTAATCTGGGCGCCTCATTTCCGATCGGACGGCCGAGATCCAAGAATACCCCTTCGTCGTGCGCTTTTGTTAAAGAACCCCTCTGTTTATTTAAAAACAACCCGCCGTCCATGTATTACTATTCACTGTGCCTAGTATCTCTTGCGCAGAGACCCCCGTGCTTTCTGAAAATCGAGGCCTAGTCCAGAGCCTGTTGTAAATCGAATAAAATAATTAGAAAATAGATTTTAATATGAAAATAAGTGTTAAAACTTGTTTATTGCATAGAAATATCATTTTAGCTCCAAATTGAACCATTCCAATTTCTAAAATTTTGTAATTTTATTCTCTATCATTTAGTGTATCTGTTTTGACATGAAAATAGTAAGAAAATTACTTTCTCATCTAATCCTATTGTTGGAACTTGCTCTCAGTTGCAAGGGGATCCAACAAGGGTGAACAGTGACGTTAACAAGGTTCTCGCGCAAGATGGCAATAGCTCTGTTAATCTGCCCGCTCACGGGCACTGTGCGGGGGTATTTATAGGTGTCTGAGCGCCCAGCGCCTTGTGTTAAGGACGCATGTGCCCTCGGATACCTAGATTATCCCCAGAATATTCCCATAAAGCAGGGTTATAGACTGTAATTACAGGAATGCATTTACAAATTAGGCCCGTAACACGCAGCGGCCACGCGGGGCTCGTTACAATGGGCTGGATCACACGTGGGCTTCTGAGCTGGACGAGGCCGCTTGGTGGGATGACGACGTCGCAGGTCTTCGTCTGGCGCCGTATCGAGCGAAGGCCTGCTTTGTCTCTGTCGGACCAGCGACTGCAGCGAAGGCCTGCTCTGTCTCCGTCGGACCAGTGACTGCAGCGAAGGGTGGCGTCTTTGCCTTCGCCCCAACATTTGCCCTCCGAGGGACCAGTTCGACAAAGTCACCTGGTGCCGAAGACGTCGCTAGATGGCGAAGACGCTGCCCTCGCTCGAAGTGGTTCCGCGGGGGTTTTTGACATGACCGTTGATTGACAACGTACTGTTGGATTGCGGGTTTCCCGAAGCGCCGCGCCCTGTCGGATTGCGGGTTTCCCGAAGAGCCGCGCCCTGTCTATAAAAGGGGGCGAGGGTCGGCGCTTTTTGAACTTCACTTTCCGCGCTCGGTGCAAACCCTAGCCGCCTTTTTCCATCGTCTTACTGCTCGTCTGCCCGCCTTGCTTTTGTTCGCCGGAGATCTGGCTCGAGTGAAGCAGACCGCCCGCCGCCGCCGACGGTACGTAGCGATGCCGACCTCCTCTTCCTCTGCTGCCGCTACACCACCGGCCGACGCCTCGCCGCCGACCGTCGCTTCGCCGCCGGTCTACGCCTCGTCTGAGGAGACGCAGAGTAGTTTGGTGGCGGAGGAGTTGCGCGCCGGCGATTCTGTGAATTTTGGCGTGTCGCGGATGTCGTCGGTCCGTGTGCAAGATATGCAGCGGCTGGGTTACTTTGGCGGCGGAGTCGCTCGTGTCCCGGGGACGGAGGAAGTCCCCGAGCCGGAGGGCGAGTTGGTTGTGTTCGAGGCGTTCTTCGCCGCCGGTGTAACACCCTGGTGTTACTATAACTAAAACTTGAGCATGGCATCATAAGCATTGGCATTGCATATGTTTGACACACCTAGAGTGCATTCACTAGGCAAAAATTTCAAACAAGTTGTATTGTTTTAATGTTTTTGCAAATAGAACCCTGGTTCAGGAACTTAACCCTAAATAGAGGTTAAAAGGGTAAAACTTCACTTAAGATGAGAAAACCTAAATACTTTAGGGAAAGAGTCATAAAATGACCCCAACAACAAAGTTGAGTCACATTTATACCCCTGGGTACCAAAAATCTCAAATAGAACCCTGGAAAACCCTAAAACTAAACCCTAGGGACCTATGTGCAAAATTAGTCCACTTTTGGACTAAAGTGCAAAAACCAAGCCAAATAAGTATTTTAAGTCAATTGGTTCACAAATATGTGGATTTGAAAGCCAAACCCTAAGTTTTGGACTTAAATGCAAAATGGACCTCATTTGAGTTTTATTCTAAGTCTGGAAATCAGAGAATGGGCTCAACTTTGGGGCTTTGTAACTTACAAAGTATAGGGTTTTTGCCCTAGGTCACCACATCAAAGTTGAAGACCAATTATAGGAGAACAACTTTGCTAAAGAGTGTGAGCTTAGTTGTTATGAGAAATTTGGAGAAAATCTCAACCCAAGTTGGACTGTCAGTCTGGTTCTGTCTGAATATCAGACTAACAGATTCATGCCCTGAACTTCAAGCCCAATTTCAAACCAGATTCAGTGACTTTTTGTGACAACACCATGTAGCAAAGTTGTAGCTGGTATGTAGCACTACAACTTTGATGCTGAGACTTGGACCTGTTGTCACATGAAACTGGGAGAAAAAGAAGCTTCAATGTGCTCTGTCAGTCGCTCTGAATTGGTGTTCACCATGGTACAGTAAAGGATAACTGAAGAAGATCCCGTTCCCTGCTCACCACCGGTGGTCCATCACCGTTGATCACCGTTCGCCGTGATTCGTGCGTCGTGGTCATCGGTTAAGCATAGCTCGGTAAAGATCCTTACCGCCGGTGAGCTGGCCACCACTCCGACGACCCCCCCTGTCTTCCTTTCTGCTTTGCGGCTGGCACGATAAGTTCACCGTCGACCGCCGCTTCCCGACCGTGCGCCGCATGGCCTAGCCGTTTCACAGCACCGCCGTGACGCCCTATGACTGTCCCATCATCGCCGGGGAGGTTGCCACGGCGGTGGACACGTATTCACCACGCCCAATATTCTTCTTCACCTCCGGCCACCGCGTTACTCGTCCAAAATTCGCGGCCACCGCTCGCTCCGCCTATAAATTGAGCCCTCCTCTAGCTGCATAACATCATCACCCCCTCGGCCACCAACAATCGCTAGCGATCGTGCCTCCAAGAGTCTGAATTTTGGTTTTGCCCCAAATCCACCTTCCGCCACCGTGAAACCGAGCTCACCGTCGCCAGCCCAACTCCGGTCAGTTCCCGCCCTCTGCTCCCTTGTTTGAGCATTCTCATGCCTCTATGAAACTCCTCGACCCCTTTAATTGGACTAGACCGACACCCATCGCCGGGAACACGGCTGTTTCGCCGTAATGCTCTCGGTCACCGTGGCCGGAGCTCAATAGTTAGTCGTTCGTGCAATTAGGTTAGGGGAAATGCTCAGGCTAGCTCCGATTTGGTGTCCACCGCTCGGGAGCACCGGTCATGGCCCCGTTCGGCCGGTCTGCTGGCTCGCCGGAGCGCGGCCGTGCGTGAACGGCGTCGAGGACTTCTAGTTGTGAATAGATAGAAACGCAGGGGCCTTTTTGTAATGGTCAGTGACTTGGTTAAACAGTGAAATGACCTGTTCTTAGTTAGCCAGAAGCGCGAGGGTCGTTCTGCAAAACCGCCAGGATGCGGGCGCGCGCGGGCGCGTTTTTGCCGTGGACCTGGGCTAGTTGGGCCAGAATCGGCCCAGTCCTATTTCATCCTTTTGCTTTTTCTTTTTCCAGCAGAGCCAAAATATTTATAGGAAAATGTAGAAAAATGCTAAAATTGTGAAACTAATTTTCCTAGGCTTGTTATTTTCTCTAGTATTTAGTAAAAATAGTTTTGTGATTTTTAATGGAAATAAGAAATTTTAGGGTATTTAAAGTAATTAAAAATATTAGTTATGGATTTTTAGAAATTAAATGGTAAGTCCAAAAATGTCCAAACTTTTTATGGGCACTTAAACCAATATTTAGGAGCCTTGGGTAGAGTTTGAATTGATTTGGACCTTGTTTGATTACTAAACCCAAAACCAACCCCCCTGCCCTATGAACTCCTTTACTGACTCCGGAAACCCTAGGTTCTCGGAGTACCGTGAAGGAAAGTTGTACTCAAGACTTAGATAATAAGTTTATATTATCTTTGCATCCTCATGAGCACCCCATGGCATTCATTCTTATGTATATATATGGTTATGTTAGAACACGAAGAAGAAGAAGAAGTCACTGAAGAGGGAACTCCACCAACCTCAGATCCTCAAGCAGGCAACTGCTTTTATTTCGATATTTGTGGATCCGAGCAGGACTCACCTGATAACAAAGGCAAGCCTCGGTGCATTTGCCACCCTCCTTGTCGTTTTTAAAATCTTTCTCACTTGCTTGATGCATTAGGTGATAGGAGTTGATTGATAAAACAATTCCTGCATTACCCTCCTTGAATTTGATTACCTTCCTTGATCACCTGTTTTACAAAAGATTTTTATGCTTAGCATTGCTTTAGAAAAACAAAATGTTTTGTTTTTACAAAAATTGATGTGGCAAAGGTGGGTGGGTTGTTTTCAAAAATAAAACTTGATGGTGAATCCATCACGGCCGTGATGGATTCAACATCGGAAAAGATGTACCTCTGTCAGGTACCAAGTTTTTGGGTTAAAATGCTTAAGCTGAGACCGGGCGGGTGACTTGCACGAGAAGAGAGTCTCGGTGTAGTGTCTCCGTCTGAGTCGATTAAGGACCGTCTCGATGTAGGCTTGATGATCGAGGACCCTTTAGCTGGTCACATGCCTCGTCATGGGTAAGCCTTGCCTCGGGCAGACTAAGGCCGAAATAAGATAACACGAAATGGGCGTGGAGCGGTGGCGAGAGTAGCGTGTACCCTCCGTGGCAAGAGGCTGGACGGTGGTGTATCTGTGCTCTCGGTTTGCGTGAACCTGATCCGGTCTTAAGAACCCCGGTGGCGGGTTGACATATGCAAGGGTTAAGTGCTACATATGTCGTGTGATTGGAGATCCTCAGCTGAGTATAATCGATTCGGATCGCCGTACCTTCGCGGTTATGAAGACTTGGTCACTGCCCTACACGTAGCATTCCACTAAAGATGATGGGTTTTTGTTAAGAAACTGGCTAGTGCAGGACCAGTGATTGAACTAGGGTAGAAAGAACTCTAGTTGCAGGTAATTAAACTTAACTTGACAAATAAAATTTGATTTTTAAGGATCCACTTTAGTAAGCATTTCTGTAAAACAGAGTCTTTGATTATTGAAAAGCCTTACCTTGACTCCCATATAACCAGCATACCCTTGAGAGTCTTTTCTTTAGTCGGGTAAGACTTGCTGAGTAATTCCATACTCAGGGTTTATCCCTTCGTTGTTTTTAGGTGAGGAAGTAGCAGACTTTTGCTGCTTCTGTGCCAAGGTGGTTCCCAAAGAAGAAAAACAAGACTGAAGTGCGGGAGGACTCGGTCCTCCACATAGGATCTTTTGCTTATAGCTTATCGGGAGATGTTTGTGCCTCCCTTGGTTTGTATAATATTACTTCTATGCACTCACTTTTAGTCTGGTCTGTAATAAAATAACTCGAGCTTGCTTTTGAAATAAATGTAAGTTTATGTAATTCGCTTCCGCATTTCTTTATCTCCGATGTTCTGTAATGTCTGCAAGACGGGTGAAACGTTCCTGGTGAGGTCGGGAAAGATACCGAGCTTGTCAAGTGACTTAGGAACATCTACAGGGTGTCTGATGTCTGTTAGACAAGGACAACTGTAGGTGGGCCTAATTACTTGGGAGGTTCCGTCACAGCTGGTATCGGAGCGTAGCCCTTCTTTGCAGATATTATAAGGCATCTTCAAAAGGATTTTCGAAAGTCTTACCTAGAAATTCTTTTCTTTTCTTACCTAAGTACTCTGAAGAGTTTATTTAAAGACCAGATAGGATGAGTGCAATGTATAGAAGGTTGAATCGACCAAGGTTGATTCTGTACTTATTCATGCATCATGCTAAGAATTATGCTAATAAATTTTCCCCCTTAAAAAGATGCCGCCACGCACAAGGCTAACGGCACGTAAGTCAACGGGACCAATTGGAGTACCCCGGCATCAATTAGCCCCTCGACACGAAGCAGTAGCAGCGGAAGTAATGACCCTATAGGAGACCTGGAAGCCGAAGTGAGTCGACTTCAAGCAACGCTGCAACACAGGACCAATGCTTGGATCGCAGACGGAGATAGAATCAATGAACTAAGAAGGGATATCCGTCACCTGTAGGATCAGCTGGCTGACCGGGACTTAGCACTTGACTGGGCAGTACAGTCTCATATGTTGGTATGTGCTAAGGAAGCGAGGGCTCAGGCCCGAATTAAAGAACTTAGCTCAGCCGTCGACAACCTGCATGTTTACTGCAATACGTTGCATGAGGAAGTCCATGTACTATACTCACAATTACACCCTAGTGAGCCTGCACACTCTGCTGAGGCGGAAGCCGGACCCTCTCACGTTGCGGGACGCACGCTGGGTGGGGAGTTAGACCTTTTTGAACCCCCTCCTTCTTTGAGGTTGGTTGACGTCTGGACTCCCACACCTGACAATGAGGCCACCAAAAGTAACGGAAAGCAGGACTAATGGTGTAATAAAAGTAGAGTAGTGTATTGTAGGGTGTACTGTTGTATACTAGGTTGAACTTTTGTAAAATGGGTAATGTATCCTGTTATGTAGTGTCGAGTCTGTATCATTACTCTTTATAGTAATGTAAAATGGAAGGTTTTCTTTGGCACATTATGTTTATTCAAATGTTTTTGCCTCAGATGCCGACCAGGACTCGCGGACAGGACGCAGCCGGAACTTCTGGGGGTCGGGATGTCACCCCAAATCCACCTCCGGTTCCACCCACGCTTGCCGAGGCGATTGCCGCCTTGGTGAATGCCACCGCGGACAATACCCGCTTCCTTAGGGAAATGGCGGGTCAGCAGCAGTTCCAGCAGCAGGCAGGAAGAGGTTTTCAGCAAGGTCCCCGTGAAACTACTTATCTGGACTTCTCCGAAACTCGTCCACCTCTATTCACCAAAGCAGAAGACCCGCTAGAAGCCGACGAGTGGATACGAGTTACTGAACAAAAGTTTGGCCTTCTTCGTTGTTCGGAAACACAGAAGCCATTGTTCGCGGCACAGCAACTACGTGGCCCTGCCAGTACTTGGTGGGGAAATTTTGTGGCTATCCAACCTGACAACCACCAAATCACTTGGGACGAATTTAAAGTAGCCTTCCGTGAGCACTACATACCGGAAGGAATGCTGCATATGAAACAAGAGGAATTTATGAAGCTGAAACAAGGAGGAGACACCATCAATCAGTATCTTAACAAGTTTAATCACCTGTCGCAGTATGCCATTGATCAGGTGAATACTGATTTGAAGAAAAGGAACTGTTTTATGAGAGGTCTAAATGACCGGCTGCAGCGAAAAATGGCCACATGTATTGATCTCACATATGGAAGGCTGTCAGTACAGCCTTATCTGTGGAAGCAAAATACGCAAGTTCTGGGAAGAATAAGGGATTCAGTGGTGAGAGGCCTAATCAGGGTCAGGCGAAGAGGCAACGGTTCGTCATCCGGCCTTCTAGCCAAAACCATACTTTTTCTCGTCCACCAGCATTCCCTTTCAAACAACCCATTATTATCCGCCCCAACAATACCTCCACTTCCCCAAATCAGCCGGGTGCCCCAGGCACTCGATTCCCTGCCTTGCCCAGCTCTTCAACTGGGTGTTTCAACTGCGGCAAGTCGGGACATTTTATCAAAGACTGCCCGTACCCCAAGCAAAATCAATCCAATGCTCAGCAAGGAACTGGGAAATCCACTCAGCCCAAGGGAAATGCTGTGGGGAGGAATACCAAGAAGACGGGGCGTGTATATTACACCCAAGTGGCCACTACACCAGAGGGAGAGCCGGTTATGATGGGTACGTTTCACGTGGCCAGTCACCCTGCAATAATTCTTTTTGATTCTGGTGCTTCGCATACCTTCATTAGCAAGAAATTTGTGGAGCAACATCACATTGCATGTCATGAATCAAAAGAGGGATTTAAAATTCATTCACCTGGGGGACACATTTTTACTAGAGAAGTGGCCTATGAAGTGCCAGTAACAATGGCCGGACGGAACTTTCCTGCTAATATGATTGTTCTGAAAGGCCAAGATATAGATGTAATTTTGGGTATGAATTGGTTAACCCAACACAAGGCAATTCTCAACACTGAACTCAGAACCGTCAGGTTGAGCTATAATCAAGAAGAAATTCTTTTGTCTCTCCCCAAAACCAATCCAGCCAAAGCTTCTGGTAGAATATTTGAAGCCATTGTACCGGAGATCAAGAACATTCCGGTAGTATGTGAGTTTCCAGATGTATTTCCGGAAGATTTGCCTGGACTACCCCCTGAAAGAGATGTAGAATTCGTAATTGAGCTAAAGCCCGGTACGGCTCCCATCTCCCGAAGATCGTACCGTATGCCCCTAATGAGTTGGCGGAATTGAAGATTCAATTACAAGATCTACTGAATAAGGGATTCATCCGGCCAAGCTCGTCCCCATGGGGTTGTCCCGCCATTTTTGTTAAGAAGAAGGATCAAACCTTGCACATGTGCGTGGATTATCGGCCCCTGAATGAGGTCACCATCAAGAATAAGTACCCTCTTCCAAGGATCGACATCTTATTTGATCAACTGACTGGGGCGAGGGTATTTTCCAAAATTGATCTTAGGTCGGGCTATCATCAAATCCGTATTCGGCCCGAGGATATACCGAAGACCGCGTTTACTACGCGGTATGGATTGTTCGAATACCTGGTAATGTCTTTCGGGCTCACAAATGCTCCTGCCCACTTCACCTATTTGATGAACTCGGTATTCATGCCCGAGTTAGACAAGTTCGTGGTGGTCTTCATTGACGATATTTTGATATACTCTAAAAATGAAGAGGAGCATGCTCAGCATCTACGGATTGTATTGACGCGCCTGAGGGAACATCAGCTATATGCCAAGTTCAGCAAGTGCGCATTCTGGCTGGAGGAAATTCAATTTTTGGGGCACGTGTTATCAGCTAAAGGAATTGCGGTAGACCCTAGCAAGGTCAAAGATATTCTGGAATGGAAACCTCCAACCACTGTTCACCAAGTCCGGAGTTTTCTTGGACTGGCTGGGTATTATCGCAGATTCATACCCGATTTTTCTAAGCTTGTGAAGCCAATCACAAGTTTGTTGAAGAATGACATTAAGTTCAATTGGTCTTCTAAGTGTAATGAAGCCTTTGAGCAATTGAAGACATTATTAACCACTGCTCCGGTATTGGCTCAACCGGACATCACTAAGCCTTTTGATGTATATTGTGATGCATGTGGCAGTGGGCTCGGCTGTGTTCTGATGCAAGAAGGCCGAGTAATTGCGTATGCTTCAAGGCAGCTGCGCCGACATGAGGAGCATTATCCAACTCATGATCTGGAGTTAGCTGCTGTGGTTCATGCCCTGAAAATATGGCGTCACTATCTGCTGGGAAATATCTGTCACATATATACAGATCATAAAAGTTTGAAGTACATCTTCACCCAGTCAGAGTTAAATATGAGGCAAAGACGATGGCTTGAGCTCATTAAAGACTATGATCTGGAGATCCATTATCACCCAGGCAAGGCCAATGTGGTGGCAGATGCACTGAGTCGTAAGACTTCCTGCCACTGTCTTATGGCGAAGGCCTCCGAGAACACTTTATGTCAAGAAATGGAGAAGCTAAACCTGGGGATAATCCAGCATGGGACTCTAAATCAGTTAAGGCTTGAGTCAATTATTCTGCAGAAGATAATTGATGCTCAAAAGGATAATCTGGGTATGAAACACATACGAGAGAAGATAAGGGCGGGAACAGCCAAATGTTTCAAGGAAGATGATCAAGGTGTGTTATGGTTTAACAACCGCATAGTAGTGCCAAAGAATGAAGAACTCCGCCAGCAAATTTTAGATGAAGCGCATCTTAGTCGCTATTCTATTCATCCGGGAAGCACTAAGATGTATCATGATCTAAAACAGCACTACTGGTGGACGAAGATGAAAATTGAAATTGCACGCTATGTGGCTAAGTGTGACACTTGCAGACGTGTCAAGGCCATACACATGAAAACTGCCGGTCCATTGCAGTCATTACCAATACCAACATGGAAATGGGAAGACATAAGCATGGACTTCATCGTGGGATTGCCCAGGACCGCAAAAGGATATGACTCTATTTGGGTTATCATTGATCGACTTACCAAGATCGCCCACTTCCTCCCTGTCAAAGTAAAATATCCCGTCATTACCTATGCGGAGTTGTACATCGCCCGTATTCTCAGTTTGCATGGTGTTCCAAAGACCATAGTGTCGGATCGTGGACCACAATTTGTATCTAAATTTTGGGAAGAACTTCATAAATCCCTGGGTACTAAGTTACTCCACAGTTCGGCCTATCATCCTCAAACCAGTGGACAAACTGAGAGAGTGAATCAGATACTTGAAGATATGCTGCGGGCATGTGTCCTGGATTTCTCACAGAAATGGGATGAATGTTTACCTTTGGCGGAGTTTTCATATAATAATAGCTATCAAGACAGTATCCAGATGGCACCCTTTGAAGCTTTATATGGACGACGGTGTCGGACTCCGCTAAACTGGTCTGAACCTGGTGAGAGGTGTTTCTTTAGACCTGATCTAGTGAAAGAAACCGAGGATAAGGTTCAGAAAGTTATTCATAATCTAAAGAAAGCACAAGCTCGACAGAAGAGTTATGCGGACAAACGGCGAATGCCCTTATACTTCTTAGAAGGAGACTACGTCTACTTAAAGGTTTCACCAATGAAGGGAGTATCGCGTTTCGGGGTAAAGGGAAAACTTGCACCTAGATACATTGGTCCATTTCCTATTCTTCAAAGATATGGGCCAGTGGCGTATCAACTTCCACTTCCCGAAACATTGTCTGCTGTACATAATGTGTTCCATGTATCGCAATTGAAGAAGTGTCTTCGGGTTCCCGATCGAACCATTGAAGTGACAGATGTTGTCCTGGAACCAGACTTAACGTACTCAGAACATCCTATTCGAGTTCTGGATCAAAAGGACAGGGTTACCCGAAGAAAGACACTCAAGTTCTACAAGATACAATGGAACCAGCATTCTGAAGAAGAGGCTACATGGGAAACTCAAGACTTCTTGAATAAGAATTTCCCAGGCTTTCTAGCCTCATGTAACTTGTAAAGTGTATATAGTTATGGCAATAAAGGAATGAACCCCACACCACCCTGCCTTGTACCAGAAATAAGGAAATAAAAATGTGACACATTTCCTTTTCCATTACTCACCCTAGGACTTTAAATCTCGGGACGAGATTCTTTTATGGGGGGAAGGATGTAACACCCTGGTGTTACTATAACTAAAACTTGAGCATGACATCATAAGCATTGGCATTGCATATGTTTGACACACCTAGAGTGCATTCACTAGGCAAAAATTTCAAACAAGTTGTATTGTTTTAATGTTTTTGCAAATAGAACCCTGGTTCAGGAACTTAACCCTAAATAGAGGTTAAAAGGGTAAAACTTCACTTAAGATGAGAAAACCTAAATACTTTAGGGAAAGAGTCATAAAATGACCCCAACAACAAAGTTGAGTCACATTTATACCCCTGGGTACCAAAAATCTCAAATAGAACCCTTGAAAACCCTAAAACTAAACCCTAGGGACCTATGTGCAAAATTAGTCCACTTTTGGACTAAAGTGCAAAAACCAAGCCAAATAAGTATTTTAAGTCAATTGGTTCACAAATATGTGGATTTGAAAGCCAAACCCTAAGTTTTGGACTTAAATGCAAAATGGACCTCATTTGAGTTTTATTCTAAGTCTGGAAATCAGAGAATGGGCTCAACTTTGGGGCTTTGTAACTTACAAAGTATAGGGTTTTTGCCCTAGGTCACCACATCAAAGTTGAAGACCAATTATAGGAGAACAACTTTGCTAAAGAGTGTGAGCTTAGTTGTTATGAGAAATTTGGAGAAAATCTCAACCCAAGTTGGACTGTCAGTCTGGTTCTGTCTGAATATCAGACTAACAGATTCATGCCCTGAACTTCAAGCCCAATTTCAAACCAGATTCAGTGACTTTTTGTGACAACACCATGTAGCAAAGTTGTAGCTGGTATGTAGCACTACAACTTTGATGCTGAGACTTGGACCTGTTGTCACATGAAACTGGGAGAAAAAGAAGCTTCAATGTGCTCTGTCAGTCGCTCTGAATTGGTGTTCACCATGGTACAGTAAAGGATAACTGAAGAAGATCCCATTCCCTGCTCACCGCCGGTGGTCCATCACCGTTGATCACCGTTCGCCGTGATTCGTGCGTCGTGGTCATCGGTTAAGCATAGCTCGGTAAAGATCCTTACCGCCGGTGAGCTGGCCACCACTCCGACGACCCCCCCTGTCTTCCTTTCTGCTTTGCGGCTGGCACGATAAGTTCACCGTCGACCGCCGCTTCCCGACCGTGCGCCGCGTGGCCTAGCCGTTTCACAGCACCGCCGTGACGCCCTATGACTGTCCCATCATCGCCGGGGAGGTTGCCACGGCGGTGGACACGTATTCACCACGCCCAATATTCTTCTTCACCTCCGGCCACCGCGTTACTCGTCCAAAATTCGCGGCCACCGCTCGCTCCGCCTATAAATTGAGCCCTCCTCTAGCTGCATAACATCATCACCCCCTCGGCCACCAACAATCGCTAGCGATCGTGCCTCCAAGAGTCTGAATTTTGGTTTTGCCCCAAATCCACCTTCCGCCACCGTGAAACCGAGCTCACCGTCGCCAGCCCAACTCCGGTCAGTTCCCGCCCTCTGCTCCCTTGTTTGAGCATTCTCATGCCTCTGTGAAACTCCTCGACCCCTTTAATTGGACTAGACCGACACCCATCGCCGGGAACACGGCTGTTTCGCCGTAATGCTCTCGGTCACCGTGGCCGGAGCTCAATAGTTAGTCGTTCGTGCAATTAGGTTAGGGGAAATGCTCAGGCTAGCTCCGATTTGGTGTCCACCGCTCGGGAGCACCGGTCATGGCCCCGTTCGGCCGGTCTGCTGGCTCGCCGGAGCGCGGCCGTGCGTGAACGGCGTCGAGGACTTCTAGTTGTGAATAGATAGAAACGCAGGGGCCTTTTTGTAATGGTCAGTGACTTGGTTAAACAGTGAAATGACCTGTTCTTAGTTAGCCAGAAGCACGAGGGTCGTTCTGCAAAACCGCCAGGACGCGGGCGCGCGCGGGCGCGTTTTTGCCGTGGACCTGGGCTAGTTGGGCCAGAATCGGCCCAGTCCTATTTCATCCTTTTGCTTTTTCTTTTTCCAGCAGAGCCAAAATATTTATAGGAAAATGTAGAAAAATGCTAAAATTGTGAAACTAATTTTCCTAGGCTTGTTATTTTCTCTAGTATTTAGTAAAAATAGTTTTGTGATTTTTAATGGAAATAAGAAATTTTAGGGTATTTAAAGTAATTAAAAATATTAGTTATGGATTTTTAGAAATTAAATGGTAAGTCCAAAAATGTCCAAACTTTTTATGGGCACTTAAACCAATATTTAGGAGCCTTGGGTAGAGTTTGAATTGATTTGGACCTTGTTTGATTACTAAACCCAAAACCAACCCCCCCTGCCCTATGAACTCCTTTACTGACTCCGGAAACCCTAGGTTCTCGGAGTACCGTGAAGGAAAGTTGTACTCAAGACTTAGATAATAAGTTTATATTATCTTTGCATCCTCATGAGCACCCCATGGCATTCATTCTTATGTATATATATGGTTATGTTAGAACACGAAGAAGAAGAAGAAGTCACTGAAGAGGGAACTCCACCAACCTCAGATCCTCAAGCAGGCAACTGCTTTTATTTCGATATTTGTGGATCCGAGCAGGACTCACCTGATAACAAAGGCAAGCCTCGGTGCATTTGCCACCCTCCTTGTCGTTTTTAAAATCTTTCTCACTTGCTTGATGCATTAGGTGATAGGAGTTGATTGATAAAACAATTCCTGCATTACCCTCCTTGAATTTGATTACCTTCCTTGATCACCTGTTTTACAAAAGATTTTTATGCTTAGCATTGCTTTAGAAAAACAAAATGTTTTGTTTTTACAAAAATTGATGTGGCAAAGGTGGGTGGGTTGTTTTCAAAAATAAAACTTGATGGTGAATCCATCACGGCCGTGATGGATTCAACATCGGAAAAGATGTACCTCTGTCAGGTACCAAGTTTTTGGGTTAAAATGCTTAAGCTGAGACCGGGCGGGTGACTTGCACGAGAAGAGAGTCTCGGTGTAGTGTCTCCGTCTGAGTCGATTAAGGACCGTCTCGATGTAGGCTTGATGATCGAGGACCCTTTAGCTGGTCACATGCCTCGTCATGGGTAAGCCTTGCCTCGGGCAGACTAAGGCCGGAATAAGATAACACGAAATGGGCGTGGAGCGGTGGCGAGAGTAGCGTGTACCCTCCGTGGCAAGAGGCTGGACGGTGGTGTATCTGTGCTCTCGGTTTGCGTGAACCTGATCCGGTCTTAAGAACCCCGGTGGCGGGTTGACATATGCAAGGGTTAAGTGCTACATATGTCGTGTGATTGGAGATCCTCAGCTGAGTATAATCGATTCGGATCGCCGTACCTTCGCGGTTATGAAGACTTGGTCACTGCCCTACACGTAGCATTCCACTAAAGATGATGGGTTTTTGTTAAGAAACTGGCTAGTGCAGGACCAGTGATTGAACTAGGGTAGAAAGAACTCTAGTTGCAGGTAATTAAACTTAACTTGACAAATAAAATTTGATTTTTAAGGATCCACTTTAGTAAGCATTTCTGTAAAACAGAGTCTTTGATTATTGAAAAGCCTTACCTTGACTCCCATATAACCAGCATACCCTTGAGAGTCTTTTCTTTAGTCGGGTAAGACTTGCTGAGTAATTCCATACTCAGGGTTTATCCCTTCGTTGTTTTTAGGTGAGGAAGTAGCAGACTTTTGCTGCTTCTGTGCCAAGGTGGTTCCCAAAGAAGAAAAACAAGACTGAAGTGCGGGAGGACTCGGTCCTCCACATAGGATCTTTTGCTTATAGCTTATCGGGAGATGTTTGTGCCTCCCTTGGTTTGTATAATATTACTTCTATGCACTCACTTTTAGTCTGGTCTGTAATAAAATAACTCAAGCTTGCTTTTGAAATAAATGTAAGTTTATGTAATTCGCTTCCGCATTTCTTTATCTCCGATGTTCTGTAATGTCTGCAAGACGGGTGAAACGTTCCTGGTGAGGTCGGGAAAGATACCGAGCTTGTCAAGTGACTTAGGAACATCTACAGGGTGTCTGATGTCTGTTAGACAAGGACAACTGTAGGTGGGCCTAATTACTTGGGAGGTTCCGTCACAGCCGGTCTCCGCCTGCCTGCACACCGATTTGTTGGCGAAGTCCTGCGGAGGTTTAACGTTCAGATACATGAGTTGACTCCAAATGCCGTGGTGGCTCTGTCGAAGTATGTCTGGGCGACGACTTCGTACGGCGGACAGACATCAGTCGAAGTCTTTGCGAAGTATTATTGCCTGCACTGGCAGAAGAGGATGATTGGGGATGAAGTTGCCCAGTTTGGGTCCTGTACGTTTACGCCGAAGACCGGCAAGACCACGATGCAGGTAGTCGAGTTGGTTCCTTGCGCCCGCAACAAATGGGGCAACTGGAATGAGTTTTGGTTTTACGTCGCTGAGGGTACCATCGAAGACCATGAGGGGCTCCCCGTGTCCGAGATGTGTTCACATTTTTACCCAGCGTACCCGTCCTTTGAGGTGGCGGAGGGGGATGCGGACGAAGGGGCCCTTCGGTGCACCGCCGGCCTGAGCAGTGGGCGCGATTTGGTTGAAGAATTTGTGGCGTACGGGGTATGGCCCTTGGCGCATGGCTGGGCGTTGGGCGAAGTGTGCCCTCGCCAGATGCCTTCCCATGGTGGGAAGATGGTGCGAAGTCCTGTCTTCGCACTGAATCTGCAAAACCGCGATCCGGCCGCCTTTGTGCGTGAGGCGGAGGATGGGGCGGTGCGGCTAGTTGGTCGGTACGTGTCGAGGACAGAGGGCCAGCGTAGCTGGGATATCCGCGGGTCGAACGACCGTTTAAACAGGGTTTTTGAATTGAATCAACTGCCGTATGGCGACTACCCCGGCCAAGACGATGTGGACCGCCGTGGGAAGAAGCCGGTGGTGGAGACCGGAGACGACCCTGCGCCGGCGACCGCCCCATCCTCTAAAAAGAGGAAATTAGGTACTGCTATGGGAGGACTTGGGGTTTCCGATGGTTTTGCTAGAGAGCTGATGAGGACTTGCGCGGCCCCGGGGGGAAGGATGTCTTCGCCCGAGCTCCGGGAGTCTTCGGCGCGGATGCTGAGGGTTACCAGGGGTTGGTGGCCTAGGAATGTTCCTATCCCCCGCGCGGCCTGCGAAGACTTTTTTACATCTCGCATGGTTCGTGAATGGAAAGTGTTTCCTTACGGGCAGAATATTGCTGCTATTGTGTCGGCAGTGATGGACAAGGATCGCCAGGGAGCTGCACAAAAGCGCCAGGCGGTTGTCAGGCTTCATGAAGCCCAGCCGAAGAGGCAGCGGGGGGCTGCGAAGGCTGCGGCCCCTGGCGGGGAAGCCGGGCGGCCCTGTACCTAGCAAGGCGCCGGAGGCAGCGGCAGGCGCCGGTGGTTCCAAAGCGACGAAGGCTGTGCCGCCGTCCAGCAGGGTGTCGGAGGTCGCGAAGGCGGCCCGAGAGTTGCCGTCGACGGGCAAGCGCGTCGCCGACTTCGCCACTGATATTAGCGTGGAAGACTATCTTGGTGGTAAGCCCTTGGCTCGTTTTTTTAATCCGTTGATACGTTGCAGGGTCGGACGAGGGCCAGTTTGCTATTGTTGCGCCTGCCGCGGCGACCATGGCGGCTGCCGTGGTGCCGAAGGCGAAGGGCGGTGCTCTTAGTGCCGGAGGCGAGATGTCGGCACTGGCTGCCGTCAGGGATGAGGCGGGCGCTGCGTCCCGCCGGCTGAAGGAGGTGACGGAGGCACTAAGTCAGGTCCGTTGAGCTATACTCCGTTTTTTTACCGCGGTCTGACGTGTGTTGTGCAGGTGGCTGACTTCGCCAGCCGCACGGCGTCGGGGGCCCTCACGGCAGTTGTGTCTGCCGAAGTCGAGAGACTTCGGACGAAACACACGGACGCCGTCCGTGAGAAATCGGCCGCCGACAGCAAGTGCCGCAAGCTGGCGGACAAGGTGGCCGCGCTGGAGGGGGAGAAGGCTGACCTCCGGCGCCAATTGGCGGGGGAGAGGAGGGAGACCAACGAGGCCCTCGCCAAGGCGCAGGCTGCGTAGGTGGAGGCCAATCTGGCGCGGGCGGAGGGCAATCTTGCCAGGGAGCGCGCCGAGCAGCTGCAGGAGCGGCTCATCGCCCTAGAGAGCCGCGTGGAGAGGGCCGAGGCCGCGACACGCGCGGAGGCCGAGCGGACGCGCAAACAGCTTATGGACTCGTACCATAAGCTGGGCGCGCGGACCGGTGACTTCGAAGTGCCAGACCGAGAGTCTGGACTTCGCTGCCTGGAGTGGGTACAGGAGGAGTTGCAGGCGCTCCCTACTATCGTGGAGGGGTTCATGTCGTATGCCTCCCTGGTCACCTGCGAGGGGGCGATGAACGCGCTCTCCCGCGAAGGGTGCCGGCACTTCGAGGTCTTCGACCAAGCTAATTGAAAGGGAATTAGGCTTACACCTAGTTCCTAAATAATTTTGGTGGTTGAATTGTCCAACACAAATATTGGACTAACTAGTTTACTCTAGTGCATAAGTTATACAGGTGCAAAAGGTTCACATTTAGCCAATAAAAAGACCAAGTGTTGGATTCAACAAAGGAGCAACGAGGCAACCGAAGGCATCTCTGGCTGAAGGCACCGGACTGTCCGGTGTGCACCGGACAGTGTCCGGTGCGCCCAGAGAACTCCAACTCAAACTCTTCGCCTTCGGGAATTCTCGGAAGCCGGCGCGCTATAATTCACCGGACTGTCCGGTGTGCACCGGACATGTCCGGTGCTGCAAGGAAGCGCGGTCTCCGGAACTCGCCAGCCTCGGGTTTGCGCGGCAGCCGCTCCGCTAAAATTCACCGGACTGTCCGGTGTGCACCGGACTGTCCGGTGTACCAGCGGAGCAACGACTCTTTTCGGCGCCAACGGCTCCCTGCGGTGCATTTAATGTGCGCGCAGCGCGCGCAGACGTCAGACGTGCCCATACCGGTGCACCGGACATCAAACAGTACATGTCCGGTGTGCACCGGACACCCAGGAGGGCCCAGAAGTCAGAAGCTTCAACGGTCAGAATCCAACGGCAATGGTGACGTGGCAGGGGCACCGGACTGTCCGGTGTGCACCGGACTGTCCGGTGTGCCATCGAACAGACAGCTTCCAGCAACGGTCACTTTTGGTGGTTGGGGCTATAAATACCCCAACCACCCCACCATTCATTGCATCCAAGTTTTCCAACTCTCAACCACTTACAAGAGCTAGGCATTCAATTCTAGACACATACAAAGAGATCAAATCCTCTCCAATTCCACTCAAGCCTTTAGTGACTAGAGAGAGATTTGCCGTGTTCTTTTTGAGCTCTTGCGCTTGGATCGCTTTCTTTCTTTCTCACTTGTTCTTGTGATCATCACTCAATTGTAACCAAGGCAAGAGGCACCAATTGTGTGGTGGCCCTTGCGGGGAAGTTTTGTTCCCGTTTGATTGAGAAGAAGAGAAAGCTCACTCGATCCGTGGGATCGTTTGAGAGAGGGAAGGGTTGAAAGAGACCCGGCCTTTGTGGCCTCCTCAACGGGGAGTAGGTTTGCGAGAACCGAACCTCGGTAAAACAAATCCGCGTGTCACACTCTTATTCGCTTGCGATTTGTTTTGCACCCTCTCTCGCGGACTCGTTTATATTTCTAACGCTAACCCGGCTTGTAGTTGTGATTATTTTTGAGATTTTTCAGTTTCGCCCTATTCACCCCCCTCTAGGCGACTATCAATTGGTATCAGAGCCCGGTGCTTCATTAGAGCCTAACCGCTCGAAGTGATGTCGGGAGATCACACCAAGAGGGAAATGGAGATCGGCGATAACAAGCCCACTACAAGCCAAGGGAGCACTTCATCGGAAGAGTCCCGCACCAAGAGAAGGGAGAAGAAGAAGAACTCCTCCAAGCGGAAGGAGAAAAGATCTTCCTCTTCTCACCACAAGGAGAAGAAGGAAAAATCTTCTTCTCACAAACCGCATCGGAGTGGGGACAAGCACAAAAGGATGAGGAAGGTGGTCTACTACGAGACCGACACTTCATCGACATCTACCTCCGGCTCCGACGCGGCGTCCGTCACTTCTAAACGCCAAGAGCGTAAGAAGTATAGTAAGATCCCCCTACGCTACCCTCGCATTCCTAAACATACACCTTTACTTTCCGTCCCATTAGGCAAACCACCAACTTTTAATGGTGAAGATTATGCTATGTGGAGTAATTTGATGCGATTTCATCTAACCTCTCTCCACAAAAGTATATGGGATGTTGTTGAGTATGGTGTACAGGTACCATCTATAGGGGATGAGGACTATGACACGGACGAAGTGGCCCAAATTGAGCACTTCAACTCCCAAGCCACAACCATTCTCCTTGCCTCTCTAAGCAAGGAGGAATACAACAGAGTGCAAGGGTTGAAGAACGCAAAGGAGATTTGGGACCTACTCAAGACGGCGCACGAAGGTGATGAACTCACCAAGATCACCAAGCGGGAAACGATCGAGGGGGAGCTCGGTCGCTTCCGTCTTCGCCAAGGGGAGGAGCCACAAGACATGTACAACCGGCTCAAGACCTTGGTGAACCAAGTGCGCAACCTCGGGAGCGCAAAATGGGATGACCACGAAGTGGTTAAGGTTATTCTAAGAGCCCTTATTTTCCTTAACCCCACACAAGTTCAATTAATTCGTGGCAATCCTAGATATCCACTAATGACCCCCGAGGAAGTTATCGGGAATTTTGTAAGCTTTGAATGCATGATTAAGGGCTCCAAGAAGATCAACGAGCTTGACGAACCTTCCACATCCGAGGCGCAACCAGTGGCCTTCAAGGCAACGGAGGAGAAAAAGGAGGAGTCTACACCAAGTAGACAACCAATTGACGCCTCCAAGCTCAACAACGAGGAGATGGCCCTAATCATCAAAAGCTTTCGGCAAATCCTCAAGCAACGGAAGGGGAAGGATTACAAATCCCGTTCCAAGAAGGTTTGCTACAAGTGTGGTAAGCCCGGTCATTTTATTGCAAAATGTCCTATGTCTAGTGACAGTGACAGGGGCGACGACAAGAAGGGAAAGAGGAAAGAAAAGAAGAAGTACTACAAGAAGAAGGGTGGCGATGCCCATGTTTGTCGGGAGTGGGACTCCGACAAAAGCTCAAGCGACTCCTCCGATGACGAGGACGCCGCCAACATCGCCGTCACCAAGGGCCTCCTCTTCCCCAACGTCGGCCACAAGTGTCTCATGGCCAAGGACGGCAAAAAGAAGGTAAAATCAAGGTCCTCCACTAAATATGAAACATCTAGTAATGAGGATGATGATAAAAATGAGGAGGATAACTTGTGCATTCTTTTTGCCAACCTTAACATGGAACAAAAAGAAAAATTGAATGAGCTAATTAGTGCCATCCATGAAAAGGATGATCTCTTGGACTCCCAAGAGGACTTCCTAATCAAGGAAAATAAGAAACATGTTAAGGTTAAAAATGCTTACGCTCTAGAGGTAGAAAAATATAACAAATTATCTAGTGAGCTAAGCACATGCCATGACACTATTGCCAACCTTAGAAATGAAAATGCCAAATTGATTACTAAGGTTGACTCTCATGTTTGTATTGATTCAATTCCCAATCTTAGAAATGATAATGATGATTTGCCTGCTAGGATTGATGAATTGAATGTTTCTCTTGCTAGTCTTAGATTAGAAAATGAAAATTTGATTGCTAAGACTAAAGATTTTGATGTTTGCAATGCTACTATTTCTGACCTTAGAAGTAAGAATGAAATATTGCATGCTAAGGTTGTAGAATTAAAAACTTGCAAACCATCTACATCTACTGAGCATATTTCCATTTGTACTAGATGTAGAGATATTAATGTTGATGCTATCCATGATCACCTAGCCTTAATTAAAAAACAAAATGATCACATAGCTCAACTAAATGCTAAGATTAGAGAGCATGACTTAGAAAATGAAAAATTTAAACTTGCTAGAAGCATGCTCTATAATGGGAGACGCCCTGGCATCAAGGATGGCATTGGCTTCCAAAGGGGAGACAATGTCAAAATTAATGCCCCTCCAAAGAACTTATCTAACTTTGTTAAGGGCAAAACTCCCATGCCTCAGGATAACGAGGGTTACATTTTGTACCCTGCCGGCTATCCTGAGAGCAAGATTAGAAAAATTCATTCTAGGAAGTCTCACTCTAGCCCTAATCATGCTTTTATGTATAAGGGTGAGACATCTAGATCTAGGCAACCAACTCATGCCAAGTTGCCTAGAAAGAAAATTCCTAATGCATCAAGTGATCATGCCATTTCATTTAAAACTTTTGATGCATCTTATGTTTTAACTAACAAATCAGGCAAGGTAGTTGCCAAAATTGTTGGGGGCAAACACAAGGGCTCCAAGACTTGTGTTTGGGTACCCAAAGTTCTTGTATCTAATGCTAAAGGACCCAAAACCGTTTGGGTACCTAAAATCAAGAACTAAAATTGTTTTGTAGGTTTATGCATCCGGGGGCTCAAGTTGGATACTCGATAGCGGGTGCACAAACCACATGACAGGGGAGAAAAAGATGTTCTCCTCATATGAGAAAAACCAAGATCCCCAACGAGCTATCACATTCGGGGATGGAAATCAAGGTTTGGTCAAAGGTTTGGGTAAAATTGCTATATCTCCTGACCATTCTATTTCCAATGTTTTTCTTGTAGATTCTTTAGATTACAATTTGCTTTCCGTATCCCAGTTATGTCAAATGGGCTACAACTGTCTTTTTACTGATATAGGTGTTACTGTCTTTAGAAGAAGTGATGATTCAATAGCATTTAAGGGAGTGTTAGTAGGTCAGCTATACCTGGTTGATTTTAATAGAGCTGAACTCGACACTTGCTTGATTGCTAAGACTAACTTGGGTTGGCTCTGGCACCGCCGACTAGCCCATGTTGGAATGAAGAATCTTCACAAGCTTCTAAAGGGAGAACACATTTTAGGACTAACCGATGTTCATTTTGAGAAAGACAGGATTTGTAGCGCATGTCAAGCCGGGAAGCAAGTTGGCATCCATCATCCACACAAAAACATCATGACTACCGACAGACCACTGGAGCTTCTACACATGGATTTATTCGGCCCGATCGCTTACATAAGCATCGGCGGTAGTAAGTATTGTCTTGTAATTGTGGATGATTATTCTCGCTTCACTTGGGTGTTCTTTTTGCAGGACAAATCTCATACCCAAGAGACCTTAAAAGGATTCTTGAGACGGGCTCAAAATGAGTTCGGCTTAAGGATCAAGAAAATTAGAAGCGACAATGGGACGGAGTTCAAGAATTCTCAAATTGAAGGTTTCCTTGAGGAGGAGGACATCAAGCATGAGTTCTCTTCTCCCTACACTCCACAACAAAATGGTGTAGTGGAGAGAAAGAATCGAACTCTATTGGACATGGCAAGAACCATGCTTGATGAGTACAAGACACCGGATCGATTTTGGGCCGAGGCGGTCAACACCGCTTGCTACGCCATCAATCGGTTATATCTTCACCGAATCCTCAAGAAGACATCTTATGAACTCCTAACCGGTAAAAAGCCAAATATTTCATATTTTAGAGTTTTTGGTAGCAGATGCTTTATACTTGTTAAAAGAGGTAGAAAATCTAAGTTTGCTCCTAAAACTGTAGAAGGCTTTTTACTAGGATATGACTCAAACACAAGGGCATATAGAGTCTTTAACAAGTCCTCAGGACTTGTTGAAGTTTCTTGTGACGTTGTGTTTGATGAGACTAACGGCTCTCAAGTAGAGCAAGTTGATCTTGATGAAATAGGTGAAGAACAGGCTCCATGCATAGCACTAAGGAACATGTCCATTGGGGATGTGTGTCCTAAGGAATCCGAAGGGTCTTCAAGTGCACAAGATCAACCATCCTCCTCCATGCAAGCATCTCCACCAACTCAAGTTGAGGATCAGGCTCAAGATGTTGAACAAGAAGATCAAGAAGATGAGCCACCTCAAAATGACGGCAACGATCAGGGGGGAGATGCAAATGATGAAGACAAGGAGGATGAACAACCAAGGCCACCACACCCAAGAGTCCACCAAGCAATACAACGAGATCACCCCGTCGACACCATCCTCGGCGACATTCATAAGGGGGTAACTACTCGATCTCGTGTTGCACATTTTTGTGAACATTACTCGTTTGTTTCCTCTATTGAGCCACACAGGGTAGAGGAAGCACTTCAAGATTCGGATTGGGTGATGGCGATGCAAGAGGAGCTCAACAATTTCATGAGGAACGAGGTATGGCACTTAGTTCCACGTCCTAACCAAAATGTTGTAGGAACCAAGTGGGTCTTCCGCAACAAGCAAGACGAGCATGGTGTGGTGACTAGGAACAAAGCTCGACTCGTGGCCAAGGGATATTCACAAGTCGAAGGTTTGGATTTTGGTGAAACCTATGCACCCGTAGCTAGGCTTGAGTCAATTCGCATATTATTAGCCTATGCTACTTACCATGGCTTCAAGCTTTATCAAATGGACGTGAAGAGTGCCTTCCTCAATGGACCAATCAAGGAGGAGGTCTATGTTGAGCAACCTCCCGGCTTTGAAGACAGTGAGTACCCTAACCATGTTTATAGGCTCTCTAAGGCGCTTTATGGGCTCAAGCAAGCCCCAAGAGCATGGTATGAATGCCTTAGAGATTTCCTTATTGCAAATGGCTTCAAAGTCGGCAAGGCCGATCCTACTTTATTTACTAAGACTCTTGAAAATGATTTGTTTGTATGCCAAATTTATGTTGATGATATTATATTTGGGTCTACTAACAAATCTACATGTGAAGAATTTAGCAGGATCATGACACAGAAATTCGAGATGTCGATGATGGGGGAGTTGAAGTATTTTCTAGGATTTCAAGTCAAGCAACTCCAAGAGGGCACCTTCATTAGCCAAACGAAGTATACTCAAGACATTCTAAGCAAGTTTGGAATGAAGGATGCCAAGCCCATCAAGACACCCATGGGAACCAATGGGCATCTCGACCTCGACACGGGAGGTAAGTCCGTGGATCAAAAGGTATACCGGTCGATGATTGGTTCATTGCTTTATTTATGTGCATCTCGACCGGACATAATGCTTTCCGTATGCATGTGTGCAAGATTCCAAGCCGACCCTAAGGAATCACACCTTACGACCGTAAAACGAATCTTGAGATATTTAGCTTATACTCCTAAGTTTGGGCTTTGGTACCCTCGGGGATCCACATTTGATTTGATTGGCTATTCGGATGCCGATTGGGCGGGGTGTAGAATTAACAGGAAGAGCACATCGGGGACTTGCCAGTTCTTGGGAAGATCCTTGGTGTCATGGGCTTCAAAGAAGCAAAATTCGGTCGCTCTTTCTACCGCCGAAGCCGAGTATATTGCCGCAGGCCATTGTTGCGCGCAATTGCTTTGGATGAGGCAAACCCTGCGGGATTACGGTTACAATTTAACCAAAGTCCCTTTGCTATGTGACAATGAGAGTGCAATCAAAATGGCCGACAATCCCGTCGAGCATAGCCGCACTAAGCACATAGCCATTCGGTATCATTTTCTTCGGGATCACCAACAAAAGGGGGATATCGAGATTTCTTACATTAATACTAAAGATCAATTAGCCGATATCTTTACCAAGCCACTTGATGAACAATCTTTTACCCGACTTAGGCATGAGCTTAATATTCTTGATTCTAGGAATTTCTTTTGCTAAGTCTTGCACACATAGCTCATGAATATACCTTTGATCATGTCTCTTTTATATATGCTATGACTAATGTGTTTTCAAGTGTATTTCAAACCAAGTCATAGGTATATTGAAAGGGCATTGGAGTCTTCGGCAAAGACAAGGCTTCCACTCCACTCCACTACTCATTCTTCGCCGTCGCTCCGCATCATCTCTCCAACTTTGGTATAATCTTCACTCACTCATTTCATGACCAAAGGGGGAGAAAGTACTTCATTGGGCTCTAATGATTCCATTTTTGGCGATTCATGCCAAAGGGGGAGAAAATATGAGCCCAAAGCAAAAGGACCGCACCACCACCTAATTTTATAAATTTGATGATTTTAAATTGGTAAATTTCAAAATTGGTATCTCTTTGTGTTCTAAAGGGGGAGCAACTAGTATTTTCAAAATTGATGTCTTAAAACCCTCTTGAACACTAAGAGGAGATCTTATTTGAGGGGGAGTTTTGTTTAGTCAAAGGAAAAGCATTTGAACAAAGGAAGAAAATTTCAAAACTTGAAAATGCTTTGCAAAAACTTATTCATTTACCTTTGACTATCTTGCAAAATGACTTTGAAAAGAATTTACAAAAGAGTTTGCAAAAACAAAACTTATGGTGCAAATGTGGTCCAATATGTCAAAAACAAAGAAAACAATCCATGCGCATCATATAAGTATATATTGGCTCAATTCCAAGCAACCTTTGCACTTACATTATGTAAACTAGTTCAATTATGCACTTCTATATTTGCTTTGGTTTGTGTTGGCATCAATCACCAAAAAGGGGGAGATTGAAAGGGAATTAGGCTTACACCTAGTTCCTAAATAATTTTGGTGGTTGAATTGTCCAACACAAATATTGGACTAACTAGTTTACTCTAGTGCATAAGTTATACAGGTGCAAAAGGTTCACATTTAGCCAATAAAAAGACCAAGTGTTGGATTCAACAAAGGAGCAACGAGGCAACCGAAGGCATCTCTGGCTGAAGGCACCGGACTGTCCGGTGTGCACCGGACAGTGTCCGGTGCGCCCAGAGAACTCCAACTCAAACTCTTCGCCTTCGGGAATTCTCGGAAGCCGGCGCGCTATAATTCACCGGACTGTCCGGTGTGCACCGGACATGTCCGGTGCTGCAAGGAAGCGCGGTCTCCGGAACTCGCCAGCCTCGGGTTTGCGCGGCAGCCGCTCCGCTAAAATTCACCGGACTGTCCGGTGTGCACCGGACTGTCCGGTGTACCAGCGGAGCAACGGCTCTTTCCGGCGCCAATGGCTCCCTGCGGTGCATTTAATGCGCGCGCAGACGTCAGACGTGCCCATACCGGTGCACCGGACATCAAACAGTACATGTCCGGTGTGCACCGGACACCCAGGAGGGCCCAGAAGTCAGAAGCTTCAACGGTCAGAATCCAACGGCAATGGTGACGTGGCAGGGGCACCGGACTGTCCGGTGTGCACCGGACTGTGCGGTGTGCCATCGAACAGACAGCTTCCAGCAACGGTCACTTTTGGTGGTTGGGGCTATAAATACCCCAACCACCCCACCATTCATTGCATCCAAGTTTTCCAACTCTCAACCACTTACAAGAGCTAGGCATTCAATTCTAGACACATACAAAGAGATCAAATCCTCTCCAATTCCACTCAAGCCTTTAGTGACTAGAGAGAGAGATTTGCCGTGTTCTTTTTGAGCTCTTGCGCTTGGATCGCTTTCTTTCTTTCTCACTTGTTCTTGTGATCATCACTCAATTGTAACCAAGGCAAGAGGCACCAATTGTGTGGTGGCCCTTGCGGGGAAGTTTTGTTCCCGTTTGATTGAGAAGAAGAGAAAGCTCACTCGATCCGTGGGATCGTTTGAGAGAGGGAAGGGTTGAAAGAGACCCGGCCTTTGTGGCCTCCTCAACGGGGAGTAGGTTTGCGAGAACCGAACCTCGGTAAAACAAATCCGCGTGTGATCTTATTCGCTTGCGATTTGTTTTGCACCCTCTCTCGCGGACTCGTTTATATTTCTAACGCTAACCCGGCTTGTAGTTGTGATTATTTTTGAGATTTTTCAGTTTCGCCCTATTCACCCCCCTCTAGGCGACTATCACTAATGAAGACTTTGAGCGAGATATCTACAAGGTTGAAGACCCCGTGGTGAAGGAATCCACCGGAGCCATCTATGACCGGATGTGGGGTCCGCACGGTTGCGAGGTGGTCAGGGAGCGGGCCGAGGCGGCGAGGGCTCAAGTAACGTTTGGCGTTTGTTTGGCGTTTGCTGGATGTGGGCTATGTGTGGGTTTGCTGAATTTGTGTGCTGTGTGTTAGGCGGCGCGTGGCGAGAGGGTGGATGACTTCGGGGCGTTGAACAGCGCGCTGCCTGACCCGGAGCCGATCCCGGCGGAAGCCGTGTCCGGGGCCGTCCTGGAGGCGCCCCCAGAGCCTGCGGAAGCCGCTCCGGATGCCCCCGCATCCGCTGCTGTCGGCGGGGATCTGCCCCTAGAGACCGCCGAAGGCACGCCTGATGCCCCCACAGCCGCTGCGCCGAGGGCTGAAGATCCTGCGACGGTGGCGGCGGAGGCGACAGCGGAGGCAACGACGGAGGCTCCTGCAACGGCTGGGTCTTCGCAGGTGGCGTAGAGGGTGTAGATAGTTAGGGAATTTTGGATATGTTGCTGAATTTTGGTTGCTGCACAAGTTCAAGATTTTGGGCCTGCGCACGCAACCGTCACTACTAATTTTTTGGCGGCTTCGACCGTGGATGGTGGTAATAAATGTGATGGGTCTGCAACTGAGTTTTCTGATTTTGCTGACTCTGGGAGCTCGGTTGAGTGGACTGAGGAGTCGACGGACGAGGACTTGGACTATTTTGCGGCCTTGGATGTGGTAGCGGCGGAGGCTTCGCCGCGCGCTGCCGACACAGGTGATGTGCCCGGTCCGAGCACCGGGCGCCGGCGGCGAAGGGCGGTTGCGAAACGTAGAGTGAGTGGGGCGGAGGGAGATCGGCTTCATGTGAGTAGGGCTGGCCGGCAGGAACTGTTGTCTTTGCCAGCCACCGTGAGTATGGGTGAGGGGGAATTGCGAAGTCTTTTTGCGGGTGAGGAGCTTAGGATATTGTTATTTAATTATAGGGAGATGGGAATTATTCCTAAGGTTGAGCCGATGTAGAGTGTAGTGCCCTCGCTTGTACATGTGTAAAGGATTGTGTGATGAGGTTGTGTGCCCCCGCACACTTGGCTATGCTTGCGAAGGCGTTATGTACTTGGTCTGGTGTGTTTTGTTATGTTGTGCTAGTCCGGCTGCACCCTTAGATAATCTTCGCGGTAGACTTAGGTTTTTTTGCACTTGTGCTAGTCCGGCTGCACCCTTGGGCGACTTCTGCACGGATAGTCTTCGCGGTAGACTTCGGTTTTACGCACTTATTGTGCTAGTCCGGCTGCACCCTTGGGCGACTTCTGCACGGATAGTCTTCGCGGTAGACTTCGGTTTTACGCACTTATTGTGCTAGTCCGGCTGCACCCTTGGGCGACTTCTGCACGGATAGTCTTCGTGGTAGACTTAGGATTTTCGCACTTGTTGTGCTAGTCCGGCTGCACCCTTGGGCGACTTCTGCACGGATAGTCTTCGCGGTAGACTTAGGATTTTCGCACTTGTGCTAGTCAGGCTGCACCCTTGGGCGACTTCTGCACGGATAGTCTTCGCGGTAGACTTAGGATTTTCGCACTTGTTGTGCTAGTCCGGCTGCACCCTTGGGCGACTTCTGCACGGATTTGTCGCACGCGAGGGTGGCTAGCGCTGAGCCTCACGGTGACCTCGTATTGGTCGAATGTCGAAGACCGTCGTCGCGGTCTTTTTTCGACGCATGTTTTTGCGGGGGATTTTTCAGACATATATTACATGGATCCGCCTCGTTAAAAACCTCACCCCCTGGGAGGAAAAGAGTGCGGACCAGAATAAGATTGTTTTTGCGAATTACAAGGGTGAATCAGCCCTGAAGAGTCAAACAAAAAATTTGCGGAGGTTGTCGATGTTCCAGGAGTGCTCCAGGTCTTCGCCGTTTGGCGTTGTGAGCCTGTAAGCGCTGGGGGAAGCCTTCGTCTTGACTATAAAGGGGCCCTCCCACTTGGGCTCCAGCTTGCCCCTGGACTCGGTCCGAGCTGTTCGGACGAGTACGAGGTCCCCTTCGCTAAATTCCCTCGGGATGACTGCGTGGTCGCGCCATGCTTTGGTCTGGGCTTGGTATTTGTTTAGGGCTTGTAGAGCGAAGACTCGGTCTCCGTCGATGAGATCCTTTGAAGTTGGCTCGTCCACGTCGGGGACGGCTGACGGAACTGTTCGCGGGGACCCATGTTTTATTTCTTGTGGGGTCATGGCCTCCGATCCATATAGAAGGCGGAAAGGAGTAAACCCGGTCGCCCTGCACTCAGTCGTGTTTAGTGCCCATACTGCCTCAGGTAACAAATCGGTCCATCTGCCCTTTTTTTCATCGAGGAGCATCTTTTTGACAGCTGTGAAGATTTTTCCATTGGCGCGTTCCACAACTCCGTTGGACTGCGGATGATAGACTGAGGCGAAGGCAAGCTTGGTGCCAATGGAGAAGCAAAAATCCTTGAAGTCTTGGTTGTCAAACTGCTTGCCATTGTCAACCGTTAGTTCGGACAGTACTCTGAAGCGGCAAACAATTTTTTGCCAAAAGAACTTTTGGGCAGTTTTTGATGTTATTGTGGAAACAGCCCTTGCCTCGATCCATTTGGTGAAGTACTCGACAGCGACGAAGGCGAACTTAAGGTTCCCCTGAGCGGTGGGCAAGGGCCCGACGATGTCCAGGCCCCAGCGTTGGAGAGGCCACGTGTGGGCGATCAGCTTTATATACTGCGAGGGGCTGCCTGATCGAGGAGAAAACTTCTGGCAGGCTTCGCAGGACCTTGTGACCCGATTTGCGGCGCAGATCATTGCGGGCCAGTAAAAGCCTTGGCGGATCACCTTAGCAGCTAGGGCCCTTGGCCCTGCGTGTGAGCCGCACGTGCCACTGTGGACTTCGCGTAGGATCTGGATGCCTTCGGCTTCGGTGACGCACTTAAGCATTGGCTGACTGACCCCTTTTTTGTAGAGTTGGCCTTCAATCAGTGCGAAGTCTCGGCTTCGATGTCTGAGGCGCTTGGCCTCACTGATGTCGGCTGGATGATAGTACCCCTGTAGGAACAGGGTTATTGGTGCCCGCCAGTCCTCGGTCATGATAAGGTTGACTATGCGGTGGCCCTCGCTGTCATTGGTTATTTGGAGCCCTTCGGGGCTCCGGACGGCTGGCGTGCCAATGACATGAAAGAATACGTCGGAGGGCAAAGATTCGCCCCTGGCGGCAGCCTTGGCCAATGCGTCGGCCTCTTCATTTTTGGCCCGATCCACATGCTGCAAGGTGAATCCCTTGAATTGTCTCTCGAGACTTTGGATGGCCGCGAGGTACTGCATGAGCGCGGGGTCCTTTGCTGCATAGTCTTTCTCGACTTGGCCGGCGACCACCTTGGAGTCTGTTTTGATGATGCAGGTGGTGACTCCGAGGGCTCTTAACTTGCGGAGGCCGAGGATGACTGCTTCGTATTCTGCTATATTATTTGTGCATCTGTCGGATTCCAGAGCGAAGCTGAGGCGTGCTGCATATCTGTGCTTGACCCCGACTGGTGAGGTGATGACTGCAGCGGCGCCTGCCCCCGCATGGCACCATGCGCCATCGCAATGGATCGTCCAAACCTTCTCTGTGGATGGGTCTGGCTGTGTTGTTGGCCCAGTCCAGTCAACGACGAAGTCTGCCAGGACTTGTGACTTGATGGCTGTCCTGGGCTCAAAGCTGATGTGGTAGCCGAAGAGTTCGGCCGCCCACTTGGCAATCCTCGCCGATGCCTCCGGGTTTTTGAACAATTCGCCGAGTCCCCTGTCGGAGGTGACTCGGACCTTGAAAGCTTCGAAGTAATGGCGCAGTTTGCGCGAAGACATGACGACTGCGTAGGCAATCTTCTCCAGCTCTATCATGTTGCATTTGGACGGTGTCAGCACTTCGGAGACATAGTAAACGGGGCACTGCCTGTCCATGCCCTCAACTGTCTGCTCCTGCACTAGTGCTACGCTGACCGCATGCGGCGAAGCCGCGACGTAGAGCAACAGGGGGAGCGAGGAGTCGGGGCTTGTAAGGACGGCCAACTCTGTCAGGTACTGTTTTAATGAGGCAAAGGCCGCCGCCTGCTCTGGTCCCCAGGTGAAGTCTTTTGCACCACGGAGTGTTTTGAGGAAGGGGAGACTTCGCTCGGCGGACCTGGAGATGAATCTGCTGAGAGCGGCCAATCTGCCTGTCAGGCGCTGGACGTCCTGGCGGACTGCGGAGGCGTCATGCCTATGATGGCCTGGATCTTGGTTGGGTTGGCCTCGATGCCGCGGTGTGATACCAGGTAGCCCAATATTTTGCCTTGGCGAACGCCGAAGACGCACTTTTCCGGGTTTAGGCGGAGTTGTGCGTCTCGCATGTTCGCGAATGTCTCGGCGAGGTCGACGAGATGGTCCACCTTGCTCTTGCTGGCGACGACGATGTCGTCCACATACGTGAATATATTTCTGCCAACTTGCCCTTCGAGCACTGTTTTGGTAAGCCTGGAGAAGGTGGACCCGGCGTTCTTGAGTCCCTCCGGCATTCTGATGAAGCAATATGTGCCGAAGGGTGTTATAAAGCTGGTGCTAGCCTTGTCTTCTTCCTTCATGTATATCTGGTGGTAACCGGAGAAGCAGTCGAGGAGGGACATGACTTCGCATCCGGCCGTGCTATCAACTATTTTGTCGATCCGCGGCAACGGGAAATTGTCCTTTGGGCAGGCTTTATTGAGACTGGTGAAGTCGATGCACATTCGCCACTTCCCGCTCTTTTTCTGCACCATCACGACATTGGAGAGCCATGTGGGGTAAGCCACCGGCTCGATGAATTTAGCTTCCAGGAGGCGGTGCACTTCTGCCTTGGCGGCCTTCGTCTTCTCGTCGGACATCTTGCGAAGCCGCTGTTTTTTCGGCCTTACCGAAGGGTCGATTCCCAAACTGTGCTAAATTATAGAACGGCTAACCCCGACCAGATCGAGGGCTGACCAGGCGAAGACATCTTTGTTCTTGGACAGGCAGCAGAGGAGCTTCTCCTCTTCATGCGAGGTAAGGTCTTCGCTGATAATGACTGTCTGCTTGGGCGTGGCCTGGTCGAGGGGGACAGTCTTGGTCCCGTCGTTGCTCTGCAGCTGTGCCTTGTCGTGCTGCTTATTGGTTGGGTTGGCGGGCGCGGGGACCTCACGCTGGGCCGTGAGGCAGTGCACGTTTCTTTGACCGGGCACGAAGTCCCGCTCTATGTTGCGCGCAGTCTGTTGATTGCCGAAGACCGTAATGACGCCTAACGGACCCGGTACCTTCATACATAGGTACAGTCCGTGAATGGCTGCTTCGAACTTATTGATGGAGCCCCAGCCCATGATGGCATTGTATGGATATACCATATCCACGATATCAAAGGTTATTTGCTCACTTCGGGCATTGGGTGCTACACCGAAGGAGAGAGGCAGCTCTATTTTGCCGACGGGGAAGGTGCCCTTGCCGCCGAAGCCATACAACGGGTTGTCCGAAGGCTTAAGCAGGTTGTGGCTTATGCCCATGCGATCGAAGGCGTGGAGGAAGATGATGTCCGCCTGACTGCCGTTGTCAACTAGGACTTTGTGCAGGTCCCAGCCTGCCACGCTGCAATTGATAACCATGGCGTCGCAGTGGGGGGCACTGCGCAGGTCGACGTCTCGTGCGTCGAAGGTTAGCAGTATGTGGGACCACTTTGTCTGCACGACGGGGCCGGTGACGGCGACGTGGTTGATGCTATGGTAGTGGTCCCGCTTCTGCCGCTTTGTGTCGAAGTCGGTGCTGGACCCCCCAGTTATCATGTGAATGACTCCGCGATATGGTTGATCGGCGAAGTCTTCCTGCTTTGGAGCGTGGGGGATGTTTTGATGTTGCTGGTGTGGTGGTGGGGGTGGGGGAGGTACGATTTGTACTTCCTGATGGTGTTGGTAAGCGTGGTGCGGTGGATGCGGGGCGGGGGTGTGGATATATGGTGGAGGGGGTTGCTGGTAAGTATGTGCGACAACTCGGGGGTTGTCGGCTGGTTGCGCCCGTGCCATCCTGTCTCTGGTGGCCTTCGTTTCTGGGCAGTCTTTGGTTTGGTGGGCGCAGTCTTCGCCGTGGAAGAGGCAGTAGAATCGGCGCGGCGGCTGCGCACGCCCCCGGCCCCTACCACGAGTTCCATTTCCGCGGCCCTGGGGGGATACTCCTGGCGACGAGGGGCGTCAGCAGCGGGGTGCTGGTTGGCGATGTTGTGCACTTGCTGTTGACTGCGACCGTCTCGACCGGAGTCCGGCTGCGGAGTCCTTGTCCACGTGCGGCTGGACTGTGGAGCATCTTTTGGCTTCCTTTGGGACTCAACCTTGCGCTAGTGGAGCTCTTCGGATTTGGCGTACTTTTCAAACAGCTGATATAACTCCTGGAGGTTCTTTGGCGGATCTCTGATGCAGTGGCTGTAAAGGACGCCGTCGTGAAGGCCACTGATAGCGTAGTGGATGGCGATCTGGTCATCGACTGAGGGCAACTGTGACTTGAGTATTAAAAATTTGCGGTAATACTCCCTCAGAGTCTCCTTTTCCAGCTGCTTGCAGAGCGAGAGTTCGGCCAAGGTGTCGGTGTCTGGGCGGTACCCTTGGAAGTTGAGCAGGAACTTGTCCCGGAGGCTTCTCCAGGAATCAATGGACAGCGGAGGCAACCTGGTGAACCAGGTGAGAGCTGGGCCCTCTAGGGCGATGATGAAAGACTTCGCCATTGTGGCGTCGTCCCCTCCGGAAGATGCAACAGCGACCTGATAACTCATTATGTATTGTGCCGGGTCGGTGATGCCGTTGTACTTGGGATAGGTCCCTGCCCGGAAGTTAGCTGGCCAAGGCGTCACTTGCAGGTGTGGCGCCAGGGGACTTCGCTCGTCGAGATAGTTGACCCCTTGGAATGGCGCGACATGCGGGAAGGTGTGGTCGCGCTGGGGGAAACGCGGGTCTTCCGGTTGCGCGCGGTGTTGCAGGGGTGGCCCATGCTGCAGGCCGAGGTGGCCTTCGCGCGTGTCTTCGAGTTGTGCGCGCTGCTGGAGGGGTGGCTCGTGCTGCAGGCCAAGGTGGCCTTCACGCTGCATCAGCGCAATCTCCCGCTCGAGGTCCTGGGCCTTCTGCTCTTCGTCGCGTATCATTTGCCGCACTTTGGCTAGTGCGGACACGCGCTGGCGCTTGGCCTCCAGTATCTCCTTCTGCCTCTGGAGATTGCGGTTCTTGAGGCGCAGGGCGCGCAGCTGTAGCTGTTCTTCTGCTGAGACGCCGAGGACTTCACCGTCCTCGGTGAGGTCCGCGCCCTCCAGTGGTGCGAAGCCTGAGGGTGGCTGCGGTTGTCCTTCAGGGCCGCAGGTGCGGAGAGTGTCGTCTTCGCAGGTGCGGGGAACATCGTCTTTAGTGGCCTCTTGGTGGGTGGATTGGGTGAGGGCGAGGGCCTTGCCCTTTCTTGCGGCGAGCAGTGCTGCCTTCGCAACCTCGTCAGCCTTCGGGTTAGCTCTCTTGGGTGCCATCGCGGGTGGTTTTCTCGTAGCACAAACGGTGGGCGCCAAATGTTGGAACTTGCTCTCAGTTGCAAGGGGATCCAACAAGGGTGAACAGTGACGTCAACAGGGTTCTCACGCAAGATGGCAATAGCTCTGTTAATCTGCCCGCTCACGAGCACTGTGCGGGGGTATTTATAGGTGTCTGAGCGCCCAGCGCCTTGTGTTAAGGACGCATGTGCCCTCGGATACCTAGATTATCCCCAGAATATTCCCATAAAGCAGGGTTACAGACTGTAATTATAGGAATGCCTTTACAAATTAGGCCCGTAACACGCAGCGGCCACGCGGGGCCCGTTACAATGGGCCGGATCACACGTGGGCTTCTGAGCTGGACGAGGCCGCTTGGTGGGATGACGACGTCGCAGGTCTTCGTCTGGCGCCGTATCGAGCGAAGGCCTGCTTTGTCTCCGTCGGACTAGCGACTGCAGCGAAGGCCTGCTCTGTCTCCGTTGGACCAGTGACTGCAGCGAAGGGTGGCATCTTTGCCTTCGCCGGCGGGCGGTCTGCTTCACTCGAGCCAGATCTCCGGCGAACAAAAGCAAGGCGGGCAGACGAGCAGTAAGACGGTGGAAAAAGGCGGCTAGGGTTTGCACCGAGCGCGGAAAGTGAAGTTCAAAAAGCGCCGACCCCGCCCCCTTTTATAGACAGGGCGCGGCTCTTCGGGAAACCCGCAATCCGACAGGGCGCGGCGCTTCGGGAAACCCGCAATCCAACAGTATGCTGTCAATCAACGGTCATGTCAAAAACCCCCGCGGAACCACTTCGAGCGAGGGCAGCGTCTCCGCCATCTAGCAACGTCTTCGGCACCAGGTGACTTTGTCGAACTGGTCCCTCGGAGGGCAAATGTTGGGGCGAAGGCAAAGACGCCACCCTTCGCTGCAGTCACTGGTCCGACAGAGACAGAGCAGGCCTTCGCTGCAGTCGCTGGTCCGACGGAGACAAAGCAGGCCTTCGCTCGATACGGCGCCAGACGAAGACCTGCGACGTCGTCATCCCACCAAGCGGCCTCGTCCAGCTCAGAAGCCCACGTGTGATCCGGCCCATTGTAACGGGCCCCGCGTGGCCGCTGCGTGTTACGGGCCTAATTTGTAAAGGCATTCCTGTAATTACAGTCTGTAACCCTGCTTTATGGGAATATTCTAGGGATAATCTAGGTATCCGAGGGCACATGCGTCCTTAACACAAGGCGCTGGGCGCTCAGACACCTATAAATACCCCCGCACAGTGCCCGTGAGCGGGCAGATTAACAGAGCTATTGCCATCTTGCGCGAGAACCCTGTTGACGTCACTGTTCACCCTTGTTGGATCCCCTTGCAACTGAGAGCAAATTCCAACACCTATTTTAATCACATTAAACCTTAGGAAATTCATAACTTGAAATCTATAACTCCAAATTTAGTGATTCCAGTTCCTATGATCTCATTTTAATGTGTAGATTTTTACTGTATATTTTATTTACATGTTTGATGTGATGTTAATTTATGCTATACTATGTATGTATTGTGCTGATGCGAGTAGACGAGCAAGCCACTGTGGATTCTGAAGTTCAACAAGTAGAAGTAGCTGAGCAGGAGCTCATTGAAGGCAAGTTGTGCCCTTGATCACTTACTTTTTCCCAGCCATGTTCTTATTAATTTTAATGATCTGCATAGGTTAATTTTGATGGGATCCTTTAGGTTACCCCAGTTTTGGTTATCTTTATACCTTGTTCACCCCTGAAATATTTTTGGGTAGTACCTGCTATTGCTTTATGTGGATTAGGTATGGAGATACACTACTCATGATTATTCTGTTATTATCTTGTTATTATTACTATTCATGTTAAGATCATTAAATTAATGGGAACATGGAGCGACCACCCGGGAAAACAGTGCTACCACAAGGGTTTAATGGGACGCCCTTGGCTGATTAACTGGGAAAGCTAGTGGAGGTCTTCCTTACCCGAAAGGGGCAAGGGCAGTAGGGGAGTGGTCAGTGTGGGGAGGTCCTTGGTTGATTTTGCTGCAATGGCGGTCAGGCAAGAACCCTGCACTGGAGCTTCCTATAAACTGTAGCGGGATTTCTGAAGCTAGTGGAACTTTGTAAAGGCCTCGTAGTGTTACCCTGCCTCGCCTCCTCGGTAGAGGTGTATGAGATTGGCCATCTCTTGGCAGATGGGTAACATGACTTGTGGGTAAAGATGCGCAACCTCTACAGAGTGTAAAACTAGTATACTAGCCGTGCTCACGGTCATGAGCGGCTCGGACCCTCACATGATTAATTATGGAACTTAAATTTAATTTGACATTTGCATCGCATTTGGGATTATTTTACTATTACTTTTATTTATTATTATTAAGGTTTGGTATTTACTTACACCTAGTAATTGCTAATAAAAATTTGACCAACTTATAAAAGCAATGCTCAGCTTCAGCCTTTATTTCATTGATCAGCCTTACACTTCGTGAACTCCCACCTTTGGTGAGTTCATGCTACATTATTCCCCACGACTTGTTGAGCTATGAACGTATGTGAGCTCACTCTTGCTGTCTCACACCCCCCCACAGGAGAAGAACAGGTGGTCGAAGAGGAGCCGCCTAACACTGAGGCATTCGACTTGATCTAGGTGGCGTTTCTCGGTCGACATTGGCGCCAACGATCCTTAGTTCGTTTTATATTTATTCTTTTACTTTGTAATACGTCTTCCGCTATGTAATAAATACTCTGATATTTTGTGACATTTATCTCTATACACTCTGTTATTATATATGTTGTCTTCTTTGGCGCATGTATGAGATGCACCCGGCTTTGTCCTTTAAAACCGGGTGTTACAGAAGTGGTATCAGAGGAATGTTGACTGTAGGACGAAACCTAGATAGAAATGGACGAAACCCTTACCTACTTATCTTATTCTGATTCATTCTATACTTACCTTACTCTGATTCTTTCTACACTTATCTTGATCCTGTCTCACCTTCTACTGTTCTACTCTGATCATTCTTACCTTTTCTACTCTTAGATAAGATGGATTTCACACCTTAGAATCCCTACCCCTATGACATTTTTAAGAGATAGGAAGCCTAAGACCAAAGCAAAACTATTTTCTATATTTAAAAATGTTGTTTGATTGTTCTGATGAAAAATGTCTGATTTGCTTCTTTGATTGATTGAAATATTATATATGAACATCTTAGCATGTGCCAGCATAAGGTAATAAATTAGCTATGGTAGGTAAAACATTAAACTGCTTAGCTAATAAATCCCCCAAAGTAACATGATTCGTAATTACTGCCTTGTCTACTGCTCTCTCTTACCATATGTATCTAACTCAGATGGTCAATACCAGGAGGGGTGGTGGAATTGATTTGCCTCCTAATCAACACACTCGAAGGATATATAAACAACCTCAGCCACAGCCAGCAGAGATGAATCCTCCTAATCCTCCACCAGGCGGAGTTGATCCACTGATTGCTGCTCAGATGGCGGTGATGCAGCAAATGGCGGACACTGTGGCTGATATGCGTGCACAGATGCAGCAAGAACGCCAGGAGATGCGTCAGGAAAGAGAAGATATACGCCAGGAGTTGCGCCAGGAGAGAGAGGAGATACGCCAGGAGAGAAGGGCGCAACAACAGCAGCTGCAACAACAACTTCAACAACAGCAGCAACAGCAACAAGTGCCATTGCCTCCACCACCACCACCAGTTCCACCTCATGATAAGCACCGGGAGTTTATGAGTCATAAGCCACCGACCTTCGCCAGCTCGCCAGACCCACTTGATGCTGACGATTGGCTAAAAGCAATTGAGAAGATGCTCAACATCGCCCAATGCTCAGACCGAGAGAAAGTTCTTTATGCCTCGGGTCGTCTGACAGGTCCTGCTGCTGACTGGTGGGATTCTTATATTGCTGCCCATGATGCTGCTGATACTATTACTTGGGCAGAGTTCAGTACACAGTTCAGGAACTACCATATTCCAGCCGGTATGATAAAGATCAAGAAGAAGGAGTTTCTGTCATTGAAGCAAGGCAATATGTCGGTCAGCGAGTACAGAGACAAATTTATTCAGTTGTCGAGATATGCTCCGGAGGAAGTTGCTGAGGATGAGAGGAAGCAGGAGCACTTCATTGAAGGACTTAATGGACCCTTGCAGTATGCACTGGTTGCACACACCTTTCCATCCTTTCAGAGGCTACTGGATAAGGCTCTTGCTATTGAACACAAGCGTGTTCAACTGGGTGATTTGAAGAGGAAGGCTATCTCACAAGGACAGGGTAGCAGCAGTGTTCGTCCCCGCTACGTACCACCACAGGGTACACCGACTCGACCAGGAGGGCCACGTACAGCTCAGTATGCTCCACAGGGGTCTTCACGGACACCTACTCGACAGGCTACCCCCACTGGCACCCCGACAAAGTTTTCAGGACAGAGTCAGGGCACTACTTGTTTCAAGTGTGGGAAGACTGGTCATTATGCAAATGTCTGCCCACAGAGGATTGCTACTACTCCAGTTCAGAACAGGCAGCAAACTCCAGGATCTGGCAAGGGATATTCTATTGCCAAGGTTAATCAAGTCAGCGTTGATGCTACTCCGGATGGTGGGGACATCGTACTTGGTATGTTTTATGTTAATGCAATTCCTGCAACCATATTATTTGATTCTGGCGCTACACATTCATTCATGTCTGCTAGATATGCCAACACAAATGAAATACCACTGCTAAATATGAGAAAACCCATGATAGTAATTACACCTAAAGGGCCTGTTGAGGTGAATCAAATGACCCGTAGATTTGACATTGACCATTATGGGTAGAGAATTTGGAGCTACTGCTATAATATTAGAGTCAAGCAGTATAGATCTGATCCTTGGTATGTCATGGCTAAGAAAGGCAAAGGCCGTTATAGCATGTGGTAGAGGTACCGTAGAACTCACTACCACTAAAGGAGAAAAATTTCAAGTTAATATTGCAGTAACCTCCTCACCCATGCGTGCAATGTTCTTTATACCTGAGGAGTTTGTTGGAGACAACATCCGGGTGGTTAGAGATTTTCCGGATGTCTTTCCAGAGGAGTTACCAGGGATGCCACCTGATAGAGAAGTTGAGTTTGTTATTGATCTCTTACCTGGAACCGCCCCTATTTCTAAACGGCCATATAGGATGTCCGTAGAGGAGTTGAAGGAACTTAAGAAGCAGTTAACTGAGTTACAGGAGGTGGGGTATATTCGTCCGAGTTCCTCACCTTGGGGAGCACCGATGTTATTCGTACAGAAGAAGGATGGATCACAACGAATGTGCGTGGACTATAGATCACTTAATGATGTCACGGTGAAGAACAAGTATCCATTACCCCGTATTGAGGATTTGTTTGATCAGATGAGAGGAGCCAGGGTATTCTCAAAGATTGATCTCCGATCGGGATATCATCAGATGAAGATTAGACCATCAGATATTCCTAAGACGGCTTTCTCAACCCGATATGGATTATATGAGTTTACTATTATGTCATTTGGATTAACCAATGCATCGGCTTATTTCATGAATTTGATGAACAAAGTGTTTATGGAGTATTTGGACAGATTCGTCGTGGTGTTTATCGACGATATTCTGATCTATTCTAGGAATGAAAGTGATCATGAACAACATCTAAGGTTGGTGCTACAGAAGTTACGAGATAATCAACTCTATGCTAAGTTCAGCAAGTGTGAGTTTTGGATTGACAAGGTGCCATTCCTTGGTCATATTATTTCTAATGGAGGAATAGCAGTGGACCCTGCTAAAGTGAAGGAGATAATGAAGTGGAGAGTGCCCACTACAGTTACTGAGATTCAAAGTTTCTTGGGACTCGCAGGATATTATCAGAGATTTATTAAAGGGTTCTCTAAAATTGCTAAGCCTATGACATCGCTTTTGGAAAAAGGAAGAGAATTCAAGTGGGATGAGAAGTGCCAAGAAAGCTTTGATCAATTGAAGGAGAAACTAATGTCACCACCAGTATTGGTTATGCCAGATCTACAGAAGGGGTTTGACATTTATTGTGATGCATGTGGCCAAGGACTTGGATGTGTGCTCATGCAAGAAGGACATGTGATTGCCTATGCATCTCGTCAGTTGCGGAAGCATGAACTGAACTACCCTACTCATGACTTGGAACTGGCTGCCGTTGTGCATGCACTTAAGATTTGGAGACACTACATTATGGGAACTAAGTGCCAAGTATACACGGACCATAAGAGTTTGAAGTATATATTCACTCAGAAGGATCTCAACCTTAGGCAACGCCGTTGGTTGGAGCTCATTAAGGATTATGATTTGGAGATTCACTATCACCCAGGCAAGGCAAATTTGGTTGCAGATGCCTTGAGTCAGAAGGAGCATGTTCACTCCGCTTTTGTTGTCCAGCTACCTGATGAATTAGCAAAAGATTTTGAGAGACTCAACCTAGGAATTGTTACACATACGGAAGGAGTGACTATTGAATTGGAACCTACCTTGGAGCAAGAAATTCGTAAAGGTCAGGTTGGTGATGCTAAGATTCAGGAGATCAAGGATCTGATAACAGAGGGTAGAGGCCTAGAGTTCACGGAGGATGAGCAAGGCACGATATGGTTCAAGAATCGGATCTGTGTTCCCGAAATTGATAGTCTTCGGGAAACTATATTGAAGGAAGCACATGACTCAGTTTACTCTATCCACCCTGGGAGTACTAAGATGTATCAGGATTTGAAGCAGAAATATTTGTGGTATGGACTAAAGAGAGATGTGGCTGCACATGTGGCTATGTGCGATGTGTGCCAAAGAGTTAAGGCTGAACACCAGAGGCCAGCCGGACTACTGCATCCACTGAAGATACCCGAGTGGAAATGGGAAGAGATTGGCATGGACTTCATTGTTGGATTACCCCGCACATCTGCTGGGTATGATTCTATATGGGTGATTATGGACAGGCTAACCAAAGTAGCCCACTTTATTCCAGGGAAGACCACATATTCAGGAGCCAAGTTAGCAGAGTTGTACATGGCACGGATTGTATGCCTACATGGTGTGCCCAAGAAGATTGTGTCGGACCGGGGATCACAGTTTACTTCTCGGTATTGGAAGAAGTTGCACGAGTCATTGGATACGAGATTGAATTTTAGCTCGGCTTACCATCCACAGACCGATGGGCAGACTGAGAGGACTAACCAGGTGCTAGAGGATATGTTAAGGCTTGTGCTCTTAAACATGGTGGAAGTTGGGATAAGAGTTTGCCTTATGCGGAGTTCTCTTATAATAATAGCTATCAGGCCAGTTTGAAGATGTCACCGTTTGAGGCTTTATATGGCAGAAAGTGCAGGACTCCATTATATTGGGATCAAACTGGTGAAAGGCAGTTGTTTGGGCCTGAGATTATACAAGAAGCAGAGGAGCAAGTCCAGCAAATAAGGGAGAATTTGAGAACTGCACAATCCAGGCAGAAAAGCTATGCTGACACTCGGAGAAGACTGCTTGAGTTTAAGGAGGGAGATTATGTCTATTTGAAGGTGTCACCACTCAGGGGTATGAGAAGATTTAAAGTCAAAGGAAAGTTGTCCCCTCGCTTTATTGGACCCTTCTTAATCTTAAAGCGAGTGGGTGAGGTTGCATATCAATTGGAGTTACCGGATCATCTCGCGGATGTTCATGATGTATTCCATGTATCTCAGCTGAAGAAATGTCTCAGGGTGCCTGAAGAACAATTACCAATGGAAGACCTTAATGTTCAAGATGACCTGACTTATGCTGAGTACCCCATCAAGATTCTTGATACATTGACTCGAGTCACAAGGAATAAGGTTATAAAGATGTGCAAAGTGCAATGGAGCCACCACGGTGAAGATGAAGCAACGTGGGAAAGAGAAGAAGAGCTTCGCATAGATTTTCCCCACCTTTTCCCTAGATCTTCCTAAATCTCAAGGACGAGATTATTTTTAAGGGGGGTAGGATTTGTAATACTCAAAAATGTAATAAAGAGGATATAGATAATCTCAATGGTTTGTGACCTCTACTATTCATTACATGTGATCAACACTAGTTAAAAGTGGATAATTAGAACGAAGAACACATAAATGACCTGTGCATCATGCCGGATCTTATTTCGTGTGCATTTTTGTGATGATATAAAATATAGTAAACAAGAAAAATAATAAGATAATAGACATTAGAAGTGGAATAAAAACCCTAGATTTGAAAATAGGGTTTAAAAATAAGAAAGAGAGAAAGGCGATATAACTAATACCAATAAGTATGTTTCAAAAATGGGTATTTTTCATTTCACAATATGATTGGGGGATAAAACTTGCCCAAGGTTTGAATTCAAAATTTTAACTCAAATTGAACTAGGAAATAGAGAAAAGAGGATAGATAATAAAATAGAAAAGAATAAAGGACTTCATGGGCTGACCGACCAACATTCCAGCCCAATTCACATTTTCACGCGCGCGGCCCACTTCACGCGTCCTACGCGTGCCGACAGGCGGGCCCAAGTGGCCAGTGGCAGTCGCACCCGCGTACACTCTTCGGGTCGCTGCCCTGGGGGCCCCGCGTGTCAGAACCTTCTCCTTTATGTTCCGCAACGAGCGCGCGGTGAAATCGCGCCGGGGGTCTCGGGCTGTTGCACGACCTCCACTCAGCCCGTGCCGAGTCCACGGTGGATATGTAGAAGCACTCCTCCCTGCGCTTTCCCTACCTCCACTTTTCCCTTGCGCGTCCACCAGAACGATCTAGTGCCACCATTGCCGTGAGCAGAGAGAAAAGGGAGGAGAGAGATGGCCACACGACCATCTTGGCGTCCGGGCCACGTGTGAGCTGATGTTTGGGTCGGTGATCGCCGCGAGTTCGCGGTGGAGCTTTCCGCGGGTGAGCCAAGTGGAGTTGGTCGGGGAAGCGGCACAAATTGCTCACCGTCGTCGTTGAACCGCAGAATTCCGCCGTGCGCCGTGGTCAGGGCACCCGTGCGCATAATCCGAGGTAAGGCTACCTCGATACTAACCGCCACCATGCTCTCTCCGTTTTGCGCATAACGGTGCTAGGTTTAGTGCTCGCTGGCGCTCGCTCGGGTCCTCCGTTCATGGCGCCGCCGTGTCGAGTATTAGCGCCGCCGCGAACGCCCCGTTCTGTGAGATGTTCGTCTGGGGATTGAAAAGATGGGCCATTGGCCATTGGATTTGAGATGGACGGCTAGGTTTGCGTCTGGGGGGAAATAGCTTTGGGCCGTCGATCATCTCAGGGACGGTTCGGATTAGAAAATAGGATTCCTTTGCGGCGGCGTGATCTGGGCCGTCGGATTCCGATCCACCGATCGGGATTGTGTACCGCTTCTTATGATGTGTAGATCTAATCTGGGCGCCTCATTCCCGATCGGACGGCCAAGATCCAAGAATACCCCTTCGTCGTGCGCTTTTGTTAAAGAACCCCTCTGTTTATTTAAAAACAACCTGCCGTCCATGTATTACTATTCAATGTGCCTAGTATCTCTTGCGCAGAGACCCCCGCGCTTTCTGAAAATCGAGGCCTAGTCCAGAGCCTGTTGTAAATCGAATAAAATAATTAGAAAATAGATTTTAATATGAAAATAAGTGTTAAAACTTGTTTATTGCATAGAAAATTCATTTTAGCTCCAAATTGAACCATTCCAATTTCTAAAATTTTGTAATTTTATTCTCTATCATTTAGTATCTCTGTTTTGACATGAAAACAGTAAGAAAATTAATTTCTCATCTAATCCTATTTTAATCACATTAAACCTTAGGAAATTCATAACTTGAAATCTATAACTCCAAATTTAGTGATTCCAGTTCCTATGATCTCATTTTAATGTGTAGATTTTTACTGTATATTTTATTTACATGTTTGATGTGATGTTAATTTATGCTATACTATGTATGTATTGTGTTGATGCGAGTAGACGAGCAAGCCACTGTGGATTCTGAAGTTCAACAAGTAGAAGTAGCTGAGCAGGAGCTCATTGAAGGCAAGTTGTGCCCTTGATCACTTACTTTTTCCCAGCCATGTTCTTATTAATTTTAATGATCTGCATAGGTTAATTTTGATGGGATCCTTTAGGTTACCCCAGTTTTGGTTATCTTTATACCTTGTTCACCCCTGAAATATTTTTGGGTAGTACCTGCTATTGCTTTATGTGGATTAGGTATGGAGATACACTACTCATGATTATTCTGTTATTATCTTGTTATTATTACTATTCATGTTAAGATCATTAAATTAATGGGAACATGGAGCGACCACCCGGGAAAACAGTGCTACCACAAGGGTTTAATGGGACGCCCTTGGCTGATTAACTGGGAAAGCTAGTGGAGGTCTTCCTTACCCGAAAGGGGCAAGGGCAGTAGGGGAGTGGTCAGTGTGGGGAGGTCCTTGGTTGATTTTGCTGCAATGGCGGTCAGGCAAGAACCCTGCACTGGAGCTTCCTATAAACTGTAGCGGGATTTCTGAAGCTAGTGGAACTTTGTAAAGGCCTCGTAGTGTTACCCTGCCTCGCCTCCTCGGTAGAGGTGTATGGGATTGGCCGTCTCTTGGCAGATGGGTAACATGACTTGTGGGTAAAGATGCGCAACCTCTGCAGAGTGTAAAACTAGTATACTAGCCGTGCTCACGGTCATGAGCGGCTCGGACCCTCACATGATTAATTATGGAACTTAAATTTAATTTGACATTTGCATCGCATTTGGGATTATTTTACTATTACTTTTATTTATTATTATTAAGGTTTGGTATTTACTTACACCTAGTAATTGCTAATAAAAATTTGACCAACTTATAAAAGCAATGCTCAGCTTCAGCCTTTATTTCATTGATCAGCCTTACACTTCGTGAACTCCCACCTTTGGTGAGTTCATGCTACATTATTCCCCACAACTTGTTGAGCTATGAACGTATGTGAGCTCACTCTTGCTGTCTCACACCCCCCACAGGAGAAGAACAGGTGGTCGAAGAGGAGCCGCCTAACACTGAGGCATTCGACTTGATCTAGGTGGCGTTTCTCGGTCGACATTGGCGCCAACGATCCTTAGTTCGTTTTATATTTATTCTTTTACTTTGTAATACGTCTTCCGCTATGTAATAAATACTCTGATATTTTGTGACATTTATCTCTATACACTCTGTTATTATATATGTTGTCTTCTTTGGCGCATGTATGAGATGCACCTGGCTTTGTCCTTTAAAACCGGGTGTTACAAAGAACCTACACGTCGAAGAGTTTCTTGAGGAGGAAGGCATCAAGCACGAGTTCTCTGCTCCCTACACACCACAACAAAATGGTGTAGTAGAGAGGAAGAACAGGACGCTAATAGACATGGCGAGAACGCTGCTTGGAGAGTACAAGACGCCTGAGCGGTTTTGGTCGGAAGATGTGAACACAGCTTGCCATGCCATTAATCGGCTCTACCTGCACCGTCTCCTCAAGAAGACCTCCTACGAACTTCTTACCGGTAACAAACCCAATGTCTCTTACTTTCGTGTATTTGGGAGCAAATGTTACATTCTGGTGAAGAAAGGTAGACATTCTAAATTTGCTCCCAAGGCAGTAGAAGGGTTTTTACTAGGATATGACTCAAATACAAAGGCGTATAGGGTCTTCAACAAATCATCGGGATTAGTTGAAGTCGCTAGCGACGTTGTATTTGATGAGACTAACGGCTCTCCAAGAGAGCAAGCTAATCTTGATGATCTAGATGAAGAAGAAGTTCCGACAGCCGTAATGCGCACGATGGCGATAGGTGATGTGCGACCACAGGAACTAAAGGAACAAGATCAACCATCCTACTCAACATTGGTGCATCCCCCAACTCAAGACGATGTATAGGTATCTCAAGAAGAGGAGCAGGATCAAGGGGGAGCACAAGAGGAACACGCTATGGAGGAAGAAGCACCATGGGCCCCTCCATCTCAAGTCCGTGCAACGATCCAAAGACATCACCCCATCGATCAGATTCTGGGTGACATCAGCAAGGGAGTAACTACTCGCTCACGATTAGCTAATTTTTGTGAGCATTACTCGTTTGTATCTTCTATTGAGCCTTTTAGGGTAGAAGAGGCCTTGCAGGATCCGGACTGGGTGTTGGCCATGTAGGAAGAGCTCAACAACTTCAAAAGGAATGAAGTCTAGAACCTGGTGCCACATCCAAAGCAAAACATTGTGGGAACCAAGTGGGTGTTCCGCAGTAAGCAAGACGAGCACGAAGTGGTGACATGAAACAAGGCTCGACTTGTGGCAAAAGGTTATGCCCAAGTCACAGGTTTGGATTTCGAGGAGACTTTTGCTCCTGTGGCTAGGTTAGAGTCAATTAGGATTTTATTAGCTTATGCTGCTCACCACTCTTTTAGGCTATTCCAAATGGATGTAAAGAGTGCTTTCCTCAATGGGCCAATCAAGGAGGAGGTATACGTAGAACAACCCCCTGGCTTTGAGGATGACAGGTATCCCGACCATGTGTATAAGCTCTCTAAGGCGCTCTATGGACTTAAGCAAGCCCCAAGAGCATGGTATGAATGCCTTAGAGATTTCTTAATTGCTAATGCTTTCAAGATTGGGAAAGCTGATCCCACTCTTTTTACAAAGACTTGTGATGGTGATCTTTTTGTGTGCCAAATTTATGTCGATGACATAATATTTGGTTCTACACCAAAAGTCTTGCGAGGAGTTTAGCAGGGTAATGGTGCAAAAGTTCGAGATGTCAATGATGAGCGAGTTGACCTACTTCCTTGGATTCCAAGTGAAGCAACTCAAGGACGGCACCTTCATCTTCCAAACGAAGTACACTCAAGATCTTCTCAAGAGGTTTGGGATGAAGGATGCCAAGCCCGCCAAGACACCGATGGGAACTGATGGGCATCTTGACCTCAACAAAGGAGGTAAGTCCGTTGATCAAAAGGCATACCGGTCAATGATAGGTTCATTACTTTACCTTTGTGCTAGTAGACCGGACATTATGCTTAGTGTATGCATGTGTGCTAGATTTCAATCTGACCCCAAGGAATGTGACTCTGATTATGTCGGGTGCAAGGTTGATAGGAAGAGCACATCAGGGACATGCCAATTTCTAGGAAGGTCTCTGGTGCCCTGGAGTTCTAAGAAACAAACATCCATTGCCCTATCCACCGCTAAGGCCGAGTACGTTGCCACAGGACAGTGTTGCACGCAACTGCATTGGATGAGGCAAACCCTCTGGGACTTTGGCTACAATCTGAGCAAAGTCGCACTCCTATGTGACAATGAGAGTGCAATCCGCATGATGGATAATCCTGTTAAACACAGCCGCACTAAGCACATAGACATCTGGCATCACTTCCTGAGAGACCACCAGCAAAAGGGAGATATCGATGTGTACCACATTAGCATCGAGAACCAGCTAGCCGATACCTTCACTAAGCCTTTAGATGAGAAAAGGTTTTACAGGTTGCGTAGTGAGCTAAATGTCTTAGATTCGCGTAACTTGGATTGATCTATAGCATACATGTGTTCTATGCCTTTGATCATGTTACTTTGAACATTTAAATCTGTTATTATTTATTTGTGGAGCTCAAGTTGTACAAGTCATCCCCGAACCTCACAAGTCCATATGCAAATGATGCACATGTTAAGGGGGAGATAAACTATAACTTGACCTCTCGAGACTAACTTAGTTGTTTGAGTATATTTGAAGTAGTCTTGAAGAAACATTGAAAGGGAATATGAACTTGGACGATGACAAGACTTCCACTGCACTCTGGTATTAGTGTATTTCATTCCAAGTTCATACTAATGCTCTGGTTGCCTTTTTGCTCTTAGTTGACATTTTGGTGAAGCAATGGGGTTAAAAGGGCCCAAAAAAGGATCCCGTTTTGGTGCTTAATGCCAAAGGGGAAGAAATTAAGGCCAAAGCAAATGGATCAGCCACACCACTTGAGAATTTAAAAATAGTAGAGTTAGAATTTGTGATTTGTCCAAAATACTCTTATTGCAAAATTTGGTCTCTTATGAGGAAAAATTTTGATTACGGGAAAAGAGGGAGTTTTTGGCACTTGATCAATTTCACTCTTGGAATATCTCTCTATTTGCACAAACAAGCGTGTTTGACTTAGAGATAGGAAAAAGAATTTGATTTGCAAAAACAAACCATGTGGTGGCAAAGAGTGATCCAAATATGCCAAATCTTAAGTAAAAGAATTTGGTCTTCATTTGCATTGATGTTGCACTTCTTTTGTTGCTTTTTGATGTGTTGGCATAAATCACCAAAAAGGGGGAGATTGAAAGGGAAATGTGCCCTTGGGCCATTTCTATAATTGTTTTGGTGATTAGGTGCCCAATACACTGTTTTGAACTCTTATGTGCTAAATGAGCAAGAAGTGCAAATCAAAGAACAAGGTATGTTTCTAGACTTAGTAAGTTGTTTTTGAGTACTAACATGTTTATCTAAGTACTAGAAATAGTGCCAAGTAAAGAAGAAAGACGTTGGAAAAGAGTTGGCTGTGTACAACCAACACCAGCTCGGGCCTGGCACACCGGACTGTCCGGTGGTGCACCGGACAGTGTCCATTGGTGCAGGCTAGTCGATGGTGAACCGGCTGCTCTCGGGAAACAACGGGGTAACGCGACTATAAATCACCGGACTGCCCGGTGAGTCATCAGCGATGAACTCGTTGCTCTCGGGAAAAGAAAAAGGCGACATGGCTATAATTCACTGGACTGTCCGGTGGTGCACCGGACTGTCTGGTGAGTCAATGGCGCCTGAAGCCAATGGTCGTCCGCGCGATCAACGTGCGACACGTGGCCTGCTCCAACGGTCGGTTGGGCACACCGGACTGTCCGGTGTGCACCGGACAGTGTCCGGTGCACCAACGAACCCGGAGGACCAATGATCGAATGTGCCCGGTATGAAAGGAAATCGAGCACCGGACAGCTACAGTACCTGTTCGGTGGTGCACCGGACTGTCCGGTGCACCACTCGACAGAAGGCAGGAATTGCCTTCCAAGTTGAATTCCAACGGCTCCTAGCTGCCTTAGGGCTATAAAAGGGACCTCTAGGCGCATGGAGCACAATCCCAAGCTTACAAGAAACATCCTAAGACACCTAGACTCTGCATTCACGCAATCGAGTCATCGTTCTTGAGATTTGAGCACTGTTCGAGTTGTAAACTTCTTGCGTTGTGTTTCTATGCTCACTTCTTCACTTGCGTGCGTGGTTGTGCTGCGGATTTGAGTCTTGCGTGTGTTGCTCTCCCATCCTTACTCTTGTGCTTTCTTTGTGATCTATATTGTAAGGGCGAGAGGCTCCAACTTGTGGAGATTCCTCACAAACGGGAAGAATACTCAAAAGAGAAAAAGACCGTGGTATTCAAGTTGATCATAGGATCACTTGAAAGGGGTTGAGTGCAACCCTCGTCCATTGGGACACCACAACGTGGAAGTAGGCAAGTGTTACTTGGCCGAACCACGGGATAAAAATCGTGTCTCTTGTGTTGTTTTTCTGTGATTGTTTTATTCACAAGAACTCGCTTCATAGCTACTTAGTCGCACTAACACTTTAATAATCAAGTTTGTGGCTATTTAGTGTTGAATTTTATAGGATCACCTATTCACCCCCCTCTAGGTGCTCTCAAACGCAAAGGAGAAAATAAAAGAAAAAGGGATTAGAAAATTTGAAATAAAAGAAAAACTCAAAGAAGCCCAGCCGCCCCCTTCCCCAGCCTTTCGGCCTATTTGGCCTAGCCAGCCGATGCGCGCCCACGTTCTCTCTCTATCAGGTGGGTCCCGCCTGTCGGCGCCGAACCTGCCCGCCCGCCCGTGCGCACTCGCTCCCTCCCTTTTTTCTCTGCCCGGTGGGGGCCATCTCGTCCGCACCGAGTCGCCCACTCCCTCGCGTGCCCCCTCGCTGACTCGTGGGCCCCGCCCGCCATCCCCGTCTCCCTCCCTGCAACCATTGCGCCTACGCCCACGATGTGTGCTCCATGCGGACAAACCGCGCCCACGCCCCCACGACTTGCCCCACGCACATCGCCCAAGCGCCTAGGTGAAGACCCTGGACCCCCAGCACGCCCCTGCCCCTCATTCACACTCTCCTTGCCCCTTGCCCTCACCCAGGTCGCAGCGCCGCCACCGCCGTTGCCCAGCCGTTCTGCCGTCCTCACCGGGCCTTTGCCATCGCCTCGGCCACGTGAGATTTGTCTGAGCACATTGCACTAGGAACCCACTTCGGTTTCCCCTTTCAGTGGCCCCTCTGCCCTGTCCACGCCTAACTCCTCTACACAGGCTGGAGGTCGTCGCCGCGCGTTCCCTCATCGTTCGGCCAATTGAAGCCTCCCAACACCGTGCCAAGCTTCCCCGAGCACCGCCTCTAGGTAAGGAACCTCACCCGCCCTTCATTTGCACTAATTTTGTTTCATCGCGATGGATTTAGGCTCGCCGGAGTTGCTCCTCGTTGGACCGTCGTATCTTCACGGCGCCCGGCCAGTACAACCTTCCCCTGTGCCCAAACCCAAACATAGAATACCCATACCCCCTCATCGAAGCTCAAGCCGGCCTCGGTGCACCGGATTATCCCCCATTGCGGTGGGTATTGCTCGCCGGAGCACTCTCCGGTCCGCTCGAGACCCTCCTCCATCGTCTGCCCACCCTCGGTCCTATTCTCGTGACCCAAGCTTCGCCATAGTGCTCATTAGGTTCTCCCCAATAGTCCTGGCCTGCCCAGACCACCCTAGAAGCCCTAGATCCTCGGCACGCCTCGCCTCCTGCGGCTACGCCACTGCGGGCGTGAGCGGCGCCGCCCCTGGCCGACCAGAGACTGTTAAGTCCCTAGACGCGCGATCTTGGCCACCCACCCCTGATCTGATGGCCCAGATCTTCGAATAACGGTTTGTGTGGTTCATTGAACTAGGGTCCTTGATTCGAGATCCAGCTGCCAGAGTCTCGCACCCTCAGCGCGCCACTGGCCCGTGGGCCCCGCGCGTCAGTGTCGTGCCCCACCCTAGGTCCACCTGTCAGGCGCCTGCATCCCGTGCGCCCTCGCTCTCTCCCACTGCTTCTGATCTCGGCTGTTGATTCGAGATCCAACGGCCAAGGAGACCCGATACCCCCTTCGGTTTTGCCTTTTTGTAAAAAGAACCCTCGGTTCCCTAGTAATAGAACCCGCCGTCCCTGGTTATTGCAGCCGTGCCCCTAGTTTCTTGCAGAGGGAACCCTGAGTTTGTTTCTAATTAAAAATGGGTTTAAATTTAGGGTTTTGAATTCCAAAACTTGTGAATTTCATATCTTTTTCATATGAACTCCAAATTGGATGGTTCAAATTGCAAAATGTTCATAATTTTATTCTCTATCTATTTAAATTATATTCATCCACTATTTGCATGTCTTAATGTTGTGGCTATACTCCAGGTTAATTTAAAGTGATAGAATATTTATTAAAGGGAGAATAAAAGTGAAACACTAATGAATAGTTAAGTGATTAACTTTGTGGAATTGATCTCATTTAATATATGATCCCATCTCTGGAATACCTTTAATTAAGTTATTTATTAAGATGGACCTAGTTAGGGAAGTAATTTACTGAGATAAACTTAGTTAGAGAACAGTAGACCCTTAAAATAGTGATCTACCCTAGAACCTAGAGTTCACTTGTGTATCTGTACTTTTCTAATGAACTTGTGTTTGATCTGTTGCATATGTTTGGTGTAATGTTCTTTGTTATTCTCCAAGTGTGTTGAATGAATGATTGCTTTGCATATACAACGAGCAGTCTGTGGTTCCCAAGTGTGTTGCAGGAGACTTCCCCGAGCAACAACCTGGTGAAGGCAAGTATCCACTGACACATTATGTCCTATTTACTTTATAATTCATTGTCCCGCTTACCATGATCAACCTAAGGATTGACTAGTATTTTGTTTTCCTGTCGTTGTTTACCCTTTGGGAATTGGTTTCCATGATTAGTATTATGCTATTGCTTTACTTAAATCAATGAACATGATGAGAATATCTATGATACGATGATGTTATTCTGGTATTGATGATGAACTTGTGATACTTTAGGAGGCTCGAGCTATTTCCCGAGTACTTCTCTGTAAGGACCTGTTCGTTGGATGACCACTAGGGAAAACAGTACAACCATGAGGGTGGAATGGGACGCACTTAGCTGATTAATTTGAGAAACTTGAGGTATAGTCGGCTTCGCCTTCATGTCGTCAATGGGGTCCGGGCACAATACTTGCTATGCCGAGGCTGGGTGTCGAGGTTCTTTCATGTTGCTTTTGTTAGTCACCCTTCCTATGGGGAGAGATACCATGTTTATCAAATTGGAGAGACCTAATGGGCGGCTATGACCTCTGGGGAATCTTTGTAAAGGCTACATAGTGAATCCCTGGCCATTCACCGCGGTATGAAGATCGGGTTTGTACAACCCAGGCTAGGAAGGGATCACGACTCGTGGGTAAAATGTGCAACATCTACAAAGTGTTAGAAACTGGTATATCAGTCGTGCTCATAGTTATGAGTAGCCTTGGGAGCTCCTTTAATTAGAGTAACTCTGGATACTTTTCATGATGATGCTTAATGATGATGACTGTCTTTATGGTATTTGGTATTTTCTCTTGGAGCGAGTGCCACTTGGGTAACACCTTGGTTTTATTACTAAAACTTGTCTTTCTACTAGTAATAAATATCTGACCAACTAAAAGCAATTGCTTTAAGCTTAATCCCATATACAACTAGTCCACTTTAGCCAAATGAGACATTTATTGAGTACGTTGATGTGTACTCACCCTTGCTTTAAAACACCCATACCCTAGGTTGTCCCCATTGCAACCAATGCTTAGGAGAAGATGAAGACAACATGGAGGATTTACAGGAGTTTCAGGACTTTGATGAGTTCTATATTAGATTAGTGGCAAACTCCTAGTCAGCTACCTGTGAAGGCCTTATCGTACTGCGTTTCGTTACTTTGATTATGACTTAAGTTAATGACTTTGTGGATGTCTTGGACATCGTGATGTAATAATATACTTATTTTCGCTATTATTTTGAGCAATGTGTGATGATGTCCAATTATGTAATCACTGTGTACGTGAATTTCTGATCCTGGTACGTACATGTTTCGTATTCGGTTTACCTTCCAAAACTATGTGTGACACAGAACAAGTTAGAGGCAGGCTACTCTTGCAACATTAATAAGTAGTAGAGATATTAAATAAATAGGGGATTTTAGCCCCTCCAATCCCCTCTAGTTCTCAGGCTTCCAAACTAGTCCTAAGCTTACGGTGGGCTTCAATTAGGGCGGGAAAAAAGTTCCAGGCTCGCGAGCCGGCTTGGGCTCGCTTAGGCTCAGCTTAGAGCCTACTTTTATGGCTCGCTCAAACAGCGAGCTGAGCCAAGCCAATGTGAGCCTGAGCCAGCTCACGAGCCTGCCATATCATGTACTGCTATGTTGTGACACTATTACATTACTGTGTTGTTGATTTATTTTCTTAATTTTTATGGATCTAATGCTAGATATAGTTTAAAATACATTCTTGAATTTTTTGTACATATTTTTTATTTTTTATATAATAAAAATATACAATTTATGCTTTAAATTGGATTTAGTGTGGTGGCTCACGAGCCTGAATAAGCCCAAGTCGAGTCTGATCTCCGAGCTCACAATACGACTGAGCCAAGCCGAGCTTGGCTCACTAGGTGACTGAGCCGAGCTCGGCTTGTTTCCAGCCCTAGCTTCAATAGACCCGAGTCTAGGTTGAACATAACATTAGAGCAGGAACCAATAGGCACTAGGCAGGGCCCAATTTGATGATGTGTTACTGGCGGCGTAGGTCTACGCTAATGATCCCAAAGATGAGCAAACAACAAGATCTATGCCATCAGAAAAGATGAAAGATCTAGCGACATAAGGTTGCGTATCGTATATGTAGCCATGCAAACGATAGACAATATTGTTTATAAAGCGAAGTTTAAAATAAAAAATGAGATATGAGATGAGATAAAAGAATTGCTAGAGATAGCCTAACAAGTTTTTAAATATACAGTGTCAGGAGGCGTTTGACATCACTGGAGAGCAAAACTTCAAGTAGAAGCTGGTCAAAGCTACGTAAACATCATAACTCCATATATGCAAACTTTATAGAGTTTTAGGAGCTACAGTGTAAACATCTTGAGCACCTCTTTTACATCTTGGAGTGTTGAAACATGGCTGATATGAGGTAGAGTGGAGCCATGTCAAATACTTCCTTAATTTAGATAGTCCATTGAAGTAGTCTAGTTTTTTTTAACTAAGATTTATTTTAGAGAATAGATAAATTATTAAATTTAGGTACTCATTTTGGCTAGATTTATTTTCTGGGTGAAGTCAATATTTGGTGGGACCCACCTGAGAGGACGAAGGCGATGCTTGTGCACGCCACAAGCTTATAAAGACAGAAGAAAAAAAAGGACCTTTGTTGGCTTGGTGTATTTTGCTTCTTTTTAAAAGCTTTGGTGCTCTTTGTTACGTGGAGTGTGCACCGTGGGATGATGGCAATGTTTTTTTTCGAGTTTGGAATATGCCTCTGGAACAACTTATTTTCGTGAATCTGAGGCCCCAGTACGCGTGTATGACGAAGGTTTTTTTGCATGGTACATACTATTGAAATTCACAAAAAAAAAAGTTTTGGGGGACTATCATTGCGGGCTGCACCCACGCCCTTCTAGCTGTGCCTACAAGTTGTTATTAGCTGTTCTTGGATGAATGATGAAATCGTATACGCACAGTACGAATGTATGATCGAGAATGTAAAGAGTAAAAAGGTGGTAATAGATCGTGATCCAAATACTTCTTTATAAAATGGTAGGATTCTAAATAAATTTTAGTTTAAAAATAAATAAAAATATGACTAGATCCTAATTCGATTCGATCCTTAAATCTTACAGTGTAAAATTTAGAGTCCATTGTAACTCCTAGTAGAGAGGGGGTGGGATAGCTTGGGCTTACATTAAAATGCTCAACTAGATGTTAATTGAGGAGCTCATTGCATGAGACATGGTATGATGCCATATGACTATAAGTAAGAAGATCAACCTCGTGTCCCTTATCATGATGGTATGTGTATCAATATATGCTTGAAGCTCCCAAGAGCCAATGTGTTGGCGACTAAAATTTTAATCAAAGTATGAAATTTACTTTAAAGCAATATTCTAAATAATAAAATAATAAACAAACATTTTAGAGTAATCCATTCGAAGTATAGAGACAAAAGAAAGGAAAGGGCGACATCAACCTAGCAAAACCAGCCTAGTCGACTCTCCATGTGGCTAGGCCAGTTCTCGTGCATGCCACGGAGTCTGTCCTAGCCAATCCTAGCAAAATTGGCATATCCGATTAGCTGGCTAGTTTCTGACGACCTGGCTAAGCCGGTTCCCATACGCTAAGCCATAAGTGGCTTCCTTGATCTCGACAAAACTGGTCTAGTCAGTTTGGCTTATTTTCATGTTAAGTTCAAACCAAATACTTTTTAATTTTTATTTTAGATATATTTTTATGGAGATCACGATGATTTATTGCATAACGATGAATTGTATGAAAGGATTGTCGAAGATTTGTTGCTAAAATGCTTGGATGACGATCAAGCTAGGATGGCTGTGTAGAAGTTCAAGAAGTCATTTATACGCATCAATCGATTCCAAGGATGATTTGGCTTTTGAGACAAACTCATTTTTACTGGTTTTTATTGTATGAATATGATTGTTGAATGCTTTTGTTACCGTAAAGGGTGCGAAGCGTGCCAATAGTTTGGTAATGTGCAATTGGTAACTATTGCATTGATGCATCCAATTATCAAACCAAAGCTAGATTTAAATGGCCAAATTCATTCCCTGTCGTCAAAGGGGCATTGTTTTGTCTTTGTTGCTACAAATGATTTCACTAAGTGGGCTGGAGTTGTTCTTTTGAAGAATATGACTCATAAGGATGTGATTCGATTTATTACTGAGCAATAATGGATAGATTCACCATTCCCCAAACATTAGCTTCGAACCAAAGGACATCTTTTATATTGAAGGAGGTATCAGATTTTACCGAGTTATATAAGATCAGGCTACCTCAATTCATCTCCATATTAAGCTCAAGTTAATGGCCAAGCTGAATCCAGCAACAAGAAGATCGAGGATATTCATAGAAGGTGACATGAGGTTTTGTCTGAGGCTTTATGGACTCACTGTGTCTCTAGGCACGCACGGTGCCACAGAGATTACTTCTTTTGAGTTAATTTATGGTCAAGAGGTCGTATTACTCATTGAAGTAATTAAAATTTAGATGCATATATGCTTGCAAGATAAAATGGTTTGTCTAATGTTAATTATCATGACTTGATGATGATAATATCATTAAGGTGACTGATAAGAGAAAACAAGCTTCGAAGGAGATTGAAAAGGATAAAAAAGCATAGTTGTCCAGACCTATAACAAGCTAAAAGGCAAATCTTTTGAAGTTGGAGATTTTGTGTTAATGGGGTGTTTGGTTTCTAGAGACTAATTTTTAGTCCCTCCGTTTTATTCAATTTTAGTCCCTAAATTGCTAAATACGGAAACTAAAATAGAGTTTATTTTCGTATTTAATAATTTAGAAACTAAAATAGAATAAAATGAAGGGACTAAAAATTAGTCCCTAGAAACCAAACACCATGTAAATACTATTCTACCTCTTGGGATGAAGAGCATCAAGTTTGAAAAATGGCCACTAAACTGAGGGTCCATTGAGAGTTGCAAGGCCGTCGTCTCCATAGAGTAATAAATAAAAGGTAATTTAAAAAAAATCTTTTTAAGTGTTTTGCAAGAAGCCTTAAGTGCTATCTAAATAATGATCGATACATGCAACACCCTTAGAGCATCTCCAAGAGACTAGCTAAATAGCTTCTTAAGCTAAATTTTAGCTACTTAATAGTATAATAGCTCTCCAACAGACTAGCCATTTAACTTGCTAAGTTATCCGGCTAAGCTATCCGGCTCTTTAAATTAACTCCCTCACTAGCCAAATTTAGCTAGCAACTCTCGCTAGCTAAGCTAACTTGCATTTTGAAGAGTCTGTTGGAATAAGATGTTATATATAGAGTTTAATATTTATAGAAAGTCAAATAAAGAGTTAAATAGAGAATAAAAATAAAGAGTCTTTTGGAGATGCTCTTAGATGCTAGATAGCTCATGGGTTAAACATCGTTGCTATTTGGTGCTTTCGTGTTTTTTTTTGGGTTCATCTAAAGCTTCACCTAAAAATAGGAGGATCTATATGTTGGTGACTAAAGTTGTCCAAAATATGAAAATGATTTTGAAACAATATTCTGAATAATAAAATGATCACAAATAATATTTTTGAGTATCCCATTCAAAGTCCAAGGGCAAAATGAAGGAAAGGGTGGCGCCAATCATCCAAAACCGGCCTGGCTGGCTACCTGGTTCTTCTGCACGCAACCGAGGCTGCCTCGACCGGCCTCAACAAAATCGGCTAGGCCGATTTGGGATCCGATCAAGCCGGTTTCCCTATGCATTGTTTGACCTAACTGGCCTGGCCGGTTTGGGATCCGGTCTGGCCGGTTTCCTGCGCTGAGCCTAAGGCTGCCTCCTTGGCCCTAACAAAACTAGCCTCCATTATTAGAAGCGCATGACAGAGCAACAACGTATCGATAATCAGATACACACCCCACACGCATGCACGCACACAAACTTTTCTCCATGGACCGGAAAACCAAATGCTAGTCTACAACGAGCGAGCTAACTAGCACTCCACCGTATGAATGATTCACATCACGTACGCGCATGCATGTTGATGAGTAATAAATTATAAGGAGGTCTCTAATGGCTAGCTATTTTACTGGCTAGATTCAATCTCTTTTACTACGTGGATAGAAAATATAGGGAAAACGAGAATATCTAGCGACGAGCAAATAGATGAGAGTTTTCACGTATTCCCAGAAAGAAACTGAAAATGTGGGATTAATTACTAGTATTGAGAACTTGAGATAAATTACTATTTGCATTCTTCTCTCAGCTCCACGTCAGCTAGCTATTTAAGATAATAATTGGGGACGCCCTTGTTACAATATTTTGTGACCAATCCAAGGGGCTCGACGAACACATCCCCAAGGGACACACCCCTTGGGGATGACCCCTGTCATATGTATATAAATCTGTCTTCCTTGCAATAAAGAAAATACAACTGTCATTTGTCTCTCTCAATCTCGTTACCACTGAGTATACTTCAACACGTTATCAGCACTTTTCTCTCCACCGAGCGAAAGGCAACAGGCGGTTATCAGTATCGGATTCCTTGCCAGCGAGATCGATTCTGTTCAGGCGCTCTTGCTACCACCGTCGACGACGTCGTCATCGCAGTTCGGCAACAAGTAAGCCACTATCGCGACTTCGCAAGGATGCTGATTACACGCCCGAGGAGCATAATGATCTTGGACTTTTCCAAGTATTATGACGTGAGAAAAATATCAAAACCGAGGCAGGGACGCTAGCCTGACCATGCGTCGAGGCGGCTGCAATCGCATGCCACACGCTGTGCAGCGATGATAAGTGTGCTCGCGCACTGAGGCAACAGCGCCATGGTTGGGGCCACGCCGCCACGCGCCGCGCAGTGGCTGTGCCCCGGGGAAGCTCGTCGGTAGGCCGGGCTGCGTACTGGAAGCCGCGTGCCGGAGCCGCGCCTGCGTGCTGGGGGAAGCACCCGCGCGCGTCGGGGCAGCGCGCCCGCGCTGCATGGGGCCGCATCCCGCGCCGCCCGCCCCGCCGGGGGTTGCACCCGCGCGCCGTCGAGGGGCCGAGCCTGCGAGCCGGGGGTCGCGTGCTCGCCTACGTGGCTAAGGCCACGCCCACCGGAGGCCGTGCCCGCGCTGGGGAACCGCGCTCCGCGCCGCCGGGGAGTCAGCGCCCGTGCGTGCAGTGGGCCGCGCGCTCGCAGCACGGGCCGCCGAGCCGCCCGGGCCTCGCGCCATGGCCGAGCCGCGCGCGCCGTGCGCCGCCACCGGGGAAGGAGCCGGAGCAGCGCCGCGGGGGCCGCGACGGTGCCGCCGGGCACCTAGTGGATGTGGTGGGCGGTTAGGGTAACCGCCTAGCCTTCCTATATGGCGCTTGGGCCGTGCCAGACCGCCGGGCTGCGCTGCCCACTGGGCTGGCCGACTGGTGGGCCGGCTGAGGAGGCTGCCTGGAGGATCGCCTGGGCCAGATTCGACCTGCATGGGCTGCCTACGCTTGGGCCGAAGCATTTATCATTTATTATTTTATTTAGTGCAATTTCAATCAAAAGAACTATGTGTTCGTTCAATTACTGTTTTAACGTATGTCTAAATTCGAATATTTAGACTGTTGAAGATATATGTAATTGTACAAACTTGTCTGTTTTTAATATGGAAAATACAGACTTGTTAGTGAATTATATTTTTATTTATATTTATAATTCACATATTTCGACTTGCTTTTGTTTTTGCATTCTTTTATGTTTGCATGGAAAACATAGCATATTAATAAGTCGAAACTTAATGGTCCTCATGCAAAATGATATTGCATTTTTGGGAAAAGCATAGGGTGATGGAGTCCTAAGCACTGGCTGCGCTAAATTCTTTATCGAATTTAGTAGCCCAGAGACCGCTTTAGGCCGCATTTGAAATGCCTATCACTATGAGGTCTACATCTTTCGAGATGATTACCTATACGTGCTACCCAAAAAGATCACGGACCACGCAGGCGTCGCGGGCTATGGAGCCAGGCTGGACGTTGCAGTCATGGTGACTGCTAAAAGAATTCTTTTAATTAAGTTCTACTTAATTAAATGATGAATTCTTGCAAAATATGATACATATCTTGAACTTGGGATTATTCAACACATGATGGAGATCTAGGCTTTGGCTGCAATAAGTTCTTGGAATTTATTTGCCCTGAGACCAATCTTTTAGTCAGCAAAAGGTTATTTGCCCATCAATAAGAGGTCTACATCATATGGTTATGATGATTACCTATGTGTTCTCCCAAGTAAATATGTAGGAGATGTGATATTGGTTATTCACCTTTATGGTGATTTCCATTTTATTTTTGAAATTTTGGTCAAGCACAGGGTAGTGGAGTCCTAAGCATTGGCTGCGGTATGTTCTTTGAATATATCAGCCTAGAGACCATGCTTTCAGGCAGCAAAAGTTTTTGCCCACTACTGGGAGATCTACTCCATTGTTTCATTACATGGAGATTATCTACGTTGTGTCCACCAATTTTTCAAAAATCCTTTGGTACACTTTATGTGATACCTATAATTCTCCAACATATAAAAGATATGATATATTTTGCGGCATATTACAACATCAGAAAATGGTTAAGCCATTTGAAGGATAATAATTTAATAGAGTTTGATGCACTCGCCTAATGGGCTTAATTATCCTTAATGTTCATTGGATATATAGATCATTTTTGCATAATATGGGGATTCACTTCTTCACTTTGGAGGAAGTGTGATGCTCTCATTCTCTTATGGTTCTTATGAAAAGAACTAATGTGCTTTTGTGGCTTGATGTGCAAGCCCAAAATGAATAGCAAAGAAAATCATAAGACATGTGGACTTATGAGTATGTGTCTACATTATGTTGTAGACTAACACTTTGTATTCATATATTTTGCTTGAAAGCAAATATATAAGCACATTAAAAAGGGAAGGGCAATGAGTATGACAAACTCTTTTGTCATTACACTATACGTGGTATAGTGTTGTATGCCTAAGCATCTAATCTTGTATATGAAATCCCAATAGATGCATACTACTCATGAAAGCTAAGATATGAAGTGTACATCAATCTTCCATCTGACATGATAACAGTGGTTAGTTGTGTAATTCATGATTTGGACTAATCATGTAACAACACTTCTTTTTCTAAGAGAAGACCACTTTGTTAGATGATTTGCTTTTGAGTAATATTTAAATGATGCATGAGATTTGGTATAATCTCATAATTGATGTTGTGATAGGTTCAACTCATGCGGCGTGAGTTGAACACACTCATGTGATTTGCGTGTAAAAACTCATATGAATTTGAGTTAAACAAACTCATCGATTGGAGTTGATCACTCATGTGATTTGAGTTGAACAAACTCATCGATTAGAGTTGAACCAACTCATCAAGGGAGTTGAAGACTCATTGATTTGAGTTGTACAAACTTGTACAGGGATTCTTCCAATTGAGGAAGAAAAATGCAATGTGGAGAATTGAGCCACAAACTCTATAAGTGGGGAAACAAAATATTCTCATATTCCTTTGGAAAGAGGAAAGAATATTTTAACAATCGCTTCGCACGATATCATGATATGTTATTATCATATCCCCTTTGGTATTGGAAGTATCAAGGATGTGTTGATATATCCTAATTATTATCTTACCATATTGAAAGTTCCCTTTGACCCGGGAACAGGATCTGGATGTCGCCTAGAGGGGGGGGGGGTGAATAGGCGAATAAAACTTGTTACTTTAAAACTTAAATTCTTACTCTACTCGAAGACTTAGTACGCAGTGGAGTGAAAAGACTCTTCGAGTAGGTTGCAGCGGAATCAGAGATCCTGTCTCAAAAGTGTCCTGCACTTCAAATAAAGCTTATACCACAGATAAGTATTGAAGTGCAGATATAAAGACGAGTAAGACAGAGAGTCAGGATACAATACAGAACAGAGCACACAGACGCAAGAATTTATCCCGAGGTTCGGCCAAGCCTGAAATGCTTGCCTAGTCCTCGTTGGAGTTAGCCACACCTGGGCTTGGAGTCTATTTCAACTCCTTCCTCCGTTTGCTCAGATCTGTCAGAATGACAGATAGAGCCTTTCACTATTGAGTGGGGTTACAACAGAACCGCGACTGCTTACAAACTTCTTGGCAGCACCCCGGCAGAGTAACGATACGCTCAAGACCTTGCTCTAGCTCTTAGCAGCACTACTCCTCTCTCTGAAGGCTTATAGCTGTGCCTTCTACACAAACTATAGAGTTACATACAAGAGGGAGAGCGAGAATTGATCCGAGTGATGTCTACACTTGTTGGCTGCACTTATATATTTCCTCCATGCGCCTAGGGGCTCCTTTTATAGCCCCAAGGCAGCTAGGAGCCGTTGAGAGCAAATCCGGAAGGCCATCCTTGCCTTCTGTCATCGGGGGCACCGGACAGTCCGGTGCACACCGGACACTGTCCGGTGCCCGATCTGTTTCCATATCTGGCACTTCCGACCGTTGCAAACCATCGGAGATCTCGGAGCCGTTGGCGCACCGGACATGTCCGGTGCACACCGGACAGTCCGGTGCCGTCTTCCGACCGTTGGCTCGGCCACGTGTCCCGCGCGGATTGCGCGGCCGACCGTTGGCCCTGGCCGACCGTTGGCTCACCGGACAGTCCGGTGCACACCGGACAGTCCGGTGAATTTTAGCCGTACGCCGTCGGCCAATTTCCCGAGAGCGGCCAGTTCGCGCCGAGTCGGCCTGGCGCACCGGACACTGTCCGGTGCACACCGGACAGTCCGGTGCTCCAGACCGAGCTGGGTCTTGGCAGCACACAGCCAAGTCATTTTCTCCTCTTCTTTCTTCTTCTTCTTTCTGTTTCTAACACTTAGACAAATATATTAGTACACAAAACCAATGTACTAAGTCTAGAAACATACCTTCTCTTAATTATTACATCTATAGCATTTCACATGCATGAGCTTCGATGTTGGACTCATAAATCATCAAGTCTGCTTGACTTGATCTAGATTGACATTTCTTGGCTCCAACATCCTGCAAAGATCACATAGAACATCTCCAAACCTAGGAACGACCCAAACTAAAGATCAAGGTGAACTTAGCTCTTTTAGGCTGCTTCCAGTTCTGGTTTTGACACTTGTTCTCCTTCTAGTGACCTTGATCTCCTTCTTAGAGTTTGGTCTTGAGCCTTATGTCTTACACCACATAACTGTAGCTGTTACTTCATTGGTTGTAAGTCACGTCCTTATGTAGTGATCCTTGGTGTGTTATAGCTCTTCTCAACTCGATCACCCTTGACTTTGCAAGCCTTCTTCTTCACCCTTGGCTTTTGGGTTCCTCAGCCTCCTTGACCTTCTCCCGTGCACTTGGTACCTCGAAGCTTCTCTTGCCTCCGTCCTTGGCTTGATCAGTTGTCTCCGAGCTTCGCACCCGAGTCTCACTTTATGCAATGTCCATCCTACTTGTGATGTCCATCATGTATCCATAATCCAGTTCTTGGACCATCACAATTGTTCACTTGTGTTGAACCCTGTAGGCTTTACCTTAAGCACCTGTTCAACACTTAGTACACTCGTTAGTCCTTTAATTGAGTTGTCATTCAAACACCAAAACTCACAAGAGAGCTTTCAATCTCCCCCTTTTTGGTGATTGATGGCAACACAATTAAAGCTTACATAAGAATAAAAATTTGAAGCACAAATTTTGAATTCTAAGTTTATAGAATGCTCCCCCTAAATATGTGCTTACTTCAAAAACATAATCTGCACCTCAGACGCCAATTTGCACATACTTAGGCAATTCGAAACATTTCTACATCTTAGCACTTTTTAGGATGCATTGTGTCAAGAATCAAATCATGATACTATACCACACAAATGCACATAATCAAACACACAAATGCACATAATCAGAGTTAAACACCATTCAAATTAGTGGATATATCATAGGAATATCAACCTACCACTATTCACCATTAAGATACTAATTTAAACTAAGATACCAATTTAAAGCAATCTTAAAGCACCATTAACCACATGACTGTCTATTTCAGAATGAACACAATAGATGCCAATTAATTTATAGCAACGGAAGCATTAGTCCATATGATGCAACACATATAATAACTGCAAGAAGCATATGAATATCACACTTGACAAAGCTCAAACTAACACGTCACCCCTTAGGACACGCAGGATAAGCTTTCCTCTCAGGTTGAGATAAGCTTTAATACACACAAATTCTCCCCCTTTGACATCAAACACCAAAAACTATACTCAAGCAAGAACATAGGATGATGTCAAGGGACAACAGGGTGTTAAGGAGGAAAAGCGACCATCAAGACTCCCCCTTACTTATTGAACATATGCCCTACCAACATTTAGGTAAGATACATATATGCAAAAAGATTAATACTCCCTTTTGTACCTTTACCATATTGTAGTGTACTTCCCATCTTGAAAGTAGTTAATCTCTTGAGAGCTTCTCCATACTTGTGCCTGATTCTTTCTCCTAACTTTTTCTTGTTGCTAAGACACCAAACTTAGAACAAGTTATAGTATTGGGCACAAGAAGAAACTTCTATTCTCATGATTATCAAAAGATGTCAATTGAAGCGAACTATTACGGCTACCACTTGAAAGATACCGATTTAAAGATACCAATTGCAAAGTTCATTTATCCAATTGAAAGTTCCCTTATTATCATGGCTCATCTATTATCACCAGATATTATAGAGCATGAGCAATCTAAAGATATGCACTTACTCACAACTTGAGATACCAATTTCTTGACTTACAGAGGTACCCAAGTCCTGATTGCTCCATTTCTTGCACATCTTCTCTTTTCCACCTAGAGACTACACAAGATTGCTCAAGAAACAGTTAGTCTCACAAGTTATGTGTGCTCCCCCTCAAGTTGTGCATCAAGTATTTGAATGACTTGCACTTTGCACATTCTAGCTTCCTTAGAACTAGAGGGAATCACAACATGTCTTGGTCAAAGCCTACTTTATCACTTTTATCACACATAGATGCCAATTTGAATATCAAATGAAAAGCCACTTAACATCATTTGAAAGCTAAATGAAAGGTTGACTAAATACAACAATGCATGCCTCAGTGGCACATAAGCCAATTTGATACTCACAGGAAGTCTAACATTTACACGCAACTTAGACATGCTTAACTATCATTGGAGCACATATACCAATTGAAAGACAACACGATCATGTCTAAAGCACATCATAGTTAAGAAGGTTCTTTAGGTACACCAAAAGAAACAACATTCTAATGCATAAGCCACGATATTACCAATGAAATGCAAGAACATAGCTATGATCACTATCAATGGAATTTCAAGATAAACATTAAAATTGCACAGTTCCATTTTCCACACCTTTGCCTTTATGAGAGCACTAGTTATCACCAATTCGGGGCTCCTTTTGCTTACGCACCTCATAGCTCAAAGGGGCACGACATGGATTTGAAATTCACACAATACTAAACTAGGGAGATCATGTGAACATGCACTAAACAAAATGTCATCTTTGCACATAGCATGACTTACAAAAAGTTACAGGTTTATCCATATACACCAAGAGAGTTGATCGTTGTGGATATAGCAAATGAAATAACTACCCATGAATGATTCAAAAGATATATCCTATATAACACCAGTCATGATTAAACAAACATCATTATGATTCATTTAACGCAGGCAATCATAAAGCATAACTACTCTAAGGACAGGTAGCACATCAAGCCAACTTAAGAGCAATACTAAATTGCAATGATGTACTTAAAATACACAGGTACCGTCCTTTGGAGAGCAGGTTTTAGATTCTCATCAAGGTCCTTTACTTGATTCACCAATAATGATTCAGGACCTACACACCTTATTTCACTTGAGATGAACATGGGATTAGTGTTTCACAATAAAGGCACCAAAACAATTAACAGCTTAAGCATAGAGTTTAAGATAACCGTCTTAAGCTCTCCCATGGTCTCCAGTCCATCTCAAGGCACCTGCATGGTCTAGTTAGCACAGTTTTGGTACCCATCTTGGGATGGGTCCATAATGATCATCTAAATGTGCCTTTGGTACCCAAATTGCCTTTGTGCTAGTTCTAGGTGATTTCGTTATAGATCTAGCACAAGTGTATGATATGGGTCTCCTACCCGAATAAGATTGACACAAATTCACTTGCTTAGGAATCTTACCTTTATAACATACCTTGGATAGATGACCCTGCTCACCACACTTGTAGCAGAAGCGTCGCTCAACTTGACACGACGCTTGCTGTGTGTTATTTTCCTTGGTGAGGGTCACCTTGGAGGATGCACATCCTTGATTCTTCATGACAGGACATGAAATGATCGTGTGGTCCTTTTTGTTGCATCCAAAACAACTCCTTGTCCCTTCATTTTTGTCTTTGTACGGACAAGACATGATGAGGTGACCTAACTTCTTGCACTTGAAACACCTCCTTTTTCCTTTTCCCTTTGTGTACTTGAATGACATGGAGAGAGGGTCAGTGCAAACAACATGATTAATTGAATCTTTACCTTTTTCCAAGCTCATGTTGATTTCTTCATCTTTAGGAGCATTTTTCTTATTGAGCTTGACACTTGCTGCAGTTTTTCCTTTCTCAAGCTTCTTCACCACGTGCCCGTGGATATATTGAGAGAGTTGAGCAAAGTGTCTTCTCCTCAGTTGTCGTTGCTTCTTATTCCCACATAATTTCTTTTGTGACCCTAAAACTTGTTGCTCAATCAATGATTGGCTTTCTTTTGAGCAACAGGGGTTAGCACATGATGATATACAATTCAAATGCGCACACGTGCGAGAATGAGGTTCACATGAATTTAAGTTTACAATTATAACCTCATGAGCAACATTAAGCATGATATGGTCATCAACTAGTTTATTATGAGAATTTGACAACATATCATACTCTTCACCTAGAGCAAGTTTTTCTAAATTTGTTATTTCTACTTGACTCTTAAGCATAGAATTTTCAGTTTTAAGTTGAGCAACATCAGATAATACATCATGATTATTTCTTTGCTCAAATAAAATAGATTCATACCGTTGGACCAAATTCCCATGAGAGTGCTTTAGCTCCTCATGTTCTTTGGTCATCTTCTCCAGGCTGCCGTTGGTTTTGATGAGAGTCTCCTCTAGCCTGAGAAGCGTTTCACCTTGTTCCTTGTTTCTTCTCAACAACTTAACCAAGAGAGATTTGTCCGCTTTGTTGAGATGGTTGTAGAAACGGTGAATCTCCTCTTCTTCCACATCATCGGTCTCATTTTCCCTGTCATTAATGTTAGTGGAAGCAATATAGGAAAATGTACCTTGTGATGATGAAGATTCATCCTCGCTGTCATCCTCATATTCTTCCTCATCATGGCTTTTGTCTCCACCATCATTGTTAGCAATAAACCATTTATCACTAGTGGAGAACAAACCTGTCGATGAGGTGGATTCATCGTTTGGGTGCCATCGTTCTTGTTCCTCTCCATCTGAATGGTTAGTAACACAAGTAATATGGGGAGTAGGAGCAACACAATTTGCCACAGAATATTTTTCTTTAATTCTACTCCATAAATCATGAGCATCGACAAATAAATCACTATCACTACTCATGATGGAAAAATAAGCACTTCTAGAAAGAGAGTCAACTAAGATGTTGCAAGCATGGTGATTGAGAGATAAACATCTTAGTTCTTCATTGGAAGGATTTTTACTAAAATCAGAGGGAAAAATACTTCTACTAAAGATCTGTCTCAAATCAGGATCAATATTCATGAAAGCTTTGTAAATAGAGACAGACCAAGATTTGTAATTAGAACCATCGCCTAAAAGAAGTTCTACAGTTACCTCTTGTGACGACATCGTTATCTCCGGACGGTTAAGCCCACACTGGAGAGGCCTAGCTCTGATACCAATTGAAAGTTCCCTTTGACCCGGGAACAGGATCTGGATGTCGCCTAGAGGGGGGGGTGAATAGGCGAATAAAACTTGTTACTTTAAAACTTAAATTCTTACTCTACTCGAAGACTTAGTACGCAGTGGAGTGAAAAGACTCTTCGAGTAGGTTGCAGCGGAATCAGAGATCCTGTCTCAAAAGTGTCCTGCACTTCAAATAAAGCTTATACCACAGATAAGTATTGAAGTGCAGATATAAAGACGAGTAAGACAGAGAGTCAGGATACAATACAGAACAGAGCACACAGACGCAAGAATTTATCCCGAGGTTCGGCCAAGCCTGAAATGCTTGCCTAGTCCTCGTTGGAGTTAGCCACACCTGGGCTTGGAGTCTATTTCAACTCCTTCCTCCGTTTGCTCAGATCTGTCAGAATGACAGATAGAGCCTTTCACTATTGAGTGGGGTTACAACAGAACCGCGGCTGCTTACAAACTTCTTGGCAGCACCCCGGCAGAGTAACGATACGCTCAAGACCTTGCTCTAGCTCTTAGCAGCACTACTCCTCTCTCTGAAGGCTTATAGCTGTGCCTTCTACACAAACTATAGAGTTACATACAAGAGGGAGAGCGAGAATTGATCCGAGTGATGTCTACACTTGTTGGCTGCACTTATATATTTCCTCCATGCGCCTAGGGGCTCCTTTTATAGCCCCAAGGCAGCTAGGAGCCGTTGAGAGCAAATCCGGAAGGCCATCCTTGCCTTCTGTCATCGGGGGCACCGGACAGTCCGGTGCACACCGGACACTGTCCGGTGCCCGATCTGTTTCCATATCTGGCACTTCCGACCGTTGCAAACCATCGGAGATCTCGGAGCCGTTGGCGCACCGGACATGTCCGGTGCACACTGGACAGTCCGGTGCCGTCTTCCGACCGTTGGCTCGGCCACGTGTCCCGCGCGGATTGCGCGGCCGACCGTTGGCCCTGGCCGACCGTTGGCTCACCGGACAGTCCGGTGCACACCGGACAGTCCGGTGAATTTTAGCCGTACGCCGTCGGCCAATTTCCCGAGAGCGGCCAGTTCGCGCCGAGTCGGCCTGGCGCACCGGACACTGTCCGGTGCACACCGGACAGTCCGGTGCTCCAGACCGAGCTGGGTCTTGGCAGCACACAGCCAAGTCATTTTCTCCTCTTCTTTCTTCTTCTTCTTTCTGTTTCTAACACTTAGACAAATATATTAGTACACAAAACCAATGTACTAAGTCTAGAAACATACCTTCTCTTAATTATTACATCTATAGCATTTCACATGCATGAGCTTCGATGTTGGACTCATAAATCATCAAGTCTGCTTGACTTGATCTAGATTGACATTTCTTGGCTCCAACATCCTGCAAAGATCACATAGAACATCTCCAAACCTAGGAACGACCCAAACTAAAGATCAAGGTGAACTTAGCTCTTTTAGGCTGCTTCCAGTTCTGGTTTTGACACTTGTTCTCCTTCTAGTGACCTTGATCTCCTTCTTAGAGTTTGGTCTTGAGCCTTATGTCTTACACCACATAACTGTAGCTGTTACTTCATTGGTTGTAAGTCACGTCCTTATGTAGTGATCCTTGGTGTGTTATAGCTCTTCTCAACTCGATCACCCTTGACTTTGCAAGCCTTCTTCTTCACCCTTGGCTTTTGGGTTCCTCAGCCTCCTTGACCTTCTCCCGTGCACTTGGTACCTCGAAGCTTCTCTTGCCTCCGTCCTTGGCTTGATCAGTTGTCTCTGAGCTTCGCACCCGAGTCTCACTTTATGCAATGTCCATCCTACTTGTGATGTCCATCATGTATCCATAATCCAGTTCTTGGACCATCACAATTGTTCACTTGTGTTGAACCCTGTAGGCTTTACCTTAAGCACCTGTTCAACACTTAGTACACTCGTTAGTCCTTTAATTGAGTTGTCATTCAAACACCAAAACTCACAAGAGAGCTTTCACATATTATAGAGATATCCATATAATTTCTATCATGTGGAAACACAAGGTGATAGTGATGGATATTGCATATGTTTCTCAGAAACATTTCTTATGGTCTGTATCTTACATACATCCTCCCATACAAAGTGTTGCATATGTTATAACTTTTCAAGTGATGATACTTACCATGCTGGGTAAGATTGAATTGGTCATCCCATTGTTGGAATGAAATGAAAAGTTATGAACAATTCTATTGGTCATGTTTTTTCCCATAAGATGGATACTTGATGAGTATCATCGGAAATGAGATTTTAAGTCCCTCTTATCTTAAAATCTGATCTGAATTGGTTAAGTTCTTTGAATTGTTTCAAAGGAACGAGTGTGGTCCATCACAGAGATTGTATGGACATTGAAGGCTTTATATGGTTCTATGGTGCATCTATATGATGACCTGAAGTGTGTCATTCGGACAACACGTGACCATTAAGTAATAATGTCTCAAGCTTGAGCACATTAGCCTCCACACTGCTGAATTTACCAAATCTGCTTACAATGATGATTGTTTGTCTTGGTATTCAGAATGATATCCATAAAGGATATGATGAATCTGTGATAGATTCAAAAATTTCAGATCATTAATGACCATCAGTAATGAATTGTCATTTCCAACTGGTTATGGTTGGAGTCAGGAAGTTTTGCACGCTCCTGACTTGTGATTAACTACATGTACTGGATGTACAAGTTTCCCTATGGTTTTTAGTACGTGGGAATCCGTGAAAGATTTCCCATGCGTACATTGGGTATGTTCCCAATCTCACCACCGCAGCGTACATATATGGGCACACAGAAAACTGGGGATCTATGTGAGAATTCATTCTCCGTCGATCATTAAGTTTTAGAATCTCTTCATGAGAATCTATTTACGGCCCGTACGCTTGCTTGAATCATGAGCTTTTCCAGGCATTAGAGGGAGATTTCGAGTACCAAAATGAATGCTAGGAAATTATAATGAATGCAGTAAGCATTCAGGCTCAGGATTACGTACTAAAACTGAACCTTTGGGTTTGAATGATTTGCAAGAAGTTGCAAATTGACTGCCTTGTGCATTTACTATGAGGTGTCACTCAAATTAATCCTATGAGGAGGTGCCAGAAAGAGTGATTACATGGAAACCACTTAACTCCCTATTGCAACGTTGTTGTAAATAAGAGGGGGAGAAGTATGGTCACAAATTGGGATTAATATGCTTGCAAGCAGCTGAAGGCTAGACCTTCTGAGATAGTAAATGCAGACCATCTATTCGTTGGTAACCAACCTAGTGTTGGTGGACACCTAAAGGATATTGATTATCCTGTGAATGGAAGATATTCACAACCTAGCTCAGTGCGCACTGATGAGGCTAGGTTATCGGAAGCCCTTGATTCTCGTTTTGGGATTTCACGAAGAATCATAAGGGTGCATAAAAATGACTTCATGTCAACTAGAGAATTATGTTATTTGAAAGCTACAAGTGTCGACACATACATCTCAACAATTGTATATGCGCTCCAAGTGATCCAAAAGACTATGGCCATAGCAGAGCATAAGTATGCTCGATTGGATCTTGTTGAGTGATACAATGTTGCAGAGATAGCCTTGCTCACCAGAAAGAAGTGTTAAGTTATTTTCACTTCATGGTATCTTACTGTGGATACAAGTTTGTTTTCATGGACTTGGAAACAATGAGGTGGTGAGAAAACATGGCTAGTAGCAATTGGGTTTTATATGCAAACCCAAGCATTATTTTAATGCTATAAATTCTCTTCTACCGTGAGTAGTAAAATTCCGATACAATACAAAGGGCAGTAAATCATCTATCTTTGCAGTTGATAGATGTAGTGACAACATATGCATATGTGGTCACTGAATTATGGTATTTATGGAGTCTTGAAGGATTCCAAATACATAATAACCAATCAAAATTTGCAGTGCTTGGAAAGTCTTTGTAACTTAGAGCATTCAGGTCAAATATGGTACATTCGACCTAGTGAATCCTTCCTTCTGAAAGGATACACAAAGAATGGTATGTTCAGTGTAAATATGTGCAGCATATTTTAAACATACATTACTTATCGACGGAGTTCGAGATAGAGGATATGAATTGAAAGAGATTTTCAATTCAAAGTAAACTATCTTGAGTATCTTGGATACAAAATTGTCTATATCCAACATATATTGAAGAAATTCAATATGAGAGAATCATTGTTATTTGATTCTTTCCGATCATGAGATGTGCTATTGTATCTTGCAAGAGCATCCGGCCGGATATTGCTTTGCAATGATTTGCTAGCTAACAGCACATGAGATCGAGTTATGATCTCTAGATGTACTCATGCTCTCCTTATGTTTGGATATACTGATCTTGGATATCTATAGAAGATCCCCAGGTACAAGATCAATGACATACTTTTGGTAAGTTGGACCTACTGTTCGATAAATGTCTATCAACAGAGATTAGTGGTCACTTACACTAATCATTCTGTAGCACACTTCGTGGGATTGTACAGAATGATATACTACATACTGAAGGTATGTGGTGGTCATGATTTTATATCATTGACCTTATTATCTATGGAGATAATATTACGTTGTGTTGTTTAGATGAAAAACAAGTTACGAACTAAGTCTCTACTTACTCCACATTTTAGATGTGTTTGAGAGCAGGTATGAGATGACTTAGTGATTCGTAAAGATCAGGGGGAGTTTCCTCTTGATCAGAAGAACTTGTTTACACATCATGTTGTACTCTTTTCTTCGCATGAGTTTTTCCCTGATTGGGTTTCTCATTCAAAGTTTTTAACGAGGCAACATCAACACAAGGCCTATGTTGTATCATCTATTTTTCCCATAGAGGTTTTTAAAGGATGATACATTATGGCATAGTTATTGTTGTATTTGAACTAGGTGATGAGTTTATCTCCTTAGAGTTCAAATAGATCAACAATAGAGTATGACTACTCTCCTTATTTTTCCCACTGGGTTTTAAGGATACTCAGCTGATATGTTTTCTCAGATTTTCTGGCAAGATTATCTTAGAAAAATATTAGGCTGAGTTATATGTCTCATCATTTATTTTCCCCATTGGGGTTTTTGAGATGATGACTATAGACATATTATTGTTCTTTGGGCTATAGGTCCATGGGAGAACAATGGTATACCATGTTCAATTGAACCACCGACAATTATCTATAAGGATAATTAAGCTTGTGTTGTTCAGATGGAAACAGGTTATATCAGGAGCAACATTAATAAGCATATTGCTCCTAAATTGTATTATCCATCTTGCAAACAAAGTCTTGTGATAATCTTGCTGATCTATTCACAAATCTCTACCATACTCAATGTTTTCAGAAATGTGTTGAGGTGATTGGTATGAGAAGACTTAAGTGCTTGCAAGAATCAGGGGGAGTAATTCTCCGGGATATTTGACCTGTTTTTGTACCATCATATTACACTCTTTTCTTTGTATGAGTTTTGCCTTATTAAGGTTTTCTCATCTAAAGTTTTTAATGAGGTAATATCAACTAAGCTATATGCTTCATCATTAATTTTCCCCACGGGGGTTTTTAAGAATGATGATTACAAGCATATTTTCTTTTGGAGTTCAATATGAGTTTTACTCATAATCCAAAAGACATTGTGTACTCCTTATTTTTCCCACAGGGTTTTTGAGGAGATAATATCTTAGAAGACAGCTGACAAATGATCAAATGGACTTGGATTGATCAAGGGGGAGTGTTACAATATTTTGTGATCAATCCAAGGGGCTCGACGAACACATCCCCAAGGGACACACCCCTTGGGAATGACCCCTGTCATATGTATATAAACCTGTCTTCCTTGCAATAAAGAAAACACAACTGTCATTTGTCTCTCTCAATCTCGTTACCACTGAGTATACTTCAAGAGCCCTAAGCAGAAGAACTAGAATAGCTTGTTTTCTGCATGCATGTTGCCGGTCCCACAAATGCGCGGCCGGGGCGCATTCATTCGCAGTCTTCACTAGCTAGTTCATCGATCATCCTTGCTTGCACTGCACGTCGATCTTGCTATTATTCCTTTGTCAGCCTGACTTCTTGTTGGCTGTCTCGATGGCTTCCGCTAGCTCGTCGATCTTGGCGCCGGTGACCTCCTTCACGACCTTCCCGCCCTTGAGGATCTTGAACGTCGGCACAACCTTTATGCCCAGCTCCTTCGCGAGAGGCTGCAAGAACAACAAGCAAAAGCGCCATGCACGGAAAAAAATTTGGTGCAGCACTGCTGCAAACCAGTGTGTTTGCAGCCACTCACAAAAAGGAGTATAGACCCCACCCACAGCAGCAATAACACAACTAAAACGTTATCTGCTGGACTTGCAGGTGGGGTCTATCCTCCTTTTTGTGAGGGGCTGTAAACACTCTAGTTTGCAGCAGTGCTGCACCAAATTTTTTTCCGCCATGCACACAGTACAGAAGAGATCAAGGGAAGATCGATGTCGTAGATCATAGATGTCAATCACAGCTAAGTAATCCTAGCTAGCTATATAGGTACGTACGTACGTACGTACTATCTAGTTAGCTGACCTTGTTGTCCTGGTTGCAGTCCAGCTTGAGGAACACGACGTCCAGGTTCTTCTCGGACATCTCCTGGAACTTGGGAGCCATCACTTTGCAAGGCCCGCACCTGCATGATGCAAACACACACCACAACGCGCGCAGTATCAGTATGTACTGCAATGCAACACGTACTGTCGTCGTCTCAGGATATATGGTTGTTCTACAATCTCCTGGAACGACTTGAGCTAGATCGAGAGCCATCACTTTGCACGCGCGTACGTACGTACCATTCGGTGTACATGTCGAGGACGACGACCTTGTCGCCGGCGGCCTCGACGATGGGCCAGAAGGTGTCCTTGTTGACCTCCGTGACCTGCCCGGTGACGGCCTCAGCTCCCACCGAGTTCGTCGTCGTCTCGATCCCGCTCGACCTCACCGGCGCGACTCCGCCTCCCCTCGCCGTCGTCAGCAGCAGGCCCCTCTTTTGGTACGCCGCCGACGCCCAGCGGATGGCAACTACGACCAGGGCAGCTGGCGGGATCAAGCTCCCACTGGCGGCGGCCGGCCGGCACGTCGTCGTCGTGGAGGAGATGGGCGCTGGCGAGGAGGCCAGCCCGTGGGTCGAGGAGATGGGTAGCCGCAGTGCCATTGGTCTGGTCGGCCGTACTCTCTGGTTTACGGAGCTAGCTGAGGGTAGCGCCGCCCGGGGGAGCTGGCGGCTGGCGTTGATGGAGTGGAGGGGCAGCGCAAAGCAAGGGCCAGCCACCGAGCGCTGTGATTGGCCGCCGGGATTTCCCAGGATAAGCCGCGTGGCGCCAATCACACACAGTCACACACGCCACGCACCTCGTTCTCGTTCGTTCGCCAGGTAATTTTCGCCTGGGCCGCGAAACAAAGCGAACGGCAGGGCCAGGTCAGCACAAAACCAGCCCAGCCCCACCATCCTGACCGAACACTTTCCAGCCCAGACGAGGACGGCGGCGGCAGACTCGCTAGGTGCTTTGGGAATAAATCAATATGGAAGTTTGGTACATATTTTGTGTACGTATTAAAATTATGATCATCCATTTTAGATTTAATATTCTTCCATCCCTTCGTACATAGAGGACGGTAAAAATAGTGGAGGATGTTCTTCATATATAAATATACAGAGTAGTCAAGGACGTTCCATCCAAGAATGGATGGTCATAATTTAATATATGCACTAAATATCTATGTACACATGATATTCCATTCCCTTTCAATTTATAATTAAGAGGTTTATCCTAAATTCCTAAGCCAAACCTTTAAACTTTAACTAATCAATTGTTAGTGCGCTCCCCACGGTCTTCCCCAGGTCGACAGGGGATTAGTGCGCACCCCATGGTTGACTCGACGACCAGGATAACGCCCATTGTCTACAATAACCCGATAGAAAATACTTAATTCCCATTGGTAGCTGACGGAAATTAAGTGATCCTCGAACAAAGTTCCCGTCCGCCGGGTCTCGATGGGAATTAGTCCAAAACCAACGAGAATAACTAATCCCTGTCGGTTTTGAGCTAATTCTCGTCATGATCGGGAATTTGCTGGATTCCTATTGTGAACATGATTTTGATCCAAAATCTTGTTGGATGGAGAGCATAGTGGTCGCATGCATAGTGCTTAATTGGTGGTCATCCCACTCGGTGCAGTGTAGAAAGGTAGCTATGTCAATCACCACTGATCCATCGTGTCAGGAAGGAGAGTGATATAGGGCAAGGCTTGATCTTCCATGAGGTACGATAACTTGATTGGGTGGAGATCTCGACGTTGATGGTCCAAGGCTCCGAGCGAACGGATCCACGCAATTACTACATCCATGGCTCCGTTGGTTATCACCTGTTACACACGAGTAACCTCACCACGAAGGCTTTCCCTGCAAGTGCAATCAAGAACACAATCAAAACTGCATTGTTCACGAGGTTGGGTCTCACAAACCGACAAATGACGACACTGTTCGATGATAGATATGATCTAAGCAAAACCCAAAACATAATGTGGTGGTGGTTGCTGATAAAATAGAGGTCACAGGCGTGCGTGACCCCTGGTCGCATCCCTAATGGGCTCCAACACGATACACGACCCAACTACCCAACATACGGTATCGTAGCACTAAAACAGAATATGAACGCTGACTTGTTTCGATGATTCCTGTTGACTCCAGATGAATTTTAATGTGGTCCCAGTTAGGTTAGAAAGCTTATCTCCTTAGCTTTCCATCCATATAAAGCCAACCTAATCGGAGTTCGGATGCATCCTAGGCGTTCGTTTTAGTGCATACTGGTCCTGAACTCCAAGGTGGAGACGAAGTTGATTCAGAATTGGCTTTCTCCTATTGTGAACGTCCTACCTTCTCCTCCTTGACATCTTGGCCTTTCCCAAGTCCTTGTTGGTCCTCTCCAAAGTTTCTAATCATCAAAACATCATGGCACCAAGTGTAAGTTCTAAAACACAATTGACTAGGTTAGAACGAACCTAGAGATTTAGTTGTTATGCACATGCTCGTGTTGTCGGTCCATGCATTGTTTGTATGGGAGTGATGTCCTCACTAGAGAGGACAGAGAGTTGATAAACACCAGAAAGGAGAGAATAAAGCGAGCAGTCGTGTCGCTTGCAAACACACCCCAAAAACGTGATTGTCATCCTCCATCCGAGCCGATAAACTCCTGGACAACACTCGTGTTGGAGGCATTATCTCGCCATAATCATGCGCGCGTGAATTAGAACATGAGCATTTGTCTAATAGTTGAAGGATATGCAAGCAGTGGGGAAATGATAAAGTATAATAGGATAAAATTTATATAGGCGAGTCAGGATAACTGAGCGAGCACAAGAAACTGAGTAGACACAGAGATGAAGAGACGGGAAAATCCCGTAACTCTAGGAGTTATGATGGGAGATCAACTCTAGAACCCTAAGAGACAGAAAACTCTTGTAACTCTAGAATCCCTTAAGAAATGGAAAACTCAAAACATCGCCGCACTGCGATTGCAACCGTGCTTGTGATCGTGCCTACAAACACGCACACGTGGCAGACCTTCGTCATTTTTCCAACAACTCCATGTAGATAGACAAAGCAACCATATAAGTTGTGTTAACAACTTAACATCTATCAATATTGACCATAATGCATGTATTATTTAATACAAACATTTAGTATTTATTCAATTATAGGTCTGTGCCCTTGCGTTGCCACATGAGTAAAAATTAGTATGAAATATAAATACGAAACGATAAATATTACTATGATATACAAAATCCATGTGGCAAGATATCATCGTAACACTAATATTATATTGATCATGCAATTTTGTTTTGTAAAACCCCTGAAAGAAGATATAATGTCAAGTACATAAATTATTTTTTCAAACTAAATGTGTTTCTCATCGATAGTTGATCAAACATTTTCTAAAAAAAGATGATAAAAACCATTACAAAAGTATTGATTATCCTCCGGTTGATAAGAGCACAATTTTTGTTTCCTTGTCTCCTCAATATGAAAATTGGACAAGGAAGACTCTTTATTTTGTCTTGTCACATACTTTGCTAGTATTTTATTTTGTTTGAGTAATCACGCCCACAACTGTATACTTGTCGATTTGTCCTAGCTAAGCAAATAAGCAACAACAAATATATTCACTGGTGACAAGCCAAGAGGATGCCAAAATAAACATAAGCCATAATTGGTAACAAAAATTAGAAACTTCACCTAGTGCTCAAAACGATTAGAACGGCCAATGTGATGGATGTAAAGCTCGCAATTATTTGGGACATTACTTCTTGTTAAAAGTCGCTAGGAATTGGCAGTCTGTCCATGCTTCACGGGGCTTTGTCCATCCCGGCAGTGACGCGTGTTTGAACCTGCCGGACTCGAAATTTTTCATTCATCTCGACAGAGCATGTGTGTTGCGTCCGCCTTCCCCGCGTTTCATGGAGGTGGAGGCTTGTCGTGTCAATGCGTGCCCGTCCATAGACCCAAATATTTTCTTCAATTCGACAGAGTCCGTTTGTCCACGTCCGCTTCTCCCTCTCCACTCTACTACACTCCGCAAACTAGAGTGCGGCTCCCTCACATACTCCCCATCCCCGCACCGCCGCCACTCCAGAGCAAGGTGTCCGTACCCATCGTGGTCAACTCTATCTCCGTATCCCCATATGTGCTTGTCAGATCCCTCTCTGTCTCCACCACCGTGGTTGGGCCCCGCTCGCCTCCTCCGTCGACCTCGTTCGCTAGCTCCCTTCCTCCTCGTTGCCACCACCGTCAACCACGACCCCACCTCCAGCCCCTTCGTCTCTCACATCCACCTTCTCCCCTTCTCCGACCCCATCTTTGAAAGGGAAATGTGCCCTTGGGCCATTTCTAAGTATTTTGGTGACTAAGTGCCAACACATGTGCTTAATTGTGAATTTATGTCAATGGATGAACAAGGTGCAAATCATGACGTAAAGGTATGTTTCTAAGCCTTAGTACATTGGTTTTGTATACTAATATACTTGTCAAAGTGTTAGAAACAGAAAAGAAGAAAGGTGCAAAATGACTTGGTTGTGTACAACCAAGGCTCTGCTCGGTCTGGCACACCAGACTGTCCGGTGTGCACCGGACAGTGTCCGGTGCGCCAGGCTGACTCGGCGCGAACAGGCCGCTCTCGGGAATTCGCCGACGGCGTACGGCTAAAATTCACCGGACTGTCCGGTGTGCATCGGACTGTCCGGTGAGCCAACGGTCGGCCGGGCCAACGGTCGGCCGCGCAATCTGCGCGGGACACGTGGCCGAGCCAACGGTCGGAAGATTGCACCGGACTATCCGGTGTGCACCGGACATGTCCGGTGCGCCAACGGCTCCAGATCTGCCAACGGTCTGCAACGGTCGGCAACGCCAGTTAAGGAAAGAAATCGGGCACCGGACAGTGTCCGGTGTGCACCGGACTGTCCGGTGCCCCCGACGACAGAAGGCAAGGATGGCCTTCCAGATTTTCTCTCAACGGCTCCTAGCTGCCTTGGGGCTATAAAAGGGGCTCCTAGGCGCATGGAGGAGACACACAAGCAACCTTTGAGCATTCTTGATCATCCACACTCAGTCTTTGCGCATTCGTTTGTCATTCTAAGTAATTCGAGCTCTGTTCTAGTGAGAACTTTGAGATAGTCTTGTGAGCTCGATTCTTGGCCGTGTGTGTGCGCGTTTCGCTGTGGATTTGTGTGTGTTGCTTCCCTCCCTTACTCTGTGCTTCTTTGTGATCATATACTTGTAAGGGCAAGAGACTCCAATTTGTGGAGATTCCTTGCAAACGGGATAGTGAAAGGCAAAACAAAACACCGTGGTATTCAAGTGGGTCTTTGGACCGCTTGAGAGGGGTTGATTGCAACCCTCGTCCGTTGGGACGCCACAACGTGGAGTAGGCAAGCGTTGGTCTTGGCCGAACCACGGGATAAACCACCGTGTCACCTCTGTCTTGATCTCTTGTGGTATTGTGTTTTGTTGAGACTTCTCTTTAGCCACTTGGCAATCATTGTGCTAACACTTAACAAGTTTTTGTGGCTTAAGTTTTAAGTCTATTCAGAATCACCTATTCACCCCCCCCCCTCTAGGTGCTCTCAATTGGTATCAGAGCCGTTCTCTTCACAAAAGGGACTAACCGCCCGAAGAGATGGATCCTAAGGGGAAGGGAGTTGTGATCAACGACAAAGAGAAGGAATCCTTCGTCAACGAGCCGAAGGACGACAAGCCTACCGACTCCGGCTCGGGCCATAGACGGAAGGAAGGGAAGAAGAAGAAGACGAGGCGCATCAAGGAGATCATCTACTACGACGATAGTGATGAATCTACTTCTTCCCAAAAGGACGACGACAATGACTACAAAAAGACGGTCAATTCGAACTTTTCATTTGATTATTCTCGTATTCAACATAGTTCGAATTCGCATTTGCTTTCCATTCCTCTTGGCAACCCTCCACACTTCGATGGGGAGGACTACGGATTTTGGAGTCACAAAATGCGTAGTCACTTATTCTCTCTCCATCCAAGCATATGGGAGATTGTAGAGAATGGAATGAAATTTGATAGCTCGGATAGCCCTTTGCTTATAAATGAACAGATCCATAGAAATGCACAAGCTACTACTGTTCTCTTAGCATCCTTGTGCAGGGAAGAGTACAACAAGGTGAGCGGCTTGGACAATGCCAAGCAAATATGGGACACCCTCAAGATCTCTCACGAGGGGAACGACATCACCATGCTCACCAAGATGGAGTTGGTGGAGGGCGAACTTGGACGATTCGCCATGATAAGGGGAGAGGAGCCAACTCAAACGTACAACCGGCTCAAGACCCTTATCAACAAAATAAGGAGCTACGGAAGCACGCGATGGACGGACCACGATGTCGTCCGCCTAATGCTAAGGTCCTTTACTGTTCTTGATCCTCATCTCGTGAACAATATTCGTGAGAATCCCAGGTACACGATGATGACGCCCGAGGAAGTACTTGGAAAATTCGTAAGTGGGCGGATGATGATCAAGGAGGCAAGATACGTCGACAAAGCGTTGAACGGTCCAATCCACGAGCATCAACCCATTGCTCTCAAGGCAACAAGGAGCAAGGAGTCGCTACCTAGCAAGGTGGCGCAAGTTGAGGCGACCGGGCTCAATGATGAAGAGATGGCTCTCATCATCAAGAGATTCAAGACGGCGCTAAATGGTCGCAAGGGGCAGACAAACAAGACCAAGACAAAGGGGAAGCGCTCATGCTTCAAATGTGGTAAGGTTGGTCATTTTATTGCTAACTGTCCCAAAAATGATAGTGACCAGGAGCAAGGGAAAAACGGGAAGAGAGAAAACAAGAAAGTTTACAAGAAGGCCAAAGGTGAAGCACACCTTGGAAAGGAGTGGGACTCGGATTGCTCTTCGTCCGACTCCGACGACGAAGGACTCGCCGCCACTGCCTTCAACAAATCGGCTCTCTTCCCCCACGAGCATCACACTTGCCTCATGGCAAGGGAGAAGAAGGTAATCACTAGTAATGCTAATACTTATGATTCTTCTAGTGATGATGAGTCTAGTGAGGATGAAATAGATTATTCTAGTTTATTCAAGGGATTGGATAGAACTAAGATAGCTAAGATTAATGAATTGATTGATGCCTTGAATGAAAAGGATAGAATCTTAGAAAAACAAGAAGATCTTTTATATGAAGAGCATGATAAATTTGTTAGTGCACAAAATTCACTTGCTCTAGAAATTAAAAGAAATGGAATTCTTTCTTGTGAACTTTCTACTTGTAATGAAACCATTTCTTCTTTAAAAGGTGAAATTAATGTTTTAACCGCTAAACTAGAAGTAGCAAGTAACTCTTGTGTTGAAAATGTTACAATTTGCACTAGGTGTAAGGATTTTGATGTTAATGCTTGTAGTGAACACCTAGTTTCAATTTCAAAACTTAATGATGAATTGGCTAGTCTTAATGCTCAACTTAAGACTAGCAAGAGTGAAGTTGATAAAATAAAATTTGCAAGGGATGCCTACACGGTTGGTAGACACCCCTCAATTAAGGATGGTCTTGGCTTCAAGAGAGAGGCCAAGAACTTAACAAGCCATAAGGCTCCCATCTTCGTCAAGGAGAAAGGGAAGGCCCCTATGGCTAGTAGTGCTAAAAAGAACCATGCTTTCTTATACCATGATAGGAGACATGCTAGAAATGCGTATAATGATTTTGATTCACATGTTTATGATTCTCATGCCATGTTTGCTTCTAGTTCTTCCTATAAGCATGATAGAGATATGTGTAGGAGAAATGTTGTGCATATGCCTAGGAGAAATTTTGCTCATGTTCCTAGAAAAGTTGTGAACAAACCTACTACCATTTATTATGCTTGCAATGCTCCCTTTGCTATTTGTAGAAAGGGTAAGAAGGTAATTGCTAGGAAGTTAGGGGCAAGATGCAAGGGAGATAAAACTTACATTTGGGTCCCTAAGGATATTTGTGCTAACCTTGCAGGACCCAACATGAGTTGGGTACCTAAGACCCAAGCCTAAATTTGCCTTGCAGGTTTATGCATCCGGGGGTTCAAGCTGGATTATCGACAGCGGATGCACAAACCATATGACGGGGGAGAAGAAGATGTTCACCTCCTACGTCAAAAATAAGGATTCCCAAGATTCAATTATATTCGGTGATGGGAACCAAGGCAAGGTAAAAGGGTTAGGTAAAATTGCAATTTCTAATGAGCACTCAATCTCAAATGTGTTTTTAGTTGAGTCTCTTGGTTACAATTTGCTATCTGTTAGTCAACTGTGCAATATGGGATATAATTGTTTATTTACAAATGTAGATGTGTCTGTCTTTAGAAGATGTGATGGTTCACTAGCTTTTAAGGGTGTACTAGACGACAAGCTTTACCTAGTTGATTTTGCAAAAGAAGAGGCCGGTCTAGATGCATGCTTAATGGCTAAGACTTGCATGGGCTGGTTGTGGCATCGCCGCTTAGCACATGTGGGGATGAAGAACCTCCATAAGCTTCTAAAGGGAGAACACGTGATAGGTCTAACAAATGTTTATTTCGAAAAAGATAGACCTTGTGCAGCTTGTCAGGCAGGTAAACAAGTGGGAGGAGCACATCACAGCAAGAATGTGATGACCACGTCAAGACCTCTGGAGCTGCTGCATATGGACCTCTTCGGACCCGTCGCCTATCTAAGCATAGGAGGAAGTAAGTATGGTCTAGTTATTGTTGATGACTTTTCCCGCTTCACTTGGGTGTTCTTTTTGCAGGATAAGTCTGAAACCCAAGGGACCCTCAAGCGCTTCCTCAGGAGAGCTCAAAATGAGTTTGAGCTCAAGGTGAAGAAGATTAGGAGCGACAACGGGTCCGAGTTCAAGAACCTTCAAGTGGAGGAGTTTCTTGAGGAAGAAGGGATCAAGCACGAGTTCTCCGCTCCCTACACACCACAGCAAAATGGTGTGGTAGAGAGGAAGAACAGGTCACTAATCGATATGGCGAGGACGATGCTTGGAGAGTTCAAGACCCCCGAGTGCTTTTGGTCGGAAGCTGTGAACACGGCTTGCCACGCCATCAACAGGGTCTACCTTCATCGACTCCTCAAGAAGACTTCGTATGAGCTACTAACCGGTAACAAACCCAATGTATCGTACTTTCGTGTATTTGGGAGCAAGTGCTACATTCTAGTGAAGAAGGGTAGAAATTCTAAGTTTGCTCCCAAAGCTGTAGAAGGGTTTTTATTAGGTTATGATTCAAATACAAAGGCGTATAGAGTCTTCAACAAATCATCGGGTTTGGTTGAAGTCTCTAGCGACGTTGTATTTGATGAGACTAATGGCTCTCCAAGAGAGCAAGTTGTTGATTGTGATGATGTAGATGAAGAAGATGTTCCAACGGCCGCTATACGAACCATGGCGATTGGAGACGTTCGGCCACAGGAACAAGATGAACGAGGTCAACCTTCTTCCTCAACAACGGTGCATCCCCCAACTCAAGACGATGAACAGGTTCATCAAAAGGAGGCGTGTGATCAAGGGGGAGCACAAGATGATCATGTGATGGAGGAAGAAGCGCAACCGGCACCTCCAACCCAAGTTCGAGCGATGATTCAAAGGGATCATCCCGTCGACCAAATTCTGGGTGACATTAGCAAGGGAGTAACTACTCGGTCTCGACTAGTTAATTTTTGTGAACATTACTCTTTTGTCTCCTCTTTTGAGCCTTTCAGGGTAGAGGAGGCCTTGCTAGATCCGGATTGGGTGTTGGCCATGCAGGAGGAACTTAACAACTTCAAGCGCAATGAAGTTTGGACGCTGGTGCCTCGTCCCAAGCAAAATGTTGTGGGAACCAAGTGGGTTTTCCGCAACAAACAGGACGAGCACGGGGTGGTGACGAGGAACAAGGCTCGACTTGTGGCAAAAGGTTATGCCCAAGTCGCAGGTTTGGACTTTGAGGAGACTTTTGCTCCTGTGGCTAGGCTAGAATCAATTCGTATCTTGCTAGCATATGCCGCTCACCATTCTTTCAGGTTGTACCAAATGGATGTGAAGAGCGCTTTCCTCAACGGACCAATAAAGGAGGAGGTGTACGTAGAGCAACCCCCTGGCTTCGAGGATGAGCGGTACCCCGACCACGTGTGTAAGCTCTCTAAGGCACTCTATGGACTTAAACAAGCCCCAAGAGCATGGTATGAATGCCTTCGAGATTTCTTAATTGCTAATGCTTTCAAGGTTGGGAAAGCCGATCCAACTCTTTTCACTAAGACTTGTGATGGTGATTTGTTTGTGTGCCAAATTTATGTCGATGACATAATATTTGGTTCTACTAACCAAAAGTCTTGTGAAGAGTTTAGCAGGGTGATGACGCAGAAATTCGAGATGTCGATGATGGGCGAGTTGAACTACTTCCTTGGGTTCCAAGTGAAGCAACTCAAGGACGGCACCTTCATCTCCCAAACGAAATACACGCAAGATCTGCTAAAGAGGTTTGGGATGAAGGACGCCAAGCCCGCAAAGACGCCGATGGGAACCGACGGACACACCGACCTCAACAAAGGAGGTAAGTCCGTTGATCAAAAAGCATACCGGTCCATGATAGGTTCTTTGCTTTACTTATGTACTAGTAGACCGGATATTATGCTTAGCGTATGCATGTGTGCTAGATTTCAATCCGATCCTAAGGAGTGTCACTTGGTGGCGGTGAAGCGAATTCTTAGATATTTAGTCGCTACGCCTTGCTTCGGGATCTGGTATCCAAAGGGGTCTAACTTTGACTTGATTGGGTACTCAGATTCCGACTATGCTGGATGTAAGGTCGATAGGAAGAGTACATCAGGGACGTGCCAATTCTTAGGAAGGTCCCTGGTGTCATGGAACTCTAAGAAACAAACCTCCGTTGCCCTATCCACCGCTGAGGCCGAGTATGTTGCCGCAGGACAGTGTTGCGCGCAACTACTTTGGATGAGGCAAACCCTCCGGGACTTTGGCTACAATCTGAGCAAAGTCCCACTCCTATGTGACAATGAGAGTGCTATCCGAATAGCGGAAAATCCTGTTGAGCACAGCCGCACAAAGCACATAGACATCCGACATCACTTTTTGAGAGACCACCAGCAAAAGGGAGATATCGAAGTGTTTTATGTTAGCACCGAGAACCAGCTAGCCGATATCTTTACCAAGCCTTTAGATGAGAAGACCTTTTGCAGGTTGCGTAGTGAGCTCAATATCTTAGATTCGCGGAACTTGGATTGAAATGTAGCATACATGTGTTTATGCCCTTGATCATGTTCATTCTGCATTTTGTTGCTTATTATGGTGCTCAAGTTGTACGAACACTCCCTGGACCTCACAAGTCCGTTGCAAAGTGATGCACATGTTTAGGGGGAGATGTGTTACAACTTGACCCTTTGAGACTAACCATATGCTTGAGTCTCGAAGGAAAATTGAAAGGGAAAGGGTGGACTTGGACCATGAAAGACTTCCACTGCACTCTGATGAGAGGGTAACTTATTCCAAGTCCATCTCATGAACTCTTATTGCCATTTGCTCTTAATTGAAGATTTTGGTGAGGCAATGGGGTTAAAGGGCCAAGATTGATCCCGTTTTGGTGCTTGATGCCAAAGGGGGAGAAAATAAAGGTCAAAGCGATAAATGGATCAGCTACCACTTGAGAAATTTGAAAATAGTAGAGTAGAGTTTTTGGTTTGTCAAAACTCTTTTATTGTCTCTTTTGGCTTCTTGTGGGGAGAAATAGTAATTATGGAAAAAGGGGAGTTTTTGAAATCTTTGATCAATCTCTTTTGGAATGACTCTCCTTATGCTTCAACATGTGTGTTTGACTTAGAGATAGAGATTTGAGTTTGATTTCAAAAACAAACCAAGTGGTGGCAAAAGATGATCCATATATGCCAAAATTGAATCAAAATAAATTTAAGTTTTATTTGAAGTGAGTTTGCACTTGTTCTAGTTGCTTTATGTTGTGTTGGCATAAATCACCAAAAAGGGGGAGATTGAAAGGGAAATGTGCCCTTGGGCCATTTCTAAGTATTTTGGTGACTAAGTGCCAACACATGTGCTTAATTGTGAATTTATGTCAATGGATGAACAAGGTGCAAATCATGACGTAAAGGTATGTTTCTAAGCCTTAGTACATTGGTTTTGTATACTAATATACTTGTCAAAGTGTTAGAAACAGAAAAGAAGAAAGGTGCAAAATGACTTGGCTGTGTACAGCCAAGGCTCTGCTCGGTCTGGCACACCGGACTGTCCGGTGTGCACCGGACAGTGTCCGGTGCGCCAGGCTGACTCGGCGCGAACAGGCCGTTCTCGGGAATTCGCCGACGGCGTACGGCTAAAATTCACCGGACTGTCCGGTGTGCACCGGACTGTCCGGTGAGCCAACGGTCGGCCGGGCCAACGGTCGGCCGCGCAATCTGCGCGGGACACGTGGCCGAGCCAACGGTCGGAAGATTGCACCGGACTGTCCGGTGTGCACCGGACATGTCCGGTGCGCCAACGGCTCCAGATCTGCCAACGGTCTGCAACGGTCGGCAACGCCAGTTAAGGAAAGAAATCGGGCACCGGACAGTGTCCGGTGTGCACCGGACTGTCCGGTGCCCCCGACGACAGAAGGCAAGGATGGCCTTCCGGATTTGCTCTCAACGGCTCCTAGCTGCCTTGGGGCTATAAAAGGGGCTCCTAGGCGCATGGAGGAGACACACAAGCAACTTTTGAGCATTCTTGATCATCCACACTCAGTCTTTGCGCATTCGTTTGTCATTCTAAGTAATTCGAGCTCTGTTCTAGTGAGAACTTTGAGATAGTCTTGTGAGCTCGATTCTTGGCCGTGTGTGTGCGCGTTTCGCTGTGGATTTGTGTGTGTTGCTTCCCTCCCTTACTCTGTGCTTCTTTGTGATCATATACTTGTAAGGGCAAGAGACTCCAATTTGTGGAGATTCCTTGCAAACGGGATAGTGAAAGGCAAAACAAAACACCGTGGTATTCAAGTGGGTCTTTGGACCGCTTGAGAGGGGTTGATTGCAACCCTCGTCCGTTGGGACGCCACAACGTGGAGTAGGCAAGCGTTGGTCTTGGCCGAACCACGGGATAAACCACTGTGTCACCTCTGTGCTTGATCTCTTGTGGTATTGTGTTTTGTTGAGACTTCTCTTTAGCCACTTGGCAATCATTGTGCTAACACTTAACAAGTTTTTGTGGCTTAAGTTTTAAGTCTATTCAGGATCACCTATTCACCCCCCCCTCTAGGTGCTCTCAATCTTCCAGCTCACCTCTGTCCCGCTCCCGTTCGTGAGCGAGAGGGTGGCTCCCTCGTATGCTCCCCGTCCCTGCGCCGCCGCCGCTCGGCAGCAACGTGTCTACGCCCATCGTGGTCATGACCAAGGGGAGGGACGCTGGGATACGGGCCCCCATCTGGCGTCGGTTATGCAGGCGGCCATGACTGACGAAGTGAAAGGGAATTAGGCTTACACCTAGTTCCTAAATAATTTTGGTGGTTGAATTGCCCAACACAAATATTGGACTAACTAGTTTACTCTAGTGCATAAGTTATACAGGTGCAAAAGGTTCACATTCAGTCAATAAAAAGACCAAGTGTTGGATTCAACAAAGGAGCAGCAAGGCAACCGAGGGCACCTCTGGCTGAAGGCACCGGACTGTCCGGTGTGCACCGGACATGTCCGGTGCGGCCAGAGGACTTCGACTCAAACTCTTCGCCCTCGGGAATTCTCGGAAGCCGGCGCGCTAAAATTCACCGGACTGTCCGGTGTGCACCGGACATGTCCGGTGCTCCAAGGAAACGCGGCCTCCGGAACTCGCCAGCCTCGGGTTCGCTCGGCAGCCGCTCCGCTAAAATTCACCGGACTGTCCGGTGTGCACCGGACTGTCCGGTGTGCCAGCGGAGCAACGGCTCCCTGCAGCGCCAACGGCTCCCTGCGGTGCATTTAATGCGCGCGCAGCGCGCGCAGACGTCAGGATCGCCCATACCGGTGCACCGGACATCAAACAGTACATGTCCGGTGTGCACCGGACACCCAGGAGGGCCCAGAAGTCAGAAGCTCCAACGGTCAGAATCCAACGGCAATGGTGACGTGGCAGGGGCACCGGACTGTCCGGTGTGCACCGGACTGTCCGGTGCGCCATCGAACAGACTGCTTCCAGCAACGGTCACTTTTGGTGGTTGGGGCTATAAATACCCCAACCACCCCACATTCATTGCCATCCAAGTTTTCCAACTCTCAACCACTTACAAGAGCTAGGCATTCAATTCTAGACACATACAAAGAGATCAAATCCTCTCCAATTCCACTCAAGCCCTTAGTGACTAGCGAGAGAGATTTGCCGTGTTCTTTTGAGCTCTTGCGCTTGGATCGCTTTCTTTCTTTCTCATTTGTTCTTGAGATCATCACTCAATTGTAACCAAGGCAAGAGGCACCAATTGTGTGGTGGCCCTTGCGGGGAAGTTTTGTTCCCGTTTGATTGAGAAGAAGAGAAAGCTCACTTGATCCGTGGGATCGTTTGAGAGAGGGAAGGGTTGAAAGAGACCCGGCCTTTGTGGCCTCCTCAACGGGGAGTAGGTTTGCAAGAACCGAACCTCGGTAAAACAAATCCTCGTGTCACACTCTTATTTGCTTGCGATTTGTTTTGCGCCCTCTCTCGCGGACTCGTTTCTTTATTACTAACGCTAACCCGGCTTGTAGTTGTGATTATTTTTGTAAATTTCAGTTTCGCCCTATTCACCCCCCCTCTAGGCGACTATCAATTGGTATCAGAGCCCGGTACTTCATTAGAGCCTAACCGCTCGAAGTGATGTCGGGAGATCACACCAAGAGGGAGATGGAGACCGGCGACGACAAGCCCACTACAAGCCAAGGGAGCACTTCATCGGAAGAGTCCCGCACCAAGAGAAGGGAGAAGAAGAAGAACTCCTCCAAGCGGAAGGAGAAAAGATCTTCCTCTTCTCACCACAAGGAGAAGAAGGAAAAATCTTCTTCTCACAAGCCGCATCGGAGTGGGGACAAGCACAAGAGGATGAGGAAGGTGGTCTACTATGAGACCGACACTTCATCGACATCTACATCCGGCTCCGACGCGGCGTCCGTCACTTCTAAACGCCAAGAGCGTAAGAAGTATAGTAAGATCCCCCTACGCTACCCTCGCGTTCCTAAACATACACCTTTACTTTCCGTCCCATTAGGCAAACCACCAACTTTTAATGGTGAAGATTATGCTATGTGGAGTAATTTGATGCGATTTCATCTAACCTCTCTCCACAAAAGATTATGGGATGTTGTTGAGTATGGTGTACAGGTACCATCCGTAGGGGATGAAGACTACGACACGGACGAAGTGGCCCAAATCGAGCACTTCAACTCCCAAGCCGCAACTATTCTCCTTGCCTCACTAAGCAAGGAGGAATACAACAAAGTACAAGGGTTGAAGAACGCAAAAGAGATTTGGGACCTACTCAAGACGGCGCACGAGGGTGATGAACTCACCAAGATCACCAAGCGGGAAACGATCGAGGGGGAGCTCGGTCGCTTCCGTCTTCGCCAAGGGGAGGAGCCACAAGACATGTACAACCGGCTCAAAACCTTGGTGAACCAAGTGCGCAACCTCGGGAGCGCAAAATGGGATGACCACGAAGTGGTTAAGGTTATTCTAAGAGCCCTTATTTTCCTTAACCCCACACAAGTTCAATTAATTCGTGGTAATCCTAGATATCCGCTAATGACTCCCGAGGAAGTTATCGGGAATTTTGTGAGCTTTGAATGCATGATTAAGGGATCCAAGAAAATCAACGAGCTTGATGAACCCTCCACATCCGAGGCGCAACCCGTGGCCTTCAAGGCAACGGAGGAGAAGAAGGAGGAGTCTACACCAAGTAGACAACCAATTGACGCCTCCAAGCTCGACAACGAGGAGATGGCCCTAATCATCAAAAGCTTCCGGCAAATCCTCAAGCAACGGAAGGGGAAGGATTACAAGTCCCGTTCCAAGAAGGTTTGCTACAAGTGTGGTAAGCCCGGTCACTTTATTGCTAAATGTCCATTATCAAGTGATAGTGACAGGGGCGACGACAAGAAGGGCAAGAGGAAGGAGAAGAAGAAGTACTACAAGAAGAAGGGCGGCGATGCCCATGTTTGTCGGGAGTGGGACTCCGACGACGAGGACGCCGCCAACATCGCCGTCACCAAGGGTCTCCTCTTCCCCAACGTCGGCCACAAGTGCCTCATGGCCAAGGACGGCAAAAAGAAGGTAAAATCAAAGTCCTCCACTAAATATGAAACATCTAGTGATGAAGATGATGATAAAAATGAAGAGGATAATTTGCGTATTCTTTTTGCCAACCTTAACATGGAACAAAAGGAAAAATTAAATGAGCTAATTAGTGCCATCCATGAAAAGGATGATCTCTTGGACTCCCAAGAGGACTTCCTAATCAAGGAAAACAAGAAACATGTTAAGGTTAAAAATGCTTATGCTCTAGAAGTAGAAAATGTAACAAATTATCTAGTGAGCTAAGCATATGCCATGACACTATTGCCAACCTTAGAAATGAAAATGTTAAATTAATTGCTAAGGTTGATTCTCATGTTTGCATTGATCCTAGAAATAATAATGTTGATTTGCTAGCTAGGATTGATGAGTTAAATGTTTCTATTGCTAGCCTTAGAAATGAGAATGAGAAATTAATTGCTAAGGCTAAAGATTTTGATGTTTGCAATGCTACTATTTCCGACCTTAGAACTAAAAATGACATGTTGCATGCTAAGGTTGTTGAACTTAAATCTTGCAAACCCTCTACATCTAATGTTGAGCATGTTTCCATTTGTACTAGATGTAGAGATATTAATATTGATGCTATCCATGATCACCTAGCCTTAATTAAAAAACAAAATGATCACATAGCACAACTTAATGCTAAAATTAGAGAGCATGACTTAGAAAATGAAAAATTTAAATTGGCTAGAAGCATGCTCTATAATGGGAGACGCCCTGGCATTAAGGACGGCATTGGCTTCCAAAGGGGAGACAATGTCAAAATTAATGCCCCTCCAAAGAACTTGTCTAACTTTGTTAAGGGCAAGGCTCCCATGCCTCAGGATAACGAGGGTTACATTTTGTACCCTGCCGGCTATCCTGAGAGCAAAATTAAGAAAATTCATTCTAGGAAGTCTCACTCTGGCCCTAATTATGCTTTTATGTATAAGGGTGAGACATCTAGATCTAGGCAACCAACCCATGCCAAGTTGCCTAGAAAGAAAATCCCTAATGCATCAAATGATCATGCCATGTTATTTAAAACTTTTGATGCATCTTATGTTTTAACTAACAAATCCGGCAAGGTAGTTGCCAAGATTGTTGGGGGCAAACACAAGGGCTCCAAGACTTGTGTTTGGGTACCCAAAGTTCTTATATCTAATGCCAAAGGACCCAAAACCGTTTGGGTACCTAAAACAAAGAACTAAACTTGTTTTGTAGGTTTATGCATCCGGGGGCACAAGTTGGATACTCGACAGCGGGTGCACAAACCACATGACCGGGGAGAAAAGGATGTTCTCCTCATATGAGAAAAACCAAGATCCCCAACGAGCTATCACATTCGGGGATGGAAACCAAGGTTTGGTCAAAGGTTTGGGTAAAATTGCTATATCCCCTGACCATTCCATTTCTAATGTTTTTCTTGTAGATTCCTTAGATTACAATTTGCTTTCTGTATCCCAATTATGTCAAATGGGCTACAACTGTCTTTTTACTGATATAGGTGTTACTGTCTTTAGAAGAAGTGATGATTCAATAGCTTTTAAGGGAGTGTTAGAGGGTCAGCTATACTTAGTAGATTTTAATAGAGCTGAACTCGACACTTGCTTGATTGCTAAGACTAACTTGGGTTGGCTCTGGCACCGCCGACTAGCCCATGTTGGAATGAAGAATCTTCACAAGCTTCTAAAGGGAGAACACATTTTGGGACTAACCGATGTTCATTTTGAGAAAGACAGGATTTGTAGCGCATGCCAAGCCGGGAAGCAAGTTGGCATCCATCATCCACACAAAAACATCATGACTACCGACAGGCCACTGGAGCTCCTTCACATGGATTTGTTCGGCCCGATCGCTTACATAAGCATCGGCGGTAGTAAGTATTGCCTTGTAATTGTGGATGACTATTCTCGCTTCACTTGGGTATTCTTTTTACAGGACAAATCTCATACCCAAGAGACTTTAAAGGGATTCTTGAGACGTGCTCAAAATGAGTTCGGCTTAAGGATCAAGAAAATTAGAAGCGACAATGGGACGGAGTTCAAGAACTCTCAAATAGAAGGCTTTCTTGAGGAGGAGGGCATCAAGCATGAGTTCTCTTCTCCCTACACTCCACAACAAAATGGTGTAGTGGAGAGGAAGAATCGAACTCTATTGGACATGGCAAGAACCATGCTTGATGAGTACAAGACACCGGATCGGTTTTGGGCCGAGGCAGTCAACACCGCCTGCTACGCCATCAACCAGTTATATCTTCATCGAATCCTCAAGAAGACATCTTATGAACTCCTAACCGGTAAAAAGCCCAATATTTAGTATTTTAGAGTTTTTGGTAGCAAATGTTTTATTCTTGTCAAAAGAGGTAGAAAATCTAAATTTGCTCCTAAAACTGTAGAAGGCTTTTTACTAGGATATGACTCAAACACAAGGGCATATAGAGTCTTTAACAAGTCCTCAGGACTTGTTGAAGTTTCTTGTGACGTTGTGTTTGATGAGACTAACGGCTCTCAAGTAGAGCAAGTTGATCTTGATGATATAGGTGAAGAACAGGCTCCATGCATAGCGCTAAGGAACATGTCCATTGGGGATGTGTGTCCTAAGGAATCCGAAGGGCCTTCAAATGCACAAGATCAACCATCCTTCTCCACGCAAGTATCTCCACCAACTCAAGTTGAGGATGAGGCTCAAGATGTTGAACAAGAAGATCAAGAAGATGAGCCACCTCAAAATGACGGCAACGATCGAGGGGGAGATGCAAATGATAAAGACAAGGAGGATGAACAACCAAGACCGCCACACCCAAGAGTCCACCAAGCAATACAACGAGATCACCCCGTCGACACTATCCTTGGCGATATTCATAAGGGGGTAACTACTCGATCTCGTGTTGCTCATTTTTGTGAACATTACTCTTTTGTTTCCTCTATTGAGCCACACAAGGTAGAGGAAGCTCTTCAAGATTCGGATTGGGTGATGGCGATGCAAGAGGAGCTCAACAATTTCACGAGGAATGAGGTATGGCACTTAGTTCCACGTCCTAATCAAAATGTTGTAGGAACCAAGTGGGTCTTCCGCAACAAGCAAGACGAGCATGGTGTGGTGACTAGGAACAAAGCTCGACTCGTGGCCAAAGGGTATTCACAAGTCGAAGGTTTGGATTTTGGTGAAACCTATGCACCCGTAGCTAGGCTTGAATCAATTCGCATATTATTAGCCTATGCTACTTACCATGGCTTCAAGCTTTATCAAATGGACGTGAAGAGTGCCTTCCTCAATGGACCAATCAAGGAGGAGGTCTATGTTGAGCAACCTCCCGGCTTTGAAGACAGTGAGTATCCTAACCATGTTTATAGGCTCTCTAAGGCGCTTTATGGGCTTAAGCAAGCCCCAAGAGCATGGTATGAATGCCTTAGAGATTTCCTTATTGCAAATGGCTTCAAGGTCGGCAAAGCCGATCCTACTTTGTTCACTAAAACTCTTGACAATGATTTGTTTGTATGCCAAATTTATGTTGATGATATCATATTTGGGTCTACTAACAAATCTACATGTGAAGAATTTAGTAGGATCATGACACAAAAATTCGAGATGTCGATGATGGGAGAGTTGAAGTATTTCCTAGGATTCCAAGTCAAGCAACTCCAAGAAGGCACCTTCATTAGCCAAACGAAGTATACTCAAGATATCCTAAGCAAGTTTGGAATGAAGGATGCCAAGCCCATCAAGACACCCATGGGAACTAATGGGCATCTCGACCTCGACACGAGAGGTAAGTCCGTGGATCAAAAGGTATACCAGTCGATGATTGGATCATTGCTTTATTTATGTGCATCTCGACCGGACATTATGCTTTCCGTTTGCATGTGTGCAAGATTCCAAGCCGACCCTAAGGAATCACACCTTACGGCCGTAAAACAAATCTTGAGATATTTGGCTTTTACTCCTAAGTTTGGGCTTTGGTACCCTCGGGGATCCACCTTTGATTTGATTGGATATTCGGATGCCGATTGGGCGGGGTGTAGGATAAATAGGAAGAGCACATCGGGGACTTGCCAGTTCTTGGGAAGATCCTTGGTGTCATGGGCTTCAAAGAAGCAAAATTCGGTCGCTCTTTCTACCGCCGAAGCCGAGTACATTGCCGCAGGTCATTGTTGCGCGCAATTGCTTTGGATGAGGCAAACCCTGCGGGACTACGGTTACAAATTAACCAAAGTCCCTTTGCTATGTGACAATGAGAGTGCAATCAAAATGGCCGACAATCCCGTCGAGCATAGCCGCACTAAGCACATAGCCATTCGGTATCATTTTCTTCGGGATCACCAACAAAAGGGGGATATCGAGATCTCTTACATTAACACTAAAGATCAATTAGCCGATATCTTTACCAAGCCTCTTGATGAACAATCTTTTACCCGACTTAGGCATGAGCTTAATATTCTTGATTCTAGGAATTTCTTTTGCTAGTCTTGCACACATAGCTCATAAATATACCTTTGATCATGTCTCTTTTATATATGCTATGACTAATGTGTTTTCAAGTGAATTTCAAACCAAGTCATAGGTATATTGAAAGGGAATAGGAGTCCTCGGCGAAGACAAGGCTTCCACTCCACTCTACTACTCATCCTTCGCCGTCGCTCCGCATCATCTCTCCAACGTTGGTATAATCTTCACTCATTCATTTCATGACCAAAGGGGGAGAACGTACTTCATTGGGCTCTAATGATTCCGTTTTGGCGATTCATGCCAAAGGGGGAGAAAACATGAGCCCAAAGCAAAAGGACCGCACCACCACCCTAATTTTATAAATTTGATGATTTTAAATTGGTACATTTCAAAATTGGTATCTCTTTGTGTTCTAAAGGTGGAGCAACTAGTATTTTCAAAATTGATGTCTTAAAACCCTCTTGAACACTAAGAGGAGACCTTATTTGAGGGGGAGTTTTGTTTAGTCAAAGGAAAAGCATTTGAACAAAGGAAGAAAATTTCAAATCTTGAAAATGCTTTGCAAAATCTTACTCATTTACCTTTGACTATCTTGCAAAATGACTTTGAAAAGAATTTACAAAAGAGTTTGCAAAAACAAAACTTATGGTGCAAATGTGGTCCAATATGTCAAAAACAAAGAAAACAATCCATGCGCATCATATAAGTATATATTGGCTCAATTCCAAGCAACCTTTGCACTTACATTATGTAAACTAGTTCAATTATGCACTTCTATATTTGCTTTGGTTTGTGTTGGCATCAATCACCAAAAAGGGGGAGATTGAAAGGGAATTAGGCTTACACCTAGTTCCTAAATAATTTTGGTGGTTGAATTGCCCAACACAAATATTGGACTAACTAGTTTACTCTAGTGCATAAGTTATACAGGTGCAAAAGGTTCACATTCAGTCAATAAAAAGACCAAGTGTTGGATTCAACAAAGGAGCAGCAAGGCAACCGAGGGCACCTCTGGCTGAAGGCACCGGACTGTCCGGTGTGCACCGGACATGTCCGGTGCGGCCAGAGGACTTCGACTCAAACTCTTCGCCCTCGGGAATTCTCGGAAGCCGGCGCGCTAAAATTCACCGGACTGTCCGGTGTGCACCGGACATGTCCGGTGCTCCAAGGAAACGCGGCCTCCGGAACTCGCCAGCCTCGGGTTCGCTCGGCAGCCGCTCCGCTAAAATTCACTGGACTGTCCGGTGTGCACCGGACTGTCCGGTGTGCCAGCGGAGCAATGGCTCCCTGCAGCGCCAACGGCTCCCTGCGGTGCATTTAATGCGCGCGCAGCGCGCGCAGACGTCAGGATCGCCCATACCGGTGCACCGGACATCAAACAGTACATGTCCGGTGTGCACCGGACACCCAGGAGGGCCCAGAAGTCAGAAGCTCCAACGGTCAGAATCCAACGGCAATGGTGACGTGGCAGGGGTACCGGACTGTCCGGTGTGCACCGGACTGTCCGGTGCGCCATCGAATAGACTGCTTCCAGCAACGGTCACTTTTGGTGGTTGGGGCTATAAATACCCCAACCACCCCACATTCATTGCCATCCAAGTTTTCCAACTCTCAACCACTTACAAGAGCTAGGCATTCAATTCTAGACACATACAAAGAGATCAAATCCTCTCCAATTCCACTCAAGCCCTTAGTGACTAGCGAGAGAGATTTGCCGTGTTCTTTTGAGCTCTTGCGCTTGGATCGCTTTCTTTCTTTCTCATTTGTTCTTGAGATCATCACTCAATTGTAACCAAGGCAAGAGGCACCAATTGTGTGGTGGCCCTTGCGGGGAAGTTTTGTTCCCGTTTGATTGAGAAGAAGAGAAAGCTCACTCGATCCGTGGGATCGTTTGAGAGAGGGAAGGGTTGAAAGAGACCCGGCCTTTGTGGCCTCCTCAACGGGGAGTAGGTTTGCAAGAACCGAACCTCGGTAAAACAAATCCTCGTGTCACACTCTTATTTGCTTGCGATTTGTTTTGCGCCCTCTCTCGCGGACTCGTTTCTTTATTACTAACGCTAACCCGGCTTGTAGTTGTGATTATTTTTGTAAATTTCAGTTTCGCCCTATTCACCCCCCCTCTAGGCGACTATCACGAAGCCTCCTTAGATCTATGCTCATCACCACCAGGATGATAGCCTTTGTATCTCGGATCCTGCTCAGCATCTCGATGGTCATGCGGTGCCAACTAGTCCGGTGGGGGCAGCAGGTGCTCTTGGCACCGCCTATCCCCGAGGGCGCGGCCAAAGGGAGTCCACGATGGGGAAGCGGCAGGGCCGAAATCATACATGAATGCCATTGGAGGGTTAGTACTAAATTCTTATTGATATTTATAGTTTTCTCTATTTACATAGGTAAAAGAAGTCGTACATCAACTTGGCCGAGTTTTTGAAACCATCGAGGCTTCCAAGATTCCTCGCAAATGGAACCATAGGAAATGTTGCTTGTTGTTTGGGAAGGTGTTCATGGGTTCATATGCTAACGGGTTGTTTAGTGCAGGCAATAAACTTTTGCTTAGATTTTATCATATTGCTATAGGCAAGAGGGATGGATGATTAGGATTGGGGTAAATAAAGGCAATGCAAGCTAGGAACGCCCAAGGCGACCGCATCTCCAAGATGGTACGCTCCCTGAACCGATCCGCTTACTCATTTCAGTTCTATTTGTTTCTCTTCGATCTATTGATATTACACATGCTTGCTTGAAACCATAAATGATAATAAATTCAATGCATCAAGCCACCAAGATAACGTCCCTCTGGGAGCCTCATCCTTGGTACTGATATGCATAGCAAGCACATTTGCTCACAGTTCACCACAACTGACTTCATAAAGATGTAATGTCACCATATGTTTTAAAAAGTGTGTTGTCGAACCTGTCCTCATATTTCTTAGGACAGCAAATGAACCAACTATTGAAGTGGAAGATTCATAAACCTTGTATTCATCATGATGAGCATAATAAATTTAATTTCAACTGACGAAGAGGGGAAAACTGGAGCTGTTATCCCTCATTTTTCTGGTACCTAAAATAGTGCTGGTGAAAGCTCTCTTGTGGGTTTTGGTGGTTTGGATGACAACCCAACTAAAGGACTAACAAGTGTGCTAAGTGTTGAACAGGTGCTTAATGCAAAGCTAACAGGGTTCAACACAAGTGAACAAGTGTGATGGTCCAAAGACTAGATTATCTATAGATAATGGACATCATAAGTAAGATGGACATTGCTTAAGTGAGACTTGGTGTGCATAACTCAGAGACAACCGATCAAGCCAAGGATGGAGGCAAGAAGAGCTTCGAGATACCGAGTTCACGAGAGAAGGTCAAGGAGACCAGGAACCCAAAGCCAGGGGTGAAGAAGACTTGCAAAGTCAAGGTTGATCGAGTTAAGAGTTATGGTGCATCAAGGATCACTACATAAGGACATGACTTACAACCAATGAGGTAACATCTACAGTTATGTGGTGTAAGTCATAAGGCTTAAGATCAAGCTCGAGAAATGAACAAGGGAGTTGGAGCTCAGATATGTCAATCTAGATCAAGTCAAGTTGACTTAATGGTTTAGAGTCCAACATCAACCTCAAACAAGCCAAATTGGGTAAAACGATGAAAAAGGTTAAGTATGTAAGGTTTAAGTGTTCAACCATGTTGCATACACCTATTACTACAAGTTTGGTGCTTTGGTTTGCTCTCTAACTCTTTCTGTAGAGAAAGTACCATTCTGAGCTCTGCTGGAGGAGAAACAGAAAAGCTAGGAGAAGAACAAGAAAGATGTAAGTTTCTAGGACTAAATCAATTAGATTATACTCTAAATGTGTTTGTTTAAGTCTCAGGAAAATCCTCCCAAAAGTTGGAGTCAAATGGAGAAAGAACGGAGGAAAAATCACTTAGTGTGCTGTTGGCTAGTGCATAGGACAGTGAATAGTAACTGTCCGGTGCACAGGACAGTGAATAGTAACTCTGTCCGGTGCACAGTACAGTGAATAGTAGCTGTGTCTAGTGCACAGGATAGTGAATAGTAGTTGTGTCCGGTGCACAGGATAGTGAATAGTAGCTGTGTCCGGTGCACAGGACAGTGAATAGTAACCTGTCTGGTGCACCAATGGCTAGCTGTTCCAGAGAAGGAAACTGTCAATCAGATCCGTTACTGTTCACTGTCCGGTGCGCCACCGGACAGTTCGGTGCACCCGCAACCAGGGAAGGCCAGGAGCTTCCAAATGAAGCTCCAACGGCTCCTAGGCCATTTGGGACTATAAAAGGGACCCCTAGGCGCCTCAAACAAGTACACAAGAGTAGCCAACAAGTGCATACATCATTTGTATCAATTCTTTCTCTCCCTCTCTTGTGTATCTCTCTAGTTTGTGTAGAGGCGAAGTTATAAGCCTTTAGAGAGAGGGGAAGTGATGCTGAGAGCTAGAGAAAAATCTTGAGCGCATTGTTACTCTGCCGGAGTGCTGTTGAGAAGATTGTAAGCAGCCACAACATCGTTGTAACTGACATCAACATAGTGGAAGGCTCTATCTGTCGCACTAACAGATCTGAGCAAACGGAGGAAGGAGTTGAAATAGACTCCAAGCTAAGGTGTGGCTAACTCCAACGAGGACTAGGCAAGCATTTCAGGCTTGGTCGAACCTCGGGATAAATCCCTGCGTCTGTGTGCTCTGCTCTGTGTTGTGTGCTGTTTCTCTATCTTATTTGTTGTTTATACTTGCACTTCTATATTTATATGTGGTACAAGCTGTCTTCGAAGTGTAGGGTATTTTAAGACAGGAACTTCAATTCCGCTGCAACCTACTCAAAGGGTCTTTCATTCCACTGCGATCCAGCCTTCGAGTAGAGTAAGAATTTCCAGTTTTAAAGTGATAATTATTATTCGCCTATTCACCCCCCCTCTAGGCGATATCTAGATCCTGTTCCCGGGCATAGGGAACTTTCAATTGGTATCAGAGCTAGGCCTCTCTAGTGTGGGCTTAGCCGTCCGGAGATGACGATGTCGTCACAAGAGGTAACTGTAGAACTTCTTAATTCTGATGGCTCTAACTATGCATCCTGGTCTTTTCATTTATATAATACTTTTAGGAGTTTAGGTCCTGAAGTAGAGCAAATATTTGATGCTAGTCTTTTGCCCATTAATATTGATATGAAAAATCCATCTGAGCATGATCTAAGATGTTTGCGTCAAAATTATCAAGCCAATGACATCCTAGTCAATTCCCATAGCAAAGATGCTTATTTTGCTGTCATAGGTAGTAATAGTGATGTTCTTGTCGATGCTCATGATCTATGGACTAGAGTTAAAATAAAATATTCTGAGTCCAATTGTACTACTTCTACTCCCTATGTTGCTTGTTGTACTAACCTTTCGAAGGGAGAAGAAAAACGATGGCAACCAAACGATGAATCCACCTCACTGACAGGTGTGTCTTCCACTAGTTATAAATGTCTTATTGCTAACAATGATAGTGGAGACGAAAGCGATGATGAGGAGAAATATGAGGATGATAGCGAGGATGAGTCTTCATCACCATAAGGTACATTTTTCTGTATTGCTTCCACTAATAATAATGACAGGGAAAATGAGACCGACGATGTGAAAAAAGAGGAGATTCGCCGGTTCTACACCCATCTCAACAAAGAAGACAAAGTGCTCTTGGTTAAGATGTTGAGGAGGAACAAGGAACAAGGCGAGACACTTCTCAGGCTAGAGGAGACTCTCATCAAAACCAACGACAGCCTGGAGAAGATGACCAAAGAACATGAGGAGCTAAAGTGCTCTCATGATAATTTGGTCCAACGGTATGAATCTGTTTTATTTGAGCAAAGAAATAATCATGATGTATTATCTGATGTTGCTCAACTTAAAACTGAGAATTCTATGCTTAAGAGTCAAGTAGAAATGATAAATTTAGAAAAACTTGCTCTAAGTGAAAAATATGATATGCTATCTTATTCTCATAATGAATTAGTTGATGACCATATCATGCTTGATGTTGCTCATGAGGTTGTAATTGCGAACTTAAATTCATGTGAACCTCATTCTTGCACACGTGCACATTTAGATAATATATCACCATGTGCTAACCCCTGTTGCTCAAAAGAAAGCCAATTTTTGAATGAGCATCAATCTGCAGGATCAAAAGAAAAGTTGCTCATCAATAAAGAAAGGAACAAGAAAGCAAAGCAACTAAGGAGAAGACGCATTGCTCAACCTCCTCAAGATATCCACAGACGCGTGGTGAAGAAGCTTGAGACGGGAGAAACCGCAGCAAGTGTTAAACTCCATAAGAAGGATGTTCCTAAAGCAATAAATGAAGAAATCAACATGAACAAGGAAAAAGGTGAAAATTCAATTAGTCATGTTGTTTGCACTGATCATCTCTCTATATCATCCAAGAGCAAAAAGGGAAGAGGAAAAAGGAGGTGCTTCAAGTGCAAGGAATTAGGCCACTTCATTGCGTCTTGTCCACACAAAGACAAGGATGAAGGAACGAGAAGATGTTTTGGATGCAACGATAAGGACCATATGATCACTTCATGTACGCTCATGAAGAATCAAAGACGTGCACCCTCCAAGATGACCCTCACTAAGAAAAAAGACAAACAACAAGTGTCATGTCAGGTTGAGCGACGCTTCTGCTACATGTGTGGTGAGCATGGTCATCTACCTAAGGTATGTAAGAAGGGTAAGGTTCCTAAGCAAGTAAATTTATCTCAATCTTATTCGCTTAGGAGACCCAAATCATACACTTGTGCTAGATCAGTAATGAGATCACCTAGAACTAGCACAACTGCTATTTGGGTACCAAAGGCTCTTTTAGATGAATGTTATGGACCCATCCCAAGATGGATACCAAACTGTGCCAACTAGACCATGCAGGTGCCTCGAGATGGACTGGAGACCTTGGGAGAGCTCAAGATGGTTTATTCAAACTCTCTGCTTAAGTTGTCAATTTTATTGTCTATTTATTGAGCCAAGGTTGAATTATTGTGCAATACTAATCCCATATTCATCTCGAGTTAAATAAGTTGTAGAGGTCCTTAATCATTATTGGTGAATCAAGCAAAGGATTTTGATGAGAATTTGCAACTTGCTCTCCAAAGGATGGTACCCTTGTATCTTAAGTGCATTATTTCCAATCAGTATTGCTCTTAAGTTGGATTGTCGTGCTATACCTATCCTTGGAGTAGTTATGCTTTTGAGATTACTTGTGATGAATATCTTTCAGTTAATGATCCATGATTTCCAAGATCATAATCATGCTTGCTCAATCATGAATGTGTACTTTATAGGTTATATCTCTTGAATCTTTTAATGGGTAGCTTTTCATTTGATATATCTACCATGATTAACTCTCTTAGTGTATGTGGCTAAACCTGTATCTTTTTGTAAATCATGTTGTGTGGTTTTTAATGATTATGTATTAACCTATGTGCAAGCATGATAGTTTTGTTTAGTCCATGTTCACATGATTACTTTGTCTTGGTACTCTGTGTATACCAAAACAAGAGATCCATGTTGTGTCTCTAATGCACCCTCTCGAGCTATGAGGTGCATGAGCAATAGGAGCCCTCAATTGGTGACAACAGGTGCTCTCACTCCACACTACCTAAAAGAATGGATCTCATGACATTCAGGTAAAAGAAAAAGGTATGGAGAATGGAACTATGCAATTTCTTTGAATATCTTGATGTTGTGTTGATTGTGATCATAGTTATGTTCTTGCCTTTCAATTGGTAGTTCTTGGCTTAGGTGCTTTATGCTTTAAAATGTTGTTTCCTTTGGTGTACCTAAGAAAATACTTCTTAATCATTGTGTGCTTAGACATTGTGCTTTAAATGCATGATCTTGTCGTTTTTCAATTGGTATATGTGTTGCAATGATCATCATGTGTGAAGCGTGCCTAGGTTGCTTTTAAAATGTTATATATCTTGAGGCATGCATTGTTTCCACTAGTCATAAGTTGTATTATATCATCTATTCAATTAGTATCTTTTTGTGATGCAATTGATATATTATGCCTAGACCAAGGTATGTTGTGATCCCCTCTAGTTTTGAGGACGCTAGAATGTGCAAGGTGCAAGTCATTCAAATACTTGATGCACAACTTTAGGGGGAGCAAACATAACTTGTGTCTTTTGAGACTAACTGTTTCTTGAGTGATCCTATACAGTCTCAAGGTGGAAAAGGGAAGATGAGCAAGAAATGGAGCAACCAGGACTTGGGTACCTCCACAAGTCGAGTAATTGGTATCTAAAGTTGTGAGTAATTGCATATTTAAAGATTGCTCGTGCTCTATAATAGTTGGTGATCCTAGATGCTTATCTTTAAATATCATGGAGCTATGACAGTGATGATCTTTCAATTGGTAGCCTTGGTAGTGTGCTTCAATTGGTATCTTTTGGTAATCACTAGAATAGAAGCTTCATCTTGTGCCACAATACTATAACTTGTTCTAAGTTTGGTGTCTTAGCAACAAGAAAAGGTCAAGATAAAGGATCAGGCACAAGTGTAAAGGAGCTCCCTAGAGATAAAACTTTCAAGATGGAAATCTTAAATTGATGATAAAAGGAACTCTGCCTACTTAGATGGAAAGTACACCATAACATGGTAAAGGTACAAAAGGAGGTATTGACCTTTTTGCGTATTTGTACCTTAATTTTCCTCCGATGCTTGTGTTGCATATGTTTAATGTGTAAGGGGAGTAATGTTAGTGTGTTGCATTTTACCTGCTTAATACGCTGCTGTCCCTTGACATCATCCTATGTTCTTGCTTAAATATGGTTTTGGTGTTTGATGTCAAAGGGGGAGAATTTGTGCATTAAAGCTTACCTTGACCTGAGAGGAAAGCTTATCTTAAGTGTGAAGAGGGTGAAGATTAATTTTTTTGTGCTAAAGGACTCAAAGGGGTTTCTTTGAGTTCCTTTGATCTTAAGGAAGAATGTGTTAGTTTTGTTGATAATACTTATCATATGCTTCTTGTTGTATTATATGGTGATAATGCAAAATTAGTGCTTCCGTTGATATGAATCAATTGGTATCTACTGTGTTTATCCTGTGATAGATATTCATGTGGTTCTGGCGCTTTAAATCTGTATCTTAATGGTGAATAGTGGTAGGTTGATATTCCTGTGGTATATCCCTTTAATTGGTGTTTAACTCTGATTTTGTGCATTTGTGTGTTATATGCATCTTAACTCTGATTTTGTGCATTTGTGTGTTATACGCATCACGGTTTGATTCTTGACACAATGCATCCCACAGGTGCTAAGGTGTAGCAATGCTTCGAATTAGCCTAAGTATGTGCATTTTGGCATTTAAGGCCAAAGTTAAGATTTTAATGTAAGCACATATTTAGGGGAAGCATTCTATAAACTTAGAATTCAAAATTTGTGCTTTAAATCTTATTATTGTGTAAGCTTTAATTGTGTTGTCATCAATCACCAAAAAGGGGGAGATTGAAAGCTCTCTTGTGGGTTTTGGTGGTTTGGATGACAACCCAATTAAAGGACTAACAAGTGTGCTAAGTGTTGAACAGGTGCTTAATGCAAAGCTAACAGGGTTCAACACAAGTGAACAAGTGTGATGGTCCAAAGACTGGATTATCTATAGATAATGGACATCACAAGTAAGATGGACATTGCTTAAGTGAGACTCGGTGTGCGTAACTCAGAGACAACCGATCAAGCCAAGGATGGAGGCAAGAAGAGCTTCGAGGTACCGAGTGCACGGGAGAAGGTCAAGGAGACCAGGAACCCAAAGCCAGGGGTGAAGAAGAAGACTTGCAAAGTCAAGGTTGATCGAGTTAAGAGTTATGGTGCATCAAGGATCACTACATAAGGACATGACTTACAACCAATGAGGTAACATCTACAGTTATGTGGTGTAAGTCATAAGGCTTAAGATCAAGCTCGACAAAATGAATAAGGGAGTTGGAGCTCAGATATGTCAATCTAGATCAAGTCAAGTTGACTTAATGGTTTAGAGTCCAACATCGACCTCAAACATGCCAAATTGGGTAAAACTATGAAAAAGGTTAAGTATGTAAGGTTTAAGTGTTCAACCATGTTGCATACACCTATTACTACAAGTTTGGTGCTTTGGTTTGCTCTCTAACTCTTTCTATAGAGAAAGTACCATTCTGAGCTCTGCTGGAGGAGAAACAGAAAAGCTAGGAGAAGAACAAGAAAGATGTAAGTTTCTAGGACTAAATCAGTTGGATTATACTCTATATGTGTTTGTTTAAGTCTCAGGAAAATCCTCCCAAAAGTTGAAGTCAAACGGAGAAAGAACGGAGGAAAAATCACTTAGTGTGCTGTTGGCTGGTGCACAGGACAGTGAATAGTAATTATCCGGTGCACAGGACAGTGAATAGTTACTCTGTCCGGTGCACAGGACAGTGAATAGTAGCTGTGTCTGGTGCACAGGACAATAAATAGTAGCTGTGTCCGGTGCACAGGACAGTGAATAGTAGCTGTGTCCGGTGCACAGGACAGTGAATAGTGACCTATCCGGTGCACAGGACAGTGAATAGTACCTTGTCCGGTGCACCAACGGCTAGCTGTTCCAGAGAAGGAAACTGTCAATCAGATCCGTTACTGTTCACTGCAAACGGAGGAAGGAGTTGAAATAGACTCCAAGCCAAGGTGTGGCTAACTCCAACGAGGACTAGGCAAGCATTTCAGGCTTGGCCGAACCTCGGGATAAATCCCTGTGTCTGTGTGCTCTGCTCTATGCTGTGTGCTGTTTCTCTGTCTTATTTGTTGTTTATACTTGCACTTCTATATTTATATGTGGTACAAGCTGTCTTCGAAGTGCAGGGTATTTTAAGACAGGAACTTCAATTCCGCTGCAACCTACTTGAAGGGTCTTTCATTCCACTGCGATCCAGCCTTCGAGTAGAGTAAGAATTTCTAGTTTTAAAGTGATAATTATTATTCGCCTATTCACCCCCCTCTAGGCGACATCCAGATCCTGTTCCAGGGCATAGGGAACTTTCAGCTGGTCCCAATGGAATAGTGCTGGTCCCAATGGGGCTTAGTGCATTTTAGATTTTAGAATGGCAGAATCCAAATATTTGCAACCTAAAACATCGATCTAGCCAAAATGTTAGTGGAAATAGGTAGCTATTTAGAACGAATAATTTTGATAGCAAGCTAAAAAAAGTTCCCATGAAACTGGTATCTGTTAAGAGGTAATGCAGAGCATGTACCATAAGCATTTTCTATTGTCTATAGTTTGTTGGATTCATTCTTTGTGATTTGTAGCACCCAAACGTTTGGTAAGCATATAGTCCCCACTAGATGGTAAATAGAAGTAGGTGTAGCCATACAACATCTGGTAGATATCCAAAATTATACAATATTTCAACTAACTTTTAAACTGTGCTGCACTATTTCATACTTGTAGATACTTTATTTTGATGATAGTTTTCAAATTTATCATAATTTTTATCACTACTAATGCTATCCAGTGTATAAAAACACAAGAATTTTTATTATATAAATAAAAATAGGCATTCATCGGCCTTTGCCTCAGACCTAGACTCATGTCGTTCACTTGTAGGTACCACTCGTGTGACTATTTTTTGTGTGAAGTAATTGGATGGACGATGAACTGTTCTTATGCCAGTCAGGATCACTGATGCCTAAAGCAAAGGCTTTCTTTGTACATTTACATGGCGATGCATCATCACTATATATTTTTCTTACAGCTTGCTATCAAAATTCTTATCCAAACAGGCCACCAGACTACCTTGTATTCTTTTTACGTACATCTTTCCTGAACTAGGACCCTAGCACCATGTGCATTAACAACACAAATGAGTAAGGAAGTTTGTTGCTCGCTGTTATGGACAACAGGACATACATTAGGAATTATTTCTATTTAAATTGTTGGTATATCATGCTTTTTGTGTAGATTTCTAACATAACCAAGTTGTTCCTTCGTCATGGTTTCGGGTCTTAGCTCTGTTTTGGACCAATCAATCTGAAAACAGAAGGGTTATATCTACAAGCAATTGATCTTCTCAGCTTTGAACATTATTAATGTTTATACTATTGAATGATTGGCATACTGATAAAATTTGATGTTAAACTTGAAGGTCGATGATGAGGTATATGATGCTTTGGCCGAACACCTTCTTTTTATCTTGGAGGATATTGAAAGTTTTGATTCAAAGTAAGCCTTTCCTGTTGGTGCTGTTTCAGGACATTGATCGTTGCATGGTCATGTTCTTCTGTTGTAGACTTGCAGTTATCAAAGCTGGATTGATTTTGAATGTCCTGCACTAGGACATGTTAATTCTTGAACATCGCCATTCATGTTTGTGGTCTGGTTGCTTTCACTATTGATTTTAATTCTAAAAAACATAGTTGGCTTGTATTGTCCAACCTTTTTTTGGTCAAGCATACTTAACTACTAATTTGCTTCCAAGAGAATCCGTAGCGATTGTTCAGTTATCTAGCTTGGGAATGGATAAATATATTCAAGAAAATCTATATAGCCACAAGATGTCTATAAACTATAGATATGAGACTGTTTAGGATATAGTTTTGAAGAAAACATCTTATCATTCATTTTTTCACAATGATAATGATAAAAAGATTACCGTTTGTTTCATGTACATGAATCTTTTTTCACATGGTTGCACTGTATATTGTTACTTGTAAACAATATTTATTTAACATTTGTCCAAGTACCAAATTATCACAAGATTCTGTCTGGTTTATGCACAATAGCCGAGGATTAAAATTTGCATTACCTAGAAATATTTTGAAAAAAGTTCTTTGGAGAAGTATATCTTCCATGTCACTTACAGTAATGAGTGTTAAAATGATCCTAAATGTTGATGCCTTAGCAACGCCAACAAAATTCTACTTTGTGATCCTGATATGAGGACTAGGACAGTAATTAGTTCAAGCAATACCATTTTGTGTTATCGAGTGGAGGGTAATGACCTTAAACATGTCCCTTCTTTACGCGTATATAGAAATTCCTGAGGATGCTAGGATTCTTTTTGAAGAAAGTGAAAAATCGAGTCTATGTTAATAAGCAGTTATAAATTATGGGGTGTTAAAGTAGTAGCACATCTTTGTTACAAGATTATAGCTGATCAATCATACTTTGTTTACTACTTGAATAACATACCAAGCAGAAATAGCTAAACAAATATCCCTAGAAACAACTCGGACATCATTGTTTCAGTTCATGTTCATACTCTACTTTGATCAAATATAGTTTCCGGTATCCAGTCCATACACTTTAGTTTTCAATTTTCCGTTTGGATCACATTAAGTCCATACTTTTTCATATTTTCAGTTAGCGCATACATTTCATTTCATCCAAGACATGCTGAAAACTGAATGTGATTCATACAACAAGCTAGGAATCCTGTTCAAATCTGAAAATTGAAATTGTTAGTTTGGATCACATCATGTTTTCAGATTTTCAGCTTATAATCTGAAATCTGATGCCCAGTTTCCAGATTTCAGTTTTTTAATATAAACAGTTTGGATCACATTCATGTTTCAGCTTTCGATTTGCAAATAATATGCACGTAGTTTTCATATTGACATATATTATATGGTAGTCTGAATCTTGGAAATTTGCTTGCTTGTTGAGTGAAGAACTCCTTGCCATGGTTGTTGCAGCCTGAATCTGTTTATATTACTTGTAGATATCCAGTTGCTGCTGCTACCAAAATTAAGAAATGATAACACTATAGCCCACCTATCATTTGTCTGACATTTTAAAATTATTCTTAGAGAACTACCTTTCTCCACAGGTCTATCGTTGGAAATGAAGGGACATGTCGTTTTTGTGTCCAACGAGAATAACACTTGTCTTGTGCAAATGTTGCCGCTGGACAAACGAACTCTGTGCTTTTGTGTGCAAGCAGTACTCGCTAATAGTCTGTTCGAATTTCTAATGAACCATGTGTGTATGCTGCTTTTGGATCAGTTCTATTTTGAACTGCCAACGGTAATGTTTTGGCAGGCATGAATCCCAAACGCTTAATGTAACATGTGACTAAAAAGAAACCTTAATGGCTGCATTGTGGTCCAACTAATATTGTTGCTACTTCATTGTATATGTATATATCTATGTTGTGCCTTAATATGTCTGTAATTATACTCGAGAATACCATTATTTGTTCAATATCAGTTATGTATATAACTTTCGCTACTTTGCCATATAATTAGACACTCTACATGGTACAGATAGGACATTATTTTGGATTAATTCCCTGTTGTATTAGGCCTGATCATTATATTATGTTGCACCTCTATGTATGGTAGCTTGTGCTCAAACAAGAAACACTTGCAACTCTAATGCAAATTATGACTTGTCTCTCTATGTGTTGGTTCTGATTGTTGCTTTGTTGCTCTAGGTACCTCGCTAACCAGTTTTGTGGACATTCAATCTTGAAGCATTCGTTATGCTAAATAGTTTCTCAGATCCTCCGTACTCTTATTTTTCCTCTGTACTCCTGTTTTTTCCCTTGAACTATACAGAGGTGCCGGATAGGGCGCCACCTGGTCTAGTCATAATTTATAACAAGTGGAACATGAAAATGAAATAAATCCAGTTAGTACCCAAGCTATTCTTTCGGGCCAATGACTTGAATTAATTGGTTATATCATCTAAAGGCTAGCAGTTGTTTGTCTATTGCTGAACTTTATCTCTGAGGCCTAAGTCCTTTGCTTTTTAGCTTCTTTGTTGGGATGATTTTCGATATTTTATCTAATAACACACGGGCACTATAAATCGATCATTTGAGACTCACAAGGATGAAGGTATGTTGTACCACATAACTTTTATGCTTTTGTGTGGTTGTATGAGCTAGTTGTTTCCCTCAGCGTGTAGTTCACTCTACGACGCAGGTAGAAGATACATCACCCTAGGACATGTAGTGCAAATATTGCTTCCAGAGTTCTTCAGCTCAAAGCCCTCAGGCAACGCCGATGACTCCCAACGTGCAGGCACAATGGATGCAGCTGCAGACAGTTCAGGTGCCACCAACTCTTCAAGTTTTTCTCAGGAGATAGAGCAAGCTCTGGCAAGTCCACCAAAGGCGCTTTCTGCCAAGAAAGCGAAAGTGAACCTGGTGAGGGTGGAGGGCATTGAGCTCGACATGGACATCCCATTCTTGTGGTCGCCAACCACCTCAAGAACCCTAGGACGCAAAGCTTGCAAATACAATAAACTAACAGAGTTTAGTAGACATATTAATTAACACAAAGTGATCATGACCATGTATCTAGACATCTTTGATGCAGTATTCCTACTTAATTATTCTATACACAAACTTGATGCATATTAGATATCGTAACAAGAATATAGTATTACGGATATGAATTGAGTTCGGTTTTGGATAACATTAACATAAGCAAATGAAAAAGGCATCAAAGCATTTTTTCTATTAGAAAATTTGTTCCCATTGTACCTTCTTTCCTCGGATGACCACTCCTGGTTCACCTTGGATCACCATGTATTTAGTACCTCCAACAAAAGACTAGTTGTACCTCCAACAAAAGACTAGTTGGTGCAAGAGTTCTAGGTTCATCAAAGTCCAGCAACCTCCTCATCATTTAACTGCAACAAGCAGGGAACATGAACATGAGAACTCAGCCAGTGAGTCTAAGAGTGCTTCATATTATACAGATCACATAAACTTTTAGCAGAAGTTTCTAAAACAAAAAATGGAGTCTAAACAGACAACAAGAACTGAACTTTACAACAAAGCGCATCCTTTTTTGTTCAAGGAAGAAACATCGCATTCGAGATGAACGTGCGGTAGGTCTAAGTGCATAATCAAAACAGCAAGTGCTCGCAAAAATTGAAGAGAGTGCAATCCCTTAGCTATGGAGGGTCAAAGTTTCCACAAAGACATTTAAAATTAGTACTTCAGGAAAGCATTGTGATTGCAAAGAGAATAATGAGAATACCCTGGTTACCATGGTTGAGAATAACATCACAATTGCAGCACACTTGAAGTGCCGACACAAATTGGGCAGTAGGTAGCTTAATTGGAGAACCTAGAATCTTGTAAAATGAACTAAAAATTTATTTAAAAAATGCTGGCACGATACTGAAAAGGCACAAAAGATATGCAACAGTCATGAATATCACTTGGTATTTTAGCACATATGTCAAGTCAGATCTTCTTGGTTTCAAGCATTCTAGAAACCTTATTCACTGCTTCAACTACACACATAAACCGGGTTTCGATGTCCTTCATGCTTGACACAAAATCTTTGGCTCGATGAGTGATGAACCCTAAAGGATCCTCTGCCTCTACACATCATCACAGTATACACATCATCATAGTCTGCTATATATAAAAAGCTTCCACCAATTAGAAATCTTGTTTATGATAAGTAATAGTCCTTGCTCCACAGATCCTATCAACACCAAAAAACATACTTGTGAGAGTACAAAACATATAAAATGTAGAAATGAATCTTAACAGAATCGACTAAAACCAAAGCTATAGACATCAAACTTCACGGTGAAGACGTCCTCCATTGCATCCTCAGGAGCATATATCCACTGTTAAGACCATTTCAGTTGTGAAAGTTACGAGGATGAATTGGTACCAACAATAGGTTAGTTTAAGTATTGCGATTCAAGTACCACTCACTATGTCCCAACAACTCGCTTTTATTAGCATTTTCTTGATTATCACCAAACATACTTGCCATACCAAAGTTAGCTAGTCCATTCCTTCGTCACCTATCGCAGCTCCAACACCTCTCGCCAGTCAGCAAGCAACAATAGAATCTTTGTATCCTGAACAATTCATTATTCACAACAAATGAGCAGCAGGAACACAAGACAAAATAGTATCACTCAGTGGATGGAGTGTACCAATAGTATTTATTACTCAAAAACTTAGTACATATACTGTGTGTTCAATGAACATTTGTCATTATTCTCCTAACAGAAATTGTTAATCCCCAGCTCACAAATACTAAAAATCACACGCTGCATATATTCCCAAGCGCCAAAGAATCGCATAAAGTCAACGTAATAATGGAGAACGACTTCTGGTATGGCTGGGGCTTTTACATACAGGAGAGCCACTGCTGATACTAAAGAATGGAGTAAAAAATAATGTATTCTGATATGACACTATAAAATAAAAATATATATAGTATATTCTAACCCCACTCCCACTCGACGTACCTATATCTGATTGAAAGAATCCAAGGTTAGCCACTGCTAAAAGCTGAAAAAATATTAATTATCGTGCTTGCTTTTCACTTGTTGACAATTCAATCCGAACGAGGTGGATTAGAATATCTTGTCCGAAAGCTCTTTAACCTAGAACATATTCAAACAAACAGAGAAGTGACTAAGGGTTTGTACATGGTGAGATGATTCAGTGGTGCCACATCAATACTTTGTAGGAGCAGCTAAACGAACAACGATGTGGTGTCAAGCCCGTCCTGTCTTTCTCAGCGAATAAACTGGAGTGTATGCATTTGTAGTCAAAAATCTTTGGGCGAAGATTAGTGCTAATTGAACATGATATATGAACAATTTGAAAATAGAAATATGCAGCAAAATGTGTGTACAGTAAATCAGATTTTCCTATATATAGCCTGTTTTAATTTAACACATGTGCTGCATATCCTCATGTAATTTCAGTCATAAAATTCAAACACTGCTACGCCTAGGTTTGTAGTGAAATTCTTAGGGACAACATTACTAATAGAAGAAATCAGAGAAAATCAGAGAAATGAGAGAACGGTGGGGACCAAACACTAACCTGATAGATGGCAGATGAAGCGACCAATCCTCGTGTGCAATTTGACGTTCTTCAAGATCGGGACCATCCTCGTTGTCGCCTAACCTAAGCTCCGACCAGCTTCTCCCGCACCCCGCCCGCGTGCACCCGCCTAGCCACAGCACTCACGCCTGCAACGTTGCCGCTTGTGTCCGTGCCATCAACGAAAGTCTGGCCATTGTCCTCGCGCGTAGCCCAGACAGTCGTCTACATAGCCCGCGCATCCAGATGGGCTCGTCCAACAGCTGGTTCGTCGAGGTAGAGCAGCAGGGAGGCGCGGGCCTCCGATTCAGGCGAGATCTGGGGTTCTGGGGTCGTCGACGTCGCCCGCTGCTTCCGCATGTGAACGCACTTGGGAGGGCAACATGCGGGCACGCGGGCTCGAGGAGGCGAGGGGCGGAGCGGGAGTGGTTGTGAGCTTGCGGCGGTTGCGAGGCAAGGAGCGAGCACACGAGCGTGGGCAGCATCCGACGCACGATGCAATGTGGACGGTTGAGATTAGTGAAAGACAGAACGATAGAACCAGAGAGACAGACTACACTTACTGTCTTAATAATTAGTAGAGATTTGTATAGACTAGACCCATAAAATAGCTAACAATACATCCAAACTCTTCTGAAAATTTGATTTTTTATTTTGGAATTCTGATTTGGATTTAGGAAGCCCTTATAGTGCAGACGACTAGACGAGCAGCAAATGATCATTTTTTCCTACTTCTTTACTTAGTAATTTAATAGCCCTCGTTTTTATTATAGTATTGAACTGAATATAATCTTCGTATATTACTAGTGTGACTGTGGCCTCAGCGAAAGGAACCTTTTCAAAGCTAAAACTATCCAAGAATTATTATGTCAACAAATGGTCCTATAAACTGACTTCTTTCCGGCTGCGCAAATGATGTCAGTCTTGCCTTAATTAACACTGTCGTTCCAGCGTAGGTTTTCCGATGTTACTGATTGTTACGGTTCATATATATAGACCATATTTGTTTAGGTTTTTCTTAGCTTCTGGTCACCAAAAGCGGTCGTGGACGGTCAAACCCTCCAGCTTTTTATTCCGCTTGTGTTGACGTCTTTTTGGAGCGCCAAACACTCAACAAGAACCAGCGGCGGTGCTCTCTGGTCAGGCGCGGACGGTCCACGGCGCAAGGTCGGACGGTCCACGACCTGGCACAGGGGCTAGGATTTCCTGCCTGACGGCCGGACGGTCCGCGCCCTAGGGCCGGACGGTCCGCACGTGCGCATGGGCGGCGGAAGATCGCCGGCGACGCCTGTATCTCGCTCACAGGAGGGACCCCGTCGGGGAGGAGAAATCCTAGTAGTTGTCTAGGCTCGGGCAGGCCGACCTAGACTCCTCTAATCAACGTAGAGTCGAAGAGAAGCGGAGAATTTGGGGATTGAGAGGCTAAACTAGAACTAGACTAGAACTACTCCTAATTGTACAGGAAATAAATGCGAAATATAAGTTTTGTTGATTCGATTGATGATTACAAATCGGCCGTATACCTCTCTATTTATAGAGGAGGGGGACTGGACCCTTTACAAACTGATTTCCGAGCAAATCCCACGAATTTAGCTAACAACCGTAGCACAAAACTCGGAACTCTAATCTGTTCTGCGCTTGCGCAGACCGTCCGGCCCACAGGCGCGGACCGTCCGGACCGTCCGCCGGCTCAAATTGGTGCCCAACATATGCCCCCTGCCTTTTGGTGGAGCTGACCAAACCAAAAGCAACTAACTCGATGTGATTATATCGGTTCTCTTAGGCATCTTGCCACATACTAGGATGGTACCGTTTGAGGAAACGTCCATTCAAAGCCTTGGGTAAATCCTTGTCTTATAATGTTTGTAGTAAATAGGCGTTACTAAACATTACCTGTTTTACTTTGTAAGGACACTCCCAGCTTGGCGACCATTTCTCAAACTTCTGGTCTTTATTCCTTAGAGGCAGGATGGTCTTCCACACCAGGTCCCCTACTTGAAATGATTTTGCTTTGACCTTCTTGTTGTAGGCCCTGGCTACCATGATCTTGTCCTTTTCTATTGCTCCCAAAGCTATCAGCCTCTTGTCGGTCACCTCATCAATATTATCCATCATTGAATTATAATAATTAGTGATGGTTAGATCATTTTGCCTGGCAAACCTGACAGCATTCAAACTTATTTCCACAGGCAACACTGCTTCCTGCCCATAGACAAGCTCAAAAGGAGATACTTTAGTAGCACTATGTTTAGATATTCTATGAGCCCATAAAGCTTCGGACAAAATCTTGTGCCAATGCTTAGGATTATCGGATATCTTCTTTTTTATCAAGTTAATCAATGTCCTATTACTAGACTCGGCCTGTCCATTGGCCTGAGCATAATATGGAGATGAATTAAGCAACTTAATTCTGTATAATTCAGCAAATTCACGTACCTCTTTTGACATAAAAGAAGTCCCTTAATATGTAGTCAAGGTCTGGGGAATGCCGAATCTATGGATAATATGCTCAGTTATAAACTCAATTACCTTCTTGTGTGTCATGTTCTTTAGAGCAACGACTTCAGTCTATTTGGTAAAGTAGTCAGTGGCAACTAACACGAACCGATGCCCCTTTGATGATGAAGGATGAATTTCTCCAATAAAGTCTAATCCTCATCCTCTGAAAGGCCAAGGCTTGATGATAGGACGTAATTTGGCTGCAGGGACCAACTGTAGGTCGCCGAATTTTTGACACACCTGGCAACCCTTGTAGTACTTGAAACAATCAGCTATCATGTTAGGCCAATAAAAACCAGACCTTCACAACAGCCACTTCATCTTTGGAGCCGATTGATGGGTACCACAAATTCCTTCATGTACTTCGGCCATGGCTAATATAGCATCATCTGGGCCCAGGCACTTAAGCAGGACGTCGTTGACTGTTCGGTGGTAGAGTTCATCACTCATCAAAACATACTTGAAAGCTGTACGCCGAATGTTCTTATCTGTCCTGACATTGGGATTTCATAAATAATTAGTTATGGGCGTCCTCCAATCACTTGCATCGGCTTCATTATCAGCTGAATCGATCAGGAGAACTTTCCTGGTAATCCCGGACGGTCCGACGTCTTCACGCGGACGGTCCGTGACCTGGGTAATTGGCCCTACACCGGTTATCAGATTTTCAGTGTTGTGAAATCTCCCTCGCTTTATCCGATAACTTGATGCATCTTGTGCCAAATTGTTAGCTCTATGATTCTCAATTCTAGAGATATGCCGAATACTGAATTCGTCAAAAGAATGGATTATGCTCCAACATTTTTCAAGGTAACTATTTAGAGTGCCATCAAAACCTTGATATTCCTCTAACACCTATTGGACGACCAGCTGAGAATCACCAAATGCCTTCACATGTTTTACTCCCATACCATTTAAAAGTTCCAAGCCGAACAAAAGGGCTTCATATTCGGCTTGATTGTTAGTGCAATAAGTTTTCAATCGGCTAGAGAAGTCGAATGAGACGCCACTTGGTGAAACAAGTACTATGTCAATTCCTTGCCCTTCATTGCAAACTGATCCATCAAAATATAAAGTCCAAGGAGTAATAGTGAGGTATGACATGTCTAGTTCATGAGTATCATTAATCCGATGTTCTACAATAAAATCTGCTACGACCTGGCCTTTCATAGATTTCAATGGTTCATAGGCCAAGTCATATTCTATGAGTGCATAAGCCCACTTACCAATTCTACCACTCATAATTGGGTTATGAAACATATACTTGATCACATCGGCTTGACCAGAAACAGTGCAATGACTAGACAGTAAATAACATCTACATTTGGTGCATGCATAAAACAAGCATAAGCATAACTTCTCAATAAAAGTGTACCTCGTTTCAGCATCCACCAACCTTCGACTTAGATATGTCACCACATGCTCCTTTCCTTCAGCCTCTTGTGTCAGAACAGCCCCAATGACCTTATCTTCAGCTGCAATGTATAATCGGAATGGTACTCCTGCTCGTGGTGCTTTTAATACGGGAACCGAAGACAAGTATTTTTTAATGAGATCAAATGCTTCTTGTTGTTCTGCCCCCAAGCGAATTCAACATCATTCTTAAGCCGAAGAATAGGGGTGAACACATCAATCTTCTCGGCTAGGTTAGAAATAAACCTTTGTAAATAATTCACCTTGCCGAGAAACTTCTGTACTTCGACCTTACAGGTCGGAGGTCCCACATTCCGAATAGACTTGATTCGGTCAGGGTCTATCTCTATACCATGTTCATGGATGACAAATCCTAAAAACTTACCAGCCGACACTCCAAAAGCACACTTACGTGGGTTCATTTTCAAACCATACCGATGCATTTTATCAAAGGCTTTGCGCAAATCAGCTATATGAGAACTAAACTCAGCCGATTTGACCACAATATCATTAATGTAGACTTCCACAGTATTTCCTAACAGCTCATGGAAGATCAAATTCATAGCCCTCTGATAAGTAGCACCAGCATTTTTCAGGCCAAATGTCATGACAACCCACTCAAATAAACCAATGAAGCCTGGACATATAAAGGCCGTTTTAGACGCGTCTTCTTCGGCCATGAAAATCTGATTATATCTGGCATTACCATTTAGGAAGCTAATAATTCTATTTCCTGATGCATTATTGATTAACGTGTCGGCTATGGGCATGAGATACTCATCTTTAGGAGTTGCTCTATTTAAATTGCGAAAATCAATGCATAATCTAAGTTTACCTGACTCCTTCTCCACCGGCACAATATTGGAGACCCATTCTATGTATCTACAAGGTCTAATAAAATCAGCTTCTAGCAGTCGGTGGATTTCGTCCTTGATTCGTGGGAGAAGATCTGAATGAAATGTTCTAGCTTTCTGCTTGAAAGGTCTGAAACCGGACTTAATAGGCAGCCGATGTTCTACAATCTCTCGGCTTAATCCTGGCATCTCAGTGTAATTCCGAGCAAAACAATCTGAATATTCCTTCAATAGACCGATCATTTCATTTCTAGGATCGGTCTCCAGGGTCTTGTTTACAAAAGTCGGCCTTGGAGTTTTACCATCTCCTATGTCAATCTCCTCCAAAGGATCGGCCGATGTAAACCCCTGTCCTAGTTTATCAAGATCTCTGAATTCCTCTATCATGTCCCCCATAGAGGAATCAGATGATCTTTGTGTGATGGCGGATTTTCTAGTCTCGGGTACCGGATCATCCGTAATACTGTCTTTATGCTGCGGTAGATGCTCGGTCTTAAAGTCCGAACTATTTTGTGAAAGACCAGACCATCCGGCTTTAGAAGCCGAATTGTCCGTGACCAAAGACTCATGAACTTTGTGTGTACTCATCATTTAAACTTTATTTTGGATTTAGCCGATTCTCCATCGACTCTAGCATTACAGGAATGAAACCTCTCTTATCTATACTTATGAACTGATAATCAGAAAAATCTACTCTTGTGAGACATGTAGCAGTCTCATAAGTCCAGAGTATAGGGACATCGGCCACAGCGATACATGCTGATACATCAGCATGTACTTGTTCTACATCATCGCCTACCCATTGTATTAACATTTGATGTAATGTAGAAGGTATACATTGATTGGCATGAATCCAATCTCTGCCTAGGATTAAACTGTAATTTCCTTCTACATCAGCGACCAAGAATGCAGCAGCAAGGGTCTTAGTCCCGATGGTTAATTCAACGGACGTGACTCCCCTAGCTTTGATCGAACTATCAGGTCCAACACCGCTGAGGGTCATGTTGGTCTTGACAAGTTCGTCATCTTGTTTACCTAATTTTCTGCATAATGAATGAGGCATTAGATTTACAGTCGCCCCTCCATCTACCAACATTTTAGCAATCGGTATCCCATCAATGTGACCGTGCACGAAGAGCGGCTTTAAATGATTTACTGATTCCTTTGGTTTAGTAAAGGCGGCTTCTTTAGGACCAAAATCAAACTGGGCAACAACAGGTTCATCGTCGCCGACAATAGTACAATCGACGAAAAATGTAATAACATTTACATCCATACCTAAGCGCTTTGGAGAAGCCTCGTAGTCGACCAGGTCTTCTCCCAGTAGGCCGTCCTCTTCCATTGATGTTGGCATGTCGTTGGAGGCTTCCTAGAGTGGTGCGGATGGTCCAAACTCCGAGAGCAGACGGTCCGCGCCTAGTGCAGATTGTTCGGCCTTGTTGGCCAAGCTATCTGCCATACCTGCAGGGTGCTGCACAAGTGTTGTTTTATTTTCTATTTTTGTGGCCGTTTGTTTTTCTTCAACGGCCTTTGGTCTCCATTCTTTTGCGGTGGCGGGTACTGTGGATGTGTGTCATTGAATATCTTTTCTGCCTCCTTCTTCTGGCTCTCCTTTGCTCTTAGGCGCTATAATTTCCGCTTTTGGGACCGTGTCAATCCCGCTGGGCACCATCGAGGCATGGAGTATTTCAGATCGGCTGTTTTGATGGTAGCCGTATCTTCTTTTTTGGTTGTGTTGGCCGATTCACCAAAAATCATCGGCCCTTTATTATCTTCCTGTATGACAACATCTGCAGTACCTATTTTGATGACGTCCTTTTTTGTTGTCCTTTCGGTTGCTGCAGGTATATGCCCCCCTGCCGGATTGGTCAGCCTTTGAGGCCGAGTACTCCGGCACTCTTGTTGGGCCTATGCCTGATGATCGGATTGAGCGGCGCTCAATTGGTCTCGTACTGGAGGTGCCAACCTATCAAATACAGATGTTTGGGGTGCCCCCCAAGCAGGGTATTGTGGCATCCCAAATGGATATGGTGGCATGCCCCACATTTGGTTTGGGACATATGGTGGAGGTAAATATGTATGTGGATATGGCATAGGCGGATAAGGTGGAGGTGTCCATGCAGGTATGTTAGGTCTCAATTACACAGTATGACCTTTCATTTGTTCCGATTGGTGAGGTGGTCCAATCGGCCTTACCTGACGTTGCTCATGAATGGGTGAGCGGGGTCGCTTTGCTGGCCGGTCACTGGGGCCGGCCTTCTTTTTCACGTATTTAGACAACAATTGATCGAAAGTCGGGCCCATTTTGACCAACCGACCAGCTGCCTTGAATGTATTTTTTTCCACGTACCTATCTCTGGTCATCGTGGTTTGAAAGTATGTGGCCGTTGCGAGTCTTGAGCATGGCCGAACCATCCGGCGGGGTCCTGAACCGTCCGCGCCTGTGTGCCGGACCGTCCGGGGTGCGCAGCACGAGTTCCTGCTCCTTGGTCCGTGCTTGCCCCCCAGCACCGTAGGCCGTGATGGTCACCTTAAGAGTTTCCCCTCCGTCAGGAGTCTTTTCTGCCACCACTTTCCTGCAAGAAATTTTATGATTCTCATCGGCCTCTCTTGCATTGCCGATGACTATCTCCTTGCCTTTGCCTTTATCGGCTGTGTTTGGCCGAACCAGGACTTTCTTGCCCTCGAAGTTGATCATGTTCATCGGAAAGGGCTCTGTATCCACCTGCATTTCCTGAAATTTCAATCGTCCCTCGTTAATGGCCGATTGAATCTGTTGACGGAATACATTACAATCATTAGTGGCATGAGAAAATGAGTTATGCCACTTGCAGTATGCCCGATGTTTTAGCTCGTCGACGGATGGAACAGTGTGATTTATTTTAATGTTGCCATTTTTGAGTAATTCATCAAATATTTTATCACATTTACCAACATTAAATGTAAACTTAACTTCCTCTTGTCGTTTCTTCTGAACCGGCTGCAAGGAGGAACAAACCGAAGATTTGGCCTGCTTTGGCCAAACCATTTCAGCAGCATATACTTCTACTGATTCGTCGTCCGAGCTACTCTGGTCTCACTCTACTATATGGACATTGTGACGAATGGTTTTGGCAGTCTCTTTGCTTCGGCTTTCACAGGCCAAAGCTCTTTGGTGTAACTGTGCTAGTGTAAAAAATTGGATGCCTTCTTGTCGGTGTTTCGACCCTGGGGGGTCCCTGGACCGACGAGTAAATTGTCGCTGCGTGTCCCAGCCCAGATGGGTCGGCGCGAGACGGAACACAAGGGGGAAAATAGTAAGGGGAACCGTGGCCTCGTGTTGTCCTGCGCCCAGGGCGAATGCGCTTGCAGTAGGGGGTTACAAGCGTTCGCGAGGGAGAGAGAGAGAGAGGGCGTGAGACTGTGAGTCAGCTCGTCCTCCCGCGTGGCCACCTTTCGTACGAGGGCCCTGGACCTTCCTTTTATAGACGTAAGGAGAGGGTCCAGGTGTACAACGGGGGTGTAGCAGTGTGCTAACGTGTCTAGCAGAGAGGAGCCAGAGCCCCATGTATATGCCGACGTGGCTGTCGGAGAGGTGTTGGAGCCCTATTCATGTGGCGTCGTGACCGTTGGAGGAGCGCTTGAGCCCTGTAGAAGCACAACTGTCGGGGCTGTCGGATCCTTGCTGACGTCTCCTTACTTCCGTAGGGGGCTGAGAACCACCGTCGTCATGGAGCACGCGGGGTGCCATCATTAGTTGTTTTACAGGGGCGAGCCAGATGGGACGCTGGTCTTATTCCCCGTAGCCTGAGCTAGCTAGGGGCAGGGTAATGATGTACCCCCTGCGACATGGTCGGTCCGAGCCCAAGGTCGGGCGAGGCGGTGGCTCCTCCGAGGTCGAGGCTGAGTCTGAGCCCGGGGGTCGGGCGAGGCGGAGACCATCATCCGAGGTCGAGGTTGAGTCCGAGCCCTGGGGTCGGGCGAGGCGGAGACCGTCGTCCGAGGTCGAGGTTGAGTCCGAGCCCTGGGGTCGGGCGAGGCGGAGACCGTCGTCGGAGGTCGAGGTAGAGTCTGAGCCCTGGGGTCGGGCGAGGCGGAGACCGTCGTCCGAGGTTGAGGTTGAGTCCGAGCCCTGGGGTCGAGTGAGGCGGAGATTCCTATGGCGCCCGAGGCTGGACTTGGCTGCTGTCAGCCTCACCCTGGCGGGTGGCACAGCAGTCGGAGCAGCGCAGGCGGCGCTGTTTTCCTGTCAGGTCAGTCAGTGGAGGGGCGAAGTGACTGCGGTCACTTCGGCCTTGTCGACTGGAAAGCGCGCGTCAGGATAAGGTGTCAGGCGATCCTTGCATTGAATGCTCATGCGATCCGGTCGGCTGGCGAGGCAATCTGGCCAAGGTTGCTTCTCCGTGAAGCCTGCCCGAGCTGGGCCTCGGGCGAGTCGAAGGTGCGCCCGTTGCTTGAGGAGACCCTCGGGCGAGGCGCGAATCTACCTTGGTCTACCATTCCTGCCCGAGGCTGGGCTCGGGTGAGGCGAGATCGTGTCCCTTGAGTGGACGGAGCCTTGACCGGAATTGCGCCCATCAGGCCTTTGTAGCTTTGTGCTGATGGGGGTTACCAGCTGAGATTAGGAGCCTTGGGGGTACCCCTAATTACGGTCCCCAATAGTAGCCCCCGAGCCTCAAAGGGAGTGTGGGTACTCACTTGGAGGCTTTGTCGCACTTTTTTGCAAGGGGACCAGCCTTTCTCGGTTGCATTTTGTTCCGGTGGGTGCGCACGAGCGCACCCACCGGGTGTAGCCCCCGAGGCCTCAGAGGAGTGGTTTGCTCCTTCGAGGTCTTGATGCCATTCATGATGCCTCGGCCAGTCTGGTTGTTCCCTCATGCGAACTGGTCGTTGCCCGGGTGCATAGTCAGGTTCCGAGTTCTCGGGCTGGTATGTTGACGCTGTCAACGGGTTGGCTGAAGCCGGGTTTGCTAGAGCAGCCCCCGAGCCTCTGCACAGGGCGAGAGGATGGTCAAGGACTGACTCGGCTTTTTTCATACGCCCCTTCGTCGCCTTTCCACAAGGAGGAGGGGGGAAAGCGCCATGTTGCCCTCGGAGGGCGCCGAACATGGTGTCTCCAGTGAGTTGCTAACGGGTGATCCGAGTGGACGCCCGTGCCCCGTTCGATAAGGGTCGGCTAGTGGCCCAGCAGCACGCTCCAAAAGTACCTGCAGGTGATTTGCCGGACCCGGCCCCGTTCGATAGGGTCCGAGGGCTCGATGCCTCCCTCTGATGGGATTCCGTTACAGAATCGCTCTTGCTGGTCTCGGAAATGTCTTAGGGTACCTCGGGAGCGTAGCCCGAGCCTTGGTTATGTATCGAACGTACCCAGAGTCATCCCTCACTCTGCGTGCTCTGGGGCGACTGTTGAACCCGTCGGGGGGCCAGCCTACGAACCCCTGATCAGTAGTGGGCGCGGAGCCCGAGTGGCCTGAGGCGGCCGTTGAACCCTTCTGAGGGGCCAGCCTTCGAACCTCTGACCAGTAGTGGGCGCGGAGCCAGAGTGCTCTGAGGTGGCTGTCGAACCCTTCTGGGGGACCAGCCTTCGAACCTCTGATCAGTAGGAGGGCTCGGGGCCCGCTTCCCTCGCGGAGAAGGATCCCTTTCGGAGCATCCCCTTTCCCGGTCCCTGTTAGCAAGAGAGAGAAAGGGGAAGCGAAAAAGGATACGAAATTGAACGTCGTGGCGTACCTTTTTTGACGCGGTCATTATGGCGGAGGTGAAGTGTCGCCTGCTTCGCCTGCCAAAGGTGTCGCCTGCCCTGCCGCAGAGTTAATGCGACGGGACGAGTGGTTCGCGGGGCAGCCGTTGTGCATGTGCGAGGCGTTCGAGGAATGGAACACGGGCGCGTCGTCTTCACGTCGTGGGAGAGGGCTCTCTCGCTGTTTTAGGAGGGGACGTGAGCCTGCAGATGATTTGACTGCTGCTTCCGCCCGCCTGCCACCGCCATTACTGCCGGCCCACTTCTGGCCATATCGACCGTCGTGCCTTCTCCCGTGGCTGACTGACCCATGACCGGCGTGCCTGGTTGGCACTGCTGGGCCGTGCGGAGGGTTGCCTCGAGTCGTGGCACCGGTTCCGTAGTCGAGAAGGCGCGGCGCTGGCGCAAGTGGCGCTGCAGTTTTTTGCACGTAGTAACCGGCGCGCCGGTTACATGACGTGTGGGCCTGGGCCTCCATGCTGGATGCGTCAAAGTCGAAAGGGTGCGCCCCCTTGGTGCAGTTGCATGCCGCCTGCATGGCGGTCCGCCCTTTCACCCGCTAGTTTGGGCGAAGATGGAGGAATGCTTGTAACTGCTGGGCGGTTACACGCTCCGCGCGCGGCGGTTTGGCTTCTTCTGTCCTAGGCCAGCTTGCATGACGCGTGGGGCCCAGCCCCCGTGTCGTAGGGGGAGGACCTTAAAGCGTGTTGGTGAAGACTTAGTCCGCGACGGCTGAGGACGCGAGCGGGGAGAGTCGCCTTTAAAAAGGGATCGACCTCCTGGGTGGTAGCCATGCCTTCGCACTTTCCTCATGCGTCGCGTCCTTCCACCTTCCGAGCCCCCAGATGGGGAGCGCCCGCGCCGCCTTGCTCTTGCTGTCGTTGGAGGAGCGCAGCCTTGTGGAGATCGGCACCTTTCAGCCATCGCTCGGCTTCAAGGATTTTCGTCGTGCAGCCCAGTTGCGTTCCCCCACTAATGGACAGTTTGGCGGAGAGAAGCGAGCTGGGCTGCGGCCTCCACCCCGCCCTTAGCTTCAAGGATTTTCGTCATCCGGGCTGAGGCAGAGGAGCGCACTGAGTGGGAGGTTGCCTTCGCGTGGGCCGGTAACCCTTTTCTTCCCCCGGCGTTTGGGGGAGAAAGGCATCCTCCAGCCCCGTGGAGGCTTCCTTCAGCCATGCGGGGGAAGGCGAACCGCTGCTTCCTGGACAGGGTGCAGCATTCCGTCCTTCGTCCGGGCGGTGGCCGTGCCGTGTACGGGCCGGCCACATCCAGGTCTTCCTCGCGCCGATAGCCGTGCCAGAGGGTTGCCCAGCACGTCGTACGCCGCGAGGGCGGTGCTCATGTTCTGGGGCGGCCTCGGCGAGGGCGGGAGTGAGGACCTGCCGGTGCGCTTTGGGGCGGCCGGCGCCCGCTGGTGCGGTGTTGGCGGACAGGTGGACGCCGCCGTCGGTGCTGAGGTGGTAGCAGCCGGAGAAGGTTTCTCTGCCGACGAGATCGCCAACTCCGCGTGCACCCCTGGACCTCCGTCCCCCTGGCTTGAATGGCTGGTTCTCGTCCTTTGTGGGCGAGAGCCTTTCCGCCGCAGCGTTTGCCCTAAAGCCGTTGCTACAGCTGTCTTGCCGCCCAGGGCGGAGGTCATTGCCGCTGCTGCCGGAGCGGGCGGCGGTGAGCCGCTTGGAGTTCGTCGTCCCGCGGGCCTCCTGGAGGTTGTTCATACCCGTGGGAATGGAACCGGAGTCCCGTTTGTAATGGCATCTTGAGTGCCGGCGTATGTTCATTGTGGCTGTCGGGGCCTGAACATCTGTGTATTTGGGCGTAAAGCCGTGTTTCTTCCTTATTTCGAGCACCAGGACTTGCCTGTCGGTTGGCTGGACCGCTTAACCAAGTGTGAGTTGCCCTGTGCAGAAGGTGACGAGTGAGGTATCCGTATCCCGGAGGCGTAGGAGTCCCTCGGCTCGGTCGGCCTTGCCGCTCAAGGCTTCTCTTGCTTAGTGAAGGAAGCCTCGGCTGCTCTACGATGAGCCAAAGCTGGAGGCAGCAGTGTCAGCATGGACAGAGGCGGAGTCGGCTGGAGAAGAAACTTCGTCGGCCCAGGAGTAGGGGACTTCCCAGGCCGAGGAGGCGTAGAAGTGGCGGCTGGGACCTGGCCAGGTCGTCCACTGGCGGGACCAACCCTGGAGTCGGGCTGCCGAGGCCATGAGCCGGGCTGGTGTCCTCGGGGGACAGCTGGCTGAGGCTACGGAGCGGCCGGTCCGACCATCTGCTTGGGCCGGGTTCCTAGAGGAGATCCTGGCGGCGATGGCCTAGGCACGATGCTGACATCTTCCTTCGAGGTGGAGATCCTCCGACCGTGTTGCTATCCGAGGCCGGGTCGGATTCCGCCGAAGGTGGAGTCGATGCCGAGGGTGCTGCTACTCCCCCTACTGACGTCTAAACCTACAGGAACAGTTTGTCTGCAGTGTACGTATGTTTTTTGTGGCCGCCGAGGCCAAAACATACCGTCGTTGTGTTGTAAAGCTGCGTTTCTTTTCCCCTTGTTTCGAGTATCAGGACTTGTTCGTCGGTAACAAAATCGTTTATCCGAGCGAGAGTTACTTATCGCAGAAGGTGATGAGTGAGGTATCCGTATCCCGGAGGCGTAGGAGTCCCTCGGCTCGGTCGGCCTTGCCGCTTACGTGTACTCTTACTCGTCCGTAGCATTCTGTTATCGATATAGTCAAGATGGCACGAAAAATCGTTTCGGCAGAAAAAGTTTTCGAGCGTTAAGACTTATTCGGACAGCGGAATCCCTTATCCGAGCGTGAGTTACTTATCGCAGAAGGTGATGAGTGAGGTATCTGTATCCCGGAGGCGTAGGAGTCCCTCGGCTCGGTCGGCCTTACCTGCTTACGTGTACTCCGTCGTTTTTAGGACTCCACTAACGAAGTAGTCGAAAAGCACGAAAGATGTTCTGGCAGAAAGACTTTTTCTGAGGAAAATTTTGACGCAGAGGGGGTTCCCCCCTTCTAGCCCCCGAGGGAGGGTCGGGCTTTGCCGAGGCAAGGCTGACCCTTCCTTGATGGTTAGACTTTGCTTGCGTAAGTGAACGAGGTACATGAACGACTTGAAAACATCTTAAGGGTAGAAGCGATGTAGCTGTCGGATGTTCCAAGCGTTACTGTAGACCTCGCCTTGAGTGTTGGCCAGCTTGTATGTTCTGGGCTTCAGAATCTTAGCGATGATGAACGGCCCTTCCCAGGGAGGCGTGAGCTTGTGGCGCCCTTGGGCGTCTTGTCGTAGCCGAAGCACCAAGTCGCCCACCTGGAGGTCTCGGGACCGAACCCCTCGAGCGTGGTAGCGTCGCAGGGGCTGCTGATACCGCGCCGAGTGTAGTAAGGCCATGTCCCGAGCCTCTTCCAGCTGGTCAAGTGAGTCTTCTCGGCTTGTCTGGTTGCTTCGGACGTCGTATGCCCTTGTCCTCGGGGAGCCGTATTCTAAGTCTGTGGGCAAGATAGCCTCGGCCCCATAGACTAGAAAAAACGGTGTGAAGCCCGTGGCTCGGCTTGGCGTCGTCCTCAGACTCCAGACCACCGAGGGGAGTTCCTTCATCCACCGCCTGTCGAACTTGTTGAGGTCGTTGTAGATCCTCAGCTTGAGTCCCTGTAGAATCATGTCGTTGGCACGCTCTACCTGCCCATTCGTCATGGGGTGGGCTACGGCGGCCCAGACCACCCGGATGTGGTGGTCCTCGCAGAAGTCCAGGAACTTTCTGCTAGTGAACTGGGTGCCGTTGTCGGTGATGATGGAATTTGGGACCCCGAAGCGATGGATGATGTTGGTGAAGAACGCCACCGCCTGTTCGGACCTGATGCTGTTTAGGGGTCGGACCTCGATCCACTTGGAGAATTTGTCGATGGCGACCATCAAGTGCGTGAAGCCCCCGGGTGCCTTCTGCAAGGGACCGACAAGGTCCAGACCCCACATAGCAAATGGCCAGGTGATGGGTATTGTTTGCAAGGCCTGAGCGGGCAGGTGCATCTGCCTTGCATAGAATTGACACCCTTGGCAGGAGCGTACAATCCTAGTGGCATCGGCCATCGCAGTTGGCCAGTAGAAACCCTGTCGAAAGGCGTTTCCCACGAGGGCTCGAGGTGCTGCGTCTGCGTGGTGACCGCAAGCCCTCGAGTGTATTTCTTGCAATAACTCCTGACCTTCGGCGATGGATATGCACCGCTGGAGGATGCCTGAGGGGCTGCGGTGGTAGAGCTCCTTTTCGTTACCCAGCAAGACGAACGACTTGGCGTCGCGCCAGTCGTCGAGCTTCGGCTCTGTCGAGGGGTAGCTCTCCTCGGTGGAGATATTGCAGGTATGGGGTCTGCCAGTTTCGATTAGGCGTGACCCCATTCCGCTCTTCCTCGACGCGCAGTGCCTCACCCTCGGGGGCCGAGGGTGCCTCGGGCGGGGCCAAGGCTGCCTCGGGCTGAGCCGAGGGCGCCTCGGGCAGAGCCGAGGCCTTCTCGGGCTCGGGAGTGTCGTCGGTCTTAACGGAGGGTTGATGTAGGTCTCGGGAGAAGACGTCCAGAGGAACCGTTGTCCGCCCGATGCTATCTTAGCCAGCTCGTCTGCGGTCTCGTTGTATCGTCGAGCGACGTGGTTGAGCTCGAGCCCGTAGAACTTGTCCTCCAGGCGCCGAACCTCGTCGCAGTAGGCTTCCATCTTCGGGTCGCGGCAGTGGGAGTTCTTCATGACTTGGTCGATGACAAGCAGCGAGTCGCCACGAGCGTCGAGGCACCGAACCCCTAGCTCGATGGCGATGCGCAACCCGTTAACCAGAGCCTCATCTCGGCCACATTGTTGGACGCCGAGAAATGGAGGCGCATCACGTAGCGGAGGTGCTTCCCGAGGGGTGAGATGAAGAGCAGGCCCGCGCCCACTCCTGTTTTCATCAGCGACCCATCGAAATACATGGTCCAGAGTTCCGGTTGGATAGGAGCTATTGGAAGCTGGGTGTCGACCCATTCAACCACAAAGTCCGCCAAGACTTGGGACTTGATGGTCTTCCGAGGGGCGAACGAGATTGTCTCGCCCATGATCTCCACCACCCACTCTGCAATCCTACCCGAGGCCTCTCGGCACTGGATGATCTCCCCCAGGGGGAAGGATGACACCACAGTCACCGGATGAGACTCGAAGTAGTGTCGCAACTTTCGCCATGTCAGAATTACCGCGTAAAGTAGCTTCTGAATTTGCGGGTAGCGGATTTTGGTCTCGGACAGTACCTCACTGATGAAGTAGACCGGCCTCTGGACGGGCAATGCGTGCCCTTCTTCTTGTCTTTCGACCACGATCGCGGCACTGACCACCTGAGTGGTAGCGGCGACATAGATCAAGAGGGCTTCTCCGGCAGCGGGGGGCACCAGGATGGGCGCGCTTGTAAGGAGCGCCTTCAAGTTCCCGAGGGCTTCCTCGGCCTTGGGGGTCCAAGTGAAGCGCTCGGTCTTCCTTAAGAGGCGATACAGGGGCAGGCCTCTTTCGCCGAGGCGCGAGATGAAGCGGCTCAGAGCCGCAAGGCATCCCATGACCCTCTGTACTCCTTTCAAGTCCTTGATAGACCCCATGTTGGTGATGGCCGCGATTTTCTCTGGGTTAGCCTCGATGCCCCGCTCGGAGACGATGAACCCCAGGAGCATGCCTCGGAGGACTCCGAAGACACACTTCTCGGGATTGACTTTTACGCCTTTTGCCTTGAGACACTCGAATGTCGTTTCAAGGTCGGAGAGGAGGTCGGAGGCTTTCCTCGTCTTGACTACGATGTCATCGACGTAAGCCTCGACCGTTCGACCAATGTGTTGTCCGAACACGTGGTACATGCACCTTTGGTATGTCGCACCCGCATTCCTCAAACCGAATGGCATAGTAATGTAGCAGTACATGCCAAAAGGTGTGATGAAAGAAGTCGCGAGCTGGTCGGACTCTTTCATCCTAATTTGGTGATACCCTGAGTAGGCATCGAGGAACGACAGGGTTTCGCACCCCGCAGTGGAATCCACGATTTGATCGATGCGAGGCAGAGGGTAGGGAACCTTCGAACATGCTTTGTTTAGACCAGTGTAGTCTACACACATCTGCCATTTCCCACCTTTCTTTTTCACAAGCACAGGGTTGGCTAGCCATTCGGGATGGAATACCTCGTTGATGAACCCTGCAGCTATCAGCTTGTGGATCTCCTCGCCTATGACTCTGCGCTTTTCTTCGTCGAATCGGCACAGAGACTGCTTCACGGGTCGGGCTCCAGCTCGGATATCCAGTGAGTGCTCAGTGACTTCCCTCGGTATGCCAGGCATGTTCGAGGGACTCCACGCAAAAACCTCGGCGTTTGCGCGGAGAAAGTTGACTAGCACTGCTTCCTATTTGGGGTCGAGCTCGGAGCCGATCCGGATCTGCTTGGAGGTGTCGTTGCTGGGGTCAAGAGGAACGGACTTAACAGCCTCTGCTGGTTCGAAGTTGCCGGCGTGGCGCTTTGCATCTGGCACCTCCTTGGGGAGGCTCTCCAGGTCGGCGATGAGGGCCTCGGATTCGGCGAGGGCCTCGGCGTACTCCACGCACTCCACGTCGCATTCGTGCGCGTGTCGGTACGTGGGGCCGTCGGTGATGACCCCATTGGGGCCCAGCATCTTGAGCTTGAGGTAGGTGTAGTTGGGGACAACCATGAACTTGGCATAGCATGGTCTCCCTAGCACTGCGTGGTAGGTTCCTCGGAACCCGACCACCTCGAACGTGAGGGTTTCCTTTCGGAAGTTGGAGGGAGTCCCAAAGCAGACGGGCAGATCAAGTTGTCCAAGGGGCTGGACGCGCTTCTCGGGAATGATCCCGTGAAAGGGCGCCGCACCAGCCCGGATCGAGGACAGATCGATCTGTAGGAGCCCGAGGGTGTCGGTGTAGATGATGTTGAGGCTGCTGCCTTCGTCCATGAGGACCTTGGTAAGCCTGACGTTGCCGATGATGGGATCAACAACGAGCGGGTACTTCCCCGGGCTCGGCACGCGGTCGGGGTGGTCGCCTTGGTCGAAGGTGATGGGCTTGTCGGACCAGTCTAGGTAGACTGGCGCCGCCACCTTCACCGAGCAGACCTCCCGACGCTCTTGCTTGCGGTGCCGAGCCGAGGCGTTCGCCACCCGCCCACCGTAGATCATGAAGCAGTCATGGACCTCGGGGAACTCCTCTACCTTGTGACCCTCCTTCTTATTGTTGTCGGGGGCCGTGCCACCTTCCGCCTGTGGCCCGGCCTTGTGGAAGTGGCGCCGAAGCATGACGCACTCCTCAAGGGTGTGCCTGACGGGACCCTGATGATAGGGGCACGACTCCTTGAGCATCTTGTCGAACAAGTTGGCGCCTCCAGGAGGCTTCCGAGGGTTCTTGTGCTCGGCGGCGGTGACAAGGTCTACATCGGCGGCGTCGCGTTTTGCTTGCGACTTCTTCTTGCCCTTTTTTGCGCCGCGCTGAGTGGACGCCTTGGGGACGTCATCCAGCTGGCGCCCCTAAGGCTGCTTGTCCTTCCGGAAGATGGCCTCGACCGCCTTCTGGCCAGAGGCGAACTTGGTGGTGATGTCCATCAGCTCGCTCGCCCTAGTGGCAGTCTTGCGACCCAGCTTGCTCACCAGGTCGCGACAAGTGGTGCCGGCGAGGAACGCGCCGATGACATCTGAGTCGGTGATGTTGGGCAGCTCAGTGCGCTGCTTTGAGAATTGCCGGATGTAGTCCCGCAGGGATTCTCCCGGCTGCTGGCGACAGCTTCGGAGATCCCAAGAGTTCCCAGGGCACACGTATGTGCCCTGGAAGTTGCCGGCGAAGGCTTTGACCAGGTCGTCCCAGTTGGAGATCTGCGCAGGAGGCAGATGCTCCAGCCAGGCTCGGGCGGCATCAGAGAGGAACAGGGGGAGGTTGCGGATGATGAGGTTGTCATCGTCCGTTCCACCCAACTGGCAGGCCAGCCGGTAGTCCGTGAGCCACAGTTCTGGCCCCGTCTCCCCCGAGTACTTGGTGATGGTAGTCGGGATTCGGAACCGGGTCAGGAACGGCGCCTGTCGTATGGCCCGGCTGAAAGCTTGCGGACCGGGTGGTTCGGGCGAAGGGCTCCGATCCTCCCCGCTATCGTAGCGTCCCCACGCCTGGGGTGGTAGCCTCGGCGCACCCTCTCGTCGAGGTGGGCTCGACGGTTGCGGCGATGGTGCTCGTTGCCGAGGCGGCCTGGGCCGCAGGCGCTGTGTCCCGTGTGCGCCCGGTGTGGACCGAGGCTTCCCGCGTGAATCGGGAAGTCGCGGCGCGATGCTCCGGGGGGTACCCCTGCCTCCGGGAGGCAGAGCTTTCGACCCGTCGGACCGCGGCATCCTCTAGGAGATTCTTGAGTTCTCCCTGGATACGCCGTCACTCGGTGGTGGATGGTTCCGGCATTGCTCAGAGTAGTATTGCTGCTGCAGCCAGGTTCTAGCCGACCCCACTGGAAGCCGGGGGCAGCCTTGCCCTGGCATTGTCGGCGATGCGGTGCTAGACGTCCTGGGCCAGATGATGTGCTTCTCCGGCTGGTGCTCGGCCTGCCTGCTCTTGCCCGATGTTCTGCCGGAGCTGCATAAGTTGTCCTGCTTCCTCGTCGAGCCTGGCCTGCATCTCGTGGATTTGCTCGAGCTGTGTGTCCTAACCCCCCGCAGGGACTGGGACCACAGCTAGCTCCCGAAGGATGTCAACGCGATGCGTAGGCCTAGGGGGATCATCGTCCTCCGGCATACCAAGGTGGTTGCCTTCGTCGTGACCCCCTAGATCGACGTGGAAACATTCGTGACTTGGGCCACAGTCCTCGTCGCTGAGGCTGTGGCTATCATCGGAGCAACCAGAGAGGCAGTAGTCACATGCGGTCATGAAGTCCCGCATGGCACTGGAGTTACCGAGCCCAGAGAAGTCCCAACCAGAGTCGGGCTCGTCGTCTTCCTCGGAACCCGAGGGCCCGTAGGTTGAGACGACCGTCAATCGATCCCAGGTTGACATATATGGTACCCCGGAAGGTTCGGATATGCCTTTATGAAAGCGTCCACCGAAGCGGGATCGCTTGGTGGGTCGAAGCTGAATCTAAAAGGCACAAGATGGGAAACGGACGGTACCTCTTGATCGACGGATGGTGATGAAGTCGCGTCGGGGACGGACTGCACCGTTATCTCAGGTACGAGGCTAACGCCCAGCAAGTCTTTCGCGAGCGTGCTGGCGTCGCTCGTCCGCTCAGGGTTGGCGTGTCGCGGGGAAACGACGCTCATCTTCATCTCAGACGCGAGGTCAACGCCCGACGTGTCCCCCGCTGGGGCGCCGGCGTCATCGACTCGCTCGACAGCCGACGAGGCGCCGCCTCCTGCTTGGCCATGATTGCCCCGCCTCCTTCCTCGTCGACGAGGAAGGTGATGGGGCAGACTCGGATGCTGTTCTTCCATCATGCGGGAAAGACGTTGTCGATTCCGCCTCCGGCGGGCGGGCTGACAGCCGCCATTGTCATTGTCGCGCGGCGGTGGAAGGAGTATCATATCGTAGCTGCCGTCGAGGGACATGAACTCGAGACTCCCAAAACGGAGCTTCGTCCCGGGTTAGAGAGGTCGCTGGAGACTCCCCATCTGGAGCTTGACGGGAAGTTGTTCGTCAACACGCAGCAGGCCCCTACCTGGCGCGCCAACTGTCGGCGTTTCGACCCCGGGGGGTCCCTGGACCGATGAGTAAATTGTCGCTGCGTGTCCCAGCCTAGATGGGTCGGCGCGAGACGGAACACAAGGGGGGAAAACAGTAAGGGGAACTGTGGCCTCGTGTTGTCCTGCGCCCAGGGCGGATGCGCTTGCAGTAGGGGGTTACAAGCGTTCGCGAGGGAGAGAGAGAGAGGGCGTGAGACTGTGAGTCAGCCCGTCCTCCCGTGCGGCCACCTTTCGTACGAGGGCCCTGGACCTTCCTTTTATAGATGTAAGGAGAGGGTCCAGGTGTACAACGGGGGGTGTAGCAGTGTGCTAACGTGTCTAGCAGAGAGGAGCCAGAGCCCCATGTACATGCCGACGTGGCTGTCGGAGAGGTGTTGGAGCCCTGTTCATGTGGCATCGTGGCCGTCGGAGGAGCGCTTGAGCCCTATAGAAGCACAGTTGTCGGGGCTGTCGGATCCTTGCTGACGTCTCCTTGCTTCCGTAGGGGGCTGAGAACCACCGTCGTCATGGAGCACGCGGGGTGCCATCATTACTTGTTTTACCGGGGCGAGCCAGATGGGACGCCGGTCTTGTTCCCCGTAGCCTAAGCTAGATAAGGGGTAGGGTAATGATGTATCCCCCCCTGCGACGTGGTCGGTCCGAGCCCAAGGTCGGGCGAGGCAGTGGCTCCTCTGAGGTCGAGGCTGAGTCCGAGCCCGGGGTCGGGCGAGGCGGAGACCGTCGTCCGAGGTCGAGGTTGAGTCCGAGCCCTGGGGTCGAGCGAGGCGGAGACCGTCGTCTGAGGTCGAGGTTGAGTCCGAGCCCTGGGGTCGGGCGAGGTGGAGACCGTCTTCCAAGGTCAAGGTAGAGTCGGAGCCCTGGGGTCGGGCGAGGCGGAGACCGTCGTCCGAGGTCGAGGTAGAGTCCGAGCCCTAGGGTCGGGCGAGGCGGAGACCGTCGTCCGAGGTCGAGGTTGAGTCCGAGCCCTGGGGTCGGGCGAGGTGGAGATTCCTATGGCGCCCGAGGCTGGACTTGGCTGCTGTCAGCCTCACCCTAGCGGATGGCACAGCAGTCGGAAGAGCGCAAGCGGCGCTGTTTTCCTGTCAGGTCAGTCAATGGAGGGGCGAAGTGACTGTGGTCACTTCGGCCTTGTCGACTGGAAAGCGCGTGTCAGGATAAGGTGTCAGGCGATCCTTGCATTGAATGCTCCTGCGATCCGGTCGGCTGGCGAGGCGATCTGGCCAAGGTTGCTTCTCCGTGAAGCCTGCCCGAGCTGGGCCTCGGGCGAGTCGAAGGTGCGCCCGTTACTTGAGGAGACCCTCGGGCGAGGCGCGAATCTGCCTTGGTCTACCGTTCCTGCCCGAGGCTGGGCTCGGGTGAGGCGAGATCGTGTCCCTTGAGTGGACAGAGCCTTGACCGGAATTGCGCCCATCAGGCCTTTGCAGCTTTGTGCTGATGGGGGTTTCCAGCTGAGATTAGGAGCCTTGGGGGTACCCCTAATTACGGTCCCCAACACTTCTAATCTTTCTTTTAAATAATATTGCAAACCATTAAAGGCTAATCCTGCTAGCTGTTTTTCTGCTAAATGAATTTGGAAGCATCGGTTTCTTGTATCCTGGAATCTCCGGATGTATTCATTAACCGATTCATCCTTTCCCTGTCGAAGGGCCACTAGGTCTACCAGATCTAACTCATAGTCACCGGAGAAAAAATGATCATGGAATTTTTGTTCTAAATCCCCCCATGACAAAATAGAATTAGGAGGTAAAGTGGTGTACCACGCAAACATGGTTCCTGTTAAAGACAATGAAAATAAACGTACGCGAAATGCTTCTGTGTCGGCCAATTCTCCTAATTGTGCTAAAAACTGGCCTATGTGTTCGCGCATGTTTTTTCCTTGGTCACCCGAAAATTTTGCAAATTCGTGTATCATGGTTCCCTATGGGTATGGATGATGATCAAATCGGTTTTCATAAGGTTTCGGATATGATTGCCCCCCAGGGACCATGCTTACTCCGAGCTTATCTCGGAACGCCCCAGCTATTTCCTCCCTCACCATATCAATGGCAGCCGGTGCGAGACCACCAGCTCTCTGGTCAAATATAGGTGGGGTTGGCTGAATATTAGCATGTTGTCTTTCCCCCCATTGGTTTAAGCTACGTGGTGCATTGCCATTTGCCCTATATGGCTCGTAGGTTTGATCATTCCTTTCCGACCTTCTAGGTAGGGCTGGAATGTTTTCTTGGGCTCTGGATTTTGAATTAATGGGCTGAAGTGTGGTGGGAAGTGTTGCTGGGACGGATGAGGATTCAGGTAACAATCCTCATCAAAAGACTCATGCGCGGACTGTCCGGACATGTACCCGGACCGTCCATGATTATGAGGACCGTCCGTCGTTGTATGCAGACGGTCCGACTGGGTAGTTTAGATTCTGTGGTGGCTCGGGTGCGTGTTTGGGTAACTCATTAAAAATGGGCCCAGCCGTGGCTGGCCTGGACGGTCTGCGCTCTCGTGTGGATGGTCCGGGCATGTGCAGATCCGCTGATTTGCTGCCGATTTGCGGTTGCTTAGGGTATGTGTCCATCAGCATCCCATAAAGGGGTTGTGACTGGTCGTGACAACCTAGAGCCGATGTATTACCCGTGTTACCGCCTAATCCAACCTCGTGCGAAGGAAAATTTGTAATACTAGATTTATCAAATGCACGTACTAGTCTCCTATAATCGTTTTGCATACCCCCTATGATATTTTGCATTTGTTCACGCTGTTCATCTACATAATTTTTAAGAGATTGCAGCACGTTTGTATTACTTACATTGGGGCTAGGGTTTCCTACCTGACGGCCGGACGATCCGCGCCATAGGGCCGGATGGTCCGTGCGTGCGCAGGGGCGGCGGAAGATCGCCGGCGGCGCCTGGATCTCGTTCCCAGGAGGGACCCCGTCGGGGAGGAGAGATCCTAGGAGTTGTCTAGGCTCGGGCAGGCCGACCTAGACTCCTCTAATCGACGTAGAGTCGAAGAGAAGCGGAGAATTTGGAGATTGAGAGGATAAACTAGAACTAGACTAGAACTACTCCTAATTGTATAGGAAATAAATGTGAGATATAAGTTTTGTTGATTCGATTGATGATTACAAATCGGCCGTATACCTCTCTATTTATAGAGGAGGGGGGCTGGACCCTTTACAAACTGATTTCCGAGCAAATCCCGCAAATTTAGCTAACAATCGTAGCACAAAACTTGGAACCCTAATCTATTCTGCGCTTGCGCGGACCGTTCGGCCTCAGGGCCGGCCGTCCGTCGGCTCAAATTGGTGCCCAACACCTTGTATAATAATCGCTTAAGGCTGCAAGAGTAGCCTGTCATTCCGTGTTCTGCCATCATTCCCCGTTCTGCCATTCTCATTCCCTTCTCCCCACACAGCTTATTCCAATGTTCTGTCATTCTCATTCCATGTTCTGTCTTTCTCATTCCCCCTCCCCGCAAAGCCCATTCCCATTCATTCCCACGTACAATCCACGTCTAGCTAAAACACAAATGACTCCAAAGGGGTTTGAACCCGCGACCTCTCAGGCAAATGCATGTAGTAGCTACAGCTACACCATATGTGTGTTTATGTTTACATCTATGACAGGAAAAATATCTACTACATCTCTCCCCAAGCCTACCTGCTATCCTTGCACAATGCGTAGTAGTAGATAAGTATTACCGAGATTCTTGAATTATATTTTTTGATGGGGGAGTAGTATTTAAAGAAGAGTCTTGCAAGTAATTTCTTTTATTTGAATAATGTTTTCAACTTAAATTCATTTTTTTGCATGTTTGGTATTTTTCTCCGTAATATTTTTCCATGGATCTAACTTGTGAGTCATTTTCATAAACCAACGCCAAGGATGAATCGATATTTCTTGCTTGGAAACCCCAAACAAACACCACTAGCAGGAGGCGCTCGTGTTGGCGTCGCTCATCGACGACGAGAATAAGCTTGACGACTGCCAGTTCGACCTCTGGAAGCAGTCCTACGTGGTTGCGTGAGTCGCTATGTATGACAAGCTCCGACGCAGCCGTCGTTTGGATGCGGTCCAGAGTGGCTGCACCGTGTTGTCCATCGTCAAGCAGGGGGACCTCATGGTCGTTGCCAACGTCGGCGACTCTCGGGTTGTTCTGGGCACCGCATCCAACGACGGTGCCATCACGCCGTCCAACTCATCGTCCATCTGAATCCCAATTTGCCATGTAAGTCGCTACTGACCGACCATGAATTTTTGTGCGCTAGGACGACGGTCGTTGCTGACATTGTGTGAGTGTCCTCGAACATGATGTATGTAGAGGAGTAGCGCATCCGGTGGTGCAACGGCCAGATGTACTACACTGCTGATGAGCCGAGGTGCACTTCGTTTGGCAGCCCAGCCAAGAGTCATCGGTACTCGCCATGTCGCGCGCGTTCGACGTCTACTATATCATGGACTGTGGCGTCATCTCAGTGCCAGAGGTGACGCGGAGGAGGACCGACAGCAATGATCAGTTCGTCATCCTCGCCACCGTCGGGGTAGCTTTTGTGCTGGTCTGCCTTTAATTCTCTTCGCAAACACACACATTTGTTTTTTTGTTTGAGCAAGCGCTTATGGTGGTGCGTGCCTGATGACTGACGATGTACGAGGGAATTTCTTCCGGCAGGCGTGGGACGTGCTCTCTAATGATGAAACCATAGAAATCGTGGTATATATCGTAGTCTGCATGTTACTGATGGTTGCAATGTAGTTGTGAAACAATTAGATTAAAATAACAAAATTTATGTATGGGCAAGATCACAAATAGATTATGAAACATTTTCTCATAACAGTATAACACATATTTTGCATATAAGTTACTGTAATATTATATGTCCCCATTGCAACATACGAGCATTCAAGTAGTAATTTAAAATTAACATAAATCGACCGAGTTGCCACGATAGTACCGTCGTTTTTTTACTCTAAACCTTTTAACCACTTCACGATACTAAAATTCTTTTTACAACCAGATTTTCTCCAAACACACGCATAATATGCTATGATATCGCTTAGGAGCTTCCTGGCTGCTTCTCTTACCTGCCTGACACTGGCAGCGACGGGCTCGCACCCAGCTAGTCTGCGTAGGTAAGCGACGGCGACACGCCGTTCTTCCCCTGCCGTTGACCAAATACATTTCGTCTTCTAGCACCTTCTCGTTTCTCTCCTCCTCGACCGCCCCCGAGCCAAGCAGCACCACCCAGCGCCAGCGCAAACGTCATGTCGCCTCTCCTCTGTCTCTCGCAGCTGAAGCAGGCAGAAGCTTCACACAGCACACATCTATCCATTCCTAGCTGCTAGTCGTCGGATACTTGGAAACCTTGGATCTCGTGCGCGCACGTAGGAGAGCGCAGCGGAGCAAGAGGAAAGCCATGGCTACGCCGGCGGCGGTGATGAAGGTGTACGGGTGGGCTATGTCGCCGTTCGTGTCGCGGGCTCTGCTGGCCCTGGAGGAGGCCGGCATCGACTACGAGCTCGTCCCCATGAGCCCCCAGGCCGGCGACCACCGCCGCCCGGAGCACCTCGCCAGGAACGTACGTACATACCTCGCTCCCTGCCTCCCTCACTCGATCCTCCTTGATCAATCTGTTGTCGGTTTCATGCATCGAGTCCATCTCTCCCTTCGCCCCGGCTGATTTGCACTCCCCTGCCATATATTGCTTCAGCCTTTCGCCATGGTGCCGGTGCTCAAGGACGGCGACCTCACGCTCTTCGGTAAGTGTATCATCCATATTTTACCCCTAATAATTCCTTTTAGGTTATAATTAAGGGTTTTATCCTAAATTCTCCAATTTTAATTAAGATCTATTTGTTTAGGATTATAATATATATATATATTATATAATCCAACTTATTTTAATCAATTATTAGTTTAAAATAAGTTAAATTATATAATATGAAGAGATTATAATCCTAAATAAACGAGCTCTAAAACTGTTTTATTGCATTATTTCCAATACTGTCATGTTATCAAGAGTGAAATGAAATAAACAATGAAACATACACCCTCACAATAGAAAGTTTCACTTCACGATTTTAAAGACTATGATATCAAGTAAATATTGCATATAAACAATTCATACATATCTATGTATGAAATGAATGAAGATAAAATAAACTGTCTTTAATGTGTTTCCATTGTCTTAGAAACTAGTTGGAGTGGTTTTATGGTGATGAAAATCCATCTATTTAGTCAAAAGTGAACATATTGTAAATTAGAACCGGGGGTAGTGGCGTTTTGCATTTTGCTTCTTCGGTTCCATGAGTCCTAAGAGCATCTCCAATAATGCCTCAAATTAGTGCCTTAAATTAAAATATTGGGCTCTACACAAGAAAAACTACTCCAACAGTGCCCCATTTCATAAAATTTTGTCAAAAAACTATAGGGCACCATCTCAAGTGACTCAAATATACTACACCGTAGTGGGCTGCCCTATAATCTGGATTTAGGGCTTTACTGTTGGAGCGGAATGTTTTATTGGTGCCCTAAATTCTATAAAATATACTTATTTTAAAATTATAAGGCATTTTTATAAGTCACGTTGTTGGAGATGCTCTAACTCTAAGCGTGTGCGCACGGTACATACATTTGACATTTCCAAAGAATCCCGGGCGATCGCGAGGCACGTTCTCCGCAAGCACAGGCCGGAGCTCCTGGGCGCCGGCGCCGGCGGCAGCCTCGAGCGGGCGGCGATGGTGGACGTGTGGCTCGAGGTGGAGGCGCACCAGCTGAGCCCGCCGGCGGTCGCCATCGTGGTGGAGTGCATCGCTGCGCCGCTGCTCGGCCGCGAGCGCGACCAGGCGGTCGTCGACGAGAACGTGGAGAAGCTCAGGAAGGTGCTCGAGGTGTACGAGGCGCGGCTGGGCGAGTGCAGGTACCTCGCCGGCGACTTCCTCAGCCTCGCCGACCTCAGCCCCTTCACCATCATGCACTGCATCATGGCCACCGAGTACGCCGCTGCCCTGGTCGAGGCGCTCCCGCGCGTCAGCGCCTGGTGGGAGGGCCTCGCCGCGCGCCCGGCGGCCAAGAAGGTGGCGGAGTTCATACCGGTCGGCGCGGCCGGACTGCCGGAGCCCGGAGCACCCAAGCAACAGGATTGATGCACGATGAAGCAAGCCTGCCTAATGTGCCTGTTGTGCTTAATACTTTCCCACGTGTACTTTCCCACAACGTTGACAGAAGTTATTCAATAACTAGTCTTTATGTAACGTAATGGTGTGCACTTTCAATGAATATCATGAGGTGGCTGGTTCAACTCCTGTCAACGTTGTGGGGCCGTTCCCTTTTGGTAATTCTTTTTTTTTCAAAAAAGAGACATCTTTACAAGAAGTAATTTTGTAAAAGTTAAATGTATACTTGTTCACTTTGGAAGCAAAAAATAGATAAAAACTAGAAATATAGCTCAAACTGTAAAGTTGCAGTTGAATGTTACGAAACATAGTGAGAGATGTGTTCATTTGTGAAGTATCTATATTCATACTTTTGTATAATAGTCTAATTTTTTTATCTCAAGCAACTAGGACCAAGTTATGGCCTCATGCCAAGTTTCACTATTTTTTGACCACATTTACTATTTATTTATTTATTTTGGCTTGTAAAGATATTTGAACGATAGAAATTAGTAAATGGTCCAAAAAAAGGACATCTTTACATGAATTAAGTTTATAACAATTAGATGTATGCTCGGTTCACTTTGCAAGCAAAAAAATAGATAAAAGCTAGAAATATAGCTCAAACTGTAAAGTTGGAGTTAAATGTTACGAAACGTAGTGAGAGATGTGTCCATTTGTGAAGCACCTATATTCATACTTTTGTATAATAGTCTAATTTTTTATCTCAAGCAACTAAGACTAAGTTATGACTCCATGCCAAGTTTCACTATTTTTTTACCACATTTATTATTTATTTATTTTGGCTTGTAAAAGCATTTGAATCATAGAAATTAGTAAATGGTCCAAAAAGGATATCTTTACATGAAGTAAGTTTGTAACAGTTAGATGTATGCTTGGTTCACTTTGGAAGCAAAAAAATAGATAAAAGCTAGAAATATAGCTTAAATTGTGAAGTTGCAGTTAAATGTTACGAAATGTAGTGAGAGATGTGTTTATTTGTGAAGCACCTATATTCATACTTTTGTATAATAGTCTAATTTTTTATCTCCAGCAACTAGGACCAAGTTATGAGTCCATATCAAGTTTCACTATTTTTTACCATATTTATTATTTATTTATTTATTTATTTATTTTGGCTTGTAAAGTCATTTGAACCATAGAAATTAGTAAATGGTCAAAAAAGGGACATTTTAATATGAAGTAAGTTTATAACAGTTAGATGAACGCTTGATGTGCTTTTGAAGCAAAATAATAGACAAAATATAGAAATATATAGACCATCGAAATGAGTAAATAATCCCAAAAAAAGACATATATACATGAAGTAACTTTATAACATTTACATAAACAAAATAGTACACATTGAATAGTACATGGGTTCTTAAATATATTTTTAGGCCATATTTTGTATACCTGTTGTTGAAATTATAATTGCTACCAATATGTGCGCAATAATTCATTTGTATTATAGCAAATAGTAGATATATATGTTATATAATTCAGCTCTTTAGAACACACGTTTCATAGTGTGGTCGTGTATCTTCTCTGTTTGTTATGTGTCGTCTAGCTATTTTTTTGCCTTTCTTTTTTATTTGCAACGGCGACGCGTTGCCCAAGTAGACGTTTGGACGTAAGTTTGACGGAAACGACGTGGAAGGAGATCATTGATGGCAGTTCGGGAATGGAGATTGGAGGGGGAAAACTAGCACAAAGTAAAACTAAGGATAGCAATGAGGAGAGAGTCCAAAGTAAGGGGAGTAATATAAAAAAACCCTTTTTAAGAATAAATTTTTGACAGGCTCCAAATTCATCATTATGTGAGACTGAATAACTCCGAATTTGGTGAATTTTTCATGAACAGTCTGGATAATCAGATACAGACACGATCGAGAGATCAATTTGTTTTCACTGAGCATCCGAGCTTAGGAGAAAACTCACGTCATAACACGAAATAGACACCCAGGGTGTCACATCCAAGTTCTCCACAATTGTAGCAATCCATTTCCGAGATTGGATTTCTCTTGCTACCAGAGAAAAACTTCTTCTTTCTTGAATCAAATTTGATGCTTCTCGATTTAGCCTCTTCAACATTTTTGTTGTTTTCTTCACCGTCAAAGCATTATTGACAACATCAAGATCATCATCACTTAAAGTCTCTTCTTCTACTAGAATTTTGGTTTTTTTCCTTCTTCTCTTGATTTGCCTTGAGCACCAAATGTTTCTTCTTGGAAGAAGGGCCATCTTTGTTATTGATGTACATATATATTTCATGATCATTGATCTTTCCCAATATTTGAGTCGACGTGGTGGTGGAAAGATCCATTTGATGAAGCACAATGACGATGTGGCCGTACTTCTCGATGGGTAACACACTAATAATTTTCCTCACAACATCCAGTTGTATGAGTTGTGTGAGCCCCAAGCCATTCACTTCTTCTACAAGAATATTAAAGCATGAGTACATGTCATCTGAATTTTCATTGTGAAGCATTTCAAAGGAATTTAATTTTCTCATCACAATGGTAGCGTTCCTCATGCTCACTTTTAATTCATTCATGTAATGCACAAATATCTGATCATAAATCATGAACATTTTTATGATTTCTCACTCTATTGAAAACATCCTTGCAAAGGCCTCTAAATAGAGTGTTCTTGGCCTTTGCATTCCATTTCTCATAGTTGATTTTATCACCCAAGAGATTTGTGGGATCTCTAGGTTGGGGGGACCCTTGGGTGGTGGCCCAATAGACTCCAATACCTATGGCCTCTAAATAAGATTTCATACAAATTTTCCAAAATAAAAAATTGTCACCATCAAACACGGAAGGTGGTTCATCCCCACCAGACATTGTTACTCTGGCGGTTAAGCTAATCTAAGAGCAACATGCTCTGATACCAATCGAAAGACTCACTGTTGGGGCAAAGGCGGATTGCCCCCCTTGCTTGGTTCATTTATAACAAGAGGGATAAATCAGGACGAAGCAGAAGCGAAGGCCCTAAGACGAAGGGAGCGTTCAAGGCAGGCGAAGGATCTGCCGGTTCCCGGCACGACCTGGAATGGCGAAGGCGTCACTGACTTCCGAAGACCCAACACACGGAACACGGGAGCCACTGAAGGCCTCACCGACTTCCGAAGACCTGGCGCATGGAACACGGGAGCCACCGTTACTACCCGCGCGTTATTGTCATAGCGGGCCCGTGTAAAACCGCTCTGGGCTACCTGGTCCCACTTGTAAGTCACAGTGAAGGTAAGGTAAATGGTGTATCCATTCGTGTTGTACATAATTGAAAGTTCCCTTTGGCCCGGGAACAGGATCTAGATGTCGCCTAGAGGGGGGTGAATAGGCGAATAAAACTTATTACTTTAAAACTTAAATCTTACTCTACTCGAAGACAGGATCGCAGTGGAATGAAGAATCCTTCGAGTAGGTTGCAGTGGAATTGAAGTTCCTGTCTTATGAATATCCTGCACTTCAAGGAAAGCTAGTACCACAAGTAAGTAGTGAAGTGTAGATATATAAGCGAGTAAGACAGAGAGTCAGAGTACAATACAGAACAGAGCACACAGACGCAAGGATTTATCCCGAGGTTCGGCCAAGCCTGAATTGCTTGCCTAGTCCTCGTTGGAGTTAGCCACACCTGGGCTTGGAGTCTATTTCAACTCCTTCCTCCGTTTGCTCAGATCTGTCAGTATGACAGATAGAGCCTTTCACTATTGAGTGGGGTTACAACAGAACCGCGACTGCTTACAAACTTCTTGGCAGCACCCCGGCAGAGTAACGATACGCTCAAGACCTTGCTCTAGCTCTAAGCAGCACTTCTCCTCTCTCTTAAGGCTTATAGCTGTGCCTTCTACACAAACTATAGAGTTACACACAAGAGGGAGAGTGAGAATTGATTCGAGTGAAGTCTACACTTGTTGGCTGTGCTTGTCCTTTGCTTTAGGCGCCTAGGGGTCCCTTTTATAGGCACAAGGGGCCTAGGAGCCGTTGGAGGCAATTCTGGAAGGCCAAACTTGCCTTCTGTCGTCGGGGGCACCGGACAGTCCGGTGCACACCGGACACTGTCCGGTGCCCGATTTCTTTCCTTAAACGGCGCTGCCGACCGTTGCCGACCGTTGCAGATCTGGGAGACGTTGGCGCACCGGACATGTCCGGTGCACACCGGACAGTCCGGTGCCTCCATCTAGCCGTTGGCTCGGCCACGTGTCCCGCGCAGATCGCGCGGCCGACCGTTGGCTCACCGGACAGTCCGGTGCACACCGGACAGTCCGGTGAATTTTAGCCGTACGCCGTCGGCGAATTCCCGAGAGCGGCCTCTTCACGCCGAGTCAGCCTGGCGCACCGGACACTGTCCGGTGCACACCGGACAGTCCGGTGTGCCAGACCGAGCAGGGTCTTGGCTGTTCACAGCCAAGTCTTTTTCTCCTCTTTTCTTTTCTTCTTCTTTCTGTTTCTAACACTTAGACAAGTATATTAGTACACTAAAACCAATGTACTAAGTCTAGAAACATACCTTCTCTTAATTATTATATCCATAGCATTTCACATGCTTGAGCTTTGATGTTGGACTCATAAATCATCAAGTCGGCTTGACTTGATCTATATTGACATTTCTTAGCTCCAACATCCTGCAAAGGTCACATAGAACATCTCCAAACATAGGAACAACCCAAACTAAAGATTAAGGTGAACTTAGCTCTTTTGGGCTTGCTTCCAGTTCTGGTTTTGACACTTGTTCTCCTTCTAGTGACCTTGATCTCCTTCTTAGAGCTTGATCTTGAGCCTTATGACTTACACCACATAACTGTAGCTGTTTCCTCATTGGCTGTAAGTCACGTTCTTATGTTGTGATCCTTGATGTGCCGTAGCTGTTCTCAACTCGATCACCCTTGACTTTGCAAGCCTTCTTCTTCACCCTTGGCTTTGGGTTCCTCAGCCTCCTTGACCTTCTCCCGTGCACTTGGTACCTCGAAGCTTTTCTTGCCTCCGTCCTTGGCTTGATCAGTTGTCTCCGAGCTACGCACCCGAGTCTCACTTTATGCAATGTCCATCCTACTTGTGATGTCCATCATGTATCCATAATTCAGTTCTTGGACCATCATAATTGTTCACTTGTGTTGAACCCTGTAGGCTTTACCTTAAGCACCTGTTCAACACTTAGTACACTTGTTAGTCCTTTAATTGAGTTGTCATCCAAACACCAAAACTCACAAGAGAGCTTTCAATCTCCCCCTTTTTGGTGATTGATGGCAACACAATTAAAGCTTACATAAGATTTGAAGCACAAATTTGAATTCTAAGATTATAGAATGCTCCCCCTAAATAGGTGCTTACTTCAAAAACATAATTTTGGCCTCAGACGCCAATTTGCACATACTTAGGCAATTCGAAACATTTCTACACCTTAGCACCTTTTAGGAAGCATTGAGACAAGATTCAAACCATGATGCTATAATACACAAATGCACATAATCAGAGTTAAACACCATTCAAAATAGTGGATATATCACAGGAATATCAACATACCACTATTCATCATTAAGATACCAATTCAAACTAATACCAAATTAAACTGAGACACTAATTTAAGACAATCTTAAAGCACCATTAACCATATGGCTATTTATTACACTATAGAAGCCATTTAATTCATTGCAGCAGAAACACTAGTCCATATGATGCAACACATATAATACTGCAGGAAGCATATGAATAACACACTAGCAAAGCTTAAACTAACACATCACTAACACATCACCCCTTAGGATAAGCTTTCCTCTCAGGTTGAGATAAGCTTTAATACACACAAATTCTCCCCCTTTGACATCAAACACCAAAAACTATACTCAAGCAAGAACATAGGATGATGTCAAGGGACAGCAGGGTGTCAAGAAAAAAAACGACTATCAAAAACTCCCCCTTACTTATTGAACATATGCACTATCAACATTTAGGTAAGATACATATATGCAAAAAGATTAATACTCCCTTTTGTACCTTTACCATGTTGTAGTGTACTTCCCATCTTGAGAGTAGTTAATCTCTCGAGAACTTCTCCACACTTGTGCCTGATTCTTTCTCCTAACTTTTTCTTGTTGCTACGACACCAAACTTAGAAGAAGTTATAGTATTGGGCACAAGAAGAAACTTCTATTCTCATGATTATCAAAAGATGTCAATTGAAGCGAACTATTACGGCTACCAATTGAAAGATACCAATTTAAAAGTTCATTTATTGTCATAGCTCTATGATATTTAAGAATAAGCATCTATTATCACCAGATGAGCAATCTGAAAATATGCACTTACTCACAACTTGAGATACCAATTTCTTGACTTACAGAGGTACCCAAGTCCTGATTGCTCCATTTCTTGCTTATCTTCTCTTTTCCACCTAGAGACTATACAAGATTGCTCAAGAAACAGTTAGTCTCAAAAGACACAAGTTATGTGTGCTCCCCCTCAAGTTGTGCATCAAGTATTTGAATGACTTGCACTTTGCACATTCTAGCTTCCTCAGAACTAGAGGGGATCACAACATACCTTGGTCAAGGCATACTCTATCCCTTTCATCACACAAAGATGCCAATTTGAAAAGCCACTTTACACCAATTGAAGGCTAAATGAAAGGTTGACTAAATACAACAATGCATGCCTCAGTGGCACCTAAGCCAATTGAATACTCACAGGCAGTATAACATTTACACGCAACTTAGACATGCTTCATACTTAACTATCATTGCATCACATATACTAATTGAAAAACAACATGATCATGTCTAAGCACATCATCGTTAAGAAGGTTCTTTAGGTACACCAAAAGGAACAACATTTTAAGGCATAAGTCTCCTAAGCCACGATACTACCAATGAAATGCAAGAACACAGCTATGATCACTATCAATGGAACTTCACGATCTTCAATAAAATTGCACAGTTCCATTTTCCATACCTTTGCCTTTATGAGAGCACTTGTTATCACCAATTCAGGGCTCCTTTTGCTCATGTACCTCATAGCTCAAGAGGGCATGACATGGATTTGAAATTCACACAGTACCAAACTAGGGTAATCATGTGAACAGGGACTAAACAATATGTCATAATTGCACATAGCATGACTTACAAAAGTTACAGGTTTATTCATATACACCAAGAGAGTTAATTGTTGTGGATATAACAAATGAGAGAGCTACCCATGAATGATTCAAAAGATATATCCTATATAGCACCAGTCATGATTAAGCAACCATCATTATGATTCATTTAACACAGGCAATCATAAAGCATAACTACTCCAAAGACAGATATCACAACAATCCAACTTAAGAGCAATACTAAACTGCAATTATGTACTTAAAATACACGGGGTACCGTCCTTTGGAGAGCAAGGTGTAAATTCTCATCAAAGTCCTTTACTTGATACACCAATAATGATTTAGGACCTATACACCTTATTTCACTTGAGATGAACATGGGATTAGTGTTTCACAATAATTCAACCTTGGGTCAATAAACACCAAAACAATTAATAGCTTAAGCATAGAGTTTTAGATAACCGTCTTAAGCTCCCCCATGGTCTCCAGTCCATCTCAAGGCACCTGCATGGTCTAGTTAGCACAGTTTGGTACCCATCTTGGGATGGGTCCATAATGATCATCTAAATGTGCCTTTGGTACCCAAATTGCCTTTGTGCTAGTTCTAGGTGATCTCGTTATAGATCTAGCACAAGTGTATGATTTGGGTCTCCTACGCGAATAAGATTGACACAAATTCACTTGCTTAGGAATCTTACCTTTATAACATACCTTGGATAGATGACCCTGCTCACCACACTTGTAGCAGAAGCGTCGCTCAACCTGACATGACGCTTGCTGTGTGTCATTTTCCTTGGTGAGGGTCACCTTGGAGGATACATACCCTTGATTCTTCATGACCGGACATGAAGTGATCGTGTGGTCCTTATTGTTGCATCCAAAACAACTCCTTGTCCCTTCATTTTTGTCTTTGTACGGACAAGACGCGATGAGGTGGCCTAACTTCTTGCACTTGAAACACCTCCTTTTTCCTTTTCCCTTTTTGTACTTGAATGACATGGAGAGAGGGTCAGTGCAAACAACATGATTAATTGAATCTTTACCTTTTTCCAAGCTCATGTTGATTTCTTCATCTTTAGGAACATTTTTCTTATTGAGCTTGACACTTGCTGCAGTTTTTCCTTTCTCAAGCTTCTTCACCATGCGCCCGTGGATATCTTGAGAGAGTTGAGCAAAGTGTCTTCTCCTCAGTTGTCGTTGCTTCTTATTCCCACAGAATTTCTTTTGTGACCCTAAAACTTGTTGCTCAATCAATGATTGGCTTTCTTTTGAGCAACAGGGGTTAGCACATGATGATATACAATTCAAATGTGCACACGTGCTAGAATGAGGTTCACATGAATTTAAGTTTGCAATTATAACCTCATGAGCAACATTAAGCATGATATGGTCATCAACTAATTTATTATGAGAATATGACAACATATCATACTTTTTACCTAGAGCACGTTTTTCTAAGTCCATTGTTTCTACTTGACTCTTAAGCATAGAATTTTCCGTATTGAGTTGAGCAATATTAGATAATGCATCATGACTATTTCTTTGCTCAATTAAAACATATTCATACCTTTGGACCAAATCATCATGAGAGCGTTTTAGCTTCTCATGTTCTTTGGTCATCTTCTCCAGGCTGTTGTCGGCTTTGATGAGGGACTCCTCTAGCCTGAGAAGCGTCTCGCCTTGTTCCTTGTTCCTTCTCAACAGCTTAACCAAGAGTGCCTTGTCCTCTTTATTGAGATGGATGTAGAAACGCCTAATCTCCTCTTCTTCCACATCATCGGTCTCATTTTCCCTGTCATTAATGTCAGTGGAAGCCAAATAGGAAAATGTACCTTGAGGTGATGAAGATTCATCCTCGCTATCATCCTCATATTCCTCCTCATCATGGCTTTTGTCTCCACCGTCATTGTTAGCAATAAAACACTTATTATTAGTGGAGACCAAACCTGTCGACGAGGTGGATTCATCGTTGGGTGCCCATCGTTCTTGATCTTCTCCCTTTGAAAGGTTAGCATCACAAGCAATATAGGGAGTACAATTTGCCACACAATATTTTACTTTAATTCTATTCCATAAATCATGAGCATCAACAAATAAATCATTATCACTACTCATGATGGCAAAATAAGCACCTCTAGAAAGAGAATCAACTAAGATGTTGCAAGCACGATGATTGAGAGATAAACATCTTAGTTCATCATTAGAGGGATTTTTACTAATATCAGATGGAAAAATACTTCTACTAAAGATCTGTCTCAAATCAGGATCAACACTCATGAAAGCATTATAAATAGAGACAGACCAAGATTTGTAATTAGAGCCATTGCCTAAAAGAAGTTCTACAGTTACCTCTTGTGACGACATCGTTATCTCCGGACGGCTAAGCCCACACTGGAGAGGCCTAGCTCTGATACCAATTGAAAGTTCCCTTTGGCCCGGGAACAGGATCTAGATGTCGCCTAGAGGGGGGGGGTGAATAGGCGAATAAAACTTATTACTTTAAAACTTAAATCTTACTCTACTCGAAGACAGGATCGCAGTGGAATGAAGAATCCTTCGAGTAGGTTGCAGTGGAATTGAAGTTCCTGTCTTATGAATATCCTGCACTTCAAGGAAAGCTAGTACCACAAGTAAGTAGTGAAGTGCAGATATATAAGCGAGTAAGACAGAGAGTCAGAGTACAATACAGAACAGAGCACACAGACGCAAGGATTTATCCCGAGGTTCGGCCAAGCCTGAATTGCTTGCCTAGTCCTCGTTGGAGTTAGCCACACCTGGGCTTGGAGTCTATTTCAACTCCTTCCTCCGTTTGCTCAGATCTGTCAGTATGACAGATAGAGCCTTTCACTATTGAGTGGGGTTACAACAGAACCGCGGCTGCTTACAAACTTCTTGGCAGCACCCCGGCAGAGTAACGATACGCTCAAGACCTTGCTCTAGCTCTAAGCAGCACTTCTCCTCTCTCTTAAGGCTTATAGCTGTGCCTTCTACACAAACTATAGAGTTACACACAAGAGGGAGAGTGAGAATTGATTCGAGTGAAGTCTACACTTGTTGGCTGTGCTTGTCCTTTGCTTTAGGCGCCTAGGGGTCCCTTTTATAGGCACAAGGGGCCTAGGAGCCGTTGGAGGCAATTCTGGAAGGCCAAACTTGCCTTCTGTCGTCGGGGGCACCGGACAGTCCGGTGCACACCGGACACTGTCCGGTGCCCGATTTCTTTCCTTAAACGGCGCTGCCGACCGTTGCCGACCGTTGCAGATCTGGGAGACATTGGCGCACCGGACATGTCCGGTGCACACCGGACAGTCCGGTGCCTCCATCTAGCCGTTGGCTCGGCCACGTGTCTCGCGCAGATCGCGCGGCCGACCGTTGGCCCGGCCGACCGTTGGCTCACCGGACAGTCCGGTGCACACCGGACAGTCCGGTGAATTTTAGCCGTACGCCGTCGGCGAATTCCCGAGAGCGGCCTCTTCACGCCGAGTCAGCCTGGCGCACCGGACACTGTCCGGTGCACACCGGACAGTCCGGTGTGCCAGACCGAGCAGGGTCTTGGCTGTTCACAGCCAAGTCTTTTTCTCCTCTTTTCTTTTCTTCTTCTTTCTGTTTCTAACACTTAGACAAGTATATTAGTACACTAAAACCAATGTACTAAGTCTAGAAACATACCTTCTCTTAATTATTATATCCATAGCATTTCACATGCTTGAGCTTTGATGTTGGACTCATAAATCATCAAGTCGGCTTGACTTGATCTATATTGACATTTCTTAGCTCCAACATCCTGCAAAGGTCACATAGAACATCTCCAAACATAGGAACAACCCAAACTAAAGATTAAGGTGAACTTAGCTCTTTTGGGCTTGCTTCCAGTTCTGGTTTTGACACTTGTTCTCCTTCTAGTGACCTTGATCTCCTTCTTAGAGCTTGATCTTGAGCCTTATGACTTACACCACATAACTGTAGCTGTTTCCTCATTGGCTGTAAGTCACGTTCTTATGTTGTGATCCTTGATGTGCCGTAGTTGTTCTCAACTCGATCACCCTTGACTTTGCAAGCCTTCTTCTTCACCCTTGGCTTTGGGTTCCTCAGCCTCCTTGACCTTCTCCCGTGCACTTGGTACCTCGAAGCTTTTCTTGCCTCCGTCCTTGGCTTGATCAGTTGTCTCCGAGCTACGCACCCGAGTCTCACTTTATGCAATGTCCATCCTACTTGTGATGTCCATCATGTATCCATAATTCAGTTCTTGGACCATCATAATTGTTCACTTGTGTTGAACCCTGTAGGCTTTACCTTAAGCACCTGTTCAACACTTAGTACACTTGTTAGTCCTTTAATTGAGTTGTCATCCAAACACCAAAACTCACAAGAGAGCTTTCAATAATCACACTGTAATGACCTGTAATAACCCTTGGGAGGGGAATAATTTAGTCACTTATTTTCTCTCCATCCTAGTATATGGGAAATTGTTGAAAATGGAATGCATTTCGATAGTACTGATAATCCTGTATTGATTAATGAGCAAATACATAAAAATGCCTAAGCTACTACTATTTTGTTAGCATCTCTATGCAGGGATAAATACAATAAAGTCAATGGCTTGGACAATGCCAAGCAAATATGGGATACCCTCGAGATCTCTTACGAGGGTAATGGCGCCACCATTGAAAGGGAAATGTGCCCTTGGACAATTTCTATTATGTTTTGGTGATTAAGTGCCCAACACATTTAAATAAGTTCTTATGTGCTAAATGAAGAGAAAAGTGCAAATCAAGACATGAGGTATGTTTCTAGACTTAGTACATTGTTTTGAGTACTAACATATTTTGTCTAAGTGCTAGAAACAGGAAAAGAAAGAATTGCAAAAGACTTGGCTGTGTGCAGCCAAAGTCCAGCTCGGCCTGGCACACCGGACTGTCCGATGGTGCACCGAACAGTGTCCAGTGGTGCACCAGACAGTGTCCGGTGCGCCAGGCTAGTCCGCGTGATCAGGCCGCTCTCGGGACTCGACGACGACGTACGACTATAATTCACCGGACTGTCCGGTGGTGCACCGGACTGTCCGGTGAGTCTCTCGGAAAGAGGATCAGCGGCGTACGACTAAAATTCACTAGACTGTCCGATGGTGCATCGGACTGTCCGGTGAACCAACGGTCGTCTGCGCCAACGGTCGGTCGCGCAATCTTCACGCGACGCATGGCAGCTCCAACGGTCGGCGGGGGGCACCAGACAGTGTCCAGTGCGCCAACCGGCCCAGCGCTGCAACGGTCGTCTGCGCTAGAAAAGGAAGGAGATCAGCACCGGACTGTCTACAGTGACTTTCCGGTGGCGCACCGGACTGTCCGGTGTGCCACTCGACAGAAGGCAAGGATAGCCTTCCTTGTTGATCTTCAACGGCTCCTGGTTGCCTTGGGGCTATAAAAGGGACCCCTAGGCGCATGGAGGAGCTACACAAGCTTACAAGAAACATTCTAAGACTCCACGACTCCAACTTCACGCATTCGATTCTTTGAGACAGTGACTTGAGCTCCATTTGAGTTGTGAACTCCGTGCGTTGTGTTTTGAGCTCAAGTTATGACTTGTGTGCGTAGTTGTGCTGCGATTTGTGTCTTGTTTGTGTTGCTCATCCCAACCTTACTTCTGTGCTTCTTTTGTGATCATCATTGTAAGGGCGAGAGGCTCTAAGTTGTGGAGATTCCTCGCAAACAGGAGAAAGACTAAGAAAGGAAAAACCATGGTATTCAAGTTGATCATCGGATCACTTGAAAGGGGTTGAGTGCAACCCTCGTCCATTGGGACGCCATAACGTGGAAGTAGGCAAGTGTTACTTGGCCGAACCACGGGATAAAATTGCGTGTCTCTTGTGTGCCTTCTCTTTGATTGTCTGTGTTCACAAGAGCTCGTTTCAAGCTACTTAGCCGTTCTAACTTTGATAACTAAGTTTTGTGCCTATTAGTGTTGAATTTTATAGGATCACCTATTCACCCCCCCCCCCTCTAGGTGCTCTCAATTGGTATCGGAGCCGTTCTCTTCACATAAGGGACTAATCGCCCGAAGAGATGGATCCTAAGGGAAAGGGGATGGTGATCAATGATAAGGAGAAGGGGTCCATCTTCAATGAGCCAAGAGATGACAAGCCCACTGACTCTGGCTCGAGTCATAAGAAGAAGGACGGGAAGAAGAAGAGGCGCATCAAGAAGATCGTCTACTACGACAGCGATGAATCTTCTTCTTCACCAAGAGACGACGACGACGACTCGTCTAAAAGGAAACCGGTTAATCAAAACTATTCATTTGATTATTCTTGTATTTCATTCAATTCTAATGCTCATTTGCTATCAATTCCACTTGGTAAACCTCCACACTTTGATGGAGAAGACTACTCTTTTTAGAGTCACAAAATGCATAGTCACTTATTTTCACTCCATCCTAGTATTTGGGAGATAGTTGAAAATGGAATGCATTTCGATAGTACGGATAACCCTGTGTTTATTAATGAGAAAATTCACAAGAATGCACAAGCTACCACTGTTTTGCTAGCATCTTTGTGCAGGGATGAGTACAACATGGTGAGCGGCTTGGACAACGCCAAGCAAATCTGGGACACCCTCAAGATATCTCATGAGGGAAACGACGCCACCATGATCACCAAAATGGAGTTGGTGGAAGGCGAGCTAGGGAGATTTGCGATGATCAGGGGAGAGGAGCCAACACAAACCTACAACAGGCTCAAGACCTTGGTCAACAAAATTAGAAGCTATGGGAGCACAAGATGGACGGACCACGACATCATCCGACTTATGCTAAGGTCATTCACGGTAATTGACCCCCATCTTGTAAACTTTATTCATGAAAATCCCAGGTACACGAAAATGACGCCCGAGGAGATACTCAGAAAATTCATGAGCGGGCGTATGATGGTAAAGGAAGCGCGATACGTGGATGATGCTCTTAATGGCCCTCTACCTGTCTACGAGCCTCAACCCGTTGCTCTCAAAGCAACAAGCAGCAGGGAGGCGCTACCAAGCAAGGTGGCACAAGTTGAGGCTGCTGGGCTAAACGAAGATGAGATGGCCCTAATCATCAAACACTTCAAGACCGCACTAAAAGGACGCAAGGAGTACCCCAACAAGAACAAAGCAAAGGGAAGCGCTCCTGTTTCAAATGCGATAAGACTGGTCATTTTATAGCACAATGTCCCAATAATAATAATGACCAGGAACAAGAAAAGCATGGGAAGAGAGAGAAGAAGAAGGTGTACAAGAAGGCGAAGGGCGAGGCGCACCTTGGCAAAGAACGGGATTCAGACTGCTCTTCATCCGACTCCAACGATGAAGGACTGGCAGCCTCGGCCTTCGACAAGTCTTCGCTCTTCCCCAACGAACGCCACACTTGCCTCATGGCCAAGGAGAAGAAGGTAAGTGTTCAAAATACCCCTAAGTACACTACTTCTAGCGATGATGATTCTAGTGATGATGAAGTAGATTATACTGATTTATTTAAGGGTTTAGATAGAGCTAAAGTAGATAAAATCAATGAATTAATTGATGCTTTAAATGAAAAGGATAGATTGTTAGAAAAACAAGAGGATATCTTATATGAGGAGCATGATAAATTTGTTAGTGTGCAAAAATCTCTTGCCTTAGAGATTAAGAGGAATGAAATGCTATCTTCTGAATTATCTGCTTGCCATGAAACTGTATCTAGTTTAAAGAGTTTAAATGATGATTTAAATGCTAAGCTAAAGGGAGCTAATAAATCTAGTTCATGTGTAGAGCACGTTAGTATTTGTAATAGATGTAAGGACTTTGATGTCAATTCTTGTAATGAACATCTTATTGCTATTACAAAATTGAATGATGAAGTGGCAAGTCTTAATGCTCAACTTAAGACTTGCAAAAATGATTTTGATAAATTAAATTTGCTAGGACTTGTGATGGTGATCTTTTTATGTGCCAAATTTATGTCGATGACATAATATTTGGTTCTACTAACCAAAAGTCTTGTGAAGAGTTTAGCAGGGTGATGACTCAAAAGTTTGAGATGTCGATGATGGGCGAGTTACCTAATTCCTTGGGTTCCAAGTGAAGCAACTCAAGGATGGCACCTTCCTCTCCCAAACGAAGTACACTCAAGACCTTCTCAATAGGTTTGGGATGAAGGACGCAAAGCCCGCGAAGGCACCGATGGGAACCGACGGGCATGTCGACCTCAACAAAGGAGGTAAGTCTGTTGATCAAAAGGCATACCGGTCTATGATAGGTTCCTTGCTTTATTTATGTGCTAGTAGACCAGACATTATGCTTAGTGTATGCATGTGAGCTAGATTTCAATCCGACTCCAAGGAATGTCACCTTGTGGCCGTTAAGCGAATTCTTAGGTATTTAGTTGCTACGCCTTGCTTCGGGATCTGGTATCCAAAGGGGTCTACCTTTGACTTGATTGGATATTCAGACTCTGATTATGCTAGATGCAAGGTTGATAGGAAGAGTACATCAAGGACGTGCCAATTCCTAGGAAGGTCCCTGGTGTCTTCGAGTTCAAAGAAACAAACATCTGTTGCCCTATCCACCGCTGAAGCCGAGTATGTTGCCGTAGGACAGTGTTGCGCGCAACTACTTTGGATGAGGCAAACCCTCAGGGACTTTGGCTACAATCTGAGCAAAGTCCCACTCCTATGTGACAATGAGAGTGCAATCCGCATGGCGGATAATCCTGTTGAACACAGCCGCACTAAGCACATAGACATCCGGCATCACTTCCTGAGAGACCACTAGCAAAAGGAAGATATCGAGGTGTACCATATTAACACCGAGAACCAGCTAGCCAATATCTTCACCAAGCCTTTAGATGAGAAAAAGTTTTGCAGGTTGCGTAGTGAGCTAAATGTCTTAGATTCGCGGAACTTGGATTGATCTATAGCATACATGTGTTCTATGCCTTTGATTATGTTACTTTATACATTTATGTAATTTGTTGCTTATTTATGGTGCTCATGTTGTGCAAGGGATCCCTGGACCTCACAAGTCCATGTGTGAATGATGCACATATTTAGGGGGAGCTGTGCTACAACTTGACCCTTTGAGACTAATCTATTTGCTTGAGTATACTTGATGTAGTCTCAAAAGTGCATTGAAAAGGAAAATGGGCTTGGACATTGCAAAGACTTCCACTGCACTCCGGTATTGGTGTATTTAAATTCCAAGTTCATACTTATGCTCTTATTGCCTTTTTGCTCTTAATTGACAATTTTGGTGAGGCAATGGGGTTAAAGGGCCAAGAATGATCCTGTTTTGGTGCTTAATGCCAAAGGGGGAGAAATTAAGGCCAAAGCAAATGGATCAGCTACCACTTGTGAATTTTGAAAAACAATAGAGTTAGAACTTTTGATTTGTCCAAAATACTCTTATTGCAAAATTCAGTCTCTTGTGGGGGAAAATTTATGATTATGGGAAAAAGGGGGAGTTTTGGCATTTGATCAATTTCACTCTTGGATTATCTCTCTTTGTGCCCAAACAAGTGAGTTTGACTTAGAGATAGGAAAATGAATTTGATTTGCAAAAACAAACCAAGTGGTGGCAAAGAATGATCCAAATATGTCAAAACTTGTGCAAAGACAATTTTGTTCTCAATTGCATTGATGTTGCAATTCTTTTGGTTGCTTTTGGATGTGTTGGCATAAATCACCAAAAAGGGGGAGATTGAAAGGGAAATGTGCCCTTGGGCAATTTCTATTATGTTTTGGTGATTAAGTGCCCAACACATTTAATTAAGTTCTTATGTGCTAAATGAAGAGAAAAGTGCAAATCAAGACATGAGGTATATTTCTAGACTTAGTACATTGTTTTGAGTACTAACATATTTTGTCTAAGTGCTAGAAACAGGAAAAGAAAGAATTACAAAAAACTTGGCTGTGTGCAGCCAAAGTCCAGCTCGGCCTGGCACACCGGACTGTCCGGTGGTGCACCGGACAGTGTCCAGTGCGCCAGGCTAGTCCGCGTGATCAGGTCGCTCTCTGGACTTGACGGCGACGTACGGCTATAATTCACCGGACTGTCCCGTGGTGCATCGAACTGTCCGGTGAGTCTCTCGGGAAGAGGATCAGCGGTGTACGGCTAAAATTCACCGGACTGTCCGGTGGTGCACCAGACTGTCCGGTGAACTAACGGTCGTCTGCGCCAACGGTCGGCGGGGGGCACTAGACTATCCGGTGTGCACCGGACAGTGTCCGGTGCGCCAACCGGCCCAGCACTGCAACGGTCGTCTGCGCCAGAAAAGGAAGGAGATCGGCACCGGACCATCTACAGTGACTGTCCGGTGGCGCACCGGACTGTCCGGTGCGCCACTCGACAGAAGGCAAGGATAGCCTTCCTTGTTGATCTTCAACGGCTCCTAGCTGCCTTGGGGCTATAAAAGGGACCCCTAGGCGCATGGAGGATCTACACAAGCTTACAAGAAACATTCTAAGACTCCACGACTCCAACTTCACGCATTTGATTCTTTGAGATAGTGACTTGAGCTCCATTTGAGATGTGAACTCTATGTGTTGTGTTTTGAGCTCAAGTTGTGACTTGTGTGCGTAGTTGTGCTGCGATTTGTGTCTTGTGTGTGTTGCTCATCCCAACCTTACTTTTGTGCTTCTTTTGTGATCATCATTGTAAGGGCGAGAGGCTCCAAGTTGTGGAGATTCCTCGCAAACGGGAGAAAGACTAAGAAAGGAAAAACTGTGGTATTCAAGTTGATCATTGGATCACTTGAAAGGGGTTGAGTGCAACCCTCGTCCATTGGGATGCCACAACATGGAAGTAGGCAAGTGTTACTTGGCCGAATTACAGGATAAAATCGTGTGTCTCTTGTATGCCTTCTCTTTGATTGTCTGTGTTCACAAGAGCTCGTTTCAAGCTACTTAGCCGTTCTAACTTTGATAACTAAGTTTTGTGGCTATTAGTGTTAAATTTTACAGGTTCACCTATTCACCCTCCCTCTAGGTGCTCTCAACCATGATTACCAAGATGGAACTGGTGGAAGGCGAGCTGGGGAGGTTCGCCATGATAAGGGGAGATGAGCCAACCCAAACTTACAACAGGCTCGAGACTCTGGTGAATAAGATTTGAAGCTATGGAAGTACAAGATGGATGGATCATGATGTCGTCCGACTAATGCTAAGGTCATTTACCGTTATTAATGCTCATCTTGTAAATCTTATCCGTGAGAATCCCAAGTATACAAAGATGACGCCCGAGGAAATTCTCGGAAAATTCATGAGCGAGCGCATGATGGTGAAGGAAGCAAGGTATGTGGACGATGCCGCAAATGGACCACTTCCTCTCTACGAGCCGCCGCCCATTGCCCTCAAAGCAACAAGTAGAAAGGATGCACTATCTAGTGCTAACAAGTAGCAAGGATAAATTCTCTAGGACAGGGTGTTTTGTGTTTCTTTTGTCGCTCTTGTTGCTTGGTTGCTTTCTTCTTCTCACTCTAATCTTTCCAAGTGCTTTGTAAAGCTAGCAAGAGACACCTAATTGTGTGGTGATCCTTGACTGGTCTTAGTGACCCATGTGATTAAAAAGAAGCACTCAACCGGTCTAAGTGACCGATTGAGAGAGGGAAAGGGTTGGAATAGATCTGGCCTTTGTGGCCACCTCAACAGGGAGTAGGTTCTTTGGAACCGAACCTCGGGAAACAAATTATCGTGTTCATTTGTGTTGATCTTCATCACTCGATTTGTTTCTTCCCTCTCCTCTCTCTAAAGTTCCCTTGCTCATATTGCTTTGTGTTTGCTCCCAAAGTTATCCGCATTGATTGAGCAACTCATAGCAAGAAAAACTATCTTCTGCACTCCAAATTCAAGATTATTTATTTTTAACCCTAACCTCGGGTGAAGTGCATGTTCAAAGTTTGTAATTTTCAGGTTTTGCCTATTCACCCCCCTCTAGGCGACTTTCAATTGGTATCAAAGCCCGATGGTTCATTATAGTTTAACAACTTGAAGTGATGTCGGGAGAACACGCCAAGAGGGAGAAGGTCACTGGCGAAAAGCTCAAAGCCTCGGGAAAGAAGAACGATGAAAGGACTCCATCGAAGGAGACCGGCAGCAAGCACAAGGAGGAATCCGCCGGCTCCATCAAGTCACATACGAAGGGTGACAAGAAGAAAAAGAAAATGAGGTGGTCTATTACGAGACCGACTCTTCATCACCTTCCACCTCTGGCGCCGAGTCTACATCTTCGAAGCGCCAAGAGCGTAAGAAGTATAGTAAGATGCCTCTTTGCTACCCTCGCATTCCTAAATGTGCTCCTCTACTTTCCATACCCCTAGGCAAACCACCATATTTTGATGGTGAGGATTATTGTATGTGGAGTGATAAAATGAGGCACCATCTAACCTCACTCCACGAAAGCATATGGGATATTGTTGAGTTTGGAGCGCAGGTACCACAGGTGGGCGACGAGGACTACAACTCTGATGAGGCCACCCAAATAAGGTACTTCAATTCCCAAGCCACCTCTATACTCCTTGCTTCCTTATGTCGAGAGGAGTACAACAAGGTGCAAGGATTGAAGAGTGCCAAAGAAATTTGGGACGTCCTCAAAACAGCGCATGACAGGGACAAGGTGGCCAAAATCACCAAGCGCGAAACGATTGAGGGAGAGCTCGGTCGATTCGTCCTCAACAAAGGAGAGGAGGCACAAGCAATGTACAACTGGCTCAAGGTGATGGTCAACCAAGTGTGCAACCTCGAGAGCACCAACTAGGATGACCATGAAATATTCATGGTTATTCTAAGATATCTTGTTTTTCGTAATCCCACTCAAGTTCTATTAATTCGTGGAGATCCTAGATATAAACAGATGTCTCCTGAGGAGGTCATTGACAAGTTTGTGAGCTTTGAACTTATGATCAAAGACTTCAAACACATTGTAAACTTGGAGCAAGGTGCCACCTCTGCACCCGAGGTGCAACCCGTTGCATTCAAAGCATGAGAAGAAAAGAAGGAAGAATCTACACCAAGTAGACTCCCAATCGATGCCTCCAAGCTCGACAACGAGGAGATGGCTCTTATCATCAAGAGCTTTTGACAAATCCTCAAGCAAAGGAAGGGGAAGGACTACAAACCCCGTTCCAAGAGAGTGTGCTACAGGTGTGTAAGTCCGGTCACTTTATTGCTAAATGTCCATATACAAGTGATAGTGACAGGGACGATGACAAGAAAGGGAAGAAGAGGATGGAAAAGAAAAGATATTACAACAAGAAGAAAGGTGGCGAAGTGCACATGGGGCGGGAATGGGACTCCGACGAGAGCTCCATCGACTCCTCCTCTGACGAGGACGCCGCCAACATTGTCGTCAACAAAGGCCTTCTCTTCCCCAACGTCGACCACAAATGCCTCATGGCTAAGGATGGCAAAAAGAACAAGGTACATTCTAGAGATACCCCTAAATATACTACTTTCGATGATGAGGGTAGCTCTAGTGATGATAATGATGATTTAACTACTCTTTTTGCAAACCTTACCAAAGATCAAAAGAAGAAGATTAATGAATTGATAGAAACCATTAACGAGAAGGATGGTATCTTGGAAAGCCAAGAGGACTTGCTCGTTAAGGAAAATAAAAAAATTGTTAAGCTCAAAGATGCCTATGCTCTTGCAGTAGAAAAATGTGAAAACTTGTCTAAAGAGCTTGATATTTGCAATGATTCAATTTCTAGTCTTAGAACTGAAAATGCTAGTTTAATTGCTAGGAATGAAGAATTGGATGCTTGCAATGTTTCTATATCTACTGTTGAGCATATCACTATTTATACTAGATGTAGAGATGTTAATATTGATGCTATGAATGATCACATAGCTAAATTGGATGCTAAAATTGCCGAGCATGAGTTAGAAAATGAAAATTTTAAATTTGCTCATAGTATGCTTTGTAATGGGAGATGTCTTGGCATTAAGGATGGCATTGGTTTCCAACAAGGAAGCCAAAGCAACACCAAACTTAATGCTTCTAAGAACAGGCTTTATAACTTTGTTAAGGGCAAGGCTCACATGGTTCAGGATAGGGAAGGTTACATTTTATAAACTAAGAACTATCCTGAGCACAAAATTAGAAGAATTCATGCTAGAAAACCTCATTTTGTTTCTCATCATGCTTTTATGTATGGTAATGAGGCTTCTAGCTCTAGGCATTCAACTCATATCAAAATGCCTAGAAAGAAGATTGTTGATGCATACAATGAATATAGCATTTCATTTAAACCTTTTGATGTATCATTTGTGCTCACTAACAAATCAGGCAATATAATTGCCAAATATGTTGGGGGCAAACACAAGAGTACCAAGACTTGTGTTTGGGTACCCAAGGTGCTTGTTTCTAATGCGAAAGGACCCAAGACTATTTGGATCCCTAAGAAGAAGACCTAAATTTGTTTTGTACGTTTATGCATCCGATGGGACAAGTTGGATAATCGATAGCGGGTGCACAAACCTGAGAGCACCTAGAGGGGGGGTGAATAGGTGTTCCTGTAAAAACTTGAAACTTAAAGCCACAAAACTTGATTAAGAGTTAGTAGACTAAATAGCGAGCTCTTGTGAACACAAGTATCACAGAAAGGCAATCACAAAAGACACGCGAGTTATCCCGTGGTTCGACAAGTACAACACTTGTCTACCTCCACGTTGTGGCGTCCCAATGGACGAGGGTTGCACTCAACCCCTTTCAAGCGGTCCAAAGACCCACTTGAATACCATGGTGTTTCTCTTTGTTTCACTATATCCCATTCGCGAGGAATCTCCACAACTTGGAGCCTCTCGCCCTTACAATTTGATGATCACAAAGAAGCACGGAAGTAAGGGTGGGAAAAGCAATACACACAAGACTCAAAGCAAGAGCACAAACACGCACACTAGCCAACAACTTGAGCTCAAAGTTCACACACAGAGTTCTCAACTCAGAAGGGGCTCAAATTGCTATCACTATGAATCAAATGCGCTAGAAGGGAGTCTTGTTGCTTAGAGATGATCAAAAAATGCTTGGTGTTCTCCTCCATGCGCCTAGGGGTCTCTTTTATAGCCCCAAGGTAGCTAGGAGCCGTTGGAAGCAATCCAGGAAGGCAATTCTTGCCTTCTGTCGGGTGGCGCACCGGACAGTCCGGTGCACCACCAGACAGGCACTGTTCACAGTCCGGTGCAGATTGCTTTCCTAAATTGGCGTAGCCGACCGTTGAAGATTTGGAGTCGTTGGCGCACCGGACACTGTCCGGTGCACATCGGACAGTCCGGTGCCCCATCTGACCGTTGGCTTGGCCACACGTCATGCGCGGATTGCGCGGTCGACCGTTGGCGCAGTCGACCGTTGGCTCACCGGACAGTCCGGTGCACCACCGGACAGTCCGGTGAATTTTAGCCGTACGCTAGTGACTGTTTCCCGAGAGCGGCGACTTCGCCGCAGAGGACTCACCGGACAGTCCGGTGCACCACCGGACAGTCCGATGATTTATAGCCGTACGCCGTCGTCGAGACCCGAGAGCAGGCTGTTCATCTGGACTGGTCCTGGCACACCGGACACTGTTCGGTGCACCACCGGACAGTCTGGTGCACCCAGACCGAGCAGCCTTTTGGCTGAACATAGCCAGCTTATCTCCAAAGCGATTTCTCATGTTCCTAACACTTAGACACAATACATTAGTCTTCAAAACAATGTACTAAGTCTAGAAACATACCTTTAATCTTGATTTGCACTTCTTGAGTCTTTGGCACAAATATTACTCAAAGCTTTTGTGTGGAGCACTTAATCACCAAAATCTTATAGAAATGGCCCAAGGGCACATTTCCCTTTCAATCTCCCCCTTTTTGGTGATTTATGCCAACACAACAAAAAGCAACTAAAGAAGTGCAACATCAATGCAAATGAGAACAAAAATTTGTTTTTGATTCAAACTTGGCATATTTGGATCATTCTTTGCCACCACTTGGTTTGTTTTTGCAAATCAAACTCAATTTCCTATCTCTAAGTCAAAACATTTGTTGAGGCATAGAGAGAGAGATATTCCAAGAGAAATTGATCAAAGATTCAAAAACTCCCCTTTTTCCCATAATCAAACATTCTCCCCATAAGAGACCAACTTTTGACAATAAGAGACAATAAGAGTATTTTGGCAAAAAAAAAGCTCTAACTCTACTATTTTCAAAATTCTCAAGTGGTAGCTGATTCATTTCTTGCTTTGGCCTTAACTTCTCCCCCTTTGGCATCAAGCACCAAAACGGGATCATTTTTGGCCCTTAAACCCCATTGCCTCACCAAAATCTTCAATTAAGAGTAAAAAGGCAATAAGAGCACAGAGATGAACTTGGAGTAAGTTACCCTCTCATCGGAGTGCAGTGGAAGTCTTGCATGGTCCAAGTTCACCTTTTCCCTTTCAATCCTCCTTTGAGACTAATTTAAGAAAACTCAAGCACACGGTTAGTCTCAAAGGGTCAAGTTGTAGCATTTCTCCCCCTAAGTATGTGCATCATTCACACATGGACTTGTGAGGTCCGGGGATCCCTTGCACAACTTGAGCACCATAGTTAAGCCATAAAATACACAATGGAACATGATCAAAGGCATAAAACACATGTATGCTCTATATCAATCCAAGTTACGCGAATCTAAGACATTTAGCTCACTACGCAGCCTGCAAAAGGCCTTCTCATCTAAGGGCTTGGTAAAGATATCGGCTAGCTGGTTCTCGGTGCTAACATAAAACACTTCGATATCTCCCTTTTGCTGGTGGTCTCTCAAAAAGTGATGCCGGATGTCTATGTGCTTTGTGCGGCTGTGTTCAACAGGATTGTCCGCCATGCGGATTGCACTCTCATTGTCACATAGGAGTGGGACTTTGCTCAGATTGTAGCCAAAGTCCCGGAGGGTTTGCCTCATCCAAAGTAGTTGCGCGCAACACTGTCCTGCGGCAACATACTCGGCCTCAGCGATGGATAGGGCAACGGAAGTTTGTTTCTTAGAACTCCACGACACCAGGGACCTTCCTAGGAATTAGAACGTCCCTGATGTACTCTTCCTATCGACCTTACATCCAGCATAATCGGAGTCTGAATATCCAATTAAGTCAAAGGTAGACCCTTTTGGATACCAGATCCCGAAGCAAGGCGTAGCAACTAAATATCTAAGAATTAGCTTAACGGCCACAAGGTGACACTCCCTTGGGTCGGATTGAAATCTAGCACACATGCATACGCTAAGCATAATATCCGGTCTACTAGCTGAGAGCACCTAGAGGGGGGGTGAATAGGTGATCCTGTAAAACTTGAAACTTAAGCCACAAAAACTTGGTTAAGCGTTAGCACAATAATCGCCAAGTGGCTAGAGAGGAGTCTCAACAAAACACAATAACCACAAGAGATCAATCACAGAAATAGCACAGTGGTTTATCCCGTGGTTCGGCCAAGACCAACGCTTGCCTACTCCACGTTGTGGCGTCCCAACGGACGAGGGTTGCAATCAACCCCTCTCAAGCGGTCCAAAGACCCACTTGAATACCACAGTGTTTTGCTTTGCTTTTCTTTATCCCGTTCGCGAGGAATCTCCCCAGCTTGGAGTCTCTTGCCCTTACACTTGAAGTTCACAAAGAAGCACGGAGTAAGGGAGGGATGAGCAACACACACAAGACACAAAATCACAAAGACAACACGCACACAAGTCGCAACAAGAGCTCGCAACACAACCCGACGAGTTCACAACTCAAATAGAGCTCTAGATGCTATCACGAAGAAACAAATGCGTGGAATCGAAGTCTTGGTGCTTAGGAATGCTTTGAGTATGCTTGGTGTGTTCCTCCATGCGCCTAGGGGTCCCTTTTATAGCCCCAAGGCAGCTAGGAGCCGTTGAGAGCATTCCAGGATGGCTGATCTTGCCTTCTGTCGACTGGCGCACCGGACAGTCCGGTGCACCACCGGACACTGTCCGGTGCGGATTTCTTTCCTTCTATGGCGCAGTCGACCGTTGCAGATTGAGAGCCATTGGCGCACCAGACACTGTCCAGTGCACACCGAACAGTCTGGTGCCCCAATGTGACCGTTGGCTCGGCCACGCGTCACGCGTGGAATCCTCGGCCGACCGTTGCCCCGACTGACCGTTGGCTCACCGGACAGTCCGGTGCACACCGGACAGTCCGGTGAATTTTAGCCGTACGACGTTAATCATCTCCCGAGAGCGACGAGTTCGCCTGTGAACGGCTCACCGGACAGTCCGGTGAATTATAGCCGTACACCGCCGTCGAAGTCCCGAGAGCAGCAAGTTCGCCAGAGCCAGTCTGGCGCACCGGACACTGTCCGATGCACCACCGGACAGTCCGGTGCACCCAGACTGCGCAGACTTTGGCTGAACAAAGCCATCTCATTTCCAACTCGATTTTTCCTGTTTCCAGCACTTAGACACAATACATTAGTCCATAAAACAATGTACTAAGTCTAGAAACATACCTTTTAACATGATTTGCACTTTGTCCACCACTTTGCATAGATTAACACAAAAGCACTTGTGTTGGCACTCAATCACCAAAATACTTAGAAATGGCCCAAGGGAACATTTCCCTTTCAATCTCCCCCTTTTTGGTGATTTATGACAACACAACATAAAGCGACTAGAACAAGTGCAATATCAATGCAAATGAAAACTCAATATAGTTTTGATTCATATTTGGCATATATGGATCACTCTTTGCCACCACTTGGTTTGTTTTTGCAAATCAAACTCAATTTTCTATCTCTAAGTCAAATTCACTTGTAGAGACATAAAGAGAGGTATTCCAAAAGAAATTGATCAAGGATTTCAAAAACTCCCCCTTTTTCCCATAATCAACACTTCTCCCCACAAGAGGCCAACTTTTGACAAAAGAGACAATAAATGAAAAAGAGACAATAAAAGAGTTTTGACAAACCAAAAGCTCTATTCTACTATTTTCAAAATTTCTCAAGTGGTAGCTGATCCATTTATTGCTTTGGCCTTTATTTTCTCCCCCTTTGGCATCAAGCACCAAAACGGGATCAATCTTGGCCCTTTAACCCCATTGCCTCACCAAAATCTTCAAATAAGAATACAAAGGCAATAGGAGTACATGAGATGAACTTGGAATAAGTTACCCTCTCATCGGAGTGCAGTGGAAGTCTTTCATGGTCCAAGTCCACCTTTTCCCTTTCAAACCTCCTTTGAGACTAAATCAAGCAAACTCAAGCACACGGTTAGTCTCAAAGGGTCAAGTTGTAACACAACTCCCCCTAAATATGTGCATCACTTGCAAAAGGACTTGTGAGGTCCGAGGAGTGATTGTACAACTTGAGCACCACAAGTAAGCAACAAAATGCATAAGGAACATGATCAAGGGCATAAACACATGTATGCTTTAAAGCAATCCAAGTTCCACGAATCTAAGACATTTAGCTCACTACGCAGCCTGCAAAAGGTCTTCTCATCTAAAGGCTTAGTGAAGATATCGGCTAGCTGGTTCTCGGTGCTAACATAAAACACTTCGATATCTCCCTTTTGCTGGTGGTCTCTCAAAAAGTGATCCCGGATGTCAATGTGCTTTGTGCGGCTGTGCTCAACAGGATTTTCCGCTATTCGGATAGCACTCTCATTATCACATAGGAGTGGGACTTTGCTCAGATTGTAGCCAAAGTCCCGGAGGGTTTGCCTCATCCAAAGTAGTTGCGCGCAACACTGTCCTACGGCAACGTACTCGGCCTCGGCGGTGGATAGGGCAACGAAAGTTTGTTTCTTAGAATTCCATGACACCAGGGACCTTCCTAAAAATTGGCACGTCCCCGATGTACTCTTCCTATCAACCTTACATCCAGCATAGTCGGAATCTGAATATCCAATCAAGTCAAAGTTAGACCCCTTTGGATACCAGATCCCGAAGCAAGGCGTAGCGACTAAATATCTAAGAATTCGCTTCACGGCCACTAAGTGACACTCCCTTGGATCGGATTGAAATCTAGCACACATGCATACGCTAAGCATAATATCCGATCTACTAGCACATAAATAAAGCAAAGAACCTATCATTGACTGGTATGCCTTTTGATCAATGGACTTACCTCCTTTGTTGAGGTCGGTGTGTCCGGTAGTTCCCATCGGCGTCTTTGCGGGCTTGGCATCCTTCATCCCAAACCGCTTTAGCAAGTATTGTGTGTACTTCGTTTGGGAGATGAAGGTGCCGTCCTTGAGTTGCTTCACTTGGAACCCAAGGAAGTAGTTCAACTCGCCCATCATCGACATCTCGAATTTCTGCGTCATCACCCTGCTAAACTCTTCACAAGACTTTTGATTAGTAGAACCAAATATTATGTCATCGACATAAATTTGGCACACAAAAAGATCACCATCGCAAGTCTTAGTGAAAAGAGTTGGATCGGCTTTCCCAACCTTGAAAGCATTAGCAATTAAAAAGTCTCTAAGGCATTCATACCATGCTCTTGGGGCTTGATTAAGTCCATAGAGCGCCTTAGAGAGCTTACACACGTGGTCGGGGTACCGTTCATCCTCGAAGCCAGGGGGTTGCTCCACGTACACCTCCTCCTTGATCGACCTGTTGAGGAAAGCGCTCTTCACATCCATTTGGAACAACCTGAAAGAATGGTGAGCGGCATATGCTAGCAAAATACGAATAGACTCTAGCCTAGCCACAGGAGCGAAAGTCTCCTCAAAGTCCAAACCTGTGACTTGGGCATAACCTTTTTTCACAAGTCGAGCCTTGTTCCTCGTCACCACCCCGTGCTCGTCCTGTTTGTTGCGGAACACCCACTTGGTTCCCACAACGATTTGCTTGGGACGAGGCACTAGTGTCCAAACTTCATTATGCTTGAAGTTGTTGAGTTCCTCCTGCATGGCCAACACCCAGTCCGGATCTAGCAAGGCCTCTTCTACCCTGAAAGGCTCAATAGAAGAGACAAAGGAGTAATGCTCACAAAAATTAACTAATCTAGAACGAGTAGTTACTCCCTTGCTAATATCCCCCAATATTTGGTCGACGGGATGATCCCTTTGAATCGTCACTCGAACTTGGGTTGGAGGTGCCGGTTGTGCTTCTTCCTCCATCACATGATCATCTTGTGCTCCCCCTTGATCACACGCCTCCTCCTGATGAACCTGTTCATCATCTCGAGTTGGGGGATGCACCATTGTTGAGGAAGAAGGTTGATCTTGCTCCAATTGTTCCTGTGGTCGCACATCGCCAATCGCCATGGTGCGCATTGCGGCCGTTGGAACGTCTTCTTCATCTACATCATCAAGATCAACAACTTGCTCTCTTGGAGAGCCATTAGTCTCATCAAATACAACGTCGCTAGAGACTTCAACCAACCCTGATGATTTTGTTGAAGACCCTATACGCCTTTGTATTTGAGTCATAACCTAATAAAAACCCTTCTACAGCTTTGGGAGCAAATTTAGAAGTTCTACCTTTCTTCACAAGAATATAACACTTGCTCCCAAATACACGAAAGTAAGACACATTGGGTTTGTTACCGGTTAGAAGCTCATACAAAGTCTTCTTGAGGAGGCGGTGAAGGTAGACCCGGTTGATGGCGTGGCAAGCCGTGTTCACGGCTTCCGACCAAAAGCGCTCGGGGGTCTTGAACTCTCCAAGCATCGTCCTCGCCATATCGATGAGCGTCCTGTTCTTCCTCTCTGCCACACCATTTTGCTGTGGTGTGTAGGGAGCGGAGAACTCGTGCTTGATCCCCTCCTCCTCAAGGAACTCCTCCACTTGAAGGTTCTTGAACTCGGACCCGTTGTCGCTCCTTATCTTCATCACCTTGAGCTCAAACTCATTTTGAGCTCTCCTGAGGAAGCGCTTGAGGGTCCCTTGGGTTTCAGATTTGTCCTGCAAAAAGAATACCCAAGTGAAGTGGGAAAAATCATCAACTATAACAAGACCATACTTACTTCCTCCTATGCTTAGATAGGCGACGGGTCCGAAGAGATCCATATGAAGCATCTCCAAGGGTCTTGATGTGGTCATCACATTTTTGGTGTGATGAGAGCCTCCCACCTGTTTGCCTGCTTGACAAGCTGCGCAAGGTCTATCTTTTTCGAAATGCACATTAGTTAAACCTATCACATGTTCTCCCTTTAGAAGCTTGTGGAGGTTCTTCATCCCCACATGTGCTAAGCGGTGATGCCACAGCCAGCCCATGCTAGTCTTAGCAATTAAGCATGCATCTAGACCGGCCTCCTCTTTTGCAAAATCAACTAAATAAAGTTTATCGTCTAGTACACCCTTAAAAGCTAGTGAACCATCACATCTTCTAAAGACAGACACATCTACATTTGTGAATAGACAATTATATCCCATATTGCATAATTGACTAACAGATAACAAATTATATCCAAGAGGCTCAACTAAAAACACATTAGATATAGAGTGCTCGGATGAAATAGCAATTTTACCTAACCCTTTTACCTTGCCTTGGTTCCCATCACCGAATATTATTGAATCTTGGGGATCCTTGTTCTTGACGTAGGAAGAGAACATCCTCTTTTCCCCCGTCATGTGGTTTGTGCATCCGCTGTCGATAATCCAGCTTGTACCCCCGGATGCATAAACCTGCAAGGCAAATTTAGGCTTGGGTTTTAGGTACCCAACTCTTGTTGGGTCCTACAAGGTTAGTGACAATGGTCTTAGGGACCCAAATTCAAGTTTTGTCTCCCTTACATTTGGCCCCTAACTTCCTAGCAATTACCTTCTTATTCTTTCTACAAATGGCAAATGAAGCATTGCAAGCATGATATATTGTAGAAGGTTCGTTAATTTTCCTAGGAACATTAACAACATTTCTCCTAGGCATATGATGAACAACATTTCTCCTAGCAACATTTCTATCATGCACAATACGGGAACTAGAAGCAGTCATAGCATGAGAATCAAAAGCTTCATAACTTCTAAAGGCATTCCTAGAATGTCTCCTATCATGATACATGAAAGCATGGTTCTTTTGCACACTACTAGCCATAGGGGCCTTCCCTTTCTCCTTGGCAGAGATGGAAGCCTTATGGCTTGTTAAGTTCTTGACTTCCCTCTTGAAGCCAAGACCATCCTTAATTGAGGGGTATCTACCAATCGTGTAGGCATCCCTTGCAAATTTTAGCTTGTCAAATTCACTCTTGCTAGTCTTAAGTTGGGCATTAAGACTAGCCACTTCATCATTTAATTTAGAAATGCAAACTAGGTGTTCACTACAAGCATCAATGTCAAAATCTTTACACCTAGTGCAAATCATAACATGTTCTACACAAGAGTTAGATTTATTTGCTACTTCTAGTTTGGCATTTAAATCATTGTTAATTCTCTTTAAGCTAGAGATAGAGTCATGACATGTAGACAATTCACTAGAAAGCATTTCATTCCTTTTAACTTCTAGAGCAAGTGAATTTTGTGCACTAACAAATTTATCATGCTCTTCATATAAAAGGTCCTCTTGTTTCTCTAAAAGTCTATCCTTTTCATTCAAGGCATCAATCAATTCATTAATCTTATCTATTTTAGTTCTATCCAATCCCTTGAACAAACTAGAGTAATCTATTTCTTCATCACTATGACTCATCATCACTAGAAGAATCATAAGTAGTACTGTCTCGAGTACATACCTTCTTCTCCTTCGCCATGAGGCATGTGTGACGCTCGTTGGGGAAGAGATATGACTTGTTGAAGGCGGTGGCGGCGAGTCCTTCATTTTCGGAGTCGGATGACGAACAATCCGAGTCCCACTCCTTGCCAAGGTGTGCCTCGCCCTTAGCCTTCTTGTATGCCTTCTTCTTCTCCCTCTTGCTCCCTTGTTCCTGGTCACTTCCATTATTGGGACAGTTAGCGATAAAATGACCAATCTTACCACATTTGAAGCATGAGCGCTTCCCCTTTGTCTTGGTCTTGCTTGGCTGTCCCTTGCGACCCTTTAGCGCCGTCTTGAAGCGCTTGATGATGAGGGCCATCTCTTCATCATTGAGCCCGGCCGCCTCAACTTGCGCCACCTTGCTAGGTAGCGCCTCCTTGCTCCTCGTTGCCTTGAGAGCAATGGGTTGAGGCTCATGGATTGGACCGTTCAACGCGTCATCCACGTATCTCGTCTCCTTGATCATCATTCGCCCGCTTACTAATTTCCCAAGGACTTCGTCGGGCAACATCTTGGTGTACCTAGGATTTTCACGAATATTGTTCACCAAATGTGGATCAAGTACAGTAAAGGACCTTAGCATCAGGCGAACGACGTCGTGGTCCGTCCATCGCGTGCTTCCGTAGCTCCTTATTCTGTTGATAAGGGTCTTGAGCCGGTTGTATGTTTGGGTTGGCTCCTCGCCCCTTATCATCGCGAATCTTCCAAGCTCGCCCTCTACCAACTCCATCTTGGTGAGCAAGGTGACATCGTTCCCCTCATGAGAGATCTTGAGGGTGTCCCAGATCTGCTTGGCATTGTCCAAGCCGCTCACCTTATGGTACTCGTCCCTGCACAAAGAGGCTAACAACACAGTAGTAGCTTGTGCATTTTTATGAATTTGTTCATTAATAAATATAGGACTATCCGAGCTATCAAATTTCATTCCATTCTCAACAATCTCCCATATGCTTGGATGGAGAGAGAACAAGTGACTACGCATTTTGTGACTCCAAAATCCATAGTCCTCCCCATCAAAGTGTGGAGGTTTGCCAAGAGGGATGGAAAGCAAATGTGCATTTGAACTCTGCGGAATACGAGAGTAATCGAAAGAAAAGTTCGAATTAACCGTCTTTCATTTCTCGTAGTCGTAGTCATCCTTTTGGGAAGAAGTGGACTCATCGCTGTCGTCGTAGTAGACGATCTCCTTGATGCGTCTCGTCTTCTTCTTCTTCCCATCTTTGCGTTTGTGGCCCGAGCCCGAGTCGGTAGGCTTGTCATCCTTCAGCTCATTGACGAAGGACGCCTTCTCCTTATCGTTGATCACGATTCCCTTCCCCTTAGGATCCATCTCTTCGGGCGATTAGTCCCTTTGTGAAGAGAACGGCTCTGATACCAATTGAGAGCACCTAGAGGGGGTGAATAGGTGATCCTGTAAAACTTGAAACTTAAGCCACAAAAACTTGGTTAAGCGTTAGCACAATAATCGCCAAGTGGCTAGAGAGGAGTCTCAACAAAACACAATAACCACAAGAGATCAATCACAGAGATAGCACAGTGGTTTATCCCGTGGTTCGGCCAAGACCAACGCTTGCCTACTCCACGTTGTGGCGTCCCAACAGACGAGGGTTGCAATCAACCCCTCTCAAGCGGTCCAAAGACCCACTTGAATACCATAGTGTTTTGCTTTGCTTTTCTTTATCCCGTTCGCGAGGAATCTCCACAGCTTGGAGTCTCTCGCCCTTACACTTGAAGTTCACAAAGAAGCACGGAGTAAGGGAGGGATGAGCAACGCACATAAGACACAAAATCATAGAGACAACATGCACACAAGTCGCAACAAGAGCTCGCAACACAACCCGACGAGTTCACAACTCAAATAGAGCTCTAGATGCTATCACGAAGAAACAAATGTGTGGAATCGAAGTCTTGGTGCTTAGGAATGCTTTGAGTATGCTTGGTGTGTTCCTCCATGCGCCTAGGGGTCCCTTTTATAGCCCCAAGGCAGCTAGGAGCCGTTGAGAGCATTCCAGGAAGGCTGATCTTGCCTTCTGTCGATTGGCGCACCGGACAGTCCGGTGCACCACCGGACACTGTCCGATGCGGATTTCTTTCCTTCTATGGCGCAGTCGACCGTTGCAGATTGAGAGCCGTTGGCGCACCGGACACTGTCCGGTGCACACCGGACAGTCCGGTGCCCCAATGTGACCGTTGGCTCGGCCACGCGTCACACGCGGAATCCTCGGCCGACCGTTGCCCCGGCTGACCGTTGGCTCACCGGACAGTCCGGTGAATTTTAGCCGTACGCCGTTAATCATCTCCCGAGAGCGACGAGTTCGCCTGTGAACGGCTCACGAGACAGTCCGGTGCACCACCGGACAGTCCGGTGAATTATAGTCGTACACCGCCGTCGAAGTCCCGAGAGCAGCAAGTTCGCCAGAGCCAGTCTGGCGCACCGGATACTGTCTGGTGCACCACCGGACACTGTCCGGTGCACCACCGGACAGTCCGGTGCACCCAGACTGCGCAGACTTTGGCTGAACAAAGCCATCTCATTTCCAACTTGATTTTTCCTGTTTCCAGCACTTAGACACAATACATTAGTCCATAAAACAATGTACTAAGTCTAGAAACATACCTTTTAACATGATTTGCACTTTGTCCACCACTTTGCATAGATTAACACAAAAGCACTTGTGTTGGCACTCAATCACCAAAATACTTAGAAATGGCCCAAGGGCACATTTCTCTTTCACTAGCACATAAATAAAGTAAAGACCCTATCATAGACCGGTATGCCTTTTGATCAACGGACTTACCTCCTTTGTTGAGGTCGACATGTCCGTCGGTTCCCATTGGAGTCTTTGCGGGCTTGGCATCCTTCATCCCAAACCGCTTGAGCAAGTCTTGCGTATACTTCATTTGAGAGATGAAGGTGCCGTCCTTGAGTTGCTTCACTTGGAACCCAAGGAAGTAGTTCAACTCGCCCATCATCGACATCTCGAATTTCTGTGTCATTACGCTGCTAAACTCTTCACAAGACTTTTGGTTAGTAGAACCAAATATTATGTCATCGACATAAATTTGGCACACAAATAGATCACCGTCACAAGTCTTAGTGAAAAGAGTTGGATCGGCTTTCCCAACCTTGAAAGCATTAGCAATTAAAAAGTCTCTAAGGCATTCATACCATGCTCTCTTAGAGAGCTTACACACGTGGTCAGGGTACCGTTCATCCTCAAAGCCAGGGGGTTGCTCCACGTACACCTCCTCCTTGATTGGCCCGTTGAGGAAAGCGCTCTTCACGTCCATTTGGAACAACCTGAAAGAATGGTGAGCGGCATAGGCTAACAAAATACGAATCGACTCTAGCCTAGCCACAGGAGCAAAAGTCTCCTCAAAGTCCAAACCTGCGACTTGGGCATAACCTTTTGCCACAAGTCGAGCCTTGTTCCTTGTCACCACCCCGTGCTCGTCCTGTTTGTTGCGGAACACCCACTTGGTTCCCACAACATTTTGCTTGGGACGTGGCACCAGTGTCCAAACTTCATTTCGCTTGAAGTTGTTGAGCTCTTCCTACATGGCCAACACCCAGTCCGGATCTAGCAAGGCCTCTTCTACCCTGAAAGGCTCAATAGAAGAGAAAAAGAGTAATGCTCACAAAAATTAGCTAATCTAGAGCGAGTGGTTACTCCCTTGCTAATGTCACCCAAAATCTGGTCGACGGGATGATTCCTTTGAATCATCGCTCGAACTTGAGTTGGAGGGGCCTGTGGTACTTCTTCCTCCTCATCTTTGACATCATGTGCTCCCCCTTGATCACATGCCTCTTCTTGAGGGACCTGTTCGTCATCTTGAGTTGGGGGGTGCACCGTCGTTGAGGAAGAAGGTTGATCTTGCACTTGGTGTTCCTGTGGTCGCACATCTCCAATTTCCATGGTACGAATAGCGTCCGTTGGAACATCATCCTCATCTATATCATCAAGATCAACTTGCTCTCTTGGAGAGCCATTAGTCTCATCAAATACAACATCGCTAGAGACTTCAACCAAACCCGATGATTTGTTGAAGACTCTATACGCCTTTGTATTTGAGTCATAACCTAACAAAAACCCTTCTACAGCTTTGGGAGCAAATTTTGAATTTCTACCTTTCTTCACCAGAATGTAGCATTTACTCCCAAAAACTCGAAAATATGAAACGTTGGGTTTGTTACCGGTTAGAAGCTCGTATGACGTCTTCTTGAGGAGGCGATGAAGGTAGACTCGTTTATAGCGTGGCAAGTTGTGTTCACAGCTTCCGACCAAAACCGCTCGAGCGTCTTGAATTCTCCAAGCATCATCCTCGCCATGTCTATAAGCGTCCTATTCTTCCTCTCTACCACACCGTTTTGTTGTGGTGTGTAGGGAGCGGAGAACTCGTGCTTGATTCCTTCCTCCTCAAGAAACTCCTCCACTTGCAGGTTCTTGAACTCGGACCCATTGTCGCTTCTAATCTTTTTCACCTTGAGCTCAAACTCGTTTTGAGCTCGCCTTAGAAATCGCTTGAGGGTCCCTTAGGTTTCTGATTTATCCTGCAAAAAGAATACCCAAGTGAAGCGGGAAAAATCATCAACAACAACAAGACCATACTTACTTCCCCCGATGCTAAGGTGGGCGACGGGTCCGAAGAGGTCCATATGCAGTAGCTCTAGAGGTCTTGATGTAGTCATCACATTCTTGTTGTGATGAGCGCTTCCCACCTGTTTACCTGCTTGGCAAGCTGCACAAGGTCTATCTTTTTCGAAATACACATTTGTTAGACCTAACACATGTTATCCCTTCAGAAGTTTGTGAAGGTTCTTCATCCCAACTTGTGCTAGACGGCGATGCCACAGCCAGCCCATGCTAGTCTTAGCAATTAAGCATGCATCTAGACCGGCCTCCTCCTTCGAAAAATCAACTAAATAGAGTTCGCCGTCTAGTACACCCTTAAAGGCTAATGAACCATCACTCCTTCTAAAGACAGACACATCTACATTTATAAATAAGCAATTGTAACCCATATTACATAATTGACTAACAGACAACAAGTTATACCCGAGCGATTCTACTAAAAACACATTAGAAATGGAATGCTCGGATGAAATAGCTATCTTTCCTAGTCCTTTAACCTTGCCTTGATTCCTGTCACCGAATATGATTGAGTCTTGGGAATCTTTGTTCTTGACGTAGGAGGTGAACATCTTCTTCTCCCCCGTCATGTGGTTTGTGCATCCGCTGTCGATAATCCAGCTTGAGCCCTCGGATGCATAAACCTGCAAGGCAAATTAGGCTTGGGTTTTAGGTACCCAACTCTTGTTGGGTCCTACAAGGTTAGTGATAACAGCCTTAGGGACCTAAATGCAAGTTTTGTCTCCCTTGCATTTGACCCCCACCTTTTTAGAAACCACCTTTTTATTTTTGCATGACAGTACAAATTTAGCATTGCAAGCATGAAAGACAGTGGTAGATCCATTATACACTTTCCTAAGAGCATGAGACACAAAGTTCCTCCTAGATCTACCATTAAAGTTTGAACTTGAAGCAATCATGGCATGAGAGTCAAAAGCATTATAACTCCGATTATAATGAACATTTCTAGAATATTTCCTATCATGATACAAGAAAGCATGATTCCTTTGAACACTATTAGTCATAGGGGCCTTCCCTTTGTCCTTGGCAGAGATGGGAGCCCTTTGGCTTGTTAAGTTCTTGGCTTCCCTTCGAAAGCCAAGCCCATCCTTAATTGAGGGATGTCTACCTACCGTGTAGGCATCCCTTGCAAATTTTAGTTTATCAAAATCATTTTTGCTAGTCTTAAGTTGGGCATTAAGACTAGCTACTTCATCATTTAATTTAGAAATAAAAATTAAATGTTCACTACATGCATCAACATTAAAATCTTTACACCTAGTGCAAATCACAACATGCTCAACACAAGAACTAGATTTATTTGCTACTTCTAGCTTAGCATTTAAATCATCATTAATACTTCTTAAGCTAGCCAAAGTCTCATGACAAATAGATAATTCACACAAAAGCATTTCATTCCTTTTAACTTCTAAAGCAAGAGACTTTTGCACACTTACAAATTTATCATGCTTTTCATATAAAAGATCCTCTTGCTTTTCTAAAAGTTTATCCTTTTCATTTAGAGCATCAATTAATTCATTGATCTTTTCTACTTTTGCTCTATCTAATCCTTTAAACAAGCTAGTGTAATCAATTTCATCATCACTAGAGTCCTCATCACTAGAAGTAGAATACTTGGGAGTTTCTCTAGTGATTACCTTCTTTTCATTTGCCATTAGACAAGTATGGCGCTCGTTGGGGAAGAGCGACGACTTGTTGAAGGCCGAGGCGGCGAGTCCTTCGTCGTCGGAGTCGGACGACGAACAATCCGAGTCCCACTCTTTGCCGAGGTGTGCCTCTCCCTTCGCCTTCTTGTAGGCTTTCTTCTTTTCCCTCTTCCCGCCTTTCTCTTGTTCCTGGTCATTAGTGTTGTCGGGACAATTTGCTATAAAATGACCATACTTACCACATTTAAAGTAGGAGCGTTTCCCCTTCGCTTTGCTCTTGTTTGGATGCTCCTTTCTTCCTTTAGCGCCGTCTTGAAGCGCTTGATGATGAGGGCCATTTCTTCCTCGTTAAGCCCGACCGCCTCAACTTGTGCCACCTTGCTAGGTAGCGCCTCCCTGCTACTTGTTGCTTTGAGAGCAACGGTTTGAGGCTCGTGGATCGGTATTGGGCCATCCAACGCATCATCAACATATCTAGCCTCCTTGATCATCATTCGTCCGCTTACAAACTTTTCGAGTATTTCCTCGGGCGTCATCTTGGTGTACCTAGGATTTTCACGAATAGAATTTACAAGATGAGGATCAAGGACAGTGAAGGACCTTAGCATAAGTCAGACGACATTGTGGTCCGTCCATCTCGTGCTTCCATAGCTCCTTATTTTGTTGACTAGGGTCTTGAGCCTGTTGTATGTTTGGGTTGGCTCCTTCCCCCTGATCATTGCGAACCTTCCTAGTTCGCCCTCCACCAACTCCATCTTGGTGAGCATGGTGACATCATTTCCCTCATGCGAGATCTTGAGGGTGTCCCAAATCTGCTTGGCGTTATCCAAGCCGCTCACCTTATGGTACTCTTCCCTGCACAAGGATGCTAAAAGAACAGTGGTAGCTTGTGCATTTTTGTGAATTTGTTCATTGATAAACATGGGATTATCCATACTATCAAATTGCATTCCATTCTCTACTATCTCCCATATGCTTGGATGAAGAGAGAACAAGTGGCTACGCATTTTGTGACTACAAAATCCATAGTCCTCTCCATCAAAGTGAGGAGGTTTACCAAGAGGAATGGAAAGCAAATGAGCATTCGAATTATGTGGAATACGAGAATAATCAAAAGAAAAGTTTGAATTGAGAGCACCTAGAGGATCCATCTCTTTGGCAATTAGTCCCTTGCATGAAGAGAACGGCTCCGATAACAATTGAGAGCACCTAGAGGGGGGTGAATAGGTGATCCTGTAAAAACTTGAAACTTAAAGCCACAAAACTTGATTAAGAGTTAGTAGACTAAATAGCGAGCTCTTGTGAACACAAGTATCACAGAAAGGCAATCACAAAAGACACGTGAGTTATCCTGTGGTTCGACAAGTACAACACTTGTCTACCTCCATGTTGTGGCGTCCCAATGGACGAGGGTTGCACTCAACCCCTTTCAAGCGGTCCAAAGACCCACTTGAATACCACGGTGTTTCTCTTTGTTTCACTATATCCCGTTCACGAGGAATCTCCACAACTTGGAGCCTCTCGCCCTTACAATTTGATGATCACAAAGAAGCACGAAAGTAAGGGTGGGAAAAGCAACACACACAAGACTCAAAGCAAGAGCACAAACACGCACACTAGCCAACAACTTGAGCTCAAAGTTCACACACGGAGTTCTCAACTCAGAAGGGGCTCAAATTGCTATCACTATGAATCAAATGCGCTAGAAGGGAGTCTTGGTGCTTAGAGATGATCAAAGAATGCTTGGTGTTCTCCTCCATGCGCTTAGGGGTCCCTTTTATAGCCCCAAGGTAGCTAGGAACCATTGGAAGCAATCCAGGAAGGCAATTCTTGCCTTCTGTCGGGTGGCGCACCGGACAGTCCGGTGCACCACCGGACAGGCACTGTTCATAGTCCGGTGTAGATTGCTTTCCTAAATTGGCGCAGCCGACCGTTGAAGATTTGGAGCCGTTGGCGCACCGGACACTGTCCGGTGCACACCAGATAGTCCGGTGCCCCCATCCGACCGTTGGCTCGGCCACGCGTCATGTGCGGATTGCGCGGTCGACCGTTGGCGCAGTCGACCGTTGGCTCACCGGACAGTCCGGTGAATTTTAGCCGTACGCTGGTGACTGTTTCCCGAGAGCGGCGACTTCGCCGCAGACGACTCACCGGACAGCCCGGTGCACCACCGGACAGTCCGGTGATTTATAGCCGTACGCCACCGTCGAGACCCGAGAGCAGGTTGTTCATCTGGACTGGTCCTGGCACACCGGACACTGTCTGGTGCACCACCGGAAACTCCGGTGCACCCAGACCGAGCAGCCTTTTGGCTGAACATAGCCAACTTATCTCCAAAGTGATTTCTCCTGTTTCTAACACTTAGACACAATACACTAGTCTTCAAAACAATGTACTAAGTCTAGAAACATACCTTTAATCTTGATTTGCACTTCTTGAGTCTTTGGCACAAATATTACTCAAAGCTTTTGTGTGGAGCACTTAATCACCAAAATCTTATAGAAATGGCCCAAGGGCACATTTCCCTTTCAAAACCACATGACAGGGGAGAAAAGGATGTTCTCCTCATATGAGAAAAATGATGATCCCCAAAGAGCAATCACTTTCGGGGATGGAAATCAAGGATTGGTCAAGGGGTTAGGTAAAATTGCTATATCTCCTGATCATTCTATTTCTAATGTTTTTCTTGTAGATTCTTTAGATTACAACCTGCTTTCTATTTCTTAATTATGCAAAATGGGTTACAACTATCTTTTTACTGATGTTGGTGTTACCGTCTTTAGAAGAAGTGATGATTCAATAACTTTTAAGGGAGGTTGGGTGGTCAGCTATATTTAGTTGATTTCAATGATAACAATGTTGAACTAGACACTTGCTTAATTGCTAAGACTAACATGGGCTGGCTCTGGCACTGCCGACTTGCTCATGTTGGAATGAAGAATCTTCACAAGCTTCTAAAAGGGGAGCACAAGATTTGTAGCGCATGTCAAGCAGGGAAGCAGGTTGGAGTTCACCATCCACACAAGAACATCAAGACGACCGAAAGGCCGATTGAGCTACTCCATATGGATCTATTCGGCCCGATTGCTTACATAAGCATCGGTGGGAGTAAGTATTTTCTTGTTATTATGGATGATTATTCTCGCTTCACTTGGGTGTTATTTTGGCAAGAAAAATCTCAAACCCAAGAGACCTTAAAGAGATTTTTAAGACGGGCTCAAAATGAGTTTGGATTGAGAATCAAGAAGATTAGAAGCGACAATGGAACGGAGTTCAAGAACTCTCAAATTGAAGGATTTCTTGAGGAAGAGGGCATCAAGCATGAGTTCTCTTCTCCCTACACACCTCAACAAAACGGTGTTGTGGAGAGAAAGAATAGAACTCTCTTGGATATGGAGAGGACCATGCTTGATGAATACAAGATACTGGATCAGTTTTGGGCGGAGGTGATTAACACCGCCTGCTACTCCATCAATCGGCTCTACCTTCACCGAATCCTCAAGAAAACATCATATGAACTCCTCGCCGGTAAAAAGCCCAATGTTTCTTATTTTAGAGTTTTTGGCAGCAAATGCTTTATTCTTATCAAAAGAGGTAGAAATTCTAAATGTGCTCCTAAAGAAGTAGAAGGCTTTTTACTTAGTTATGACTCAAACACGAGGGCATATAGAGTCTTCAACAAGTCCACTGGATTAGTTGAAGTTTCTTGTGACATTGTGTTTGATGAGACTAATGGCACCTAAGTGGAGCAAGTTGATCTTGATGAATTAGATGATGAAGAGACTCCATGCGTCGCACTAAGGAACATGTCCATTGAGTACTTGTGTCCAAAAGAATCCGAAGATCCTTCACAAGCACAAGATCAACCATCATCTTCCATACAAGCATCTGCACCAACTCAAGATGAGCAAATGGCTCAAGAAGAAGAGACTGATGATCAAGACGATGAGGCACCTCAAGAGTAGGACATTGATCAAGAGGGAGATGAAGATGATCAAGACAAGGAAGATGATCAAGAAATTTAGGATCAAAGACCACCGCACCTAAGAGTCCACCAAGCAATTCAAAGAGACCACCTCGTCAACTCTGTTCTTGGTGACATCCACAAGGGGGTAACCACTCAATCTCGAGTTGCTCATTTTTGTGAACATTACACTTTTGTGTCTTCCATTCAGCCATACAGAATAGAGGATGCACTAAGAGATCCAAACTAGGTGGTGGCAATGCAAGGGGAGCTCAATAACTTCACGACAAATGAGGTATGTCATTTAGTTCCATGTCCTAACCAAAATGTTGTAGGTACCAAGTGGGTATTCCGCAACAAACAAGATGAGCATGGTATGGTGACTAGGAACAAAGCCCGACTTGTTGCAAAAGGATATTCACAAGTCGAAGATTTGGATTTTGATGAAACCTATGCACCCCGTAGCTAGGCTTGAGTCAATTCGTATATTACTTGCCTATGCTACTTACCATGGCTTTAAGTTATATCAAATGGACATGAAGAGTGCCTTCCTAAATGGCCCCATCAAGGAAGAGGTATATGTTGAGCAACCTCCCGGCTTCGAAGATAGTGAGTATCCTACACATGTTTATAAGCTCTCAAAGGCGCTTTATGGGCTCAATCAAGCCCCAAGAGCATGGTATGAATGCCTGAAAGAATTTCTTATCACTAATGGCTTCAAAGATGGAAAAGCTGACCCTACTCTCTTCACTAAAACAATTGCTAAAGACTTGTTTATATGCCAAATTTATGTTGATGATATTATCTTTGGGTCTACTAACAAGTCATCTTGTGAAGAGTTTAGTAGGATTATGATATATAAATTCGAGATGTCTATGATGGGGGAGTTGAAGTATTTTCTTGGATTCCAAATCAAGCAACTCCAAGAGGGCAGCTTCATCTGCCAAACTAAGTACATTCAAGACATACTCAAGAAGTTTGGAATGAAGAATGCCAAACCCGTCAAGACTCTCTTGATAGTTATGGGGAGAACTTCAGGGGGAGCTTTTATGTAGCCAAAGGAAAAACATTTGAAAAAGGGGGAGAATTTTCAAAAACTTGAAAATGCTTTTTGAAATCATATTTTTTTACCATTGGCTATTTGCAAAAGAATTTGAAAAGACTCTTCCAAAAGATTTGCAAAAACAACCTAAGTGGTGCAGACGTGGTCCAAAATGTAAAAATAGATCAAAGCAACCATATATGTCTAAAAATTGCATTCAAAGTAACTTATGCACATCTGTCAAATTACAAACTAGTTACATTTTTACACTTTACATTTGCTTTGGTTTGTGTTGGTATCAATGACCCAAAAGGGGAGATTGAAAGGGAAATGGCCTCAACATTTCTTATAATGGATTTTGGTGTTTGACGTCCATCACAAACCATATGGACTAACTAGTTTGCCTGGTGAATGTTTTTCTCAGGTGCATAAAGTTTAGATAAACAAACAAAGAAAGTGATTTGGGGAATTCTACAAAGTTTGGAGCAAAAACAGAAATTGGTGCGACATGTGGCGCACCGGACACTATCCGGTGCCCAGGCTGGAGCACCTCGCGAACTTGCCGCTCTCGGGTTTTCTTAGCGCGCGTCCTCTATAATTCATCGGACTATCCGATGCACCACCGGACTGTCCGGTGAGCCAACGAAGCAATAGTCAACTTCGCCCAATGGTCGACTGCGCTGACTGCAGCGTAGTCAGTAGAACAGAAGTCAGAAGTCAGAATGCACCGGACTGTCCGGTGTGCCACCAGACTGTCCGGTGCCGCAAGAGGACAGAAGGCTTCAACGGTTAACAGCTCCAAACCCCAACGGTCGGCTGACATGGCATGCACTGGACAGTGAACAGCGCAGTGTCCAGTGCACCACCGGACTATCCGGTGTGCCCATCGACAGCAACGGCTGGAATAGTGGTTGGGGCTATAAATAGCCCCCAACCACCACCATTCAAGCCATCCAAGCATTACAACTTCTCCATTCAATACTAGAGCAAAAGCATACACTCCAAGACACAATCAAAGCATCAAATCCTCTCCAAGTTCCAAAAATCAGGTCAAGTGCTCAAAAGTGTTTATTGACTTGGGAGAGGGTGTTTTGTGTTTCTTTTGTTGCTCTTGTTGCTTGGTTGCTTTCTTCTTCTCACTCTAATCTTTCCAAATGCTTTGTAAAGCAAGCAAGAGACACCTAATTGTGTGGTGATCCTTGTGGGGTCTTAGTAACCCGTGTGATTAAGAAGAAGCACTCGACCGGTCTTAGTGGCCGATTGAGAGATGGAGAGGATTGGATTAGACCCGGCCTTTGTGGTCTCCTCAACGGGGAGTAGGTTCTTTGGAACCGAACCTCCGAAAATAAATCACCGTGTTCATTTATGTTGATCTTCATCACTCGATTTGTTTCTTCCCTCTCCTCTCTCTAAAGTTCCCTTGCTCATATTGTTTTGTATTTGCTCCCAAAGTTATCCGTATTGATTGAGCAACTCGTAGCAAGAGGAATTATCTTTCGCACTCCGAATTCAAGATTATTTATTTCTAACCCTAACCCCGGGTAGGGGTGGAAACAAGCCGAGCCGAGCTCGGCTCGGCTCAGCTCGGCTCGCTGCGGCTCGCTCATGTAACGAGCCGAGCTCGGCTCGGCTCGCCCATCTGGCGAGCTCGAAAACGAGGCTCGGCTCGGCTCGCTCCTGGCTCGCCAAGCTAACGAGCTTAGCTATAAACGTAAAACTGCTCTCTAAATTATAATATAAAATCTTAAAATATTTCAAATAACATATTTTAAATTTCTAAAATAGATATACCACTAATATAACATAGAAAATAGATTATTTTTGCATAGTAATCTCAAATAACATAAATTAATTGTCCACTCGATACTAATTTTATATGCTAATTATGATTTTATGTAACAAATTATTGTTGGGTCGAGCCACGAGCTAGCTCGCGAGCTGCACCGAGCCGAGCCGAGCTGGCTCGCTCTTTTCACGAGCCACAAAAACAGGCTCAGCTCGGGCTCGTTCTGAGCGTCGAGCCGAGCCGAGCCGAGCCGAGCTGCTGCGAGCCCGAGCCAGCTCGTCGAGCTCGAGCTTTTTTCGAGCCCTAACCCCGGGTGAAGTGCGTGTTCAAAGTTTGTAATTTTTAGGTTTCGCCTATTCACCCCCCTCTAGGCGAATTTCAAATGGCGATAGGTGTTGTGCGACTGCAGGAACAACAAGAGCAAGATCAATCTTCTTCCTCTACATTGGTGCATCCCCCAACTCAAGATGAGGAACATGTACCTCAAGATGAAGGCTTGGATCAAGGGGGAGCACATGGAGAACATGATAAGGAGGAAGAAGCACCACAAGCTCCTCCAACTCAAGTCCGGGCAACTATTCAAAGGAATCATCCAGTGGATCCGATTCTGGGTGATATCAGCAAGGGAGTAACTACTCGCTCATGCTTAGCTAATTTTTATGAGCATTACTCGTTTGTTTCTTCTATTGAGCCTTTCAGGGTAGAAGAAGCCTTGTAGGATCCAGACTGGGTATTGGCCATGCAGGAAGAGCTCATCAACTTCAAGAGAAATGAAGTGTGGAGCCTGGTGCCACGTCCGAAACAAAACATTGTGGGAACCAAGTGGGTGTTCCATAACAAGCAAGATGAGCACATGGTGGTGACAAGAAACAAGGCTCGACTTGTGGCAAAAGGTTATGCCCAAGTCGCAGGTTTGGATTTTGAGGAGACTTTTGCTCCTGTAGCTAAGCTTGAATCGATTCACATATTATTGGCTTATGCTGATCACCATTCTTTTAAGTTGTTTCAAATGGAAGCAAAGAGCGCCTTCCTCAATAGACCAATCAAGGAGGAAGTTTATGTGGAACAACCCCTGGCTTTGAGGATGACAGGTATCCCAACCACGTCTACAGGCTCACTAAGGCGCTCTATGGACTTAAGCAAGCCCCAAGAGCATGGTATGAATGCCTTAGAGATTTCCTTATTTCCAATCCTTTCAAGGTTGGGAAAGCTGATCCTACTCTCTTTACTAAGACTTGTAATGGTGATCTTTTTGTATGCTAAATATATGTCGATGGCATAATATTTGGTTCTACTAATCAAAAGTTTTGTGAAGAGTTTAGCAGGGTGATGATGCAAAAATTTGAGATGTCTATGATGGGCGAGTTGAACTACTTCCTTGGATTCCAAATGAAGCAACTCAAGGAAGGGACCTTCATCTCCCAAACGAAGTACACTCAAGGCCTACTCAAGAGGTTTGGGATGAAGGATGCAAAGCCCGCAAGGACACCGATGCAAACGGATAGGCACTTGGACCTCAACAAAGGAGGTAAGTCCGTTGATCAGAAGGCATACCGGTCTATGATTAGTTCTTTGCTTTATCTTTGTGCCAGTAGACCATATATTATGCTAAGTGTATGCATGTGTGCTAGATTTCAATTCGACCCCAAGGAATGTCTCCTTGTGGCCGTCAAGCGAATTCTTAGATATTTGGTTTATACACATTGGTTCGGGATCTGGTATCCAAAGGGGTCTGCCTTTGACTTAATCAGATACTCAGATTCCGACTATGCCGGGTGCAAGGTTGATAGGAAGAGCACATCAGGGACTTGTCAGTTTCTAGGAAGGTCCTTGGTGTCTTGGAGCTCTAAGAAATAAACTTATGTTGCCCTATCCACCGCTGAGACCGAGTATGTTGCCACAAGACAGTGTTGCGCACAACTGCTTTGGATGAGGCAAACCCTCCAGGACTTTCGCTACAATCAACAAAGTCCCACTCCTATGTGATAATGAGAGTGCAATCCGCTTGGCGGATAATCCTATTGAACATAGTCGCACTAAGCACATAGACATCCGACATCACTTTTTGAGAGACCACCAGCAAAGGGGAGATATCGATATTTACCATATTAGCATCGAGAACCAGCTAGCCGATATCTTCACCAAGCCTTTAGATGAGAAAAGGTTTTGCAGGTTGCGTAGTGAGCTAAATGTCTTAGATTCGTGTAACTTGGATTGATCTATAACATACATGTGTTTTATGCCTTTGATCATGTTACTTTAAGCATTAATGTCTTTACATGCTTATTTTTTGTGCTCAAGTTGTACAAGTCATCCCCGGACCTCACAAGTCTTTATGCAAATGATGCACATGTTTAGGGGGAGGATGTGCTACAACTTGACCCCTTGAGACTAATATGTTTGCTTAAGTGATTTTGATACAGTATCAAAGTTGAATTGAAAGGAAAAAGGTGAACTTGGACAAAGAAAGGGCTTCCACTACATTCCGGTATCAATGTATCTTGTCCCAAGTTCTTCTTTGTGTTCTCATTGTCTTTTGATCGTATTTGACATTTTGGTGAGGCAATGGGATTAAAAGGCCAACAAGTTCTCCTGTTTTGGTGCTTAATGACAGGGGGAATTAAGGCTAAAGCAACTGGATCAGCCAACGACTTGTGAATTTTAAAAATTGTAGAGTTAGATTCTTGGTGTTTGATCAAAACTCTATTACTACAAAAATTGATCTCTTATGGGGGAGAGGTTTGATTATGGGAAAAGGGGGAGTTTTTGGCATTTGATCAAATTTACTATTAAAAATCTTTTGATTTGTCAAAACAAGTGTTTTTGACATCGAGATAGGAAAAAGAATTTGTTTTGTGAAAATAAACCAAGTGGTGGCAAAAGTGATCAAAATATGCCAAATCCTATGTGAGATAAATTTGTCTTAAAATTTGCACTCTTTAGCTTCTCTTTGAAAATGTTGTTGCATTTTTAGTTGCTTTTAATGTGTTGGCATAAATCACCAAAAAGGGGGAGATTGAAAGGGAAATGTGCCCTTGGGCCATTTCTATAAATGTTTTGGTGATTAGATGCCCAACATATATTGTTTTAGTGTATATGTGCTAAAGTGCTAAAGAGATGCAATTCAAGAATTAAGGTATGTCTCTAGCCTTAGTGAATTGTTTTTGGTACTAACACATTTCTCTAAGTACTTGGAACCTTGTCAACAAAACGAGATTGGATTGGAGAAGGATGGTAGTGCCCACCCAGACTTGCACCATCCTGCGGGTTCACCGGACTGTCCGATGTGCACCAGACAGTGTCCGTTGCCTAGGCTGGCGCGTCAACGAACTCACTGCTCTCGGGGACGCTGCGGCTAAAATTCACTGGACTGTCCGGTGTGCCAGCAGCGCCCGCGCCAACGGTCAGCAACGAAATCAGCGTGCAATCAACGGGTGGCGCGTGGCCAGCGCCAACGGTCACTAGGCCACACCAGACTGTCCGGTGTGCCGCTGGACTGTCCTGTGTGCCAAGGGGACCCTGGCTGCAACGGTCAGCTTCGCCAAATAAGGAAGGAGATCGCGCACTGTTCATGTCCGGTGATTAACCGGACTGTCCGGTGCGCCCATGGACAGAAGGCAACTATTGCCTACCAAATGGAGCTCCAATGGCTTCTAGCTGCCTTGGGGCTATAAAAGGGACCCCTAGGTGCATGGAGCAGAACATCAAGCCTCCATTAAATATCCTAAGACGTCTAGACTCCGCAAACACGCATCTGATTCATTGTCTTTGAGATTTGAGCACTTGTTTGAGTTGTGAACTTGCTGCACTGTATTTTGTGCTCGTTTCTTGACTTGTGTGCGTGTCGTTGATGTGCCTCTAGCTCTTGCGTGTGTTTCTATTCCCACCTTACTCTCATGGTTTCATTGTGATCAATCTTGTAAGGGTGAGAGGCTCCAACTTGTGAAGATTCCTCACAAAGGGGATAAACTTGAGATAAAGAGAACCATGGTATTCAAGTGAATCATTGGATCACTTGAAAGGGGTTGAGTGCAACCCTCGTCCGTTGGGACGCCACAACATGGACTAGGCAAGTGTTCTACTTGGCCGAACCATGGGATAAAAATCACCGTGTCAACTGTCTTTATTCTTGTGCGATTTTCTTTACTTCTACTCACTTTATAATTGCTCTAAGTTTAATACTCATCTTGTAAAGAGCAGTTAAGTGAAGAAGTTGTCTCCCTCTCTAGTCTTAGCATCGTGGTTTTGACTTCACTAACATTTCATAAACCAAGTTCGTGTTGTTTAGTATTGATTTTTACAGGATCACTTATTCACCCCCCCTCTAGGTGCTCTCAATGATACTGGATGAGGAATAGAAGGCCAAAGAGATGGAACAACAAATCACGGACATGCAAGGCGAAGGCCACCACCAGTCGCAACAAAACCCTCTCCACGTACCAGTCCTGACCCCAACTACTTTTCAAGGAATAAATTACCTTGACGAGCGAAGCCCTCTCGCTGCATAGCTCCAAGCATCACCTTGGCCTAACAATTTTAGGGCGGGTACCTATCCCAAGTACAACGGCAACGCCGACCCAACACAGTACATCATGAGCTATCAAGTTGTGGTCACTTCATCCGGAGGAGATGATGTCGCCATGGCCAAATCCTTCATTATAGCCCTCAAAGGCCCAACCCTCACTTGGTATACAAGATTGCCGCCATTATCAATCGACTCATATAAAACACTCCACGACAAATTCTTGTTAAATTTTCAAGGGTACAATCTAGATATAGATGCCTTGGCAGAATTATCACTCTGTAGGCAGCAGGAGAAAGAGACCCTTGAACTGGCCCCTCAGGGGGCAAGTGTTGGGGCGAAGGCAGATTGCTCCCTCGGTTCATTTATAACAAGAGGGATAATGGCGGGAGGGAGCATTCTTGGTATTCGTGTGCTTGGTAGTAAAAGCGAAGGCCCTAAGACAGAGGGAGCAAAGGCCTTAAGACGGAGGGAGCATTCAAGGCAGGCGAAGGCTCTACCGGTTCCTGGCGCGACCAAGAATGGCGAAGGCCTCATCGACTTTCGAATACCAAGCACACGGAACACGGGAGCCACTGTTACTACCAGCGCGTTGTTATTAGAGCGGGCCCGTGTAAAACCACTCTAGGCCACCTGGTCCCACTTGTAAGTCACAATGAAGGTAGGCTAAATGGTGTATCCATCCGTGTTGTACCTAATCACACTATGATGACCTATAATAACCCTTAGGAGAGGAATATTCTAGGGATAACGTAGGTAACCAGGGGCATAACTGTATTTGCCAAGGTGAGACCGCCCCTGGTTACCTATAAATACCCCCGCATAGTACCCTAACGCGAGAGGCTGAAAAACAATGTTGCTCTAATCCACTGTGTTGACAAGCATCAAATCATTCCCATTCTCCCACTGTTTGGATTAGTTTGACCACGTACAGCAAGTTCCAACATTTGCCGCTCACTGTTCATGCTTCGAAAAACCATTCCCGCGATAGCTCCCAAGAAAGCGACTTTGAAGGCCACCACTTCCGTCGACAACGCAGCGAAGGCGGACCTTCTCGCTGAGAAGAAGGGCAAGGTAGCCCTCATTGACGACATCCTTCATAAGGTCCTCGAGGATGAGTCAATCATCAACAAGAGACATCACCAAGAGAATCCACCCACCTAGAGGGCACTGTTCGCACATGCAGCTCTGAGGGATTACCTCGGGCACCACCGTCAGTTTTCATCCCCAGAGGCTGATGACATCATCGAAGACGATGAAGTCCTAGGCATCTCAGCCGAGGACCAACTCAAGTTGCAAGCTCTTCGCATCAAGAACAATTACTTACGGAAGCAGAAAGAAATACTTGTAGCCAAGCGTCAGCGCATCACCATGTAGGCCAAAGTCAGGCAGATGATACTGGATGAGGAATAGAAGGCCAAAGAGCTAGAATAACAAATCATAGACATGCAAGGCGAAGGCCACCACCAGTCGCAACAAAACCCTCTCCACATACCAGCCCTGACCCCAACTACTTTCCAAGGACTAAATTACCTTGACGAGTGAAGCCATCTCGCTCCACAGCTCCAAGCATCACCTTGGCCTAACAATTTCAGTGCGAGTACCTATCCCAAGTACAACAACAGCACCGACCCAGCACAGTACATCGTGAGCTATCAAGTTGTTGTCGCTTCATCCGGAGGAGATGACGCCACCGTGGCCAAATCCTTCATTATAGCCCTCGAAGGCCTAGCCCTCACTTGGTATACAAGAATGCCACCATTATCAATTGACTCATGGAAAACACTTCGCTAAAAATTCTTGATAAATTTTCAAGGGTACAGGCCAGACACTGATGCCCTTGCAGAATTATCACTCTGCAGTCAGTAGGAGAAAGAGACCCTTGAACTGGCCCCTCGGGGGGCAAGTGTTGGGCGAAGGCGGATTGCCCCCTCGCTCGGTTCATTTATAACAAGAGGGATAAATCAGGATGGAGCGGAAGCGAAGGCCCTAAGACGAAGGGAGTGAACGCCTTAAGACGGATGTAGCGTTCAAGGCAGGCGAAGGCTCTGCCGGTTCCCGGCGCGGCCAGGAATGGGGAAGGCCTCCCCGACTTCCAAAGACCCGGCGCACGGAACACGGGAGCCACTATTACTACCGGCGTGTTGTTGTCAGAGCGAGCCCGTGTAAAACCGCTCTACGCCGCCTGGTCCCACTTGTAAGTCATAGTGAAGGTAGGGTAAATGGTGTATCCATCCGTGTTGTACCTAATCACACTGTAATGACATGCAATAACCCTTGGATAGGGAATATTCCAGTGATAACGTAGGTAACCAGGGGCATAATTGTATTTGCCAAGGTGAGACCGCCCCTTGGTTATCTATAAATACCCCCACATAGTACCCTAATGTGAGTGGCAGAAAAACACTGTTGCTCTAATCCACCGTGTTTACAAGCATCAAATCATTCATGTTCTCCCACTGTTTGGATTAGTTTGATCACATGTCAGCAAGTTCCAACAATCACGATGCCCAAGAGGGGGTGAATTGGGCTTTTCGAAATTTCTTGCAAAAGATTAAACCCTAATCTTGAGCTCAACTTCATCCAACTACTTAGCTAGACCACGAAAGTTAGGGAAATCTAAACAAAACCTAAGTCATCATGGCAACTACTAGCAATGTAAATACTCAAAGTAAATTGCTCAAATTAATTGCGGAATGTAAAGCAAGGGCAAGAAAACTCCTCCAAATTTTTCTCGAGGTATTGGAGAGTCAACACTCTCCACTAGTCCTCGTTAGAGCACCCGCACAAGGGTATAGCTCTACCTTAGTCCTCGTAAGGACCAAGTGCTCACTATGATATGATTCCTCATGACCGGTACAATCTTCGAGCCAGGTCACCAACAAAGCCTTTAGGGTGATCATCGAGCTCCAATCACCACCAAACCATCTAGGTGATGTCGATCACCAAGAGTAACAAGCTCTAGGCTTTCAGTTGACCATGACAAGCCTAATGTGAGTGGTGGGTGGTCTAGGTGGCTCTCTCTTGCACTAATGAGACACTAATAACGGGATTATGATTTTCTAATGACCTCACTATGCCATGGAACTTGCAAACTCAAAGCAATGGATGTTATATGGTTGGGGCACCAAGACAATGATTGAGGCTGGTGGAGGGGGTATAAATACCCCAACAACCCAAAATTAGTCGTTACTGTATATGCTCTCGGAAAATCTCAAAGGCCCATTTATGAAGAGGTGCTTGGCAACATTTACTCTCACCTTGCTAATTGAGGTGGAGGGAACATAACTCAAATAGTTGAGTGCTCTTCATGGTCTTACACTTGTTAAGTGAGAGGTAGAAAGAAGAGCACACATGTGTTCGCTAGCCAAACCGGTAGAAGGGCACATGACATATGCTGAAATTGGGGTCCATCCTGCAGTAGTGACAACTGTTCTAACTTCTAACTAGACTTGATCTGCTCAGCATTATTGTTACCCAAATAAAATATTTGTAAGGTATAATTGATGTTAGACCAATTACCTTCAATTTTATATTTGAGCTAGAGTGAGATCACTGACATGAAGCTAGACTTATTAGTTCAATTTCATATTTATTTTAGTCAATCAGTACAATTGATTTTTGGAACAACTATTTATGCCTTCTTGTTGATCTTTAAAAAAACTGTATATATGATGCTTATAAAAATGGGAGAAATACTACACCTTCACTCAACCCGTGTCTAAATTTCTCAAATATCAACCTTGTTATATTGAAAGCATCCTTTTCTTTATTAACACCCTTCTCCAAATCCTAAACCTAAACCAAGCCTAGGTCTACCCACCTTGCATCTAGATCTAGATTTTTTGTTTTTGTTTTGATTAGTTCAATTTTATATTATGTTTCAATTAGCCGATATAATTAGTTTTTTATTAAAAAAACTATTCATTCTTGCTCCAATCGTCATATCAATCGTAACAAAAGTTTTTACACATGGTTCTTATGGAAATAGGAGGAAGGCCGTACCTTCGCTTAAACTCTATTTTTTTTTTCAGATTTTAACCTTGTTATAATGGAAAACCCTTTTCCTCTTATAATAATAAAAATTGCCAGGAATGCCCTCCTTCCTCCGATCCCGGGGTCACACCGTCCGGAGCCCAAACCAAGCCCAGACCGATCGACCCTGTCCAAAGCTTATCTAGGTTTTCGGTTCCTCCACAGGATGGCCGATCCCGCCGCCGGAGGCGCCATGGTCCCCGCTGCCGGAGGCGCCATGGTCCCCGCTGCCGGAGGCGGCAGCGTGTGGGCGAACGGCGCCCCCCGCTTCGGCGACATGGTATGGGCCAAGGTGAAGTCGCACCCGTGGTGGCCGGGCCACATCTACAGCGTCAACCTCACCGACGACGAGGAGGTGCACCGCGGCTACCGCTACGGGCTGGTCCTGGTCGCCTTCTTCGGCGACAAAAGCTACGGGTGGTTCGAGCCCAGCGAGCTCGTCCCCTTCGAGGAGCACTTCACCGAGAAGGCGGCCCAGGGCGGCAGCACCCGCAGTAGTTTCGCCGGCGCCGTGGCGGAGGCCGTCGACGAGGTAGCCCGCCGCAGCGCGCTAGCGCTGCTCTGCCCGTGCAAGAGCCCCGACGCCTTCCGCCCCCACCCCAGCGACGGCAACTTCCTCCTGGTCGATGTCCCGGCATTCGACACTGACGCTGACTACCACCCCGACCAGATCCAGGCCGCACGGCAGCGGTTCGTGCCGCGGAAGGCGCTCGACTATCTGCTGGACGCCGCCGTGACTCAGCGGGACGCTGCGGAAAAAGCGGCGCGCACCGTGCCTGGGATGGAGATGGCCGCGCTGTTCTCGGCGTACCGTCGCGCAGTGTTCTCGCCGATAGACAACACCTACGCCCAAGCGTTCGGGGTGGATCCCGAGCTGGCGCTTGCTGCCGAGCAGAAAGCCGCGGCAGAGCGAGCTCAACGAGGTATCAACACTCGCACGCCCAATCCTAGCTGTATTATTGACTGCGCCGTTGTTCTTGTTGCTCTGTACTTGAAATTGATGGCTAAACAACGTTACTACTGCACTGCTTTTATAGATCAAGCAACGAATTATTTTGATGCGAATAGCGGAGTGGATCTGATTCAAATAGTTTCTATTCTGCCTTTTCTGTTGAACTGCTGGTTGCATCTTTTTCATCAGGGAGAGCGATTATTGAATTTGGGATGGTAGTCATGCAGAAAGCTGTTGAATAAATGGTAACTTGTGTTGTTTCATGGGATTGAACCCAACTTAGTAAGATGAGATATGCTTATCCACAGATCGATCTGCATTTGTTCTAGAAATTGAACATCTGTCTGATAGTATCATATATATATGTGTGTATACGATACTATCCTAGTATGCATGCGAATTAGGTCTTTTCTCGTTATAGCTTTGTCCTCGGATAAAAAAAAACCATCCACGATCTTGCGGGCATGAAGCGTCTGAAGCTGTGACTTGTTTGTATCATGAAGTTTTAAAGCTATGACTAGTTAGCATCATGTTGTTATTAGAGTCTTGAGGTGTTTTACAAACATGCATAGGAAGCTTTTCCTGTAGTATATTTAGTTCTTTTGCACTACAACCACAATTATCAGTTTTCTCTTCATTCCATCCATATAAAAGCTACATGTTCCTATTAAATTACGGGTTCACATATAAAAGCTGCATGTTTGATCGAAATTTTCATTCTGCTTTGTCAAGGAGGATGCACCTAATTAGTCCTTATGCATATAGTCAGTACAGAGCAACGAAATTCATGTTTATAGACGAACCACTATAACCTGTGTCTATGCGAAATTGATTCTGAGTGAACATCCATGCGACTGATTAAATATGTTGGTCCCTCGTTGATATGTGAGGACTGATAGCTTCGGGGGTATTCCTTGACATAATAATAATAATAAACTTTTGTTCTGGATGCATTGTTTGCCTGTTCATCATGGGCAGGATGCACTGCGATAAGCTGGTTGGGTCCGCATGTACACGGTGAAGGGGAAGGCACTGCGCTCCACATCGATCCATTGTGGTGCTCATTAGCTATTGGTATTTATATAAGCATGTGTACGATATGTCAGAATAGATATGTTAATCTGAGCATTCAGAGTAACTGGTTTGGTTAGACTGTGCTCCTTGAGGGCTTGTTCGTTTATATATTAATCTATGTCGGTTGGGTGGGATTGAGTCGGTTTAAAACCATAGCAAGTCAAAATACATCTCAATCCCACCCAATCCACTCCAATCCACATGAAATATTAATAACCGAACAAGAAGTAAGATCCTAACATCTGTAAACGAGGTATCACTTCACAGCCTTACAGGCATTAGGTGAAAGTTCCCGGGGAGAGTGTTTTGCCCAAGTAAAGCTTGCATCCTACATTCCTACGTTGAGACTGAACCCATTACAACTGTGAAAAATCCACCCTCACCAAACATATTGCGGACTGCTATATATGCAATGAGTAGCTTGGTGTGCCCAGTCCCACATGTCATGTTGGCATCATCTTCCTTTTGCCTCTCCTTGATCTTCCATTATGTTCACAAAATGTGTTGCTTGTGCCTTCCAGGGATCTAACATGAAAGATTCCGATGGTACATCACTGACCATTGAGCCTGTTGGACTAGCGACTGGCGTGCGTGCGTGCCCCGTTGCTACCATTGGAGGCTTTCTGAGCTTCCTCTTGAGGACGAAGCTCTATGGGGAAAGAGTGGTGGCAATGTAGATTATACGCTGGGGAAAGAGTGTAGGTTCAGCCTAACTTGATAGCTCTTGGCACTGTTTTGCACAGGGCTTGGAGCATATAGCAGGCTCCTTTTTGCAAGCCTATTTAGATTAAGCACAGGCAAGCACTAGATCAAAATGAAACACTAATCCTGGAGGTGGCATCGGAAACAGGAAGCAATGCAGACTATGATGTAGGAGTTTTCTCCTTGGTGGTGGTGGTCGTCAGCGTACTTTTGTGTTCTTTTCCTTGCCTCCTAGGTCTTGGCTTCCTGCTAGCCCGGACCAGTCACCCTGCAGCTGGTCGCTTGGCCCAGCAGAGCAGTGTGGTTCAGACTCTGCCCAACAAGGCTTTGATTAGGTACTCTAGAATTGACCCTAATCTATATAGTTTAAGTTACACCCCAATTCATCTCAATACCTGTGTATTGACCCTAATCCATATAGTTTAAGTTATACCCCAATTCATCTCAATACATGTGTATTGAGGTCAATACTAGAGTATCTAAACTAGGCCCAAAGCGTTTAGGAAGATTTCCTCCTATATTATCCTCTAACAATGTTCTCTAAAGTGTTTAGAGGATGTTATTCTGTCCTCTGTCTATATTTTCTCTCCTTTCTTCTATCCATTTTAATACTTTAAGCAACAGATTAAGTAAAACTAAAATACGTATAAAACATACATTTTAGGATATGACAAATACATATATACAAAATTCTAGAGCAAAATAAATCTCTAATATAGATATTTTTGTATGCAAGACGGGATATAGAGGTCACTTTTGGAGAGGAATAAGAGGGATATATGTGATCGTAAAAGAGGGATATATGAATTAGATAGAGGATAAAGGGAGTGTTTGAATGCCTAGAACTAATAGTTAGCTAAAAATTATTAGTTGGATTAGCTAGCTAACAAATGACTAGCTAACTATTAACTATTTTACCAAAAATAGCTAATAGCTGAACTATTAGCTAGAGTGTTTGGATGTTTTAACTAATTTTAGCCACTAACCATTAGTTTTAGTGCATTCAAACATCTCCAAAAATCTTTTTAGAGGAAACCGTAAAAGAAATGGTATAGATGACACTGCCGGAGAAGAATAAGATATGGAAGATTGAATCTTTTTGAGGAGACTTAGGTAGTGTTTGGTTGAGGAGCCAAGTAGAACGGAGCTGTTCCATCCCTGATTCTAGGAACAGAGCCACTCTGTTCTGTGTTTGGTAATCTGGAACGGAGCGGCTCTGTTTTTTGTTTGGTTGCAGAGTGAACGGAGCGGAGCGTGACTGTGAGAGCGGGATGGGAACGGAGCGGCTCCGTCCGGTTGATTTTTTGGAGCGGAATGGTTCCGGATCTGAGGAGAATATTCCCTAATTGGAGCCATTCCGTTCTAGTTCCTTTGTAACCAAACAGCAACAAAACTGGGACAGAACGGTTCCATTCTACTTGGCTCTTCAACCAAACACTGCCTTAAAGATAGAGGTATATGAGGAATATATATGGCACTGCTGGAGGAGAATAAAATATAGAGCATGAAATCTTTTAGCGAGATTATACAAAAAATGGATCTAGATGACGCTGCTCGATACAGTCTGAGCCCGTTCTGTCCTATTAGGACCATCCAACCATCCCAAATATTAGGAGTTGTTTTGCCAAAAAAAAAGAATATTAGGAGTTGCTGCAGTTTCAATTCTATTTTTATATAAAAATGTTATATATGAATAGAGAAAGAAGCAGAAGTTGTCATGGCATCCGATTCATGGATAGAAGAGACGTGTTTCGTGCTGGTAGAGAGGTGAAAGCAACGGCGCAGGCAGCGAGCCATCCGCATCCACCACCAGCAGCACGCATCTCTGCTGCCACGTCTACAGAGATTAGCGTCGCCAAGCGCATCTGCTAAGCTTCCTCCTTCACACTAGAAGTAAATTAACATTTCCCAGGCAATTACGGCTAAATTAAAGTTGGCCTTTGATGCATGTCCTCGCCGCCATCACTACGACACACCGGTCAATTCGGTCCTTCTGCATGTTGCCGTCCAGTACAGTACGACTTCATCACTTGAACAGCACGATCTAGCCATGTTGCCACTCCCACATGTCTCAAGTGTGAGCCACCACACTTGACACTAGTCATTGTGTTTAAAAGACGTAACTACTTTTTGCATAATTAGCTTCTTTATACCACGGCCGTGGCATTATTTTGTTTCATTATTGTTAGATAGAAATCATTTGTGAAGCAATCACGTTTGTACTGGCAGTAGATAGCACTTGCCGCCTTTCGTTGACTGCGATGTTCTTGTGTGCCTGCTCTGCTTCGCTGCTGCTGACGGATACAGTGGGACTGACTGACTGACATGGCCCACTCGGATGGCGATGCCTTGCAGCGCGGCCGCTCAAAGGGGGGCCCAGGAAGACGGCGGACCAGGCCACACCGGCGGCCGGCCGCCGGAGGGGAGGCGCCGGCGGCGCCGCCGCCAGGCTCATGGAGAAGATCGTGCCCGGAGCGCCCGCCATGAAGGCCAAGTCCAGCAAGAAGGACCAGTACCTGCTCAAGCGCCGGGACGCGCCCGAGGCCTCCGCACACAGCCAGCCGCAGCTCCCAGACGCGCCGCCGCCGGCACCCACGCTCGCGACGGAGGACGGACCACCTGGCTTCCCGGCCAGCGGCGACCCGCCCACGCCGCCGCTGCCCGGGAGCTCCGTCGCTGACGAGGACTTCATGCTGCAGAGGCGCGTCCCGCTCGTCGATATCCCTCCCGCCGTCCAGGCCCAGCCGAGCGAGGGGCCCGCCGCGCCCAAGAACGCGACCAAGCCCAAGAAGCCCCGCAAGCGCGAGCGGGAGGAAGGCCCCGATGCAACCCCCGACTCCGCGGACGCCGCCGGCGACCCCAAGAAGAAGAAGAAAAAGAAGAAGCTTTCCGACGTGGACGGCGCTGGCGGCAAGGCCGCCTTCGTGGTTGAGGGCCGCGACGTGCTTGATCTGACGCAGGTACTATCGGACATCCGGAACCTCCCGCTGGCTCCCTTCCATGGCGCCGAACGTCTCATCTCTGACGCCGCTCGCTCCTTCGTCCTCGCGTTCCGCTCAAAATACTACAAGAAGAGCTACGAGAACGACCCACCCGAGGAGTTGAAGAGCCTGGACAAGCCCAGTGCCGCGGCCACTGACGGCCAGTCGCCCAAGAAGAAGAAGCCTGCCCCGAGGCCTGGCGCAGGGAACGACCCCACCAAAGCCGGCGTCAAGCGCGGGCCATCGGACCGCCAGGGGGAGCTGGCCATCAAGAAGAAAGCCAAGCTCGATAAGATCAAGGTACTGTCCAGTGAGAAGAAGGCCGCCGGTCTGGAGCAGAAAGACACGGCGGCGGCGCAGCAGCAGGCACGGGCTGCTGCAGGCGCCAAGGACAAGGCCGAGATGGGCGCAGCCAAGAAGAAGGAGCCGGCGCCGGCTCGCACGGTCAGGACCCCGTCGCCGACGGCGCTGATGATGAAGTTCCCGCTGAACAGCACGCTGCCGTCGGTGGCGTCGCTCAAGGCGCGGTTCGCGCGCTTCGGCCCGCTGGACGTGGACGGCATCCGCGTGTACTGGAAGTCCCACATGTGCCGGGTCGTGTACAGGTTCAAGTTCGACGCGGAGGCCGCGCTCAGGTACGCCAAGGCCAACGCCATGTTCGGGCAGGTGGACACGCAGTACCACCTCCGCGAGGTCGAGGCGGGGGCGGGCCGCGAGCCGCTGGTGGCGCCGGAAGCAGCCCCGCAGCAGCGCTCCGAGCTGCGTCTCATGGAGACCGCTGCGTTCAGGCCCGGCACCTCCGGCAACGGCGCTCCGCTGCCCATGTCCAGGGCCGGGGCCGCGCCGGCGCGTCCGGCCGTGGGGGTGGGGCAGCCGCCCAAGTCTATCTTGAAGAAGAGCACCGACGAGGGAAGCTCTGGGACCACCAGGGAGGTCTCCCGTGTGAAGTTCGTTCTGGACGGCGCGGACGGCGGCACGCTCGCGCCGCCGCCGAGCGTCGGCGGCAATGGCAATGGCGCAGACGGGGGCTCACCAATGGTGGCCAAGGCCGCCAAATCCGTGGGGTTCGCTCCTTCCCAGCCTCTGCAGCCACCACCCCGCACGCTGCAGCCGCCCATGCGCCCGGCGCACCAGCAGCCTCCACGCGCCGCCGTCACGCAGCAGCTCCCGCCGCCGCCGCTGCCTCAGCATCTACCGTACCACCAGCACCCCCGCGGCGCCGACGGGCCTCCGCTGGCCCCTCCCCCAGGTCAGCTGCTGGCATACCCGCCTCGTGGCCACGGCGAGGGCCCATCCGCGCTCCCTGGGCTACCGCCGCCGCTGCCGTACCAGCCTCGCCCCACCGGCTTCCCGGGTGGACAGCAGCTGGGGTACCCGCCTCGCTCCGGTGACAACCCGCCACTCCTCGCTGGTCAGCCGCAGTTCCCGCCTCGTCCCAGCAACGCCAAGGCTGGCAATGAGGGTCCAGCGTGGAAGAGGGGGGAGAAGGAGTTCAAGGAGGAGGTGTGGAGGCTGATGACGGGGATCGCCAAGATGGTGGAGCCTCTCACGGACAAGAACGGCTTCTTCCCCTACCACCTGTTCCGAGCGCAGTGAGCGTGCTCCCAGTTCCCCACCGGGCTCGCATGCACGAGCGCAGCAGAGGTGGGGTCGCGGCAGCTGAGCTGCATGGAGCTGCCGCGTTGTATCCGTCGGGTCGGGCCCCAGGGTCAGTGGTAGCAAAATAGCCGTAATAGCAACCGGGCCGGAGAGAGTGAAGGCTGGCAGGTGCCTTGTCTTGTTCCTTTGGTAACGTATGTGTGGTTTCGTAGTACTCTGTTTTATGCTCCGTCGTCTAGACTCTGGGCTGACTGGGAAGTAGACTTGTACAATAGCATGTTGTAGTGCTTGTTTTGTTTTGTTTTTGAAATCATCTTCATTTTCTATTTATTAATAACTGCAGTATTATCGATGGTAAAACTAGGGCTAGTTTAGGAGCCACAAAACCGGAGAAAATTAAGGAAACTAAAATCTCCTCTTTATTCAATTTTAAATAAAAGATAGATTTTAACTCCTCTAATCTCCTCTGGCTTTTAGACTTCTAAACTAGCCCTAAGGTCAAACCACCCTGCAACGTAGGAGTTAGTAAATAATGAGCCACTAGGCAGGTTTCTTTGATGCACGATGCACATAATTGAAGTTTCGCATTATGTGAAGCTTGGACGATAACAGGAATGCAAAGACCTTCGTCTAAGAGTGACGTTTAGGTTTAGTTTGAAAACTCAAAATCTCCTTCGGGCTGTGGGAGATTGAAGAAATAATGAACTAATTTTCATCTAAACACCTTCAACTCTAAGGGCTAGTTTGAGAACTCTAATTTTTCAAGGGATTTTTATTTTTCCAAAGGAAATTAGTTCATTTTTTTATGGAAAAATAGAAATCTCTTGGGATATTAAGGTTCCCAAACTAGCCCTAAAGGAGATTTGAGTTTCTAAACTAACACTTTGAAGTAACTTCAACCAAGAAAAATGCGCATGTCACATATAGTGCTGGTAATATGGGTCGGGCTTTTTGGGTAAGCACGGACATGTCCCAAAAATAGGAGTCCTAAGCACGACTCAACATGAAATAATATGGATCATGCTAGTTGTCGGTACGGTGGTACCCCTAACAGGGGTACCCCTACTACTGTATCAAGACGTAGTGGCCGCGCGGCTATCTTTTAGCCGCGCAGCAATAATGCCGCGATCGGGGCCAGGCCACGACTCGGCCCAGTCACGGACTGCTACTCAGAGCCCACAGCAGCGCCCGACCGCACCACATGGGCGGGTCCGGAGCCGCCACGTGTCCAGGAAAGAAGGAATGCTCCAGGACGTCAACAGTAAGTCTGGACCCTCATGGGAGAGCGCCGGACCTCTGGGTATGCAGCTGGGACCCCTAGGGAGGTCCGAGACCACCACGTGTGCAGGCGGGGTCCGGACCGCCCACGGCAGGGTCCCGGAATTCCAAGGCAAGAAAAGCTTAAGCCCTGGTCAAGGACCAGGCTAGGGTTCGGTGCTGACACGTGTCCGGATCCCATCCTGTACGCTTCTGCTCCCCGCCCAAGCGAAGACCTGATGCCGCCACGTGGCCCATGGCCCGTGACGTAAGCCAACGGGCGGAGCCTGACATATGGCCTCTGCGCCGCAGGCCACACCGCGGGCTACGCCGCAAGCTACGCTACCTCATCATTAAATACAGATAGGGTGCACCACCTGTCCATCCCGCTGACAAGCGATGTGCCGCCTCAGCATTTAATGCATCCTGTCCACTCTGCTGGCAGGCGACGTGCCGCCTCGGCATTTAATGAGCCCTCTCTCTATTCCTTTGGCGGACAGCGACCGGGCCATCCTGCAGGCGGCGAGCCTGTCCAATCTATTGGCAGGTGGCGTGCCCATACTGCCGTATGTTATGCACTCATGATGGCTCGCGCGTTACCGAGGAAGCAGCCACGGGAAGTCAATACTGTAAGCGCTACGGACATTACTACACTCGGAGATCGCCCGAACGTTGCAGGCGTTAGTTATTTCCCTCCATTTTGCCCCTGGGCCCACCTGTCGGGACCTAGTGCCCTTATACGTGCCCCCTTGGTCTATAAAAGGGAGGGCACACGATGTTACAAGGCAGATACACACAGGCCAACTTAGATTCTCAGCTCTCAAGCTCTTGCAGCAATAAAACATACAGTGGAGTAGGGTATTACGCTCTGGCGGCCCGAACCACTCTAAATCTTTGTGTTCTTGTGTGTTCATCCCCCAATCTCGTAACAGGCAAAACGCTTAGGCCCCTCCTCATCTTAGGATTTAGGGCGGGTGCATTCCGCCACTCGACCGGAGATTTCCTCTCCGACATTTGGTGCGCCAGGTAGGGGGCTTGGCATTAGATTTTTTGCTTGTTTTCCTGCTCGACACCATGGTTCACATCGTCGAGCACCACGACTTCGTCCCCGAGGACTTCCCCATGGGGGAGGGAGCTGCCTCTTCCACACCACGGGCCTCCAGCCGCCCTGCATCCTGTGCAGCTGCTGCTGTGCGCTCTGCGTGGCAGCACACTCCTACGCAGTCGTCCAGTATGTAAAGGGTCGCTCCTGGTGCGCTATCTGCAGCCAGGGAGTTGTTGCGCCACCCTCCTGGCTCCACGGCCTCGCTAGGGGCCATGAAGCAGTGGCGTGACGACGTCGACCGACTACTCGACATGGCGCACTCTGGCTTGGCCAGGCCCAGGCCTCGCTCGTCCCGGCGTCAACATGAGGCGTCGGCGTCGGTGCGCTCGCCCTCTGTGAGGGCTGCGCCGACCGAGGACTTGTGGGTAGAGCTCAACCGCCGGCGGGCGGGAGAGGACGCGACAACCTCTCTGGAGGAACCAGACGACCTGCGGGCAGAACTTAATGAAAGTCGCCTAGAGGGGGGGGGGGAATAGGTGGAATCTAAAAAATACAAACTTAAGCACACACTACAAGCCGGGGTTAGCGTTAGAAATAAAATCGAGTCCGAAAAGAGAGGGCGAAAACAAATCACAAGCAAATGAAGAGAGTGACACGGTGATTTGTTTTACCGAGGTTCGGTTCTTGCAAACCTACTCCCCGTTGAGGTGGTCACAAAGACCGGGTCTCTTTCAACCCTTTCCCTCTCTCAAACGGTCACCTAGACCGAGTGAGCTTTTCTCCTTAATCAACGAGTCACTTAGACCCCTCACAAGGACCACCACAACTTGGTGTCTCTTGCGTTGATTACAAGTTGCTTGAGAACAAGAAAGAGGAAGAAGAAAAGCGATCCAAGCGCAAGAGCTCAAAGAACACGAGCAAAACTCTCTCTCTAGTCACTAATTGCTTTGAGTGGAATTTGGGACTTGGAGAGGCTTTGATTCAATCTATTTGTGTCTTGTATTGAATGCACTAGCTCTTGTATTGAATGTGTTGGCTGAAAAACTTGGATGTCTTGAAGTGTGGTGGTTGGAGGGTATTTATAGCCCCACCCACCAAAATGGCCGTTGGGGAACTCTGCTGTCGACGGGCGCACCGGATAGTCCGGTGCGCTAGCCACGTCACCCAACTGTTAGGGTTCGACCGTTGGAGCTTCTGACAGCTGGGCCATCGGACAGTCCGGTGGTGCACCGGACAGGTCCTGTTCACTGTCCGGTACGCCTTCTGGCGCCTGCTTTGACTCTACGCGCGTAGTACGCACTGTTCACTGTTCACTTTTGTAGTCGACCGTTGGCGCAGTAGCCGTTGCTCCCACTGGCACACCGGACAGTCCGGTGCTACACCGGACAGTCCGATGAATTATAGCGGAGAGCATTTTCCAGAAACCCGAAGGTGGCAAGTTCGGAGTTGATCTCCCTGATGCACCGGACACTGTCCAGTGGTGCACCGGACAGTCCGGTGCGCCAGACCAGGGCAGCCTTCGGTTGATTCTTGCTCCTTTCTTTTGAACCCTATCTTGGACTTTTTATTGGTTTGTGTTGAACCTTTGGCACCTGTAGAACTCATAATCTAGAGCAAACTAGTTAGTCCAATTATTTGTGTTGGGCAATTCAACCACCAAAATCATTTAGGAAAAGGTTTGACCCTATTTCCCTTTCAATCTCCCCCTTTTTGGTGATTGATGCCAACACAAACCAAAGCAAATAAATAAGTGCAGAATTGAACTAGTTTTCATAAGGTAAGTGCAAAGGTTGCTTAGAATTAAACCAATATAATTATTTCAATAGATATGCATGGATTGCTTTCTTTCTTTTAACATTTTGGACCACATTTGCACCACTTGTTTTGTTTTTGCAAATTCTTTTGTAAATCCTTTTCAAAGTCCTTTTGCAAATAGTCAAAGGTATATGAATAAGATTGAAAGAAGCATTTTCAAGATTTTGAAATTTTCTCCCTCTGTTTCAAATGCTTTTCCTTTGACTTAAACAAAATTCCCCCTTAATGAACTTCTCCTAGTGTTCAAGAGGGTTTTACAAATTTTGAAGATACTAGAACTTTCTCCCCCTTTTGAAAACACATTAAGATACCAATTTGAAAACTTCATTTTTAAAATTCGTTGGTGGTGGTGCGGTCCTTTTGCTTTGGGCTAATACTTTCTCCCCCTTTGGCATGAATCGCAAAAAACGGATACTTGTCAGTGAAATATAAGCCCTAGTTGTAAATTCTGTCCCTTTGGCAAACAATATATGGGTGAAGATTATACCAATGTGGAGAGATGACGGAATACCGGCAAAGAGTAGATAATACCGATGGAGTTGAGTGGAAGCGTCGTCTTTGCCAAATACTCCATTTCCCTTTCAATTCTATGACTAAACATGAGAATACACTTGGAAACATATTAGTCATAGACATAAAAGAGATATGATCAAAGGTATATATAAATGAGCTATGTGTACAAAGTATCAATCAAAGTTCCTAGAATCAAGAATATTCAGCTCATTCCTAAGTTTGGTAAAGGTTTTCTCATCTAATGGTTTGGTAAAGATATCGGCCAATTGATCTTTGGTGTTAATATAGACTATCTCGATATCCCCCCTTTGTTGGTGATCTCTCAAAAAGTGATACCGAATGGCTATGTGCTTAGTGCGGCTGTGTTCAACGGGATTATCCACCATGCGGATAGCACTCTCATTATCACATAGGAGAGGGACTTTGCTAAATTTGTAGCCATAGTCCCTGAGGGTTTGCCTCATCCAAAGTAATTGTGCGCAACAATGGCCTACGGCAATATACTCGGCTTCGGCGGTAGAAAGAGCTAAAGTCCCTGATGTGCTCTTCCTATCAATTTTACATCGTGCCCAATCAGCATCTGAATATCCTAATAAATCAAAAGAGGATCCCTTGGGGTACCAAAGGCCAAACTTAAGTGTATGAACTAAATATCTCAAGATTCTCTTCATGGCCCTAAGGTGAACTTCCTTAGGATCGGCTTAGAACCTTGCACACATGCATATGGAAAGCATAATATCCGGTCGAGATACACATAAATAGAGTAAAGATCCTATCATTGACCGGTATACCTTTTGATCTACGGATTTACCTCCCATGTCGAGGTCGAGATGCCCATTAGTTCCCATGGGTGTCTTGATGGGCTTGGCATCCTTCATTCCAAACTTGGTGAGTATATCTTGAATGTACTTTGTTTGGCTGATGAAAGTGCCATCTTGGAGTTGCTTGACTTGAAATCCTAGAAAATATTTCAACTCCCCCATCATAGACATCTCGAATTTCTGTTCCATGATCCTACTAAACTCTTCACAAGTAGATTTGTTAGTAGACCCAAATATAATATCATCAATATAAATTTGGCATACAAACAAATCTTTTGCAATAGTTTTAGTAAAGAGAGTAGGATCGGCCTTGCTGACTTTGAAGCCATTAGTGATAAGAAAATCTCTTAGGCATTCATACCATGCTCTTGGGGCTTGCTTGAGCCCATAAAGCGCCTTAGAGAGTTTATACACATGGTCAGGGTACTCACTATCTTCAAAGCCAGGAGGTTGCTCAACATAGACCTCTTCCTTGATTGGTCATTGAGGAAGGCACTCTTCACATCCATTTGATAAAGCTTGAAGCCATGGTAAGTAGCATAGGCAAGTAATATACGAATTGACTCAAACCTAGCTACGGGTGCATAGGTTTCACCAAAATCCAAACCTTCGACTTGTGAATAACCCTTGGCCACAAGTCGTGCTTTGTTCCTTGTCACCACACCATGCTCATCTTGCTTGTTGCGAAATACCCACTTGATACCTACAACATTTTGGTTAGGACATGGAACTAAATGCCATACCTCATTCCTCATGAAGTTGTTGAGCTCCTCTTGCATCGCCAGCACCCAATCCGAATCTTTAAGTGCATCCTCTACCCTGTGTGGCTCAATAGAGGAAACAAAAGAGTAATGTTCACAAAAATGAGCGACTCGAGATCGAGTGGTTACCCCCTTATGAATATCACCGAGGATGGTGTTCACGGGGTGATCTCTTTGAATCGCCTGGTGGACTCTTGGGTGTGGCGGCCTTTGATCTTGTTCATCTTCCTTGTCTTGATCATTGGCATCTCCCCCTTGATCATTGTCCTCCTCTTGAGGTGTCTCATCTTCTTGATCTTCATTTTCATCATCTTGAGCTTGATCCTCATCTTGAGTTGGTGGAGATGCTTGTATGGAAGATGATGGTTGATCTTGTGCTTGTGGAGGCTCTTCGGATTCCTTAGGACACACATCCCCAATGGACATGTTCCTTAGCGCGACGCACAGAGCCTCTTCATCATCTAGCTCATCAAGATCAACTTGCTCTACTTGAGAGCCATTAGTCTCATCAAACACAATGTCACAAGAAACTTCAACTAGTCCAGTGGACTTGTTAAAGACTCTATATGCCCTTGTGTTTGAATCATAACCAAGTAAAAAGCCTTCTACAGCCTTAGGAGCAAATTTAGATTTTCTACCTCTTTTAATAAGAATAAAACATTTGCTACCAAAGACTCTAAAATATGAGACATTGGGCTTTTTACCGGTGAGGAGTTCATATCGTGTCTTCTTGAGGATTCAGTGAAGATATAACCGGTTGATGGAGTAGCAGGCGGTGTTATTCGCCTCGGCCCAAAACCGGTCCGGTGTCTTGTACTCATCAAGCATGGTCCTCGCCATGTCAAGTAGAGTTCTATTCTTCCTCTCCACTACACCATTTTGTTGTGGCGTGTAGGGAGAAGAGAACTCATGCTTGATGCCCTCCTCCTCAAGGAAGCCTTCAATTTGAGAGTTCTTGAACTCCGTCCCATTGTCGCTTCTAGTCTTTTTAATCCTTAAGCCGAACTCATTTTGAGCCCGTCTCAAGAATCCCTTTAATGTCTCTTGGGTTTGAGATTTTTCCTACAAAAAGAACGCCCAAGTGAAGCGAGAATAGTCATCCATAATTACAAGACAATACTTACTCCTGCCGATGCTTATGTAAGCTATCGGGCCGAATAAATCCATGTGGAGTAGCTCAAGCGGCCTATCGGTCGTCATGATGTTCTTGTGTGGATGATGGGCACCAACTTGCTTCCCTGCTTGGCATGCGCTACAAATCCTGTCTTTCTCAAAATGAACATTGGTTAGTCCCAAAATGTGTTCTCCCTTTAGAAGCTTGTGAAGATTCTTCATCCCAACATGGGCTAGTCGGCGATGCCAGAGACAACTCATATTAGTCTTAGCAATTAAGCAAGTGTCGAGTTCAGCTCTATTGAAATCAACTAAGTATAGCTGACCCTCTAACACTCCCTTAAACGCTACTGAATCATCACTTCTTCTAAAGACAGTAACACCTATATCCGTAAAAAGACAATTGTAGTCTATTTTACATAATTGAGAAACTGAAAGCAAGTTATAATCTAAAGAATCTACAAGAAAAACATTGGAAATAGAATGGTCAGGTGATATAGCAATTTTACCCAATCCTTTGACCAAACCTTGATTTCCATCCCCAAATGTGATAGCTCTTTAGGGATCTTGGTTTTTCTCATAGGAGGAGAACATCCTTTTCTCCCCAGTCATGTGGTTTGTGCACCCGCTATCAATGATCCAACTTGAGCCCCCGGATGCATAAACCTACAAAACAAGTTTAGGCCTTGTTCTTAGGTACCCAAACGGTCTTGGGTCCTTTGACATTAGAAACAAGCACATTGGGTACCCAAACACAAGTCTTTGACCCCTTGTATTTGCCCCCTACATATTTAGCAACTACTTTGCCTGATTTGTTAGTGAGCACATATGAAGCATCAAAAGTCTTAAATGAAATATTAGTGTCGGTACCCTGGATTAGGGGTACCCCTTACTATGGTATGAAGGCACGATGCCTGTGCGGCTACCCTTAGCTACACGGAGAACAGCCTCAGGGGTATCTCGTGGGCAGTTAAGATGGCGTTCTCAGAGACAACGCCATCGGGCCCAGAAGGCATAGGACCCCTGTGCGCACAACCCGGACCCTCGAAGTAAAGCAGCCCGAAGCCATTGGATAGGGTTCGGACCCCACCAAGTGAGCTTCGGACTGCCCATAACAAGGTCTCGAGAAAGGGAGTGTCATAACCTAGACCTGGGTCCGGCATTGACGCGTGTCCTGGCTCTATCCGTAGCGCCTCCGCCCCCCGCTCGGCCGAGGGTCTAATGCGGCCACATGGCTTATTGACCGTGACGTAGGACAGTGGATGGAGCATGACGTAAGGGCTCTGAGCCGCGCGGCCTCCGCATTTATTGCGGAGAAGACATGCCGCTTGTCCACCCTTCTGACAGATGATGTGCCCCCACGACATTTATTGCATCCTGTCCATTCCGCTGGCAGATGGCGCTAGGGCCACCCTGCAGACGGTGCACCTGTCCAGTCGGTTGTTGAAACAGTGTGCCCGTGCTGCGCGGTGCACTATACTCATCCCTTATACGAGAAGCTTCCCCCCTACGCGCCGAGGCTACGCAGATCTTGGGTGTCAGGGCGCACGAAGATTACATGAGCATGGCAAGCAGTAGTTCCATCCTTCCATTTGTCCCTAGGCCCACGTGTCGGGGCTCAGAACCCTTGTACATGTCCCCCTTGAACTATAAAAGGGGAGGCATGCAACGTTACAAGACAGCTCCAGAGAGAGAGACACACAGGCCAACTTAGATTCTCAGCTCTCAAGCTCTCTCAGCAATACAACACATAGTGGAGTAGGGTATTACACTCTGGTGGCCCGAACCACTCTAAATCTTTGTGTTCTTGTGTGTTCATCCCTTCGATCTCTAACAAGCAAAACGCTTAAGCCCCCTCCACATCTTAGGACTTAGGGCAGGTGCACTCCACCACCTGGCCGGAGAATTTCCTCTCTGACATTTGGCGCGCCAGGTAGGGGGCAAGGCATTAGGTTTTTGCTTGTTTTCTCGCTCAGCATGATGGTGCAAATCGTTGAGCACCGCGCCGAGACTTCGGTGGATTTCGTGGTGGAGGAATAAGCTGCTGCTTCTACGCCACAACAACCGCCCTGTGCCGGGCACTGCTACTTACACGCCGCGCAATAGCATACAGCTCCACAAACATCCTGGACTCCGTCGAGGGCGGCTCCAGGAGCGTTGTCAGCAGCCAGGGAGTTGCTACGACACCCTCCAAGCTCCACGGCCTCGCCAGGAGCCATGAAGCAATGGCGAGATGATGTCGACCGGCTGCTCAGTATGGCACATTCTACCTCGACCAGGTCGAGGCCACGGTCATCCCGGTGCCAACATGAGGCATCGGCGTCTGTGCGCTCACCCTCAGTGAGGGGCGCACAGACCAACGACCTCCGGGCAGAGCTCAACCTCAGGCGTGCGGGGGAGGATGCCCGGGTATCTTTGGAAAGGGCACGTGAGCGCCGCCAAAACATCGAGGGCCGCAACCTCGATCAGGACTTCGCTGCGGTAGCACCGCAGACACCAATGGGCACCCGGTCCCAAGCAGGTGTCCCCTTGGCCGGCGTGGGCTGTGCTGCTCTCGTGGATCATCTCCACGTGGTGTCATGGCCGCCCAAGTTCCGACCACACCTGCCGGAAAAGTACGACGGAACGTCAAACCCGTCGGAGTTCTTGCAGGTGTACGTCATTGCCATCACGACAGCAGGTGGAAACACCGCTGTGATGGCGACATATTTTCATGTTGCCTTGTCTGGACCTACCCGGACTTGGCTCATGAACCTCGCCCTAGGGTCAGTCTACTCCTGGGAAGAGCTCTGCACGCGGTTCGTTGCGAACTTCGCCAGTGCTTACCAGCAGCACGGTGTGGAGGCCCACCTCCATGCGGTGAGGTAGGAACCCGGGGAGACTCTCCGAACGTTCATCTCCCGCTTCACCAAGGTGAGAGGTACTATACCTCACATTTTCGATGCTTCCATCATCACGGCATTCCGACAGGGAGTACGTGAAGAAAAAATGCTGGAGAAGTTGGCCACGCATGATGTGGAGACTGTCCCCACGCTCTTTGCTCTGGCCGACAAATGCGCCAGAGCCACCGAGGGCCATGCATGGCACTCGGCCCCACAAACCGAGGTTGCCCAGCCCGGAGGCTCGGGTGTCGTCCCCCAGGACGGTAAGAAGAAAAAGAAGAAGGACCACGACTTCCAGAGATCGCGGTCCACCGCTCTAGTCGTTGCAGCCACGACCGGGGGCCGGGGCGACCACAACAAACGCCCACGGTCACAGAGGGGTAATAGCGGCCCATGCCCTATGCACCCCAACGATCGCCATAGCGCCGCGGAGTGTCGCGAGATCATTGATCTCGTGAAACGTGTCAGCGAACGATGCGAGCAGTCCTCCAAGGATGGCCCCCACCTCGTCGCCGACCTAGCAAAGAAAAGGTCGACGATGGCGAGGTGGCCGCAGCTGAACGGGACCTTGGGTATCAGTCACCCGAGGGGGACCTGAAGGACGTTTTCGCCGGAGGCTCCTACTCCGGTGGGGACAGCTAGACGGACCCCCAGAGGGACCCCGTGCTCCCCGGTCTATGGGGCCGAAGCCTACCTTCCCCCGAAAACCCTTCTGGATTCCCCGCGGGTCTAGACTTTCGACAGGTGCATGCAGAAATAGCCACAGCCGAAGACGGGAGCTCCCTCGTCAGACACAGATGGGGACCCAGGGTCAGGACCTAGTCTTACGGTAAGTACCAAACCAAGAAGGGCTCCACAACTCTCCCCCAGCTGGGAAGGACACTTCAAGGTAACGGGAATGCGCCGACCCGAGGGTAACCGTCTACCTACAACTGAAGGAGTGCCTCCCCCCGGTGTTGGAGCATCTCTATAAGTTCTATCCATAAGAGCAAGTCTGAGGGGTCGAATTTGTTTCCCTTTTGTAACTAGATAATGCATACGTGTACACCAACCCGGTGAGGTCCGTCCCCATAAACCCAGCCTATTGGTCTGCACCCGTGCATGATAAGTTATAAAGAAAAGAATTACCCCCTTAGATCTGCCCCTATGATAGTGCCATATGGCTACTCCATGGTCCTACCTTGCAGTTTTTTCAGATAATACCTTTTATCTAACCCACCCGCACGGTTCCCATCTGTCCTAACATGACGACATCCGAATTGAACAGCCAGGCTTGCAGTTTAGGACCTCCTTTACGAAAGCTAGGAGGTCCGATAGCCCGAGGGCCGGTTCTAAAGAACGGGAGCTCATTCCATGGGATGGTCCGGAGTAGTGTAGCCGCTTAGCCTGGTCTAGTACTGTAAGCCTGCATAGCCCACCATTCTGTGATGGGTGCCTTAGTATTTGGAGCTATAAGTCCTGCGGGTCCGACAACCTAGGGTCTGGCTCCAGAAAACGGACACTTGTCCCCTAGGGTGGTCCGGAGCCGTGCAGCCGCTTAGCCTTGTCCCGTACTGTAAGCCTGCACACTCCACCACCCTACGACGGGAGTCCTAGTATCTAGAGCCATGATCCAAGGGGGTCCAGACACGCAACTTGGCCACCCGGACTAAACCCTGCGAGTCCCGAGCATGTATCAAAGGATGCTAATATCAGACAAGGGACCCTATGGGTGTACTACTAACGCTCCCTAGCTGAAGCTGTGTACAGATCCAAATCCCGGCTGAGGCTGTCTCCCGTGAGTTGTTGACAACCCTTTCAGATACGCTGGTATCCAACCTCGACACATCAAGCCTGCATCCTAGGTAGGGGGGCCAGATACCAGGGAGGAGTCAACAACATCACACACAGCAGGAACAAGTGATACACAGATAAGTGCTAACACTGCTTGATAAGTAGTACTCAAAAGTACCTTACAAAAAGCAAAAGTATTACATCCGTCTTCAAGCGGAATCCTAGTTCCATCTCTACTCTGCAGGTATAAACTACCAGACACCAGCGGAGTCGCGTTGGAAGTTCGCGGCCACTGTCCTTGCGGAATCCTCCAAGACAGCGTGACAACGGTGATGGCCGCCTCAATGCGTGTGCCATTGCAAAGAGGTCCTCGCCCCCGTCCTCCTACGGGGGGGGCGACAACGAGGCCATTAAAGCCAAAGAGTCGGAGGCTCGGCGGCAGGTGGCGCTGGTGGTCTCGCCAGTGGAGGCAACCACCTCTGCACCGGGCAGCCTCACCAGCGGCGGCAACCACCTCTGCAACGGGCAGCCCCGCTAGCGGAGGCAACCACCTCAGCATCGACGATAGCGGCCACCTCTGCACCGGTGGCTTACCGGCGACGGCGGACGCCTCAGCGCGTGCAGAAAGGTCCCCGCCCTCGCCCTCCTGCGGGGGTGAGGACAAGACCATCCAAGAACGTGACCGCCACCTCCACGGCGTATGGCGTCTTGTACAACCCCTCGGGCGGCGTTGGAGCAGCGTGGCCGGCGGTGCAGGGGACGCTACGGATGCGACGGACCTGCGCACGGCGCGACCGTCGCCTGTGCGGTGGACGGACAGCCATGCCCTACTTGGCGGCGGGAGGCAGCGTTGGAGGTGGCACCAAAGCTATCCAGGCCAAGGAGCCAGACATGTGGCAACTGACGGTGCCTGCAGCCGACCGGCCCCGCATAGCCGAGGTTCGCCTCCTCCGTAAGGCTGGTGAACGTCCTTCTCCTCCAAATGCTAGAGGAAGAAGCGGGTCACCAGCCCATGCGGAAGGCAGGACCCCAACCCGGCTCACCTTCCACCCCAGCGAGGATGATGAACATCCTTGAAGCTGAGGCATGGGGGAGGCCACAGCCCGACTCGCTTCTCTCCACCACGAGGCTGGTGGTCATCCTTGTAGATGACCACCGGCGGGAGACCGCAGCCAGGCTGCATGGTGAAAATCCTTGAAGCTGAGCGATGGCAGAAGAGCGCCAACCCCCACGAGGTCGCGCTCCTCCAGCAGCAGCAAGAAGAAGACAAGATCGACAGCACCACCACGCAGGAAACAAAGAGCGCGAGCCCCCCCAGTGGTGAGACCGCTGGGAGGGGCAGCCTTGACGTGGATCCTTCTAGCGAACACCGGTGCACCCCATCTAGAGGCTCGGAAGGTGGAAGGGCGCGGTGAATGCAAGAAAAGCGAGGCATGGCTACTGCCCGGGGGATGAACTCCTTTTTAAAGGCAGATTACCCCGCTCGTGCCCCAAAGCGTCACGTGCAAGTTTCCCCCAATGCACACCAAGGCACCCAGCCTATGGCATGGGGGCCCGACCCTGCGTAACTCGCACGAGGAGCGTGCAACCGCCCTATGGTTATACGCCCTTCCACCTTCACCACAACCAGCGGTCAAGAAGGCGAACCGCCGCACAAGGAATGTGCAACCGCCGTGGGGTTGTACGCCCTTTCATCTCCGCCGCAACCAGCGGTCAAGGAGGCGAACCGCCGCGCAAGGAGCATGCAACCGCCCCGTGGTTGTGCGCCCCCTCAGCTTCGCTGCAACTGGTGGTTCAACCTCTAGCATGGGGGGCCCTGGCCCACATGTCATACACCCGGCGCGCCGGTTCCTGGGTACAGAAAAGTCGCACCGCCGCTCGCGCCAATACCGTGCCTCCTTGAGACCGTCGCAGAAGACTAAGAAGATAATTTTTCAAAAACCAATGCAGCGACTCAAGGCACCCCGCGCATGGCCCAACAAAGGCATTAAGTACGGAAGTCATGGGCTAGTTAGCCGTGGGGGTAGGCGTGGCAGTCGGCGTGACCATAGGCGGGCCGATAGTAACTGCATCAATGGGCGCGTAGGAGCAGCGAGCCGATCGCCAGTCAAACTCTGGCCCCGCCTGCAGGCTCGCATCCTCCACTGAGGCGGGCCCCGGGGCCACTATCGGTACCCTGGATTAGGGGTACCCCTTACTACGGTATGAAGGCACGATGCCTGTGCGGCTACCCTTAGCCGCACGGAGAACAGCCTCATGGGTATCTCGTGGGCAGTTAAGGTGGCATTCTCGGAGACAACGCCATCGGGCCCAGAAGGCACAGGACCCCTGTGTGCACAACCCGGTCCCCCGAAGTAAAGCAGCCTGAAGCCATTGGATAGGGTTCAGACCCCACCAAGTGAGCTCTGGACCGCCCATAACAAGGTCCCAAGAAAGGGAGTGTCATAACCTAGACCTGGATCCGGCATTGACACTTGTCTTGGCTCTATCCGTAGCGCCTTCGCCCCCCGCTCGGCCGAGGGTCTAATGTGGCCATATGGCTTATTGACCGTGACATAGGCCAGCGGGTGAAGCATGACGTAAGGGCTCTAAGCCACGCGGCCTCCGCATTTATTGCGGAGAAGACACGCCGCCTGTCCACCCTTCTGACAGATGATGTGCCCCCACGGTATTTATTGCGTCCTGTCCATTCCGCTGGCAGATGGCACCAGGGCCACCCTGCAGACAGCGCACCTATCCAGTCGATTGTCGAAACAGTGTGCCCATGCTGCGCGGTGCACTATACTCATCCCTTATACGAGAAGCTTCCCCCTGCGCACTGAGGCTACGCAGATCTCGGGTGTCAGGGCGCACGAAGATTACACGAGCATGGCAAGCAGTAGTTCCATCCTTCCATTTGTCCCTGGGCTCACGTGTCGGGGCTCAGAACCCTTGTATATGTCCCCCTTGAACTATAAAAGGGGAGGCATGCAACGTTACAAGACAGCTCTAGAGAGAGAGACACACAGGCCAACTTAGATTCTCAGCTCTCAAGCTCTCTCAGCAATACAACACATACTGGAGTAGGGTATTACGCTCTGGCGGCCCGAACCACTCTAAATCTTTGTGTTCTTGTGTGTTCATCCCTCCGATCTCTAACAAGCAAAACGCTTAAGCCCCCTCCACATCTTAGGACTTAGGCGGGTGCACTCCGCCACCCGGCCGGAGAATTTCCTCTCCGATAATTAGGTTCATTTGATGCAATAGGAGATTTCTTTTTAGGCATTTTAACATGAGTAGAACGCCTAGAACTAGATGCCTTACTCTTATACATGAAAGCATGATGAGAGCCAGAGTGAGACTTCCTAGAATGAATTCTCCTAATCTTATCCTCAGGATAACCAGCAGGATATAAAATATAGCCCTCGTTATCCTGTGGCATGGGAGCCTTGCCCTTAACAAAATTAGACAATCTTTTAGGGGCATTAAGCTTGACATTATCTCCCTATTGGAAGCCAATGCCATCCTTAATTCCAGGGCGTCTCCCACTATAAAGCATACTACGAGCAAATTTAAAATTTTCATTTTCTAATTCATGCTCGGCAATTTTAGCATCTAATTTTGCTATATGATCATTTTGTTGTTTAATCATAGCAATGTGATCATGGATAGCATCAACATTAACATCTCTATATCTAGTGCAAATAGAGACATCACTAACAGTAGATGTAGAGGGTTTGCAAGCATTTAATTCATCAATCTTAGCATGTAAAATAGCATTCTCATCTCTAAGATTGGAAATAGAAACATTGCAAACATTTAAATCTTTAGCCTTAACAATTAATTTTTCATTCTCAATCTTAAGGCTAGCAAGAGAGGCATTCAATTTATCAATCTTAGCAATTAAACTAGCATTATCATTTCTAAGATTGGTAATTGAATCATCACAAACAATTGACTTCTCAACCTTAGCAATCAAATTAGCATTCTCAATTCTAAGGTTAGAAATAGTGTCATGGCAAGTGCTAAGCTCACTAGTTAATTTTTCACATTTTTGTATCTCCTAAGCATAAGCATTTTTAACCTTAACATGCTTCTTGTTTTCCTTAATAAGGAAGTCCTCTTGGCTATCCAAGAGTTTATCCTTTTCATGAATAGCACTAATCAATTCATTCAATTTTTCCTTTTGTTGCATGTTTAGGTTGGCAAAAAGTGTGAGCAAATTATCTTCATCATCGCTAGAGCTAGCCTCATCACTAGATGTTGTATATTTAGTGGAAGCTCTAGATTTTACCTTCTTCTTTTTGCCGTTCTTTGCCATGAGGCACTTGTGGCCGACGTTGGGGAAGAGAAGACCCTTGTTGACGGCGATGTTGGCGGCGTCCTCGTCGGAGGAGTCGGTGGAGCTCTCGTCGGAGTCCCACTCCCGGCATAAATGGGCATCGCCGCCCTTCTTGTAGTATCTCTTCTTCTCTTTCTTCTTCCCCCTCTTGTCGTCGCCCCTGTCACTATCACTAGAAATACGACATTTTGCTATAATGTGACCGGGCTTACCACACTTGTAGCAAACCTTCTTAGAACGGGGCTTGTAATCTTTCCCCTTCCGTTGCTTGAGGATTTGACGGAAGCTCTTGATGATGAGCGCCATCTCCTCATTGTCGAGCTTGGAGGCGTCGATGGGGAGCCTACTTGATGTAGACTCTTCTTTCTTCTCCTCCGTTGCTTTGAAGGCAACGGGTTGCACCTCGGGTGTTGAGGTGGTGCCTCGCTCGATGATTTGTTTGGAGCCTTTGATCATCAATTCAAAGCTCACAAACTGTTGGTGACTTGTTCTCAAATGCTAGGAGTTAAGAACAAGGCAACATAAAAAGTGTTAAACGTTAACTTCCTTCATCCTTATAAACACTATGCCCCTTCGGATATAATGAATTCCGGACGAAGGTTACGAAGGAAAAGACCTTCGTAAGCTCGATAGATGGTGAAAAAGAACACATATACAAAACATGAATAATGATACAAATATTATTACCAACTTATTTCTATTATCAAATTCATAAAAACAAATTATAAATGTACCTTCAGATTGATGAAAAGCAAGGGTATAGACGTGATGCAAAAAGAGAATGCCAAGTCAGCGTGAACAGTACGGGAGTACTGTTCATCTATTTATAGGCACGGGACGTAGCACGTGTAAAATTACATTGATGCCCTTTACATTTATCAATAACTCTATAGCAATTCTTCGAGGTTTAATTTGGCTTTTCATCTTTAAGTCGGTTCCTCTTTTCTGCCGTCATGCCGAAGCTTTTCTGCACATAGCTTCGTGATCGTCTTATCCTTCGTCGTGGTCGCTTTCCATCCCAGTAAGCTTCGTCTTAACCATGCTCTTGTATACCCGCAACCTGACTCCGAAGATACCTGTTCACATGTTTCACTCGGAAAACATTGTCAAATCATGTTTTTGAGGACCTTCGGAAGCCGAAGGCCCCCAACAGTAGCCCCTCGCAATATTAATTTACTGTAATGATAAATTCATATTGCGACATGGACGAAGGCTTTAAGCCGAAGGTCCGAAAAAACACCTTCCTTATGCTAGAATAGCAACAGTCATTGACAAGCGGGACCCTCCAGTTTTCGACACACTGGGTGTATAAATAAGAGCTCACCGCGAGTTTATTTGGCACACCTTTTGCCATCCGCTTTTACTCACCCAACTTTTTAGCCTGCGCGCAACAGCACTTGCTTGGTTTTAAATTTTTAAGCTTCGGTTTCGAGTGTGCTTTGTCAGCATTTGCGAAGATGTTTGAAGATAAGAAAGTTGTTGGTGCTTCAAAGCTAAGCCTTTCTGAGGAGATGCACCTGGGCTTTCTTAAATCAATGTCAAAGACTAATACAGAGAAGATTACCAGGGAGATTTTGGAGGGTTTATCTGAAGATACTGACGACAGTGAAAGTTTTGATGTGGATAGTGGTGGTGAGGATTCCGAAGATCGACCCTGGTGACCAAGCCATGCAGTTTTTGGTAAGTCCAGTATTAAGGAAAATCATCTTGTCAATATGAGAGGCAGATACTTTCGGGACTTGTCTGTTGTGAGGGCTGACGAAGGAGAGAAGACTTGTCCGACTCCCGAGGAAAATGAGGTCGTGATATTCCGAAGCTTCTTAAAAGCTGGATTACGATTTCCCTTGAGCAGTTTTGTCGTGGAAGTACTGAAGACATTTGAAATCTACCTTCACCAACTTACCCCCGAAGCAATCATAAGGATGAACATCTTTGTGTGGGCCGTGAGGAGCCAAGGTTTGGAACCTAACACAAAAAGCTTCTGTAACGTACATGAGTTATTGTATGAGACAAAACCCTGGGGCAAAGAGCAGTATCACAACAACTTTGGCTGCTACAGCTTCGGCGCTCGGTCTGGGTCAAGCTACCCTGTGCCGACCTTTCGAAAGAGGTGGCCCGGCGACTGGATGACGGAATGGTTTTATGTGAAAAATGACTTGAAATCATGTGAAGATATCAAGGGTATCATTATGCGCCCTATCTAGCAACGCTTCGGCCTCCGGAAGCCGAAGGTGGAAATGAATGAAGCAACCGAAGAATGCCAGAGAGCCTTCGGCGTTGTCTGCTCTTTTATTGGAACAAGGGATTTGGTCCAAGAACACATTGCTTTCAGAGTATGGCCACTTGTGGAAAGGTGGGAAATGCCGGAGGGAACTATTAAAGAGACTGACGAAGGTGGACTAGTTAGGCTAAAATACACATTCAAGTACGGAGATAAGTTTGTTGAGCCAGATGATGACTGGTTAAAAAGTATTGAGGCCATAAGTGATGAATTGCTTGGGGTATACTCGAAGGACGAAGATACTGCATTATCAGCGGCCTTCGGAGGCCAAAAGAAGAAGAGACTTAACCGAGTATTTGATGCAATTGGGTTTGTCTACCCCGACTACCATTACCCAGCGCGGGGCTAAAAAAGAAAGAATACCTCTTCTGCAAAGGAAATTGCTTCAGCTGCTCCTAGCGAGCCAGCGCCGAAGAGAAAAAAGGTAAAGGTTCTCACACACCGGCCACATTATATTGAACCGGCCACAGTGCCTGAGTTTATTGGTGAGACCTCTTTGGCCACCGAAGCTAAAGAACCAACTCCAGTGCCAAAAATCAAAGAAATGGCCGAAGTACCAGCAACAGAAAAAACAGAAGAACCGAGGACAAAAACATCAGAAATTTTAAGTCCTTCAACAAAAATCGAGGTAGCAAAAAGCCAAAAGGGTCCAGCAGTGACCCCGAAAAGAAAAAGGATGGTTAATGTGCTGGAAGTATTGGAGACGATTAAGTCTTCAAGCACAACTCCGAAGAAAATTGTTGAGACTTCCGAAGCGCATACTGAAGCCTTTGTTGCCGAAGCTTCAAAACAACAATCTGAAACTGAAGCTGGGCCTTCAGAGCCCACCAAGGTAAAATCCTTGAAAGCCGAAGAAGCAAAAATGACAAAACCGATTTTGGTTGAAGAAACTGGCACTGCTGCCCCTGAAGCATCCCCCAAAGCCCTCGACTATATTGTACGACATGCTTCAGGAAAAGATTATCTGAAGAAGAGATTTTTGAAGCCAATCACTATGCCCGAGAACTGAAGTATCCAAAAAGGGCCTTAGTATTCAATGGTACAGACGAAGACGACTTCTTATACTGTCTCCCAGATAACAAAGAATTATCCGTCTACCGGGAGATGGCTAGAAGCATGGGGTTCCCGAAGCTTGAAGCTGGCCTCTGCGCCATGACGAAGGACGATCTTGCGGATAGCCTTGCATATAACAGTCTGAAGGTACAAAAATTGTGAATTTTGAAGTTTATGAATTTTGAATTAGTCTTTTGTTCTTATGTTAATCCATTCATTCTTTTGAATAGGGCTTAATACTCAGCAATGCCTTAAGGGCACAAAAGAATGCTGAAGATGAGAGCTGCACTATTGCTCTCAATAACCTTCGAACAGAGGTTATCAAGCTAAGAAATGAAGCCTTGGAAAAGGACAAAATTCTGCTTACATTGTTGGATAAGATAAAGGAAGACGAAGCTACTTCTAAAGCTCAAGCCGAAGCTCAGAAGCACGAAATCGAAGATCTTCGGAAACAATTAGCCCGAGCTAAAGAAGAACGCATACTTGAAGAAACGAAGCGAGAACTTAGCGATCAATGGGCAAATCATTTAGAAGGAAACGTTGAAGAGCTTCGTTCATCCAAGAAAAGCTGCTATGACAAATCTATAGAATGCGTTAAGAAAATAAAAGCTAGCTTCGCCAGCGTTGGCGTGTTCTCGAGCGAGGAAAACTTCACAAGGGGTAACCCCGAAGGCCCAATCGAATGGATTAATCACGAAGCTGAGGCCTTTGAGGAAATTTTGAATAGCCGTGGAGACATATGTGCTTTTTCGGGTGCCAGGGGGATTGCTACTATTTTGGAGAGGAAAGGCTGCGAGCATGTGAAAACTTTAGCACAATCCGAAACTGCCTTATCCTCCGAAGATATAAAAGACCCCTCGGCCGAAGCTAGCATGGTTGGTGGAAAACTTTTCACCGACATCTGGGATAATGGTGGCCGGGAAATGGCCCAAGAGATTATTCAAAAAAGCGAAAAAGGCATTCATGATGCTAGAGAAGTAGCAGAGGCCGCTGAAAAAAGCGCAGAGCCTGAAGGACAAATAGGTATTAACTAGTGGTTTTGACTCTTTATTGTAATTTTTTGATTTTGAACTTGTTGTCGGTTTGTAATAGTAATAAGTCCGTATCTACTCTTCCCTCAGAACCTGCTGAGTCATCTGCGGGCCCCCACACGAAGGGGGATGACGAAATTAGACAAATGGCCGAAGCCATCATGGATAAAGTTGTTGATCAGCTACTAAATGAAGCTGCAGAAGTAGTTCTAAGGGAAGATTAAATGCTGCTGTAAAAACATTTAGAATATAATATTTGTTGAGAAGCATGTGTAATATATTAACTATTTATTGTTCTAATCTTTACGACGCATGAAACATCATATACATACCGTTTTTGAGCCTTCGGCGAAAAAACACCTTCCCTTCTTTTCATGCTTCGTAAATAATATCCATATTTTCATAAAAACATCCGATCTTCGTAAAATCAATAACCGATAAATCTTTTCATTTCGTAGTTTAACGAAGGTATGCTTCTTCAAAATTTACTTTTTCGTGCCTTGGCACTGTTTCTTCGAAACAATCTCCAAATATCAACATTGATCCCCTTCTTGCGTCATTGATGCAACATGATGTATTATGTTATGCTATGTAAATGATGTGATGATGTGATGTTATGCAAAATGATATTTGCCGAAGGTCGACATTTATTTTTCACTATAAGCCTCCCTTAGGAGCTTCTTCGCCTTTTACTTCAGCGGAATCAGCGTTTATTTTTCGCTGTAAGCCTCCCTTAGGAGCTTCTTCGCCTTTTACTTTTAGCGGAATCAGCGTTTATTTTTCGCTGTAAGCCTCCCTTAGGAGCTTCTTCGCCTTTTACTTTCAGCAGAATCAGCGTTTATTTTTCGCTGTAAGCTCTGCATTCCCTTCGGAACGACTTTTGAGCAGAAAACTTACACTGCGCTCCCTTAGGAACGACTTTTTACTACTTCGAAGAAGTTGCACTGCGTTCCTTAGAACAAGTTTTTGATAATTCGAAGGTTCTCCGTGCCACCATAAATTCTTGTGCTTCGGCAACTCAAGCCTATGGAGAAGATATATTTTCATTATGATAATAAGCGAAACTGTTACAAAAAATTGAAAAAACTGAATGCGAAAAAGACACTTAAACTTCCCATAATTGTTCCTTACTAAAAAGAAAGTAAAACTGAATGCGAAAATGCGAAAAGCTACTGTCGAGGTAGGATATTTTGTCAGTAAATGTGCTTCGACTCTGGCACAGTGCTATTGACTGTGCGAGCTTCGGACTCCTCTCTGAAGTCCCGCTGGAGGTGAGAGTGCTGACTCCCTTCTGGCTGCGGACCTCGTTGTATTGGTGGTGGCGGTGGAAGCTATTGCCAAGATGCTTGGGGTTGACTTGCCGAAGCAACAGAAGCTGCAGGGTGATTGCCTATATATTCTGGAATGTAAGGCGAATGGTACGAAGCAGTATGCATGACCTGCTTCGGCTGGCTCTGTTGCGCTGCAGCTTCTGCTAGCTCCTTTTGCTTCTGGATGGTAACATGGCACATCCTGGTGGTATGGCCCTTGCCTTCACCACAGAGTAGGCAGTAAATTTTTCTTGGTTGATCACCAAATCTTCCCCCGAAGCCCCTGGCGCCTCTGCCCCTTGGCGCTGGCGGCCGGAAAGAGCTTTGCTGTTGCCCCGAAGCTTGCGAGGAGCACTGTGGCCTTTGCTGTTGACTCCCTTTGTCATCATTTTGAGTAGAATTGTGAATTGACCTGACGTGCCTCGGATGGAATCTTCCTCCGAAGCCCCTGGTCATTTCAGAGAACCTGAATGCTTCCTCCCTTCTTTGGCGAAAATCATTGTCAGCTCGAATATACTCGTCCATCTTCTGGAGCAACTTCTCCAAAGTTTGAGGAGGCTTTCTGGCAAAGTACTGAGCTGAAGGTCTCGGCCGAAGCCCCTTGATCATGGCCTCAATGACAATTTCATTGGGCACTGTTGGTGCCTGTGCCCTCAGACGCAGGAACCTTCGGACATACGCCTGAAGATATTCTTCGTGGTCCTAGGTGCACTGGAATAAAGCTTGGGCAGTAACTGGCTTCGTTTGAAATCCTTGGAAGCTGGTTATCAACATGTCCTTTAGCTTTTGCCATGAAGTGATTGTCCCTGGCCGAAGAGAGGAGTACCAGGTTTGTGCAACACTCCTGACAGCCATGACAAAAGACTTTGCCATGACCGTCGTGTTGCCACCATACGAAGATATGGTTGCTTCATAGCTCATCAAGAATTGCTTCGGGTCTGAATGACCATCGTACATGGGGAGCTGAGGTGGCTTGTAAGACTATGGCCAAGGTGTAGCCTGCAGTTCTGTTGATAGGGGAGAAGTATCATCAAAAGCAAAATTTCCATGATGGAAATCTTCGTACCAGTCGCCCTCGTTGTAGAAGCCCTCTTGATGAAGCTCTCTGCGCGGGGGCCTTTGGTTCTGGTCATCTTGAGCAAGATGTCGAAGCTCTTCAGAAGCTTCGTCTATCTGCCTTTGTAGATCAGCTAGACGAGCCATCTTTTCCTTCTTCTGTTGGACCTGTTGATGGAGCATCTCCAAATTTTGGATTTCTTGATCCAAGTCGTCTTCCGGAGGCGTTGGACTGGTGGCCTTCCTCTTCTGGCTTCGGGCCTCCCTGAGAGAAAGGACATCCTGATTGGGATCCAGCGGCTGCAGAGTAGCAGCCCCTGCAGCTGAAGCTTTCCTCGGCGGCATGACGAAGGTGATGCTTGCCGAAGATGATCAAAACTCAAAAAATGGACGTGAGTTCACCGGAGGTGGGCGCCAATGTTGGTTAATTGTTCTCAAATGCTAAGAGTTAAGAACAAGGCAACATAAAAAGTGTCAAACGTTAACTTCCTTCGTCCTTATAAACACTATGCCCCTTTGGATATAATGAATTCCGGACGAAGGTTACGAAGGAAAAGACCTTCGTGAGCTCGATAGATGGTGAAAAAGAACACATATACAAAACATGAATAATGATACAAATATTATTACCAACTTATTTCTATTATCAAATTCATAAAAACAAATTATAAATGTACCTTCAGATTGATGAAAAGCAAGGGTACAGACGTGATGCAAAAAGAGAATGCCAAGTCAGCGTGAATAGTACGGGAGTACTGTTCATCTATTTATAGGCACGGGACGCAGCCCGTGTAAAATTACATTGATGCCCTTTACATTTATCAATAACTCTATAGCAATTCTTCGAGGTTTAATTTGGCTTTTCATCTTTAAGTCGGTTCCTCTTTTTCTGCCGTCATGCCGAAGCTTTTCTGCACATAGCTTCGTGATCGTCTTATCCTTCATCGTGGTCGCTTTCCATCCCAGTCAAGCTTCGTCTTAACCATGCTCTTGTATACCCGCAACCTGACTCTGAAGATACCTGTTCACATGTTTCACTCGGAAAACATTGTCAAATCATGTTTTTGAGGACCTTCGGAAGCCGAAGGCCCCCAACACAAACTTTCCTATAACCTCCTCGGGAGACATTAGCTTGTATCTAGGATCACCACGAATTAATTGCACTTGTGTAGGGTTAAGAAAAACAAGTGATCTTAGAATAACCTTGACCATTTCATGGTCATCCCATTTTGTGCTCCCGAGGATGCGCACTTGGTTCACCAAGGTCTTGAGCCGGTTGTACATGGCTTATGGCTCCTCTCCTTGGTTGAGCATGAACCGACCAAGCTCCCCCTCGATCGTTTCCATCTTGGTGATCTTGGTCACCTCGTCTCCTTCGTGCGCGGTCTTTAGTACGTCCCAAATCTCTTTAGCACTTTTCAACCCTTGCACCTTATTATACTCCTCTCGACTTAGAGAGGTGAGGAGTATAGTAGTTGCTTGGGAATTAAAGTGTTGGATTTGAGCGACTTCGTCCGCATCATAATCTTCATCTCCTATGGAAGGTACTTGTACTCCAAATTCAACAATGTCCTATATGCTTGTGTGGAGTGAGGTTAGGTGATACTTCATCATTTCACTCCACCTACTATAATCTTGACCATAAAAAATCGGTGGTTTGCCTAATGGGACGAAAAGTAAAGGAGTATGTTTAGATATGCGAGGGTAGCGTAGGGGGATCTTACTAAACTTCTTGCGTTCATGGCGCTTAGAAGTGATGGACGGCACGTCGGAGCCGGAGGTAGATGGTGATGAAGAGTCGGTCTCGTAGTAGACCACCTTCTTCATCTTCTTTTTCTTGTCGCCGCTCCGATGCGACTTGGTGTGTGAAGGGGATCCCTTCCCCTTGTTGTCGGACTCTCCCGATGGAGTCTTCCCGTGGCTTGTGGTGGGCTTCTCGCCGGTCACGACCTCCTTCTTGGCGTGATCTCCCGACATCACTTCGAGCGGTTAAGCTGTAATGAAGTACCGGGCTCTGATACCAATTGAAAGTCGCCTAAAGGGGAGGTGAATAGGCGGAATCTGAAAATTACAAACTTAAGCACACACTACAAGCCGGGGTTAGCGTTAGAAATAAAATCGAGTCCAAAAATAGAGGGCGAAAACAAATCACACGCAAATGAAGAGAGTGAGACGGTGATTTGTTTTACCGAGGTTCGGTTCTTGCAAACCTACTCCCCGTTGAGGTGGTCACAAAGACCGGGTCTCTTTCAACCCTTTCCCTCTCTCAAACGGACACCTAGACCGAGTGAGCTTTTCTCCTTAATCAATGGGTCACTTAGACCCCTCACAAGGACCACCACAACTTGGTGTCTCTTGTGTTGATTACAAGTTGCTTGAGAACAAGAAAGAGGAAGAAGAAAAGCGATCCAAGCGCAAGAGCTCAAAGAACACGAGCAAAACTCTCTCTCTAGTCACTAATTGCTTTGAGTGGAATTTGGGACTTGGAGAGGCTTTGATTCAATCTATTTGTGTCTTGTATTGAATGCACTAGCTCTTGTATTGAATGTGTTGGCTGAAAAACTTGGATGCCTTAAAGTGTGGTGGTTGGGGGTATTTATAGTCCACCCACCAAAATGGCCGTTAGGGAACTCTGCTGTCGACGGGCGCACCGGACAGTCCGATGTGCCACCGGACACTGTCCGGTGCGCCAGCCATGTCACCCAACCGTTAGGGTTCGACCGTTGGAGCTTCTGACAACTGGGCCACCAGACAGTCTAGTGGTGCACCGGACAGGTCCTGTTCACTGTCCAGTGCGCCTTCTGGCGCCTGCTCTAACTCTGCGTGCGTAGTCCGCACTGTTCACTGTTCACTTTTGCAGTCGACCATTGGCGTAGTAGCCGTTGCTCCCGCTGGCATACCGGACAGTCCGGTGCTACACCGGACAATCCGGTGAATTATAGCGGAGAGCATTTTCCAGAAACCCGAAGGTGGCAAGTTCGGAGTTGATCTCCCTGGTGCACCGGACACTGTTCGGTGGTGCACCGGACACTGTCCGGTGGCACACCGTGTGCCAGACCAGGGCAGCCTTCGGTTGATTCTTGCTCCTTTCTTTTGAACCCTATCTTGGACTTTTTATTGGTTTGTGTTGAACCTTTGGCACCTGTAGAACTCATAATCTAGAACAAACTAGTCAGTCCAATTATTTATGTTGGGCAATTCAACCACCAAAATCATTTAGGAAAAGGTTTGACCCTATTTCCCTTTCACTTAATCGCAGGCGTGCGGGCGAGGATGCCCGTGTCTCTTTGGAGAGAGCACGTGAGCGCCGACGAAACATCGAGGGTCGCAACCTCGACTATGACTTCGCTGCGATTGCTCCACATACCCTGATGGGTGCCCGGATCCTGACGTGTGTCCCGTTGGCCGGCGTGGGCTGCGCCATGCTCGCGGATCATCTCCGCTCAGCGATGTGGCCATCCAAGTTCCGGCCACACCTGCCGAAAAAGTACGACGATATGTCGAACCCGTCGGAATTCCAGTAGGTATACGTCATCGCCATCACGACAGCAGGTGTAAACACCGCCGTGATAGCATCATATTTCCATGTCGCCTTGTCTGGGCCCGCCCGGACTTAGCTCATGAACCTTGCCCCAGGATCGATCTACTCCTGGGAAGAGCTCTGTGCGCAGTTCACAGCGAACCTCGCTAGCGCTTACCAACAACACGGCATGGAGGCCCACCTCCACGCAGTGAGGCAGGAACCTGGGGAAACTCTCCGGACCTTCATCTCCCGCTTCACCAAGGTACGGGGCACCATACCCCATATTTCAGATGCTTCCATCATCATGGCTTTCCGCCAGGGAGTACGTGATGAGAAGATGTTGGAGAAGTTAGCCACGCACGACGTGGAAACTGTCTCCACTCTCTTCACTCTGGCTGACAAGTGTGCTAGAGCCGCCGAGGGCCGTGCATGGCACTCGGTGCCACAGACCTGAGTCGCCTAGACAGGAGGCTCCGATGTCGTTACCTAGGACAGCAAAAAGAAGAATAAGAAAAACCATGGCCACGAGAAGCCGCATTCTGCCGCTCTGGTCGTTGCAGCTGTGACTGGGGGCCGGAACGAGCGCAATAAGCGCCCACGGCCACAGAGGGGTAACAACGGCTCATGCCCTGTACACCCCAACAGTCACCACAGCGTCGTAGAATGTCGCGAGATCATCGAGCTCGCGAAGCGCGTCAACGAGCGGCGCGAGCAGTCTTCCAGGGACGGCTCCCCACCTCGTCGCCGACCTGGCAAGGAAAGGGTCGACGATGACGAGGTGGCCACGGCTGAACAGGACCTTGGGTATCAGTCGCCCGGGGGGGTCTTGAAGGATGTTTTCACCAGACTCCGACTCTAGTGACGACAAATAGACGGGCCACCGGGGGACCCTGTACTCCCTGGTCTACGGGGCCGAAGCCTGTCTTCCCCCAGAAACCCTTCTGGACTCCCCACAGGTCCAGTCTTTTGATGGGTCTATGCAGGGGCGGCTATGGCGCGAGGACATGGACTCCTTTGATGAACTCAGATGATAAGCGGCGACCCAAAATGCACGTCACAACCGGGCGCCCAGGCGCTGCTACCAACGGTTCGTGCATAATGGGGAGCCCGAGGTCAGGACCTGGCCCTAAGGTAAGTACTGAACCGAGAAGGGTTCCATAGACTCTCCCCTAGCTGAGAGGGACCCTTCAAGGTGACGGAAATATGCCAACCCGGGGGGTGCCCACCCTGCTATAACTAAAGGAATGCCTTTTCCCAGCCGTGGAACATGGAGCATATCCATAAGTCCTGCCCATAGAAGAAAGCCTGGGGGATTAAGTTTTTCTTCTTTTGTAATTAGGTTTTGCATATGTGTACGCCAGCCCAGTGAGGTCCGCCCTCATAAACCTGGCCTGTTGGTCTACACCCATGCATGTCATGTTATAAAGAAGAGATTTACCCCCTCAGACGTGCTTCTATGATAACTTTATCCTCCTGCTCCAGGGTTTTATCCTGAAGTTTCTGAATATTATTTTTATCTAACCCACCCATACAGTTCCCATTCCGCTGATATGACGACATCCGAATTGAGTAGCCAAGGCTTGCAGTTTAGGACCCCTCTACGAAGGTGGGGGGGTCCAGCAGCCTGGGGGCTGGTTCTAAAGAACGAGAGCTTGTTCCATGGGGTGGTCTGGAGCTGTGTAGCCGCTTAGCCTAGTTCCGTACCCTAAGCCTGCGCGCTCTACCACTCTGTGACGGGCACCCTAGTATTTGGAGCTATAGTCCTGTGGGCCCGGTAACCTAGGGTCCGGTTCTAGAGAATGGACACTTGTCTCCTGGGGTGGTCTGGAGCCGTGTAGCCGCTTAGCCTGGTCCTGTACCGTAAGCCTGCATGCTCCACCACTCTGCGATGGGTGTCCTAGTATTTAGAACCGCGGTCCAAGGGATCCGGACACACAACTTGGCTTCCCAGATTAAAACCTGCAGGTCTCGTGCATGTATCAAAGGATGGTTAGTATCAAACGATGGGCCCTATGGGTGTGCTACTAACTCTCCCTAGCTAAAGCTGTGTACAGGTCCAGGTCCCAGTCGAGGCTACCTCCTGGGGGCCATTGCCAACTCTTTTAGGTACGCTGGTATCCAGCCTCGACACATCGAGCCTGCATCCCAGGGGGGCCAAGTACCAAGGAGGAGTCGGTAACACCGCACACAATAGGGACAAATAGTATACAGATAAGTGCTAATACTGCTTGATAATTAGTACTCAAAAGTACCTTACAAAAGCAAAAGTTATTGCATCCGCTGTCAAGCGAAGTCCTAGCTCCATTTCTACAGGTGTAAACTACTAGGCACCAGCAGGGTCACACTGGAAACACGCGACCACCGTCTTCATGGAATCCTTTCGGGCGGCTTGCTAGCGGCGGTGGCCACCTCAACACGTGCGCCATAGCGAAGAGGCCCTCGCCCCCCATCTTCCTATCGGGGTGACGACGAGGCCATTAAAGCCAAAGAGTTGGAAGCACGGTGGCAGATGGTGCTTGCGGTCTGGCCGTTGCGACGTAGCCGGAGCCCGACCAGTTCATGGAGGCGGGCCACCAGTTCATGCGGAAGATGGAGCTGCAGCTCAGCTCGCTCTCCGCCCCTGCAAGGCTGATGAACATCCTTGAAGCTGAGCACTGGCGGAAGGCTGCAGCCCAGTGAGGTCGCGCTCCTCCAGCAACAGTAAGAAGAAGACGAGATCGGCAGCGCCATCACGTAGGAAACGAAAAGCACGAGCTCGCCGGCGGCGAGATCGCCGAGGGGGAAGGCGCCGACGCGGATCCTTCCACCGCACGCCGGCGCGCTCCATCCAGGCAGGTGGCGCACCATGTCAAGCGCCCACTCAGTCTGAAAGCGCTCGGGATGAACTAACAAGGCCAAGGTAACTACGACGGCGCAAAGCAGAAACTTTGAAGGCAAAGGGGCACAACGAGTGGGAGAGAAGCGAAAGCATAGCTGCTCCTCGCAGGGAGAATCCCTTTTTAAAGCAGACTCTCTCGCTCGTGCCCCAAAACGCCATGGGAAATCTCCCCCAATGCGCACCAGGGCAACCCAGCCTATGGCACGGGGGCCTGGTCCCACAAGTCATATGGCCGGTATGCTGGTCTCCAAGTGCGAAGAAGGCAAACCACCGCGCGAGGAGCGTACCATCGCCCGCGGTAGTGCGCCTCGTCATCTCCGCCGAAGACAACGGACCAGCCTCTGACATGGGGGCCTGGGCCCACATGTCATACACTTGGCGTGCTGGTTTGCGAGTACGAAGAAGGCGAACCGACACGCGGGGAGCGTGCTGCCGCCCACGGTAGTACGCCTCTTCATCTCCGCCGAAGACAACGGCCCAGTCTCTGACGCAAGGGCCCAGGCCTACGAGTCATCCTCCTTGGGCGTCGATTCCTAGATGCAGAGAAGTCGAACCACCGTTCGCAACAATACTGCGCTCCCTCAGAACCGCTGCAAGAAGACAAAAAGGTGAATTTTTAAAAGCAGCAGGATCGAGGCGCCTCGCGCATGGCCTGGCGAAACCATCAGGCATGGGGGCCACATGTCAGTTAGCCGCGGGGACAGATGTGGCAGTCGACGTGACCGGGGGCAGACTGACAGCGCGTGCGTCGCCGGATGCGTCGAGTTAATGCTGCACGTGCTAAGGTGGCGCCCTAGTCACCAGTCGTGCCATGTTGACGCAAAGTACAAGTTTTGGCCCCACCTACAGGCTCGCATCCTCCCCTGAGGTGGGCCCGGGGGCCACTGTCGGTACCCCTGAACAGGGGTACCCCCTACTACTGTATCAAGACGTAGTGACCGCATGGCTATCTTTTACCCGCGCAGCAATAATGCCGCGACCGGGGCCAGGCCACGACTCAGCCTAGTCACAGACCGCTATTTAGGGCCCACAGCGGCGCCCGACCGCACCACATGGGTGGGTCCGAAGCCGCCACGTGTCCAGGAAAGAAGGAATGCTCCAGGACATCAACAGTAAGTCCGGACCCTCATGGGAGAGCGCCGGACCTCTGGGTATGCAGCCGGGACCCCTAGGGAGGTCCGGGACCACCATGTGTGCAGGCGGGTCCGTGGGATGGAGTCTGGACCCCCCTACGTGGGGTCCGGACCGCCCACGGTAGGGTCCCGGAATTCCAAGGCAAGAAAAGCTTAAGCCCTGGTGAAGGACCAGGCTAGGGTCCGGTGCTGACACGTGTCCGGATCCCATCCTGTACGCTTTTGCTCCCCACCCAGGTGTAGACCCGATGCCGCCACGTGGCCCATGGCCCGTGACGTAAGCCAACAGGTGGAGCCTGACGTATGGCCTTTGCGCCGCGGGCCACACTGCGGGCTACGCCGCAAGCTACGCTACCTCAGCATTAAATATGGATAAGGCGCATCACCTATCCATCCCGCTGATAGGAGATGTGCCTCCTCAGCATTTAATGCGTCCTGTCCACTCCGCTGATAGGTGACGTGCCGCCACGGCATTTAATGAGCCCTCTCTCTATTCCTCTGGCGAACAGCGACCGGGCCATCCTACAGGCGGCGAGCCTGTCCAATCTATTGGCAGGTGGCGTGCCCATACTGCCGTTTGTTCTGCACTCATGATGGCTCACGCGTTACCGAGGAAGCAGCCGCGGGAAGTCAATACTATAAGTGCTACGGACATTACTACACTCGGAGATCGCCCGAACGTTGCAGGCGTTAGTTATTTCCCTCCATTTTGCCCTTGGGCCCACCTGTCGGGGCCCAGTGCCCTTGTACGTGCCCTCCTGGGTCTATAAAAGGGAGGGCACACGACGTTACAAGGAAGATATACACAGGCCAACTTAGATTATCAGCTCTCAAGCTCTCGCAGCAATAAAACACACAGTGGAGTAGGGTATTACGCTCCGGCGGCCCGAACCACTCTAAATCTTTGTGTTCTTGTGTGTTCATCCCCCAATCTCGTAACAGGCAAAACGCTTAGGCCCCTCCTCATCTTAGGATTTAGGGCGGGTGCATTCCGTCACCCGGCCGGAGATTTCCTCTCCGACACTAGTACTGCTTGAAGGCGGGCCTATACCGAGCCTCAAATTCTGGTCTATCGGGCTCCGACATGGCCCAATGAAGTCCATATTGTTTAATTTCTTTAATTTAGTAAGCTTTGGATTTTAGGCAGTTGTAATATTTAGACTGTGGTCAAATGATGCTTGCATTGTTTAATACCTTTAATTTAGTAAGCTATGACCTTTATTTGGTTGTAATATTTGGACTTTATGTGGTTCAAATATATGGGTCGGGCTTGGGTCGACACGACCCATCGAAGGCACGACGTGCTTTAGGGTCGGGCTATGCCACTTTTTCTACTATTTGGGTTGGCAACGCACGGTCCAAAAGTTTTTTAAGGGCCTTCTTGGCCCGAGCCTGTTTGGCCCAAAACATGATGGGCCCAGACTGGCCCGGTCCAATTCCTAGCACTAGTCACACATGTATAGTGAAAAATCTATGTAAACCCTTAAATGTGAAGTGTTTCTATATACACATGTATAGTGAAAAATCTATGTAAACTCTTCAATATGAAGTGTTTCTATATAAGAGGGATAAAAATATAACTACACATAGGATCATATAAGAACTCAATGCATATAAATAGATGAACAATGTATTCGACCGGCCATCCGTAGAGTTTATAATCAACATTATCTTGAGTTAGCAAAGAGCTTCCAAAGGTATAATGCTATTATTAAAGCTCTTGTCTTTATTCGTGTAGACACTTTGTTATTCATTGACTTGTGTCCAAATTATATATTGTTTATGCCAAAAGTTTGTTTCAAAAGCTATTATGGCACACAAGAATGACCAGGGGAAAAGAATTGAAAGCCAATTACCTTATCTTATCCATTTACTGGTAGCAGTGGTTTAAAACCCCTTTCACCACCTTCTCTCCCCTTGAAATAGGTGGGAGCTAATGCCTTAACCATGTTGCCCTCTTGTTGTTAGGTCCCCAATAAATTGTCGTTAGGTGTTACGAAGCTTGTCTTCAGCTTGTTGTCCTATTATCTAAATTTGATGGTACTCTGAATAGCAATCAAGTAGAATCATTATTTCAAACCAAGTTTAGTTTCGTTGTTGAGGTTTGTAAAAGCTATACACATATCTATTTCTCACTTAGTTTCATTATCATCGAGAAATTTATCAAAATAGGTCATCCTTCATTGCTGCTCTATAAAATATGTCGTAACTTGTGGTTCTTGTAAAAATGGACCGCTCAAGTTTGTAGTCTTCGTAAAAAAAGGGTCACCTAATTTTTTCAGAACTGACGAGTGGGCCCCATCTACAGATATTTTATTTATTTTGGCTTGACCAATCCTCTTAATCACTTCAATCTCTATTCTGATCATATTTATGCATAGTGATTTCTCATATCTTGTCCATATATTCAAACCAATATACAGACCATATTATGTCAATTTGCATTGTCTCATTGGTTATTTAACGAACTTTTGTTCACTGATCATTATGCACTATTCAAGTATGTTCATCATACTGAATTTCCTGTTCAACACTTAGCAAACCTGTTAGACAATTAAATGTGTTGTGATCCAAATCACCAAAACCCAGAAAAGGGATGAATGCACTTTCACATGTATATACAACAAGCTTGTGGAGGACCAGATCATCCGAGCATATAAGTTTCTAGATGAGAAGTGGTCATCCAAGTTTTGTTGATGAAGAAATAGAAGACCAATCAAGGAAGAAATACATGGGTAAGTTTGTATCAGAAAGGTTTGCGTGTTGGCATCGACGCTTCTTCAATAAGCTAGCTGCCACGCGAAAACTAGAAGCCTAAGGATGATCCTTGAGTAGCCAGAAATTCCGTTTGCAATCGGCAACAAGATGCTCCTCAAAGAAGAGTCTACACAACAAAGATTTGTAGATAAAGTAAAGTTATACCCATAACCCTTATAAGTCGAATCTCAAGGACGAGATTCATTTTAAATGGGGTTAAACGTCGACATCTGCCCATCGTCGTTGTGGAGGTAGAACCATCGGCTTTGCCACCCCTTGTTCGAAGAGGTGAGGATGGCAGGGATGTACAGCGTCGCCTGGTCCGAGTGTAGCTGGAGCATGCAGCCACCAGCGAGGATGGCGTGGCGCACCTTCCTCGCCTCGTTGGGGAGAGAGAAGGGCTCTGCGCGGAAGAGGTGGAGACACAGGTCCTAGTGGGGCTCAATCCCCAGGAACCCCTCACAGACGGCAGAGAAGATGGTCGCCTGCGTGATGGAGTTGGGGTTGAAGTTGTGCAGCTCCACACGTAGTAGTGCAGCAAGGCCTGCATAAAGCGGCTCACCGGAACTCCGAAGCCCCGTTCATGAAACGAGGTGAAGCTAACGATGTAGCTCGCGGGCGGATTTGGCACCTGCTCGTCATGCGACGTGATCCACTTGGGCTGTGGGCCGGTGGTTCGAGGCCGGAGCAGACCGGCATCCACCAGCGCCTCCAGATCCCCATCAGTGATGGAGGACACGGGCCATGGGTCACGAGGAGGAAGGACAGTGATCTTTTCCACCATCAAAACAGATGAAAGGGCGAGAGGAAGATGAAGAGCTCTTTGAGCAGAAGGCGGAAACGACGTTGGACGTCAAAAGGCTAAAACAGCAAAGGTAACGACTCGAAGCCCTCTTCTCGGTCAGCTTTATAGGGGCAGGCGGAGCCACCAAGGTGTGATTCGAAAACGGCTGGGCAGCGGCTGTTTCGAATCCCATGTGCACGCGTGCCATGAACGGTCGGCTGATAGGCAAGACATCTCGTCGCATTAAATGACCGTGTCTCCTCCAAGGAAAAATTGAGCGAGCTCCGTTCCACATCCAGTCTCAAATGGTACGCCCTCTCCCCTTGGCTTCACTGCCCTTTATCCTCTTGGCAATCAAACTGGAAAGAAGCGTCTTCTGCCTTGGGCAACCCCCTCGGAAAAGGAACAGCGAATCAGAAAAAGTCGTCTTCTACCTCGGCCCATCGCTTTAGGAGGAAAGAAGGCATGGAAAGATATTATTCAGAGGTTCGAAGGCTCGACCCTCAATAGGGTTTGGACGAACTGCCTCACGACTTCAGGGCTCCGAGCCCAATACTGATAAGGGGTTCGAAGGTTGGCCCCTCGAAAGGGCTCCAAAACCGCCTCAGAGCATAGAGTTAGGGATGACTATAGGTATGCCCGTAGATGGCCTTAGCTCGAGTTGCGACCCAAGGTATCTGAAAGTGCATTCATCCCTTTTGTGAGTTTTGGTGATTTGGATAACAACACATTTAAAGGTCTAACAAGTTTGCTAAGTGTTGAACAGGAAATTCAGTATGATGAACATACTTGAATAGTGTATAATGATCAGTGAACAAAGATTCAACACAAGGTTAAATAACTAGTGAGACAATACAAATGGATATAATATGATCTCTATATTGGTTTGAATATATGGACAAGACCTGAGAAATCACTGCGTACATATGATCAGAATAGAGGAAGAAGTGATTAAGAGGATTGGTCAAGTCAAAGTGAATAAGATATGCGGAATCGTGAATTGGCTTGACCATATTACTATCTGTCCATATATGCTTCTATGAGAATCAAACTAGAGCTTGATTAATCTTAACAGTTATATCTAGAAGACATTCAAGCAAGGTTCACAATATTGAAGAAATGATTCTCTCAATGGATGCTCAAAATGATGTGACTCAAGAATGGCTTGATAGGGTGAGGATAGCAAGGAAAGGGCTTCGAGGAACTAAGCGAAGGTGAAGGCCAAGCGACGGCTTGTAGAACAAGGTACCATGGCTAAGGTGAAGAAGAGAGTACTTGCACTAAGTCGATGAACTAATCAGCTATGAAGAGTTACAACATGTTGATGCATCAGTAAGGTGACTTGAAGCCATGATTTGAACTCATATATGGTGATATGGTACAAGTCACAGGGTTTGATTTGTGTTTGCTTCAAAAGGTGAGACAGAGATGTTTGTGATCCTTATGAAGCAACACCATGAAGAAATCACACATGAGACACAAATGACTCAAGGAGTTTACTTAATTTATTTTATTTAATTTGAGTATAGGAATCGTCGTACTAGAAAGGGGGATCCAAAAAGAAGGTTGGTGTTTACCAAAGCTCAAGCCTCTATATTCAAAAGCTATTTTTTAAAAACCAAAAATCTCTTTAAAATTCTATGGTTGACCATGGTTAGGTTTAAGAAACCTAGAGTGTTCTTGTTGAAAAGCAGTTGAGCTTCTTCAGGTGCAGCTGAGCTTTTCAGCTGAGCAGAACTTTAGCTGAGTTGAGCTTCTCCAGCTGCACCCGAGCTTTTCAGCTGAGCTGAACTTCAGCTTTCTTGAGCTTTCTCAACTCTACCTGAACTTCAACTGGGGTCCAGGCAAGTTCAACAGGGGTCCAGGCAGGTTCAACCGGGGTCCAGGGCAGGTTCAACCGGGGTCCAGAGATGTTCAACCGGGGTCCAGGAAAAGTTTAGCCGGGGGTTTTTTTTGGACCTCACTGGTCAAAACCGGCTGAACCGGCCCTAGGGACGGTTCAACCGGTCAGGGTCACCTGACCGGTCTGACCTCCTGACTGGCAGACTGACTGTCAGTCTGACCCCCAGGCGGTTGAACCGGCCCTAGGGGCGGTTCAACCAGTGTGAGGACTTGTTTTTGCAGACTGACTGTCAGTCTGCCCCAGGCGGTTGAACCGGTCTTATGGGCGGTTCAACCGGTCCTCCACAGCCAAAATCAGCGCAACGGCTAGTTTTGAAGCCCCACCTATATATACTCACTCCTACCTCTCTCCCCACACAAGAGCACGACCCAAACTCCATTTCTAACTTGAAGAACACCTCCCACTCTCTATCACACATCTCTTGTCTCTCCCATTTCAAATCTTTGGAGATAAATCTTTGACTGAGTTTGAGAGCTGCGGTTTTTGTGCTTCATCTCCAAATCTCTCTTGCTCTTCTTCATTCGAGCTTTGGTACTACATCGAGTTCTTTGTGGATTCATTACTCTTGGAGCTTCTAGCTCGTAGACGAGTAGGTGTCTCTTGTGAGTCTCCAAATCTTGTGGAAGACCACAAGAAAGTTTGTATTACCTGCTCGTTTGAGCAAAGATTAGTGTGTGAGCTTGACCTTTGTGGTCGGCAAAAGGAGGATTAGGGTTGAAAGAGACCCAGCTCTTTGTGGTGCCTCAACGAGGAAGTAGGGCACCTTGGTGGTGTGACCAAACCTCAGGATAAATCTTGTGTCTCTTGTGCTCTTGTTCATTGTGCCTATTCGTGTTCTTCGTTCTCTCACCCTTCCATGGAAGATTTGTTCATATCTTTTTGGTGTGTGGATTTTGAGAAGTGCCCTTCTCAGATCTACTACTTTGAACCCCGTGGATCATTTAGAACATCTCATTTCCAAAGTTAACTAGGTGAATTTCGAGATCAATTCAGTTTTACCCAGTTTGCTTCTAGTTTTTGTTGAAAAAGATTTAACTTGCCTATTCACCCCTCTCTAGGCAACTTTCAATGTTTATCAGAGCCTAATCCTCGTTCTAACGCTTAACCGCGTGAGGAAAAGATCATGTCAGGGGGACTAAGAAACGAAAGTGCTTCTAAGCTTGAAAAAGTTGAGGTTGCCTTGACTTCATGTAACACCCTGATTTTGGGGGTATAAAATTTCTTTCTAATTATCATCCAAAATCATGTGTTACTCTTCTTTTTCTTACTCTAGGTTTTCTCTCTCTCTAGATTCATTCTCCCTTTTTCCTTTTTGATTAGAGATAGCCTAAACTAGTGGAGGTTAATTATTTATTTTTGCCAAAACATTATGGGTCATGACATGTTGCATCATGCTAAGCTTAAAATATTCTTTGAAGTGTTGCACATGTTTGAATTTATTTGAATTTGAAACCTAGTTTGAATTTGGATTTGAAAACCCTATAGAAAAGAAAAAGGAAAGGAATTAGAAAATCCAGAGAAAAAGAAAAAGGGAAAGCAGCCCAGCCGGCCCAAGTCGACCCAGCCAGGCCGCGCGCCCACGCGCCCGCGCTGCGTGACAGGCGAACCCCGCCTGTCAGCGGCAGATCCCCTCTCCCGCGCGCTTTCTCTCCCGCTCTCTGCCCGCTGGGGCCAACCTGTCAGCGCTAGTTACTTCGCCCGCTCGCTCGCTCCCTCTCTCTCTGTGTGTGTTTCGTGGGCCCAGTCCGCCAGTCACCGAGCCGTTGCCTCGCACACCCCTTTCTCCTGTCTCTACGCCATGGACCCTACCTATCAGTTCCGCCCCCTCCACGCTCGCTGTGGACCGGCGCGTGCGCACTCGCGCACGTCGTCGGATTTCTCGGCCACGACGCCCGCCCACGCGCCTAGCTCCCTTCATAGAGCCCCGCCAGTGCCCCGCGCACACCCCTCACCTCATTTTGCGTAGCTTCGCCCTCTCTCGCGCTCTGCCCTCACCGCCAGCCGCCCCCGGAGACCCGCACCCGTGTTCCCGGCCATCCAGCTCGCCGGAGACCGCTCCAAGCCTCCCCGAGCTCCGCCCCAAGGTGAGACACCTTTGCCCATGCCCAATTTCCCCTATTGTGCCCTGTGTTCGGTCAATTTCACCTTCGCTGGTGCTCGGCCACGGTGGTCCACCGTGCTCGCGCGGTGACCGACCGATTTAGCCCGGTCTAGTTCACTGGAGTAGGTTCCTGTGTCACCCCTGCCTCTGCTGAAGCTAGCCCAGGCCTTAGCGCGCCTTAAGTCCCCTCCCCATGGCCGGAATGGCTCACCGGAGTTACTCCGGCCCGCCCGAGACCTTCTCGCCGCCGTTCTCCCCTCTCTGTCCGTGGATTCATGGCCCCTTCCCCGCCATTGAGTTCGCCATGGCGCCCTCTTCCTCTCTGCCCAACTCTGGCGACCCCGGACCCCCCTAGCTCACGCCTGCCTCAACTCCGGCGACCTCACTGTCGCGGAGAAGAGAAGCGCCGCCCGCAGCCGTCTGTTTCCCTCCCGGTCTGATTTCCCTCGTCCGATCTTGATCGCACGGCTCGGACCCCAGATAACGCTTCGCGCATGTCTGTATCCCCGGTCTGATTTCCCCTCCGTCTGATTCAGATCGAACAGCTCGGACCCCCTCCGTCCTATTCAAACCAAACGGCTCGGACCCCCTCCGTCCGATTCAAATCGCACGGCCCGGACCGCAGGATACCGCTTCGCGAACGCGTGCCCTAGCCCGCTTGTCAGCGCCCAAACCCTCTGGCGCTGGGCTCGCTCGATCAGCGCGCTCTCCCTCTCTGTCGCTGACACTCCCTGGCCCACCTAGCAGTACTCGCCCGCCCGTGCGCGCCCTCGGCCGCAGATCTAATTTTAGCCGTTGGTTTTAGATCTGACGGTTAGATTCACCTGATACCCCTTCGCGTGGTTGTTTTGCGTAAGAGACCCTCGGTTTATTGGAAATCAACCCGCCGTCCCTGGTTTTCGCGCGCAAGCCCCTATAATCTTATAGATTTAGCCCTGGACTTTTAAATATTCACAGAATTGGCCCTAATTTCATATTTTGAATTCCCAAACTTGTTTATTTCATAACTTTTGCATATGAATTCCAAATTTAGTGATTCAAATTGCAAAAGGTTCATAGAATTATTCTCTGTTTAAATAAAATGGTTTCACTTACTATCTGCACACTCTAATTTTTAGGATTGAATATGAACTAATGTAGATGTATTCTTGTTTACTTAATAAAATAAATAAAAGGAGAACCTTAGAGATTTAATCATGTTTAAACTTGTGAGATTAATGATAGGTATTGCATGAGTTCACCTCTATTCCAGATTTTAGGTCACCATAAAATAAATTGATCTATGAATATGTACTTGTAAGTAACTCTTAGGGAAATAGTAATCTATTTTCAAATAAAGTTAATGTATGTTATAGTTTATGTTATACTTTGAATTCATTATCCCTTATGTAGTATTGTGTCTTTTTAAGATGTGATCCAATGTTTGTACATGTTTGGTGTGATGTTCATTTGTACTTTCTAAATGTATTGAATGCATGCTCGCTTTATTTAGACAACAAGCAGTCCGAGGTTCCTGAGTGTGTTGTTGGAGACCTCCCTGAGCACCAACCTGGTGAAGGCAAGTGTCCTCTGACCTATTATGTCCTACATACTTTATGATTCACTGTCCCACATTATTTTATGAAACCTAAGGATTGACTAGTCTGTATTCACCTATCCTTGTTTACCTTTTGGGTTACCATGGTTAGCATGTTGCTATTGCCTTAACTTAATAAATGAACATGATGTGAACATTTATGATACGATATTGTTATCTTGATTATGTGAATGATCTTGTGATACCTTAGGGGACTCAGGCCTTTTTCCTGAGTACCTCTCCGTAAGGACCTGTTCGTGGAGTGACCACCCGGGATAACAGTACAACCATGAGGGTGGAATGGGACGCCCTTAGCTGATTAATTAGATGAACCTGGGGGTGTAGTTGGCTTTGCCGGAGGGCCGTCAATGGGGGCCGGGGCGTAGTGCTCGCTCTGCCAAGGTTGGGGTGCAGAGGTTCTTTCGATTTGGTTTTGTTAGTCACCCACCCTGGGGAGGTGTACTGCGTTTGTACGACTAGCGAAACCTAACGAGCAGCTATGCACCAGGGGAGTCTTTATAAAGGCTACGTAGTGTATCCCTAGCCATTCACCTTGGTAGTGAAGATCGGGTCTGTACAACCCAGGCTGGAAAGGGATCATGACTTGTGGGTAAAGTGTACAACCTCTGTAGAGTGTTAAAAACTGGTATATCAGCCGAGCTCACGGTTAAGGGCAGCCTTGGGATCCTCTTTGATTAAAAGAACTTTGGATACTTTTATGATGATGATTAACAATGATGCTATAAAATCTGATCTTTGGTATTTCCTCGTTTGAGGAAGTACTTTTGGGTAATAACTGGGTTTATTACTAAAACTTGGCTCTACCAATAATAATAAATATTTGACCAACTAAAAGCAACTGCTTAACCTCAACTTCATATACAGCTAGTCCACTTTAGCCAAATGGGACATTTGCTGAGTACGTTGATGTGTACTCACCCTTGCTTTACACACCACCCCACCCCAGGTTGTCCCCACTATACTCAGTACTCAGGAGGTGATGCTGGCAACATGGATAACTTCAAGGAGTTCTAGGAATATGACGAGTTCTAGTTCTTTCTTAGTGGCGAACCCCCAGTCAGCTGCCTGTGTAGGCTTAGCATCTACATTTCATAATTCTGCACTTTGATAATTATGTTGAACAATGGTTATGTATTAGACTCTTTGGATGTCTTGGACATCTTGATGTAATAAAGTACCTTTCCGCTATTTATTTCAAGCATTGTGTGATGATGTCCAATTATGTAATCGCTGTGTACGTGAGTTTCTGATCCTGGCACGTACATGGTTCGCATTCAGTTTACCTTCCAAAACCGGGTGTGACACTTCATCTTTTGGTGCAGATGTTGATCCTAGGGCAATAGATCTTGCCATGAGAATCGCCGAAAGGATGTTCCTCAAAATGAAGGAAGATGAGGCGAAGAACAAGATTGAAGAAGAAAATGATCGATGGAGACCAAACGACGAATCCACCTCTTCACAAGGTTCGTCTTTCAAATCCACTTCTCATATGTGCTTTGTCACTAATGGGAGTGACAGTGAAAGCAAAAGTGAGGATGAGGAGGAGCATGAAAGTGATGGTGAAGATGAGGATGATCTTCAACAATTCTTCGCTCAACTAAGCAAGAAAAATCGGATGAGCTTGCTCAAACTCATGAAAAGAGCAGAAGAACAAAAAGAAATGCTTCATAAGCAAGAAGATTTCCTCATTAGAAAAATTGAAGATTTAGAGAAGTTGACCAAAGAGCATGAGAAGCTAAAGTGCTCTCATGATGATTTGGTCCAAAGGTATGAAGACATTTCAATTGAGCAAATTAAAGCTGTTAATCATTCATCATATATTGCTCAATTAGAAAGTAAAAATGCTATGCTCAAGAACACAATAGAAAAGCTAAATATTGAAAATCTAGCTTTGCAAGAAAAACATGATATGCTTGTGTGCTCTCATAATAAATTGATGGATTCACATATCATGTTAGAAATGACTCATGAGGTTGTGTTAACTAACTTGAAATCATATCAACCTCGCATATGCACATGTACTCAAATAGAAACTTTATTATCATGTGCTAACAAATGTTTCTCTCAAGAAAGCCAATCTTCCATTGAGCAAGAATTTTTAGGAACAAGTAATGTTTCCTATGCAAAAGAAAACAATGAGCTCAAGGAAGAAAATGAGAGGCTAAAAAGGAGCTTGACTCAATTGAAGAGAAAGTGTCATGCTCAACCTTCTCAAGATAACCGTGATAATATGGTGAAAAATCTTGAGAAGGGGACAACCGTAGCATGCACAAAACACCTTCAAAAGGATACCAAGCTTTCCAAGAAGCGCATGAGCAAAATTCAAGGTGAGAAAATTAATGCTCATACTATTTGCTCTAACAATGTACCTATGTGCTTCAACAAAGAAAGATCAAAGAGAAGCGATAGAAGGTGTTATGGATGCAAGGAGAAGGGTCATGAAATTGATTCATGCCCCCACATGAAGATTCAAGACCTTGCATGATCAAGAAAGATGACCATCAAAAAGGATGAAAGCAAAAGACAAATGCATTGCAAGGACAAGCACCAATTTGTTACAATTGCCATGAAAAGGGTCATCTATTCAAGGTTTGTCCAAAGGGTAAAACTCCTAAGCCTAACTTGGCAATACATTCAAATATGCTTAGGAGACTCAAATTTGACTCTTGTACTAGAAAGGTGATGAGTTCACCACATTCTAGGACCAAGGCTATTTGGGTGCCTAAGTCCTTATTGGCTAACCTTGATGGACCCATCATGAGATGGGTACCAAAATATACTTAATAAGTTTTGCAGGTACCTAGAGATTATATGAAGCTTTGGGGTGCTTGAGCAGTTTAACTCAATTCTTATCTCAAACTATCAATCTTACATTGACTATTTTCTTAAGATTGGCCCAAAGATGAATTGAGTTGTTATATCACTAACTTCATATTCATCTCTAGCAATAACTTGTGTTGTAGGGAATAAGGATGAACCTTTGTGGGAATCAAGCAAAAGGCCTACAACTAAAGGAAATCCAAAGGATGGTAAAAATTAAATCTTAGGTGCACATTGCTTTTAATTATTATATTCCTTTGTGTCTTTTGTAGCCACATAGGAAAAATGAAGCACATGAGAATGAACTTAAAATATTTTACCTTGCTTTGGAAAGGATCCAATTATATGGTAGATTGCATATTTGTTATTCTTATATGTGGCAATCTACATACTTTAATTGATGATAATTAATTTGTGGCATATTTCAAATGAATTATCGTATAATTTCCATGACCTAGACAAAAAGAGGATTATCCCATGTTCTTAAATGAATAGAGTGCTAAGTAAGAAATTCAAATTCCTAAAGCACTTATCAAAAGGGGAATTCTCTATATGACTAGAGTTGTGAGACTAATGTTTTTATCTAAGTGTTTATGTAGTCTCACAACATGAGAATGTGTTTCTCAAATGGAACGTGTCATTTAACATTCAAAGAAGATCAATCCAATACAATGTGATGTATTCCTTCTTGTTTAAATTGGTTTTGAGTCTTCTACATTAATCACTCACCATGTTGTGAATTAAACTTGCCCTATAAACTTAATTAAATAATCATGTTAGTTTCATCTTATGTCAATTGATGTTACGCATGATTCTTGTAAGGGTAAGTTAGTTCATATCATGAGGTTTCCTTATTTTAGTGACCTTCTTGTCATTCATATACTAGAGGTTTCTAAATAGGAAACTATTGCTTGTGTTTCAAATGCAATCTCTTTTAAGATATTTCATGGAAATTCATAAGTAGAGATTGTGCTCTTTCAATTGGTAAAATCACAAGCATTAAACGTTAATCTTCACCTAAAAGAAAGATTAGGAATGCTCAAGGCAAAGGTATGGAACTAGTTGTTTCATTTGGTATGAGACCAATAATAGTTCCTTTCAAGTGGCATTCTTTCAATTGGTAATAATCTATTCCATGGAAAGAAATGTCAATATAAAGGTTAAAATTCCTTTTGGCTTAAATTTGTAAATTGGTGCATATTGTTAATTCACTCCTCCATGTGCATTAACTTAAAAGGAATTTAACTTATGCCTTTATGTCTCATAAATGATGATTTGTTTGCAATTCATATCTAAAGATCACCATTCATTAAATACTTCCTTGTACTACTGATATCTCTTTTCAAAGTTCTTTTTCAACTAGTATTAAAAGGAAAAGAGATAACAAGCTAAAGAAGGAAGTCTCCACAAATGATGAAAAGAAGAATACTACGATGACACCATCACAGATAGTAAGATCTTTCAAATTGGTATAACAAATGGTACGCTCTACTTGGTGGTAAGTATTCTTAAAGATAAGTTAATTCATTGCAAATTTTTTATGCCTTGACCATGATATGTAATGTACTCCTCATGAGACTCTTAACTGAATTGAAAGTGCATGTGGCAAGTCATTCAAATACTTGATGCACATATCTAGTGGGAGAACATTATATATCTTGTGTCGTAGAGAATAAGTTTCCCTTGAGTAAGCTATACTGAGACAATCCAAAATGGTAAATTTGTATCTCATTCATATGGATTGTAATCTTTGTTTTCTAAATAGCTACTCTTGATGCAGTTTAAAATTCCCTTATCGTTAAATCTAAAAGTGCATAAGAATCCTTTTTGTTGATATTCATCACATACATATGCACTAACATGGATATGATTTTTAAACTGTAAAAGGTACAATTAGTGATCCATACTCTCTAAATTTTGGAAACCTACAAATGGATATCTTAGGAATCTACTTCAATCGATATCCATATGCTTCACATTGAATTGGATCACTAAGTTGTAAATTCCATGCATAACTTGTCTTCATGATATGAATGCTTGTGCGACTAACCTTTATAAGCTAGGTGCACCCAAGGTCAAGCTAGGTTCATCATCAAGAAGGCAACACAATGAGGTATTAAGAAAAGGAGAAAAGGCTCCTATTCTTAACTCTAGTTTTTATCTATGTGGTTAAATATTGACTTGAAACCATGTAATATGGTTGTCAAGTATATGTCGGTGCCTACACAAAGAGAAAAGCCACAATAAGGATTTTGTGGGTACTTAAGGCTCTTACTACTAATCTCAAAGGACCCAATTCAAATTGGGTACCAAGATATGAAGCTTAAACTTGTTTTGCAGGATCACTCCTTCAATGGATCAAGTTGGGTGCTCGATAATGAATGTATAAATCATCTTTGGAGATAGTAGCAAGGGTGGTAACAACTGAATCTCAAGTGCATATTATTTTCAAATCTTATCTCTTTTGTGACTTGTGTAGCCACTAAGGAAAAAGAAGCACTTGAGGATATACATCAGTTGTTGATTATGAAATAAAGGTCAAATTGGAAGATAAATGAATATTATCATATGGTCAACAATCCAAAATTATGTGACGTATTCTCTATCTAGTTAATTTGGATTTGATTCTTCTATATTAGACACTCACCATATTATGGATTAAGTCAGCCCTTCAGACTTCATTGAATAACCATGCATATTATCCATGTCATTCAAAATATATTGTGTATGAGGGCTCAATGGAAATTTAGTCCATATTATGAGGTTTCTCCATTTAGCAACTCGCTTGCCTTCCACATATAAAGGGTTGCAAAATAAGAAAATAGTGCTTGTGCTACTAATGACATCTCTTGTGTTGAGTTTATCCATAGAAAATCTATGTTAAGAGATGGTGCTTGTTTTAAATTGGATAAATCACAAGCTTAAAGGACAATATTCAACTAAAGTAAGATGAAGTTGATAAGAGGGCAAGGTATGAAAACTTCCTCTCCTTCAGTTGTTTTAGTATTCTATCCTTAGTGGAATGTACCATAGTATAGGTTAAATTCCTTGAAATATAAAATGTTCAATAGTGCATATAACTTTGACATCAACTATATGTGTGCACTAATTTGAAGGAATTTAGTCTATCCTTTTGGGTTTCAATAATGATGATTCATTTGCCATCCACATATAAGGATCATCATTTGTGAAACCCTCTCTTGTGTTTCTAATGCTCTCTTTTCTAAGTGTTTCAACAAGGTCCTCCCAAGTTCTTTGAAGATGAATTCAAAATCTACAAATATAAGAGTCTTGGTTCTTTCAATCATTGAGTTTCAATGGGTCTCATATCAAGCATGATCGAACTAAGCAAAGATGAATGAAGTTCAAGATTGCTTGGTTGGATGGAATCATAAAGAGAAAAGAAATCATAGTGAATCAAGAAGGAAGTTGAACTATCCTGAAAACCAAATAATGAAGAAGTAGTGACATAATCATATAGTGTACTTTGTGTACTCTTACATGCACAAATTGAGGGAGAGTTTAGCCTATATCTTGTGAGACTAATGATTTCTTTCAAGTTCATGTTGTATAGTCCACACCTTGGAGAACATCAAATGAGGATGAATGGTTCCATATAAATGAAAATGAGTTTATCTTGAACCTATCAAGAAAATGAGTTTATCTTGATCGTTTGAAGAGAATAAGTTTCTCTTTGAAATGTCAAGCCTATCAAAAGCTAAGATGGAAATTCATGATTATAATGGAGACCATGTGGCGTAGAACAAAGGTGTGTCACTCCATGAACTATTGTATTACATTTGTGTATCTAGGCTCTTACATGCTAGTGTGTGCATGTATATGCAATATCTTAAGTCACATCATAAGGTTGCACTTGTGATGACGATTAAAGAATCTCTAGATATTTGATTAATACCTCTTGTGGTGATATCATAAGTTAGTCTTAAGTCATATTAGTGAGGTATGAGTCAAATATGCTAACTTCTCAAGAATCTTGGCTTAAAATATTGCATATCATGTCTATTAGTATACCTTTTGATTATGAGTAATTCATTCAATTGGTGCGATTTCATATTTTCATACTTTACTTGTACCAAGGTTCAAATTGTAGAACTTATTCCCCTGGCCTCACAAGTCCAAGTGCGTAAGGTAAAACAAGTATACATCACTTGTATGCACACATTTAGGGGAGAATGATCTATAATTCGAATCTTTGAGACTAACTTCATTTTCAAGTCTATTATGTGTGTAGTCTCAAATTAGAAAGGAATCTTTGGGCAAAGACAATCGCTTCCTCTGTAAATTTTGATGGGTATCAAAGATTCTTTGCTCCAATAAATATATCTTTTATACATTTCATAAAAGAGTGAGTTTCTCTTTTATATGCTACTCCAACATCATCTAAAACTGAGTGTGCAAATGAATTCTAAATCCAACACAAGTCTGGAAACCCCTTGAAAAGGTAAAACACAACGGTACAACACTTCATGTCACTTCTACATTACTTTTGTGTCATCTAAGGACCCTTTCTTGATATGAAAGGGAAATGTGCCCTTGGGCAATTTCTATTATGTTTTGGTGATTCTGGCTCTGGCTCTGGCTCGAGTCACAAGAAGAAGGACGGGAAGAAGAAGAGGCGCATCAAGAAGATCGTCTACTACGACAGCGATGAATCTTCTTCTTCACCACACGACGACGACAATGACTCCTCGTCAAAGAGGAAACCGGTGAATCAAAACTATTCATTTGATTATTCTCGTATTCCATTTAATTCTAATGCTCATTTGCTATCGATTCCACTTGGGAAACCTCCACACTTTGATGGAGAAGACTACTCTTTTTGGAGTCACAAAATGTGTAGTCACTTATTTTCTCTCCATCCTAGTATTTGGGAGATTGTTGAAAACGGAATGCATTTTGATAGTACTGACAATCCCGTTTTCATAAATGAGCAAATTCTTAAGAATGCACAAGCTACTACTGTTTTGCTAGCATCCTTGTGCAGGGATGAATATAACAAGGTGAGCGGCTTGGACAACGCCAAGCAAATATGGGACACCCTCAAGATATCGCATGAGGGAAACGACGCCACCATGATCACCAAAATGGAGTTGGTGGAAGGCGAACTGGGAAGATTTGCGATGATCAGGGGAGAGGAGCCAACACAAACCTACAACAGGCTCAAGGCCCTCATCAACAAGATTAGAAGCTATGGAAGCACAAGATGGATGGACCATGATGTCGTCCGACTTATGCTAAGGTCATTCACGGTAATTGACCCCCATCTTGTCAATCTCGTTCGTGAAAACCCCAGGTACACCAAGATGACGCCCGAGGAGATACTCGGAAAATTCGTGAGCGGGCGTATGATGGTAAAGGAAGCGTGATACGTGGATGATGCTCTTCATGGCCCTCTACCTATCTACGAGCCTCAACCCGTTGCTCTCAAAGCAACAAGCAGCAGGGAGGCGCTACCAAGCAAGGTGGTACACGTTGAGGCTGTCGGGCTAAACGAAGATGAGATGGCCCTAATCATCAAGCGCTTCAAGACCGCACTGAAAGGACGCAAGGAGTATCCCAACAAGAACAAAGTAAAGGGAAAGCGCTCCTGTTTCAAATGCGGTAAGACTGGTCATTTCATAGCACAATGCCCCGATAATGATGATGACCAGGACAAGAAAAGCATGGGAAGAGGGAGAAGAAGAAGGTTTACAAGAAGGCGAAGGGCGAGGCGCACCTTGGCAAAGAATGGGACTCGGACTGCTCTTCATCCGACCCCGACGATAAAGGACTAGCAGCCTCGGCCTTCAACAAATCTTCACTCTTCCCCAACGAACGCCACACTTGTCTCATGGCCAAGGAAAAGAAGGTGAGTGTTTGAGATACCCCTAAGTACACTACTTCTAGCGATGATGATTCTTCCGATGATGAAGTAGATTACTCTAGCTTATTCAAAGGTTTAGATAGAGCTAAGGTAGAAAAGATCAATGAATTAATTGATGCTCTAAATGAAAAGGATAGATTGTTAGAAAAACAAGAGGATATTTTATATGAGGAGCATGATAAATTTGTTAGTGTGCAAAAATCTCTTGCGTTAAAAATTAAAAGGAATGTAATGCTATCTTCTGAGTTATCTGCATGCCATGAAAATGTATGTAGTTTAAAGAGTTTAAATGATGATTTAAATGCTAAGCTAGAGGAAGCTAATAAATCTAGTTCATGTGTAGAGCATGTTAGTATTTGTAATAGATGTAAGGACTTTGATGTTAATGCTTGTAATGAACATCTTATTGATATTACAAAATTGAATGATGAAGTGGCAAGTCTTAATACTCAACTTAAGACCTGCAAAAATGATTTTGATAAATTAAAATTTGCTAGGGATGCCTACACAATTGGTAGACACCCCTCTATTAAGGATGGACTTGGTTTTCAAAAGGAAATCAAGAACTTAACAAGCCAAAAGGCTCCCGTTCTCAACAAAGAGAAAGGGAAGGCTCCTATGGCTAGTAGTTCTCAAAAGTGTCATGCCTATATTTATGATAGAAAATATTCTAGGAATGCTCATAGGAGTTATGATCATAATGCTTTTGATTCACATGCTATGTTTGCCTCTAGCTCTACTTTTGTGCATGGTAGAAGTAGGCCTAGGAGAAGTCATGTTGTGCATCATGTGCCTAGGAGAGTGTGTAATGAACCTTCCACTATTTACAATGCTTGTAATACTTCATTTGCACTCTTATGTAAGAATGAAAAAGTAGTTGCTAGAAAGTTGGGATCCAAATGCAAGGGAGACAAGACTTGTATTTGGGTTCCAAAGGCTATTGTGACTAACCTTGTAGGACCCAATAAGAGTTGGGTACCTAAAACCCAAGTGTAAATTGCCTTGCATGTTTATGCATCTGGGGGCTCAAGCTGGATTATCGACAGCAGATGCACAAACCACATGACGGGGGAGAAGAAGATGTTCACCTCCTACGTCAAGAACAAGGATTCCCAGGATTCAATCATCTTTGGAGATGGGAACCAAGGCAAGGTTAAAGGATTGGGTAAGATAGCCATTTCATCTGAGCATTCTATATCCAATGTGTTCTTAGTTGAATCGCTCGGGTACAACTTATTGTCTGTGAGTCAATTATGTAACATGGGTTATAATTGTCTATTTACAAATGTTGATGTTTCTGTCTTTAGAAGGAGTGATGGTTCATTAGCATTTAAGGGTGTATTAGACGACAAACTCTATTTAGTTGATTTTTTGAAAGAGGAGGCCGATCTAGATGCATGCTTAATAGCTAAGACTAGTATGGGCTGGCTGTGGCATCGCCGTCTAGCACATGTTGGGATGAAGAACCTTCATAAACTTCTAAAGGGAGAACATGTGTTAGGACTAACCAATGTATGTTTCGAAAAAGATAGACCTTGTGCAGCTTGTCAGGCAGGGAAACAGGTGGGAAGCACTCATCACAACAAGAATGTGATGACAACATCAAGACCACTGGAGCTTCTTCACATGGACCTCTTCGGACCCGTCGCCTACCTTAGCATCGGGGGAAGTAAGTCTGGTCTAGTAATTGTTGATGATTTTTCCCGCTTCACTTGGGTGTTCTTTTTGCAGGATAAATCAGAAACCCAAGGGACCCTAAAGCTCTTTCTAAGGAGGGCTCAAAACAAATTTGAGCTCAAGGTGAAAAAGATAAGAAGCGACAACGGGTCCGAGTTCAAGAATTTGCAAGTGGAGGAGTATCTTGAGGAGGAAGGCGTCAAGCACGAGTTCTCCGCTCCCTACACACCACAGCAAAACGGTGTGGTAGAGAGGAAGAACATGACGCTTATCGACATGGCAAGGATGATGCTTGGAGAGTTCAAGACACCCGAGCGGTTTTGGTCGGAAGCTGTGAACACAGCCTGCCACGCCATAAACCAGCTATATCTGCATCGCCTCCTCAAGAAGACCTCCTACAAACTTCTTACCGGTAACAAACCCAATGTCTCTTACTTTCGTGTATTTGGGAGCAAATGCTACATTTTGGTGAAGAAAGGTAGACATTCTAAATTTGCTCCCAAGGCAGTAGAAGGGTTTTTACTAGGGTATGACTCAAATACAAAGGCGTATAGAGTCTTCAACAAATCATCGGGTTTGGTTGAAGTCTCTAGCGATGTTGTATTTGATGAGACTAATGGCTCTCCAAGAGAGCAAGTTAATCTTGATGACATAGATGAGATGATGTTCCAACGGCCACAATGCGCACGATGGCGATTGGAGATGTGCGACCACAGGAACAACAGGAGCAAGATCAGCCTTCTTCCTCAACAATGGTGCATCCCCCAACTCAAGATGATGGACAGGTTCCTCAAGAAGAAGCGCGTGATCAAGGGGAGCACAAGAAGAACAAGTTATGGAGGAAGAAGCACCACTGGCCCCTCTAACTCAAGTCCGAGCGACAATCCAAAGAAATCACCCCGTCGATCAGATTATGGGTGATATAAGCAAGGGAGTAACAACTCGCTCACGTTTAGCTAATTTTTGTGAGCATTACTCGTTTGTCTCTTCTATTGAGCCTTTCAGGGTAGAAGAGGCCTTGTAGGATCCGGACTGGGTGTTGGCCATGCAGGAAGAGCTCAACAACTTCAAGAGGAATGAAGTTTGGAGCCTGGTGCCACGTCCCAAGCAAAATGTTGTGAGAACCAAGTGGGTGTTCCGCAACAAGCAAGACGAGCACGGAGTGGTGACAAGAAACAAGGCTCGACTTGTGGCAAAAGGTTATGCCCAAGTCGCAGGTTTGGATTTCGAGGAGACTTTTGCTCCTGTGCCTAGGCTAGAGTCTATTCGAATATTATTAGCCTATGCCGCTCACCACTCTTTTAGGTTGTTTCAAATGGATGTGAAGAGCGCTTTCCTCAACTTGCCAATCAAGGAGGAGGTGTATGTGGAACAACCCCCTGGCTTTGAGGATGATAGGTACCCCGACCATGTGTTTAAGCTCTCTAAGGCGCTCTATGGACTTAAGCAAGCCCCAAGAGCATGTATGAATGCCTTAGAGATTTCTTAATTGCTAATGCTTTCAAGGTTGGGAAAGCCGATCCCACTCTTTTCACTAAGACTTGTGACGGTGATCTTTTTGTGTGCCAAATTTATGTCGATGACATAATATTTGGTTCTACTAATCAAAAGTCTTGTGAGGAGTTTAGCAGGGTGATGACTCAAAAGTTTGAGATGTCGATGATGAGCGAGTTGACCTACTTCCTTTGGTTCTAAGTGAAGCAACTCAAGGATGGCACCTTCCTATCCCAAACAAAGTACACTCAAGACCTTCTCAAGAGGTTTAGGATGAAGGATGCAAAGCCCGCGAAGACACCGATGGGAACCAACGGGCATGTCGACCTCAACAAAGGAGGTAAGTCCGTTGATCAAAAGGCATACCGGTCTATGATAGGTTCCTTGCTTTATTTATGTGCTAGTATACCAGACATTATGCTTAGTGTATGCATGTGTGCTAGATTTCAATCCGACCCCAAGGAATGTCACCTTGTGGCCGTTAAGCGAATTCTTAGGTATTTAGTTGCTACGCCTTGCTTCGGGATCTGGTATCCAAAGGGGTCTACTTTTGACTTGATTGGATATTCAGACTCTGATTATGCTGGATGCAAGGTTGATAGGAAGAGTACATCAGGGATGTGCCAATTCCTAGGAAGGTCCCTGGTGTCTTGGAGTTCAAAGAAACAAACATCCGTTGCCCTATCCACCGCTGAGGCCGAGTATGTTGCCATAGGACAGTGTTGCGCGCAACTACTTTGGATGAGGCAAACCCTCTGGGACTTTGGCTACAATTTGAGCGAAGTCCCACTCCTATGTGACAATGAGAGTGCAATCCGCATGGCGGATAATCCTGTTGAACACAGCCGCACTAAGCACATACACATCCGGCATCACTTCCTAAGAGACCACCAGCAAAAGGAAGATATCGAGATGTACCATATTAATACCGAGAACCAGCTAGCCGATATCTTCACCAAGCCTTTAGATGAGAAAAGGTTTTGCAGGTTGCATAGTGAGCAAAATATCTTAGATTCGCGTAACTTGGATTGATCTATAGCATACATGTGTTCTATGCCTTTGATTATGCTACTTTATGCATTTCAATCCATTATTGTTTATTTGTGGTGCTCAAGTTGTACACATTATCCCCGGACCTCACAAGTCCATTTGCAAGTGATGCACTTATTTAGGGGGAGATATGCTACAACTTAACTGAAAGGGAAATAGGCTTACACCTTTTCCTAAATTGATTTTGGTGGTTGAATTGCCCAACACAAATAATTGGACTAACTAGTTTGCTCTAGTCTATAAGTTCTATAGGTGCCAAAGGTTCACAACAGGCCAATAAAAAGACCAAAGATGGGTTCAAATAAAGAGAGCTAAAGAAATCCCAAAGGCACCCTGGTTTGGCGTACCAGACTGTCCGGTGTGCCACCAGACAGTGTCCGGTGCACCACCGGACAGTGTCCGGTGCACCAGGGAACTCGAAGATGAACTCGCTACCTTCGGGAAAATGGAGGTCGCTCCGCTATAATTCACCGGACCGTCTGGTGAATGCATCGGACAGTGTCCGGTGGCACACCGGACTGTCCGGTGTGCCAGCGGAGCAACGGCTACTTCAAGCGCAACGATCGACTGCAACGCATTTAATGCGTGCCTGCGCGCGCAGAGGTCAGAGCACGCGTAGTTGGCGCACCGGACAGTCTACAGGAGATGTCCGGTGCACCACCGGACAACCCAGAGGCCCCATAAGTCAGAGCTCCAACGGTCGAACCCCAATGGCTGGCTGACGTGGCTGGCGCACCGGTCAGTGTCCGGTGCGCCATGCGACAGCAGACTTCCAACGGCCACATTTTGGTGGTTGGGGCTATAAATACCCCAACCACCCCACATTCAATGGCATCCAAGTTTCTACACTTCTACACCTTACAAGAGCTATAGCATTCAATACAAGACACACCAAAGAGATCAAATCCTCTCCCAACTCCACACAAAGCTCTAGTGATTAGAGAGAGAGATTTGTTGTGTTCATTTGAGCTCTTGCGCTTGGATTGCTTCTTTTCTTTCTCATTCTTTCTTGAGATTCATTCACTTGTAACCGAGGCAAGAGACACCAATTGTGTGGTGGTCCTTGCGGGGACTTTGTGTCCCGTGTGATTGAGAAGAGAAGCTCACTCGGTCTAAGTGACCGTTTGAGAGAGGGAAAGGGTTGAAAGAGACCCGGTCTTTGTGACCACCTCAACGGGGAGTAGGTTTGCAAGAACTGAACCTCGGTAAAACAAATCCTTGTGTCTCATTCCTTATTTGCTTGTGATTTGTTTTCACCCTCTCTCTCGGACTCGATTATATTTCTAACGCTAACCCGGCTTGTAGTTGTGATTAACTTTGTAAATTTCGTTTCGCCCTATTCACCCCCTCTCTAGGCGACTTTCAATTGGTATCGGAGCTCGGTGCTTCATTAGAGCCTAACCGCTCGAAGTGATGTCGGGAGATCACGCCAAGAAGGAGATGGTGACCGGTGACAAGCCCACTACAAGCCTCGGGAAGGCTCCATCGGGAGAGTCCCGCAATAAAGGGAAGGAGAAGGAATCCTCCTCCCACAAGTCGCATCAGAGTGGTGACAAGAAAAAGAAGATGCGGAAGGTGGTCTACTACGAGACCGATTCTTCATCACCTTCCACCTCCGGCTCCGACGTGCCGTCCATAACTTCTAAGCGCCATGAGCGCAAGAAGTATAGTAAGATTCCCCTACGCTACCCTCGTATTTCAAAGCGTACTCCTTTACTCTCCGTTCCATTAGGCAAACCACCGGTTTTTGGCGGTGAATATTATAATATGTGGAGTGACAAAATGAGGCATCATCTAACCTCACTCCACACAAGCATTTGGAACGTTGTTGAGTTTGGTGTACAGGTACCATCCGTAGGGGATGAAGACTATGACTTGGACGAAGTAGCCCAAATCCACCACTTCAACTCCCAAGCCACTACTATACTCCTCACCTCTCTAAGTCGAGAGGAGTATAATAAGGTGCAAGGGTTGAAGAGCGCAAAGGAAATTTGGGACGTGCTCAAGACCGCGCACGAAGGAGACGAGGTGAAAAAGATCACCAAGCGGGAGACGATCGAGGGGGAGCTCGGTCGCTTCATGCTTCACCAAGGGGAGGATCCGCAAGCTATGTACAACTGCTTGAAGACCTTGGTGAACCAAGTGCGCAACCTCGGGAGCACAAAATGGGATGACCATGAGATGGTCAAGGTTATTCTTAGATCCCTCGTTTTTCTTAACCCTACGCAAGTTCAATTAATTTGAGGTGATCCTAGATACAAGCTAATGTCTCCCGAGGAAGTTATAGGGAAGTTTGTAAGTTTTGAGCTAATGATCAAAGGCTCAAAGAAGATCATTGAGCAAGGCACCTCCTCCACGCCCGAGGCACAACCCGTCGCATTCAAGGCAATGGAGGAGAAGAAGGAAGAGTCTACATCAAGTAGGCTCCCCATCGACGTCTCAAAGCTCGACAATGAGGAGATGGCTTTAATCATCAAAAGCTTTCGACAAATCCTCAAGCAAAGGAGGGGGAAGGACTACAAACCCCGCTCCAAGAAGGTTTGCTACAAGTGTGGTAAGCCCGGTCACTTTATTGCAAAATATCCTATTTCTAGTGACAGGGGCGACGACAAGAAGGGGAGAAGAAAGGAGAAGAAGAGATATCACAAGAAGAAGGGCGGCGATGCCCATGTGTGTCGCGAGTGGGACTCCGACGAGAGCTCCACCGACTCCTCCTCCGACGAGGACGCCGCCAACATCGCTGTCAACAAGGGACTTCTCTTCCCCAACGTCGGCCACAAGTGCCTCATGGCAAAGGACGGCAAAAGGAAGAAGGTTAAATCTAAATCCTCCACTAAATATGCATCCTCTAGTGATGAAGACAATTCTAGTAATGAGGAGGATAATTTGTTTACCCTTTTTGCCAACCTTAACATGGAACAAAAGGAGAAGCTAAATGAATTGATTAGCGCTATTCATGATAAGGATGAACTCTTGGATAGCCAAGAGGACTTCCTAATTAAGGAAAATAAGAAACATGTTAAGGTTAAGAATGCTTATGCTCTAGAAAGGGAAAAATGTGAAAAATTATCTAGTGAGCTAAGCATTTGCCATGATGTTATTGCCAACCTTAGAAATGAAAATGCTGAATTAGTTGCTAAGGTTGATTCAAATGTTTGTGATGATTCATATGCCAATCTTAGAAATGATCATGCTATTTCTATTGCTAAGATTGAGAAATTAAATGCCTCTCTTGCTAGCCTTAGATGTGAAAATGAAAAATTGATTGCTAAGGCTAAAGAATTAGATGTTTGCAATGCTTCCATTTCCGATCTTAGAAGTGAAAATGATATTTTACATGCTAAGATTGTTGAACTAAAAACTTGCAAACCCTCTACATCTACCATTGAGCATGTTTCTATTTGCACTAGATGTAGAAATATTGACATTGATGCTATTCATGATCATATGGCTTTAATTAAACAACAAAATGATCATATAGCAAAATTAGATGCTAAAATTGCCGAGCATGAACTTGAAAATGAAAATTTTAAATTTGCTTGTAGTATGCTTTATAGTGGGAGACGCCCTGGCATCAAGGATGGCATTGGCTTCCAAAAGGGAGACAATGTCAAACTTAATGCCCCTCCTAAAAAATTATCTAACTTTGTTAAGGGCAAGGCTCCCATGCCTCAGGATAACGAGGGTTACATTTTGTACCCTGCCGGTTATCCCGAGCATAAGATTAGGAGAATTCATTCTAGGAAGTCTCACTCTGGCCCTAATCATGCTTTTATGTATAAGGGTGAGACATCTAGTTCTAGGCAATCAACTCGTGCTAAATTGCCTAAGAAGAAAGCTCCTAGTGCATCAAATGAACCTAGCATTTCATTTAAGACTTTTGATGCATCTTATGTTTTAACTAACAAATCCGGCAAAGTAGTTGCCAAGTATGTTGGGGGCAAACACAAGAGTTCTAAGACTTGTGTTTGGGGTACCCAAAGTTCTTGTATCTAATGTCAAAGGACCCAAAACTGTTTGGGTACCTAAAAACAAGAACTAAATTTGTTTTGTAGGTTTATGCATCCGGGGGCTCAAGCTGGATCATCGATAGCGGGTGCACAAACCACATGACAGGGGAGAAAAAGATGTTCTCCTCCTACGAGAAAAATCAAGATCCCCAACGAGCTATCACATTCGGGGATGGGAACCAAGGTTTGGTCAAAGGTTTGGGTAAAATTGCTATATCACCTGACCATTCCATTTCAAATGTTTTTCTTGTAGATTCTTTAGATTACAATTTGCTTTCCGTATCTCAATTATGCAAAATGGGTTACAATTGTCTATTTACTGATGTTGGTGTCACTGTCTTTAGAAGAAGTGATGATTCAGTAGCATTTAAGGGAGTGTTAGAGGGTCAGCTATACTTAGTTGATTTCAATAGAGCTGAACTCGACACTTGCTTAGTTGCTAAGACTAACATGGGCTGGCTCTAGCATCGCCGACTAGCACATGTTGGGATGAAGAATCTTCACAAGCTTCTAAAGGGAGAACACATTTTAGGACTAACCAATGTTCATTTTGAGAAAGACAGGATTTGTAGCGCATGCCAAGCCGGGAAGCAAGTTGGTGCTCATCATCCACATAAGAACATCTTGACGACTGACAGGCCACTTGAGCTCCTCCACATGGACCTATTCGGCCCAATCGCTTACATAAGCATCGGCGAGAGTAAGTACTGTCTTGTTATTGTGGATGACTATTCTCGCTTCACTTGGGTATTCTTTTTACAGGAAAAATCTCAAACCCAAGAGACTTTAAAGGGATTCTTGAGACGAGCTCAAAATGAGTTCGGCTTGAGGATCAAGAAAATTAGAAGCGATAATGGGACGGAGTTCAAGAATTCTCAAAATAGAAGGCTTCCTTGAGGAGGAGGGCATCAAGCATGAGTTCTCTTCTCCCTACACACCACAACAAAATGGTGTAGTGGAGAGGAAGAATAGAACTCTATTGGACATGGCAAGAACCATGCTTGATGAATACAAGACTTCGGATCGGTTTTGGGTCAAGGCGGTCAACACCGCGTGCTACGCCATCAACCGGTTGTATCTACACCGAATCCTCAAGAAGACATCCTACGAACTCCTCACCGGTAAAAAGCCCAATGTTTCATATTTTAGAGTCTTTGGTAGCAAATGTTTTATACTTGTTAAAAGAGGTAGAAAGTCCAAATTTGCTCCTAAGGCTGTAGAAGGCTTTTTAATAGGATATGATTCAAACACAAGGGCATATAGAGTCTTTAACAAGTCCACTGGACTAGTTGAAGTTTCTTGTGACATTGTGTTTGATGAGACTAACGGCTCCCAAGTGGAGCAAGTTGATCTTGATGAATTAGATGATAAAGAGGCTCCGTGCGTCGCGCTAAGGAACATGTCCATTGGGGATGTGTGTCCTAAGGAATCCGAAGAGCCCATTCAAGCACAAGATCAACCATCCTCCTCCATACAAGTATCTCCACCAACCCAAGATGAGGATGAGGCTCAAGATGATGAAGAAGAAGATCAAGAAGATGAGCCACCTCAAGAAGACGACAATGATCAAGGGGGAGATGCAAATGATCAAGACAAGGAGGATGAGCAAATTGCAAGGCCGCCACACCCAAGAGTCCACCAAGCAATTCAACGAGATCACCCCGTGAACACCATCCTCGGCGACATTCATAAGGGGGTAACCACTAGATCTCGTGTTGCACATTTTTGTGAGCATTACTCTTTTGTTTCCTCTATTGAGCTACACAGGGTAGAGGAAGCACTCCAAGATTCGGATTGGGTGATGGCGATGCAAGAGGAGCTCAACAACTTCACGAGGAATGAGGTATGACATTTAGTTCCATGTCCTAACCAAAATGTTGTAGGAACCAAGTGGGTCTTCCGCAACAAACAAGACGAGCATGGTGTGGTGACAAGGAACAAAGCCCGACTTGTGGCCAAGGGATATTCACAAGTCGAAGGTTTGGATTTCGGTGAAACCTATGCACCCGTAGCTAGGCTTGAGTCAATTCACATTTTACTTGCCTATGCTACTTACCATGGCTTCAAGCTTTATCAAATGGACGTGAAAAGTGCCTTCCTTAATGGACCAATCAAGGAAGAGGTCTATGTTGAGCAACCTCCCGGCTTTGAAGATAGTGAGTATCCTAACCATGTCTATAGGCTCTCTAAGGCGCTTTATGGGCTCAAGCAAGCCCCAAGAGCATGGTATGAATGCCTAAGAGATTTCCTTATTGCTAATGGCTTCAAAGTCGGAAAGGCCGATCCTACTTTATTTACTAAAACTCTTGCAAATGATTTGTTTGTATGCCAAATTTATGTTGATGATATTATATTTGGGTCTACTAACGAATCTACATGTGAGGATTTTAGTAGGATCATGACACAAAAATTCGAGATGTCTATGATGGGGGAGTTGAAGTACTTCTTAGGATTTCAAGTGAAGCAACTCCAAGAGGGTACCTTCATTAGCAAAACGAAGTACATTCAAGACATTCTAAACAAGTTTGGGATGAAGGATGCCAAGCCCATCAAGACACCCATGGGAACTAATGGGCATCTCGACCTCGACACGGGAGGTAAATCCGTAGATCAAAAGGTATACCAGTCGATGATAGGTTCCTTACTCTATTTATGTGCTTCACGACCGGATATTATGCTTTCCGTATGCATGTGTGCAAGATTCCAAGCCGATCCTAAGGAAGCTCACCTTAGGGTCGTAAAACGAATCTTGAGATATTTAGTTTATACTCCTAAGTTTGGCCTTTGGTACCCCAGGGGATCCACATTTGATTTAATTGGTTATTCCGATGCTGATTGGGTAGGGTGTAAAATTAATAGAAAGAGCACATCGGGGACTTGCCAGTTCTTAGGAAGATCCTTGGTGTCTTGGGCTTCAAAGAAGCAAAATTCTGTGGCTCTTTCAACCGCCGAAGCCGAGTATATTGCCACAGGCCATTGTTGCGTGCAATTGCTTTGGATGAGGCAAACCCTTAGGGACTATGGTTACAAATTAACCAAAGTTCCTCTTCTATGTGATAATGAGAGTGCAATCCGCATGGCGGATAATCCCGTTGAGCATAGCCGCACTAAACACATAGCCATTCGGTATCATTTTCTAAGGGATCACCAACAAAAGGGGGATATCGAGATTGCATATGTTAGCACCAAAGAACAATTAGCCGATATCTTTACCAAACCATTGGATGAACAAACTTTTACCAAACTTAGGCATGAGCTAAATATTCTTGATTCTAGAAACTTTTATTGATATTTTGCACACATAGCTCATATATATACCTTTGATCATCTCTTTCATGTGCTATGACTAATGTGTTCTTTCAAGTCCATTTCATGCTAAGTCATAGATTGAAAGGGAAAAGGAGTTTTCGGCGAAGACAAGGCTTCCACTCCGCTCCATCGCATCATTCATCCTTCGCCGTCGCTCCGCACAACTCTTCAACTTTGGTATAATCTTCACTCCTTTACTTCCATCCAAAGGGGGAGAGAGCAGTTCAAAGGGCTTATATTTCACTCAAGCTTCCGTTTTTTGCGATTCATGCCAAAGGGGGAGAGAGTATTAGCCCAAAGCAAAAGGACCGCACCACCACCAATTTCAAAAATATAGTCTTTTATTTGGTATCGAGTCTATTAATTGGTGAAGTTTTTTCAATTGGTATCTTATTTTGATACAATTTCAAATAGGTATACCCTCTTCAAAATTAATATTTAAAACCCTCTTGAACACTAAGAGGAGGATTTCATTAAGGGGGAGTTTTGTCTAGTCAAAGGAAAAGCATTGGAAACAGGGGGAGAAAATTTCAAAACTTGAAAATGCTTCTCAAAATCTTATTTATTTACCTTTGACTGTTTGCAAAAGAATTTTGAAAAGAATTTACAAAACATGTGGTGCAAGCGTGGTCCAAAATGTTAATAAGAAAAAAAGACATCCATGCGCATCTAGTAAGTAATATTTATTGGTTTCATTCCAAGCAACCTTTGCACTTACATTATGCAAACTAGTTCAATTATGCACCTTTATATTTGCTTTGGTTTGTGTTGGCATCAATCACCAAAAAGGGGGAGATTGAAAGGGAAATAAGCTTACACCTTTTCCTAAATTGATTTTGGTGGTTGAATTGCCCAACACAAATAATTGGACTAACTAGTTTGCTCTAGTCTATAAGTTCTATAGGTGCCAAAGGTTCACAACAAGCCAATAAAAAGACCAAAGATGGGTTCAAATAAAGAGAGCTAAAGAAATCCCAAAGGCACCCTGGTCTGGCGCACCGGACTGTCCGGTGTGCCACCGGACAGTGTCCGGTGCACTAGGGAACTCGAAGATGAACTCGCTACCTTCGAGAAAATGGAGGCCGCTCCGCTATAATTCACCGGACCGTCCGGTGAATGCACCGGACAGTGTCCGGTGGCACACCGGACTGTCCGGTGTGCCAGCAGAGCAACGGCTACTTCAAGCGCAACGGTCGACTGCAACGCATTTAATGCGCGCTTGCGCGCGCAGAGGTCAGAGCACGCGCAGTTGGCGCACCGGACAGTCTACAGGAGATGTCCGGTGCACCACCGGATAGCCCAGAGGCCCCACAAGTCAGAGGTCCAACGGTCGAACCCCAACGGCTGGCTGACGTGGCTGGCGCACCGGACAATGTCCGGTGGCGCATCGGACTGTCCGGTGCGCCATGCGACAGCAGACTTCCAACGGCCACATTTTGGTGGTTGGGGCTATAAATACCCCAACCACCCCACATTCAATGGCATCCAAGTTTCTGCACTTCTACACCTTACAAGAGCTATAGCATTCAATACAAGACACACCAAAGAGATCAAATCCTCTCCCAACTCCACACAAAGCTCTAGTGATTAGAGAGAGAGATTTGTTGTGTTCATTTGAGCTCTTGCGCTTGGATTGCTTCTTTTCTTTCTCATTCTTTCTTGAGATTCATTCACTTGTAACCGAGGCAAGAGACACCAATTGTGTGGTGGTCCTTGCGGGGACTTTGTGTCCCGTGTGATTGAGAAGAGAAGCTCACTCGGTCTAAGTGACCGTTTGAGAGAGGGAAAGGGTTGAAAGAGACCCGGTCTTTGTGACCACCTCAACAGGGAGTAGGTTTGCAATAACCGAACCTCGGTAAAACAAATTCTTGTGTCTCATTCCTTATTTGCTTGCGATTTGTTTTCACCCTCTCTCTCGGACTCGATTATATTTCTAACGCTAACCCGGCTTGTAGTTGTGATTAACTTTGTAAATTTCGTTTCGCCCTATTCACCCCCTCTAGGTGACTTTCATTAACCCTTTGAGACTAACCTTTGTGTTTAAGTATTCTTGATGTAGTCTCAAAGGTGCATTGAAAGGGAAAATGGACTTGGACGTTGCAAAGACTTCCACTGCACTCCGGTATTGGTGTATTTACTTCCAAGTTCATACATATGCTCTTATTGCCTTTTTTTGCTCTTAATTGACAATTTTTGGTGAGGCAATGGGGTTAAAGGGCCAAGAATGATCCCGTTTTGGTGCTTAATGCCAAAGGGGGAGAAATTAAGGGCCAAAGCAAATGGATCAGCTACCACTTGTGAATTTTGAAAACAATAGAGTTAGAACGTTTGATTTGTCCAAAATACTCTTATTGCAAAATTTAGTCTCTTATGGGGGAGAATTTTTGATCATGGTAAAAAGGGGAAGTTTTTGGCACTTGATCAATTTCAACAAGTGAGTTTGACTTAGAGATAGGAAAATGAATTTGATTGGCAAAAACAAACCAAGTGGTGTCAAAGAATGATCCAAATATGTCAAAACTTGTGCAAAGACAATTTTGTTCTCAATTGCATTGATGTTGCACTTCTTTTGGTTGCTTTTGGATGTGTTGGCATAAATCACCAAAAAGGGGAGATTGAAAGGGAAATGTGCCCTTGGGCAATTTCTATTATGTTTTGGTGATTAAGTACCCAACACATTTAATTAAGTTCTTATGTGCTAAATGAAGAGAAAAGTGCAAATCAAGACATGAGGTATGTTTCTAGACTTAGCACATTGTTTTGAGTACTAACATATTTTGTCTAAGTGCTAGAAACAGGAAAAGAAAGAATTGCAAAAGACTTGGCTGTGTGCAGCCAAAGTCCAGCTCGGCCTGGCACACCGGACTGTCCGGTGCGCCAGGCTAGTTTCCGGTGAACAGGCCGCTCTCGGGAAAAGTTTGGCGGCGTACGGCTATAATTCACCAGACTGTGCGGTGGTGCATCAGACTGTCCGGTGAGCCAACGGTCGCCAGCGCAACGGTCGGCTGTGCAATCCGCGGGCGACGCGTGGCCCGCTTCAACGGTCGACAGGGGGCACCGGACTGTCCGGTGTGCACCAGACAGTGTCCGGTGCGCCAACTGGCCCGGAGGTGCAACGGCTGTCTGCGCCAGAAAAGGAAGGAGATCAGCACCGGACCGTCTACAGTGACTGTCCGGTGGCGCACCAGACTGTCCGGTGCGCCACTCGACAGAAGGCAAGGATAGCCTTCCTTGTTGGCCTTCAACGGCTCCTAGCTGCCTTGGGGCTATAAAAGGGACCCCTAGGCGCATGGAGGAGCTACACAAGCTTACAAGAAACATTCTAAGACTCCAATACTCCAACTTCACGCATTCGATTCTTTGAGATAGTGACTTGAGCTCCATTTGAGTTGTGAACTCTGTGCGTTGTGTTTTGAGCTCAAGTTGTGACTTGTGTGCATAGTTGTGCTACGATTTTTGTCTTGTGTGTGTTGCTCATCCCGACCTTACTCCGTTCTTTCATTGTGATCTTTGTTGTAAGGGCGAGAGACTCCAATCTTGTGGAGATTCCTCGCATACGGGAATATTCATCTAAAGAAAAAACCGTGGTATTCAAGTTGATCATCGGATCACTTGAAAGGGGTTGAGTGCAACCCTCGTCCATTGGGACGCCACAACGTGGAAGTAGGCAAGTGTTACTTGGCCGAACCACGAGATAAAAATCGCGTGCCTTGTGTTGATCTTTCTGTGATTGTCTTGTCCACAAAAATTTGCTCCTCAACTACTTAGTTGCACTAACATTTCTATAACCAAGTTTTGTGGCTATTTTAGTGTTGAATTTTACAAGATCACCTATTCACCCCCCCTCTAGGTGCTCTCATGATAGCGTGTTCAAATCTTGCTTAATCAAAATTTCTTCCCTTAATATCCTTTGTATCCTTTTTGGAGATTTATGACAAAGGGGGAGAAATTATGCATTAAAGCTTACCTTTAGTCTTATGTAACTAAGTGTTAGAAGACTTTTGAAAAGGGGAGAAATAATTAACAAAAAGGGGGAGTCATAAGAAAAACATAAGATGTAGAAAGTTGATAAGTGCATTCTATGTCATGAGCATCACATTTATTTTATGACACACTGCACTCCATGAATAGTATGATATAAGTTGTCTATACTTTGACCCAAATATGTGCTTTTGGCATTTGAGTACAAAATTGGTATTTTCTGAAATGCACATATATAGGGGGAGGAAACTATATCATAGAATTCAAAATTGTATTTATCAAATCTTATGTAAGCTTTAAATGTGTTGTCATCAATCACCAAAAAGGGGGAGATTGAAAGTGAATTCATCCCTTTTGTGAGTTTTGGTGATTTGGATAACAACACATTTAAAGGTCTAACAAGTTTGCTAAGTGTTGAACAGGAAATTCAGTATGATGAACATACTTGAATAGTGTATAATAATCAGTGAACAAAGATTCAACACAAGGTTAAATAACCAGTGAGACAATACAAATGGATATAATATGATCTCTATATTGGTTTGAATATATGGACAAGACCTGAGAAATCACTACATACATATGATTAGAATAGAGGATGAAGTGATTAAGAGGATTGATCAAGCCAAAGTGAATAAGATATGAGGAATCGTGAATTGGCTTGGCCATATTACTATCAGTCCATATATGCTTCTATGAGAATCAAACTAAAGCTTGATTAATCTTAATAGTTATATGTAGAAGACATTCAAGCAAGGTTCACAATATTGAAGAAATGATTCTCTCAATGGATGCTCAAAATGATGTGACTCAAGAATGGCTTGATAGGGTGAGGATAGCAAGGAAAGGGCTTCGAGGAACTAAGCGAAGGTGAAGGCCAAGCGACGGCTTGTAGACCAAGGTACCATGGCTAAGGTGAAGAAGAGAGTACTTGCACTAAGTCGATGAACTAATCAGCTATGAAGAGTTACAACATGTTGATGCATCAGTAAGGTGACTTGAAGCCATGATTTGAACTCATATATGGTGATATGGTACAAGTCACAGGGGTTTGATTTGTGTTTGCTTCAAAAGGTGAGACAGAGATGTTTGTGATCCTTATGAAGCAACGCCATGGAGAAATCACACATGAGACACAAATGACTCAAGGAGTTTACTTAATTAGTTTTATTTAAATTGAGTATAAGAATCGTCGTACTAGAAAGGGGGATCCAAAAAGAAGGTTGGTGTTTGCCAAAGTTCAAGCATCTATATTCAAAAGCTATTTTTTTAAAACCAAAAATCTCTTTAAAATTCTATGGTTGACCATGGTTAGGTTTGAGAAACCTAGAGTGTTCTTGTTGAAAAGCAGCTGAGCTTCTTCAGCTGCAGCTGAGCTTTTTAGCTGAGCTAAACTTCAGCTGAGTTGAGCTTCTTCAGCTGCAGCCGAGCTTTTCAACTGAGCTGAACTTCAGCTGACTTGAGCTTTCTCAACTCCAGCTGAACTTCAACTTCAACAGGGGTCCAGGCAAGTTCAACCGGGGTCCAGGGCAAGTTCAACCGAGGTCTAGAGAGTTTCAACCAGGGTCTAGGAAAAGTTCAGCCGGGGTTTTTTTTGACCTCACTGGTCAAAACCGGTTGAACCAGCCATAGGGCGGTTCAACCGGTATCAGGGTCACCTGACTGGTCTGACCTCCTGACTGGCAGACTGACTGTCAGTCTGACCCCCAAGCGGTTGAACCGGCCCTAGGGGCGGTTCAACCGGTGTCAGGACCTATTTTTGCAGTCTGACCTGCTGTCTGGCAGACTGACTGTCAGTCTGCCCAGGCGGTTGAACCGGTCTTAGGGGCGGTTCAATCGGTCCTCCACAGCCAAAATCAGCCCAACGACTAGTTTTGAAGCCCCACCTATATATACTCACTCCTACCTCTCTCCCCACACAAGAGCATGACTCAAACTCCATTTCTAACTTGAAGAACACCTCCCACTCTCTCTATCACACATCTCTTGCCTCTCCCATTTCAAATCTTTGGAGAGAAATCTTTGAGTGAGTTTGAGAGCTGCGGTTTTTGTGCTTCATCTCCAAATCCTCTTGCTCTTCTTCATTTGAGCTTTGGTACTACATCGAGTTCTTTGTGGATTCATTACTCTTGGAGCTTCTAGCTCCTAGACGACTAGGTGTCTCTTGTGAGTCTCCAAATCTTGTGGAAAACCACAAGAAAGTTTGTATTACCCGCTCGTTTGACCAAAGATTAGTGTGTGAGCTTGACCTTTGTGGTCGGCAAAAGGAGGATTAGGGTTGAAAGAGACCCGGCTCTTTGTGGGCGCCTCAACGAGGAAGTAGGGCACCTTGGTGGTGTGACTGAACCTCGGGATAAATCTTGTGTCTCTTGTGTTCTTGTTCATTGCGCTTATTCGTGTTCTTCGTTCTCTCACCCTTCCATGGAAGATTTGTTCATATCTTTTTGGTGTGTGGATTTTGAGAAGTGCCCTTCTCAGATCTACTACTTTGAACCCTATGGATCATTTAGAACATCTCATTTCCAAAGTTAACTGGGTGAATTTCGAGATCAATTCAATTTTACCCAGTTTGCTTCTAGTTTTTGTTGAAAAAGTTTTAACTTGCCTAGTCACCCCCTCTAGGCAACTTTCAGTATCTTAAGACATATCCGAGAACCCCCGGGAGCGATTCATGACAGTATCCCATCGTAGGGAGGCATCGAGCCCTCGGACCCCATCGAACGGATCTAGGACTAGGTGAATCACCCGCAGGTACCTTTGGGCGTGTCTTTGGACCTCAAGCCGACTCCAATCGAAAGGAGCTCGGACCGCTGCTCGGATCACCCGTTAACAACTCAATGGAAACTTCATGCTCGTTGCCCGTCGAGGGTAGCATGACGCATTCCCCCTCTTCCTCCTCGTAGAGAGGCAACGAAGGGGCGTACGAACCAAAAGTCGACACATCCCTCGATCGACCTGTTGCTCCATGCAAGGGCTCAGGGGCTGCCCTCACAAATTACGCTAAAAGGCTCCCACGGTCTGACTAAAGATCAAACAGGACCTATCAAAGAACAAAAGCCCTCAAAGGAGTCAACCACTCTTTCGGGGCCTCGGGGGCTACACTCGACGGGTGCGCTCACGCGCACCCATCGGAGAACAAGCATGCCCTGTCTCTCAAAAATTAGCATGCTCGCGGGCAAGCAACAAAGCCTCCAAACAAGTACCAAACGTACTTACTTGGAAGGCTCGGAGGCTACTGTCGGAGGAGATAATTAGGGACACCCGAATTACCCCCTTAACAAACACACTCAGAGAAATAAGGACTAAACTCCTAAGGGGCGACATTCGAGCCACCTATAAAAAACCGAGACGTCCCCCCGAGGGTCTCCCACCTCGAGCAGGGCTCCGCCGCACCTAAAGTCGACGCCATTCACTTCGCCCTACCCGAGGTCACCTCAGCTCAGTCCGTCTCGCCCAAGCCAATCTCATGCAGATAGGACAAAGGCACCCAAAAACAGGCAGGGGACAAACACATTTAATGTGTGTGCTGACTCGCGCTATGGCAGCAGAGCACAGTGGTGGACAAGACAACGATCACGTACATCGCAGCAACATGATTACGCCTACACAAACAGTGCGCGCACGTCGCCTGACGCCCTCCGATGGGACGCTTAATACGACAAGTCGAGCGAACGAGCCTTCGAGCAATTTCTCCGACTCGCCCGATGTCAAGCTTAGCCTTCGAGCGAGTTCTCCCCCTTGCCCGAGCTCGGCCTCGACCACCGACTATGCCATGAATCTCGTAGACAGCCACTCCGCCCGACTGTAGCGCACGTCGAGGGACGGCTCGGCTAGCGCCTCGGGAAGACTTATGCATCAACTAAGTAGGGGCTCTAATCTCAATGAGTGCTACAGGGAATCTCGACGTCATCACACACCAGGACGATGACGCACCCCGTAAGCAGCCTTTGACCTATACCCCGGCGCTGTTACAACTAATACGGCATGGGCGGCCTCTCCCTCGGGGGCTCGGGCGTACGGACAACCCCTCGGTCTCGGCCTCAGCTCTCTACGGGAAGTCAGCATGCATGAATCTGCTGCACAGTACGCCGTCACGACAGACGCCAGGCATCTCTTCTTCGAATACAAGACCCGACTTCACTAAGTACGCTCCCCTTGGCGTATATATAGGGTAGGGGCCCCTCCACGGACGGGGGATCGACATCGACGACATCAACACGCACACAACACACGTAGACAAACACTCGCCCTCTCACTCTGTCTTAGATATTGGCACTCGCCTCAATCATCTCTAGGGACCTAGGGACTTTCCCTCTCCCTCTGTGCTTGTAAACCCCTATTATAGGCACCACGGTGCGAGTAATATAAGCCTCATCCTCTCTGCTGGAAGTAGGACCTTGAGTAGCCTGAACCAGGATAATCGCTTGTGTCTCCTCGCACACCATCTGGAGTCAGCCACGCGACACATTTACTGGTTGGTTAAGGACCCACGGTCCAAACACCGACAAAAGGATTAGCCTTAATCCTGAAATTAGCTTTAGTCTTGTTTATATACACTCTGTGGGGCTGGGACAGACTCTAAATAACCCTTAAACTTCGTTTGGACGTAGATATTGAAGTCTGGAATTAGGAATTGGAACCAGGATTCTTGAATTCTATTGTTTGGTTGTCTATTTAAAATTAAAGCACAATTTCTCAGTAATAGACTATAAGTAGAAGTTTCCTCTCATAATTCAGAGCGCAGGCCCTCCGTATTAGGAGTTTCAATTTATGTTCCATCAACACAATAGATTTTGCTGCAACTCATTTCTAATACCAGACAGATTTATTATTGGATCTAATTTAATTCTATCATCTCCAATATCTACATCCAAACAGACCCTTAGAATTATCATGGACCTTAACTTACATGTCAAGTTGGGCTTGGTTAGCCGAGATCATATCAACAATATGATCACTTATGTGTATTTTTTAATATATCTCCCTGTTTCTCGGTTCGCTCCAATTATGGACTTTGAATAGTAGTCCATCACTTGCGGTTGCTTTGTGTGTTGAGCTAGGATAGGATATTTCGTTTCTTACCATGATGGTGTTCTCCATTCTGAATAAGCACTGACCACTGAAGTGTGCTTTAGTTTCTTGAATGATGTCATCCACATGGCACTTTTAGCCTATTTCGACCAACTCTTGGAATCGAATGGATTAAGGCTTTAGATCACCACTCATATCTTGATCGAGACTTAGACACGGGTCCACCGCCATAAGCGAGCACAATCTCGACTGCCATGTGGGCGAGCGCGACCTCGACCAAGGGTTCATCCGAAGGAAGATAGGGCTGATGCATGTGGTCGGTCCATTTGTCACTGCGAGAAGTTAACAACAAACCAAACAAATACCTATTTTTCCACAACATATCGCTCACAACAACTTTTCTCAAAAGCCACGCTCAACCATTTCTCTGTCCCGTGCAACATCGATGTAGCCACATCATGTTGACTTGACAATTGTTGCACTTAGAGCTTAGGCCCTGTTTGGTTCATAACTCATTCTAGAATTTCATTATCAGCTAAATAGCTCCTAGATTTTGTATTGGTTTTTGCCAGAATTTCACAATCTCAAAATAGGTTGATAATAGAATTCGTTTGAATTTTGCGTAGTATCCAACTTCACAAAATATATGGGAACCAAACACCAGATTATTTGTCATTTGACAAAATGCAGCAACCCTGCAACAGGTAGCTTGGAGCCTTGGATCCAGCTTGGATCCATACCGTCAATCGCATCAGATCGTGAATCCCTTTCCTCCTACCGCGCTAGGGTTTAGCAACGGCCTCAATGGCGTCCACCGCCGCCACTGTCACGCTTGGCGGCAAGGGCGCCGCCCTATCGCCGGCCGCCGTCTACGCGCTCTCCATCGGCCTCGCCGCCCCGGGCATCGACCCTTCGGCGCACAAGGCGCTCTCCACCCGCGCGCCCTCGCCACAGGAGACCCCCGCGCCCCTTGCCGCCGCGCTCCCGGCGCTGGCGCCTGCCGAGTCCCGCGCCGCCGCGGCCGTGCTGCTGAACAAGCTGGTCCTCACCGCGTCCGACTCTGCCTCCGCGCTCGTCACCGCCGCCACGGCCGCCGGCCTCGCAGGCTCGCTCGACCTCGCCGCCGCGTTGCCGCTCGGCTCCCGGGACGAGGTCGCGGTGGCAGCGGCTTCGGCGCCTGTCGCCGTCGGGCTCGCAGCGCTGGTGGACTGCTGCGCCGCGCCGCTCGCCCGCGTTGCCGACGCCGTCGCCGCGCTGTCGTGCGAAGCTGTGCGCGGGGACGCCGCGGCCTTCGACGTGCAGGCCTCCGGCGACGGGCTCTCCTCCAAGGACGAGGCCGACGTCGCCGCCGACATCAAGGTGCTCGTCTTCGGGTCCAAGCTTGTCGGCGCTGCCGGGGGCGCCCCCGCCGTCGCCACGTTCGCCAAGGTGCCCGCGCTGAACGGGATCTTCCGCCAGGCGGTTCGGGCGCTGCACGCCCAAGTGCGCATCGAGCTCAACGCGCCTGTGAAATTGGGGAAGAAGGATGCCGGTCAAACCGGTGAGGGAAAGGAGGAGGCATTGGTGGTGCTGGCCACACAGCTCGCTAGAGCAGTGCAGGCACTGTGCAGGTTGAGTGTCGCCCGTGCAAGGCTCTGTGCGGAGAGATTTGCTGATGCTGAGCTTCGGGATAAGCTTACTGCTGGCATTAGCGTCGATGATTTGAGGGGGATGCTTGACAAGGTTTTGATTGATTCAGATGCTGTGTCAGTCTTGAAGGGGGTGTACAACCACTTGCTCAAGTTCAGGGACTTTCTCTCCTGGGAAGCAGCTATGGCCATGGCAGTAATTGAAACAGACAGTTCAATTGAGAAGCCGCAATCTGCTGTTGACAATGAAGCAGCTGGTTCAAGTGAAAAGGCACAGGCTGGTGGGGACAAAGCAAAGGGTGACAAGAAGAGCAAGAAGAAGAAAACTTTGGGGAAGGGTACCTCTGCTGTGCTGATGCTGCTTAGGGACCATGTGACAAATGGAAGTACTGTTGCTTCCGTGAATTCTGTGGTTGTTGCAGAGTGGGCAGCCTCTCTCTCATTGCTATTTGATCCTAAATGTCCCGGATTGGTGTCCCTTGTGGAGAAAGTGAAGGAGATTGTTGAGAGCAATGAAGTCAGGAGATTGCCTAAAATTCCTAAGGTGAGAATCATATTGTTCGCGGACGGCGCTGTTTTATTTATATGGTCTGATTAGTGGTACCCATATTGTAATGCTGTTCCATTTCCTCACTTTTCTAAATGTTTGTGCTTACTCCTGTTAGGGTACACGTGACTTTGGGAAAGAGCAAATGGCGATAAGAGAGCGAGCATTTTCAATTATAACTAGTGTATTCAAGATGCACGGTGCTACTGCACTTGATACCCCTGTATTTGAGCTGAGAGAAACCCTTATGGGAAAATATGGTGAAGACTCAAAATTGATATATGACCTGGCTGATCAGGTATTGTTTCAGTGCTCTCATGTTTTGGCTTGGTGAACAGGTGTTACTTAGCAGAAATTTCCTGTTCATGTTTGAATTTGTCTATACTGTTTTTTTCTATAGATTGTGCAGAAGGCTAATGATATTGGCACTTTGGCAGTATCTGAGGCACTCAGCCTATTCATTTGTTTCAGTGTTTTCCTTATATAGTGTTCTCATAATTATGTTTTGATGTCGTACCATTAAATAACATGCAGGGTGGTGAGCTTTGCTCTTTGCGTTATGATCTGACTGTTCCATTTGCCCGGTACGTTGCCATGAATAGCATAAGCGCACTGAAGAGATACCAGATTGCAAAAGTATATAGGAGAGATAATCCATCAAAGGGAAGGTACCGAGAATTCTACCAATGTGATTTCGACATTGCTGGTGTATATGAACCTATGGAACCGGATTTTGAGGTCATCAAAGTTTTGACCGAGTTGCTGAATCAACTGGATATAGGCATGTATGAGATAAAATTAAATCACAGAAAGTTGCTGGATGGAATGTTGGAGATTTGTGGTGTGCCTCCTCAAAAGTTCAGAACCGTTTGCTCGAGTATTGACAAGCTGGACAAGCAAACATTTGAACAGGTGAAGAAAGAACTGGTAAGTATATGAATTAATTTGTTTCAGTTGAGGATTCATTTTTTTTATATAATGACTTTAATGAGTTGTAGATATGTTGAACATAGTCCTAAGTATTTTTCGTGTTCGATTAGGTGGATGAGAAAGGTATATCAAATGAAACTGCAGATGAAATTGGCAATTTAGTGAAGACTAGAGGAGCCCCCTTGGAAATTTTGATGGAGTTGAGAAAGGATAGCAGCAAGTTTATGAATAATGAAGGGTCTGTTGCTGCACTGAATGAGCTGGAGATATTATTCAAGGCTCTAGATAAAGCAAATGCAATTGACAAGATAGTTTTTGATTTAAGTTTGGCCAGGGGGCTTGATTACTACACTGGTGTTATATATGAAGCCGTTTTTAAGGGTTCAGCTCAGGTTAGAAATGATTACTTATCACTGCACAGTGATGTTCAACTTAATTCATCAGTACTCTGGATCATCTTAATGCATAGTGTTATTATTCATCACCTCAATACATAGCTTTTTTAAAAAATAAATCTGACAATTGATGTATTCAACATTTGATGTCTTTTTACTATTTCTCATCGCATATGCAGTTACACACCCTTTTCTAACTTTCACAGAGCTAAAGATCATTTTAGTTGATTCCTGTACAGCTGTACTAACCATATTTGGTAACAGGTTGGCTCCATCGCAGCTGGTGGTCGGTACGACAACCTTGTGGGTATGTTCAGCGGGAAGCAAATCCCTGCTGTTGGTGTGAGCCTTGGAATTGAGAGAGTCTTTGCAATCATGGAGCAACAGGAGAAAGAAGGAAATGAGGTATTTGAGCCCTCTATCATTTTATCCTCCTTTCAATATGACCTCTATCAACTTAATAAATTTGTCTTGAACTGTAGAAGATCCGGCCTACAGAGACACAGGTGCTGGTGTCAATCCTGGGAAAGGACCTTACACTAGCTGCAGAGCTCGCGAGCGAGCTGTGGAATGCTGGGTTAAAGGCAGAATTCAAGCTCACTACTAGGGTGGCGAACCACATCAAGTATGCCTTGCAATCAGGCATTCCGTGGATGGTGCTAGTCGGCGAGTCTGAGTTGCAGAAGGGATGTGTTAAATTGAAGGATGTTGAAGCCAACCAGGAAGAAGAGGTTGATAGGAAGGATTTTGTTCAAGAGCTGAAGAAGAGATTGAGTAAACCCTAAGGGCTTATTCGGTTAGGAAGGGATTGAAGGGGATTGGAGGTGATTAAATCACTTCCTAGTCAAAATTGAATAGAAGGGGATTTAATTCCATTCAATCCCCTCCGATCCCCTTGCAACCGAACATGCCCTAAGAGGGGATTTTAGGCGTTGATATCATCTTCTCACATTGATTTGAGGCAAAATCAATTATGGCAGAGGCGGAGAATGACACTGCAGCATTGTAGTTTAAAGTGCTGGGGATGTTGTCAGTCGCCTTGGCAGAGAGCCGCTTGTTATGGTCCCCTGAATCACAATGCATTATGCTGATGAATCAAGCCGTGACATATTGTAAATTGTTATTCTTTTTGTACTTGAGAAATCAAAAGTTTTTTTCTCACATGTAGTTTGGAACAGCAGCAACAAAGCCAGTAACCTTATTTTTTTCATTGCATTTATTGACCACGAGTCCAAAACATCTGTATGGCTACTGCTGTTATTCTTGGCCAAGTTGAAACAACCAAAACGGGGAACAATAAGAGAACATTACACCAGTGCATAGAGTTTGAGTCACCTGCATATACCCCGTCCGTGCTTTGTGGCATCCACGGTCTTCTTGAGCTGCAGGGAGTAGCATTGCCATAGTGCCTATTTGTTTCAGTTTTTTTGCTGATTCTAGCCACAAGAAGCTACAATGGATAATCAAACACCTAGCTTTTTATCCCGTTTTTATGATAATCACTTTAGTGAAATCTGTCCAAAATCAATATCAACACACAATCCCTTCTTTATTTGTTCTTTTCTTTCAATTATAAATTCGATGTTATTAACTTAGATGAACAACATTGCCATCATCACGGGGGAATAGCATAGCCATAGTCCCGACCTCATCGGGGTGGGGGGGGGGGCTGTTTTGCGACATCCACGATATTCTTGAGCACCATTTTGCGGCATCCATGATGTTCTTGAGCAGCATTGTGGCATGTTTGTAACATCCCTTCTTTATTTGTTCTTTTCTTTCAATTATAAATTGGATGCTACCAACTTAGATAAAAACAATCATAAGATTCATCTTCATCATCTTTCTGATTCTTTTGTTTATTTCTTCACCAACATGGAGGATGTGTGGAGGATTGCTCGTCATCATTATCTTCCTAACTTAAGGAGCTTTAGCTTGATTTTTCCATTTGCTTCTTGTCCTTCATGTTCTTATGCTTTTCACATATGAGATCTATGCCCCTGCTTGATGAAGTGGCTTCTTCTTGACTTGTCTTCAATAACATCTCAAATATCACTAATCTTGCTAACGACAAACAACAGGATTATTGTGCTCAAGCAAGTCCTCCATATGGCCATGTTTTATATTGCTTCAGCTTCACAAGGTTTGGTGAAGTTTTTTTCTCAAACATGCAGGAGAGTTACGTATCATTATATTAAGAAGATGAAAAACAAGGGCGAGAGCCCAGCACAAGACAAAACATTGACCATACACACGCTCATGCACAAAACACACACGAAACACACTAGACTAAAGCAATGTTGAACGACCAAAAAGCCAATAAATTACTGGGGGAGAAGAGGCAGCCAAGAAGGTAAGACTCCTCGAACCAGCCAAGACCCACATCTCCTTTTCCTCCTTGGCTATAAATAAAGTAGCACATATATTAGCACAATGTCCCTGAAAGACACATTCATTCCTGATTTTTCAAAGCGTCCAAGCTCCTAGAATGGTAAGGGTATTGACACCCATTCCGGCAAATCCTTCAACATTCTCGGAGACCCGTTTCCATCATAAGAAAAAATTGTAGGTGTCAGCTTGCAGCGCCAACCCTTGGAGACCAACTTGATTGAACAATCTAAACCAGAATTCCTTAGAGAAAACACAAGACAGAAGAAGATGGTTCACTGTTTCTTCCTCTAGATCACATAGAATACATTTCTCATTGTGAGACAGTCCTCTTCCAGACAACCGATCCGTAGTCCAGCATTGGTTATGTGCTGCTAGCCACATGAAAAATCTGCACTTCGAAGGCGCCCAAGATATTCAAATACGTTCAAAAGGTTCAAACTGTGTTGAGCCAAAAAAGCACTCATACGCTATTTTGGCTGAATATTTTCCATTGCTATCTAATCTGAAAAAATGGTTATCCTCCACATCCGGCTGCAACTCCACACCTCGCCACATACTGTCTCAGTCGAACCACCACCGGTGGATAGGATTAGTCAATCCCAGTTGAAGGGATGATAGAGCTAGAGTGCTAGATCTTTCGGTGAGGTGGATAATTTCGATTTGGTGGAGGCGATGACTCTCGCGATCCGACTACAAACGAACAGGTCGTGGCACCTTAGCAATCGGAAAACCAACTCCAATTGGTTATTGACCTTGCTGGTGACAAGATCAACATGAACACGAAGTTCTACTCCTGCGAGCAATCGAAGAAACAAGCAAGAACAATATGTAGGCAAAACTGAATATCAATCACTCACGAATTGGGGTTCATGATGTCTGTCCACAGGTGGACGTTGAGCACAAATGTAGTACAAATGTTTGCATGATGGCTAAACTTATCAAAGAAAACCCAACTCTATAAGGGGGCACATCCCCTAGTTAAATAGGGAGGAAGAGGTGGCGTCCAGCGTTCCCACAAGGCAGGGAATAGGCGCCCAATCAGCCACATAATCTCCTGCCCACAAGGCAGGGAATAGGCGTCCAATCAACCACACAATCTCCTACCCACAAGGCAGGGTGAAAGTCGCCTAGAGGGGATGAATAGACAAAACCTGAAATTTATAAACTTTGAACACACACTTCACCGGGGGTTAGGGTTAGAAATAAATAATAGTAAATTTGGAGTGCAGAAGATAGTTCTTCTTGCTATGAGTTGCTCAATCAATGCGGATAACTTTGGGAGCTAACTCAAAACAATGTGAGCAAGAGAACTTTTAGAGAGAGAGGAGAGGAAAGAAACAAATCGAATTGTGAAGATCAACACAAATGGACACGATGATTTGTTTCCCAAGGTTTGGTTCCAAAGAACCTACTCCCCGTTGAGGCCACAAAGACTAGGTCTATTTCAACCCTTTTCCTCTCTCAACCGGTCACTTAGATCGGTTGAGTGCTTCTTCTTAATCTCACAGGTCACAAAGACACCGTAAGGATCACCACACACTTAGGTGTCTCATGCTAGCTTTACAAACCACTTAGAAGGTTTAGAGAGAGATGAAGAAAGCAACCAAGCAACAAGAGCAACAAATGAAACACAAATCACCCTCTCTCAAGTCACTTAAACACTTTTGATCACTTGACTTGATTATGGCACTTGGAGAGGATTGGAGGCTTTGAATGTGTCTTTGGAGTGTATTCTTTGCTTTTGTATTGAATGTTGAGAGTGGAAAACTTGGGTGACTTGAATGGTGATGGTTAGGGGTATTTATAGCCCCAATCACTATTCTAGCCATTGGCTGAGTTCTCTGTCGATGGGCACACCGGATAGTCCGGTGGCGCACCAGACACTGCACTGTTCATTGTCCGGTGCACGCCACGTCATCTGATCGTTGGGGTTTGGAGTAGTTGGCCATTTAATTCATCTATCCTTTTGGCGCATCGGATAGTCCGGTGGCACACCGGACAGTCCGGTGCGACCTGACATCGCAGACTGTCTCTGAACTTCTAGCGCTTCAGGCTATGCAGCAGTCACGTGGCAGTCGACCGTTGGCAAAGATGACCGTTGCTCGTGGCTCACCGGACAGTCCAGTGACACACATGATAGTCCAGTGATTTTTAGTCGAGAAGCGTTGCGTTTTCCTGAGAGCGGCCACTTCGCTGGGCGCACCAGCCTGGGCACCAGACAGTCCGGTGTGTCGCAGGCTGGTGCAAATCTATTTTGCTCCATACTTCTAGAATTGCCCCAAGGGTCATTTTCCTTATATGTGTATGTGAACTTTATGCACCTGAGAAAAGATCAACTAGACAAACTAGTTAGTCCATACGGTTTGTGATAGTCGTCAAACACCAAAATCGATTATAGGAAATGGTTAAGGCCATTTCCCTTTCAATCTCACCCTTTTTTGTGATTGATGCCAACACAAACCAAAGCAAATACAAAGTGTAGAAATGTAACTAGTTTACATTTGACAGATGTGCATAAGTTACTTTGAAGCGAAAGTAGTTTTAAGCAGATATGATTGTTTTGATATAGTTAACATTTTGGACCACATTTGCACTGAAAGTCGCTTAGAGGGGGGAGGGTGAATAGGCGAAACCTGAAATTTATAAACTTTAAACACGCACTAAGGCTGGGGTTAGCGTTAGAATTAAATTGGAGTACAGAAGATAGTTCTCCTTGCTTAGACTTGCTCAATCAATGCGGATAACGTTTGGGAGCAAACTCAAATCTATATGAGTAAGGGGACTTTTAGAGAGAGGAAAGAGGGGGAACAAATCAAGTGAAGATCAACAAGTGAACAGGATGATTTGTTTATCGAGGTTCGGTTTCAAAGAACCTAGTCCCCATTGAGGAGGCCACAAAGGCCGAGTCTATTCCAACCCTTTCATTGTCCGGTGCGCCACTGGCAGCACCATTCCAAGTCTTTGCTCCAAACTTTGTTGAGTCCCCGACTTAATTCTTTCTTGGTTTATGTTGAACCATATGCACCTGATATAAATGATATCTAAGCAAACTAGTTAGTCCACGTGGTTTGTGATGGACGTCAAACACCAAAATCGATTATAGGAAATGTTTTAAGCTTATTTCCCTTTCATGCACCACTTAGCTTATTTTTGCAAATCTTTTGGATTTTTTTCAAATTCTTTTGCAATTAGCCAATGGTATAAGAATATGATTTCGAAAGCATTTTTAAGTTTTGAAAGATTCTCCCCCTTTTTCAAATGCTTTTCCTTTGGCTAAATAAAAGCTCTCCCTGAAAAAGTTCTCCCCTTAGCTGTCAAGAGGGTTTTTGCAAATGCAATTTTTGTAAAAAAGTTTTCAGAAAACAGGGTGGTGGTGCGGTCCTTTTGCTTTGGCCTATTAATTTCTCCCCCTTTGGCATTAAGCGCCAAAAACAAAGAAAACTAGAGGCCTTATACAAGAAAGATATGAATGTAAATATATGAGTAGGGCAAAGGATACTAACGAGTGCGTAGTGGAAGCCTTGTCTTCACCTGTTACTCCATTTCCCTTTCAAAGTTCCGAGAATCTAAGATATTTAGTTCATTCCTATGCTTGCTAAAAGTTTTTTCATCCAGGAGCTTAGTGAAGATATCGGCTAATTGGTTGTGGGTGTTAACATTGACAATTTCAATATCCCCTTTTGTTGGTGATCTCTCAGAAAGTGATCCGGATGTCTATGTGCTTAGTGGGGCTATGTTCAACAGGATTATCCGCCATGCGGATTGCACTCTCATTGTCACAAAGGAGAGGGACTTTGCTCAACTTGTAGCCATAGTCCCTAAGGGTTTGCCTCATCTAGAGTAATTGTGCACAACAATGTCCCACAGTAATATACTCAGCTTCATCGGTGGATAGAGCTACTGGATTTTGTTTCTTTGAAGCCTAAGACACCAGGGATCTCCTCAGAAACTGATAAGTCCTAGATGTACTCTTTCTATCAATTTTATATCCGACATAATCGACATCAGAATACCCGATTAGATCAAAGGTAGATCCCTTGGGGTACCATAGCCCAAACTTAGGAGTGTAAACTAAATATCTCATGATTCTTTTCACAGCCCTAAGGTTAGGGATGAAAGTGGTAATCCGAACTGTTAGAACAAATTTAATATTTTAAAATAGATATGTATAAAATTTAATGTTGATCTTTTCTTATGTTATCAAGCACATTAGTATAAATATGAATAAAATATTATATAAGTTGTTTTATGTATTATTTGCTCCATACAACACAAAAAGTTGAAAAAATTACCGAATTTGTTTCCGAATCCATACCGAAGTTTATATCTATTATTTAAGAAAATGTAGGATGAATTTGAGCTTTACCTTTTATGAATCTTAACAAGCTGGATGTTAAAAACAAGAATACATATTTGTATTGTATATTCTATATCCTATTTATTCGCAATCAAAGAAAAAACTGATTACCGAATAAATACCGTTTCCGACTGTTTTCATCCCTACCTAAGGTGGATTTTCTTAGGATTGGCCTGTAACCTTGCACACATGCATACCGAAAGCATAATATCCGGTCGTGAAGCACATAAATAGGGTAGAGATCCTATCATTGACCGGTATACCTTTTGATCTACAGATGGAAGTCTTGATGGGTTTGGCATTCTTCATTCCAAACTTCTTGAGTATGTCATGAATGTACTTAGTTTGGCAGATGAAGGTGCCATCTTGGAGTTGCTTGATTTGAAATCCAAGGAAATACTTTGACTCCTCCATCATAGACTTCTCGAATTTTTGTATCATAATCCTACTAAACTCTTCACAAGATGACTTGTTAGTAGACCCAAAGATAATATCATCAACATAAATTTGGCATATAAATAAGTCTTTATCAATTGTTTTAGTGAAGGGAGTAGGGTCAACTTTTCCGACTTTAAAGCCATTAGTGATAAGAAAATCTCTTAGGCATTCATAGCATGCTCTTGGGGCTTGTTTGAGCCCATAAAGCGCCTTTGAGAGCTTATACAATTGTGAAGGATACTCACTATCTTCAAAGCTGGGAGGTTGCTCAACATATACCTCTTCCTTGATAGGGCCATTGAGGAAGGCACTTTTCACGTCCATTTGATGTAACTTAAAGCCATGGTAAGTGTTGATCACTTGTTCTCGAATGCTATAAATCAAGAACAAGGCAACACAATTGTTAATAGTTAAAGTCCTTTGTCCTTCAAAACATTATTTCCTCTCGGATATAATGATCTCTGGATGAAGGTTATGAGGGATAAACCTTCATCATTTCATCATATAAACGTGAACATGTATATGAATAAGAAAGCGAAGGAACACAAAGAAAGGGATATAAAAATTGTCATATATCAATGATTCATTTATTATTATCTTTATCAAACATGAATAAACATTAACAATATTCGCATTACAATGGTACCTTCGGCTTTCTAGAAGGTGAGGATGCGAGGATGACACAAGAGTGATTACCATTCAGCGTGAACAGTACGGTGCTACTGTTCATCTATTTATAGGCAAAGGACACAACCTAGACAAAATTACATTCATGTCCTTGAAATTTACTCGTAATCATAATACAATTTATCAAGGACTAAGTAGTCTTTTCCCCCTTTAATTCGGTATCGTCTTTGGTCCTCGTCACCATATCAAGCCGAAGCTCTCCGGCAATAGTTTCGGCGCTTGTTCCTGTCACCTTAGAGTTGCTCCTTTACACCGCGTATACTTTCGCCATTAGAGAAGATCTTTATCTGGGAGCCGAAGCCTCCTGTAATAATCTATGTTGTACTGAAAACATATGGTTAGTCACGTTTTTGAGGACCTTCGGAAGAGGAAGGCCCCCAACAGTAGTGAAAGGGAAATAGGGTAAACCTTTTCCTATAAATGATTTTGGTGGTTGAATGCCCAACACAAATATTAGACTAACTAGTTTGCTCTAGATTATGTATTCTACAGGTGCATAAAGGTTTAACACAAACCAATAAAAAAAATCAAGTTAGGGTTCAAAAGAAAGGAGCAAACAAATCGAAGAGAACCCTGGTATGACGCACCGGACTGTCCGGTGTGCCATCGGACAGTGTCCGGTGCACCAGGGGCCGTACAGTCTAAACTCTTCACCTTCGAGTTTCTCAGGCGCCGCTCCGCTATAATTCACCGGATTGTCCGGTGCGCCACCGGACTATCCGGTGCGCCACCGGACTGTCCGGTGCACCAAGCGGAGCAACGGCTAACAACGCAACGGTCGTCTGCAAAAGTGTGAATAGTGCGTGAACAATGCGTGCAGAAGTCAGAGCAGGTGTCAAAGGCGCACCGAACAGTGAACAGTACCTGTCCGGTGCATCACCAGACTGTCCGGTGCGACATGAAGTCAGCGCTCCAACGGTCAGAATCTTCAGAACCCTAACGGTTGGGTGACGTGGCTGGCGCACCGGACAGTGTCCGATGGCGCACCGGACTGTCCAGTGCGCCCTTCGACAGACAGCCTCCCCAACGGCTATGTGGTGGTTGAGGGCTATAAATACCCCCCAACCACCACCACTCCAAGCATCCAAGTTTTTCAGACATCCCATTCAATACAAGAGCTAGTGCAATCAATACAAGACACAATTCAAAAGAATCAAAGCCTCTCCAAGTCCCAAATTCACTCCAAACTCCTAGTGACTAGAGAGAGTGTTTTGCTCGTGTTCTTTGAGCTCTTGTTCTTAGATCGCTTTCTTCTTCCTCATTATTGTTGTTCAAGTGACTTGTAATCAAAGCAAGAGATACTAAGTTTGTAGTGGTCCTTGCGGGGTCTAAGTGACCCGTTTGATTATGGAGAAAGCCACTCGGTCTAGGTGACCGTTTGAGAGAGGGAAAGGGTTGAAAGAGACCCGATCTTTGTGACCACCTCAACGGGAGTAGGTTCTTAAGAACTAAACCTCGGTAAAACAAATAACCGTGTCATCCGCTTCATTTGCTTTTGATTTGTTTTCCCCCTCTCTCTCAGACTCGGATTTTATTCTAACGCTAACCCCGGCTTGTAAATTGTGTTTTAAGTTATAAATTTCAGATTTCGCCTATTCACCCCCCCTCTAGGCGACTTTCAATTGGTATCAGAACCCGGTACTTCATTAGAGTCTAACCACTCGAAGTGATGTCGGGAGATCATGCCAAGAGGGAGATCGTGACCGGCGACAAGTCCACAAGCCACGGGAAGGCTCCATCAAGGGAGTCCGGCAACAAGCTAAAGGAAGGATCACCTCCTCACAAGTCGCATCGGAGTGGCGACAAGAAAAAGAAGATGAAGAAGGTGGTCTACTATGAGACCGACTCTTCGTCGCCATCCACCTCTGGCTCTGACGCGCTGTCCGTCACTTCTAAGCGCCATGAGCGCAAGAAGTATAGTAAGATGCCACTTCGTTATCCCCGTATTTCTCGACGCACTCCTTTACTTTCCGTTCCCTTAGGCAAACCACGGTTTTTGATGGTGAAGATTATAATATGTGGAGTGATAAAATGAGGCATCATCTAACCTCACTCCATGCAAGTATTTGGGACATTGTTGAATTTGGAGCGCAGGTACCATTGGTAGGGGATGAAGGCTACGACTCTGACGAGGTCACCCAAATCAAGCACTTTGATTCCTAAGCAACTACTATACTCCTCACCTCTTTATGTCGAGAGGAGTATAATAAGGTTCAAGGGTTGAAAAGTGCCAAGGAGATTTGGGACGTGTTCAAGACCGCGCGTGAAGGGGACAAGGTGACCAAGATCACCAAAAGAGAGACGATAGAGGGGAGATCGGTCGATTCGTCCTCAACCAAGGAGAGGAGCCACAAGCCATGTACAACTGGCTCAAGACCTTGGTGAATCAAGTGCGCAACCTTGGGAGCACAAAGTGGGATGACCATGAAATGGTCAAGGTTATTCTTAGATCACTTGTTTTTCGTAATCCCACTCAAGTTCAATTAATTCGTGGTGATCCTCGATATAAATTAATGTCTCCCGAGGAAGTAATAGGGAAGTTTGTGAGCTTTGAATTGATGATCAAAGGCTCCAAACAAATCATCAACTTGGAGCAAGGCGACACCTCCACACCTGAGGTGCAACCCGTTGCATTCAAGGCGACGGAGGAAAAGAAAGAAGAGTCTACATCAAGTAGGCTCCCCATTGACGCCTCCAAGCTTGACAATGAGGAGATGGCGCTCATCATCAAGAGCTTCCGTCAAATCCTCAAACAAAGGAAGGGGAAGGACTACAAGCCCCGTTCCAAAAGGGTGTGCTACAAGTGTGGTAAGCCTGGTCATTTTATCGCTAAATGTCCTATGTCTAGTGATAGTGACAGGGGCGATGACAAGAAGGGAAAGAGGAAGGAAAAGAAGAAGTACTACAAGAAGAAGGGCGACGATGCCCACATATATCAGGAATGGGACTCCGATGGGAGCTCCACCGACTCCTCCTCCGACGACGATGCCGTGAACATCGCCGTCAATAAGGGCCTCCTCTTCCCCAACGTCGGCCACAAGTGCTTCATGGCAAAGGACGACAAAAAGAAGAAGGTAAAATCTAGAGCCTCCACCAAATATACAACATCTAGTGATGAGGCTAGCTCTAGTGAAGATGAGGATGATTTGCTTACCCTTTTTACCAACCTTAACATGCAACAAAAAGAAAAATTGAATGAATTGATAGGTGCTATTCATGAGAAGGATGAACTCTTGGATAGCGAAGAGGAATTCCTTATTAAGGAAAACAAAAGGCATGTTAAAGTAAAAATGCTTATGCTCAGGAAATAAAGAAAACTGAAAAATTGACTAAGGAGCTTAGCATTTGCCATGACACTATTTCCAACCTTAGAACTGAGAATGCTAATTTTATTGCTAAGGTGGAAAAATTAAATGCTTGCAATGATTCAATTGTCAGTCTTAGAAATGAAAATGATAGTTTAATTGCTAAGATTGATAAATTGAATGCATCACTTTCTAGCCTTAAAATTGAGAATGATAAATTAATTTCTAAGGCTAAGGATTTAAATGTTTGCAATGATTCTATTTCCAGTCTTAGAAATGAGAATGTCATATTACATGCTAAGATTGATGAATTAAATGCTTGCAAACCCTCTACATCTACTATTGATCATGTCACTATTTGCACTAGGTGTAGAGATGTTAATATTGATGCTATTCATGATCACCTTGCTTTAATTAAACAATAAAATGATCATATAGCTCAATTAACTGCTAAAATTAATGAGCATGAAATTGAAAATGAAAATTTTAAATTTGCTAGAAGCATGCTCTATAGTGGGAGATGCCCCGGTATTAAGGATGACATTGGTTTCCAACAGGGAAGCAATGTCAAACTTAATACCCCTAAGAGATTGTCCAACTTTGTTAAGGGCAAGGCTCCCATGGTTCAGGATAACGAGGGTTACATTTTATATCCTGCTGGTTATCCTGAGCACAAGATTAGGAGAATTCATGCTAGAAAGTCTCATTCTGTTTCTCACCATGCTTATATGTATAACAAAGAGGCATCTAGCTTTAGGCATTCTACACATGTCAAAATGCCTAAGAAGAAAACTCCTACTGCATCAAATGAGCCTATTATTTCATTTAAGACTTTTGATGCATCATATGTTTTAACTAACAAATCAGGCAAAGTAGTTGTCAAATATGTTGGGGGCAAACACAAGGGCTCAAAGACTTGTGTTTGGGTACCCAAGGTGCTTGTTTCTAATGTGAAAGGACCCAAGACTATTTGGGTACCTAAGAACAAGGCCTAAAATTGTTTTGCAGGTTTATGCATCCAAGGGCTCAAGTTGGATAATTGATAGCGGATGCACAAACCACATGATAGGGGAGAAAAGGATGTTCTCCTCCTATGAGAAAAATGAAGATCCCCAAAGAACTATCACATTCGGGGATGGAAATCAAGGTTTGGTCAAAGGACTTGGTAAAATTGCTATATCTCCTGACCATTCTATTTCCAATGTTTTTCTTGTAGATTCTTTAGATTACAACTTGTTTTCTGTATCTCAATTATGTAAAATGGGCTATAACTGTCTTTTTAGTGATACTGGTGTTACTGTCTTTAGAAGAAGTGATGATTCAGTAGCTTTTAAGGGAATGTTAGAGGGTCAGCTATATTTAGTTGATTTTAATGAAAACAAAGCTAAACTTGACACCTGCTTAATTGCTAAGACTAATATGGGTTGGCTCTAGCATCGCCGACTTGCCCATGTTGGGATGAAGAATCTTCACAAACTTCTAAAGGGAGAGCACATTTTGGGACTAACAATTGTTCATTTTGAGAAAGACAGGGTTTGTAGCGCATGTCAAGCAGGAAAGCAAGTTGGCGCTCATCATCCACACAAAAACATCATGACAACGGATAGGCCACCGGAGCTACTCCACATGGATTTATTCGGCCCGATCGCTTACATAAGCATCGATGGGAGTAAGTACTGTCTAGTTATTGTGGATGATTATTCTCGCTTCACTTGGGTGTTCTTTTTGTAGGATAAATCACAAACCCAAGAGACCTTAAAGGGATTCTTGAGACGAGCTCAAAATGAGTTCGACTTAAGGATCAAAAAGATTAGAAGCGACAATGGGACGGAGTTCAAGAATTCACAAATCGAAGGCTTCCTTGAGGAGGAGGACATCAAGCATGAGTTCTCTTCTCCCTACACACCTCAACAAAATGGTGTAGTGGAGAGGAAGAATAGAACTCTACTGGATATGGCAAGAACCATGCTTGATGAGTACAAGACTTCGGATCAGTTTTGGGCCGAGGCGATTAACACCGCCTGCTACTCCATCAACCGGTTATATCTTCACCGAATCCTCAAGAAGACATCATATGAACTCCTTACCGATAAAAAGCCCAATGTTTCATACTTTAGAGTATTTGGTAGTAAATGTTTTATTCTTGTTAAAAGAGGTAGAAAGTCTAAATTTGGTCCTAAGGCTGTAGAAGGCTTTTTACTAGGATATGATTCAAACACAAGGGCATAAAGAGTCTTTAACAAGTCCACTGGACTAGTTAAAGTTTCTTGTGGCATTGTGTTTGATGAGACTAATGGCTCCCAAGTGGAGCAAGTTGATCTTGATGAGCTAGATGATGAAGAGGCTCCGTGCGTGGCGCTAAGGAACATGTCCATTGGGGATGTGTGTCCTAAGGAATCCGAAGAGCCTCCACAAGCACAAGATCAACCATCATCTTCAAATCAAGCATCTCCACCAACTCAAGATGAGGAACATGCTCAAGGTGATGAAGAAGAAGACCAAGAAGATGAGCCACCTCAAGAAGAGGGCAATGATCAAGGGGGAGATGAAGTTGATCAAGGCAAGGAAGATGAACAAGAAGTATAGGGTCAAAGACCGCCACACCCAAGAGTCCACCAAGCAATCCAACGAGATCACCCCGTGAACTCCATCCTCAGCGACATTCATAAGGGGGTAACCACTAGATCTCGTGTTGGACATTTTTGTGAACATTACTCTTTTGTGTCCTCCATTGAGCCTTACAGGATTGAGGATGCACTAAGAGATTCGGATTGGGTGCTGGCAATGCAAGAGGAGCTCAACAACTTCATGAGGAATGAGGTATGGCATTTAGTTCCACGTCCTAATCAAAATGTTGTAGGTACCAAGTGGGTATTCCGCAACAAGCAAGATAAGCATGGTGTGGTGATAAGGAACAAAGCCCGACTTGTGGCCAAGGGTTATTCACAAGTCAAAGGTTTGGATTTCAATGAAACTTATGCACCTGTAGCTAGGCTTGAATCAATTCGCATATTACTTGCCTATGCTACTTACCATGGCTTTAAGCTTTGTCAAATGGACGTGAAAAGTGTCTTCCTCAATGGACCAATCAAGGAAGAGGTCTACGTTGAGCAACCTCCCGGCTTTGAAGATAGTGAGTACCCTGACTATGTATATAAGCTCTCAAAGGCGTTTTATGGGCTTAAACAAGCCCCAAGAGCATGGTATGAATGCCTGCGAGACTTTCTAATCACTAATGGCTTCAAAGTCGGAAAAGCTGATCCTACACTCTTTACTAAAACTATTGCAAATGATTTGTTTGTATGCCAAATTTATGTTGATGGTACTATATTTGGGTCTACTAACAAATCTACTTGTGAAGAGTTTAGTAGGATCATGGTACAAAAATTCGAGATGTCAATGATGGGGGAGTTGAGATATTTCTTAGGCTTTCAAGCAACTCCAAGACGGCACCTTCATCAGCCAAACGAAGTATATTCAAGACATTCTTAAGAACTTTGGAATAAAGGATGCCAAGCCCATCAAGACACCCATGGGAACAAATGGGCATCTCGACCTCGACACGGGAGGTAAATCCGTAGATAAAAAGGTAATACCGGTCGATGATAGGATCTTTACTCTATTTATGTGCATCTCGACTGGATATTATGCTTTCTGTATGCATGTGTGCAAGGTTTGAAGCCGATCCTAAGTAAGTTCACCTTAGGGTCGTGAAAAGAATCATGAGATACTTAGTTTATACTCCTAAGTTTGGGCTTTGGTACCCTAGGGGATCCACTTTTGATTTGATAGGTTATTCCGATGCCGATTGAGCAGGGTGTAAAATTGATAGGAAGAGCACATCAGGGACTTATCAGTTTCTGGGGAGATCCCTGGTGTCTTGGGCTTCAAAGAAACAAAACTCAGTAGCTCTTTCTACCGCCGAAGCCGAGTATATTGTCACAGGCCATTGTTGTGTGCAATTGCTTTGGATCAGGCAAACCCTCAGGGACTATGGCTACAAATTGAGCAAAGTCCCTCTCCTATGTGACAATAAGAGTGCTATCCGCATGGCGGAGAATCCCGTTGTTGGGGTCGTGCTTCGGCGCGCCGAAGGTCTCACACGAAGAAGCAGCTTCGGCTGAAGTCGTCTCCAAGAGATGGCCGAAGGTTCCTTTTCATGGACCTTCGGCGTTTCAAACCGACATAGAGATAGAATGACCTTTTTATACATATAGGTCTGAGTCAATGTTGTAAACATTTGTAAGGGGCATAATTGTAATTTGTCACAGGCTGCGACCTGTGCCTATAAATAGATGAACAGTACCTCTGTACTGTTCAAGCGAACCTGTTATTGGCCTTCGCATCACACTTGTACTCTCGCTTTCCTCAGGACCGAAGGTACATTTGTAATTTGAAATCATTTATATTTATTCATGTTAAGAAATGATTCTATGGTAACTTTTAAATGTTTATTTTATACATCATGATTTATACGAATACTTCATCCTTCATTATTATGTTAACGAAGGTACGTCCTTCGTAATCTTCGTCCGAAATCCTTTATATTCTGAAAGGATATAATGTGATGAAGGACGAAGGACCTTAATATTTAATATTTTCTGTGTTGCCTTGTTCTTAACTCTTAGCATTTGAGAACAAGCCCCCAACATTGGCGCCCACCTCCGGTGAACTCACTTCCATTTTTCTGAGCTGATGGCTTCGTTCAACAATCAAGCTGGAGCTGCTTCGGCTTCGAAGCTGGTGCTCCCGATAACAGGCGGCTCTTGCTCAGAGCCGGCTAACAAGAAGCAGAAGAAGGAGGCTCAGAGAAGGGTGCAGCATGTTGGAGTGCAGGGACCTTTCATCAAGTCAAAATGGTCTCATATTCCAATTACCTTCTCTCAGGAAGACCTTCAGCTTAAGGATTATCCTCACAATGATGCTATGGTTATTTCTTGCGTGATCAAAGGATTTCTGGTCCACAATGTCCTAGTTGATACAGGCAGTGCAGCTGACATTATATTTGCTAAAGCCTTCAGACAAATGCAAGAGCCCGAAGACAAGATTCACGATGCTACGCACCCTCTTTGTGGCTTCGGAGGGCGGCAGATTGTGGCACTTGGGAAGATTACCATGCCGGTAACCTTCGGATTTGTTAACAACACAAGGACTGAGCAAATTGTGTTTGATATTGTTGACATGGAATATCCTTACAATGCTATCATTGGTCGCGGAACTCTTAATGCTTTCGAAGCAATTCTTCACCCAGCTTATCTCTGCATGAAGATACCTTCGGACCAAGGACCTATTGCTATTCATGGAAGCCAGGAAGCTGCTAGAAGGGCCGAAGGAAGCTGGACTGACTCTAAGGCAATCCATAACATAGATGGAGCTGAAGCTTGTGAACAGTACAAATTCAGGAGGGAGAAGGCAGCTTCAGCAGACCAGCCGAAGCCCATGTTATTGTGTGAAGACATAGCAGAGCAGAAGGTGCTGTTGGGCTCGCAACTATCTGAAGACCAGGAGAAAACCTTGATAAGGTTTTTATTCAATAACAAAGATGTTTTTGCATGGTCAGCCAATGATCTTTGTGGAGTGAATCGGGATGTTATTGAACATTCGCTCAATGTTGACCCATCCTTCAGACCCCGAAAGCAGAGGCTTCGGAAAATGTCTGATGACAAGGCCGAAGGGGCTCGCAATGAAGTAAAAAGACTCCTCAGTGCAGGAGTTATCAGAGAAGTGAAGTATCCAGAGTGGTTAGCTAACACCGTTATGGTGAAGAAGGCCAATGGCAAGTGGAGAATGTGTATTGATTTCACAGATCTCAACAAGGCTTGTCCGAAGGATGAATTCCCGCTACCAAGGATAGACTCTTTAGTTGATGCAGCAGCTTCTTCGGAGCTCATGAGTCTCCTGGACTGCTACTCAGGCTATCATCAAATCTGGATGAAGAGGGAAGATGAGCCGAAGACTAGTTTCATCACCCCAAGTGGTACATATTGCTATCTTCGGATGCCTGAGGGGCTCAAGAATGCTGGAGGGAGTTTCAGCAGAATGACTGCGAAGGTTCTCCAATCTCAGATAGGCAGAAATGTGCTGACTTATGTCGATGACATCATTGTAAAAAGCACGAAGCAAGAAAATCATATTGCTGATCTGCAGGAGACCTTCGCCAGCTTCAGACAGGCTGGTCTGAAGCTGAATCCAGAAAAATGTGTCTTCGGAGTGAAGAAGGGCAAATTTCTTGGATGCTTGGTTTCAACAAAGGGAATCGAAGCTAATCCAAATAAAATCGAAGCTATACTTCGAATGGAGCCACCAACCACAAGAAAGGGGGCCCAAAGATTGACAGGAAGGCTGGCATCTCTCAACAGATTTATATCCAGATCAGCAGAAAGAAACTTACCATTCTTCGAGGTGCTGAAGTCAGCTGAAGTCTTTCAATGGGGCCCAAGTCAACAAAAAGCCTTCGAAGAGCTGAAGCAATACTTAATAGATCTCACAACATTAACTCCACCAATGCCAGGGGCTCCTCTGTTGTTGTATGTGGCAGCTTCGCACTCAGCAGTAAGTGCGGCGCTTGTCCAGGAGAAGTTTGATGGACAAGTCAAGAAGCAGGTCCCAGTATATTTTGTATCTGAGGTCCTTAGTGTTTCAAAGAAAAATTATACAGAGCTGGAGAAGGTGTTGTATGCCGTTTTAATGGCATCCAGGAAGCTTCGGCATTATTTTCAGGCATACAATATTATTGTTCCTTCTTCGCAGCCGTTGAAGGATATCATGAGAAATAGAGAAGCTACTGGCCGAATTGGAAAGTGGGCTGCGGAGCTCAATGAATTTTACATTGATTATGTGCATAGATCCTCAATCCAGTCTCAAGCATTGGCAGATTTCATTGCCGACTGGACGCCAGGGGCTCAGGACGAAGAAGCTAATAAAGATGCCGAAGCATGGACAGTGTTTTGCGATGGCTCTTGGGGAACCTTCGGAGCAGGTGCAGCTGCTGTTTTGGTCTCACCATCCAAGGTTAAAACTTGCTATGCAGCAAGACTTGACTTCAGCTGCACAAATAATATCGCTGAGTACGAAGCTTTGCTCCTGGGTCTTCGGAAACTAAAGGCAATGGGGATCAGAAGGGCGATTCTTAAAACTGATTCCCAGGTTGTTTCGGGTCATATTGATAAAAGTTGCAAAGCTAAGGACCCAAAGCTTGAAAAATACCTAGACACGGTCCGAAGGATCGAAGCTTCCTTCGAAGGATTTTCTGTTAAGAATATCCCTCGAGGACAAAATGAGCATGCTGATTTGTTAGCCAAGTCTGCAGCACAGGGGCTGCCGCTACCTTCGGATGTATTCTTCGAAACAATAAAGGCACCTTCAGTGGAGCTACTTGAAAGAGCAGTCCTTAACATTTCTCCTGTGTACAGTGAAGATTGGAGAACTGAAATAATCTCTTACCTTCAGGGTAACTTCTTATCAGATGACGAAGCTTATAATAAAAGGATAGAGGCAAGAGCTCGTCCCTATGTCATGATAGAAGGGGAGTTATACAAGCATGGAGTTTGTGCCCCGCTGCTCAAGTGCTTGTCTAGGGCCGAAGGTATAGAGTTGATGAAGGAGATACATGCAGGCCTGTGCGGATCCCACATCGGATCCAGACCGTTACTTGGAAAAGTGTTCCGCCAAGGATTTTATTGGCCGAAGGCAGCTTCGGATGCAGCGGAGTTAGTTCAAAAGTGCGAAGGTTGTCAAAGATGTGCAAGAGATCAAAAACAACCTTCGTCTTTGACACAGCTGATACAACCCATCTGGCCATTGCAAAGGTGGGGCCTCGATTTACTGGGTCCATTACCACCGGCTCAAGGCAATCTGAAATATGTTATAGTGGCTGTGGAGTATTTTTCCAAGTGGATTGAGGCGAAGCCATTAGCTACAATAACTTCGGCCACTGTCCAAAAATTTTTCTGGCAGAATATTGTCTGTCGCTTCGGAGTGCCGAAGGCCATCACTGTAGATAATGGAACACAGTTCGACTCCGAAGATTTCAAAAATTTCTGTGATCAAATTGGAACGAAGATCCATTTTGCATCAGTCAGGCATCCGGAGTCGAATGGGCTTGTTGAAAGGGCCAACGCCATCATAATGACAGGAATAATGAAGCTAATCTTTAATCAACCAAGGGGAAAGTGGCCAGATCAGTTGACCAAAGTGGTGTGGAGCCACAATACAACAACATCAAGGTCTACAGGCTTTACCCCATTTAAGTTGCTATTTGGTGACGAAGCAATAACCCCGGAAGAAGCCAAAGCCGGATCAATAAGAGTGGTAGCTTCGGCAGAATCAGGTTCCGAAGATACTTGTCTCGTGGAAAAAGATGCCTTAGAAGGGATCAGGCTTCAAGCCGTGGAGAATATCAATAAATACCAGGCTGAAACAGTTAAATGGCGAGATAGAAAGGTCCGGCTAAAAAATATTGAGCCGGGACACTTGGTGCTTCGGAGAGTGGCCAACCCGGATACAGTGGGCAAGCTACAATTGAAATGGGAAGGGCCTTTCTTAGTAGCATCTTCGTCAAGGCCTGGTTCGTACAGACTGAAGGACATGGATGGCAATGAAATTCCAAGATCTTGGAATGCGGATGAGCTTCGGCGGTTTTATGTATAACTCGATGTAATTTTGTCTTTTCTTTTCTTTTTCATGGCACCCTTTTCCTTTCTAAAGGGGGAGAAAGGTTTTTAATGGGGCCATCATATGTAATTTCCCTTTTTAGTTTTATAAGAGCAAAATCCCCCAAAGAATGTAAATGTAAAAGCTGAGAGTGCACCATCGAGTGCCGAAACTGAAAAAGAGAAAAAGCTCCGAAGACGTCCCTAAGGGGATGCAGAGCTCGCAGCGAAAAGTCAACGCTGGTTCCGCCGAAAGTAAAAGGCGAAGAAGCTCCAAAGACGTTCCTAAGGGAATGCAGAGCTTATACCGCCTAAGTAAAAGGCGAAGAAGCTCCAAAGACGTCCCTAAGGGGATGCAGAGCTTACAACGAAAAGTCAACGCTGATACTGCCTAAGTAAAAGGCGAAGAGGCTCCAAAGTCGTTCCTAAGGGAATGCAGAGCTAATGTGTGGTTGTTTCTAAGTAATGGCTGACAATGTGGCTTCGGACATATGCTTCGGACATTCATTCGCGCATTACATTACATCATAACATTTGCATGCATAAGCATTCATTCATAGCATTTGTGTTCCCAAGTGGCTGCTTCGGCAAAAAGCTTCGGAGAAGTGGTTTTTTATGATTCGTCATGTAAAAGAAAAGCTTCGGAGAAGTGCGTTTTTATGATTTGTTATGCTATGTTGTGTACAAAAGAGAAAAGTTTCGTTGCTCGGCAAAAAGAAGAATTGTTTTTATGCTTCGTTGTGTACGAAAAGAAGGGAAGGTGTTTTTTCGCCTTCGGCTCAAAATACTGATTTCGTCCACATCAAAGCGCCTCAATCGAAGGGTAAGAATATATTACAAGGTATGTACAAAGTTCCTTGAAGAACAGTTTAATTCTATTTACAAGAGTTGTTACAAAAATATCCTGAGTTTTTCTATAGCACACTTCTACTAATCTTCATTAAGCTTCAGCTTCGGCGACAGCTTCGGCGACATATCTTAGGCATCATCTTCACCTTCGTCATCCTACATGAATCAAGGAATCGTGAGTAAAAATCAAGCCCAAAGGAAAAGGTAAGTACGAAATATCATTTCTTACTGGTTCAAGATGACTTCGGGCTTCGTCTCCAGCCTTCTCCCGCCCGCCTTTTGTCCATATCATTTTTATAAATCTATTGGAGATACTTCGGGCGAGGTCAGGCATATCATCCAGGATTGATGGAGATAAGGTGAAGTTGGGCCTGTTGACAATTTTTCCATGTTCGCAGCCGGCCTTCAGAAATGCAGCAGCGGTACCCCGAGAAGCTACCCAGGCACAGAAGTCGCCGTGCCCGGCTATAACTTCGTCAAGCTCTTCGATTTCAGCTTCAATATGATCGAAGGCCTGGGGTAAATTTTCCGCTGAAGGGTTAAATTTCCCGCTGCTGGCTCCAACAGAGTAAAATATCTTCTTTAATCGTCCAATGCAATTATTGCCAAAGTTCAAGCATTTGTCTTGAAGGCTTGTTAATGTTTTCTTCAACTCTGAGCTGGTCTAGATTTCGGCTTTAAGCTTCGAATTCAGTTCTAGCTTCTCCTGATCGAATTGTTTTGATTGATTGATAAGCTTCGAATTCAACTCTGATAATTTAGCCTCAGTCTCAGCCAGTAAGCCTTCGGTCGATTGGATCTCGAAGTCTTTCTTTTCAATGATGGCAGATTGCTCTTTTATTTTGCTTTCTAAGTTTTCAATTATAGCTTCGTGCTTTTTGTCCTCCAAGTCTTGTTGCATCTTCAGAGCTTTGCTCAGTAGCATGCTCTGTACAGAAACAACTTATGTTAGTAATATTTTCATTGTTAACAGCAATAAAAACCAGAGAAAGGGTTGTTTACCTTGAAGTTAGAATAAAATAAGCTGCCGACGATATGTTGTCGTCGGTAGCGGCTGATGTCTGTCTCTAGCTTCGGAAAACCGATACTCTTTGATAGAGTACCGATTACCCTAGCTCCAGTCTGGTCTCGAATGCAGCCTAGCTTTTCATCGTCTACACCTCCAAATAGGAGAGCACCTGGCTTGTAGCCGCAAAATTTGGCATAGTCTTTAAGTTCTTCTATTTCGTCCTTCGTAAGTTTTTGCCCAATTAAATTCTGAAAGGAGTAGGCTTCGTCGTCCGAAATGTCTTCGGCTATTTCTTTTCCTTTTTCAGGCACTGTGGCCATGGTTTTTTCAGTAGCAACACCAGCTTCTTCTGCAGCCATGTCTTCCCAAATTTTGTTAACATCCTCAATGGTTGTTTCTAAATTAACATCTTCGGCTGTAGCGGCTTCGATAGCCGCGACCTCCGAAGGTGCGACTTCGACGTTTATGGTGCTTTCGGCAGCTGCTGTTTTCTGAACTGACGCTCTTGGCGGTGTCTTATCGATAACTTCAGTTACCGCAATGATTCTTTGCCGTTTGGGTTTGCTTATCTTCGTCTGATCCGGCTCGTCCACCTTTTGAAAAAGCTTCGTCAGTTGGAGCCCTAATGGACTTAGCTTCGTGGGCATGGGTTCAGTCATTACCTTTAAAATTTCTTCCACGTCGCTGGTAGAAGGCGGTGTGGGGGTCCTCTCTTCTTCGGATATTTTCCGTTTCGGAGTTGATATTTTCCTTTTCTTCGGAATTTTCTTCTCTGCTGCTGGTTGCTCTTCATCCTTGGTCAGAATTTCGGCCACTCTTTTTCTTTTGTGGCCCTCGGCACCCTTGTTCAACTGCTCATAGTCTGGGTACTCGAAGCCCAGGGCATCGAATACTCGGTTCAGCCTTCGCTTCGGTCGGGTGCCGAAGGCCGCTGTCATTAATTGATCCTCTTTTTTGGAGTAATTCCCCAAGATTTCATTGCACATTGTCTCAACTGTGTCTAACCACTCTTTGCAGGGTTTCTTAAAGTACTTCTTGAATTTAAAGTGATAGGGCAGACGGACCAGCTCCCCCTTCTTCTTTTCTCCCTTCAGCTTCGGCATTTCCCACTCTTTTAGAGTAGGGAAAACTCTGAATGCCAAGAACTCCTGAACTAGATCCCTGGTGCTAATATGTTCTGAAATAATTTCGAATTCACCCAGAGCAGCCCAGGTAGGACCCTTTAAATCGCCGATGCGGCAGCGTGGCCTCGTCTCTCCGAAGATTAACTCCAGAGGGCTTTGTACCAATTTTTCTCTGTCTTCGTCAACTTTTACGTAGAACCACTCAGACTTCCAGCCTGCTGGCCATTTGCTTCGGTAGCTGATGACAGGACACTTTGTTGTCTTCCGGTAGGCAAAATTATAGCAGCCGAAATTATCATGTAGTCCATCTTTTCTGGCCTTTGTTTGGTAATGTAATTCGTGAACTTGGCAGAAGCTGTCGGCAAACGGTTCCACAGCTTGGCTTCGGAGGGCCCAGATATAAACATTGAGCCTAACGATGGCGTTAGGAGTCAATTGATGAAAGTAGATACCAAACCTCCTCAGTATCTCCGCAATAATATTGTGAAGAGGGAATCTAAGCCCAGCCTTTAGAAAGCTCTTGAAGATAACAATCTCATCCTTCCCTGGCTTCGGGGTGGTTTCTTCTCCCCCGAAGCGGAGTAGCTTCTTCTGATCTTCATTGAAATAACCTGCTTTTACCATCTTCGAAAGGTCAGCCTTTGAAACGGTTGATTTCCCAAAATCCAGGTGACTGGGCTTGCTGGGCATAGCAATGTGGTAGTCATCTTCGGGGTCAGTCCCTTCAATGTTCTCCTCTTCTCCTTCGGCTGTTGTCGGGTTTGCTTCAGCAGCAGGCGTTTCTCCCGCAGTCACTAGACCGGAACGCTGCATCGCTTCGGAGATGGGCACAGTGTCTGAACCTTCAGCTTCGTCTCCCTCACGTACAACTTTGGCAGTAGATCGCACTCTCACCATTTGATTCTGAGTTTGGGGAAGTCAGAAACTTTTTTCTTTTTTCTTTTCTTTTCTCCGAAGCTTTTCTTTCTGACGAAGCAGACGTCGGGACGGACCTTCGTTCGATTCTGAGAGTCAAGCTTCGGCTACGGTGGAAAATTTTGGCAGCAAAACAGTGCAAATAGCAATGAATGCTGTGGTAACTTCACACCTACCCGTTTGTTTATATAGTGCAGCAGGTAAGAAGGCGAAGCGGCAGGATTTTTACACCAGACGGGCGGTCACTTGTACTCGCTGTGCAGTGGACCGCAAGGATCAAACAGTAACTCTGCAAGGTGGGCCTGGCACGCGCTCGGAAGCCGGATCGTTTCTCCGCAACGAGCTCCGGGAAGGTGTTTTTTGGACCTTCGGCTTCCCGAAGCTGAAGAGGCTTTTTTCACGGGTCAAGCTCGTTACGAAAAACGATCTAGCACCGCGAAAGGGGCTACTGTTGGGGTCGTGCTTCGGCGCGCCGAAGGTCTCACACGAAGAAGCAGCTTCGGCTGAAGTCGTCTCCAAGAGATGGCCGAAGGTTCCTTTTCATGGACCTTCGGCGTTTCAAACCGACATAGAGATAGAATGACCTTTTTATACATATAGGTCTGAGTCAATGTTGTAAACATTTGTAAGGGGCATAATTGTAATTTGTCACAGGCTGCGACCTGTGCCTATAAATAGATGAACAGTACCTCTGTACTGTTCAAGCGAACCTGTTATTGGCCTTCGCATCACACTTGTACTCTCGCTTTCCTCAGGACCGAAGGTACATTTGTAATTTGAAATCATTTATATTTATTCATGTTAAGAAATGATTCTATGGTAACTTTTAAATGTTTATTTTATACATCATGATTTATACGAATACTTCATCCTTCATTATTATGTTAACGAAGGTACGTCCTTCGTAATCTTCGTCCGAAATCCTTTATATTCTGAAAGGATATAATGTGATGAAGGACGAAGGACCTTAATATTTAATATTTTCTGTGTTGCCTTGTTCTTAACTCTTAGCATTTGAGAACAAGCCCCCAACACCCGTTGAACACAGCCGCACTAAGCACATAGACATTCGGTATCACTTTTTGAGGGATCACCAACAAAGGGGGGATATCGAGATAGCCTATATAAATACCAAGGATCAATTAGCCGATATCTTCACCAAACCTTTAGATGAGAAAACATTTAGCAAACTTAGGAATGAGCTAAATATTCTTGATTCTCAGAATTTTGATTAACACATTGCACATATTGCTCATTTATATACCTTTGATCTTATCTCTTTCATTTGCTATGACTAATGTGTTTCCAAGTGTGTTTATATGCTAAGTCATAGATTGAAAGGGAAATGGAGTACTCGACGAAGACAAGGCTTCCACTCCACTCTACCGGTATCATTTACACTTCATCGTTGCTTCACAACACTCTCCAATTTGGTAAAATCTTTCACTCATATATTGTTTACCAAAGGGGGAGAAAATGTTATAGGGCTCTCAAAGTCTCCGTTTTTGGCGATTAATGCCAAAGGGGGAGAAAGTATTAGCCCAAAGCAAAAGGACCACACCACAACCAACCACATTTTAAAAGAAAATTTCAAATTAGTATCTTAATGTGTTTTCAAAAGGGGGGGAAAGTTATTAGTATTTTCAAAATTTTGAAAAACCCTCTTGAACACTAATGGGAGAATTTCATTCAGGGGGAGTTTTGTTGTAGTCAAAGGAAAAGCATTTTGAAACAGGGGGAGAAATTTCAAAATCTTGAAAATGCTTCTTACAATTTTACTCATACGCCTTTGACTATCTGCAAATGACTTTGAAAAGAATTTCCAAAAGAATTTGCAAAAACAAAATAAGTGGTGCAAGCGTGGTCCAAAATTTTAAATAAAAGAAAGCAATCCATGCATATCTAGTGAAATTACAAATTGGTTTAATTCTAACTAACCTATGCACTTACATTATGCAAACTCGTTCAATTCTGCACTTATATATTTGCTTTGGTTTATGTTGGCATCAATCACCAAAAGGGGGAGATTGAAAGGGAAATAGGGTCAAACCTTTTCCTATAAATGATTTTGGTGGTTGAATGCCCAACACAAATATTGGACTAACTAATTTGCTCTAGATTATGTATTCTACAGGTGCATAAAGGTTCAACACAAACTAATAAAAAGATCAAGTTAGGGTTCAAAAGAAAGGAGCAAAGAAACCGAAGAGAACCCTGGTCTGGCGCACCGGACAGTGTCTGGTGCATCAGGGGCCGTACAGTCTAAACTCTTCACCTTCGGGTTTCTCAGGCGCCGCTCCGCTATAATTCACCGGACTGTCCGGTGCGCCACCGGACTGTCCGGTGCACCAAGCGGAGCAATGGCTAACAGCGCAACGGTTGTCTGCAAAACTGTGAACAGTGCGTGAACAGTGCGCGCAGAAGTTAGAGCAGCCGTCAGAGGCGCACCGGACAGTGAACAGTCCCTATCTGGTGCAGCACCTGACTGTCCGGTGCGACATGAAGTCAGTGCTCCAACGGTCAGAATCTTCAGAACCCTAACGGTTGGGTGACGTGGCTGGCGCACCGGATAGTGTCCAGTGGCGCACCGGACTGTCCGGTGCGTCCTTCGACAGATAGCCTCCCCAACGGCTATGTGGTGGTTGAGGGCTATAAATACCCCCCAACCACCACCACTCCAAGCATCCAAGTTTTTCAGACATCCTATTCAATACAAGAGCTAGTGCAATCAATACAAGACACAATTTAAAAGAATCAAAGCCTCTCCAAGTCCCAAATTCACTCCAAACTCCTAGTGACTAGAGAGAGTGTTTTTCTCGTGTTCTTTGAGCTCTTGTTCTTGGATCGCTTTCTTCTTCCTCATTCTTGTTCTTTAAGTGACTTGTAATCAAAGCAAGAGACACTAAGTTTGTAGTGGTCCTTGCAGGGTCTAAGTGACCCGTTTGATTAAGGAGAAAGCTCACTCAGTCTAGGTGACCGTTTGAGAGAGAGAAACGGTTGAAAGAGACTCGGTCTTTGTGACCACCTCAACGGGGAGTAGGTTCTCAAGAACCGAACCTCAGTAAAACAAATCACCGTGCCATCCGCTTCATTTGCTTTTGATTTGTTTTCCCTCTCTCTCAGACTCGGATTTTATTCTAACGCTAACCCCGGCTTGTAGATTGTGTTTTAAGTTATAAATTTCAGATTCCGCCTATTCACTCCCCTCTAGGCGACTTTCAAGTAGCCCCTCACAGTATTGACTTGTTTCTTTGTAACAAGTTTAGACTGCGACGTGAACGAAGGGCTTTAGTCGAAGGTCCGAAAAACACCTTCCCTTCGCTAGAATAGCGAATGACACTGGCATGCAGGGCCCACTATACCGTGGAACGCTAGGCACATAAATAGGAGCCCACATTAGAGGCATTTTTGCGCCACTCCAGTTGCTTGCACTTGTGCTCATCATTTTAAACTTGCTTATTTTGCCGAGTTTTGATTGGGATTGAAGCTTCGGCATTCCAACAACCTTCATTTTTAATGGCTGACGGAAAGAAGATTGCCGACCCAGCACTTTTCGAGTTCTACGAAGCTATGGAGAGGACAAATGCTGAGAAAATTGCTCATGAGACGCTGGCTGGGATATCTGAGGATTCTAGTGGTAGTGAAAGTTTTGATACGGAAAGTGGAAATGAAGATGCCAAAGATCGGCCCTGGAGACCAAGCCATGTTGTCTTCGGGAAGTCGACCGTTAAGCAGGGGCAAATTGATGCAATGAGAGGAAGGTACTTCCACGACATTTCAATTGCGAGAGCTGGAGGGGAAATTAATGTCCCTCTGCCCGAAGTCAATGAGGTGGTGATTTATAGGAGCTTTATGAAGGCAGGGCTTCGATTCCCCCTAGATAAGTTGCTGGTTGAAGTTCTAAAGACTTTTGAAATTTATGTTCATCAGCTTACCTCCGAAGCTATCATCAAAATAGGAATCTTTATTTGGGACGTGAAGAGCCAGGGGGTGAACCAGATGCACGATGCTTCTGCAATATTCACGAAGTATCCTATGAGACAAAGGCTACTGGCAAGGAGCAATATCACAACAACTTCGATTGCTACAACTTCATGCCTCGCTCTGAGATGAGCTACCCGGTACCAACATTTCGGAAAAGATGGCTAGGAGTCTGGATGCAGGAGTGGTTTTATGTAAAAAAATGATCTGGTTGAGAGAGAGGATATTAAGGGGATTATTCAACGCCCTATTTGGTCTCACTTCAGCATTAAAAGGCCAGCTACTACCATTGGAAATGATGTACAAGCATGCCAAGTTGCCTTTAACACTATATGCACCTACATAGGCACAAGGGATTTGGTGCAGGAGCATATTGCTTATAGGGTGTGGCCACTCGCAAGTGGGTGGGAAATGCCGAAGGAGGCTGCTGCCAGGTCTAGCTGAGGTGGCTTAGTGTATCTGAAGTACACATTCAAGTACATGAGCTAGTTTGATGAGCCAAATGATGATTGGCTAGATGTTATCGAAGCAACCAGCAATGAATTGCTTGGTGCCTACTCGAAGGCTGAAGATGATGCCATGACAATAGCCTTCGGGGGTCAAGGCAAAAAGAGACTGAATAGAGTATTTGATGTCATCGGATTCATGTATCCGGACTATTGCTATCTTGCACGGAAACAAGGGAAGAAAAGGAAGACTGCTTCTTCAGCGACTTCTAGCACGCCGAAATCAAAGAAGATAAAAGTTCTGATGCCACGACCCACCGCTCCTGCCAAAGCTAAAACAGAAATGACCAAAGGGGCATAACCGAAGATAGCAGCCGAGCAGCTAAAAGCTTTGAGTCCATTGCAAGAAACAGAACTACCGAAGGTACCAAAGATTGCTTTAGTAACTCCAAAGAGAAGAAGGATGGCTAGCGTATTGGATGCTGTTATAGAATCTGTAAAGGCGTCGACTGCAGCACCTGCTGGTGAGGGCGAAACCCTAAAGAAATCAAGCGAGGCTATCATAGCACAGACTACTGCCGAAGCTGGACCCTCAGTCCCTGCCAAAGCAAGATCTTCGGAGGCTGCTAAAGAAGGTACGAAAACAAGACCTTCGGAGGGTGCTGCAGCACCATTAATGTTGGAAAAAGAAGGTGCTAAAGAATCTGAATCTCCCGCCCCCGGAGCATCTATCGAAGAATTAGAGTTCATTGTGCGACATGCTTCGGGGAAACAACTATCGAAGGAACAGACTACCGAAGCTAGGCAGTATGCCAAGGATCTGAAGTATCCCCTAGGATCCTTAATATACAGCGGCACTGATGAAGATGACTTTCTACATTGCCTGCTGGACAGAAAGGAGATATCTGTTTGCCGAGAAATGACAAGGAACATGGGGTTTCCGAAACTGGAGCTCGGCTTATCTGTGATGTCGAAGGATGAACTTGTAGATAGCCTTGCTTATAATAGCTTGAAGGTATATAAACTTTTGCTTGCAAAATAAGTTGTATTTTGTTCATTTTCTTACTGTCTTCATGTTCTCACACATGTATTTTTGTTATTAGGGCTTAATTCTTAGCAAAGCTTTAAGGGCTCAAAAGGAAGCTGATGACGAAAGCTGTCAGATGGCACTTGGAAATCTTCGGTCAGAGGTCATCACGCTAAGGAATGAAGCCCTTGAAAAAGATAAAATACTGCTCTCCTTAGTGGATAGGCTGAAGAGCAGCGAAGCGAGGCTTAATGCACAAGCCGAAGCTCACAAAACCGAGGTTGAAGATCTAAAGAAAAAGCTTTCCGAAATGAATGAAAAATTTGAAGTTGCAAAAGCAAAACAAGAAAGAAGTGAATGGACAAGTTCAAGGCTACAAAAGAATGTTGAAGAGCTTCGTGATTCCAGGGAGAGGTGCTATGAAAAATCCTTGGATTGCATGAAGAAGCTAAAAGATAGCTTCGCGAAGGTGGGGGCGTATTCCTCAGAACAAAAATTTATTCACGGCGACCCCTAAGGAGTTATCCAATGGATAGGTGAAGAAGCCGAAGCTTTCGATGAGATCCTTAGCGATCGCGAAGATTTTTGTGCTTTTTTCGGTGCCCGAGGGGTCGCGGCAATTCTAGAAAAGACTGGGTGTGAACATGTTAAAGCTGTGGCCCAGCCAAACTCTATTCTTTCAACTGACAACACTAGGGACCCTTCAGCTGAGGCTTCTACATTGGGCGGCAAATTCGACTCTGATGCGTGGATGAAGGGTGGTCGTGAGATGGCTGACGAAGCCATTAAAAAGAATGAGAAAGAATCTCACGACGCCCGAGAGGAGGCTAAGCAAGCTGAGGAAGCTGCTGAACGTGCCATGATTATAGGTACTTTTTGTTTGAAACTTTTTGCCTTGTTGTTCATTTTTATCTTCGAAACTCACCATCATATATTTTATTACAACCAGCCTCTCTCCCCCACCGGAGCCATACAATCCCGAAGCTGATCCGGTTATGAAAGAAGCTTTAGATGTTATGCAGATTGCTAACAAAGTTGTTGACTAAGTCGTCGACAGACTTTTACATGAAGCCGCTGAAAGAATTCTGAAGGAAGACTATTTTTTGTATAATAGGAAATGTAATATTTGTGTATGGGTCAAACATCGAATATTTATATGTATATTAATGTAATTATGTTTCTTTGTGATGCATGAAATTTGTGTACATACCATTTTTGAGCCTTCAGCGAAAAAAACACCTTCCCTTCTTTTCATGCTTCGCAAAGAAAAATTGCCCCCTCTATTGTTTGAATACCTCATACTTTGCAACGACTGACGAAGATTTCCCTGTTGTGCAAAATTATAACTGTCGAAGGTGTACTTTGTGCTTCAACACACTGTTTCATAATCCATCAAATATCTTCAGAAAAGCATTTTTCCTTCTCCACAACTTTCTCGCCGATGCAATATGATGTATGATGTAATGCTATGCAAAATGATGTGATGGTATGATGCAATATGATGTTTATGCCAAAGATGAGCACCCACACGAAAACATGCCCAGACTCTGCATTCCCTTAGGAACGACTTTGGAGTCTCTTCACCTTTTACTTAGGTGGTATTTTAGCTCTGCATCCCTTAGGAACGACTTTGTAGCTTCTTCACCTTTGATTTAGGTGGTATTTAAGCTCTGCATCCCCTTAGGAACGACTTTGGAGCTTCTTCACCTTTGATTTAGGTGGCATTTTGACTCTGCATTCCCTTAGGAACGACTTTTGAACTTCGAAACTTACTCTGCGCTCCCTTAGGAACGTCTTTGTAGCTTCGAAGTTTGGCTTTTGCCACACTCGATGGTGTAATCACAGTATTATTACATCAAGTTGAAGGTTAATCCTTCCTGTATTGTTTTTCTTGCAAGAAAATATAAAGGACAAAATAGTAAAGGTATATTAGATCATAATGTTCTTTGGCCGAAGCAGCGTGGCCTCTTTAGTAGATATGCTTTGACTCAAGCACAATGTTGTTGATTGTTCGAGCTTCGGACTCCTCCCGAAGGATGCGCTGTTGTTGAGTACAATGGTGCCCTTCTAGCCGTTGATCATGAGCCAGCGGTGGTGGTGGTGGCAATTGAGGCTAGGAAGCTCGGGAATGACTTGCCGAAGCGACAGATGTCATAGGCTGCTGGTTGCCTACGTACTCTAGGATGTACGGAGAATAGCACGAAGCAGTATGCAGGACCTGCTTCGGCTGATTCTGTCGTGCTTCGGCTTCAGCAATTTCCTTTTGCTTCTGAATTGTGACTTGGCACGTCCTTGTCGTGTTACCCTTGTCCTCGCCACAAAAGAGGCAGTACAACTTCCTGGGTTGATTACCAAACCTTCCTGTACCGAAGCTTCTTACTCCTCTGCCTCTCGGAGCTGGTGGTCTAAAGGAGCTTTGTTGCGCTGCTGATGGTTGGGAGCTGTGCTGCTGCTCTTGGATATGATTTCCCCTGTCATTGCTTGAGCTGGGATGATGGATCGACCTTACATGCCTAGGGTGGAGTTTTACTCCGAAGCCCCTAGTCATTTTAGAGTACCTATAGGCTTCTTCTCTTCTTTAGCGAAAATCATTGTCAACTCGGATATATTCGTCCATTTTCTGGAGGAGCTTCTCCAAGGTCTGTGGTGGCTTTCTTGCAAAGTATTGCACCATTGGTCCTGGTCCAATCCCCTTGATCATGGCCTCAATGACAATCTCATTGGGCACTGTAGGTTCCTGAGCTCTCAAACGCAAGAACCTTCGGACGTAGGCCTGCAGGTACTCCTCATGGTCCTGTGTACACTGAAATAGGGCTGGGGTGGTGACTGGCTTCGTCTGAAAGCCCTGGAAGCTGGTAACTAGCATATCCTTTATCTTCTGCCATGACGTAATTGTCCCTGGCAGAAGGGAGGAATACCATGTTTGAGCCACACTTCTGACTGCCATGACGAAGGACTTCGCCATGACCGTAGTGTTGCCTTCATACGAGGATCTTCGTAGCTCATCAGGAATTGCTTCGGGTCTAAATGCCCATCATACATGTGGAGCTGAGGTGGCTTGTATGATGGTGGCCACGGGGTAGTCTGTAGCTCTATAGCTAGAGGAGAAGCATCATCAAAAGAAAAGTTACCATGATGAAAGTCATCATACCATTCATCATCATTGATTGGGCTCTCCTGACGAAGCTCCCTATGGTGAGGTCTTCAGTCCTGGACATCTTGAGTAAGATGACGCATTTCCTCAGTAGCTTCATCGATCTTCTTTTGAAGATCAGCAAGCTGAAGCATCTTTTCCTTCTTTCTCTGCACCTGCTGATGAATGACTTCCAGGTCCCTGATCTCTAGGTCCAGCTCCTCCTCCTGAGGTGTTGGGCTGGTAGCTTTTCTCTTCTGACTTCTAGCTTCTCGCAGGGAGAGTGTTGGGGACTTGTTCTCAAATGCTAAGAGTTAAGAACAAGGCAACATAAAAAGTGTTAAGTGCTAAAGTTCTTCGTCCTTCAAAACATTATTCCCCTTCGAGAAATAATAAGTTTCGGACGAAGGTCACAAGAGACATACCTTCGTAAATATAACAAGTAATGACGAAGGATTCATATACAACATGAAATATAATATAAACATCATCATAGAATCATTTCTATTTTATTAACATGGAAAAATAGAAATGATTTCAAATTGCAAATGTACCTTCGGTCCTGAGAGAAGGTAAAAAGTACAAGCGTGACGCAAAAGCAAATGCCAAGTCAGCCGTGAACAGTACGGGAGTACTGTTCATCTATTTATAGGCGTGAGACACAGCCCATACAAAATTACATTCATGTCCATTACATTTGCTGATGACTTATGGAAATCTGTCGAGGCCTAAGTAGTCTTTTCATCTTTAAGTCGGTTCCCCTCTCTGCTATCGCGACGAAGCTTCCCTGCGCACAGCTTCGGCTGTGCACCATCCTTCGCGGAACTTGGTAATCAGCCCGTCCTCCATTTTAATCCCCCTTCGTCTGGTTCAGGCTTCGTCCTGACCGTACTTCATGTTCATAGTTCTGAGTCCGAAGATACCTGTTTACATAATCCACTTGGAAAACATTGTCAAATCATGTTTTTGAGGACCTTCGGAGGACGAAGGCCCCCAACAGTAGCCCATCGCAATATTAATTTGTTAATGATAAATTCAGATTGCGATATGGACGAAGGCCTTGAGCCGAAGGTCCGAAAAAACACCTTCCCTTTGCTAGAATAGCAACATTCACTGACAAGCGGGGTCTTTCAATTTTCAACGCCCTGGGGGTATAAATAAGATCATACCGCAAACTTATTTGGTACGCACCCTTGCCATTTGCTTCGGCCCACTAAACTTTTAGCTCTTGTGCACTAAGATTTGCTGATCTTTTTGATTTTGAAGCTTCGGCCTTGAAAACAGTTTTTTAGCGTTTCCGAAGATGTCTGAAGGTAAGAAGATCCCTGCTGAGACGAAGCTGAGTCTCGACGAAGAGAAGAACTTGGGGTTCCTTATAGCGATGGCAGAGACCAATACGGAGAAAATCACCAAGGAAATTCTTGAAGGTTTGTCCGAAGATACTGGTGATAGCGACAGTTTTGATGTAGAAAGTGGTGGGGAAGAGTCCGAAGATCGACCATGGCGGCCAAGTCACACGGTTTTCGGGAAAACTACTATTAAGCAGAGTCATATTGATAATATGAGGGGGCGGTATTTTCGAGATATATCTATTGTGAGGGCTGATGCTGGAGAAAAGACTTCTCCCACCCCCGGAGAAGATGAAGTCGTAATCTTCCGAAGCTTTCTCAAGGCTGGGCTTCGATTCCCCCTAAGCAACTTTGTTGTTGAAGTCCTGAAGACATTTCAAGTCTACCTTCATCAAATTACTCCCGAAGCTATCATAAGAATGGGGTTGTTTGTCTGGGCTGCGAGAAGCCAAGGTTTAGAACCAAATGCTAAAAGCTTTTGCAACATTCATGAGTTGTTATATGAGACGAAGCCCTGGGGGAAAGAACAATATCACAACAACTTTGGGTGTTACAGCTTCAGTGCCCGCTCCGGGTCAAGCCGCCCTGTGCCAACCTTTCGGAAGAGGTGGCCCGGAGCCTGGATGACAGAGTGGTTCTATGTAAAGAATGACTTAACAGCGCAAGAAAATGTCAAGAATATCATTATGCGCCCCATCTGGCAACGCTTCGGACTTCGAAGGCCGAAGGTTGAAATGGATGAAGCAGCCGAGGAATGCCAAAGAGCCTTCGGCGTAATCTGCTCTTTCATTGGGACAAGGGACTTGGTCCAAGAGCATATTGCCTTCAGGGTGTGGCCACTTGCAGGAAAGTGGGAAATGCCGAAGGAGACCATCAAAGAGTCCGACGAAGGCGGACTGGTCAGACTGAAATACACATTCAAATATGCGGATAAGTTTGTTGAACCTGATGATGACTGGTTGAAAAGCATTGAAACATTAAGTGACGAATTGCTTGGGGCATATTCGAAGGCCGAGAATACTGCGTTATCAGCAGCCTTCGGAGGCCGAAAGAAGAAAAGGCTCAACCGGGTATTTGACGCAGTCGGGTTTGTCTACCCTGACTATCACTATCCGGTATTGGGTCGCAAAAGAAAAAATATTTCTCCTGCGACAGAAGCTACCACGAGTGCTACTAGTGAGTCGGCGCCGCAAAGGAAAAAGTTGAAGGTGCTCACCCACCGAGCGCGTTTTATTGAGCCGGCCACAGTGCCAAAATTTATTGGTGAAGTCTCTTTGGCCTCTGAAGCTACAGAACCAGCTCCAGTGCCGAAGATAGAAGAGAAAACTGAAGCGCCTTCAGCAGAAAAAGTAGAAAAACCGAAGATTGAAGGGCCAAAAGCATCAGAAATCTTAAGTCCTTCAGCAAATGTCGAAACAATAAAAAACCAAAAGGGCCCATTGGTGACCCCAAAAAGAAAAAGAATGGTGAACGTACTAGATGTCTTGGAGACAATTAAGTCTTCAAGCACAACTCCAAAAAAGACTGTTGAACTTGCAGAAGCGTCTACTGAAGCTTCGAAACAACAAGCTGAAACTGAAGCTGGGCCTTCAGAGCTCACCAAGGAACAATCTTTGGAGACTGAGAAAATATCAGAACCAGCTTTGGTTGAAGAAGTTGACACTGCCGCCCCCGAAGCCCCTTCCAGCACATTCGATTACATCGTGCGACATGCTTCGGGGAAGAAATTATCTGAAGAAGAGACTTATGAAGCGAATCACTATGCTAGAGAGTTAAAGTATCCGAAGGGGGCAGTAGTGTTCAATGGGACAAATGAAGATGACTTCCTATACTGCCTCCCTGATAACAAAGAATTATCTGTCTGCCGGGAGATGTCTAGAAGTATGGGTTTCCCGAAGCTCGAAGCTGGATTATGTGCTATGACGAAGGAAGATCTCGCGGACAGTCTTGCGTACAATAGCTTAAAGGTATGGGAATTAGACGCTTGAAAAAATTTTTATTACGTAATTCATTCTTTTATTCTTATATGTATTGTTTTTCGTATAGGGTTTAATCCTAAGCAACGCATTAAGAGCCCAAAAGAGTGCCGAAGATGAAAGCTACGAAATTGCGTTCAACAATTTACGTTCAGAAGTTATTAAACTGAGAAACGAAGCTCTAGAAAAAGATAAAATTCTGCTTACATTAGTAGACAAGATAAAAAAGGACGAAGCTGCTGCAAAGGTTCAGGCCGAAGCTCACAGACGCGAGATTAAAGATCTTCAGAAGCAACTGGCCCGGGCGAAAGAAGAACGCATACTTGAGGAAACAAGACGGGAATGCAGCGACCAATGGGCTGATCATTTGGAAGCGACCGCGGAAGAGCTTCAGTCTTCTAAGAAAAAATGCTACGAAAAATCCATGGAATGCGTAAAGAAAATTAAAACCAGCTTCGCCAGCGTGGGCGCATTTTCCAGTGAAGAGAATTTCTCAAGAGGCAATCCCGAAGGTCCACTGGAATGGATCAGTCACGAAGCAGAGGCCTTCGAGGAAATCCTGAGTAGCCGCGGCGACATCTGCGCCTTTTCGGGCGCCAGGGGAGTTGCTACTGTCTTGGAGAAGAAAGGTTGCGGGCATGTAAAATCTTTAGCTCAGTCCGAAGCTGCCTTATCCTCCGAAGACATCAAAGACCCCTCGGCTGAAGCAAGCATGGTTGGTGGCAAATTCTTTACTGATGTCTGGGACAACGGCGGCCGAGAAATGGCGCAAGAAATCATTCAAAGGAGTGAAAAAGGCATCCATGATGCTAGGAAAGTGACAGAAGTTGCCGAAAAAGTACAGAGCCCGAAGGGCAAATAGGTATTAATTAGTCGTTCTTATTGTGTTGTAATTTTTATTTCAAACTTTGTTCGCGGTTTGTAATAGTAATGCAGAAATATTCTCTTCCCTCAGAACCTGCTGGATCGTCTGGTGACCCTCACACAAAAGGGGATGACGAAATTAAACAAATGGCCGAAGCTATCATGGATAAAGTTGTTGAACAACTTCTAAATGAGGCTGCCGAAGTAGTATTAAGAGAAGACTAGGTGTTATTAGAAAAACATTTGAAGTGTGATCTATGTAATATTTTGTACATTTGAATGTAATATACAAGTCTCTTTTCATTATTCAACTCTTTACGATGCATGAAATTCTACATACATACCATTTTTGAGCCTTCGGCGAAAAAACACCTTCCCTTCTTTTCATGCTTCGTGAAGAAGACATTCTCCGTTAAAATTATTCTGATGAATCACATCCGCGCTTCGTGAAAACATTCTCCGAAGCTGTACAATTTCAATATTACTCTGATGAAGCTCATCCATGCTTCGTAAAAACATTCTCCGAAGCTGTACTCCGGAGATTATCATTGTATTCCCTCGTGACTTTGCACAATTTGCACTTTCTCAAAGCATCCTTTCGAAGGTTGATATTGTGTCCCCTTCTTTTGCCATATGCAACATGATGTATGATGCTTATGCTATGCAAGATGATGTGATGATGTTATGTTATGCAAATGACGTTTGTTCCGAAGATACACACAAAATATCTTTGTAAGCTCTGCATTCCCTTAGGAACGTCTTTGGAGCTTCTTCGCCTTTTACTTAGGCAGTATCAGCGTTGACTTTTCGCTGTAAGCTCTGCATTCCCTTAGGAACGTCTTTGGAGCTTCTTCGCCTTTTACTTTAGGCGGTATCAGCTTTGACTTTTCGCTGTATGCTCTGCATTCCCTTAGGAACGTCTTTGGAGCAAAAAACTTACACTGCGCTCCCTTTGGAACAGCTTTTTGTAACTTCGGCAACTTACTCTGCGTTCCTTAGAACGACTTTTTGTTGCTTCGAAGGATTTTTAATAATTCGAAGGTCCTCCTTGTTACCGCAAATTTTTAAGCTTCAGCAACTTAAGCCTGTGGAGAAGATAGGTTTTCCTGATAATCAACCACGAAACTATTCATGAAAACTAAAATGTTCTTTATTACACAGAAAATAGAACTAAACGGAAAAGACTGCTATCAAAGTAGGATATTTGTCAATAAATGTGCTTCGACTCTGGCACAGTACTATTGACTGTGCGAGCTTCAGATTGCTCTCTGAGATCCCTTTGGTGCGGAACATATTGGCTCCCTTCTGGCTGTTGGCCTTGTTGCAGCGGAGGTGGGGGCGGGGGCTGTTGCCATGAAGCTTGAGGTTGACTCGCCGAAGCTACGGAAACTGCAGGGTGGTTGCCCACGTATTCCGGGATGTAAGGCTGATGGTACGAAGCAGTATGCATGACCTGCTTCGGCTGGCCCTGTTGCGCTGCAGCTTCTGCTAGCTCCTTTTGTTTCTGGATGGTAACATGGCACATCCTGGTGGTATGGCTCTTGTTTTCACCACAGAATAAGCAAAATACCCTCCTTGGTTGATCTCCAAATCTTCCGCCGAAGCCCCTGGCGCCTCTGCCTCTTGGCGCTGGTGGCCGGAAGAAAGTTTGCTGTTGCCCCGAAGCCTGTGAGGAGCTCTGCGGTCTGTTCTGCTGACTCCCCTTATCATCATTTTGAGTGGAGTTGTGAATGGACCTGACATGCCTCGGATAGAATCTTCCTCCGAAGCCCCTGGTCATTTCAGAAAATCTAAAGGCCTCCTCCCTTCTTTGGCGAAAGTCATTATCGGCACGAATGTACTCGTCCATCTTTTGGAGCAGCTTCTCCAGAGTCTGAGGAGGCTTCCTAGCAAAGTATTGAGCTGCAGGTCCAGGACGAAGCCCCTTGATCATGGCTTCGATGACAATTTCATTGGGCACCGTTGGAGCCTGCGCCCTCAAACGCAAGAACCTTCTGACATACGCCTGAAGGTATTCTTCATGATCCTGAGTGCACTGGAACAAGGCTTGAGCAGTGACCGGCTTCGTCTGAAACCCTTGAAAGCTGGTTAACAGCATATCCTTCAGTTTCTGCCATGAAGTGATCGTTCCTGGTCGAAGGGAGGAATACCAGGTCTGAGCAACACTCCTGACGGCCATAACGAAAGACTTTGCCATGACTGCAGCATTGCCACCATACGAAGACACTGTTGCTTCGTAGCTCATCAGGAACTGCTTCGGGTCTGAGTGGCCGTCGAACATGGGAAGCTGGGGTGGCTTATAGGATGGAGGCCAGGGTGTAGCCTGCAGCTCAGCGGACAGAGGAGAGGCATCATCGAAAACAAAATTTCCATGATGGAAATTGTCATACCAGTCATCTTCGTTGAAGAATCCCTCCTGATGAAGATCTTTTTGTTGAGGCCTTCGGTTCTGCTCGTCGTGGGTAAGATGACAAACTTCTTCAGAAGCTTCGTCTATCTGCCTTTGCAGCTCAGCTAGCCTGGCCATCTTTTCCTTTTTCCTCTGCACCTGTTGATGAAGCATCTCCATATCCCTGATCTCTTGGTCTAGTTCATCCTCCTGAAGCGTCGGGCTGACGGCCTTCCTCTTCTGGCTTCGGGCCTCCCGAAGAGAGACGGTCTCCTGGTTGGGGTCCAGCGGTTGCAGTGCTGCAGCCCCAGTCGCTGAAGCTTTCTTCGGCGCCATAGCGAGGGTCTATAGCTTCCGAAGGTGTTCAAAAAACTCGAAGTGGAAGTGAGTTCACCGGAGGTGGGCGCCAATGTTGGGGACTTGTTCTCAAATGCTAAGAGTTAAGAACAAGGCAACATAAAAAGTGTTAAGTGCTAAAGTTCTTCGTCCTTCAAAACATTATTCCCCTTCGAGAAATAATAAGTTTCGGACGAAGGTCACAAGAGACATATCTTCGTAAATATAACAAGTAATGACGAAGGATTCATATACAGCATGAAATATAATATAAACATCATCATAGAATCATTTCTATTTTATTGACATGGAAAAATAGAAATGATTTCAAATTGCAAATGTACCTTCGGTCCTGAGAGAAGGTAAAAAGTACAAGCGTGACGCAAAAGCAAATGCCAAGTCAGCCGTGAACAGTACGGGAGTACTGTTCATCTATTTATAGGCGTGAGACACAGCCCATACAAAATTACATTCATGTCCATTACATTTGCTGATGACTTATGGAAATCTGTCGAGGCCTAAGTAGTCTTTTCATCTTTAAGTCGGTTCCCCTCTCTGCTATCGCGACGAAGCTTCCCTGCGCACAGCTTCGGCTGTGCACCATCCTTCGCGGAACTTGGTAATCAGCCCGTCCTCCATTTTAATCCCCCTTCGTCTGGTTCAGGCTTCGTCCTGACCGTACTTCATGTTCATAGTTCTGAGTCCGAAGATACCTGTTTACATAATCCACTTGGAAAACATTGTCAAATCATGTTTTTGAGGACCTTCGGAGGACGAAGGCCCCCAACAGAGAGTGTCTCCTGGTTTGTGTCCAGTGGCTGTAGGACAGCCCCTGGCACCGTTGTTCTCTTCGGCAGCATGACGAAGGTGGATGCTTTGTTGAAGGTTGTGGAAGTGAGTTCACCGGAGGTGGGCGCCAATGTTGATCACTTGTTCTCGAATGCTATAAATCAAGAACAAGACAACACAATTTTTAATAGTTGAAGTTCTTCATCCTTCGAAACATTATTTCCTCTTGGATATAATGATCTCTGGACGAATGTTATGAGGGATACACCTTCATCATTTCATCATATAAACGTGAACATGTATATGAATAAGAAAGCGAAGGAACACAAAGAAACAGATATAATAATTGTCATATATCAATGATTCATTTATTATTATCTTTATCAAACATGAATAAACATTAACAATATTCGCATTACAATGGTACCTTCGTCTTTCCAAAAGGTGAGGATGTGAGGATGACACAAAAGTGATTACCATTCAGCGTGAACAGTACGGTGCTACTGTTCATCTATTTATAGGCACGGGACACAACCCAGACAAAATTACATTCATGCCCTTGACATTTACTCGTAATCATAATACAATTTATCAAGGACTAAGTAGTATTTTCCCCCTTTAAGTCGGTATCGTCTTTGGTCCTCGTCACCATATCAAGCCAAAGCTCTCCGGCAATAGCTTCGGCGCTTATTCCTGTCACCTTCGGGTTGCTCCTTTACACCACGTATACTTTCTCCATTAGAGAAGATCTTTATTCAGGAGCCGAAGCCTCCTATAATAATCTATGTCATACTGAAAACATATGGTTAGTCACGTTTTTGAGGACCTTCGGAAGAGGAAGGCCCCCAACAGTAAGTAGCATAGGCAAGTAATATTCGAATTGACTCAACCCTAGCTACGAGTGCATAGGTTTCATCAAAATCTAAACCTTCGACTTGTGAATGTCCTTTGACAACAAGTTGGGCTTTGTTCCTAGTCACCACTCCATGCTCATCTTGTTTGTTGTGGAATACCCACTTGGTACCTATAACATTTTGGTTAGGACGTGGAACTAAATGTCATACCTCATTCCCCGTGAAGTTGTTGTGCTCCTCTTGCTTTGCCACCACCTAGTCTGGATGTCTTAGTGCATCCTCCATCCTATATGGCTCAATAGAAGACACAAAAGTGTAATGTTCACAAAAATGAGCAACTCGAGATCGAGTGGTTACCCCCTTGTGGATGTCACCAAGTATGGAGTTGATGGAGTGATCTCTTTGAATTGCTTGGTGGACTCTTGGATGCGGTGGTCTTTTATCTTGAATCTCTTGTTCATCCTCCTTTTCTTGATCAACTTCATCTCCCCCTTGATCAATGTCTTCTTCTTGAGGTGGCTCATTGTCTTGATCTTGATCTTCTTCCTCTTCTTCTTGAGCCAGTTCCTCATCTTGAGTTGGTGGAGATGCTTGTATGGAAGATGATGGTTGATCTTATGCTTGTGAAGGCTCTTCAGGTTCTTTTGGAAACACATCACCAATGGACATGTTCCTTAGCGCGACGCACGGAGCCTCTTCATCATCTAATTCATCAAGATCAACTTGCTCTACTTGAGAGCCGTTAGTCTCATCAAACAAAATGTCATAAGAAACTTCAACTAATCTAGTGAACTTGTTGAAGACTCTATATGCCCTTGTGTTTGATTCAAAACCAAGTAAAAAAATTCTACTGCTTTAGGAGGAAATTTTGAATTTCTACCTCTTTTAATAAGAATAAATCACTTGCTCCCAAAAAGTCTAAAATAAGAAACATTGGGCTTTTTACCGGTGAGGAGTTCATATGATGTTTTCTTGAGGATTCGGTGAAGGTAGAGTCGATTGATGGAGTAGCAGGTGGTGTTAATCGCCTCAGCCCAAAACCGATCTGATGTCTTGTATTCATCAAGTATGGTCCTTGCCATATCCAAAAGAGTTCTATTCTTTCTCTCCACAACACCATTTTGTTGAGGTGTGTAGGGAGAAGAGAACTCATGCTTGATGCCCTCCTCCTCAAGAAATCCTTCAATTTGAGAGTTCTTGAACTCCATTCCTGAAAGGGAAATGTGCCTTTGGGCCATTTCTAAGTATTTTGGTGATTTAGTGCCCAACACAGGTGCCTAAGTGTAAAATGGTGGACAAAGTGCAAATCAAGGATAAAGGTATGTTTCTCAGACTTAGTACATTGTTTTAGAGACTAATGTATTGTGTCTAAGTGCTGGAAACAGGAAAAATCCAATTGGAAATGTCTTGGCTCGAGCAGCCAAGAATCTGCTCAGTCTGGGAGCACCGGACTGTCCGGTGGTGCACCGGACAGTGTCCGGTGCGCCAGGCTGGCTTGGGCAAAGTGGCTGCTCTCGGGACTTCGATGGCGGTGTACGGCTAAAATTCACCGGACTGTCCGGTGTGCACCGGACTGTCCGGTGGGCCGCTCACAGGCGAACTCGTCGCTCTCGGGAAACCATCAACGGCGTACGGCTAAAATTCACCGGATTGTCCGGTGTGCACTGGACTGTCCGGTGAGCCTACGGTCGGCCGGGCCAACGGTCGGCCGCGCAATCTGCGCGGGACACGTGGCCGAGCCAACGGCTAGAAGAAGGCACCGGACTGTCCGGTGTGCACCGGACATGTCAAGTGCACCAACGGCTCCCAGGCTGCCAACCGTCGACTGCGCTGTTTATGGAAAGAAATCAGGCACCGGACATGTCCGGTGTGCACCGGACTGTCCGGTGCACCAGTCGACAGAAGGCAAGATCAGCCTTCCTAGATTGCTCTCAACGGCTCCTAGCTGCCTTAGGGCTATAAAAGGGACCCCTAGGCGCATGGAGGAGTACACCAAGCATTCCTACAACATTTCTAAGTACCAAGACATCGATTCAGCGCCTTTGATTCTTTGCGATAGCAATTAGAGCTCTAGTTGAGTGGTGAACTCATTGAGTTGTGTTGTGAGCTCTCGTTGCGACTTGTGTGCGTGGTGTCGCTGTGATTTCTTGTCTTGAGTGCGTTGCTAATCCCTCCCTTGCTCCGTGTTCTTTGTGAACTTTAAGTGTAAGGGCGAGAGGCTCCAATTTGTGGAGATTCCTCGCAAACGGGATTGAGTAAAGCAAACAAAACACCGTGGTATTCAAGTGGGTCTTTGGACCGCTTGAGAGGGGTTGATTACAACCCTCGTCCGTTGGGACGCCACAACGTGGAGTAGGCAAGCATTGGTCTTGGCCGAACCACGGGATAACCACCGTGCCATCTCTGTGATTGATCTTTGTTGGTTATTGTGTTTTGTTGAGGATTCCTCTTTAGCCACTTGGCAATTATTGTGCTAACAATTAACCAAGTTTTGTGGCTTAAGTTTTTGAAGTGTTACAGGATCACCTATTCACCCCCCCCTCTAGGTGCTCTCAATTGGTATCAGAGCCGTTCTCTTCACAAAGGGACTAACCGCCCGAAGAGATGGATCCTAAGGGGAAGGGAATCGTGATCAACGACAAAGAGAAGGAATCCTTCGTCAACGAGCCGAAGGACGACAAGCCTACCGACTCCGGCTCGGGTCATAGACGGAAGGAAGGGAAGAAGAAGAAGACAAGGCGCATCAAGGAGATCGTCTATTACGACGACAGCGATGAGTCTACTTCTTCCCAAAAGGACGACGACCACAACGACTACGAGAGAAGGAAACCGGTTAATTCAAACTTTTCTTTTGACTACTCTCGTATTCCGCAAAGTTCAAATTCACATTTGCTCTCCATTCCACTTGTCAAGCCCCCACACTTTGATGGGGAGGACTACGGATTTTGGAGCCACAAAATGCGTAGTCACCTATTCTCTCTCCATCCTAGTATATGGGAGATTGTAGAGAGTGGAATGCACTTTGATAGTTCGGATAGTCCCATGTTCATTAATGAGCAAATCCATAAGAATGCACAAGCTACTGCTGTTCTTCTAGCTTCATTGTGCAGGGATGAATATCACAAAGTGAGCGGCTTGGATAACGCCAAGCAGATCTGGGACACCCTCAAGATTTCTCATGAGGGGAACGACGTCACCTTGCTCACCAAAATGGAGTTGGTGGAGGGCGAGCTTGGACGGTTCGTGATGATAAGGGGCGAGGAGCCAACTCAAACATACAACCGGCTCAAGACTCTTATCAACAAAATAAGGAGCTACGGAAGCACGCGATGGACGGACCACGACGTCGTCCGACTGATGCTAAGGTCCTTTACCGTTCTTGATCCTCATTTGGTGAATAATATTCGTGAGAATCCCAGGTACACCAAAATGTCGCCCGAAGAAGTCCTAGGAAAATTCGTCAGCGGGCGAATGATGATCAAGGAGGCGAGATACGTGGACGACGCTTTGAATGGTCCGATCAACGAGCCGCAACCCCTTGCTCTCAAGGCAACAAGAAGCAAGGAGGCGCTACCTAGCAAGGTGGCACAAATTGAGGCGGCCGGACTTAATGATGAAGAGATGGCCCTCATCATCAAAAGATTCAAGACGGCGCTTAAGGGTCGCAAGGGACAGCCAAGCAAGACCAAAGCCAAGGGGAAGCGCTCATGCTTCAAATGCGGTAAGCTTGGTCATTTTATTGCTAACTGTCCCGACAATGATAGTGATCAGGATCAAGGGAACAAGAGGGAGAAGAAGAAAAACTATAAGAAGGCAAAGGGCGAGGCACATCTTGGCAAGGAGTGGGATTCGGATTGCTCCTCGTCTGGCTCCGACAATGAAGGACTCGCTGCCACCGCCTTCAACAAGTCATCCCTCTTCCCCAACGAGCGTCACACATGCCTCATGGCAAGGGAGAAGAAGGTATGTACTCGAGACTCTACTTATGCTTCTTCAAGTGAAGACGAATCTAGTGATGAGGAAATAGATTACTCTAGCTTGTTCAAGGGATTGGATAGAAATAAAATTGATAAAATCAATGAATTGATTGATGCCTTGAATGAAAAGGATAGGCTTTTAGAAAAGCAAGAGGATTTGTTGTATGATGAACATGACAAATTTGTAGAGGCACAAAAATCCTATGCTTTAGAAGTTAAAAGAAATGAAATGCTCTCTTATGAACTATCTACGTGTCATGAAACCATTTCTACTTTACAAAGTGTTAACAATGATTTAAATGCTAAATTAGAAGTAGCAAATAAATCTAATTCTTGTGTAGAACATGTTATGATTTGCACTAGGTGTAAGGATTTTGATATTGATGCCTGTAATGGACACCTAGTTTCAATTTCGAGATTAAATGATGAAGTAGCTAGTCTTAATGCCCAACTTAAGACTAGCAAAAGTGATTTCGATAAGCTAAAATTTGCAAGGGATGCCTACACGATTGGTAGACACCCCTCAATTAAGGATGGACTTGGCTTCAAGAGGGAAGCCAAGGACTTAACAAGCCATAAGGCTCCCATCTCCGCCAAGGAGAAAGGGAAGGCCCCTATGGCAAATAGTACTAAAAAGAACCATGCTTTTATGTACAATGATAGAAGACAGTCTCATAGGAATTGTAATGCTTTTGACTCGCATGCCTATGACTCTTATGCTATGTTTGCCCCCAGCTCTTCCTATATGCATGGTAGAAATATGCCTAGGAAAAATATTCATCATGTGCCTAGGAAAAATATTCATCATGTTCCTAGAAAAGTTATGAATGGTCCCTCTACAATTTATCATGCTTTAAATGCTTCCTTTGCTATTTGTAGAAAGGATAGGAAGATAGTTGCTAGGAAATTAGGGGCAAAATGCAAGGGTGATAAAACTTGCATTTGGGTCCCTAAGGAAATTGTGACTAACCTTGTAGGACCCAACAAGAGTTGGGTACCTAAGACCCAAGCCTAAATTTGCCTTGCAGGTTTATGCATCCGGGGGTTCTAGCTGGATTATCGACAGCGGATGCACAAACCATATGATGGGGGAGAAGAAGATGTTCACCTCCTACGTCAAAAATAAGGATTCCCAAGATTCAATCATATTCGGTGATGGGAACCAAGGCAAGGTGAAAGGTTTAGGCAAGATTGCAATATCTAATGAGCACTCTATCTCTAATGTGTTTTTAGTTGAGTCTCTTGGTTATAATTTACTATCTGTTAGTCAATTATGTAATATGGGATATAATTGTCTATTTACAAATGTAGATGTGTCTGTCTTTAGAAGATGTGATGGTTCACTAGCTTTTAAGGGTGTACTAGACGACAAACTTTATTTAGTTGATTTTGCAAAAGAGGAGGCCGGTCTAGATGCATGCTTAATTGCTAAGACTAGCATGGGCTGGCTGTGGCATCGCCGCTTAGCACATGTGGGGATGAAGAACCTTCACAAGCTTCTAAAGGGAGAACACGTGATAGGTTTGACTAACGTGCAATTCGAAAAAGATAGACCTTGTGCAGCTTGTCAAGCAGGGAAACAGGTGGGAGGCTCTCATCACACAAAAAATGTGATGACAACATCAAGACCCTTGGAGATGCTGCATATGGACCTCTTCGGACCCGTCGCCTATCTGAGCATAGGAGGAAGTAAGTATGGTCTAGTTATTGTTGATGACTTTTCCCGCTTCACTTGGGTGTTCTTTTTGCAGGATAAGTCTGAAACCCAAGGGACCCTCAAGCGCTTCCTCAGGAGAGCTCAAAATGAGTTTGAGCTCAAGGTGAAGAAGATAAGGAGCGACAACGGGTCCGAATTCAAGAATCTTCAAGTAGAGGAGTTCCTTGAGGAGGAGGGGATCAAGCACGAGTTCTCCGCTCCCTACACACCTCAGCAAAATGGTGTGGTAGAGAGGAAGAACAGGACACTCATTGATATGGCAAGGACTATGCTTGGAGAGTTCAAGACCCCCGAGTGCTTTTGGTCGGAAGCCGTGAACACGGCTTGCCACGCCATCAACAGGGTCTATCTTCACCGCCTCCTCAAGAAAACCTCATACGAGCTGCTAACTGGTAACAAACCCAATGTATCGTACTTTCGTGTTTTTGGGAGTAAATGCTACATTCTAGTGAAGAAGGGTAGGAATTCCAAATTTGCTCCCAAAGTTGTAGAAGGGTTTTTATTAGGTTATGACTCAAATACAAAGGCGTATAGGGTCTTCAACAAATCATCGGGTTTGGTTGAAGTCTCTAGCGACGTTGTATTTGATGAGACTAATGGCTCTCCAAGAGAGCAAGTTGTTGATCTTGATGATGTAGATGAAGAAGACGTTCCAACGGCCGCGATACGCACCATGGCGATTGGAGATGTACGGCCTCAGGAACATTTGGAGCAAGATCAACCGTCTTCCTCAACTATGGTGCATCCCCCAACCCAAGATGACGAACAGGTACCTCAAGTGGAGGCGCATGATCAAGGGGGAGCACAAGATGTTCAAGTTGAAGAGGGAGAAGCACCTCAGGCACCTCCTACCCAAGTTCGAGCGACGATCCAAAGGGATCATCCCGTCGACCAAATATTGGGCGATATTAGCAAGGGAGTAACTACTCGTTCAAGATTAGTTAATTTTTGTGAGCATTACTCTTTTGTCTCTTCTATTGAGCCTTTCAGGGTAGAAGAGGCCTTGCTAGATCCGGACTGGGTGTTGGCCATGCAGGAGGAACTCAACAATTTCAAGCGCAATGAAGTTTGGACACTGGTGCCTCGCCCCAAGCAAAATGTTGTGGGAACCAAGTGGGTGTTCCGCAACAAACAGGACAAGCACGGGGTGGTGACAAGGAACAAGGCTCGGCTTGTGGCAAAAGGTTATGCCCAAGTCGCAGGTTTGGACTTTGAGGAGACTTTTGCTCCTGTGGCTAGGCTAGAATCAATTCGTATCTTGCTAGCATATGCCGCTCACCATTCTTTCAGGTTGTACCAAATGGATGTGAAGAGCGCTTTCCTCAACGGGCCGATCAAGGAGGAGGTGTACGTAGAGCAACCCCCTGGCTTCGAGGATGAACGGTACCCCGACCACGTGTGTAAGCTCTCTAAGGCGCTCTATGGACTTAAGCAAGCCCCAAGAGCATGGTATGAATGCCTTAGAGACTTTTTAATTACTAATGCTTTCAAGGTCGGGAAAGCCGATCCAACTCTTTTTACTAAGACTTGCGATGGTGATCTTTTTGTATGCCAAATTTATGTCGATGACATAATATTTGGTTCTACTAATCAAAAGTCTTGTGAAGAGTTTAGCAGGGTGATGACGCAGAAATTCGAGATGTCAATGATGGGCGAGTTGAACTACTTCCTTGGGTTCCAAGTGAAGCAACTCAAGGACGGCACTTTCATCTCCCAAACGAAGTACACGCAAGACTTGCTAAAGCGGTTTGGGATGAAGGATGCCAAACCCGTAAAGACGCCGATGGGAACTGACGGACACACCGACCTCAACAAAGGAGGTAAGTCCGTTGATCAAAAAGCATACCGGTCCATGATAGGTTCTTTGCTTTATTTATGTGCTAGTAGACCGGATATTATGCTTAGCGTATGCATGTGTGCTAGATTTCAATCCGATCCTAAGGAGTGTCACTTAGTGGCTATGAAGCGAATTCTTAGATATTTAGTCGCTACGCCTTGCTTCGGGATCTGGTATCCAAAGGGGTCTAACTTTGACTTGATTGGGTACTCAGATTCCGACTATGCTGGATGTAAGGTCGATAGGAAGAGTACATCGGGGACATGCCAATTCTTAGGAAGGTCCCTGGTGTCATGGAACTCTAAGAAACAAACCTCCGTTGCCCTATCCACCGCTGAGGCCGAGTACGTTGCCGCAGGACAGTGTTGTGCGCAACTACTTTGGATGAGGCAAACCCTCAGGGACTTTGGCTACAATCTGAGCAAAGTCCCACTCCTATGTGATAACGAGAGTGCTATCCGAATAGCGGAAAATCCTGTTGAGCACAGCCGCACAAAGCACATTGACATCCGGCATCACTTTTTGAGAGATCACCAGCAAAAGGGGGATATCGAAGTGTTTCATGTTAGCACCGAGAACCAGCTAGCCGATATCTTTACCAAGCCTCTAGATGAGAAGACCTTTTGCAGGCTGCGTAGTGAGCTCAATATCTTAGATTCGCGGAACTTGGATTGAATTATAGCATACATGTGTTTATGCCTTTGATCATGTTCATTCTGCATTTTGTTGCTTATTGTGGTGCTCAAGTTGTACAAACACTCCCTGGACCTCACAAGTCCTTTTTGCAAGTGATGCACATATTTAGGGGGAGCTGTGCTACAACTTGACCCTTTGAGACTAACCATGTACTTGAGTTTGGTTGTTTTAGTCTCAAAAGAGGATTGAAAGGGAAAAGGTGGACTTGGACCATGCAAGACTTCCACTGCACTCCGATGAAAAGAGTAACTTTTCCAAGTTCATCTTTATACTCTTATTGCCTATGTGTTCTTATTTGAAGATTTTGGTGAGGCAATGGGGTTAAAGGGCCAAGATTGATCCCGTTTTGGTGCTTGATGCCAAAGGGGGAGAAAATAAAGGCCAAAGCGATAAATGGATCAGCTACCACTTGAGAGATTTTGAAAATAGTAGAATAGAGCTTCTGGTTTGTCAAAACTCTTGTATTGTCTCTCTTGTCAAAAGTTGGCTTCTTGTGGGGAGAAGTATTGATTATGGGAAAAAGGGGAGTTTTTGAAATCTTGAATCAATTTCTCTTGGAATGACTCTCTTTATGTCTTAACATGTGTGTTTGACTTAGAGATAGAAATTTGAGTTTGATTTGCAAAAACAAACCAAGTGGTGGCAAAAAGTGATCCATATATGTCAAATTTGAATCAAAACAATTTGAGCTCTTAGTTGAATTGATTTTGTACTTGTTCTACTTGCTTTATGTTGTGTTGGCATAAATCACCAAAAAGGGGGAGATTGAAAGGGAAATGTGCCTTTGGGCCATTTCTAAGTATTTTGGTGATTTAGTGCCCAACACAGGTGCCTAAGTGTAAAATGGTGGACAAAGTGCAAATCAAGGATAAAGGTATGTTTCTCAGACTTAGTACATTGTTTTAGAGACTAATGTATTGTGTCTAAGTGCTGGAAACAGGAAAAATCCAATTGGAAATGTCTTGGCTCGAGCAGCCAAGAATCTGCTCAGTCTGGGAGCACCGGACTGTCCGGTGGTGCACCGGACAGTGTCCGGTGCGCCAGGCTGGCTTGGGCAAAGTGGCTGCTCTCGGGACTTCGACGGCGGTGTACGGCTAAAATTCACCGGACTGTCCGGTGTGCACCGGACTGTCCGGTGGGCCGCTCACAAGCGAACTCGTCGCTCTCGGGAAACCATCAACGGCGTACGGCTAAAATTCACCGGATTGTCCGGTGTGCACCGGACTGTCCGGTGAGCCAACGGTCAGCCGCGCAATCTACGCGGGACACGTGGCCAAGCCAACGGCTAGAAGAAGGCACCGGACTGTCCGGTGTGCATCGGACATGTCAAGTGCACCAACGGCTCCCAGGCTGCCAATGGTCGACTGCGCTGTTTATGGAAAGAAATCGGGCACCGGACATGTCCGGTGTGCACCGGACTGTCCGGTGCACCAGTCGACAGAAGGCAAGATCAGCCTTCCTAGATTGCTCTCAACGGCTCCTAGCTGCCTTGGGGCTATAAAAGGGACCCCTAGGCGCATGGAGGAGTACACCAAGCATTCCTACAACATTTCTAAGTACCAAGACATCGATTCAGCGCCTTTGATTCTTTGCGATAGCAATTAGAGCTCTAGTTGAGTGGTGAACTCATTGAGTTGTGTTGTGAGCTCTCGTTGCGACTTGTGTGCGTGGTGTCGCTGTGATTTCTTGTCTTGAGTGCGTTGCTAATCCCTCCCTTGCTCTGTGTTCTTTGTGAACTTTAAGTGTAAGGGCGAGAGGCTCCAATTTGTGGAGATTCCTCGCAAACGGGATTGAGTAAAGCAAACAAAACACCGTGGTATTCAAGTGGGTCTTTGGACCGCTTGAGAGGGGTTGATTGCAACCCTCATCCGTTGGGACGCCACAACATGGAGTAGGCAAGCGTTGGTCTTGGCCGAACCACGGGATAACCACCGTGCCATCTCTGTGATTGATCTTTGTTGGTTATTGTGTTTTGTTGAGGATTCCTCTTTAGCCACTTGGCAATTATTGTGCTAACAATTAACCAAGTTTTGTGGCTTAAGTTTTTGAAGTGTTACAGGATCACCTATTCACCCCCCCTCTAGGTGCTCTCAATTCCATTGTCGCCTCTAATCTTCTTGATTATCAATCCGAACTCATTTTGAGCCCATCACAATAATTTCTTTAATGTTTCTTGGGTTTGTGATTTTTCCTGCAAAAAGAACACCCAAGTGAAGCGAGAACAGTCATCCACAATAACAAGACAATACTTACTCTCGCCGATGCTTATGTAAGCAATCGAGCCAAATAGATCCATGTGGAGTAACTCAAGCGGCCTCTCGGTCGTCATGATGTTCTTGTGTGGATGATGAACTCCAACCTGCTTCCCTGCTTGACATGCACTACAAATCCTATCTTTCTCAAAATGAACATTGGTTAGTCCTAAAATATATTCCCTTTAGAAGCTTGTGAAGATTCTTCATTCCAACATGAGCAAGTCGCCGATGCTAGAGCCTGCCTATGTTAGTCTTAGCAATTAAGCAAGTGTCTAGTTCAGCATTGTTATCATTGAAATCAACTAAGTATAGCTGACCATCTAACACTCCCTTAAAGCTATTGAATCATCACTTCTTCTAAAGACGTAACACCTACATCAGTAAATAGACAGTTGTAGCCCATTTTGCATAATTTGAGAGATAGAAAGCAAGTTGTAATCTAGAGAATCTACAATGAAAACATTAGAAATGGAATGGTCAGGAGATATAGCAATTTTACCCAATCCTTTTGGCCAAACCTTGATTTCCATCCCCGAATATGATTGCTCTTTAGTGGTCATCATTTTTCTCATATGAGGAGAACATCCTTTTCTCCCCTGTCATATGGTTTGTGCACCCGCTGTCGATTATCCAACTTGTTCCACCGAATGCATAAACCTACAACACAGATTTAGGCCTTGTTCTTAGGTACCCAAACGGTCTTAGGTCCTTTCACATTAGAAACAAGCACATTGGGTACCCAAACACAAGTCTTAGGACTCTTGTGTTTGCCCCCAACATATTTGGCAACTAATTTGCCTGATTTGTTAGTAAGCATAAATGATGCATCAAAAGTCTTAAATGAAATGCTATGTTTATTTGATGCATTAACAATTTTTTTCTTAGGCATTTTGATATGAGTTGTATGCCTAGAGTTAGAAGCCTCATTACTGTACATATAAGCATAATGAAAAATAGAATGAGATTTCTTAGCATGATTTTTTTTAATCTTATGCTTAGGATAGTTTTCAGGATATAGAATGTAACCTTCTCTATCCTGAACCATAGGAGCCTTGCCCTTAACGAAGTTTGGAATTTTGTTCCTAGGGGCATTAAGTTTGATGTTGCTTTGGCTTCTAGATTGGAAGCCAATGCCATCCGTAATGCTAGGGCGTCTCCCATTATAGAGCATATTACGAGCAAATTTAAAATTTTCATTCTCAAGATCATGCTCGACAATTTTAACATTGAATTTAGCTATGTGACCATTTTGTTCTTTAATCATAGCAAGGTGATCATTCATAACATCAACATTAACATCTCTACATCTAGTGCAAATAACAACATGCTCAATGGTAGATGTAGACACTTTGCAAGCATTCAATTCTTCAATCTTAGCAATTAAATTAACATTTCCAGTTTTAAGACAAGAAATTGAATTATTGCATATATCTAGCTCTTTAGTCAAGTTTTGGCATTTTTCAACTTTAAGAGCATAAGCATCTTTTAGCTTAACAAATTTTTTATTTTCCTTAACGAGTAAGTCCTCTTGGTATTCTAAGATCTCATCCTTCTCGTTAATTTGTTAGTAGACCCAAATATGATATCATCAACATAAATTTGGCATACAAACAAATCTTTTGCAATAGTTTTAGTAAAGAGAGTAGGATCGACTTTACCGACTTTGAAGCCATTAGTGATAAGAAAATCTCTTAGGCATTCATACCATGCTCTTGGGGCTTGCTTGAGCCCATAAAGCGCCTTTGAGAGTTTATACACATGGTTAGGATACTCACTATCCTCAAAGCCAAGAGGTTGCTCAACATAGACCTCTTCCTTGATTGGTCCATTGAGGAAGACACTTTTCACGTCCATTTGATAAATCTTAAAGCCATGGTAAGTAGCATAGGCAAGTAATATGCGAATTGATTCAAGCCTAGCTACGGGTGCATAGGTTTCACCGAAATCCAAACCTTTGACTTGTGAGTAGCCCTTGGCCATAACTCGTGCTTTGTTCCTTGTCACCACACCATACTCATCTTGCTTGTTGCGGAATACCCACTTGGTTCCTACAACATTTTGGTTAGGATGTGGAACCAAATGCCATACCTTATTCCTCGTGAAGTTGTTGAGCTCCTCTTGCATCACCAGCACCCAATCCGAATCTTTAAGTGCATCCTCTACCCTGTGTGGCTCAATTGAGGAAACAAAAGAGTAATGTTCACAAAAATGAGCGACTCGAGATCGAGTGGTTACCACCTTATGAATATCATCGAGGATGGTGTTCATGGGGTGATCTCTTTAAATCGCCTAGTGGACTCTTGGGTGTGGCGGTCTTTGACCCTGTTCATCTTCCTTGTCTTGATCATTGTCATCTCCCCCTTGATCATTGCCCTCCTCTTGAGGTGGCTGATCTTCTTCTTCATCATCTTGAGCTTGTTCCTCATCTTGAGTTGGTGGAGATGCTTGTATGGAAGATGATGGTTGATCTTGTGCTTGTGGAGGCTCTTCGGATTCTTTGGGACACACATCCCCAATGGACATGTTCCTTAGCGCGACGCACGGAGCCTCTTCATCATCTAGCTCATCAAGATCAACTTGCTCCACTTGGGAGCCGTTAGTCTCATCAAATACAATATCACAAGAAACTTCAACTAGTCCAGTGGACTTGTTGAAGACTCTATATGCCCTTGTGTTTGAATCAAATCCTAGTAAAAAGCCTTCTACAGCCTTAGGAGCAAATTTAGATTTTCTACCTCTTTTAACAAGAATAAAACATTTGCTACCAAAGACTCTAAAATATGAAACATTGGGCTTTTTACCGGTGAGGAGCTCATATGATGTCTTCTTGAGGATTCGTTGTAGATATAACCGGTTGATAGAGTAGCAGGCAGTGTTAATCGCCTCAGCCCAAAACCGATCCGGTGCCTTGTACTCATCAAGCATGGTCCTCGCCATTTCAAGTAGAGTTCTATTCTTCCTCTCCACTACACCATTTTGTTGTGGCGTGTAGGGAGAAGAGAACTCATGCTTGATGCCCTCCTCCTCAAGAAAGCCTTCAATTTGAGAGTTCTTGAACTCCGTCCCATTGTCGCTTCTAATCTTTTTGATCCTCAATCCGAACTCATTTTGAGCTCGTCTCAAGAATCCCTTTAACGTCTCTTGGGTTTGAGATTTTTCCTGCAAAAAGAATACCCAAGTGAAGCGAGAATAGTCATCCACAATTACAAGACAATACTTACTCCCACCGATGCTTTTGTAAGCTATCGAGCCGAATAAATCCATGTGGAGTAGCTCAAGCGGCCTGTCGGTCGTCATGATGTTCTTGTGTGGATGGTGGGAACCAACTTGCTTTCCTGCTTGACATGCGCTACAAATCCTGTATTTCTCAAAATGAACATTAGTTAGTCCCAAAATGTGCTCTCCCTTTAGAAGCTTGGCCCAACATATTTAGCAACTACTTTGCCTGATTTGTTAGTTAAAACATAAGAAGCATCAAAAGTCTTAAATGAAACAATATGCTCATTTGATGCAGTAGGAGTTTTCTTTTTAGGCAATTTAACATGAGTGGATTGCCTAGAACTAGATGCCTCACTCTTATACATAAAAGCATGATGAGAGCCAGAGTGAGACTTCCTAGAATGAATTCTCCTAATTTTGTGTTTGGGATAACCAGCAGGATATAAAATGTAACACTCGTTATCCTGAACCATGGGAGCTTTGCCCTTAACAAAGTTAGATAATTTCTTAGGGGCATTAAGCTTGACATTGCCTCCCTGTTGGAAGCCAATGCCATCCTTAATGCTAGGGCGTCTCCCATTATAGAGCATGCTTCTAGCAAATTTAAAATTTTCATTTTCTAAGTCATGCTCATTAATTTTAGCACTAAGTTGAGCTATGTGATCATTTTATTGTTTAATTAAAGCTAGGTGATCATGAATAACATCAATATTAATGTCTCTACATCTAGTACAAATAGAAACATGATCAACAGTAGATGTAGAGAGTTTGTAAACATTTAATTCATCAATCTTAGCATGTAACATGGCATTTTTATTTCTAAGATTGGAAATAACATCATTGCAAACATTTAAATCTTTAGCCTTAGCAATTAATTTTTCATTCTCAATCTTAAGGCTAGCAATTGATTCATTCAACTTGTCAATTTTAGCAATTAAACTAGCATTATCATTTTTTAAGGTTGACAAGAGAATCATCACAAACATTTAATTTCTCAACCTTAGCAAATAAATTGGCATTCTCAGTTTTAAGGTTGGAAATCAAATCATGGCAACTTCTAAGCTCATTAGATAAATTTTCACATTTTTCTACTTCCTGAGCATAGGCATTTTTCACTTTAACATGCCTTTTGTTTTCCTTAATTAGGAATTCCTCTTGGCTATCCAAGTAGCACCTATCAATTCATTCAATTTTTCTTTTTGTTGCATGTTTAAGTTGGCAAAAAGGGCAAGCAAGTTATCTTCATCATCACTAGAGCTACTCTCATCACTAGATGTTGCATATTTAGTGGAGCCTCTAGATTTTACCTTCTTCTTCTTCTTGCTGTCCTTTGCCATGAGGCACTTGTGGCCGACATTGGGGAAGAGGAGGCCCTTGTTGACGGCGATGTTGGCGGCGTCCTCGTCGGAGGAGGAGTCGGTGGAGCTCTCATCGGAGTCCCACTCCCGGCATACATGGGCATCGCTGCCCTTCTTCTTGTAGTATTTCTTCTTTTCCTTCTTCTTTCCCTTCTTGTCGTTGTCCCTATCACTATCACTAGACATAAGGCATTTAGCGATAAAATGACCGGGCTTACCACATTTGTAGCACACTTTCTTGGAGCAGGATTTGTACTCCTTCCCCCTCCTTTGCTTGAGGATTTGGCGGAAGCTTTTGATGATGAGCGCCATCTCCTCATTGTCGAGCTTGGAGGCGTCGATGGGGAGCCTACTTGATGTATACTCTTCTTTCTTTTCTTCCATCGCTTTGAATGCGACGGGTTGCACCTCGGGTGTGGAGGTGCTGCCTTGCTCGATGATTTGTTTGGAGCCTTTGATAATCAACTCAAAGCTCACAAACTTTCCTATAACTTCCTCGGGAGACATTAACTTATGTCTAGGATCACCACGAATTAATTGAACTTGAGTGGGATTACAAAAAACAAGTGATCTTAGAATAACCTTGACCATCTCATGGTCATCCCACTTGGTGCTCTTGAGGTTGTGCACTTGGTTCACCAAGGTCTTGAGCCAGTTGTACATAGCTTGTGGCTCCTCTCCTTGGTTGAGGACAAACCGACCAGCTCTCCCTCGATCGTCTCCCGCTTGGTGATCTTGGTCACCTCATCTCCTTCGTGCGTGGTCTTTAGTATATCCCAAATCTCCTTGGCACTTTTCAACCCTTGCACCTTATTATACTCCTCTCGACGTAGAGAGGCGAGGAGTATAGTAGTTGCTTGGGAATCAAAGTGCTTGATTTGGGCAACTTCGTCCGAATCATAGCCTTCATCCCCCACGGATGGTACCTGCGCTCCAAACTCAACAATGTCCCAAATGCTAGCGTGGAGTGAGGTTAGATGGTGCCTTATTTTATCACTCCACATATAATAATCTTCACCATCAAAAACTGGTGGTTTGCCTAATGGGACGGAAAGTAAAGGAGTGTGTTTGGAAATGCGAGGGTAGCGTAGGGGGATCTTACTAAACTTCTTGCGCTCGTGGCGCTTAGAAGTGACGGACGACGCGTCGGAACCGGAGGTGGATGGCGATGAAGAATCGGTCTCGTAGTAGACCATCTTCTTCATCTTCTTTTTCTTGTCGCCGCTCCGATGCGACTTGGTGTGTGAAGGGGATCCCTTCACCTTGTTGCCGGACTCTCCCGATGGAGTTTTCCCATGGCTTGTGGCGGGCTTCTCGCTGGTCACGACCTCCTTGGCATGATCTCCCGACATCACTTCGAGCGGTTAGGCTCTAATGAAGTACCGGGCTCCGATACCAATTGAAAGTCGCCTAGGGGGGTGAATAGGCGGAATCTAAAAATTACAAACTTAAGCACACACTACAAGTCGGGGTTAGCGTTAGAAATAAAATCGAGTCCAAAAGAGAGGGCAAAAAACAAATCAAAGTCAAATGAAGCGGATGACACGGTGATTTGTTTTACCGAGGTTCAGTTCTTGCAAACCTACTCCCCGTTGAGGTGGTCACAAAGACCGGGTCTCTTTCAACCCTTTCCCTCTCTCAAACGGTCACCTAGACCGAGTGAGCTTTTCTCCTTAATCAAATGGGTCACTTAGACCCCTACAAGGACCACCACAACTTAGTGTCTCTTGCTTTGATTACAAGTGCCTTGAGAACAAGAAAGAGGATGAAGAAAAGTGATCCAAGCGCAAGAGCTCAAAGAACACGAGCAAAACTCTCTCCTCTAGTCACTAATTGCTTTGAGTGGAATTGGGACTTGGAGAGGCTTTGATTCAATCTAATTGTGTCTTGTATTGAATGCACTAGCTCTTGTATTGAGTGAGATGTCTGAAAAACTTGGATGCCTTGAATGGTGGTGGTTGGGGGTATTTATAGCCCCAACCACCAAACCAACCGTTGGGGAAGGCTGTCTGTCGATGGGCGCACCGGACAGTCCGGTGTGCCACCAGACACTGTCCGGTGCGCCAGCCACGCCACCCAACCGTTAGGGTTCTGACGGTTTCGACCGTTGGAGCTCTGACTTCATGGGGTACCGGATAGTCCGGTGTCGCACCGAATAGGTGCTGTTCACTGTCCGGTGCGCCTTCTGGCGCTGCTTTGACTCTGCGCGCGCAGACGCGCACTGTTCACTGTTGCTTTTGCAGACAACCGTTGGTGCAGTAGCCGTTGCTCCGCATGGCACACCGGACAGTCCGGTGCTACATCGGACAGTCTGGTAAATTATAGCGGAGTGGCATTTCCAGAAACCCGAAGGTGGCAAGTTTGAGTTGATCCACCCTGGTGCACCGGACACTGTCCGGTGGCACACCGGACAGTCCGGTGCGCCAGACCAAGGCAGCCTTCGGTTCCTTTTGCTCCTTTCTTTTTGAACCCTAACTTGTTCTTTTTATTGGTTTGTGTTGAACCTATGGCACCTGTAGAACATATAATCTAGAGCAAACTAGTTAGTCCAATTGTTTGTGTTGGGCAATTCAACCACCAAAATCATTTAGGAAAAGGTTTGACCCTATTTCCCTTTCAATCACATACTGTCTCTGAACTTCTGGCGCTTCAGACTGCCCGTCAGTCGTGTGGCAGTCGACCGTTGGGAAAGATGACTGTTGCTCGTGGCTCACCGGACAGTCCGGTGACACATCGGACAATCCAGTGATTTTTAGCCGAGAAGCGATGTGTTTTCCTAAGAGCGACCAGTTCGCTGGGCGTGCCAGCCTGGGCACCGGATAGTCCAGTGTGCCGCAGGCTAGTGCAAATATGTTTTGCTCCATACTTCTAGAATTGCCCCAAGGGTCATTTTCCTTATATGTGTATGTGAACTTTATGCACCTGAGAAAAGATCAACTAGGCAAACTAGTTAGTCTATAAGGTTTGTGATGGTCGTTAAACACCAAATTCGATTATAGGAAATGGTTAAGGCCATTTGCCTTTCACAGGGAATAGGCGCCCAATCAGCCACCTCCTTGATTCCCATTCCTTATTTAGGTGGCGCAGTACCTTATTGATTATTTCTTTCCAAAACTAAAAGATAGATACGTGGCTCAGCACCTAGACTTTATTCTGGGTAGATTCATCATGAGCATAGATGGCGCATGCACTTTAGGAAACGTTTGGTCCTTCATTCTTCAGAACCATCACGAAGTTTAATTCACATGCACGAGCTCGAGTGAGTGGTCCTGGTGGTGCCTGTGCTAGTCTAGTTAGAGTAGCCATTCCTTTGTTGGGGTTGATGTTCTCATCAAGGGACCTCAGCATCAAAATGTCTACAGTGACCAGGATACCTAGAAACATGTAACGGATAACCATACCGCGTGTATGCCTATGCACGATGACAGGTGACCTAGGCCCATGACTACAGGTGAAGCTACGCTACGCGCTACCGTGCCGTGGGGCTAACCAACGGGACCCACCGCGCACCACTATGAAGATATCAGTAGCAGACTCGCTACAAGGGGGTCGTATGACGAATGAGCAAGATGGTGCCATACTAGGGGTACGGCTAAGCATGACCCTACAAACAATGTGACACCAGGTGCACGACGACAAGCAGGGGAGCAGACCAACCTCATACCAAGTAGAGAGCAAGTCACCCTATAAGGTCCTACCCTTGAACTATAAAAGGGCAGGCCTTCTTTCCTCTAGAGACACACAAGCACACTTGTTGGAACACGCTCAAAGCAATACTACGATCAACACTACACTAGAGTTGGGTGTGAAACCAAACTAGTATAAACTCTATGTCCCGAGTTCTTCGTTTGAGTCCCAATGATTCACCATTCGGAGTGAGTCCACGCTAGCCCCCAGCCGAAAACAAATATTACTGCCCCCTGGTTTCCAAAACCACGACAGTTGGCACGCCAGGTAGGGGCATCGCTATTGTATTAAGATACACTCTCCACTCCGATGGCCTAGTCGTTGGCATTCGACGGAGGTGAGACCTTCGCTCTAGGTAGCCGCACCACCTTCGGCACGCTCGACTTCTTTGCCACTGCCATCAACGAGCTCAGCCTCATCGCCCCCAGCATGCCTAGCACCAAGGGCACACAATCAAAATGCTCCACCAGGAGAAAGGCGGAGAAGCGACGCCTAAAAAGGCATGTCGCTGCCCTACAGCGGTGCCTCAATAGGCACACTAGGGCAAAGGTGGTGGAACCCCCGACCTCCACTCTGGTGGCAGTCGTCGACTGCCAACCGACATATGTTCTTGATCTGCTCGAGGACAACTTGAGCCATGGTTCAACCAGGGGCAACTCCGACGCCGAGGAGGTGCTAGAAAGGGTCTCCTTCGTGGCAATGTCCCCGCTAAACAAAAACGACATGGGAGGCAAGGAGGCCCCCAATCAAGAGGAGGAGTACCAATGACAGCGCCAGGCACGCATCCAGGTGCTAGAGGCCTCGCTCCGTTAGTAGGAAGAGCTCGACACCCTCATGTAAAAGCTCGACTATGTCTACGGCGACGTCGAGCGAAGGCGCGTCGAAGCTTAAAGGCCTTGATCGAAGAAGGTGTGTGACCAACTCGCTGAAATCAACCACGACACATAGTATTTCCTCAACCCGCACAAAACATAGTTGCAACGGCCATGATGCTCCGCTCCATCCTAGAGCCAGGTGAGCCGGATTGGAACCTCTGCAACCTCATGGAGAGGGTCCTGGTACAAAAGGCTGAGATCGATCGACAGTTCTCCTTCGACAGCGAGAGCCACGGCCCGCAAACGACCTCGTCTTGGAGCATGGGTGTAATACCCAATTTGTAATTTGTTAGAAATAATATAAATAGAGAAAACAATTTCTCTTTATGGGAGTTTGACCTTTATGTACCATCACATGGGAACACCATATTCAACCACAAATAATTAATAAGATATATGCCACTAAATTATGCATTATGCTAGATTTTATTTTTGTGTGCATTTTGTGACAATATAAAAATAATGTGACAGGAAATATATTAAAGTCCAAAAAAAGGGGAATTTAGAATATAAAAGAAAATCTAGAATTTAGAAGTGGAGAAAGAAAAGAAATACCACATAAAGCATAGGAAATAAACATATACATAAATATATTCTCTTCATCCCCAAATTTAATTGGCACATTTGATATATATGCAAATCCATAACTGAAATTCAAATTGGAATTTGAAATCTAAAAGAAGAAAGGAAAATCTAAATTTGAAAAAGAAAAGAGAAAAAAAGGGGAAAGAAATAGGAAAGGGGGCGTGTTGGGCCCAATCTCCCGGGCGGCCCATGTTCTCTTCAACCGCGCAGCCCACAAAACCACGACCTGGCGCACACCGCTGGCGCTGACAGCAGGGCCCCATGCGCCAGTCGCTCTCCCTTCCGCCGCAAAATCCGGCTGGCGTGGTCGCTCCGCCGCAAAGCTTGCGGGCGTGGGTTGACCTGGCCGCCACCCCGAGCTGGTTACAAATGGATCCGTGCAGTTTTCCTCCTCCTAATTCGCACCCACCCACAGACCCCTGGAACGTAGAAGACAGGGACGTGAGAGAGTTAGACGCGGGAGTGGGCGCGGCGGAATCCATCGCGCTGTCACCAGCGGACCGTCGGCGACGGCGATTGGAGATTGGGGGCGGCAGGCGCATCGCGGCGAACCACTCGGTGACCGGTGATTGTGAAGAAGCGTCCTCGTACTTGCGGAATTTCTCGCCGTTGCGCCTCATCGCTGCTGCCTCGCGAGACGCCGTGGCCGGGATTTGTTACGCCACCGATCGCCGGTATGGTACCCTATACCAGTCCACGATTTCATAGCGATTTTAGTCATGTTCCAGGTGAGGTATTCGGGGTCAGGCTGGCCGTTCAGGGGCGCTCCGGCGAGTAGCGCCGCCGTGGGTTCGTGCTCCGGCGTCCCTGCACCATCAGAGGAAGAAGAAGTGGTGTGGATCGTTGATCGCGGTGCGGACGCCCAAGATTAACTCGCACCTTACCGGTTCGGCCAGATCCGATTGGGACTATAGATTTCGAATCGGGCGGTTGTGGTTGATTTAGGTTTCATAAAATCGGGGCCATCAGATCTCGATCTAATGGCTCATAGCGCATACCGTTTCGGGTGGCAGAAAATCTAATCCTGGCGGCTGATTTCTGATCGGACGACCATAGTGTCCCCATACCCCTTCAGCCTGGCGCAATTGCATACGAGCCCCTGTAGAATCTGGTAATAAACCCGCGGTCCACAGGAGACTTAGTCTGAGTCTTAAAACGTTTACACCGTGGCCCCTGCTGTTTTCCGTTATTGAGGCCCAGTCCAGTGGGTTATTAAATCAGAAAAATGAATTGGAAAATGAGTTTTTAAAATAAAAACAATACCTAGAATTTGTATAATTCATAGAAACTCCATATGAACTCCAAATTGGTCCATTCCAGTTCCTATAATTTTGTAATAGTATTCTCTATCAAATAGTACCACTGTTTTTATATGAAATACACATTAAAATTCATTTCTCACTTAACCCTATATTAAATGCATAAAATCTTTGGAAATTCATAACTTAAAATATATAACTCCAAAATTAGTGATTCTTGTTCCTAGGTTTTCATTTTAATGTGTAGATTTTTACTGTGTATTTTATTCATATGTTTGGTGTAATGTTAATTTTGCTATACTATGTATGTATTGTGTTGATGCGAGTAGACGAGCAAGCACCGGGGGATCCTGAGGTTCAGCTGGTAGAGACTGCTGAGCAGGAGCTCATTGAAGGCAAGTTGTGCCCTTGATCACTTCTTTTACCCATTCATGTTCTTATTAATCATAATGATCTGCATAGGTTAATTTTGCTGGGACCCAATAGGTTACCCTAGATTTGACTATCTTTATACCTTGTTTCACCACTGGTTTCACTACTAAACTTTTGGGTAGTACATGCTATTGCTTTATGTGGCTTTGGGTATAGAGATATTCATCACTCATTTTTATACTTGTTATTATCTGTTCATTATTTTATGTTCATGATAAGATCATTATGTTAATAGGAACATGGAGAACCACCCGGGAAAACAGTGCTACCACAAGGGTTTAATGGGACGCCCTTGGCTGATTAACTAGGAAAGCTAGTGGAGGGCTACCTTACCCGAAAGGGGCAAGGGTAGTAGGGGGGTGGTCAGTGTAGGGAGGTCCTTGGGTTGATTTTGCTGCGATGGCGGTCAGGCGAGGGATTCCTGCACTGGAGCTTCCTATAAACTGTAGCGGGTAGTCTGAAGCTAGTGGAACTTTGTAAAGGCCTCGTAGTGGTACCCTGCCTCGCTTCCTTGGTAGAGGTGTATGGAGTCTGATCAACTCCGTGGCAAATGGGTAACACGACTTGTGGGTAAAGATGCGCAACCTCTGCAGAGTGTAAAACTGGTATACTAGCCGTGCTCACGGTCATGAGCGGCTCGGACACTCACATGATTAACTTATGGAACTTAAACTTAATTTGTCATCTCATTGCATTTGGGATTATTTTATTATTACTTTTACTTATTACTACTATGGTTTGGTATTCACTTACACTTAGTAACTGCTAATAAAAATTTGACCAACTTCTAAAAGCAATGCTCAGCTTCAACCTTTATTTCATTGATCAGCCTTACACTTCATGAACTCCCACCTTTGGTGAGTTCATGCCACATTATTCCCCACAACTTGTTGAGCGATGAACATGTGTGAGCTCACCCTTGCTGTCTCACCCCCCCCCCCCCACAGGAGAAGAACAGGTGGTTCAGGAGGAGCCACAAGGCGAGGAGTTTGATCTGATCTAGGTGGCGTTTCTCAGTTGACATTGGCGCCGACGATCCTTAGTTTGTTTTATATTCATTATTTTATTTTGTAATAAGTCTTCCGCTATGTAATAAATACTCTGATGTTTTGTGACATTTATCTCTATACACTCTGTTATTATATATGTTGTCTTCTTGGCGCATGTATGAGATGCACCTGGCTTTGTTCCTTAAAGCCCGGGTGTGACAGAAGTGGTATCAGAGGAAATGTTGACTGTAGGACGAAACCTAGTTAGAATTGGATAAACCTTTACCTACTTACCTTATTCTGATTCTTCTAAACTTATCTTACTCTGATTCTTTCTATACTCTTCTTGTCTTGATCCTGTCTCACCTTTTGCTATCATACTCTGATTACTCTTATCTTTTCTGCTCTAAGACAAGATGGATTTCACACCTTGGAATCCTACATTTATGAAGTTTTTTTTTGAGATAGGAAACCAAAGATAAAATTAAAACTATTTTCTCTATTAAAAAAATGTTGGTTGATTGTTATGATGATCAATGCCTGATTTGCTTCTTTGATTGATTGAAATGGTATAGACGGGCATCTTAGCATGTACCACCATAAGGTAATGAATTAACTTTAGTAGGTGACACACTAATCTACTTAGCTAATAACTCCCCCACAGTAACATTTCTCGTAATTACTCGCCTTGTATACAATTCTTCCTTTCTTACCCTATATTTCTAACCTAGATGGGCTACCCCTATAGTGTTAGAAGAGAGCACTATAGACGTGAATCTTGGTATTTTTTTTATGTTAATGCAATTTCTGCAACCATATTATTTGATTCTGGTGCTACACATTCATTCATGTTTGCTCGATATGCCAACACAAATGAAATACCACTGCTAAATATGAGAAAACCAATGATAGTAATTACACCTAAAGGGCCTATTGAGGCGAATCGAATGACACGTAGATTGACATTAACCATTATGGGAAGAGAATTTGGAGCTACTGCTATAATATTAGAGGCCAGCAGTATAGATATGATCCTTGGTATGTCTTGGTTAAGGAAGGCAAAGGCCATTATAGCATGTGGTAGAGGTACTATAGAACTCACTAGCCCTAAAGGAGAAACATTTCAAGTTAATATTGCAGTAACCACCTCATCCAAGCGTGCAATGTTCTTTATACCTGAGGAGTTTGTTGGTGACAACATCCGGGTGGTTAGAGATTTTCCGGATGTCTTTCCAGAGGAGTTACCAGGGATGCCACCAGATAGAGAAGTTGAGTTTGTGATTGATCTTCTACCTGGAACTGCCCCTATATCTAAGCGACCATACAGGATGTCGGTAGAAGAGTTAAAGGAGCTGAAGAAGCAGTTGACGGAGTTACAAGAGGCTGGTTACATTCGTCCGAGTTCCTCACCATGGGGAGCACCGGTTCTCTTTGTACAGAAGAAGGATGGATCCCAAAGGATTTGTGTGGACTATAGATCACTTAATGATGTTACTGTGAAGAACAAGTATCCGTTACCCTGTATTGAGGATTTGTTTGATCAGATGAGAGGAGCCAGGGTATTCTTGAAGATTGATCTCCGATCGGGATACCATCAGATGAAGATTAGACCATCAGATATCCCCAAGACGGCTTTCTCGACCCGATATGGATTATATGAGTTCACTGTTATGTCGTTTGGATTAACCAATGCACCAGCTTATTTTATGAATTTGATGAATAAGGTGTTTATGGAGTATTTGGACAGATTCGTCGTGGTGCTCATCGACGATATTCTTATCTATTCTAAGAATGAAAGTGATCATGAAGAACATCTAAGGTTGGTGCTACAGAAGCTGCGAGATAATCAACTCTATGCCAAGTTCAGTAAGTGCGAGTTTTGGATTGACAAGGTGCCATTCCTTGGACATATCATTTCTAATGGAGGAATAGCAGTGGATCCTGCTAAAGTCAAGGAGATTATGGAGTGGAGAGTGCCCACTACAGTTACTGAGATTCAGAGTTTCTTGGGGCTTGCAGGATATTATCGGAGATTTATTGAGGGATTCTCTAAGATTGCCAAGCCTATGACATCGCTTCTGGAGAAAGGAAGAGAATTTAAGTGGGATGAGAAATGCCAAGAAAGCTTTGAACAATTAAAGAAGAGGTTGATGTCTCCACCAGTATTGATTATGCTAGATCTACAGAAAGGATTTGATATTTATTGTGATGCATGTGGCCAAGGATTGGGATGTGTGCGCTCATGCAAGAAGGACATGTGATCGCCTATGCATCTCGTCAGTTGCGGAAACATGAGTTGAACTACCCCATGCATGACTTAGAACTGGCAGTCGTTGTGCATGCGCTTAAGATTTGGAGACAGTATATTATGAGAACCAAGAGCCAAGTATACACGGATCGTAAGAGTTTGAAGTATATATTCACTCAGATGGATCTCAACCTTAGGCAATGCCGTTGGTTGGAGCTTATTAAGGATTATGATTTGGAGATTTACTATCACCCGGGCAAGGCAAATTTGGTTGCAGATACCTTGAATCGAAAGGAGCATGTTCATTCAACTGTTGTTGCCCAGCTACTCGATGAGATTATTGAGGATTTCAGGAGACTTAACTTAGGAATAGTTGTTCACACTGAAGGAGTAACTATTGATGCGGAACCTACCTTGGAGCAAGAAATCCACAAAGGACAGGTTGGTGATGCTAAGATACAAGAGATGAAGGAATCTGATTACTGAAGGTCGAGGTCCGGAAATCACGGAAGATGAGCAAGGTATTGAAAGCCTTCGTGAGTCTATTTTAAAGGAGGCCCATGACTCGGATTATTCTATTCATCCTAGTAGTACCAAGATGTATCAGGATTTGAAGCAAAATTATTATTGGTGGTATGAATTGAAGAGAGATGTGGCTGCACATGTGGCTATGTGCGATGTGTGTCAAAGAGTTAAGGCCGAACATCAAAGACCCGCTGGACTATTGCACCCGCTTAAGATTCCTGAGTGGAAATGGGAAGAAATTGGTATGGATTTTATTGTTGGTCTACCCCGCACTCCAGCAGGATATGACTCTATTTGGGTAATTGTGGACAGATTGACAAAGGTAGCTCATTTCATACCTGTGAGGACTAATTACACGGGAGCCAAGCTCGCAGAATTGTATATGACTCGGATAGTTTGTCTACATGGAGTGCTTAAGAAGATCGTGTCTGATCGAGGATCGCAGTTTACTTCTCGATTTTGGAAGAAGTTGCATGAGAGCTTGGATACGAAGTTGAATTTTAGCTCAGCCTACCATCCCCAGACTGATGGACAGACAGAGAGGACTAACCAAGTATTGGAGGATATGTTAAGAGCATGTGCCCTTAAGCATGGTGGAAGTTGGGATAAGAGCTTACCATATGCAGAGTTCTCTTATAATAATAGCTACCAGGCCAGTTTGAAGATGTCACCGTTTGAGGCTCTATATGGCAGAAAGTGCAGGACTCCTCTATATTGGGATCAGACTGGAGAAAGACAGTTCTTTGGACCTAAACTTATTCAAGAGGTAGAAGAACAAGTCCATATAATTCGGGAGAATTTGAGGGTAGCTCAGACCAGACAAAAGAGCTATGCGGATAATAGTAGAAGACGAGTGGAATTTGAGGAAGGAGATCATGTGTACCTCTAAGTGTCACCACTTCGTGGAATGAGGAGATTCAAAAGTTAAGGACAAATTGTCCCCTCGCTTTATCGGACCATTCATAGTCTTTAGGCAAGTTGGAGAGATGGCCTATCAACTCGAGCTACCTGATAATCTATCTGATGTGCATAATGTATTTCATGTGTCTCAACTTAAGAAGTGTCTTCGTGTCCCTGAAAAACAGTTACCAATGGATGAGCTCAATGTTCAGGGTGATTTGACTTACACGGAGCACCCTATCAAGATTCTAGACACCCTGACTCTAGTTACAAGAAACAATGTGATAAAGATGTGCAAGGTACAATGGAGTCACCATGGTGAAGATGAAGCCACTTGGGAAAGAGAAGAAGAGCTTCGCATAGATTTTCCCCATCTTTTCCATAGTCCTTCCTAAATCTCGAGGACGAGATTCTTTTTAAGGGGGGTAGGATTTGTAATACCCAATTTGTAATTTGTTAGAAATAATATAAATAGAGAAAACAATTTCTCTTTATGGGAGTTTGACCTTTATGTACCATCACATGGGAACACCATATTCAACCACAAATAATTAATAAGATATATGCCACTAAATTATGCATTATGCTAGATTTTATTTTTGTGTGCATTTTGTGACAATATAAAAATAATGTGACAGGAAATATATTAAAGTCCAAAGAAGGGGAATTTAGAATATAAAAGAAAATCTAGAATTTAGAAGTGGAGAAAGAAAAGAAATACCACATAAAGCATAGGAAATAAACATATACATAAATATATTCTCTTCATCCCCAAATTTAATTGGCACATTTGATATATATGCAAATCCATAACTGAAATTCAAATTGGAATTTGAAATCTAAAAGAAGAAAGGAAAATCTAAATTTGAAAAAGAAAAGAGAAAAAAAGGGGAAAGAAATAGGAAAGGGGGCGTGTTGGGCCCAATCTCCCGGGCGGCCCATGTTCTCTTCAACCGCGCAGCCCACAAAACCACGACCTGGCGTACACCGCTGGCGCTGACAGCAGGGCCCCATGCGCCAGTCGCTCTCCCTTCCGCCGCAAAATCCGGCTGGCGTGGTCGCTCCGCCGCAAAGCTTGCGGGCGTGGGTTGACCTGGCCGCCACCCCGAGCTGGTTACAAATGGATCCGTGCACTTTTCCTCCTCCTAATTCGCACCCACCCACAGACCCCAGGAACGTAGGAGACAGGGACGTGAGAGAGTTAGACGCGGGAGTGGGCGCGGCGGAATCCATCGCGCTGTCACCTGCGGACCGTCGGCGACGGCGATTGGAGATTGGGGGTGGCGGGCGCATCGCGGCGAACCACTCGGTGACCGGTGATTGTGAAGAAGCGGCCTCGTACTTGCGGAATTTCTCGCCGTTGTGCCTCATCGCTGCTGCCTCGCGAGACGCCGTGGCCGGGATTTATTATGCCACCGATCGCCGGTATGGTACCCTATACCAGTCCACGATTTCATAGCGATTTTAGTCATGTTCCAGGTGAGGTATTCGAGGTCGGGGTGGCCGTTCAGGGGCGCTCCGGCGAGTAGCGCCGCTGTGGGTCCGTGCTCCGACGTCCCTGCACCATCAAAGGAAGAAGAAGTGGTGTGGATCGTTGATCGCGGTGCGGACGCCCAAGATTAACTCGCACCTTACCGGTTCGGCCAGATCCGACTGGGACTATAGATTTCAAATCGGTCGGTTGTGGTTGATTTGGGTTTCATAAAATCGGGGCCATCAGATCTCGATCTAATGGCTCATAGCGCATACCGTTTCGGGTGGCATAAAATCTAATCCTGGCGGCTGATTTTTGATCGGACGACCGTAGTGTCCCCATACCCCTTCAGCCTGGCGCAATTGCATACGAGCCCCTGTAGAATCTGGTAATAAACCCGCGGTCCACAGGAGACTTAGTCTGAGTCTTAAAACATTTACACCGTGGCCCCTGCTGTTTTCCGTTATTGAGGCCCAGTCCAGTGGGTTATTAAATGAGAAAAATGAATTGGAAAATGAGTTTTTAAAATAAAAACAATACCTAGAATTTGTATAATTCATAGAAACTCCATATGAACTCCAAATTGGTCCATTCCAGTTCCTATAATTTTGTAATAGTATTCTCTATCAAATAGTACCACTGTTTTTACATGAAATACACATTAAAATTCATTTCTCACTTAACCCTATATTAAATGCATAAAATCTTTGGAAATTCATAACTTAAAATATATAACTCCAAAATTAGTGATTCTTGTTCCTAGGTTTTCATTTTAATGTGTAGATTTTTACTGTGTATTTTATTCATATGTTTGGTGTAATGTTAATTTTGCTATACTATGTATGTATTGTGTTGATGCGAGTAGACGAGCAAGCACCGGGGGATCCTGAGGTTCAGCTGGTAGAGACTGCTGAGCAGGAGCTCATTGAAGGCAAGTTGTGCCCTTGATCACTTCTTTTACCCATTCATGTTCTTATTAATCATAATGATCTGCATAGGTTAATTTTGCTGGGACCCAATAGGTTACCCTAGATTTGACTATCTTTATACCTTGTTTCACCACTGGTTTCACTACTAAACTTTTGGGTAGTACATGCTATTGCTTTATGTGGGTTTGGGTATAGAGATATTCATCACTCATTTTTATACTTGTTATTATCTGTTCATTATTTTATGTTCATGATAAGATCATTATGTTAATGGGAACATGGAGAACCACCCGGGAAAACAGTGCTACCACAAGGGTTTAATGGGATGCCCTTGGCTGATTAACTAGGAAAGCTAGTGGAGGGCTACCTTACCCGAAAGGGGCAAGGGCAGTAGGGGAGTGGTCAGTGTAGGGAGGTCCTTGGGTTGATTTTGCTGCGATGGCGGTCAGGCGAGGGATTCCTGCACTGGAGCTTCCTATAAACTGTAGCGGGTAGTCTGAAGCTAGTGGAACTTTGTAAAGGCCTCGTAGTGGTACCCTGCCTCGCTTCCTTGGTAGAGGTGTATGGAGTCTGATCAACTCCGTGGCAAATGGGTAACAGGACTTGTGGGTAAAGATGCGCAACCTCTGCAGAGTGTAAAACTGGTATACTAGCCGTGCTCACGGTCATGAGCGGCTCGGACACTCACATGATTAACTTATGGAACTTAAACTTAATTTATCATCTCATTGTATTTGGGATTATTTTATTATTACTTTTACTTATTACTACTATGGTTTGGTATTCACTTACACTTAGTAACTGCTAATAAAAATTTGACCAACTTCTAAAAGCAATGCTCAGTTTCAACCTTTATTTCATTGATCAGCCTTACACTTCATGAACTCCCACCTTTGGTGAGTTCATGCCACATTATTCCCCACAACTTGTTGAGCGATGAATATGTGTGAGCTCACCCTTGCTGTCTCACACCCCCCCACAGGAGAAGAACAGGTGGTTCAGGAGGAGCCACAAGGCGAGGAGTTTGATCTGATCTAGGTGGCGTTTCTCAGTTGACATTGGCGTCGACGATCCTTAGTTCATTTTATATTCATTATTTTATTTTGTAATAAGTCTTCCGCTATGTAATAAATACTCTGATGTTTTGTGACATTTATCTCTATACACTCTGTTATTATATATGTTGTCTTCTTGGCGCATGTATGAGATGCACCTGGCTTTGTTCCTTAAAGCCCGGGTGTGACAGTGGGGCACAACCCACTTGGTCCACAAGGACACATGTCCCCATGAGGGATTGCCTAGGGAACATCCGCGACGCTCAGCGCATCCTCGACAACAGGCATCGAGAGTAGGAGGAAGTTGAGCAACCGCGCGAAAGGAGGCGTGAGCGCAGTCCTAGCCCACCGGGGCAGCGACCACGCGCTTTCGGGCAAGAAATTAGAAAAGCATAGTTCCCCCTAAGGTGTGTGCGCCAGACAACTTTTCCAAGTACGATGGGTCCACTAACCCCAGTGTGTGGCTAGAAGACTACCGCCTCGCATGTTGCATGGCAGGGATAAAGGATGATTACATCATCATCCAGTTCCTACCCATACACCTTGTGGAGGCAGCAGGGGACTCGCTCAAACACTTGCCGATCGGAACCGTCCGCGACTGGGCTGACCTCCGGAAGGCTTTCGTGGGTGAAGGAAACAGTGACGCCTAAGAGGGGGTGAATTAGGACTTCTTAAAATTCTCTCTAAATTAGACCACAAATAAATCCCTAGAGTAGAACCTATGCAAATAAATAATCTAGAATATGCAAACTAGGTTTTATCTAAGTGTTGCTATCTCTACCGCAAAGGCTAAGTTTCAATCTAAATAATTCTAGCCAAAAAGGTAAGATTGAAACTTAAATACTTAATGTAAATGCAGAAGGTAAAGAGCAAGGTAGAGATGCAAACTCTCGTGGATGACACTGGTATTTTTACCATGGTACCCGGAACCATGCATGGTCCTGACTAATCCTCGTTGGTGCCCCTACGCAAAGGGAAGCCCACACGAGGGCTAAGCACCTCGGTCGAGTAACTCCGTAGGGAGCCACGGGCCTTCTCCACGCGCAAGTGGTGCTCCGCTTCTGACTTCTCTCGAACGCTCCCCGTCGTCTCCACTATTGAGCTTCCGGGCGAATCGCCGTGGGCCTCGTTCCCTCTGGTACACGGCGGCGGACGTGACACAAACACGGTTGTCACGGTCTCGCAAGACTCTCGTCCCACTTGGTACAATTACAACGGTTCGCGCAAGAGTCGAGAGGTAGTGTGGTTTTTCTAAACTCACTCAACTAACTAGGATTCACCTAGAGCAAGCGCTAACACGGTCTAACTAACATAAGCACTTCACAAAGCACTCACGCTAATCACCGAGTGATTCTATTAAGCACTTGGGTGTTTGAGCACTTATAAATGTCTATAATATGTTTTGGTATGTTGATTGGGCTCCCACACCTTCAAATGGGCGGTTGGCTGAAGTATATATAGGCCCTAACTCAATTATAGCCATTGGAGAAAAGTTGCAACTCTCTGCGGCACACCGGACAGTCCAGTAGTAGGCACCGGACAGTCCGGTAGTAGGCACCGGACAGTCCGGTAGTAGGCACCGGACAGTCTGGTACCTTGTCTGGTGCGCCACTAGCTGTTGGATCTGGCAGGTGACCGTTGGTGCTGTCAGCCTTGCACCGGACAGTCCGGTGTCACACCAGACAGTCCGGGCTCTCCTCCACAGTGCCACCAGGAACTAGTCGTTGGGCTACTGTTCCCTAGTATACCCGACAGTCATGCGGTGTGGCACCGGACAGTCCGGTGCTCTCAACCGGACGGTCCGCCAGTGGCAACACTTTTTTTCATGTCTTGGACTTTGCTTGATACTTGTTGATCTTTACTTATGGTCTTTATAATGTTTTCTTTTAAGGTGGTGCTTTCTTAATGCCTTTGTCCAAGTCTCTTTAGCATCATATGAATTACATATAAACACTAGCAAACACATTAGTCCAAAATCAGATGTATTAGATTGTTGCCAGGTCTCTCAGTGTCCAAACCAAACAAGCACTTAATCCCTTGCTTGTCCTTGTTCTGGATATTCCATTGAGGTACGAGTACATTCTTTTCTCAAATGATTTTCCCTACGGAATCAAAGGGAAAGGGTTTTTTACTTTAATTTCCTTGTGCCTATTCCTAGTTGCGTACGAACCAAAGGCTAATACAGGAACTAAAAATCCTTAGAAATTGATAGAAATTGGAATCCTACATTTTTCATGCGCCGCCCTCTTGGCCATTCCTCCCATCAACTTAAAACCATAAGCTTTGTTTCACCTGTAATTTGGAGCAGCATCAAAGCCAAAATTCTTTCTTCATTGCATTTATTAAACAGGAAAGCAGCTGCGACTATCATTCTTATTCTTGGGAAACAGATTGTTACACCAACCAACACACGCTTTTCGAGTCAGCTCACATCCTTGCAACACAGGCCGTACAGCAACGAGAAGTGAGATGAACGTAGCTACTCGACTATCCCCCGCTTTGCCCCATCCACCGTGTTCTTCAGCAGCATTGCCACCGTCATCGGGCCAACGCCTCCGGGAACCGGAGTCAGGTACCCAGCGACCTTGCTCGCCGCTGCGAAATCCACATCGCCGACGAGCCGGTACCCGGACTTCCGGGTAGGGTCGTCGACGGAGTTCGTCCCGACATCGATGACCGCAGCACCTGGCTTGATCCAGTCACCTTTGATCTGACGAGCAAGAAAAGAGCACATCGACGGACTCAGTGAGCAGCGTTGAACGGGTTGCAGGATGCTGCACCTTACTGTGAGGATCTGTCGGCATAGCTGCATACATACCATCATAGCCTGCCCAGCTGCCGCGATGACTATGTCGGCTTCGCGTACAATGCTTTCAGGATCAGGGGTCCGCGAGTGCACAACAGATACGGTCGCATCTGCCTTCAGAAGGAGCAGGGATACAGGTAGCCCGACGATGTTGCTGCGACCAACCACAACTGCCCGCTTACCTTTAACAGTGACTCCGCTCCTTGACAAGAGCTCCATGCACCCCTTCAAAGGAAAACCCCAATACCAAGATTAGGAATCACATGTGAAAACAGCAACACGAGTGTGAAGTGTTCTATTGTAGAGACGCTGCGCTGGTTGTTCCGATACCTTTGGCGTACATGGTACGAACAGTGGCTCTCTGCCTTTCATTGCAAGCTTGCCAATGTTGAGAGGATGGAAGCCATCCACATCTTTCTCGATGGAAATCTCGCTCAGTATCTTCTCTTCGTTGATATGCTTAGGAAGTGGAAGCTGGACAAGGATCCCTGAAAGCAAACTTAGCTTCTCTTCATAATTTGGAACAAGGATTTTTGGGCTCTATGAAACCAGTATGATCAAATAGTCAGTATTTCAAGAAGCTAGAACAGGGCATGAATCAAATGAAACCGAACTGTCTCACACAAGCGTCAGAAAACTGAACTTGCTGCCTTTCTATGAATCCAGTGGGGAGGTAGACAAGTCCATTTTAGAACCCCTCCATATGGCATGGCACTCGTCTACATAGTTATGTAAAGACAAACCGGTCGACGATATACAGAGCTAAAAAGTTCAAATTTTGTGGAGGACATTGAGCTTAGATTGATCGTGCCCATATTTTTTAGCTATGGATTCTTATTTACGATCAAAACAATGCTATGTTTGAGCTCCATTTACTTATATGTGCGAATTTGCTACTGGGGGGAGTTCATAATATGCAACAGCTCCGAAAGCACTATTACCGCAGCCAAACCAGAAGCGACACTGGGATATGACATGAAATCCCCTTGGTTAACAGATATAAGACATACAGTACAGAGCGGATGCCAATTTTATTGACTAGTAGCATTTTCAGATCCTGCTCCGAGAAAGCGCTCAAGAATTCAAATCCCAAACATCAAACAGAAATGTACGCTTGATGGAGACAGGATCAGACCAAATCCACTGGACTGCAAGCCTGGAGGCCTGCAGATACCGGTATGCAAAGGAATGGTATCGTCAGGCAAGCAGAGAGATTGCTACAATTGCAACATAACAAGAGTACCATGCTGGATTGCTGGACGCCTGGCAGCTAGAGGCACACGAGCAAGCAAGGCGAAGGAAAATAAAAGAAAAAGAAACGGAGGCGGTACCGTGCACGGCGGGGTCAGCGTTGAGGCGATGAACCTCGGCGACGAGCGCGGTCTCGGAGATGTCCTCCGGGAGGTCGACGTCGATGGAGCAGAAGCCTACCTCGGCGCACGCCTTGCGCTTCATGTTCACGTACGTCTGCGAGTCCTTCCTGCTCCCCACGATGACCACGGCCAGCCCCGGCACCTGCGAGCGAGCGAGAGAGGATTGCGTCAGCACACGGTCCCGAGCCTGGCGCCCCGATCCAAGAACTCCCTCCCAGGCAGAGAATAGAGGGAATCGGATGCTTACGAGTCCGTGGGCCGACGAGAGCGCGGCCACATCGGCGGCGACCTCACGGCGGACGTCGGCAGCGATGGCCTTGCCATCGATGATCTGCGCCATCGCGGTGGCTGTGGTTCTTGGCGACGACTCCGGATGAGACCTGACACCTGTGGGATCTTTGGCTGAGTGGGTTAGGTGAGCCTGGCCCATTGGGCCTACGGCTTTCTTGGGTTGGCCCTGAACAAGGAATCTGGGCCAGTCTTGGCTCGGGCGTGGTGCAATTCCTTATTTTATGTTTTTGTATACATTCGTGCTCGTGCAACTATTTTATGTTTAGTTGTCCATTTATAGATGACTATGCAAAGCTTGAGAATTTTGCAATCATGACACCATCTACATCGGGCTTCAGACTATTGATACCACGATCCTGACAATTAAAATCATAGCATTATAATCTCACCTGTTTTGAAAATTTAGCATCGCGTGGGTTTAATGGTCATTAGCAATTCTCCACTTTCCATCGTGTCCTCGCTCCGTTACTTCTCTGGCCGCCGTCTTCTTCTACCAAGTGATGGGGAAGTGCGAGGACGGCAAGGAGTACAGGTGCTGGGAGGAGCTGCTGCCGGACGCGCTGGGCTCATCTTCCGCAACCTGCCGCTCCAGGAGGTGCTCACCGTCCTGCCGCGGGTGTGCAAGTCCTGGGGGCGGGTGGTCGCCGGCCCCTACTGCTGGCAGGAGATCGACATCGAGGAGTGGAGCCAGCAGCAGAGCAAGCCGGAGCAAATCGACCGCATGGTGGAGCTGCTCGTCGGCCACAGCGGCGGCTCGTGCCGCCAGATCAGCGTCTCCGGGCTGCCCTGTGATTCGCTCTTCTCGTTCATCACAGACAAGTAAGTGTGAGATCTGGCAATGCTCTCTGTTTTTTATTTTATTTTATTTTGTCATGATTCCTGTGGGCAGTGAACAGAACACTGAACAGTTCTACCAAATTCTTGTGTTATTCATCTGCAGTAGATTAGAATTCTAGCTCATTTGCGTAGAGCAATATATTAGAATTCTAAGCCTATCTGCCAGGTTTTGTTTCAGGCTGTCAGTTGTCTCAGTCAGAACAAGCCTTTCTATTTTGAATTTCTGATGTGCGAATTCAGGTCCATTTTATTTGTCTAGGCTGGTTTAGGGATCGTTCTGATTGAATAGGAGGCTAGAAGTGGCGCTAGTGAGATTTGATGCATTCCAAGGCATGCCATCTAGTCTTGAATCTTACTTGTAGGATATAACAAGTTGAGCAATTTGATGTATATTGTTCTGAATTGTGTGCATTGTGAACTAGGATTGGACTCTTTTTTCCTCCAAATTGTGTCCATTGGATTTGCAAGTACACACACAAGTACTGTCACACACATGCATATAGTCATACACTCATCAGGCTCTCACAATTACACCACGTCACGTTGCCTATTGGCAAGTGAGGACAGTCATCAGTTGGTCCACATAGCGTTGCTGTCATTCATTTCAAATTTTGCACTATAACTGATCCCTGCTTCATCTTTTTTTGAACAATCTGCCTAATGCACGAGCTCTTGGGATCTTGGAGATCCCCAGGAGTGAGATCAGCGACTCCGCAGTGGAAGCCGTGGCGCCGCGGCTATCGAACGTGACGTTCCTAGACATCAGCAGCTTCACGAAGATCGGAGCCCACGCGCTGGAGGCGTTCGGCAGGCACTGCAGGTCCCTGGTGGGGCTCCGGCGGGTGATGCACCCGATCGACCTGGCGGACAAGGTGTGCCAACTCGACGAGGAGCACGCCATCGCGCGCAGCATGCCGAGGCTGCGGCACCTGGAGATGGAGTACATGCTAGTGGCAACAGAGGCGGTGCCGGAGATCCTGGGGCAGTGCCGCGAGCTCAAGGGCGAGAAAGAGGAGGAGAGAGAGGGAGAATGGAATACGGTAGAAGAAGACGGCGGCCAGGGAAGTAACGGAGTGAGGGCACGACGGGAAGTGGAGAATTACTAATGACCATTAAGCGCACGCGATGCTAAATCTTCAAAACGGACGAGATTATGATGCCATGATTTCAATTGTCACGATCGCGGTGCCAATAGTCTGAAGCCCAGTGTAGACGGTGTCATGTTTGCAAAATTCTCTGCAAAGCTTATGCAGTGTTCTAAACAGAGAACCCTTTATCAGTCTGCATGTCTCATACGCGGTCATATTAAACCATGCATATTTGCATATCGACGACCATATAAAAACAAAAGATTCTTAGGCCGACTTCAGCAGTTCACTCAAAGTTTATCCATAAACACTGTTTTACAATGTTCTATATTGTACAGTCCACTCAAAGTTTACCCATAAACATTGTTTTGCATTGTTCTGCACTGTAGACTACACTGTTCCTAGAGTAGAGTTTGAATATGGATATGAGTATGGGTAAGCTGCCGGAGATAGTCCTACCTCTAGAAGCATTAATGTGACAACCACTAGAACACAAAAGTGGCTATATGCATTAGAATATGTTGAGGGTCTTCTTCTCCATCGAAGGTCCTCAGACAAAGGTATCACTGGCAAAGTGATGTTGAGGATCCTTCATGCCGAAGGTCCTCAATACGAAGATATTATCTGAGAGCTATAACGACGAATGTCGAAGCTACCACCGAAAGATGATAGCTTCGGCTTAAGGTGGCGACGAAGGTCAAAGCATGATGTCAAGCCAAAGAGAAAAAGACTAATTAATCTCTAACGGTTTATGTTATGATTATGTGTACATATTGGGGTTATAAATGTAATTTTACCCCGGCTGCGTCCTGTGCCTATAAATAGGTGAACAGTACCCCTGTACTGTTCACGCGAAATTGTAATCGCTCTCGCGTCAACGCCTTCGAACAAGATGAAGGTATCAATGTAATTTAAATTCCATTAATACTCATATGTTTTTCACGAAATAAATATATGAATCGATACATGAATGGATAATACTTATCATTTCTATGAATTATTATTCTTGTGAATGATGAAGGTGTGTCCTTCATGACCTTCGTCTGAAGATCATTATATCCGAAAGGAGATAATGCCTCTAAGGACGAAGGTCCTTAATCTTTAACAATTGTGTTTCCTTGTTCTTGATTCACAGCATTTGAGAACAAGTAACCAACATTGGCGCCCACCTCCGGTGAACTCACTTCCACGACCACGACAATGGCTTCGCAAGGTGACCAAGTTGTAACACCTTCGGCTATGAAGCTGGTGCTCCCAATCACAGGTGGCTCAAGTTCTAAACCAGCCAATAAGAAGAAGAAAGAAGCACAGAGAAGGGTACATCATGTTGGAGTGCAAGGACCCTTCATCAAATCCAAATGGTCCCATGTACCAATCACATTCTCTCAGGAAGACCTTCAACTCAAGGATTACCCCATAATGATGCAATGGTCATATCATGTGTTATCAAAGGATTTTTGGTTCACAATATCCTTGTAGACATAGGCAGTGTAATAGATATCATCTTCGCAAAAGCCTTCAGGTAGATGCAAGAGCAGGATGACAAAATATATGATGCAACGCACCCTTGTGTGGCTTCGGAGGAAGGCAGATAGTGACACTTGGGAAGATAACAATGCCAATTACCTTTGGTTATGTTCACAACATAAGAACAGAATAAGTTTTATTTGACATTGTTGACACGAACTATCCTTACAACGCAATCATTGGTCGAGGGACATTGAATGCCTTCGAAGCAGTACTCCATCCAGCATATTTGTGCATGAAGATACCATCTGACCAAGGTTCTATTACTATGCATGGAAGTCAAGAGGCCACTAGAAGGGCAGAAGGGAGCTGGACAGATTCAAAGGCCATCCACAACATAGATGAAGCCGAATCTCATCAGCAACATAAGCATATAAGAGACAAAGCTGCTTCAGTGGACCAACCAAAGTCTATGCTTTTGTGCGAAGACATAACTGAGCAGAAGGTGTTTTTTGGATCTCAGTTGTCTAATGAACAAGAGAAAACTCTGCTAAAATTTCTGTTCAACAACAAGGATGTCTTTGCTTGGTCAGCCAATGATCTTTATGGTGTCAACAGAGATATTATTGAACATTCACTCAATGTAGACCCAGCCATCAGACCAAGGAAGCAGAAGCTTCGGAAAATGTCTGATGATAAAGCCGAAGGGGCAAGAAACGAAGTTAAAAGGCTTCTCAGTGCTAGAGTAATCAGGGAAGTAACATACCCAAAATGGCTAGCCAACACTGTTATGGTAAAGAAGGCCAACGGAAAGTGGAGAATGTGTATTAATTTTACAGACCTCAACAAGGCATGCCCAAAGGATGAGTTCCCCTTACCAAGAATATACTCCCTCGTAGATGCAGTAGCTACTTTGGAGCTCATGAGTCTACTGGACTGCTACTTAGGATATCATCATATCTGGATGAAGAAGGAGGACGAGCCTAAAACAAGCTTCATAACCCCTAGTGGGACTTACTGCTACCTTCGGATGCCCGAGGGGCTCAAGAATGCTGGAGGAAGCTTCAGCGGAATGACTTCTAAAGTCCTCAGCTCTCAAATTGGAAGGAATGTTCTCATATATGTCGATGATATCATAGTAAAAAGTATGAAGCAAGAAAATCACATTACCGACTTGCAAGAAACATTTACCAACTTTAGGAAGGCTGGCCTCAAGATAAATCCAAAAAATGTGTTTTCGGAGTGAAGAAGGGAAAATTTCTTGGGTGCCTAGTATTCACAAAAGGGATTGAAGCAAACCCATGCAAAATAGAAGCTATACTTTGGATGGAGCCACCAAGGACAAGAAAAGGTGCCTAGAGGTTAACAGGAAGGCTGACATCTCTAAACAGATTCATCTTGAGATCAGCAAAAAGGAATTTGCCGATTTTTGAAGTGCTAAAATTGGCCAAAGTCTTCCAATGGGAACCAGTTCAGCAAAAGACCTTCGAAGATCTGAAGCGATATCTGATACAACTAACAACATTGACTCCACCTTTGTCTGGAGCCCCGTTGCTACTGTATGTGGCTGCTTCCCACATTGCAGTTAGTGCAGCGCTGGTGCAGGAAACACAAGATGATCAAGTAAAGAAGCAAGTCCCAGTATACTTCGTTTCCGAAGTATTAAGCCCATCAAAAAGGAATTACGCAGACCTGGAGAAGGTACTATATGTCGTGTTGATGGCCTCCATAAAGCTTCGGCATTATTTCCAGTCATATCATATTATAGTACCTTCATCCCAGCCTCTAAAGGACATTATAAGAAATAGAGAATGGGATGTAGAACTGAATGAATTCACTATTGATTTTGTCCATAGATCCTCCATTCAATCCCAAGCGTTAGCAGACTTCATTGCTGATTGGACGCGAGGGGCTCAGGAAGAAGGAAACATAACAGACATCGAAGCTTGGGCAGTGTTCTGTGATGGGTCATGGGGAACCTTTGGTGCAGGTGCAGCTGTTATTCTGATCTCACCATCTAAAATCAAAACTTGTTATGCAGCCAAATTGGAGTTCAACTGCACGAATAACATTGCAGAGTACGAAGCTCTTCTCTTGGGGCTTCAAAAGCTTAAGGCAATAGGAATAAGAAGGGCAGTTCTCAAATATGACTCACAAGTTATTACAGGGCATGTTGATAAAAGTAGCAGAGCAAGAGATCCGAAGCTTGAAAAGTATCTTGATATAGTTCGAAGAATGGAAGCCTCCTTCGAAGGTTTCTCAGTAAAGAACATTCCAAGGGGACAAAATGAGCAGGCAGATTTACTAGCTAAATCAGCAACACGGGGGCTCCCACTCCCCTTAGAAGTGTTCTTCAAAACTCTCAAAGCACCTTCACATGAGCTCATGGAACGAGCAGTGCTTACAATTTCACATGTGCACAGCGAGGACTGGAGAACTGAGATTGTATCTTTCCTCCAAGGCAATTATCCTTCGGGCGACGAAACTTACATCAAAAGGATGCAAGCTAAAACAAGACCATATATGATCATAGAAGGAGAATTGTTCAAACAAGGAGTTTGTTCTCCACTCTTACAATGTCTGTCTAGAGCCGAAGGTCAGGAACTAATGAAAGAGATACACGAGTGATATGTGGAGCTCATATCGGATTTAGGCCTCTTCTTAGAGAAGTCTTCAGACAAGGATTTTATTGGCCAAAGGCAGCTTCAGACGCAGCGGATCTAGTTCAAAAATGTGAAAACTGCTAGAGGTGCGCCAGAGATCAAAAGCAACCTTCGTCTCTAACCTAGCTAATTCAGCCCACCTAACTACTGCAAAGGTGGGGCCTAGACTTACTAGGCCCACTTCCACCAGCGCAGGGGAACTTGAAGTATGTTGTGGTAGCAGTGGAGTATTTTTCAAAGTGGATCAAAGTTAAACCCCTAGCTTGATTACTTCGGCCACAGTCCAGAAGTTCTTCTGGCAAAACACCGTTTGCCGGTTTGGTGTACCGAAGGCTATCACGGTTGATAATGGAACCCAATTTGATGCCAAAACATTTAAAACTTTTTGTGACCAAATTGGTACAAAGATACATTTGCATCTGTGAGGCATCTAGAATCTAATGGATTGGTAGAGCGAGCTAACAAAATCATCATCATAGGAATAATGAAGTCAATCTTCAATCTGCCAAAAGGAAAATGGCCAGATGAACTGGTAAAAGTGGTATGGAATCATAACACTGCTATCTCAAGATCAACAGGGTTTACTCCATTCAAGCTTTTATTTGGGGATGAAGCAATAACACCGGAAGAAGCAAGAACATGATCAATAAGGACTCTAGCTTTGGCAGAGGACGAAGATGCTTGTAAAATAACAAAAGACACTATAGTGGGATTCAGACTTCAGGCTATAGACCACATCAATAAATATCAAGTTGAAACAATCAAGTGGCGAGACAGAAAAGTGAGACTAAAAAATATCAAGCCAGGACATTTGGTGCTTCGAAGAATAGCCAACCCAGACACAGTGGGGAAGCTACAACTTAAGTAGGAAGGTCCCTTCTTGGTAGTGTCCTTGTCAAGACCCGGTTCATACAGGCTGAATGACATGGATGGGAATGACGTTCCAAGATCTTGGAATGCATATGAGCTTCGGAGATATTACGTATAAACTATGTAATCTTCTTTCTTTCCCCTATGGCACCCTTTTCCTTTCAAGAGGGGAGAAAAGTTTTTAATGCGACCATAGTTTGTAATTTTTCATTTTTTTTCTTGCGCACCCTTGTGCAATACAAGGGCTAGCTTCCCCCACATGTAAAATGTAAAGATCTGAGATTACACCATCGAGTGTAGAAAAATATGAAGAAGCTCTGAAGTCGTCTCTAAGGGGATGCAGAGCTAAAATATCACCTAAGTCAAAGGTGAAGAAGCTCCAAAGTCATTCCTAAGGAGATGCAGAGCTAAAATACCACCTAAATCAAAGGTGAAGAAGCTCCAAAGTCGTTCCTAAGGGGATGTAGCGCTGAAATACCACCTAAGTAAAAGGTGAAGAGACTCCAAAGTCGTTCCTAAAGGGGATGCAGAGTCTGGGTGTGTATTTGTGTGCGTTTTTTATCTTCGACATACATTTGCATACTTCATCACATCATCTTTTGCATTCATACAAACATACATTAGACATCTGTAGCTTCATCGCATCATGACATATCACATGAAGCATTATCAGAAAAGGAAAAGAAGGTTTCTATTTTCAACGTGAGAATATTTCGTTGTGAACAAAGATGCTTCATTGTGAACGAAGATGCTTCGCTATAAATGAAGAAGTTTAACAGGAAAAGAAGGGAGAATGCTTGGTTATGTACTAGGGGGCCATCTTTTGATTTTGGTCCAGAGGTGCTTCGATGTGAACGAAAAGACGAGAAGGTGTTTTTCGCCTTCGGCTCAAAAAAGCTGAGAGCATCAGTTTCGTCCATAGCAAAGCAAACAATAGTGGGATCAAAGGTAAAGCAACATTACAAGGTATTCACAAATATTTACAAAAACTTTTTACATTCAGTCACAATTCCTTGCTAAATAGTACATTTTCTTGTACAAATAAACTTCGAAAGAGTTTTTAGAGACATTGACAAAAGAAATAAAAGCTTCTAAAGTTTCCTTCAGAACTTCAGAGACGGCTTCGATTCATCAACCTCTACCAACATCACCCTGAAAACGACAAAGGCAAAAGTATTGAGAAATGTAACAAGGAAAAAACTGAAATAAAAAATGACAGTTTAGATAACTATCGTACCTCGCCAAGCAGAGCTCGAGCTTTGTCTCCAGCAGCTTCTCATTCACCCTTAGCCCAGATTTGAGTAATAAACCTATTGCCTATACTTCTGGCTTCAGCTAGTATATTAGTTAAGTCGGCCGAAGAAATTGCAAATGTAGGTTTGTTGACATCTCTCAAGTGTTTGCATCCAGCTTTTGCGAAGATGTTGGCCGTTCCCCGGGCGGCCACCAGCACGCAGAAGTCCCCATGCCCTTCCATTACTTCGTCAAATTCATTAATTTCTTTCTCCACGAAATCAAGGGCCTTTGGAATGTCTTCCACAGAATAATTCTTTCCCCTGATACTGCCCAAATTTTGCACAGGTGGGGTGGAGCTTCATGCCACGAAGCTTAAGCATGTCTCCCAAAGCGACATTAAAGCTTCAGATAATTTGGAACTCTTTTCTACTTCGGCTTCGATCTTATTCTTCAAGCTTCTGACCTCGTGCTCGTAATGATTTTTAGCTTCCTTTAAATTTGAATATGCTATTTCAAGCTCTTTATCCTAATCACAAATGCGAGTAGCTTGATCCATGATCCGAAGTTGAGCTTTGGCCAGATTTGTTTCCGCATTTTTAATCTTCTAATCCTTCTCTGCCGGAGAATTTTCAAGTTCTTTCACCCTTTTCTCTAGGTTATTGACAATGAGTTCATTCTTCTTATCTTCATCTTCTTGTTGAAGCTTCAAAGCCTTACTCAGCAATAAACTCTGCCAAAAAACAAAAGTTAGCCACAAAATCTAAAAGTTAAAAAATTTAAAAAGTCAAAGGGCAGACATAATAGTTTATACCTTAAAATTTGAGTAGAATAAGCTCCCAGTAATGTGTTGTCTTCTATAGTTACTAAGGTCCCGCTCAAGCTTCGGAAATCCAATAGTATTTGATAAAGTATTAACAATTTTTGCTCCGGTCCGGTCAGGAATACACCCCAAAATCTCCTCGTCCACACCGCCAAATAGCACGGATCTGGGCTTATATCTGCCAGCAAGGGCGAATTCTTTCAATTCAGAAATACCTTCATCGGACAGTTCTTGCCCAAGTGTCGTAGGTCCAACTATGTGTCCTCTGAAGCCTTATCAGCGGATACTTCGGCTATTTCTTCCTCGGGAGCCACATTAGATATAAGTCTATCAGTCTCTAACATTGTGGTCCCGATGTTCTCAGCTTCAGGTGTGGCTTCATTAGCTTCAGCTTCAACAGTGTCTTTGACATTAGCAGGCACAACAATTTTTTCCACCGAAGCCAAGGGCAGGGTCTTTTGGATGGCTTGCGTTACGTCCATCATTCGTCATTTCTTCTAACCCCTGACATTTCCCCTGGTAGCCAAAGCAGTCTCCTTTCCTCCCGAGCTTTGTTCAAACCCCTTCTCCTTTGACTGCAATAGGCTAGTCAGATCTGACCCTAGGGAACTTATCATTGCAAACAGGAAGGGTTCAGTCATTAGCTTCAGTATTTCTGAAACATCGACAGAGGAAGACAGAGGAGGGCCTGCAGTCTTTTCTAGTACATCTTGTACCTTCATCTCTGCAGTAGCCATCCTAACAGACTTTCATTTTTTGGGAGCCGAATCCTTCGACTCTGCTAGAACTTTTTGCTTCTTAACAGCCCTCTGATCTTCTTTGACGGACCGGATGGCCTGCCTTTTTAGAATACTCACATCCCTCTTTCTCTTTGCTCCCCCGGCCCCTTCATCAAGTCTGTCGTAATCTGGATATTCAAAGTTAAGAGCATCCATCACCCTATTCAACCTTCGTTTTTCACGGGTGCCGAAGGCCTCTGTCATCAACTGATCTTCTTTCTTCGTGTAGTTCCCAAGAATTCCATTGCACATTGTTTCTATTAGCTCCAACCATTATGTGTAGGGTTTGCTGAATCTTTTTTGGAATTTAAACCGATAAGGAAGTCGTACAAATACATACCTTTTCCCTTCTTCCCTTTTCTTCAGCATCCCCCACCCACCAGAAGTTGGAAACGTTCTGTTTGCAAGATATTCTTGCACCAAGTCCATAGTGCTAATATGTTCTGCCACAACTCTAAATTCCACTTCGGCTAATTGGCAGGGGGACCCGAGCTGCATGTTACACAAGGGTCGAGTCATGCCGAAGCTCAATTATAAGGGACTCATCACCATACTCATAAGCTTTTCCCTCTTCTTCTCGTCATCCTTCACATAGAACCATTCATTTGTCCACCCAGTCGGCCACTTAGTGTGGTAACCAATCATAGGAGCCTTGGTGTCTTTTTTGTATGCAAAGTTGTAGCACCCAAAGTTCTTGTGCAGACCAGCGAACCTAGCCTTCGTCTGATAATGGAGTTCATGCACCCGACAAAACCTTTCAGCATTGCCACTCTTTCCTTGGCTTCAACGAGCCCAAATGTACACACTAAGTCTAACTATGGCATTGGGGGTCAGTTGATGTAGGTAAATTTCGAACTTCTTCAGAACCTCATTGATCATCTCATAAAGGGGGAATCGAAGTCCTATCTTGAAGAAGCTTTTAAAGACTGTGATGAAATCATCTTTTGGCTCTAGAATCACCTCTTCCCTAGCAAAACGAACCAGTCCGTCATCATTCTCTCCAAATTATCCTAGTTTTTTCATTAAAATTAGAGATCCTCTGCCTTAACTATGGGTTTCCTGAATTTGATATGGCTGGGTTTGCTCCGGCTTAGGATGTTGTCATCATCCTCATCCTCATTTTCACTCTCATCTTCGGTGATGGTCGGTTCAGCTTTGGCATCACATCTTCTGTTGGAATTAGTTCTGTCTCTTCTCCTTCGCGCGCCACCATAGTAGTAGATCTCACTCTAGCCATTTCAATTTTTAGTCTTTGACAGACGAAGTTACACTTAAGCGATGGAACATTTGTCCAAAGCGTAAAGTAGCAAACTTCAGCTTCAGTAAAAATAGCAATGAGTGCTATTGTAACTTCTCACCAACTCGTCTGTTTATATAGCTCCACAGGAAAAGAAGGCGAACCGCCGAGACGCGTGTACTGGCTGATCGGTGGACCGGTAAGCGTTGTGAATTTTATATTCGTTTTTAATAACAAGTTCAGGGAAGGTGTTTTTTAGACCTTCGGCATCCCGAAGCCTTCGTACTTTTCGTGGATCGAGCTTGTTATGAAAAAACGATCTAGCACCGCGAAGGGGCTATTGTTGGGGGTCTTCTTCTCTGCCAAAGGTACTCAAGACAAAGGTATCACTGGGAAAGTAATGTTGAGGATCCTCCCAACCAAAGGTCCTCGAGACAAAGATATTATCTGAGAGCTATAATGACGAATGCCGAAGCTACCACTGAAGGACGATAGCTTTGGCTTAAGTTGGCGACGAAGGTCAAAGCATGATGCCGAGCCGAAGAGGAAAAGACAAGTTAATCCTTGATGGTTTATGTTATGATTATGTGTACATATTGGGGTTATAAATGTAATTTTACTCGGGCTGCGTCCTGTGCCTATAAATAGATGAACAGTACCCCCATACTGTTCACGCGAAATTGTAATCACTCTCGTGTCAACGCCTTCGAACAAGCTGAAGGTATCAATGTAATTTAAATTCCATTAATACCCATATATTTATCATGAAATAAATATATGAATGGATAATACTTATCATTTCTATGAATTATTATTCTTGCGAATGATGAAGGTGCGTCCTTCATGACCTTCGTCTGAAGATCATTATATCCAAAAGGAGATAATGCCTCTAAGGACGAAGGTCCTTGATCTCTAATAATTTGTTGCCTTGTTCTTGATTAACAACAATTGAGAACAAGTAACCAACAGAATATGAATTGCCAAACAAAATTTTACTGAACACAAATTGCTTATATAGAACCAAACACCAAGATACGGAGTATGTTTATGTTGTATAAGCAAAGTCCATGAAATGTTAAAACTGGTACAAAGATACAATCAAGTCATATGCCTACACAATGGCATGGCTTACTAGGATAGGTCATAAGGACTGAAAAGCTAAGATCGAACCGAACTAATTGAGATCGTAATCAAGACCAACGTTTTCGGTCACAAGTTCATCCCCAAGTCCATACTACCCAAACCTTTTGTAGTCAGTTCAGCTACACTGTAGCAACAAAGCTTCATCTACACCATTATATAATCCACCAGTTTAAATTTTGCAAAACCTAACCAACCAAATCACCTCACACCTATAACCTCTACTCAATCCACCAAACAATTGCACCCAGGCTTAACACACCATCAAAATCAACGGTGCAGATAGCTGTCACACCCGTTTCCAAAGGGCAGAGCCGGGTGCATAGCATATGTGTGCCAGGATCTATTTCCACACATATGTTGACGTCACAAGTGTAATATATCAAAAGAACAATGCATAAAAGCGTAAATAACGATTATATTAACATATTACACTTCGAACAAACAATATGTCTTAACCTTTATTCATCAAAGTACAACGAAATATGGACATCCATCCACAGGAAGATGACCGGGGGTATCACTAGACTAACATCCATGGAGTCCAGCATCATAACTTCATCTGCAACTTCTGATCAAAATTAAGCAAGGGTGAGCACACTTATGGTCGGGGCTCAGCAAGTGGGGGAAAAACTAATGCAAGTTTAACAAGGTGAGGCTAAGGTTGAGCAGTAAGCATTTTAGTTGGTCAATATTTTATTATCAACGACTGATTACTAATAAATGTGAATCCCAAGTATTCCCATTAAACAAAGGTATAAGAGTATATCAAAAACACTTAAGTGAAACCACTTAAGCAAATCATTGGCAGATCATCGGATCTTGATTTATTTCCATCTTCAAGTTCAATTATCATGTGAGGAGTCCAGGCTGCTCATAACCGTGAGCTCGGCTGGTATATCAGTTTTACACTCTGCAGAGGTGGCGCATCTTTACCCATGAGTCATGATTCCCTTTTTGCCCGGGTTAGCTAGACCTGTATTCACTTCCGAGGTGAATGGCCAGGGTCTCACTACGAGGCTTCTACCTAGAGTCCTCATTACGCAGATGCTGGAAATGGTCAAACTGCATAAGGCACACCTACCGTAACCAACTTATAGTACGGACCACAGGGTAAAGCTTTGGGAACTATGCCCGTATCCAATCTGCCTGAGCCGGTACTATAAGCGCTTGCCAGATGCCCCCGTTCCGGTCGACCACGACCAACACCCAACATAAGACTTCCCTAGTTATTTAGCCAAGACCAGAGCCATGATAGTCCTCATGGTAGCACTGTTTTCCCGGGTGGTCACTCCATGTTCCAATTAATATGCAATAATCTTGTTTAACCATCGGGTTAACAACAAAAATGTAAACTTACCATTTGGAACATTAATATCATAAGCGGGAGTGATTGCATAAAGTTAAGTTGTAGCAATAGCATAGCTACTTGATTAGATCAAAACCCCAGGTTAAACAAGGAGTAAGGTTGGAAAGGTTATCTAAATAGGTAACCCGTCAAGTTATGCATATATATCCAAAAGAATAAACTTTATTAAATGTATTGTTTGGGATCAAACAGAGTATGCAGAGGGAGAAGTCCACTTGCCTTGCTTATTGAAAACTTGAGGTTCTTCCACAGATAGGAACAGATCTTGATTCTTAACTACTAGATCAACCACTGAATATCACACAAACAAACAAGAAGACAAACACCACTCAATAATATACAACATTCATCATACGTAAAGCTAAAAGAAAGCATAACGAAAAGAGTGTTTGCTTTTCAAAAAACGTCACAAGGGTTATAATAAAAAGATATTCTTTTCAAAAAGGTGTGATCTATACTTTATAAAACAAGATATGAGCTTATAAATATCTTAATTAAAATATACAAATATTAGGTTCACCAATTTAATATTTTATAAAACGTCATATGTGATATGTCTAAGATTAAGGGTTTATAAGACAATAAAATACGTTATAACAATATTAAACCATTTTAACCTTTTTAGAAAATATAAGTTATATATCTAAGGTTAATGGGATACGAAACACGTTATTAATTTTAGAAGCATTATGGAGCATATAATTCATTGTTAAACCTATCACTTATGATAAATTAAGATATAAGTCTAAGTAGGTTTTATGTGAAAAGGTCATTATTATTAGACACCTATTTATGGAAAGTTATGATATATGCTTTAATGAACTTTTATGTAAAAGACAATAAACAAACAATTATATTTTATTTTTGTTATAAAGTACATGTCCTATATTTTATTAAGAAAGCCATATATAAAACAATATACAAACTAACATTATTATTAAAGAACATGAACACTAATTTCCTTAGTTTATTCTTTAGGAAAAACTAAGTGACACATATATAAATAATATGAACTAATTTTAATTAAATGATTACTTAAGCCTATATAACCAGTTGTAAACCAATATAAATCTAATTAACTAGGTTATGAGAGGACATAATTACTCTATTATTTATCTTTACATTTAGTTTAGAAACATATGACCTAAATATTTAAATTGAATATTATATTCATTGATATGTTATTAACTATTGTTTTAGTTATAACGACATGAGCACTTAATTAAACCATTATAATTATTAGAAAAGTTATATGACATATTACTTTTAAGTTTCTATTTAATACGGCTATACTTAAACATCTATAATGAATCTTGTTAAGTATGATAACTATTAAAAGATTATTTTAAAGTTAGAAACAAACTATCTATCTCATTAGCAAGAAACCTATGTTTAACAACATAACTATCAATTTCTTTATTAGAAAAGTATAAGCGCCTAATTAAGTCATTTTAACATTATTATAAATTCTACTATTTCGGTTTTTCTCCTTTTCTTTTCTAAATGGAATTTATATGTGTAACTAAAAAAAATTATTTATTTAATTCCTCTAACATTAATATACTAAGAATTAATTGTAAGTTACTAAATCAGACTTTTAATAACATAATCATGGTTATTATGACATAAATAAATGTCTTATTAATTCTAAGTACTTAAGTGCCATAGTTATAAATGTCTTATTATTTCACCGGAACTACGTGGCCTAGTATTTCTTCTATTTCTTCATGCAAATAAGTGTACATTTAAAATACTACTAGCAATTATCATTCCACACATACTAAAGTGAAATAAACATTTCTAGTACGAAAATCACGGAAGTAGTGAATAGTGACCGTACTTATTTTTTTAAAATTATAAAATCATACACATGTTCAAGGTATTGTCACGGGGTTGGGTTTTAGCAACACTTATAAATCGGGATCTCTAAAATCATATACGAGAATCGCCAAATCGCATTATCTCAATATTACAATAATAATTCATAAATTAATTTAAAACGTGATTTAGAACATAAATCAACTTTTGGGGTTGTTTTCAACCTTGGGATGAACGGCGGTCTTGGATGAACGTCGACGAGGGAGAGTGTTCGACGGGCAGTGAACGGCGTAATCGTCAGTGAGTGTTTGGGCACGTCTCCGGTGAGCAGCGAGGCACAACGACGGGCAGGGCGCTACTCCGGCTTCCGTCCACAACGGCGCTAACAGTGAGCGAGCGCAGTGGCAGACACCGGCGAGGGGCGTGGACGGTCCAATGAATCGGCAAAGGCGCGGGCGATGGGATGTGCTCCACTGCGAGGAGGAAGGTACGAGGTGGCTGTGGTTGGGTGAGGATGACGGGGCACGAGCTCAGGCGAACGACGAACTTGTGCGGGCGAGGTAGCGATGGGGAAAAGTTTGGACAGGGGAGGGGGGGGAGACAGAGGAGCTCGGTGGATTTTATAGGAGAGGGCACTGTAGAGAGAGGAGAAACGACGGCCATCGCTACAACCATCAATGGAGCGTTACCCACATTAACGGCAAGGAGGAAATGGAGAATGGGAAGAGGGAGAAACGACCGACATGAAGTTCCATTACGACGCGGGAGCGAACGGTCGCGACGTGGGGCTTCGGTGCGTTACTGCGGTCGGTTTGCGGCTCGGCCGTGTCCAAGCGCGTCGGGCGTCGAGCGGCTCGGCGCGTAGGCTGGGCGCGACGCTGGTCGCGGCCGGGACGTCGGGCAGAGGCAGAGCGCAGGGCGGCCGGGTCGCGCGGGATGTCAAGACGCCGGCTTGCTCGTGGGGAAACAGAGGCGGGCGCGCTCGGCTGGGGCGCGGTCGTCGAGGCAGTCGGGCGCGCGGCGTCGGGGTTGGCCGGTCGGCTGCTCCTGGGCTGCTTGGCTTCTGGCGTGTCAGCGCAGCGGAGAGAGAGAGCCGAGTGGGAGAGAGAGAGAAAGGGGAAGAGGGAGCAGGCGGCGGCACTCGGCATGGAGCAGGGCGCGCGCGGCGCTTGCAAGCAGAGAGAGCAGGGGAGAGGGATGAGAGAGAGGAGGGAGTGAGAGATGGCCAGGGAGGCGGCGGCTAGCACAGGGAGAGGAGCGACGGCGGCTACAGGGAGGGAGCAGGGCGGCTAGGTCAGGGGCGCGGCTGGGCCCTTAGTGGGCCGATTCGGCCAGGGTAGATTAGGGTTAGGTTTTGTTTTGTTTTTCAAATTTCGAAATACCTATTCTAATAATCATAAAAATTCATAATAATCAAACCAAAATTATTTATAAATAAAATATTAATTCTTAGACTAATATTTATTGTATTATTTATGTAAATTTTAATTTAAGAAGAAATGATATTCAATATTCAAAATTACTTATGAGCAATCAAAAATCATTTCGAATAAAATAAATAACAAACACTTCAATGAAAAATTTATTAAAATAAATACCACTAACAAACTAAATGTATTATTTTATTTGATGACTTTTATAGTGTTACAAATCTACCCCTCTTGATACCACTTCTGTCACACCCGTTTCCAAGTGGCAGAGCCGGGTGCATAGCATATGTGTGCCAGGATCTATTTCCACACATATGTTGACGTCACAAGTGTAATATATCAAAAGAACAATGCATAAAAGCGTAAATAACGATTATATTAACATATTACACTTCGAACAGACAATATGTCTTAACCTTTATTCATCAAAGTACAGCGAAATATGGACATCCATCCACAGGAAGATGACCGGGGGTATCACTAGACTAACATCCATGGAGTCCAGCATCATAACTTCATCTGCAACTTCTGATCAAAATTAAGCAAGGGTGAGCTCACTTATGGTCGGGGCTCAGCAAGTGGGGGAAAAACTAATGCAAGTTTAACAAGGTGAGGCTAAGGTTGAGCAGTAAGCATTTTAGTTGGTCAATATTTTATTATCAACGACTGATTACTAATAAATGTGAATCCCAAGTATTCCCATTAAACAAAGGTATAAGAGTATATCAAAAACACTTAAGTGAAACCACTTAAGCAAATCATTGGCAGATCATCGGATCTTGATTTATTTCCATCTTCAAGTTCAATTATCATGTGAGGAGTCCAGGCTGCTCATAACCGTGAGCACGGCTGGTATATCAGTTTTACACTCTGCAGAGGTGGCGCATCTTTACCCATGAGTCGTGATTCCCTTTTTGCCCGGGTTAGCTAGACCCGTATTCACTTCCGAGGTGAATGGCCAGGGTCTCACTACGAGGCTTCTACCTAGAGTCCTCATTACGCAGATGCTGGAAATGGTCAAACTGCATAAGGCACACCTACCGTAACCAACTTGTAGTACGGACCACAGGGTAAAGCTTTGGGAACTATGCCCGTATCCAATCTGCCTGAGCCGGTACTGTAAGCGCTTGCCAGATGCCCCCGTTCCGGTCGACCACGACCAACACCCAACATAAGACTTCCCTAGTTATTTAGCCAAGACCAGAGCCATGATAGTCCTCATGGTAGCACTGTTTTCCCGGGTGGTCACTCCATGTTCCAATTAATATGCAATAATCTTGTTTAACCATCGGGTTAACAACAAAAATGTAAACTTACCATTTGGAACATTAATATCATAAGCGGGAGTGATTGCATAAAGTTAAGTTGTAGCAATAGCATAGCTACTTGATTAGATCAAAACCCCAGGTTAAACAAGGAGTAAGGTTGGAAAGGTTATCTAAATAGGTAACCCGTCAAGTTATGCATATATATCCAAAAGAATAAACTTTATTAAATGTATTGTTTGGGATCAAACAGAGTATGCAGAGGGAGAAGTCCACTTGCCTTGCTTATTGAAAACTTGAGGTTCTTCCACAGATAGGAACAGATCTTGATTCTTAACTACTAGATCAACCACTGAATATCACACAAACAAACAAGAAGACAAACACCACTCAATAATATACAACATTCATCATACGTAAAGCTAAAAGAAAGCATAACGAAAAGAGTGTTTGCTTTTCAAAAAACGTCACAAGGGTTATAATAAAAAGATATTCTTTTCAAAAAGGTGTGATCTATACTTTATAAAACAAGATATGAGCTTATAAATATCTTAATTAAAATATACAAATATTAGGTTCACCAATTTAATATTTTATAAAACGTCATATGTGATATGTCTAAGATTAAGGGTTTATAAGACAATAAAATACGTTATAACAATATTAAACCATTTTAACCTTTTTAGAAAATATAAGTTATATATCTAAGGTTAATGGGATACGAAACACGTTATTAATTTTAGAAGCATTATGGAGCATATAATTCATTGTTAAACCTATCACTTATGATAAATTAAGATATAAGTCTAAGTAGGTTTTATGTGAAAAGGTCATTATTATTAGACACCTATTTATGGAAAGTTATGATATATGCTTTAATGAACTTTTATGTAAAAGACAATAAACAAACAATTATATTTTATTTTTGTTATAAAGTACATGTCCTATATTTTATTAAGAAAGCCATATATAAAACAATATACAAACTAACATTATTATTAAAGAACATGAACACTAATTTCCTTAGTTTATTCTTTAGGAAAAACTAAGTGACACATATATAAATAATATGAACTAATTTTAATTAAATGATTACTTAAGCCTATATAACCAGTTGTAAACCAATATAAATCTAATTAACTAGGTTATGAGAGGACATAATTACTCTATTATTTATCTTTACATTTAGTTTAGAAACATATGACCTAAATATTTAAATTGAATATTATATTCATTGATATGTTATTAACTATTGTTTTAGTTATAACGACATGAGCACTTAATTAAACCATTATAATTATTAGAAAAGTTATATGACATATTACTTTTAAGTTTCTATTTAATACGGCTATACTTAAACATCTATAATGAATCTTGTTAAGTATGATAACTATTAAAAGATTATTTTAAAGTTAGAAACAAACTATCTATCTCATTAGCAAGAAACCTATGTTTAACAACATAACTATCAATTTCTTTATTAGAAAAGTATAAGCGCCTAATTAAGTCATTTTAACATTATTATAAATTCTACTATTTCGGTTTTTCTCCTTTTCTTTTCTAAATGGAATTTATATGTGTAACTAAAAAAATTATTTATTTAATTCCTCTAACATTAATATACTAAGAATTAATTGTAAGTTACTAAATCAGACTTTTAATAACATAATCGTGGTTATTATGACATAAATAAATGTCTTATTAATTCTATGTACTTAAGTGCCATAGTTATAAATGTCTTATTATTTCACCGGAACTACGTGGCCTAGTATTTCTTCTATTTCTTCATGCAAATAAGTGTACATTTAAAATACTACTAGCAATTATCATTCCACACATACTAAAGTGAAATAAACATTTCTAGTACGAAAATCACGGAAGTAGTGAATAGTGACCGTACTCATTTTTTTAAAATTATAAAATCATACACATGTTCAAGGTATTGTCACGGGGTTGGGTTTTAGCAACACTTATAAATCGGGATCTCTAAAATCATATACGAGAATCGCCAAATCGCATTATCTCAATATTACAATAATAATTCATAAATTAATTTAAAACGTGATTTAGAACATAAATCAACTTTTGGGGTTGTTTTCAACCTTGGGATGAACGGCGGTCTTGGATGAACGTCGACGAGGGAGAGTGTTCGACGGGCAGTGAACGGCGTAATCGTCAGTGAGTGTTTGGGCACGTCTCCGGTGAGCAGCGAGGCACAACGACGGGCAGGGCGCTACTCCGGCTTCCGTCCACAACGGCGCTAACAGTGAGCGAGCGCAGTGGCAGACACCGGCGAGGGGCGTGGACGGTCCAATGAATCGGCAAAGGCGCGGGCGATGGGACGTGCTCCACTGCGAGGAGGAAGGTACGAGGTGGCTGTGGTTGGGTGAGGATGACGGGGCACGAGCTCAGGCGAACGACGAACTTGTGCGGGCGAGGTAGCGATGGGGAAAAGTTTGGACAGGGGAGGGGGGGAGACAGAGGAGCTCGGTGGATTTTATAGGAGAGGGCACTGTAGAGAGAGGAGAAACGACGGCCATCGCTACAGCCATCAATGGAGCGTTACCCACATTAACGGCAAGGAGGAAATGGAGAATGGGAAGAGGGAGAAACGACCGACATGAAGTTCCATTACGACGCGGGAGCGAACGGTCGCGACGTGGGGCTTCGGTGCGTTACTGCGGTCGGTTTGCGGCTCGGCCGTGTCCAAGCGCGTCGGGCGTCGAGCGGCTCGGCGCGTAGGCTGGGCACGATGCTGGTCGCGGCCGGGACGTCGGGCAGAGGCAGAGCGCAGGGCGGCCGGGTCGCGCGGGATGTCAAGACGCCGGCTTGCTCGCGGGGAAACAGAGGCGGGCGCGCTCGGCTGAGGCGCGGTCGTCGAGGCAGTCGGGCGCGCGGCGTCGGGGTTGGCCGGTCGGCTGCTCCTGGGCTGCTTGGCTTCTGGCGCATCAGCGCAGCGGAGAGAGAGAGCCGAGTGGGAGAGAGAGAGAAAGGGGAAGAGGGAGCAGGCGTTGGCACTCGGCATGGAGCAGGGCGCGCGCGGCGCTTGCAAGCAGAGAGAGCAGGGGAGAGGGATGAGAGAGAGGAGGGAGTGAGAGATGGCCAGGGAGGCGGCGGCTAGCATAGGGAGAGGAGCGACGACGGCTACAGGGAGGGAGCAGGGCGGCTAGGTCAGGGGCGCGGCTGGGCCCTTAGTGGGCCGATTCGGCCAGGGTAGATTAGGGTTAGGTTTTGTTTTGTTTTTCAAATTTCGAAATACCTATTCTAATAATCATAAAAATTCATAATAATCAAACCAAAATTATTTATAAATAAAATATTAATTCTTAGACTAATATTTATTGTATTATTTATGTAAATTTTAATTTAAGAAGAAATGATATTCAATATTCAAAATTACTTATGAGCAATCAAAAATCATTTCGAATAAAATAAATAACAAACACTTCAATGAAAAATTTATTAAAATAAATACCACTAACAAACTAAATGTATTATTTTATTTGATGACTTTTATAGTGTTACAAATCTACCCCTCTTAAAAAAAGAATCTCGTCCTCGAGATTAAGAAAGGCTAGCACGAAAGCAAAGGAGATACATGGTTTATTTGTAGGTTCTTAGTTCTCATTGAACTCATCCAAACTTAAGGAACTTCCTTACTTCTTTGCTCCGCAATGTATGCTAATCAGGCGACCTTCATCATCATACTTATAAAATGGTGGGTCTTCTGAAGTATTGCTTAGGTCATGCTTGGCAGCTTTCTTCTTTGTTCGGTCTAGACGCTTCTTGGGGCATTCGCGAATAAGATGTCCTTCGTTTTTGCAGTAGTAGCAAGCACCTCTTGCTTTGAGTTCTTTGCGAGTCAACTTTGCTTGATCAACAGGGGGTGAGGGTTGATTGGGTGTCTGTATCTCATATAGCTGAGTCTGACTTGATTCTTCTGTTTGGGTATTCATGTGTTTCGGGGCTTTTGCTTGTGGTTGAGGTGGACTAATCATGTATCCAAACATTTTTCTATTCCTTTTGTTGTTCTTCATTCCATTCATTGAATATCTCTGTGACTCATTTTTCTCGTTCATAGTTATTAAGGTAGAAATATTGTCGTTGGCACCATTTACTTCCTTTCCATTGGGGTTCATCATCTAGTCAGAGGGTAAAAGAGTTAGTGAGACAGACTGCATAAGGGGCTTGTATGACATTAAGATAAAGAGCGAACACAACTTTTTTATTTCCAAAATAAGATTAGTCAAGGAGCAAGGATGGTTTCAAGTTTCTCCTAGCTTCATCATACTACAAGAGGGTACACGTGCTATAATCCTTAACATAGATCTTTTGAACTTTATAGATTTCAGAGCATGATATCCAAATCATATTTCTGATCCAAGAGTATTTCTTTGAGCACAAATTGAGAGAAAGACTTGAGCGGGACTTTAGGGCAACCAGAGTATCACATTTTTTTTTTTGCATATAGCAGATGACACCATACTTTATTTTCTTTATAAAGAGGCAAAACACAATAGGTGCGAAATATTCTCCAAATTTATTCATATATCACTTAGCACGATTACAACTCTTGAAAGGGGCAACAACTTGACATTTTTTTGAGACATACTCCTTCTAGCTAAACGATATATTATTCTTCCTTGATAGATGTACCAATCTTCAGGGCTGGAGGTCGATTGTCTTCAACTACTATTCTTTCTCCGGATGGGGTTTCCAAACACATGGTTCTCTCAGTATGTTGGATTACTGCCTTAGTTATTCGTAACCAATTCTTTCCAAGAATCACATCCTTTCTCATTGATTCTATCACTAGGAGATCAGCTGAAAAATCTATCCCGTTGATTTTAATACTTACTTTCGGACATATGTAGTTCACTAACATTTTTCCTTCGGGTGCACTAATGGTCTTGCTTGATCTCAAGGGACACTTAAAGATGCCATACTTTGTTGCAAACTGGGCACTGATAAAAGAATGTGTTGTACAAGGATCATACAACACGGTGGCGATGGTTGTGTGAATGACTAGTGTTCCAAAAATCACTGCATTATCATATGGAATAGTTCCTGTCACTGCATAACTTATCCTTCCAATGGTCTCTTTCCGTTGTTTATTCTTTGTTGATGCATGAGTTTGAGGGTGTTGTCTTTTCTTTTGGACCTTATTGATCTCCACATCCTTCTTAGGACAACCATTAACAAGATGGCCGGTATCACCACAGCCAAAGCAAGCACGACTTGATAAGTTACATGGTGGAGTTGTCTTTACGTTGTTGGTAGAAGTTTCTGTGCATTTTTGTTCATATTCCATGTCTGGAGACTGAGATAGCTTCATCTCGGAGGTGTTCTGTAGCAAACTCTTCTCAGGACAGTTACGGAAGTAATGACCTTCACGTCCACATTGATAGCAAGCTTTTCTTGAAGTTATTTCTTGACTTTTTCCATGTTTCTCTTTTCGTTTCTTGGACCTGATGCGACGATGAGGCTGAAACTGTGTGCAAGTAATAGTCCATCCATCAATGTAACACTCATGTGTTTCTTCTTGGGGCTGGGCATCCTTGTGATGTTTTCTTTTTGGAATACCTAGCAATTCATCGTCTGACAGTGCATCTGCTATTAGTCGTTCTTGGGGAGACCATTGACTTTTTATGCCAGAAAACAAAATCCGGTTCTTCTGTTTTGTAGTTTCACTTTCGTTTGTACTGATCTGGCGACAAGGAATTCCATAGTACTCACAACAACAACATGTTCCAAGTTCACTTGTCTGTTGGTTTGGTTGTGCATCCTTTTGGGTCTTGAATGTCTGTTCATCAGTTGTTTTATTTATAGTGTTGTTTTGACTTGTCAATACACCGCATTCTTTGCACTTAGTGACATCACTTATAGTTGACATTCCAAGGTTTGACATCTGTATGGGTATGAAAGAATGGAAGGGACAAAAGGGTTGAGTAAAGATAGATTATAGAGAGCAGAGAAAACCCATCTATCTAAGGTTTTACCTAGCTAACTGATGTCATTGTGGACAAAAGTCACACAATACACCAACAATCATTTCAAAGAAGCAAATCAAACATGAACACAAAGGATAATGAATTCAAGCATACCAGCACAACACAATCCAATTCTACCCATTCAACCAAAACAAAAGGTGAGACAAGGTTTAGAATAAGAAAGATATTATAAAGTCAAGGAATCATATTGGAAATATCAAGACATATTTGTTCATGGACAAGAGTGAAATAAGATAATCATGAACTATTAAAGTCAGGATATATGATACAACCAAGGATATAAAGTGAGTTAGGGAGAAAGCATTATCAAGGGGAAAAGTAGAGAGGCAAAGATTTAATATATATCAAGGTAGATATTGCACAAAGGGGGCAATACAATGGCACGAAAGCAAAAGTGTAAGAATTTAATAGGGAGAAATCATTATCAAGGAGAAAAGTAGAGAGGCAAAAGTTTAATATATATCAAGGTAGATATTGCGCAAGGATGGCAATACAATTGCAAAAAAAACAAAAGTATAAGAATTCAATAGGGAGAAAGCATTATCAAGGAGAAAAGTAGAGAGGCAAAAGTTTAATATATCAAGGTAGATATTGCCTAAGGGTGGCAATACAATGGCAAGACAACAAAGGTATAAGAAGTCAAGGGTTATATAGCAATATTAGAGATTAGAAAACCAATTATAATATAATATAATATCGCCATTACCGATCTAGTCGAAAATCTTAATACTATAGAACTATCTTATCAACCTAACCAAGAAGAATGGTAATAGATCCAAGGGATCTATAACAAAACTTCTTGCGGGGCGGGGATAAGACAGAGAATGGGGCATCTTCCATAGCTTCTAAAGGTTTCCTTCCGGTAGACTTCACTTCAAGTTCCACAATCCTAACTTGATCATCTTGTAGTGCTTCTGAGTAGAGTCTTCTGATAGACCAAAATCGGACTAGAAGAGTTGAAATAAAAGAGACGAGATTTTATATAAAGTAAGTTTTTATGGAGGAAAATATATCAGGTTTTGAAAGACTGGCTGGGCTTTCCATTTCTAACTAATCTAGCGACCTACGGTCACATTGCTTTGATACCACTTCTGTCACACCCGTTTCCAAAGGGCAGAGCCGGGTGCATAGCATATGTGTGCCAGGATCTATTTCCACACATATGTTGACGTCACAAGTGTAATATATCAAAAGAACAATGCATAAAAGCGTAAATAACGATTATATTAACATATTACACTTCAAACAGACAATATGTCTTAACCTTTATTCATCAAAGTACAGCGAAATATGGACATCCATCCACAGGAAGATGACCGGGGGTATCACTAGACTAACATCCATGGAGTCCAGCATCATAACTTCATCTGCAACTTCTGATCAAAATTAAGCAAGGGTGAGCTCACTTATGGTCGGGGCTCAGCAAGTGGGGGAAAAACTAATGCAAGTTTAACAAGGTGAGGCTAAGGTTGAGCAGTAAGCATTTTAGTTGGTCAATATTTTATTATCAACGACTGATTACTAATAAATGTGAATCCCAAGTATTCCCATTAAACAAAGGTATAAGAGTATATCAAAAACACTTAAGTGAAACCACTTAAGCAAATCATTGGCAGATCATCGGATCTTGATTTATTTCCATCTTCAAGTTCAATTATCATGTGAGGAGTCCAGGCTGCTCATAACCGTGAGCACGGCTGGTATATCAGTTTTACACTCTGCAGAGGTGGCGCATCTTTACCCATGAGTCGTGATTCCCTTTTTGCCCGGGTTAGCTAGACCCGTATTCACTTCCGAGGTGAATGGCCAGGGTCTCACTACGAGGCTTCTACCTAGAGTCCTCATTACGCAGATGCTGGAAATGGTCAAACTGCATAAGGCACACCTACCGTAACCAACTTATAGTACGGACCACAGGGTAAAGCTTTGGGAACTATGCCCGTATCCAATCTGCCTGAGCCGGTACTATAAGCGCTTGCCAGATGCCCCCGTTCCGGTCGACCACGACCAACACCCAACATAAGACTTCCCTAGTTATTTAGCCAAGACCAGAGCCATGATAGTCCTCATGGTAGCACTGTTTTCCCGGGTGGTCACTCCATGTTCCAATTAATATGCAATAATCTTGTTTAACCATCGGGTTAACAACAAAAATGTAAACTTACCATTTGGAACATTAATATCATAAGCGGGAGTGATTGCATAAAGTTAAGTTGTAGCAATAGCATAGCTACTTGATTAGATCAAAACCCCAGGTTAAACAAGGAGTAAGGTTGGAAAGGTTATCTAAATAGGTAACCCGTCAAGTTATGCATATATATCCAAAAGAATAAACTTTATTAAATGTATTGTTTGGGATCAAACAGAGTATGCAGAGGGAGAAGTCCACTTGCCTTGCTTATTGAAAACTTGAGGTTCTTCCACAGATAGCAACAGATCTTGATTCTTAACTACTAGATCAACCACTGAATATCACACAAACAAACAAGAAGACAAACACCACTCAATAATATACAACATTCATCATACGTAAAGCTAAAAGAAAGCATAACGAAAAGAGTGTTTGCTTTTAAAAAACGTCACAAGGGTTATAATAAAAAGATATTCTTTTCAAAAAGGTGTGATCTATACTTTATAAAACAAGATATGAGCTTATAAATATCTTAATTAAAATATACAAATATTAGATTCACCAATTTAATATTTTATAAAACGTCATATGTGATATGTCTAAGATTAAGGGTTTATAAGACAATAAAATACGTTATAACAATATTAAACCATTTTAACCTTTTTAGAAAATATAAGTTATATATCTAAGGTTAATGGGATACGAAACACGTTATTAATTTTAGAAGCATTATGGAGCATGTAATTCATTGTTAAACCTATCACTTATGATAAATTAAGATATAAGTCTAAGTAGGTTTTATGTGAAAAGGTCATTATTATTAGACACCTATTTATGGAAAGTTATGATATATGCTTTAATGAACTTTTATGTAAAAGACAATAAACAAACAATTATATTTTATTTTTGTTATAAAGTACATGTCCTATATTTTATTAAGAAAGCCATATATAAAAAAATATACAAACTAACATTATTATTAAAGAACATGAACACTAATTTCCTTAGTTTATTCTTTAGGAAAAACTAAGTGACACATATATAAATAATATGAACTAATTTTAATTAAATGATTACTTAAGCCTATATAACCAGTTGTAAACCAATATAAATCTAATTAACTAGGTTATGAGAGGACATAATTACTCTATTATTTATCTTTACATTTAGTTTAGAAACATATGACCTAAATATTTAAATTGAATATTATATTCATTGATATGTTATTAACTATTGTTTTAGTTATAACGACATGAACACTTAATTAAACCATTATAATTATTAGAAAAGTTATATGACATATTACTTTTAAGTTTCTATTTAATACGGCTATACTTAAACATCTATAATGAATCTTGTTAAGTATGATAACTATTAAAAGATTATTTTAAAGTTAGAAACAAACTATCTATCTCATTAGCAAGAAACCTATGTTTAACAACATAACTATCAATTTCTTTATTAGAAAAGTATAAGCGCCTAATTAAGTCATTTTAACATTATTATAAATTCTACTATTTCGGTTTTTCTCCTTTTCTTTTCTAAATGGAATTTATATGTGTAACTAAAAAAAATTATTTATTTAATTCCTCTAACATTAATATACTAAGAATTAATTGTAAGTTACTAAATCAGACTTTTAATAACATAATCATGGTTATTATGACATAAATAAATGTCTTATTAATTCTAAGTACTTAAGTGCCATAGTTATAAATGTCTTATTATTTCACCGGAACTACGTGGCCTAGTATTTCTTCTATTTCTTCATGCAAATAAGTGTACATTTAAAATACTACTAGCAATTATCATTCCACACATACTAAAGTGAAATAAACATTTCTAGTACGAAAATCACGGAAGTAGTGAATAGTGACCGTACTCATTTTTTTTAAAATTATAAAATCATACACATGTTCAAGGTATTGTCACGGGGTTGGGTTTTAGCAACACTTATAAATCGGGATCTCTAAAATCATATACGAGAATCGCCAAATCGCATTATCTCAATATTACAATAATAATTCATAAATTAATTTAAAACGTGATTTAGAACATGAATCAACTTTTGGGGTTGTTTTCAACCTTGGGATGAACGGCGGTCTTGGATGAACGTCGACGAGGGAGAGTGTTCGACGGGCAGTGAACGGCGTAATCGTCAGTGAGTGTTTGGGCACGTCTCCGGTGAGCAGCGAGGCACAACGACGAGCAGGGCGCTACTCCGGCTTCCGTCCACAACGGCGCTAACAGTGAGCGAGCGCAGTGGCAGACACCGGCGAGGGGCGTGGACGGTCCAATGAATCGGCAAAGGCGCGGGCGATGGGACGTGCTCCACTGCGAGGAGGAAGGTACGAGGTGGCTGTGGTTGGGTGAGGATGACGGGGCACGAGCTCAGGCGAACGACGAACTTGTGCGGGCGAGGTAGCGATGGGGAAAAGTTTGGACAGGGGAGAGGGGGGAGACAGAGGAGCTCGGTGGATTTTATAGGAGAGGGCACTGTAGAGAGAGGAGAAACGACGGCCATCGCTACAGCCATCAATGGAGCGTTACCCACATTAACGGCAAGGAGGAAATGGAGAATGGGAAGAGGGAGAAACGACCGACATGAAGTTCCATTACGACGCGGGAGCGAACGGTCGCGACGTGGGGCTTCGGTGCGTTACTGCGGTCGGTTTGCGGCTCGGCCGTGTCCAAGCGCGTCGGGCGTCGAGCGGCTCTGCGCGTAGGCTGGGCGCGACGCTGGTCGCGGCCGGGACGTCGGGCAGAGGCAGAGCGCAGGGCGGCCGGGTCGCGCGGGATGTCAAGACGTCGGCTTGCTCGCGGGGAAACAGAGGCGGGCGCGCTCGGCTGGGGCGCGGTCGTCGAGGCAGTCGGGCGCGCGGCGTCGGGGTTGGCCGGTCGGCTGCTCCTGGGCTGCTTGGCTTCTGGCGCGTCAGCGCAGCGGAGAGAGAGAGAGCCGAGTGGGAGAGAGAGAGAAAGGGGAAGAGGGAGCAGGCGGCGGCACTCGGCATGGAGCAGGGCGCGCGCGGCGCTTGCAAGCAGAGAGAGCAGGGGAGAGGGATGAGAGAGAGGAGGGAGTGAGAGATGGCCAGGGAGGCAGCGGCTAGCACAGGGAGAGGAGCGACGGCGGCTACAGGGAGGGAGCAGGGCGGCTAGGTCAGGGGCGCGGCTGGGCCCTTAGTGGGCCGATTCGGCCAGGGTAGATTAGGGTTAGGTTTTGTTTTTTTTTCAAATTTCGAAATACCTATTCTAATAATCATAAAAATTCATAATAATCAAACCAAAATTATTTATAAATAAAATATTAATTCTTAGACTAATATTTATTGTATTATTTATGTAAATTTTAATTTAAGAAGAAATGATATTCAATATTCAAAATTACTTATGAGCAATCAAAAATCATTTCGAATAAAATAAATAACAAACACTTCAATGAAAAATTTATTAAAATAAATACCACTAACAAACTAAATGTATTATTTTATTTGATGACTTTTATAGTGTTACAAATCTACCCCTCTTTGATACCACTTCTGTCACACCCGTTTCCAAAGGGCAGAGCCGGGTGCATAGCATATGTGTGCCAGGATCTATTTCCACACATATGTTGACGTCACAAGTGTAATATATCAAAAGAACAATGCATAAAAGCGTAAATAACGATTATATTAACATATTACACTTCAAACAGACAATATGTCTTAACCTTTATTCATCAAAGTACAGCGAAATATGGACATCCATCCACAGGAAGATGACCGGGGGTATCACTAGACTAACATCCATGGAGTCCAGCATCAATGTAACACTCATGTGTTTCTTCTTGGGGCTGGGCATCCTTGTGATGTTTTCTTTTTGGAATACCTAGCAATTCATCGTCTGACAGTGCATCTGCTATTAGTCGTTCTTGGGGAGACCATTGACTTTTTATGCCAGAAAACAAAATCCGGTTCTTCTGTTTTGTAGTTTCACTTTCGTTTGTACTGATCTGGCGACAAGGAATTCCATAGTACTCACAACAACAACATGTTCCAAGTTCACTTGTCTGTTGGTTTGGTTGTGCATCCTTTTGGGTCTTGAATGTCTGTTCATCAGTTGTTTTATTTATAGTGTTGTTTTGACTTGTCAATACACCGCATTCTTTGCACTTAGTGACATCACTTATAGTTGACATTCCAAGGTTTGACATCTGTATGGGTATGAAAGAATGGAAGGGACAAAAGGGTTGAGTAAAGATAGATTATAGAGAGCAGAGAAAACCCATCTATCTAAGGTTTTACCTAGCTAACTGATGTCATTGTGGACAAAAGTCACACAATACACCAACAATCATTTCAAAGAAGCAAATCAAACATGAACACAAAGGATAATGAATTCAAGCATACCAGCACAACACAATCCAATTCTACCCATTCAACCAAAACAAAAGGTGAGACAAGGTTTAGAATAAGAAAGATATTATAAAGTCAAGGAATCATATTGGAAATATCAAGACATATTTGTTCATGGACAAGAGTGAAATAAGATAATCATGAACTATTAAAGTCAGGATATATGATACAACCAAGGATATAAAGTGAGTTAGGGAGAAAGCATTATCAAGGGGAAAAGTAGAGAGGCAAAGGTTTAATATATATCAAGGTAGATATTGCACAAAGGGGGCAATACAATGGCACGAAAGCAAAAGTGTAAGAATTTAATAGGGAGAAATCATTATCAAGGAGAAAAGTAGAGAGGCAAAAGTTTAATATATATCAAGGTAGATATTGCGCAAGGATGGCAATACAATTGCAAAAAAAACAAAAGTATAAGAATTCAATAGGGAGAAAGCATTATCAAGGAGAAAAGTAGAGAGGCAAAAGTTTAATATATCAAGGTAGATATTGCCTAAGGGTGGCAATACAATGGCAAGACAACAAAGGTATAAGAAGTCAAGGGTTATATAGCAATATTAGAGATTAGAAAACCAATTATAATATAATATAATATAATATCGCCATTACCGATCTAGTCGAAAATCTTAATACTAAAGAACTATCCTATCAACCTAACCAAGAAGAATGGTAATAGATCCAAGGGATCTATAACAAAACTTCTTGCGGGGCGGGGATAAGACAGAGAATGGGGCATCTTCCATAGCTTCTAAAGGTTTCCTTCCGGTAGACTTCACTTCAAGTTCCACAATCCTAACTTGATCATCTTGTAGTGCTTCTGAGTAGAGTCTTCTGATAGACCAAAATCGGACTAGAAGAGTTGAAATAAAAGAGACGAGATTTTATATAAAGTAAGTTTTTATGGAGGAAAATATATCAGGTTTTGAAAGACTGGCTGGGCTTTCCATTTCTAACTAATCTAGCGACCTACGGTCACATTGCTTTGATACCACTTCTGTCACACCCGTTTCCAAAGGGCAGAGCCGGGTGCATAGCATATGTGTGCCAGGATCTATTTCCACACATATGTTGACGTCACAAGTGTAATATATCAAAAGAACAATGCATAAAAGCGTAAATAACGATTATATTAACATATTACACTTCGAACAGACAATATGTCTTAACCTTTATTCATCAAAGTACAGCGAAATATGGACATCCATCCACAGGAAGATGACCGGGGGTATCACTAGACTAACATCCATGGAGTCCAGCATCATAACTTCATCTGCAACTTCTGATCAAAATTAAGCAAGGGTGAGCTCACTTATGGTCGGGGCTCAGCAAGTGGGGGAAAAACTAATGCAAGTTTAACAAGGTGAGGCTAAGGTTGAGCAGTAAGCATTTTAGTTGGTCAATATTTTATTATCAACGACTGATTACTAATAAATGTGAATCCCAAGTATTCCCATTAAACAAAGGTATAAGAGTATATCAAAAACACTTAAGTGAAACCACTTAAGCAAATCATTGGCAGATCATCGGATCTTGATTTATTTCCATCTTCAAGTTCAATTATCATGTGAGGAGTCCAGGCTGCTCATAACCGTGAGCACGGCTGGTATATCAGTTTTACACTCTGCAGAGGTGGCGCATCTTTACCCATGAGTCGTGATTCCCTTTTTGCCCGGGTTAGCTAGACCCGTATTCACTTCCGAGGTGAATGGCCAGGGTCTCACTACGAGGCTTCTACCTAGAGTCCTCATTACGCAGATGCTGGAAATGGTCAAACTGCATAAGGCACACCTACCGTAACCAACTTATAGTACGGACCACAGGGTAAAGCTTTGGGAACTATGCCCGTATCCAATCTGCCTGAGCCGGTACTATAAGCGCTTGCCAGATGCCCCCGTTCCGGTCGACCACGACCAACACCCAACATAAGACTTCCCTAGTTATTTAGCCAAGACCAGAGCCATGATAGTCCTCATGGTAGCACTGTTTTCCCGGGTGGTCACTCCATGTTCCAATTAATATGCAATAATCTTGTTTAACCATCGGGTTAACAACAAAAATGTAAACTTACCATTTGGAACATTAATATCATAAGCGGGAGTGATTGCATAAAGTTAAGTTGTAGCAATAGCATAGCTACTTGATTAGATCAAAACCCCAGGTTAAACAAGGAGTAAGGTTGGAAAGGTTATCTAAATAGGTAACCCGTCAAGTTATGCATATATATCCAAAAGAATAAACTTTATTAAATGTATTGTTTGGGATCAAACAGAGTATGCAGAGGGAGAAGTCCACTTGCCTTGCTTATTGAAAACTTGAGGTTCTTCCACAGATAGGAACAGATCTTGATTCTTAACTACTAGATCAACCACTGAATATCACACAAACAAACAAGAAGACAAACACCACTCAATAATATACAACATTCATCATACGTAAAGCTAAAAGAAAGCATAACGAAAAGAGTGTTTGCTTTTCAAAAAACGTCACAAGGGTTATAATAAAAAGATATTCTTTTCAAAAAGGTGTGATCTATACTTTATAAAACAAGATATGAGCTTATAAATATCTTAATTAAAATATACAAATATTAGGTTCACCAATTTAATATTTTATAAAACGTCATATGTGATATGTCTAAGATTAAGGGTTTATAAGACAATAAAATACGTTATAACAATATTAAACCATTTTAACCTTTTTAGAAAATATAAGTTATATATCTAAGGTTAATGGGATACGAAACACGTTATTAATTTTAGAAGCATTATGGAGCATGTAATTCATTGTTAAACCTATCACTTATGATAAATTAAGATATAAGTCTAAGTAGGTTTTATGTGAAAAGGTCATTATTATTAGACACCTATTTATGGAAAGTTATGATATATGCTTTAATGAACTTTTATGTAAAAGACAATAAACAAACAATTATATTTTATTTTTGTTATAAAGTACATGTCCTATATTTTATTAAGAAAGCCATATATAAAAAAATATACAAACTAACATTATTATTAAAGAACATGAACACTAATTTCCTTAGTTTATTCTTTAGGAAAAACTAAGTGACACATATATAAATAATATGAACTAATTTTAATTAAATGATTACTTAAGCCTATATAACCAGTTGTAAACCAATATAAATCTAATTAACTAGGTTATGAGAGGACATAATTACTCTATTATTTATCTTTACATTTAGTTTAGAAACATATGACCTAAATATTTAAATTGAATATTATATTCATTGATATGTTATTAACTATTGTTTTAGTTATAACGACATGAGCACTTAATTAAACCATTATAATTATTAGAAAAGTTATATGACATATTACTTTTAAGTTTCTATTTAATACGGCTATACTTAAACATCTATAATGAATCTTGTTAAGTATGATAACTATTAAAAGATTATTTTAAAGTTAGAAACAAACTATCTATCTCATTAGCAAGAAACCTATGTTTAACAACATAACTATCAATTTCTTTATTAGAAAAGTATAAGCGCCTAATTAAGTCATTTTAACATTATTATAAATTCTACTATTTCGGTTTTTCTCCTTTTCTTTTCTAAATGGAATTTATATGTGTAACTAAAAAAATTATTTATTTAATTCCTCTAACATTAATATACTAAGAATTAATTGTAAGTTACTAAATCAGACTTTTAATAACATAATCATGGTTATTATGACATAAATAAATGTCTTATTAATTCTAAGTACTTAAGTGCCATAGTTATAAATGTCTTATTATTTCACCGGAACTACGTGGCCTAGTATTTCTTCTATTTCTTCATGCAAATAAGTGTACATTTAAAATACTACTAGCAATTATCATTCCACACATACTAAAGTGAAATAAACATTTCTAGTACGAAAATCACGGAAGTAGTGAATAGTGACCGTACTCATTTTTTTAAAATTATAAAATCATACACATGTTCAAGGTATTGTCACGGGGTTGGGTTTTAGCAACACTTATAAATCGGGATCTCTAAAATCATATACGAGAATCGCCAACTCGCATTATCTCAATATTACAATAATAATTCATAAATTAATTTAAAACGTGATTTAGAACATAAATCAACTTTTGGGGTTGTTTTCAACCTTGGGATGAACGGCGGTCTTGGATGAACGTCGACGAGGGAGAGTGTTCGACGGGCAGTGAACGGCGTAATCGTCAGTGAGTGTTTGGGCACGTCTCCGGTGAGCAGCGAGGCACAACGACGGGTAGGGCGCTACTCCGGCTTCCGTCCACAACGGCGCTAACAGTGAGCGAGCGCAGTGGCAGACACCGGCGAGGGGCGTGGACGGTCCAATGAATCGGCAAAGGCGCGGGCGATGGGACGTGCTCCACTGCGAGGAGGAAGGTACGAGGTGGCTGTGGTTGGGTGAGGATGACGGGGCACGAGCTCAGGCGAACGACGAACTTGTGCGGGCGAGGTAGCGATGGGGAAAAGTTTGGACAGGGGAGGGGGGGAGACAGAGGAGCTCGGTGGATTTTATAGGAGAGGGCACTGTAGAGAGAGGAGAAACGACGGCCATCGCTATAGCCATCAATGGAGCGTTACCCACATTAACGACAAGGAGGAAATGGAGAATGGGAAGAGGGAGAAACGACCGACATGAAGTTCCATTACGACGCGGGAGCGAACGGTCGCGACGTGGGGCTTCGGTGCGTTACTGCGGTCGGTTTGCGGCTCGGCCGTGTCCAAGCGCGTCGGGCGTCGAGCGGCTCGGCGCGTAGGCTGGGCGCGACGCTGGTCGCGGCCGGGACGTCGGGCAGAGGCAGAGCGCAGGGCGGCCGGGTCGCGCGGGATGTCAAAACGCCGGCTTGCTCGCGGGGAAACAGAGGCGGGCGCGCTCGACTGGGGCGCGGTCGTCGAGGCAGTCGGGCGCGCGGCGTCGGGGTTGGCCGGTCGGCTGCTCCTGGGCTGCTTGGCTTCTGGCGCGTCAGCGCAGCGGAGAGAGAGAGCCGAGTGGGAGAGAGAGAGAAAGGGGAAGAGGGAGCAGGCGGCGGCACTCGGCATGGAGCAGGGCGCGCGCGGCGCTTGCAAGCAGAGAGAGCAGGGGAGAGGGATGAGAGAGAGGAGGGAGTGAGAGATGGCCAGGGAGGCGGCGGCTAGCACAGGGAGAGGAGCGACGGCGGCTACAGGGAGGGAGCAGGGCGGCTAGGTCAGGGGCGCGGCTGGGCCCTTAGTGGGCCGATTCGGCCAGGGTAGATTAGGGTTAGGTTTTGTTTTTTTTTTCAAATTTCGAAATACCTATTCTAATAATCATAAAAATTCATAATAATCAAACCAAAATTATTTATAAATAAAATATTAATTCTTAGACTAATATTTATTGTATTATTTATGTAAATTTTAATTTAAGAAGAAATGATATTCAATATTCAAAATTACTTATGAGCAATCAAAAATCATTTCGAATAAAATAAATAACAAACACTTCAATGAAAAATTTATTAAAATAAATACCACTAACAAACTAAATGTATTATTTTATTTGATGACTTTTATAGTGTTACAATAGCTGGATAACCCCATCTTCCTTACTCAAATTCAATGGACAATATTGTTTAGATCATCCCTCCTCCCTCACATCCCCTTATGTCCCCATCCCCCTCCCCCGCACTCGTTCTGCCACCGCCGACATCAACCCCTCCTAAAACAAGCAAACCAGCGTCTAGCACCTCCATGGCATGGCCACGCTATGAAGCATCTAGGCCGCTGTTGGTGACTTGTTCTCAGATGCTTCGGATCAAGAACAAGGCAACATAAAATGTTAAATATTAATGCCCTTCGTCCTTCGAAACATTATTTCCTTCAGGATATAATGATCTTCAGACGAAGATTATAAAAGAAATACCTTCGAATATCAAAGGTTAGAAGGTAATAGAAAAGGGATGTAAAATACGAGAGATGACATAAAGGATCATATAGCATTATAAATTCATCTTCATTTTATTATCATCAGAATATAAAAATAATATTGAATTACATTCGATACCTTCGACTTGATAAACAGTGAAGATACGAGCGTGAAGTAAAAGCAGATGCCAAGTCAGCGTGAACAGTGTGGGGGTACTGTTCATCTATTTATAGGCATGGGACGCAGCCCATGTGAAATTACATTCATGCCCTTTACATTTGCTAATGATTATGAGGTAACTCATCAGGGTCTAAATAGCCTTTTCTCCTTTAAGTCGGTTCTCTTTCCTGCTGTCATGCCGAAGCTCCCTTGCACGTAGCTTCGGCGCTTCGTCAATCTTCGTATTGTTTATGCTTCCCCCACTGTGGTTCTGATTCGAATCCAAAGGTACCTGCTCACGTATTACAACTTTGGAAACAATGTTAATTCATGTTTTTGAGGACCTTCGGAAGACAAAGGCCCCCAACAGTAGCCCCTCGCAAGGTTAATTTGTTTGAATAACGAATTCAAATTACGAAATGGACGAAGGCCCTAAGCCGAAGGTCCGAAAAAACACCTTCCCTTTGCTAGAATAGCAACAGTCAATGACAGACAGGGCCCTCGGATTTGGAGCGCGTTGAGTGTATAAATAAGAACTCACCCGAGCACATTTGGTACGTTACTTGCCGCCTGCTTTGCTTTGTTCAATTTCTTAGCTCTTGCTTGTCATCAACTGCTTGGTTTCTTAGATTTTCTAAGCTTCGGCTCTGAGGACATATTTCTGCCATTTGCAAAGAAAAGATGTCTCAAGACAAAAAAAAGTTGCTGGCGAGACAAAGCTGAGTGAGGAGGAGAAGCTTCTTGAGGAGAAGACTGCTGGGTTTATTGAGTCAATTGCTAAAACAAACATAGAGAAGATAACTAAAGAGATATTAGAAGGCTTGTCTGAAGATACTGATGATAGCGACATCTATGATATGGAGAGTGGGGGCGAAGAATCGGAAGATCGCCCTTGGTGACCAAGTCACACAGTCTTCGGGAATTCATCTATCAAATAGAGTCATCTTGATAACATGAGAGGAAGGTACTTTTGAGATATTTCTATTGTGAGGGCTGACGCGGATAGGGTCATTCCTGCTCCGTAAGAAAATGAAGTTGTGATTTTCCGAAGCTTATTCAAAGCTGGACTTCGGTTCCCGTTGAGTAAATTTGTGGTCAAAGTTTTGAAGACATACCAGATCTACCTTCATCAGATTACTCCCGGAGCAATTATTAGAATGGGGATTTTTATCTGGGCTGTGAAAAGTCAAGATCTGGAGCCAAGCGCAAGATGTTTTTGCAATATGCACGAGCTCTCGTATGAAACAAAGGCCTGGGGTAAAGAACAATATCACAACAATTTCGGCTGCTACAGCTTCGTTGCCCGCTCGGGTGCTAGTTACCCAGTGCCAACATTCTGAAAGAGGTGGCCCAGAGACTAGATGAAAGAATGATTCTATGTAAAGAATGATTTAAAGGTGAGAGAAGATATTAAAGAGATCATCATGCGCCCCATTTGGTCCCGCTTCGGCCTCTGGAAGCCGAAGGTTGAAATTGACGAAGCAGCTGAGGCATGTCGAAGGGCCTTCAGCACAGTTTGCTCTTTTGTTGGGACAAGGGACTTGCTTCAAGAGCACATAGCCTTCAGAATATGGCCGCTAATAGACAACTGGGAAATGCCAAAGGAAACTATCACTAACCCTAGCGAAGGTGGTCTGGTTCGATTGAAATATACCTTCAGGTTTGGAGACCAATTTATCGAACCAGATGATGATTGGCTGAAGTGCGTTGAAAATACTAGTGATGAACTACTTGGAACATACTCCAAGTCTGAAGATAATGCACTATCTACGGCCTTCGGGAGCCGAAAAAAGAAAAGGCTGAATAGAGTTTTTGATGCTATTGGTTTTGTGTACCCTGACTATCGCTACCCGCCGCGGGGGCAGAAAAGAAAGGGTACGACTCCTGAGAAGGCTGCAGCTCCGGCTACCTCAAGCGAGCCCGCATCGAAGAGGAAAAAGTTGAAGGTCCTTACTGTCGGTGTTTTGGGTCCGACCGCGCACCCGGGGTTGTCCCTCAAGGTGCTTTTTGGAGTAGGACGGTGTTATCGACTGTAGCTCGATGGTTCATGCTAGATGCATGAGAGACAGTGGACGGTCGTGTACAGGTTCGGGCCGCTTTGAGATGCGTAACACCTTATGTCCTGGCGTGAGTACTTTATGTGGTGGGTTACAAGGAGGTTCTCTAGTGTTGGAAACGTAGAGAGCCAGTGTTGGTGGCTAGGTAATGTGGTCGATCGTCTTGAAGGGGTGCCCCCTAGGCCTTATATACCCGACCGTGGGGCATTACATGTGGATATGATAACAACGTGCGCCTAAGTAATAGTGAACCAACTGAGTCTATCTTCCTATAATTGAGCCGATCCATCCTCGCTCAGTTCCGATGTACGGGGCTCCTGCGCGAGAAGGTCGGGTCACTATTGTGATTGCTGCCCGAGTTCGTCGGGCCGTTCGGGCTTGCGCCGGTCTGATCCTGTGTCGATCCACCTCACTAAGCGTTCTTTCCCAGGCCCACGAAGGGATGATATCGCGAATTATTGGGCCCACAGGCCTTTCGTGAGGTCTTTTACCCTTCCGGTGGACCCGGGGGATATCCGTCCCCCACAAGCCCCCGATCTTTGGGTTGATTTTGAAATAACCGGCCCAAAGATCTAAGGTCCAGCTTGCGGTTTCTTAATTTTGATAAAGGATAATTTGAGAATAAATCTGCTGGGCCATTGCTCCTGAACTCTGAGTGATCCAGTAAAAACGATCTTTTACTGCCTTCTTCTGTCATTGCTATTCAAAACTTGATGTTCTGCCTTGAGTTTATGCTTTAGAGGTCAGCATTTTGATTTTTTAGGACTCGAATTTCATTGGGTGCACCCAATGGGTGTAGCCCCTGAGCTTCGAGTGGATTTTTGTAAATAATCCACTCGAAGGTCTTCATTTTAAGTCTTCAAAAACCACTTTTATCTTCCCTTTGTGCTTTTTCAAAAGTCAGCCTTGTCTTAGTTTCACCATATGCTTTAGAGGTTAGCATTCTGCTTCTCGGGGTAGATGATTCATTGGGTGCACCCAATGGGTGTAGCCCCCGAGCTTTGAGTGGATTTTTGAAAATAATCCGCTCAAAGGTCTTCACTGTCATATTGAAATCCACATAATGCTTTAGAGATCAGCATTATATCATCAACATTATGCTTTAGAGGTCAGCATTCGTTTTTGTCTTTGGAATCGAGCACAAGATCTGTCCATATCTTGCTAGGTCTGGCAATTTATTTGATCTGCGACTGATTGGACGTTCGATAGATGGCCTCTGGCTAGTCTTTCTATCACTTTGTGCTTCAATGCTTTTGTCGTTAGACTTGTACTTCATCAGCTATATTTGGCTTTCCTTTGATCCTTGTTGATATCTTCCTTCTGTCTTGAGGTATTCATTGCGTATACTATATGGATGTGACTGCTTGGGAAAATCTACTGAAAATTCCTGGACGTCCCCCCCCCAATGGGTGTAGGCAAGGGACGGCTTGGTGCGCTGAGCGTTTAGCAAACTGCTTCCGAGTAGTAACTTGACGTGATCGCGGGTGTAATCATATCGCCCGAGCAGTTGACTGGAGTCCCAATGGGTGTGATCTGACTGATGCTGATCCCAATGGGTGTAACCCGACTGATGCCGACCCCAATGGGTGTGACCTAGATGATGCTGACCCCAATGGGTGTGATCCGGCCAAAGCTGATCCCAATGGGTGTACCGTCCGCATTGCTGATGAAGATGAGGAAGCGAAGGATGAAGTCCCTCTAGTTCGGAAGAACAGCCGGCGCTACATAGCTAGCGGGGAAAGTAGTGGTGTTCCTTCTCCAGCTTTGTCTGCCCTCGTTGGTCTGCAAGAATTATCTCTGGCAAACTTTGATCAGACTCTTGAAGACATGGTCCTAGAAGATCTGTTGTCAGAGCCGGCAGATGGTGGAATGATGGATATTTGTGCTGATGTGCCTAATGTCGGGTTGGAGTTATCCCACACAGCGTCCTGTGCCTCATCGACCTTGGATCGCGGTCTTAAGGGTCAGGATGTTGGCCTGGATTGCTCTGCTCCCATGGAAGTGGATGAAGGTCCTTCAGCCTTAGAGGTGGCTGTTATAGAGGATTCAGCCCTCAAGAATGGCGCTAGCGCTTACCTAGCCCCCGAGGGTGTTGCCGGGGATGATCCGGCTCGGATGGGTAGCACGAGCTATGACCCAGCCCCGAGGGTGTTGCCGGGGATGATCCGGCTCGGATGGGTAGCGCGAGCTATGACCCAGCCCCGAGGGTGTCCGAGTTGGTTCTCCCTCTCATACTTCCATGGATGTTCACGTAGGGTCTTCTCCTCCACATTTTGGTTGCCTGGCAGCAGCTCAAGCTTCAGGTCAGGGAGTCACCTTAGAGGCCGGCGCTCCTGATGACAGAGCTTTGATTTCTACTGATGACACTAACTTGGTCCCCACTGATGCATTGCGAGTTGTTCCAGTTGGTGATCCTTCATTGAGCCATCACTTGACTTCCCACGACTTGGGAGTTCCTTCGTTCTTCTCCAACCTCCAGGTAATTTGGTCTTTCCTGATCTGGCTGTATCCTGGGTGTGATATTGTTCTTTACACTCGTCTGTTTTTGTCGTCAGGCATTGGTTGACGAAATGGTTGGTCAGCTGAACTCGTAGGGTGCTTCTGTCCCGGAAAGGGCTCTATCCCTGACGCATTGGAATCCAGTGCTGCTTCAGCGGCGGGTATCTGATTTGGAGATGGCAAATGCTGGTTAGTGCCCTTTGTTTCTTCTTTGGCTACTTGATTAATCTGCTTTTTAGCTGAACACCCTTGCTTGACTATTTCTTGATAGATATGGCTCGGCGGTGCTCTGATCTTGAAGAAAAGTATTCTCAAGGTCAGACTAAATTGGCCCGGGTTTCTGCTTCTCTGAATGATGCTGTAAGGAAAATGGACCCCGGGCCATTTGGCTAATTGAGTTTTGGTGTTTGATGAACAACACAATCCGTGAACTAATAAGTTTTCTAGTGTTTGTGTTTGTAGTTCACAGGATGCGAAGAGAATTGGACCAAGGCAATGAGGATGCAACACCTCAAAAGAAGACATAAAAAGATGCATAGGAGTCCAAGACTCAAGAACAAAGAAGCCCGAAGAAATCAGCAAAGAAATCCAAGATGAGGGCTGTCAGCCAGCGCCTGGTGGCACACCGGACATTGGTGTCCGGTGTGCACCGGACTGTCCGGTGAGCACCGGACAGTCTGCGCAGAGAGGCCACAGACAGGCGCTCTCTGGCTGTAGCACCGGACTGTCCGGTGTGCCAACGGGCAGACGGCAACGGTCGGATCCAACGGTCGACTGCTACAGGCGCCAACGGTCGGCTGACGTGGCGTGCACCGGACACTGCACAGTAGATGTCCGGTGGTGCACCGGACTGTCCGGTGCACCCGACGACAGAAAGCTGCTGCTTTCTGTCCAACGGCTAGTTTGGGGTGTGGAGGCTATAAATACCACCCCAACCGGCCATTCTCAAGTGTGAGAGCCCAAGCAACATACCAAGGCATATAGTGCATATTTCCAAGAGCTCAAACACCCAAGTGCTTAATAGAATCACTCGGTGATTAGCGTAGGTGCTTTGCGAAGTGCTTAGGTTAGTTAGACCGCTTTAGCGCTTGCTCTAGGTGAATCCTAGTTAGTTGAGTGAGTTTTGTAAAACCACACAACTCCTCGGCTCTTGCGTGAGTTGTTGTAATTGTACCGAGTGGGGCGAGAGTCTTGCGAGACCGTGACAACTGCGTTTGTGTCACGGCCGCCACCGTGTACCGGAGGGAACGAGGCCCGCGGCGTTTCGGCCGGAAGCTCGATAGTGGAGACGGCGGGGAGCGTCCGAGAGGAGCCGGAAGCGGAGCACCACTTGCGCGTGGAGAAGGCCCGTGGCTCTCTACGGAGTTACTCGACCGTGGTGCTTGGCCCTCGCGTGGGCTTCCCTTTGCGTAGGGGCACCAACGAGGATTAGTCGGGACCTTGCGTGGTTCCGGATACCTCGGTAAAAATACCGGCGTCATCCACGAGAGTTTGCTTCTCTACTTAGCTCTTTACATTCCGCATTTATATTAAGCATTTAATTTTCAATCTTGTAGTCATACTTATTTAGTGTAGATTGAAACTTAGCCTTTGCGGTAGAGATAGCAACACTTAGTCAAAACCTAGGTTGCACATTCTAGTTTTGATTATTTGCATAGGTTTTGCTCTAGGGATTTAATTGTGGCCTAGTTTAGTAAAAGTTTTAGAAGTCCTAATTCACCCCCCCCCTCTTAGGCGTCACCCGTTTCCTACAAGTGGTATCAGAGCCCGGTTTGGCTCATTTGAAACGCTTTAGCTTCACCGCTAAAAGAGCCGACGCTTTTTAGAGGAAGGGATGGACACCCATAGGCCACCACACTTCGACGGCACTAACTTCCCATATTATAGTGCTAGAATGGCTTGTTACCTAGAGGCCGTTGATCTAGGTGTTTGGAGAGTCACTCGTGACGGGATGAAACCCCTCAAGAATCCCGAGAAACCCACCACGAGTGAGGAAAAAGAAATTCATTTAAATGCTAGAGCCAAAAATTGCTTGTATGAATCTCTTAGCATGGATATTTTCAATCAAGTATTTACCTTGAAAACTGTTAATGAGATTTGGCTAAAATTGCATGAGCTCCATGACGGCACATCCAATGTCCGTGAGCAAAAACATTGCCTAGTCTTAAATGAGTATAATTCTTTTGCCATGAAAGATGATGAGCTTGTTAGAGACATGTATTCTCGTTTGAATCTAATAATCAATGAGCTCAACTCTATTGGCATTAATAAGCTAGGTGATGCGAACATTGTGAGGAAGATTATCTCCCTGCTACCACAACAAAGATATGGGAGCATCATCACCATCCTTCACAATATGGAGGATTTGAGCAACATGACCCCGACCATTGTGATTGGGAAAATCGCGGCCTTTGAGATGTCGCGAAAAATGAGTCGGGGAGAGGAGCCGACTTCCTCAAGACCATATGCTTTTGCATGTGATGAAAGGAAGGGCAAAAAGAAGGCTCCCACTCCAAGTTCCTCAAGCGAAGAAGAGGAAGAAGAAGAAGAAAGTGATGATGATGAAGATAATCAACCATGCACATCATCCTCCGAGGACGAAGAAACAATCCGACGCGTCGAAAAGGTAATGAGGATGATCCGCAAGATTAATCTAATGGGTGTGCCCCTGCAGGTCGAGGATCTTCTCTTTAACATTGACAGGAAAAAGCAAAGGAAGAGAGGATGCTTTGCATGTGGGGAGAAGGGCCACTTCAGGGACAACTGTCCGAATATGGCCAAACCCAAAAAGGAGAGGAGCAAAGGCAAGGCGCTCACAAGTGTTAGAACTTGGGATGATTCTTCAAGTGAAGATGAACCTCCAAGGACGCGCAGCCACCGGTCCTCGTCACGATCATCACGGTCATCACACAAATGCCTTATGGCAAGAGGTAACAAAAGCATTCCATCCTCTAGTGATGAAAGTAGTAGTGATGATGAAGGCGAGGAAAAGGCCTCTCTAGAAGAGCTTGCGGAAGCCGTAAAATTTTTCCAGGATGTTTGCACTAAGCAAAAAGCTCAACTTAAAACTTTGAAAAATAAGTTGGTTAGCTCTCAAAATGATTACAAAGGTTTGCTAGAAAAATTTGAAACTTTTGCAAACTTAAATAGTGAGCTATCAACTAAAATTGAGCTATTAGAATCTAGTGCTCCATCCACTGCTACCGATGATAGCCTTATTAAAAAGAATGAAAAACTTAAGGCTAAGTTAGCTAGCTCCCAAGAAGCTATTGAAAGTTTGCTAGAGAAAATGGAAATTCTTAGCATACACAATAATGAGCTAACTACTAAGCTAGAAAACATTGGTAGCACCCCAGCAGCATCTTTAGTTGAAATACCTGAAATAATTAAGAAAGATGCTTCTACTTCCTGCTTTGATTTAATTGATGATTCTAACCCCTGCAACCAAGTCGTTGTTGAGAATATTGTTGTAGAGACATGTACAGATGAGGTTGCAAAGGAAAATGAACAATTAAAGCAAGAAGTGGCTCGCCTTGGCAAGGCTTTGTATGACAAGAAAGGCAAAGCCAAACAAATCCGACCTCCACAGGATAACACCACTGTGGGAGTGAACAAGCCTGTAGAGGGAGAAACTGTGATTTGTAGGCTATGCCACAAGGAAGGCCACAAGTCTTTCCAATGCAAGGCGATGACCGGGGATAAACAAAGGCAAAAGCTCAAGCAAAAGCCATCAAGCAAAATCTCCAACACCTACATCAAAAAGGTGAACAAAAAGGATGCTACACCATACTTGATCAAGAAGAAAAAGAATGGAAAGGTGATAGCAATCAAGGCCAACAAGCAAGCCAACAAAGGAAAGGGGGCCAAACGCATTTGGGTGCCAAAGGAAATAATTTCAACCATGAAAAGCACCAAAAAGGTTTGGATCCCGAAAGGGAAGTAAGTGGACCGAAGGTCTTCGGGAAATTTGGAGACTTGGCAAAGTTGGGATGTATATCATGGGGTACATCATATTGGATCAAGTTTATTGCCAAGTGGGTTAGTAAAAACTTTGGACCCAAATTTCCCACCCATGACTAAGGTAACTAGTTTTATTGTATTTCTCGTTTTTAGATATGCGTATCTATTTACCTTGTATCTAGTTTACCTTTCTTGCCTAGTATTACATGTGTTATGTACTTTTGCTTAAAATCATGCATACTAGGTAAATCATATGGTAGGATTGCTTGTTTTTAATTCATATACTTAAAGCAAACCTACATGGCTTAAAATGTTTATTTAAGCACGGCACATAGCTTCTATATCACTCCATAGTAAATGATGCATCAATTGAAAATTTTGATTTCTACAAAGTGTATCATTTAACTTATATGTGCCAAAGTTTGGATTATGGATAATTTGCCCCTCTTGATATCAAATCAAAGTGCATGTCTCCTACAAGTATTCAAAACTTGTATGCACACCTTTAGGGGGAGGTTACTCTATAATCTAACACTTTGAGACTAACACCTTTTCAAGTCTATTTCATGTGATAGTCTCATTGTAAGGAAAATGAAGTCCCCGGAGAAAGACAACAATCTTCCACTGCAAAATCTCCAAGAACTCTTATGTCTCTCAAGCTCACCATTGACTTTCAATTGGTATCTTTTGAGACTACATTCAGTATCATTTACATGTCTTCTCCAATATTTGATTAGACTATATTTCATATCATATGCTTCCATGTTGCAAAAATGCATAAGTAGTTTAACTCATATTCTGTTACCTATGCATAAGGGAAGTTAGTCTTTTCAAATCATGTCTTGCACCTCTAATTTTCACATGCTTTTTCCTAAGTAGAGGATCTCTGTCAGGGGGAGTATTTCTTCATCTCTAAAGGGGGAGAAAAACTCTTTCTAAAGGAGAATACTCATTTAGGGGGAGTAATCTTTTGAGGACTCCTTCATGTGGTATCATTCACATAGTTTAATTTAATATCCTTCTAGTGATATCATTTGATACAATTCTTGATGAGGGCAAGCTTTTATTTACTTCCTACATGCTTTTAATGTCTTCCTTTTCGGTGGTTGATGCCAAAGGGGGAGAAGTTTAGGGACCAAAGCAATGAAAACTATATCAAACACCAAACACCACCAATTTAAAACTTTATATCTACAAATGGCTTTTCAAGTGGTTTTGGTTATTTGGTCCAAAAATAGGAAGTAAGTGAATTATGGAGTTAGGGGGAGGCTTAAGTCCATAATATCACATTGTGGGGACAATCATGCATCTTAGCAAGTAGATTGCATATTTTCACTCAAATACTTGTATTATTTGCTTGCTTTGGTTGTGTTGTCATCAATCACCAAAAAGGGGGAGATTGTAAGGAAAATGGACCCCGGGCCATTTGGCTAATTGAGTTTTGGTGTTTGATGAACAACACAATCCGTGAACTAATAAGTTTTCTAGTGTTTGTGTTTGTAGTTCACAGGATGCGAAGAGAATTGGACCAAGGCAATGAGGATGCAACACCTCAAAAGAAGACATAAAAAGATGCATAGGAGTCCAAGACTCAAGAACAAAGAAGCCCGAAGAAATCAGCAAAGAAATCCAAGATGAGGGCTGTCAGCCAGCGCCTGGTGGCACACCGGACATTGGTGTCCGGTGTGCACCGGACTGTCCGGTGAGCACCGGACAGTCTGCGCAGAGAGGCCACGGACAGGCGCTCTCTGGCTGTAGCACCGGACTGTCCGGTGTGCCAACGGGCAGACGGCAACGGTCGGATCCAACGGTCGACTGCTACAGGCGCCAACGGTCGGCTGACGTGGCGTGCACCGGACACTGCACAGTAGATGTCCGGTGGTGCACCGGACTGTCCGGTGCACCCGACGACAGAAAGCTGCTGCTTTCTGTCCAACGGCTAGTTTGGGGTGTGGAGGCTATAAATACCACCCCAACCGGCCATTCTCAAGTGTGAGAGCCCAAGCAACATACCAAGGCATATAGTGCATATTTCCAAGAGCTCAAACACCCAAGTGCTTAATAGAATCACTCGGTGATTAGCGTAGGTGCTTTGCGAAGTGCTTAGGTTAGTTAGACCGCTTTAGCGCTTGCTCTAGGTGAATCCTAGTTAGTTGAGTGAGTTTTGTAAAACCACACAACTCCTCGGCTCTTGCGTGAGTCGTTGTAATTGTACCGAGTGGGGCGAGAGTCTTGCGAGACCGTGACAACCGCGTTTGTGTCACGGCCGCCACCGTGTACCGGAGGGAACGAGGCCCGCGGCGTTTCGGCCGGAAGCTCGATAGTGGAGACGGCGGGGAGCGTCCGAGAGGAGCCGGAAGCGGAGCACCACTTGCGCGTGGAGAAGGCCCGTGGCTCTCTACGGAGTTACTCGACCGTGGTGCTTGGCCCTCGCATGGGCTTCCCTTTGCGTAGGGGCACCAACGAGGATTAGTCGGGACCTTGCGTGGTTCCGGATACCTCGGTAAAAATACCGGCGTCATCCACGAGAGTTTGCTTCTCTACTTAGCTCTTTACATTCCGCATTTATATTAAGCATTTAAGTTTCAATCTTGTAGTCATACTTATTTAGTGTAGATTGAAACTTAGCCTTTGCGGTAGAGATAGCAACACTTAGTCAAAACCTAGGTTGCACATTCTAGTTTTGATTATTTGCATAGGTTTTGCTCTAGGGATTTAATTGTGGCCTAGTTTAGTAAAAGTTTTAGAAGTCCTAATTCACCCCCCCCTCTTAGGCGTCACCCGTTTCCTACAGATGCTAACACGCTGATCTCCACTCTCCATGCTTAGCTTGACTCTAAAAAGGTGACCAGCGAATTAAGTTTTACTTGGCTTTGTCTGCTGTGTTCTTAGTGCTTGCTTGACGTTGGAGAAACTGATTCTTGTCTGTAGGAGGAAAAACATGCTCTTGCCACTTCTCGTGACAACCATGACAAGCTATATCGCGACGCCAGCAACTCGTTGACCAATGTTGGGGACTTGTTCTCAAATGCTTCGGATTAAGAACAAGGCAACATAAAAAGTGTTAAATGATAAGGTCCTTCGTCCCTCGAAACATTATTTCCCTTCAGGATATAATGTACTCCGGACGAAGGTCACAAATAATGTACCTTCGTAAGTGCGATAAGTTATGACGAAGGACTTATGAGCAACATTAAAAGTAATATAAACATTTAAACTTTATTATCATGTCATTTCTATTTTATTATCGTATACCAATAGAAATGACTTCAAGTTACAAGTGTACCTTCGGATTGCAGAAAGACAAAAGTACACGGATGACGCAAAAGTAAATGCCAGATCAGCGTGAACAGTACGGGAGTACTGTTCATCTATTTATAGACGCGGGACGCAGCCCACGTAAAATTACATTCATGTCCATTACATTTGCCAATGACTTATGGAAATCTGTCAAGGCCCAAGTAGTCTTTTCATCTTTAAGTCGGTTCCCCTCTCTGCTATCGCGACGAAGCTTCCCTGCGCACAGCTTCGGCTGTGCACCATCCTTCGTGGAGCTTGGTAATCAGCCCGTCCTCCATTTTAATCCCCCTTCGTCTGGTTCAGGCTTCGTCCTGACCGTACTTCATGTTCATAATTCTGAGTCCGAAGATACCTGTTCACATAATCCACTTGGAAAACATTGTCAAATCATGTTTTTAAGGACCTTCGGAGGACGAAGGCCCCCAACAGTAGCCCCTCGCAATATTAATTTGTTAATGATAAATTCAGATTGCGATATGGACGAAGGCCTTGAGCCGAAGGTCCGAAAAAAACACCTTCCCTTTGCTAGAATAGCAACATTCACTGACAAGCGGGGTCTTTCAATTTTCAACGCCCTGGGGGTATAAATAAGATCATACCGCAAACTTATTTGGTACGCACACTTGCCATCTGCTTCGGCCCACTAAATTTTTAGCTCTTGTGCACTAAGATTTGCTGATCTTTTTGATTTTGAAGCTTCGGCCTTGAAAACAGTTTTTTAGCGTTTCTGAAGATGTCTGAAGGTAAGAAGATCCCTGCTGAGACGAAGCTGAGTCTCGACGAAGAGAAGAACTTGGGGTTCCTTATAGCGATGGCGGAGACCAATACGGAGAAAATCACCAAGGAGATTCTTGAAGGTTTGTCCGAAGATACTGGTGACAGCGACAGTTATGATGTAGAAAGTGGTGGGGAAGAGTCCGAAGATCGACCATGGCGGCCAAGTCACACGGTTTTCGGGAAAACCACTATTAAGCAGAATCATATTGATAATATGAGGGGGAGGTATTTTCGAGATATATCTATTGTGAGGGTTGATGCTGGAGAAAAGACTTCTCCCACCCCCGAAGAAGATGAAGTCGTAATCTTCCGAAGCTTTCTCAAGGCTGGGCTTCGATTCCCCCTAAGCAACTTTGTTGTTGAAGTCCTGAAGACATTTCAAGTCTACCTTCATCAAATTACTCCCGAAGCTATCATAAGAATGGGGATGTTTGTCTGGGCTGCGAGAAGCCAAGGTTTAGAACCAAATGCTAAAAGCTTTTGCAACATTCATGAGTTGTTATATGAGACGAAGCCCTGGGGGAAAGAACAATATCACAACAACTTTGGGTGTTACAGCTTCGGTGCCCGCTCCGGGTCAAGCTGTCCTGTGCCAACCTTTCGGAAGAGGTGGCCCGGAGCCTGGATGACTGAATGGTTCTATGTAAAGAATGACTTAACAGCGCAAGAAGATGTCAAGAATATCATTATGCGCCCCATCTGGCAACGCTTCGGACTTCGAAGGCCGAAGGTTGAAATGGATGAAGCAGCCGAGGAATGCCAAAGAGCCTTCGGCGTAGTCTGCTCTTTTATTGGGACAAGGGACTTGATTCAAGAACATATTGCCTTCAGGGTGTGGCCACTTGCAGGAAAGTGGGAAATGCCGAAGGAGACCATCAAAGAGTCCGACGAAGGCGGACTGGTCAGACTGAAATACACATTCAAATACAGGGATAAATTTGTTGAACCTGATGACGACTGGTTGAAAACATTGAAACATTAAGTGACGAACTGCTTGGGGTGTACTCGAAGGCCGAGAACACTGCGTTATCAGCAGCCTTCGGAGGCCGAAAGAAGAAAAGGCTCAACCGGGTATTTGACGCAGTCGGGTTTGTCTACCCTGACTATCACTATCCGGTGTCGGGTCGCAAAAGAAAAAATACTTCTCCTGCGACAGAAGCCACCACGAGTGCCACTAGCGAGCCAGCGCCGCAAAGGAAAAAGATAAAGGTGCTCACCCACCGAGCGCGTTTTATTGAGCCGGCCACAGTGCCAGAATTTATTGGTGAAGTCTCTTTGGCCTCTGAAGCTACAGAACCAGCTCCAGTGCCGAAGATGGAAGAAAAGACTGAAGCGCCTTCAGCAGAAAAAGCAGAGAAACCGAAGATTGAAGAGCCAAAAATATCGGAAATCTTAAGTCCTTCAGCAAATGTCGAAACAATAAAAAATCAAAAGGGCCCGTCGGTGACCCCGAAAAGAAAAAGAATGGTGAACGTGCTAGATGTTTTGGAGACGATTAAGTCTTCAAGCACAACTCCAAAGAAGACTATTGAAGTTGCTGAAGTGTCTACTGAAGCTGTAGTTGCTGAAGCTTCGAAGCAACAACCTGAAGCTGAAGCTGGGCCTTCAGAGCCCACCAAGGAACAATCTTTGGAAACAAAAATATCAGAACCAAATTTGGTTGAAGAAATTGACACTGCCGCCCCCGAAGCTCCTTCCAACATATGTGATTACATCGTGCGACATGCTTCGGGGAAAAAATTATCTGAAGAAGAGATTTATGAAGCCAATCACTATGCCAGAGAGTTAAAATATCCGAAGGGAGCAGTGGTGTTCAATGGGACAAACGAAGATGACTTCCTATACTGTCTCCCTGACAACAAAGAATTATCTGTCTGCCGGGAGATGGCTAGGAGTATGGGGTTTCCAAAGCTTGAAGCTGGACTATGCGCTATGACGAAGGAAGATCTCGCGGATAGTCTTGCATATAATAGCCTGAAGGTATGGGAATTAGACATTTGAAAAAATTTTACAATACGTAATTCATTCCTTTATTCTTATATGGATTCTTTTTTGTATAGGGTTTAATCCTAAGCAACGCATTAAGAGCACAAAAGAGTGCCGAAGATGAGAGCTACGAAATTGCGTTCAACAATTTACGATCAGAAGTTATTAAACTGAGAAACGAAGCTCTAGAAAAAGATAAAATTCTGCTTACATTAGTAGACAAGATAAAAAAGGACGAAGCTGCTGCAAAGATTCAGGCCGAAGCTCACAGACGCGAAATTAAAGATCTTTAGAAGCAATTGGCCCGGGCGAAAGAAGAACGCATACTTGAAGAAACAAGACGTGAATGTAGCGACCAATGGGCTGATCTTTTGGAAGCAACCGTGGAAGAGCTTCGGTCTTCTAAGAAAAGATGCTACGAAAAATCCATGGAATGCGTAAAAAAGATAAAGACCAGCTTCGCCAGCGTGGGCGCATTTTCCAGTGAAGAGAATTTCTCAAGAGGCAATCCCGAAGGTCCAATGGAATGGATCAGTCACGAAGCAGAGGCCTTCGAGGAAATCCTGAGTAGCCGCGGTGACATCTGCGCTTTTTCGGGCGCCAGAGGAGTTGCTACTGTCTTGGAGAAGAAAGGTTGTGAACATGTAAAATCTTTAGCTCAGTCCGAAGCTGCCTTATCCTCCGAAGACATCAAAGACCCCTCGGCCGAAGCAAGCATGGTTGGTGGCAAATTCTTTACTGATGTCTGGGACAACGGCGGCCGAGAAATGGCGCAAGAAATTATTCAAAGGAGTGAAAAAGGCATCCATGATGCTAGGAAAGTGACAGAAGTTGCCGAAGGGCAAATAGGTATTAATTAGTCGCTCTTATTGTGTTGTAATTTTTATTTCAAACTTTGCTCGCGGTTTGTAATAGTAATGCAAAAATATTCTCTTCCCTCAGAACCTGCTGGATCGTCTGTTGACCCTCACACAAAAGAGGATGACGAAATCAAACAAATGGCCGAAGCTATCATGGATAAAGTTGTTGAACAACTTCTAAATGAGGCTGCCGAAGTAGTATTAAGAGAAGACTAGGTGTTATTAGAAAAAACATTTGAAGTGTGATCTATGTAATATTTTGTACATTTGAATGTAATATACAAGTCTCTTTTCATTATTCAATTCTTTACGATGCATGAAATTCTACATACATACCATTTTTGAGCCTTCGGCGAAAAAACACCTTCCCTTCTTTTCATGCTTCGTGAAGAAGACATTCTCCGTTAAAACTATTCTGATGAATCACGTCCACGCTTCGTGAAAACATTCTCCGAAGCTGTGCAATTTCGATATTACTCCGATGAAGCTCGTCCATGCTTTGTGAAAACATTCTCCGAAGCTGTATTCCGAAGATTGTTATTGTATTCCCTCGTGACTTTACACAATTTTCACTTTCTCAAAGCGTCCTTTCGAATGTTGATACTGTGTCCCCTTCTTTTGCCATATGCAACATGATGTATGATGCTTATGCTATGCAAAATGATGTGATGATGTCATGTTATGCAAATGACGTTTGTTCCGAAGATACACACAAAATATTTTTGTAAGCTCTGCATTCCCTTAGGAACGTCTTTGGAGCTTCTTCGCCTTTTACTTAGGCGGTATCAGCGTTGACTTTTTGCTGTAAGCTCTGCATTCCCTTAGGAACGTCTTTGGAGCTTCTTCGCCTTTTACTTAGGCGGTATCAGCGTTGACTTTTTGCTGTATGCTCTGCATTCCCTTAGGAACGTCTTTGGAGCAAAAAACTTACACTGCGTTCCCTTTGGAACGGCTTTTTGTAACTTCAGCAACTTACTCTGCGTTCCTTAGAACGACTTTTTGTTGCTTCGAAGGATTTTTAATGATTCGAAGGTCCTCCTTGTTACCGCAAATTTTTAAGCTTCAGCAACTTAAGCCTGTGGAGAAAATAGGTTTTCCTGATAACCAACCACGAAACTATTACATGAAAACTGAAATGTTCTTTATTACACAGAAAATAGAACTAAACGGGAAAGACTGCTATCAAAGTAGGATATTTGTCAATAAATGTGCTTCGACTCTGGCACAGTACTATTGACTGTGCGAGCTTCAGATTGCTCTCTGAGATCCCTTTGGTGCGGAACATATTGGCTCCCTTCTGGCTGTTGGCCTTGTTGCAGCGGAGGTGGGGGCGGGGGCTGTTGCCATGAAGCTTGAGGTTGACTCGCCGAAGCTACGGAAACTGCAGGGTGGTTGCCCACGTATTCCGGGATGTAAGGCTGATGGTACGAAGCAGTATGCATGACCTGCTTCGGCTGGCCCTGTTGCGCTGCAGCTTCTGCTAGCTCCTTTTGTTTCTGGATGGTAACATGGCACATCCTGGTGGTATGGTCCTTGTTCTCACCACAGAATAAGCAAAATACCCTCCTTGGTTGATCTCCAAATCTTCCGCCGAAGCCCCTGGCGCCTCTGCCTCTTAGAGCTGGTGGCCGGAAGAAAGTTTGCTGTTGCCCCGAAGCCTGTGAGGAGCTCTGCGGTCTGTTCTGCTGACTCCCCTTATCATCATTTTGAGTAGAGTTGTGGATGGACCTGACATGCCTCGGATAAAATCTTCCTCCGAAGCCCCTGGTCATTTCAGAAAATCTGAAAGCCTCCTCCCTTCTTTGGCGAAAGTCATTGTCGGCACGAATGTACTCGTCCATCTTTTGGAGCAGCTTCTCCAGAGTCTGAGGAGGCTTCCTAGCAAAGTATTGAGCTGCAGGTCGAGGTCGAAGCCCCTTGATCATGGCTTCGATGACAATTTCATTGGGCACCGTTGGTGCTTGCGCCCTCAAACGCAAGAACCTTCTGACATACGCATGAAGGTATTCTTCGTGATCCTGAGTGCACTGGAACAAGGCTTGAGCAGTGACCGGCTTCGTCTGAAATCCTTGAAAGCTGGTTAACAACATATCCTTCAGCTTCTGCCATGAAGTGATCGTTCCTGGTCGAAGGGAGGAATACCAGGTCTGAGCAACACTCCTGACGGCCATAACGAAAGACTTTGCCATGACTGCAGCATTGCCACCATACGAAGACACTGTTGCTTCGTAACTCATCAAGAACTGCTTCGGGTCTGAATGGCCATCGAACATGGGAAGCTGAGGTGGCTTATAGGACGGAGGCCAAGGTGTAGCCTGCAGCTCAGCGGACAGAGGAGAAGCATCATCGAAAACAAAATTTCCATGATGGAAATTGTCATACCAGTCATCTTCGTTGAAGAAGCCCTCCTGATGAAGGTCTTTTTGTTGAGGCCTTCGGTTCTGCTCATCGTGGGTAAGATGACGGACTTCTTCAGAAGCTTCGTCTATCTGCCTTTGCAGCTCAGCTAGCCTGGCCATCTTTTCCTTTTTCCTCTGCACCTGTTGATGAAGCATCTCCATATCCCTGATCTCTTGGTCTAGTTCATCGTCCTAAAGCGTCGGGCTGACGGCCTTCCTCTTCTGGCTTCGGGCCTCCCGAAGAGAGACGGTCTCCTGGTTGGGGTCCAGCAGTTGCAGTGCTGCAGCCCCAGTCGCTGAAGCTTTCTTCGGCGCCATAGCGAGGGTCTATAGCTTCCGAAGGTGTTCAAAAAACTCAAAATGGAAGTGAGTTCACCGGAGGTGGGCGCCAATGTTGGGGACTTGTTCTCAAATGCTTCGGATTAAGAACAAGGCAACATAAAAAGTGTTAAATGATAAGGTCCTTCGTCCCTCGAAACATTATTTCCCTTCAGGATATAATGTACTCCGGACGAAGGTCACAAATAATGTACCTTCGTAAGTGCGATAAGTTATGACGAAGGACTTATGAGCAACATTAAAAGTAATATAAACATTTAAACTTTATTATCATGTCATTTCTATTTTATTATCGTATACCAATAGAAATGACTTCAAGTTACAAGTGTACCTTCGGATTGCAGAAAGACAAAAGTACACGGATGACGCAAAAGTAAATGCCAGATCAGCGTGAACAGTACGGGAGTACTGTTCATCTATTTATAGACGCGGGACGCAGCCCACGTAAAATTACATTCATGTCCATTACATTTGCCAATGACTTATGGAAATCTGTCAAGGCCCAAGTAGTCTTTTCATCTTTAAGTCGGTTCCCCTCTCTGCTATCGCGACGAAGCTTCCCTGCGCACAGCTTCGGCTGTGCACCATCCTTCGTGGAGCTTGGTAATCAGCCCGTCCTCCATTTTAATCCCCCTTCGTCTGGTTCAGGCTTTGTCCTGACCGTACTTCATGTTCATAATTCTGAGTCCGAAGATACCTGTTCACATAATCCACTTGGAAAACATTGTCAAATCATGTTTTTGAGGACCTTCGGAGGACGAAGGCCCCCAACAACCATCTTGGAGAGGAGTCATCGCTTCATCATGGAAGATTTGGATAATCATCGTTATAAGCTGCAAGAGTCCTTGGATGATATGATTCGCCTCAGGCAATTGGTGTCGAACAAGGATACTATCATCAAGGATCTGCGTGTTTCCAAGAAATCAGTCGTACAGGAGCTAGAAACTGCTCGGTTGGCTGTCAAAACTGCTGAAGAGACTTCTGCTACGCTGAGGGCTCAGCGCGACAAAGCTATGGACAAAGCTATTCGCACGGGGCGGATCCTGATGGGGAGACCCGGCGTGGTTGTTCCTGACGTCATAGTGGCTGACGTGAATGTCGCTCCAGATTCTTCGAGTCGCCCTTCTTCGTCGGTCGCTCCTGAGAAGAACATTACCAAATAGAAACACTGAATGTTTTGTATACGTGGTTAGTGTGCTTGGATATTCTGTCGGAAAACATTTTTCAGTACTGAATGCCGTTATTGTTCTTCCGTTGTTAGAATACAACTGTATCTATCACCGCAGAAGTAAATGCAGTATGATGGTTTTGTATTTCGTGGGGCATAGAGGTCGCCCTAAGATGAGTAACTGCAAACATGCTCGCGTTGGATTAAGTGGACGCGAGTGTATTGTGTCGATTTAAGTCATTACCGACTTAAATCGACTGCTCCGTAGTAGGGTATAGTGGCCACCCCGAGTTAAGTAAGCGTGAGCATGTTGCACCGCCTTAAGTCATTATCGACTTAAGCCGACTGTTCCGATAGTAGGGTATAGTGGTCACCCCGAGTTAAGTAAGCGTGAGCATGTTGCACCGCCTTAAGCCGTTGCCGACTTAAACCGATTGCTCCGTTAGTAGGGTATAGTGGTCACCCCGAGTTAAGTAAGCGTGAGCATGTCGCATCGCCTTAAGTCATTGTCGACTTAAGCAGATTGCTCCGATAGTAGGGTATAGTGGTCACCCCGAGTTAAGTAAGCGTGAGCATGTTGCACCGCCTTAAGCCGTTGCCGACTTAAACCGATTGCTCCGTTAGTAGGGTATAGTGGTCACCCCGAGTTAAGTAAGTGTGAGCATGTCGCACCGCCTTAAGTCATTTGTTGACTTAAGCAGATTGCTCCGATAGTAGGGTATAGTGGTCACCCCAAGTTAAGTAAGCATGCAGGTTAACAGCGAACAATTTGAGTGCCTTTGAAGTCTTTTTATTGATGATATATTTCCCTGTTTACAGAGTACATTGTTGTCCCGATAGCTTTTGAGATATAGCTAGGGGTAAAACTTCCTGAGATGCTCTATGTTCCATGAGTTCCCAATTTCTGTGCCATCCATTTGAGTAAGGCGATATGATCCAGGCCGAGTGACTTCTGCTACTATGAACGGTCCTTCCCATAGCGGCGGCAGTTTGTGTCGTCCCTCCCCCGTTAGAATTCAGCGAAGGACGAGGTCTCCCACTGCAAAGGATCGATTCCGTATGGCCTTGTCATGATAGCGCCTCAGAATTTGCTGATATCGGGCTGACTGAATAACCATATTCAATCATTCTTCTTCTAGTACATCGACATCCTCCAGCCTAGTAGCCTCAGCTTCTGCTATGTTTTCAAAGATTAACCTTGGTGCCCCATACTGGAGATCAGCGGGTAGCACTGCTTCCAAACTATAGACCATAAAGAAGGGTGTGTTTCCATGCAAGGCTCGACTAGGTTGAGTTCTCAGGCTCCAAACAACATACGGCAGCTCTCTGATCTACTTTCCTGCGAACTTTTCATTCTTGTCGAAGACTTTCTTTCTGAGCGTTTCCAATATCATCCCGTTGGCTCTTTCTACCTGCCCGTTGGCTCATGGGTGTGCCACCGAGGCATATTTGATCTGAATGCCCTTTTGCTCGCAGAAATCGAAGAACTCTGAGCTTGTGAAATTGGATCCCAAGTCGGTTATGATGCTATTCGGTATTCCAAACCTGAATATTATGTCTTGTATGAATTCCACTGCCTTGGCTGAAGTTAGGGAAGCAATGGGTTTGAACTCTATCCATTTAGTGAATTTGTCGATAGCGACTAGTACATGAGTGTATCCTCCTTGAGCTTTCTTGAAAGGTCCAATCATATCCAATCCCCAGCATGCGAATGGCCAAGTTACGGGTATGGTTTGCAGTTGCTGTGCTGGTAGATGTTGCTGTTTTGACAAGTACTGGCAGGCTTCGCACCTCTGGACTAACTCGACTGCATCACTCTTTGCCGTTGGCTAGTAGAAACCCGACCTGAAGACCTTCCCATCCAAGGTCCTGGATGCTGCGTGTATCCCGCATTGCCCAGCGTGAACCTCTTCTAGCAGTTGCTTTCCAGTGGCTGAGAGAATGCATTTCATGAGGACTCCTGATGCGCCCCTTCTGTACAGCGTCCCCCCAATGAGAGTATAATGAACTGACTGCCTTGCAACTCGTTTTGCTGTATTTTTGTCATCTGGTTCCTCCTCATTTTTTATGTACTTGATGATCGGCTCCCTCCAGTCATCAGGATTTGACTCCGGTTGGCTCAGAGCACTGCATTCCTCCGCCCGATCTAGTGAAATGCTCGGATGCAGTATTTCTTGAACAAAAACTCTAGGCAGGACCTGAGTCCGACTGGATCCCAGCTTGGACAATATATCAGCTGCCGTGTTGTGATCTCTCTCCACATGATGAAATTCTAGACCTTCAAATTTGTCTTCCAGTTTTCGGACAGTAGTGCAGTATTTTCCCATGGAATCATTCGAGCAATCCCATTCTTTGTTTATCTGACTTATGACCACCAGAGAATCTCCATACACCATCAGTCTCTTGATACCCAGTGATATGGCAATGTTCAGTCCATGAACTAGAGCTTCGTATTCTGCTGCATTGTTGGATGCTGGAAATAACAATTGAAGAGCATATTTGAGTTGTTCACCTCCAGGTGCAATAAAGAGAATCCCTGCTACTGCTCCCTGCAGCTTCAACGAGCCATCAAAATACATTCGTCATACTTCTGCAGTTTCTGGGTTATCCGGCACCTGTTGCTCGATCCACTCTGATACGAAGTCAACCAGTGCTTGAGTTTTGATGGCAGTGCGAGGTCGAAATTCAATGTCATGAGATCCCAGTTCACAGGCCCACTTGGCTATTCTTCCGATGGCTTCTTTATTGTGAAGAATATCTCCTATCGGAAATCCAGTGACTACTATGACTTTGTGGTCATCGAAGTAGTGACGGAGCTTGCGTGCAGTTAGAAGTACTGCATATAATAACTTCTGAACTTGAGGGTATTTTTTTCTTCGAAGGACCCAGAACTTCACTGATGAAATAGACAGGATGCTGTACTGGGTACGCATGTCCCTCTTTAGCTCGCTCGACTACCAACGCGGTGCTCACCACGTGAGTCGTGCAAGAGATGTATAATAGTAGATCTTCAGCTGGTTGAGTCAGCATGGCTCGGCGCGGCGGTTTTAGCACTAGCGGTGTTGTCAAGAATTTTTTCAGCGCATCTAAAGCTTCTTGTGCTTCTGAAGTCCACTGGAATTTGTCTACCTTCTTGAGCAACTTATAGAATGGTAAGCCCTTTTCTCCCAGCCTTGATATGAATCTGCTCAGAGCTGCCATACATCCGGTAAGCCTTTGTACTTTCTTCTGCGATCGTGGTGCTTCCATTTTCATGATAGCCTCGATCTTTTCCGGATTGGCCTCAATTCCCCAGTGGCTGACAATAAACCCAAGCAACTTTCCTGTCGGTACTTCGAAGACACATTTTTTGGGATTAAGCTTCCATCGATATCGTCAAAGACTGTTGAAGACTAGCTGTAAGTCTTCAATGAAGTTTTCTGAATTCTCTGTCTTGATCACCACATCATCCACATAAGCTTCCACACGCTTGCCCCAGTGGTTGGCTAAGCATGTCTGGATAGCTCTCTGATAAGTCGCTCCAGCGTTTTTGAGGCCGAACAACATGGATGTATAGCAGAAAGCTCCAAACGGGGTGATGAATGCTGTTTTCCTCGTCCTCTTTCGCCAAGCTAATCTAATGATACCCGGAGTAGCAATCCAAGAAAGACAACATAGAACACCCGGCGGTCGAGTCCACCACCTGGTCGATCCTAGGAAGTCCGAAGGGATCCTTTGGGCAGTGTTTGTTGAGATCCGTATAGTCGACGCACATGCGCCAATCCACCTTATTCCTTTTGAGTACAAGAACAGGATTAGCTAACCACTCAGGATGTAACACCTCTCTAATGAATCCAGCTGCGACCAAGCGAGCCAGCTCAGCACGGATGGCTTCTCTCTTGTCGGGCGTGAAGCGACGTAATTTTTGTCGGATCGGCCTCGCCTGGGGGTAGACCTTCAATTTGTGCTCGGCCAGTTCTCTCGGGACTCCCGGCATATCCGCAGGTCGCCATGTGAATACGTCTCGGTTATCTTGTAGAAACTGGACGAGCGCGCCTTCCTATTTGTCATCCAGGCTGGAACTGATGATAGCAGTCTTGCGCTCGTCGGCGAACCCAAGATTGATTCTCTTGGTTTCTTCAGTCGGCCGTATAGAGGTCACGGCTTGAGCTTCGTTCGCAGGTACCGCGAGGTCTTCCTCAGGCTTTGAGTTTGCCTGCGCAGAAGAAGTCGCTGATGGCTTGGTGGTGAGGGCTGCCTGAATGGCCACTCGGAAACATTCTGCGGTGCCTTGGAAGTCGGCGCGCACAGTTATGATTCCTTGTGGTCCTGGCATCTTCAATATCATGTATGTATAATGTGGAATGGCCATGAACTTTGCCAACCCAGGCCTCCCGATGATGGCGTTGTATCCGCAGTCGAAATTTGCCACCTCGAACCTCAGGAACTCGGTTCTGTAGTTCTCCGGAGTTCTGAAGGTGACCGGCATGTAGATGTGGCCCAGCGGATATTCTCTTTCAGTCGGCACGATGCCGAGGAAGGGTGTGTTCGACTCATGGAGTTCTTTGAGGGGAACTCTTAAGCCTTGGAGCGTCCAGGGGAAGGTGACGTTGATGCTGCTTCCCCCGTCCACTAATACCTTTTTTACCCTGCTCTCTCGGATCACTGGATCGACGAGGAGCGGGTACATGCCTGGGTGGTCGAAGTTGAGCCACTGATCTGCCCGGGTGAAGGTGATCAGGTGCTCAGACCATCGGTACGGGGCGAGAGGACTGGTAGCCGCCACCAGTATCTGATGATCGTTGAGCTTTTGTTGTCTCTTGCTTTCTTGTGACCCGTGTCCACCGAAGATGACGTTGACTTCTCTGTCAACGTGCAGAAAGGCTCCACCTCCTCCCTCCTCCTACTGCTGGGGTTGTCGAGGTTCTCCAGGTCCTCCTCGTGGCGGGGGAGGAGGTAGAGGTTGGAAGGGTCGACCGTTCCCCACGGAATGCTTGAAGTCTCTGCAGTTCCGGAGGGTGTGGCGCATGTCCTTGTGGTACGGGCATTAGGCGTTGAGGATGTCGTCCAGCGTGCGTTCGCCTCCCTGAGGTCCTCCTCGGGCGCGAGAGGCAGGCGGTCCGGCAGCGTGGATCTCTTCATGAGGCCTCTTCTCCCAGCGTTTGTCGGGCTACTGGTTCGCGTCACGTCGCGGTGATGCCGTTGCAGGCTTTGCTCCTCCGATGAGGTCTTGAGCTCGTTCGTCGGCGGTGATGTAGAGGTCGGCTTCCCGGAATAGTTGCTCAGAAGTGGTCGGCGCCTTCTGTAGTATGGTTCGGACGAAGGCCGAGTCATTGGATCCCCAGTAGAAGTCCTCGATCACTGCTGCCTCCACGACCTCGGGGATACGATTTCTCATGGTCTGGAATATTCTAAGGTACGACCGGAGAGTTTCGTCCCCCCGGCGATTGATGGATTTAAGGTCCCATGGTTGCGCCGGTTTGTCGGAGAGAGATTGGAAGTTGGCGATGAAGCGCCGACTGAAGTCGCTCCAGTCGTCAATGCAGTGTCGGGGTAGGTGTCGCAGCCATTGCAGCACGTCTTGCCCAAGGACGATAGGCAAGTACGAGGTCATCACGTCCTCGGTTGCCCCAATGGCTCGGGCAGCAGTGGTATAGACGGCCAGCCAACCTCCCAGATCTTGCTTAGGTTCATATTTGTCGACGTTGGAGACCTTGAAGTTTGGGGGCCATAGAATGGCCCTGAGGCGTGGAGTAAGCACTGATACTCTGCAGCTGTCTTCTTGTCGTCCGTGATGATGTCTTTCCCGGGGAGGGGAGTGGTTGTCGTGGTGCCTCGACCATTCCCGGGTGGTGCCACTAGTCGAAGCCGTGACTGACTCGGTCCTGGTGGCCTGACTCCGTGCCGGGATGCCGTGATCCCGGTCGTACTCCTCCCGGCGACGTATCTCATTCTCGTGTCATCGCTCACGCGAAACGTTGATGGAGCTCCGTGCGTCTCGCCGACTGTTGATGGCGTGTCGTAGGTCGTTTGGCGGATGGGCGAGTGGCAGAAGGTGATTGGCTGCCCGAGTGAACAGCTGCCGATAGCCCTCGGCGTCGGGAGTCCGAGGGAGGCCATCAGCTATCCGAGCCAACACTCCACTAACCTCACTCGGTGTGTTCATGGCTCGGGCAAAGTCGGGGTTCAGGTTGTGTCCAAAGAGTGGATTCTCTCGACATTGCCTTGTTTCCTGCTCAGCCTGTTCCTGAGCTTGCCGACAGTCACGTCATTGAGAGTTCCTTCTTTCTCTGAGGACCCGTTCTTCTGGAGTTTCTCCCACTTCTGAGACCTCGTCTCGCGATACAGGCTGTGCCGGATCCCGTTCTCCGGCCTCGTGATGTCGCCGAATATTTCGGCGTCGGTTCCTCCGACGGCGAGAGTCCCGATGAAGAGGTTCTTCTCCTGGTGCAGTTGGTTCGTCGTCGGAGATAGGATTCGATTCCGCTCTTCCCCCGATGAAGAGGACGTCGGGGTAGAAAGGAGCAGCTATCGCGACGATTTTCTTTCTGTCCTCCTTTAAGGACGGAGGCACAGAAAGAGCGGCTTAACGACCCTTTGCCTCATTTGCTTCCTTTTTCCTTGTGATCCGTGTCCATTTTTCCGTCGGAGAGGTGGACAACGGAGTTCTCCGGGTAGACGGACCTTTGGCTCCTAGCTTGCCGAAGGTGATCTTCTCTCGGAGCGCTGGAGGTTGCGCTTTTCCCTGTTTTGCTCCGATTTTCTCGGAGACCTTTGAGGAAGATTTTCTCCCCAGTGGATCCGCGATGCGATGCAGAGTTCCTTCTTCATCCGCTACAGATGAGATAGTTCCAAAGCAGAATACGGACCCGGGACAGAGGATAATCTTGTGCTGGAAGGTTACGACCATTGAGCTAGCTTGGATCGATGACACACCCCCTACCTGGCGCGCCAGCTGTCGGTGTTTTGGGTCCGACCGCGCACCCGGGGTTGTCCCTCAAGGTGCTTTTTGGAGTAAGACGGTGTTATCGACTGTAGCTCGATGGTTTGTGCTAGATGCACGAGAGACAGTGGACGGTCGTGTACAGGTTCGGGCCGCTTTGAGATGCGTAACACCCTATGTCCTGGCGTGAGTACTTTATGTGGTGGGTTACAAGGAGGTTCTCTAGTGTTGGAAACGTAGAGAGCTGGTGTTGGTGGCTAGGTAATGAGGTCGATCGTCTTGAAGGGGTGCCCCCTAGGCCTTATATACCCGACCGTGGGGCATTACATGTGGATATGATAACAACGTAATAGTGAACCAACTGAGTCTATCTTCCTATAATTGAGCCGATCCATCCTCGCTCAGTTCCGATGTACGGGGCTCCTGCGCGGGAAGGTCGGGTCACTGTTGTGATTGCTGCCCGAGTTCGTCGGGCCGTCCGGGCTTGCGCCGGTCTGATCCTGTGTCGATCCACCTCACTAAGCATTCTTTCCCAGGCCCACAAAGGGATGATCTCGCGAATTATTGGGCCCACAGGCCTTTCGTGAGGTCTTTTACCCTTCCGGTGGACCCGGGGGATATCCGTCCCCCACACTTACCCACCGACCGCGCTACATTGAACCGGCCATAGTACCTGAATTCGGCGGTAAGACTTCTTCAGCTATTGAAGCCAAAGAACCTGCCCTTATACAGAAGATTGAAGAGCCGGCTGCAATGCCGAAGACTGTCAAAATTGAAGAACCAAAAATTAAAGCGGTGAAAACATTGGAAATTCTAAGCCCTTCATCAGGAGTTGAGGTGCCGAAGACACAAAAAGGTCTAGCGGCAACTCCAAAGAGAAAAAGGATTGCTAGTGTATTAGATGTACTGGAGACAATAAAAGCTTCAAGCTCTACTCCAGGGAAAATTGCAAAGGCTTTGAAAGCGCAGATTGAAACCGAGGCAAAGGTGACCGAAGCCGAAGCTACAATGAGCCAGGCCGAAGCTGAAGCCGGGCCTTCAGAGCCCGCTAAGGAGAAATCCTCGGACACTGGAGAAAAGATAACAGGAAAAGAAACTATAAAACAGATTTTTCTTGAAGAAGCTGTCGTGCCTACTCCCGAAGCGTCTTCCAAAGTCCTTGATTATATTGTTCGACACGCTTCGGGAAAAATATTGTCTGAAGAAGAAATTTTTGAAGCTAAACACTATGCTCGAGAACTGAAGTACCCAAAGGGGGCGTTAGTGTTTAATGGCACAGATGAAGATGACTTCTTGTATTGCCTCCCAGAGAACAAGGAGTAATCTGTCTGCCGGGAAATGGCCAGAAGTATGGGGTTCCCGAAGCTTGAGGCTATCCTCTGCGCTATGACGAAGGATGATCTTGCAGATAGTCTTGTATATAACAGTCTGAAGGTATAAAAATTATGCATTTGGAAGTTTATGAATTTTTGAATTATACTTTTTTTATCTTATATTAGCCTATTCATTTTTCCATATAGGGTTTAATACTTAGCAACGTCTTAAGGGCGCAAAAGAATGCCGAGGACGAGAGTTGCACTATCGCTCTCAACAACCTTCGATCAGAGGTTATCAAGCTGAGGAACGAAGCTTTGGAAAAAGACAAAATTCTACTTACATTGGTGGACAAAGTAAAGGGAGATGAAGCTAACTTCAAGGCTCAATCTGAAATCCAAAGGAATGAGATTGAAAACCTTCAAAAACAACTCGCCGAAACCAAATTGAAATGCGCTGTTGCCGAAGCTAACCGAGATGCCAGTGAGTACTGGAAAAATTATTTTGAGAAAATAGTTGCAGAGCTTCGCTCGTCAAAAGAAAGATGTTTTGAGAAATCTGTAGAATGCGTTAAGAAGATAAAGACTAGCTTCACCAATGTGGGCGCATATTCAAGCGAAGAAAACTTCATAAGGGGTGACCCTGAGGGCGTGATTGAGTAGATCAACAGCGAAGCCGAAGCTTTTGAAGAAATTTTGAGCGACCGCGGGGACGTCTACGCATTCTCTGGTGCGAGAGGAGTTGCAGCTATTTTGGAGAAAGCAGGGTGCGATCATGTTAAAACTTTGGTATAGGCCGAAGCTGCTTTGTCTATTGATGACACAAAGGATCCCTCGGCTGAAGCAAGCTTAATCAGTGGAAAAATTTTTACTGATATTTGGGAAAATGGCGGCCGAGGGATGGCGCATGAAATAATGAAAAAGAGTGAAAAAGATATTCATGACGCTCGAGAAGCGGCAAAAGCAGCTGAAAAGGCTGCAGAACTTAAAAACGGATAGGTATTACTTAATGGCTTTTAATTTTATTGCTTACTTTTGTGACTTCGAACTAATTTATGCCTTCTATCACAGCTGAACTACCTCCTCCCCTAGAGTCCTTCGACCCATTGGCGGACCTAGAAACAAAAAAGTCGATAGAAATTATTAATATGGCTGAAACTATTGTGGACGAAGTTGTTACAAAATTATTAACCGAAGCTGCAGAAGAAGTTCTAAAAGAAGAAGAATAGCTATTTGTAAAAACATTACCAGAATATTAATGTAATATTTGCTGGAACATGCTTGTAATATTTGGTGATCGTAGGTTTTGAATGTAATATATGAAATGTTTTGCGATTCATTTCTTTGCGATGCATGAAACTTTTATATACATACCATTTTTGAGCCTTTGGCGAAAAAACACTTTCCCTTCTTTTCATGCTTCGTAAAGAAGAGCTTCTATGCTTCGTAAAGAAGAGCTTCTATGCTTCATAACGAATCCTCCAACCTTCGAAAAAACATTAATGTTTTGTCGATAATAAATTTGTTCCTCCACCTCAGAGCTGATGAGGCTGTATTTCTTCAAACTTATTTTGTGCCTTAGCACAACTTCATTTTTTCATAACATTCTCCGAAGGTCAACATTGTATCCCCTTCTTGTGCCATCGATGCAATATGATGTATGATGTTATGTTATGTGGAATGATGTGATGATGTTATGTTATGCAAGATGATCTTTATGCCGAAGACACATGCTCATATCCCCATAGTGGAATACACAATCTCTTTGCCGTTTATTTTTCGGCTTCACCACTTATTTTTCGGTGTATCAGCGCTGACTTTTTGCTGTAAGTTATCCATTCCCTTAGGAACGTCTTTTGAACTTCTTTGCCTTCTATTTTGGCGGTATTCGCGTTGACTTTTCGCGCTTCGCCTTATATTTCGGCGGTATTTAGCTCTGCATTCCCTTTAGAACGACTTTTAAGCAGAAAACTTACACTGCGCTCCCTTAGCAACGACTTTTGATACCTTCGGTAAACTTATGTTGCGTTCCTTAGAACAACTTTTGTAGCTTCGGTGATACTTGTAATGTGATTTTTAGGTCTGCATTCCCTTAGGAACGAGTTTTGTGCTTCAGCAATTTTTTGGACTTCATAAGTCTGTGGAGAGAATATATTTTGCTATAACAAGAACGAAGCTATTACAGAAAATTGAAAATGTCAAGAGAGCTGGGCTTTCAACAATTGATCCTTATTAAAAAAGAAAATGACAATGAATGTAAAGACTGTTTCAAGGGTAGGATATCTCTCAATAGATATGCTTCGATTCTGGCACAGTACTGTTGATTGTGCAAGCTTCGGACTCCTCCTAGAAATCTCGCTGCTGATGGGTCTGTTGGCTCCCTTCTGGCTGCTGGCCTCACGAATACACAGGTTGTAGTGGCAGCGGAGGTGGAAGCTGTGGCCAAGACGGCTGTGGCTGGCTAGCCGAAGCAACAGAAGCTGCAAGATGGTTAACCACATATTCTGGTATGTAAGGTGAGTGATACGAAGCGGTGTGCATGACCTGCTTCGGCTGGTTCTGCTGAGCTGCAGCTTCTGCTATTTCCTTTTGTTTCTGAATGGTGACATGGCACATCCTTGTAGTATGGCCCTTGTCCTCACCACAGAATAAACAATAAAATTTTCTGGGCTGATCCCCAAACCTTCCTCCGAAGCCCCTGGCGCCTCAGCCTCTTGGAGCTGTCGGCGGGAAAGAGCTTTGTTGCTGCCCCGAAGATTGTGAAGTGTATTGTGACTTCTGCAGCTGACTTCCTCTGTCATCATTTTGAGTGGAGTCAATTGACCTGACATGCCTTGGGTGGATTCTTCCTCCGAAGCCCCTGGTCATCTTAGAGAACCTGTAGGCTTCCTCCCTTCTTTAGCGAAAGTCATTGTCAGCCCGGATATATTCATCCATTTTTTGGAGCAACTTCTCTAGGGTCTGAGGGGGCTTCTTGGCGAAGTATTGGGCCGCAGGTCCTGGCCGAAGCCCTTTGATCATGGCCTCAATGACGATTTCATTGGGCACAGTTGGCACTTGTGCCCTTAAGCGCAAGAACCTTCGGACATACGCCTGGAGGTATTCTTCGTGCTCTTGCGTGCACTGGAACAAAGCTTGAGCAGTAACCGGCTTCGTCTGAAACCCTTGGAAACTGGTGATTAGCATGTCCTTCAGCTTCTGCCATGATGTGATTGTTCCTAGCCAAAGAGAGGAGTACCAGGTTTGCGCAACATTCTTGACTGCCATGACGAAAGATTTCGCCATGACTGCGGTATTGCCCTCATATGAAGATATGGTTGCTTCGTAGCTCATCAAAAACTGCTTCAGATCTAAGTGCCCATCATACATGGGGAGCTGGGGTGGTTTGTATGATGGACGCCATGGGGTAGCCTGCAGTTCTGCTGACAGAGGAGAAGCATTATCAAAAGCAAAATTTCCATGATGGAAATCATCATACCATCCATCCTCGTTGAAGAAGCCTTCTTGGTGAAGCTCCCTATGTTGGGGCCTTCGCTCTTGTTCGTCTTGGGCAAGATAGCGTACTTCTTTAGTGGCTTCATCAATCTGCCTTTGAAGATCGGCTAGTCGAGCCATCTTCTCCTTCTTCCTTTGTACTTGTTGATGAAGCATCTCCATGTTTCTGATTTCTTGGTCCAACTCCTCCTCCTGGAGTGTTGGACTAGTGGCCTTCCTCTTCTGGCTTCGGGCCTCTCGAAGAGAAAGGGTTTCCTGGTTTGGGTCCAGTGGCTGCATAACAGCAGTCCCTGATGCTGAAGCTTTCTTCGGTGGCATGACGACGGTCAGTGCTTGCCGAAGGTGGTCGAAAGAGTTCACCGGAGGTGGGCGCCAATGTTGGTGACTTGTTCTCAGATGCTTCGGATCAAGAATAAGGCAACATAAAATGTTAAATATTAATGCACTTCGTCCTTCGAAACATTATTTCCTTCAGGATATAATGATCTTCAGACAAAGGTTATAAAAGAAATACCTTCGAATATCGAAGGTTAGAAGGTAATAGAAAAGGGATGTAAAATACGAGAGATGACATAAAGGATCATATAGCATTATAAATTCATCCTCATTTTATTATCATGAGAATATAAAAATAATATTGAATTACATTTGATACCTTCGACTTGATAAACAGTGAAGATACGAGCGTGAAGTAAAAGCAGATGCCAAGTCAGCGTGAACAGTGTGGGGGTACTGTTCATCTATTTATAGGCATGGGACGCAGTCCACGTGAAATTACATTCATGCCCTTTACATTTGCTAATGATTATGAGGTAACTCATCGAGGTCTAAATAGCCTTTTCCCCTTTAAGTCGGTTCTCTTTCCTGCTGTCATGCCGAAGCTCCCTTGCACGTAGCTTCGGCGCTTCGTCAATCTTCGTATTGTTTATGCTTCCCCCACTGTGGTTCTGATTTGAATCCGAAGGTACCTGCTCACATATTACAACTCCGGAAACAATGTTAAATCATGTTTTTGAGGACCTTCGGAAGACGAAGGCCCCCAATAGCCGCTAAGTGAGTTTTTGGTAATTGAAAGTCGCCTATAGGGGGTGAATAAGCGAAACCTAAAAATTATAAACTTTGAACACGAACTTCACCCGGGGTTAGGATTAGAAATAAGTTATAATGAGATCGAACTACGGAAGAGAGAGTTCTTCTTGCTATGAGTTACTCGATCAATGCGGATGAATTTGGGAGCTAACTCAAAAGATTGTAAGCAAGAGAACTTAGAGAGAGGGGAGAGGAAGAATCAAATCGTAAGGTAATGATCAACACAAATGAACACAATGATTTGTTTCCCGAGGTTTGGTTCCAAAGAACCTACTCCCCGTTGAGGAGGCCACATAGGTCGGGTCTCTTTCAACCCTTTACCTCTCACAAACAATCACTTAGACCAGTTGAGTGCTTCTCCTTAATCTCGAGGGTCACATAGACCTCGCAAGGATCACCACAGACTTAGGTGTCTCTTGCTAGCTTTACAAGTCACTTGAAAGTTAGAAGGAGATGAATAAAGCATGATTAAGAAAACCAAGCAACAAGAGCAACAAATGAAACACCAAACCACACTCTCTCAAGTCACTAATCACTAATGATCACTAGTTGCAATTATGGCACTTGGAGAGGTTTGGAAGCTTTGAATGTGTCTTAGAATGAATTGCTTGCTCTTGTATTGAATGTGAGTGAGTATAATGCTTGGATCTGCTGAATGGAGGTGGTTGGGGTTGTATTTATAGCCACCAACCACTTCCTAGTCGTTGCCTCCTTTCTATTGACCGCTGACGGTCCGCGCCCTTGGTCCGGACGGTCTGCCCCTACACATCAACGGCTGAAATCGCAACGGTCAGCAATAACTACTATATCAACGGCTACAAGTGCATTAAATGTGTCGTTAGATGTCTGATAAAGCAGTCACGGATGGTCTGACCGTGCACCTCGGGCAGTCAAGTACGCTAAAAATGCATTTTACCGAACCCGTCACCTTTGGGTTTTTCCGATTTTTCAACGAGCGGACGATCCGCGCTTGAGGCTGGACGGTCCGAGCTTGGTCCCGGACGGTGCTCTCTTCTGCTTTGGATAGTCCACAGTATAAATGTGATTTTTGCATAATTCCTTTCTAAGGCCCACCTTGGTGTCGCGAACGGTCCACCGGAAGGGCCCGGACGGTCCACACATAGGTGAATTTTCCAAAAAGCTTCTCCTGTCCGAAATAATCTACGGTATTCTGGATAGTTGACTTAGAATTGATATAGATCAACTTATGCACCTAAGAAATAATCAACTAAGCAAACTTGTTAGTCCATAAGATTTGTCATGGTCGTCAAGCACCAAAATTGATTTATTAGAAAATGGTTGAGGCCATTTCCCTTTCAAACTCTACCTTTTTGGTGATTGATGCCAACACAAACCAAAGAAAATATAAATTGTAGAAATGTAGCTAGTTTGCATTTTGTCAGTTGTGCATAAGTTACTTTGAAATGAAAGCAATTCTAAGTTTTGAAAGATTCTCCCCCCTTTTTCAAATGATTTTCCTTTGACTAAATAAAAGCTCCCCTAAAAAAGTTCTCCCCTTAGGTGTCAAGAGAGTTTTTGCAAACGCAATAGTTCCAATTTGGAAGAAAAAGTTTTCAAAAAATGGGGTGGTGGTGTGGTCCTTTTGCTTTGGCCTATTAATTTCTCCCCTTTGGCATTAAGCGCCAAAAACAAAGAAATCTAGAGGCCTTTAACAAGAAGGATATGAATGTAAATACATGAGTAGGGCAAAGGGTATACGATACTGACGAAAATGTAGTGGAAGCCTTGCCTTTGCTTACAACTCCATTTCCCTTTCAATCTAAGAATAAGTATAGAAATACACTTGGAAGCACATTAGTCTTAGCTTTGGCACAAGAAGAATAAGATATATGCATTTGTACCAAATGAAAGAGACATGCCATGATCAAAGGTATAAAATGAGCAATGTGTGCAAGATTTCAATCAAAGTTCCAAGAATCTAAGACATTTAGTTCATTCCTAAGCTTTGTAAAAGTCTTTTCATCTAAAGGTTTGGTGAATATATCGGCTAACTGGTTGTGGGTGCTAACATATTCAATTGCGATATCTCCATGTTGTTGGTGATCTCTCAGGAAGTGATACTGGATGTCTATGTGCTTTGTGCGGCTGTGTTCAACAGGATTGTCTGCCATGCAGATTGCACTCTCATTGTCACATAGGAGAGGGACTTTGCTCAATTTGTAGCCATAGTCCATAAGAGTTTGCCTCATCTAGAGTAATTGTGCACAATAGTGTACTGCAGCAATATACTCAGCTTCAGTGGTGGATAGAGCTACTGAATTTTGTTTCTTTGAAACTCGAGACACCAGGAATCTTCCCAGAAACTAACAAGTCTCTGATGTACTCTTTCTATCAATCTTACATCTGGCATCATCAGCATCAGAATACCCGATTAGATCAAAGGTAGATCTCTTGGGGTACCATAGCCCAAACTTAGGAGTGTAAACTAAATATCTCATGATTCTATTCACGGCCCTTAGGTGGACTTTCTTAGGGTTGGCTTGGAATCGTGCACACATGCATACTAAAAGCATAATATCCGGTCATGAAGCACATAAGTAGAGTAAAGATCCTATCATCGACCGATATACCTTTTCATCTACAGATTTACCTATTGTGTGTCGACGTCGAGATGACCATTTGTTCCCATAGGAGTCTTGATGGGTTTAGCATTCTTCATTCCAAACTTCCTGAGAATGCCTTGAGTGTACTTTGTTTGGCTGATGAAGGTGCCCTCTTGGAGTTGCTTGATTTGGAATCCAAGGAAATACTTCAACTCCCCCATCATGGACATCTCAAATTTCTGTATCATAATTCTACTATACTCTTCACATTATGACTTGTTAGTAGAACCAAAGATAATATCATCAACATAAATTTGGCATATAAACAAGTCTTTAACAATTATTTTAGTGAAGAGATTAGGGTCAACTTTTCCAACTTTAAAACCATTAGTAATAAGAAAGTCTCTCAAGCAGTCATACCATGCTCTTGGGTCTTGTTTGAGCCTATAAAGCGCCTTTGAGATCTTATAGACATGAGAAGGGTACTCACCATCTTCAAAGCCGGGAGGTTGCTCAACATACACCTCTTCCTTGATAGGACCATAGAGGAAGGCACTTTTCACATCCATTTGATATAACTTAAAGCCATGTTAAGTATTATAGACAAGTAATATTTGAATTGACTCAAGCCTAGCTACGGGTGCATAGGCCTCATCGAAATCCAAACCTTCGACTTGTGAATACCCCTTTGCAATAAGTCGAGCTTTGTTCCTAGTCACCACACCATGCTCATCTTATTTGTTGTGGAATGCCCACTTGGTACCTACAATATTTTGGTTAGGACGTGGAACTAAATTCTAGACCTCATTCCTTGTGAAGTTGTTGAGCTCCTCTTGCATTGCCACCACCCAGTCTGGATCTCTAAGTGCATCATCTATCTTGTATGGCTCAATAGAAGACATAAAAGAGTAATGTTCACAAAATTGAGCAACTCGAGAGCGAGTGGTTACCCCCTTTTGAATGTTACCAAGTATGGAGTTGACGGGGTGTGGTGATCTCGTTGAATTGCTTGGTGGACTCTTGGGTGAGGTGGTCATTGATTTTGAATCTCTTGTTCATCTTCCTTTTATTGATCAACTTCATCTCCCCCTCAATTGATGCCTTCTTCTTGAGGTGGCTCATTGTCTTGAACTTGATCCTTTTCTTCTTGAGCCAATTCCTCATCTTGAGTTGGTGGAGATGCTTGTATGGAAGATGATGGTTGATCTTGTGCTTGTGAAGGCTCTTTGGGTTCTTGTGGACACACATCTCCAATGGACATGTTCCTTAGCCTGATGCACAGAGCCTCTTCATCATCTAATTCATCAAGATCAACTTGCTCTACTTGAGAGCCATAGTCTCATCAAACACAATGTCATAAGAAACTTCAACTAATCTAGTGGACTTGTTGAAGACTCTATATACCCTTGTGTTTGAGCCATAACGAAGTAAAAAACCTCTACTGCATTAGGAGAAAATTTTGAATTTATACCTCTTTTAACAAGAATAAAGCACTTGCTCCCAAAAACTCTAAAATAAGAAACATTGGGCTTTTTACTGGTGAGGAGTTTATATGATGTTTTCTTGAGGATTCAATGAAGGTAGAGCCAGTTGATGGAGTAGCAAGCGGTGTTAATCGCCTCTGCCCAAAACTGATTCGATGTCTTATATTCTTCAAGCATGGTCCTCACCATATCCATAAGAGTTCTATTCTTTCTCTCCACATCACCGTTTTGTTGAGGTGTGTAGGGAGAAGAGAACTCATGCTTGATGCCCTCCTCCTCAAGAAATCTTTCAATTTGAGAGTTCTTGAACTCCGTTCCATTGTCGCTTCTAATATTTTTTATTCTTAACGAACTCATTTTGAGCTCGTCTTAAGAATTTCTTTAAGGCTTCTTGGGTCTAGAGTGTACCTTCTTTTTCTTTAACCAAGTAAATCATCTTCATTTTCACTAGAGCTACCCTCATCACTAGATGTTGTATAATTGGGGGTGGCTCTAGAGTGTACCTTCTTTTTCTTGCCATCCTTAGCCATGAAATATTTGTGGCCGACGTTGGGGAGGAGGAGGCCCTTGTTGATGGTGATGTTGGCGGCGTCCTCATCGGAGGAGGAGTCGGTGGAGCTCTCATCGGTGTCCCATTCCTGAGACACGTGGGCATCGCCGCCCTTCTTCTTGTAGTACCTCTTTTTCTCCTTCTTCTTCCCCTTCTTGTCATCGTCCCTATCACTTTCACTTGACATTGGACATTTTGCAATAAAATGACCGGACTTACCATATTTATAGCACACACTTTTGGAGTGGGGTTTGTAGTCCTTCCTCTCCTTTGCTTGAGGATTTGGTAGAAGCTTTTGATGATGAGGGCCATCTCCTCATTGTCAAGCTTGGAGGCGTCGATTGGAAGCCTACTTGGTGTAGACTCCTTCTCTTCTTCCGTTGCTTTGAATGTGACGGGTTGCACCTCGGGTGTGGAGGTGGTGCCTTGCTCCAAGTTGACAATGTGTTTGGAGTCTTTGATCATAAGTTTAAAGCTCACAAACTTGCCAATCACTTCCTCGGAAGACATTAGTTTATATCTAGGATCCCCACGTATTAATTGAACTTGAGTAGGATTACGAAGTACGAGGGATCTAAGAATAACCTTGACCATCTCATGGTCATCCCATTTAGTGCTCTCGAGGTTGCGCACTTGGTTCACCATTGTCTTTAGCCAGTTGTACATTGCTTGCGCCTCTTCTCCTTTGTTGAGGACGAATCGATCGAGCTCCCCCTCGATCGTCTCTCGCTTGGTAATCTTGGTCACCTCATCCCCTTCGTGTGCCGTTTTGAGGACGTCCCAAATTTCCTTGGCGGTCTTTAACCCTTGCACCATATTATACTCCTCTCGACATAGAGTGGCGAGGAGTATAGAAGTTTCTTGGGAGTTAAAGTGTCGTATTTGGGCGGCCTCATCCGAGTCATAATCCTTGTCCCGCACTTATGGTACCTGCGCTCCAAATTCAACTATGTCCCATATGCTTTCGTGGAGTGAGGTTAGGTGATGCCTCATTTTATCACTCCACATACAATAATCTTCACCATCAAAATATGATGGTTTGCCTAAGGGGACGGAAAGTAATGGAGCGCGCTTGGAAATATGGGGATAGTGAAGGGGCATCTTACTATACTTCTTGCGCTCATGGCGATTAGAAGTAGTGGACGACGATTCAGAGCCGGATGTGGAGGGTGACGAAGAGTCGGTCTCATAGTAGACAACCTTCTTCATCTTCTTCTTCTTGTCACCTCTCCGATGCGATTTGGTGGAGGAAGAGGATTCCTCCTTATGCTTGTTGCCGGACTCCCTCGAAAGGGTTCTCCCCGAGCTTGCGGGCTTGTCGCCGGTCATGATCTCCCTCTTGGCGTGATCTCCCGACATCACTTCGAGTTGTTAGACTCTAATGAAGCACCAGGCTCTGATACCAATTGAAAGTCGCCTAGAGGGGGGTGAATAGGCGTAATCTAAAATTTAAGCACATGGCGATTTGTTTTACCGAGGTTGGAAAATCAATGTGGATGACTTTCGGAGCTAACTCAAAAGATTGTAAGCAAGAGAACTTAGAGAGAGGAGAGGAAGAATTAAATCATAAGGTAATGATCGACACAAATAAACACAACTATTTGTTTCCCAAGGTTTAGTTCCAAAGAACCTACTCCCTGTTGAGGAGGCCACGTAGGTCGGGTCTCTTTCAACCCTTTTCATCTCTCAAACGATCACTTAGACTGGTTGAGTGCTTCTCCTTAATCTCGAGAGTCACGTAGACCCCGCAAGGATAACCACACACTTAGGTGTCTCTTGCTAGCTTTACAAGTCACTTGAAAGTTACAATGAGATGAAGAAAGCACGATTAAGAAAACCAAGCAACAAGAGCAACAAATGAAACACTAGATCACACTCTCTCAAGTCACTAATCACTAATGATCACTAGTCGCAATTATGGCACTTGGAGAGGTTTAGAAGCTTTGAATGTATCTTGGAATGAATTGCTTGCTCTTGTATTGAATGTGAGTGAGTAGAATGCTTGGATTTGTTGAATGGAGGTGGTCGGGGTTATATTTATAGCCACCAACCACTTCCTAGTCATTGCTGTTGGGGGTCTCCTCCGCCGAAGGTCCTCAGTATGGATAAATTGCCTATAAGCAACAAAAACTAAATGCCGAAGCTACCACAAGTATGTGTAAAGCGCTGAAGGATGGTAGCTTCAGCTCAAGGTGGTTACGAAGGTCGAGCGTGGTGTTGAGCTGAAGAGAAAAAGACTAATTAGTCCCTGTTGCTTGTATTAAGATAATATGCATGTATCAAATGTCATGAATGTACTTTTACTTGGGATGCATCCCAAACCTATAAATAGATGAACAGTACCCTCGTATTGTTCACACTGGATTGTAATTGCCCTTGCGTCATCACATTCAAACAAGCCAAAGGTATTAATGTAATACAAACTTTGATAGTGCTTGTACATTTATTATGAAATAAATATGTGGTATGACTTCACATTTCGCAAGTATATTTTCATATTTATGAATGATGAAGACTCATTTTTCATAACCTTCGTCCAAGATTCATTATACCTGAGAGGGAATAATGCTTCGAAGGACGAAGGTCCTTTGACGCTTAACAATTGTGTTGCCTTGTTTTATGGTTCACAACAATCAAAACAAGTGAACAACATTGGCACCCACATCCGGTGAACTCACTTCCACGACTACGATAATGGCTTCGCAAGGTGCTCAAGCTATGTCACCTTCGGCCACGAAGCTAGTATCTGAGAGCACCTAGAGGGGGTGAATAGGTGATCCTGTAAAAACTTAAAACTTATAGCCACAAAACTTGGTTAAGTGTTAGAGAGATAATTCCAAGTGACTATAAAGCGAGCTCTTGCGAATCACAACAATCACACAAAAAGCAATCACAAGAGACATGCGAGTTATCCCGTGGTTCGACAAGTACAACACTTGTCTACCTCCACGTTGTGGCGTCCCAATGGACGAGGGTTGCACTCAACCCCTTTCAAGTGATCCAATGATCAACTTGAATACCACGGTGTTTTTCTTTCTTTCACTATATCCCGTTTGCGAGGAATCTCCACAACTTGGAGCCTCTCGCCCTTACAATTGATGATCACAAAGAAGCACGGATGTAAGGGAGGGAAAAGCAACTCACACAAGACTCAAAGCAAGAGAAAAATGCGCACACTAGTCACAACTTGAGCTCTAAGTTCACACACGGAGTTCTCAACTCAAGATGAGCTCAAATTGCTATCACAACGAATCAAATGCGCTAGAATGAAGTCTTGGTGCTTAGAGATGATCAAAGAATGCTTGGTATCCTCCTCCATGCGCCTAGGGATCCCTTTTATAGCCCCAAGGCAGCTAGGAGCCATTGGAAGCAATCTGGGAAGGCAATTCTTGCCTTCTGTCGGGTGGCGCACCGGACAGTCCGGTGCACCACTAGACATCCACTGTTCACTGTCCGGTGCAGATTGCTTTCCTAAATTGGCGCAGTCGACCATTGAAGATTTGGAGCCATTGGCGCACCGGACAGTCTGGTGCCCCCATCAGACCGTTGGCTCGGCCACGCGTCACGTGCGGATTGCGCGGCCGACCGTTGGCTTACCGGACAGTCTGGTGAATTATAGTCGTACGTCGTTGAATGATTCCCGAGAGCGACGACTTCGCTGCAGACGACTCACCGGTCAGTCTAGTGCACCACTGGACAGTCCGGTGAATTATAGTCGTACACCGCCGTCAGTTCTCGAGAGTGGCCTGTTCAGCGGAGGCTGGCCTGGCGCACCGGATAGTCCGGTGCATCCAGACTGCGCAGAGTCTTGGCTGTTCCAGCTAAGTCTTTTTCCTTTTGTATTTTCTCTGATTCTAGCACTTAGACAAATATGTTAGTGCACAAAAACCAATGTATTGAGTCTAGAATCATACCTTTGTGTTGATTTGCACTTCATTCACCATATGACACTTATTAAAACTTAAGGCAATTGTGTTGGACACTTAATCACCAAAATACTTTAGAAATGGCCCAAGGGCACATTTCCCTTTCAGTATTCCCAATCACAGGACGTTCAAGCTCCAAACCAGCCAACAAGAAGGAAACATAGAGAAGAGTGCAACATGTTGGAGTACAAGGACCCTTCATCAAGTCCAAATGGTCTCATGTGCCGATTATATTTTCTCAAGAAGACCTTCAGCTTAAGGATTACCCTCACAATGATGACATGGTCATATCATGTGTTATCAAAGGGTTCTTGGTTCACAATGTCCTCGTAGACACAGGTAGTGCAGCAGACATTATCTTCGCAAAAGCCTTCAGACAAATGCAAGAGCAGGATGACAAAATACATGATGCTACACACCCCTTGTGTGGCTTCAGAGGAAAACAGATAGTGGCACTTGGAAGAATGACAATGCCAATCACCTTCGGCTATGTGCACAACACCACAACAGAGAAAGTTGTATTAGACATTGTAGACATGGATTATCCCTACAATGCAATCATTGGACGAGGGACATTGAATGCTTTTGAAGCAATACTTCATCCAGCATATTTGTTTATGAAGATACCATCCGATCAGGGTCCTATTGTTGTGCAAGGAAGCCAAGAGGCTGCTAGAAGGGCTGAAGGAAATTGGACGGATTCCAGGGCCATTCACAATATAGATGAAGTCGAAACTTGCCAGTAGCATAAGTACATAAGAGATAAATCTGTTTCAGCGGATCAACCAAAGTTTATGCTTTTGTGCAAAGACATAGCTGAATAAAAGGTGTTATTTGGATCCCAATTATCTGAGGAACAAGAAAAACTCTATTAAAATTCTTGTTCAATAACAAGGATGTCTTTGCTTGGTCAGCCAATGATCTTTGTGGTGTCAACAGAGATGTCATCGAGCACTCCCTCAATGTAGACCCAAATGTCAGACCGAGGAAGCAGAAGCTTCGAAAGATATCAGATGATAAAGCTGAAGGTGCAAGAAACAAAGTTAAAAGACTCCTCAGTGCTGGAGTAATCAGAGAGGTGACATATCCAGAATGGCTAGCCAACACTATGATGGTGAAGAAGGCCAATGGAAAGTGGAGAATGTGCATTGATTTCACAAATATCACCAAGACGTGCTCGAAGGATGAATTTCCCTTGCCAAGAATAGATTCCCTCATAGATGCGACATCCACTTCGGAGCTCATGAGCCTACTAGATTGTTACTCAGGCTATCATAAGATGAGCCCAAAACAAGCTTCATAACCCCTAGTGGAACTTATTGCTATCTTCGGATGCCTGAGGGGCTCAAGAATGCTAGAGGAAGCTTCAACAGAATGACTTCTAAAGTTCTCTACACTCAAATTGGCAGGAATGTTTTGACATATGGTGATGATATCATAGTCAAAAGTACGAAGCAAGAAAGCCACATTGCTGATTTACAAGAAACATTTGCCAATTTCAGAAAGGTTGGCCTCAAGTTAAACCCAGAAAAATGTGTCTTCGGGGTGAAGAAAGGAAAGTTCCTTGGATGTCTAGTATCAACAAAGAGGATTGAAGCTAACCCAAACAAAATATAAGCTATATTTCAGATGGAGCCACCAAAGTCAAGAAAAGGTGCTCAGAGATTGGCAGGTAGGCTGGCATCATTGAATAGGTTTATTTCAAGATCAGCAAAAAGGAATCTGCCATTCTTCGAAGTATTAAAGTTGGCCGAAGTCTTTCAATGGGAGCCAGTTCAGCAAAAGGCCTTTGAAGATTTGAAACAATATCTTATATAGCTGATAACTTTAACTCCATGTTCGTCAGGAGCTCTGTTGCTATTATATGTAACAGCTTCCCACGCGGCAATTAGTGCAGCTCTGGTGCAAAAAAAGCAAGATGAACAAACAAAGAAACAAGTACCAATATACTTTGTCTCCGAAGTACTAAGTCCATCGAAAAGAAACTACACAGAGTTGGAGAAGGTAATATATGCTGTATTGATGGCCTCTAGGAAGCTTCGGTACTATTTTCAGTCCTACCACATCATAGTACCTTCGTCTCAACCTCTAAAGGACATCATAAGAAACAGAGAAGCTATAAGAAGGGTTGGGAAATAGGCTACAGAGTTGAACGAGTTCACCATTGACTTTGTTCATAGGTCTTCGATTCAATCTCAAGTGTTGTAGACTTCATTGTCGATTGGACGCCTGGGGCTCATAAAGAAGTGCACCCAATAGATACCGAAGTCTGGAGAGTATTTTGTGATGGATCATGGGGAACCTTCGGTGCAAGCGCAGCTGTCATTCTAATTTCACCATCAAAAATCAAAACCTGCTATGCAGCCAGATTGGAGTTCAATTGTACAAACAACATTGTAGAATATGAAGTGTCCTCTTGGGGCTTTGAAAGCTTGGGGCCATGGGGATAAGAAGGGCAGTCCTTAAATCTAATTTACAAGTCATCACAGGCCAGGTTGATAAAAGCAGCAAGGCAAGAGACCCAAAGCTTAAAAAATATCTTGACACAATCCAAAGGATGGAGGCCTCCTTCAAAGGATTTTCAGTGAAAACATCCCAAGAGGAGACAATGAACATGCAGATTTACTAGCTAAATTAGTAGCATAGGGGCTCTCGCTCCTCTCAGAAGTATTCTTTGAAACTCTCAAAGCACCTTCAGTCAAGCTCATGGAATGAGCGGTGCTTACAATTTTACCTGTGCATAACAAGGATTGGAGAACAGAAATTGTATCTTTCCTCTAAGCCAATTATCCTTTGGATGATGAAGTTTACTTTTGGGGGCCTACCTCTTCTGAAGGTCCTCAAAAACACGACTAACCATTTGTTTCTAGCATAATGTTGATTATTATAGGAGCTTCGTCACAAATAAAGATTCATGATGGGAGTGTTCTTCTTTGCTGAAGGTCTTTAAGACAAAGACATAGCCCAAAAATAACAACAATGAACGCTAAGCTATAGCCGAAGAGAAACAGCTTCGGCTTAAAGTGGTGTCGAAGATCAAGCATGTTATTGAGATGAAGAGGAAAAGACTAGCTAGTCCCTAATGATTTATGTTACAGTTGTGAACAAACGTTAAGGTCATAATTGTATTTTTACCCGGGCTGCGTCCCGTGCCTATAAATAGATGAATAGTACCACCATATTGTTCACGCTGGATTGTAATCGCTCTCACGTCAACACCTTCGAACAAGTTGAATGTATCAATGTAACATTCCATATGTTTGTCATGAAATAAAGATATGAATCGATATATGAATGGATAATATTTATCATCTCTATGAATTGTTATTCTTGCGAATGATGAAGGTGTGTCCTTCATGACCTTCGTCTGAGGATCATTATATCCAAAAGGAGATGATGTTTCGGAGGACAAAGGTCTCTAATCTTTAACAGTTGTGTTGCCTTGTTCTTGATTCACAACATTTGAGAACAAGTGACCAACATTTACATAAAAAGGATGCAGGCCAGGACAAGGCCATATGTGATTATAGAAGGGGAATTGTTCAAACAAAGAGTTTGCGCCCCATTACTGAAATGCCTATCCAGGGCTGAAGGTCAAGAGCTGATGAAGGAAATACATTCAGGAATATGTGGAGCCCACATCGGATTCAGGCCACTCCTTGGAAAAGTTTTTAGACATGGATTCTATTGGTCGAAGGTTGCTTCGGACGCAGAGGATTTGGTACAAAAATGTGAAAACCGTCAGAAGTGTGCCAGGGATCAGAAACAACCTTCATCTTAAACACAATTGATCCAACCCACTTGGCCACTACAAAGATGGGGCCTAGACTTATTGGTCCCACTTCCACCAGCACAAGGGAATTTGAGATATGTTATAGTAGCAGTGGAATATTTTTCAAAATGGATTGAAGCTAAACCACTAGCCACGATAACTTCGGCCACGGTTCAAAAGATTTTCTAGCAGAACATCATTTGTTGTTTCGGTGTGCTGAAGGCTATCACAGTTGACAATGGAGCACAATTCGACTCCAAAACATTTAAAACCTTTTGTGATCAAATTGGTACGAAGATACACTTTGCATCAGTGAGACATTCAGAATCCAATGATTTGGTAGAGCGGGCCAACAGAGTCATAATCACAGGAATAATGAAATCAATCTTTAATCTACCTAAGGGAAAGTGGCTAGACGAATTGGTGAAAGTAGTGTGGAATCATAACACTTGTCTCGAGGTAAACAAGGTTCACTCCATTTAAGCTTTTGTTCAGAGACGAAGCGATAACACCAAAAGAAGCAAGAATAGGATTGATAAGGACTCTAGCTTCGGCAGAGGACAAAGACACTTGCAAAGTATCAAAAGACACTATAGAAGGGGTTAGACTCCAAGTAATATATCATATCAATAAATACCAAGCTGAAATAGTAAAGTGGCGAGACAGGAAAGTGAGACTAAAGAATATTAAGCCAGGACATTTGGTGCTTCGAAGAATAGCCAACCCAGAAACAGTTGGGAAGCTACAATTCAAGTGGGAGGGCCCTTTCTTGGTAGTATCTTCATCAAGACCTAGATCATAGAGGTTAAGAGACATGGACGGGAATGATATTCCAAGATCCTAGAACGCAGACGAGCTTTGGAGATACTATGTGTAGCAACCATGTAATTTTCTTTCTTTTCCCTACGGCATCCTTTTCCTTTCAAAAGGGGAGACACGTTTTTAATGGTGCCATGGTTGTAATTTTCATTTTCCTTTCATAGACCTGTCTAATACAAGAGCCAGTTTCCCCCATATGTAAAATGTAAAGATCTGGGATTACACCATCGAGTGTAAAAATATGAAAAAGCTCCAAAGTCGTTCCTACGGGGATGCAGAGCTAAAATACCACCTAAGTAAAAGGTGAAGTAGCTCCAAAGTTGTTCCTGCGGGGATGCAGAGCTAAAATGCCACCTAAGTCAAAGGTGAAGAAGCTCCAAAGTCGTTCCTAAGGGGATGCAGAGCTAAAATACCACCTAAGTAAGAGGTGAAAAGACTCCAAAGTCATTCTTAAGGGGATGCAGAGTATGGGTGTGTGTTTGTGTGGGTTTTTATCTTCGACATACACTTGCACATTTCATCACATCATATTTTGCATTCATACAAACATACATTAGACATCTATAGCTTCATCGCATCATGGCATATCGCATAAAACATCAAAGGAAAAGAAGGGAAGGTTTTGCCTCTGGCCCGAAAGTGCTTCGATGTGAACGAAAAGAAGGGAAGGTGTTTTTTGCCTTTGGCTCAAAAAGCTGGGAGCATTGGTTTCGTCCACACCAAAGCAAGTAACAGTGGAAAAGAGATAAAGCAATATTACAAGGTATCCACAAATATTTACAAAGGTTTTTACATTCTTCGATAATTTTTTGCCAAATAATATGGTTTTTACAAAAGAGCTTCAAGAGCATCTTTTAGTCACTAACAGAAGGAGCAGCTTCCGAAGCATTCTTCAGAGTTTCCGAGTAAGCAATAAGACAAAGGTATTGAGAAACATAATGACAAAAAACTTGAAAAAACATGAAAGTAAGAAAATCGTCATACCTTGTTAATCAAGGCTCGTGCTTCGTCTCCAGCAATCTCTCGGCCACCCTTAGTCCAGATCTGGGTAATAAATCTGTTACCCACACTTCTGGCTTTGGCTAGGATATTATCTAAGTCTGAGGGTGAAAGGCTAAAGGTTTGTTTATTAACAGTTTTTAGATGATTGCATCCAGCCTTGGCGAAAGCAACAGCCGTCCCACAGGCAGCCACTAACGCGCAAAAATTACCATGACCAACTATGACTTCGTCAAGGTCATCAATTTCCTTCTCAATCCAATCGAGTGCTCCTAGGATATCTTCAGTAGAAAGGTTGGCTTCTTCAGACATAGCTTCGACAGAATTGAAGATACTTTTAATTGAGCAGTGCATTGTGTTGCAAAGCCGAAGCATTTATCTAGAAGAGCTTTAAGCGTTTCGCTTAACTTATGATTCTTCTCAGCCTCATCCTTGATTGTTATGTTGAAAGCTTCAGACTCACGGCTGAATCGACTTGAGTTTTCTTCCAAAGGTATCTTTGCTCCCTTTAGCTCTTTACTTAATTTCTCATTCTGAAGCCGAGCTTCGGCAAGTGAGCCCTCGGTTGAGCTCAGCAAGGCGTCTTTTTCCTTCAACGTATTTTCAAGTTCTTCAATCCTTTTCTCCAAGCCATTGATAACAAACTCGTTTTTCTTGTCCTCATCATCTTGTTGCATTTTTTGAGCCTTGCTCAACAGTAAACTCTGTGTCAAAAGACGAAGTCGGGTTAGACCTTCATTAATGAAATACTGCTAAAACTAACCCAACGAAGAAAAAACGTTAGAAAAACCATACCTTAAAATTTGAGTAGAATAAAATGTCTGTGATATGTTGTCTCCTGTAACCGCTGATGTCTTTTTCTAGCTTTGGAAATCCGATAATCTTTGACAACATGCTCACAATTTTCGCCCCAGCATGATAATGAATACATCCTAAAATCTCTTCATCCACGCCGCCGAAGAGAATAGATCCAAGCTGGTAGCCACCAGATATTGCAAATTCCTTCAATTCAGATATATCCTCTTTGGAAAGTTGTTGGCCGCCCAGGTGCCGTAGATCGAAGCTTTTGTCTTCCGAAGAGGCTTCTTTAGTTCTTTTTCCCTTTGACGCTGAAGTCTCAACAACAATTGCCCCCTCGGTATTTTTCTCATGTACAACATTAGCAATAAGTCTATTGATTTCTGATAAGGTTGTCCTTAGGGGGACCACCACTGTTTTCAGCCGGCTGAGGCCCTTCGTCGCCCACAGCAGGTACATCGCCGGAGGCGGGGTATCAAGAACAGCTCTCATCACATTCATCATCCGACGTTTCTTCTGTGTGTTTCCTCCGTGCCGAAGGCTCCTTGTTTACCTCTGCTTCGCCAGTTCTCAACATTTTTCTTCTGTGGCTCTAATAAGCTTGTTAGCTCTAATCCTAGAGGACTTAGCATCGTGAAAGGCAAGGGTTTAGTCATTACCTCTAGAATTTCTGTCTCACCAATGGAAGTTGTCGAAGGGGTTTCTCCTGAATTCTTCGGCGGAGAAGGTCTCTCTTCTTCCCCGCGACTAGATGATATAACCTTCCTTTTCTTTGGCGCTGAAGGTTCTAGTGTCAACTTCAAATTCTTTGTTAACCTTTTCTTCTTATCCATCTCAACAAATCTTTGTGCTTGACTTTTCAAAATACTCACAACCCTTTTCCTTTTTAATCTCCTGGCTTCTTCGTCAAGTCTTTCATAGTCAGGATACGCGAAGCCCAGGGCATCCATCACTTGATTCAGCCTTCGTTTCTCTCATGTGCCGAAGGCAGCAGTCATTAGCTAGTCCTCTTTCTTAGTATAATTTCTGAGGATTTCGTTACACATTGTTTCGATGACCTCTAACCATTCAGCATAGGGTTTGCTGAAGTTCTTCTAAAATTTAAAGCGGTATGGAAGTCACACAAGTTCAAATTTATTTCCTTCATCTTTCTTCTTCAGCATTACCCATCCACTCAATGTCGGGAAAGTTTTATATGCTAGGTATCCTTGAACCAGATCTCGAGTACTGATATGTTCATCCACAACCCTAAACTCTACTTCGGCTAACTAGCAAGGGAACCGAGTTGCATGCTGCATAATGGCCTTGTCATGCCAAAGCTCAATCTCAGGGAACTCATCACCATAGTCATAAGCTTCTCCCTTGTCTTCTCATCATCCTTCACATAAAACCATTCACTTGTCCAACTAGTCGACCACTTGGTGCGATATCCAATCACAGGAGCCTTAGTATCCTTTCGGTACGGAAAATTGTAACACCCGAAGTTCTTATGTACACTACAGGAATACTGAAGATTCCCGTCGGCCATTTTAATTCTCGTCGGCCAGAGCAAAGGCCGACAGGAATTAGTTAACTCCCATCGGCTAAAACGCAACCGACGGGCCTTACGTTAACTCCCGTCGGCCCTGAGGCTAGCCGACGGGAATTGGTTAACTCCCGTCGGCCCAGCCGCCGGCCGACGGGCCTTACGTTAACTCCCGTCGGCCCTGACGCCAACCGATGGGGATTATTGCTTTATGGGGCCGGCGGTCATCCCGCGCGGCTCATTCTCCTCTCTCTCTCGCTTTCCAAACCGCCGCTGGCTCCCATTGCCGCCGCCACCGGAGCGCCGCCCGCCCTCGGAGCGCCACCCACCACCTGTCCCCGGAGCGCCACCCGCCGCCCGCCCACGGAGCAACGCCCGCCGCCCACTCCCGCCCCCAGAGCGCCGCCCGCCCCCGCTCCCGCCCCCGGAGCGCCGCCCGCCGCCCGCCCCCGTTGCACCGCCCGCCCCCGGAGCGCCGCCCGCCGCCACCAACGCCGCCGCCCCAGAGCGCCGCCGCCGCCCTGGACCGTTGAGGTATATAATTTTTTGAATTATTTAATGTAAATGCGAGTGTTATTGTTAAATGTGTGTATAAATGTTTATTTTTGTCGGTTTTTTATGGCCGACGGGAGTTAACTTTCATGTGATTAGAGTGTGATTAGAGTTAGTTTAATATCACATGTGATTAGAGTGTGATTAGAGTTAGTTTAATATCACATGTGTGCCTTGATGTTAGGTATAAGTATTAATTCTATTATTATAATAGATTTAACTTATGCTATTAAATTGTTGAATTTGATGTTATTTATTGATTAGATTTAACTTATAATATTAGGTTGTATGAAGGTTTCACTATTGATAAATTTAATGTTATTTATGTATATATAGTTATTTATGTATATATATAGTTTTACTACTTACCTATAGATGTATGTGTTACGTTTAGAAACATGATTGTCTCACACACACTCTTTACTCGTACACACAGCCGCAATAATGGGTGATAGACGTGATTGGATGTATGAAGGTTTCAAGAAGGGTGGGTGTCACATAAGTGAATGGTTTGCCAAGACGCAGATGTTTCTGGACCATGCAGTTGCTTTGTCACAAATAGATAATATTTGGTGTCCATGCAATAAATGTAGAAATATGACGAGCCACACCAAGAGGCAGGTCACACTACACCTGTGCTCGCATGGTTTCATTCCAGGCTATAAGGTCTGGTATCTCCACGGTGAAGATGTTGAACGAGCAACAGAAGTAGAAGTTGATGATGGTGAAGATGATGTTGATAGGATGGACCAGATGCTTGAGGATCTGCAGCCTGAACTGGCACTAGATCATCATGATTCACCTACACCGGAGGTTTAGAAGTTCTTCGACCTACTCAAAGCGTCAGAAGAGCCTCTTCATGGGCACACTGACGTGACCGTCCTCGAATTCGTGACCCGGCTGATGTCAATCAAGTCCAAGTTTGCATTTTCAATTAATTGTTACAAGGAGCTTGTGGATTTGATTAGCGAGGTTCTTCCTACGGGTCACAAGATGCCCAAAGACATGTACCAGTCCAAGAAATTGCTTGAAGGTCTTGGTATGGAGTATGAGAAGATTGATGTTTGCCAGGACAACTGTATGCTTTTTTGGAAGGAACATGGCAGAGAGTAGAAATGCTTAAAATGTGGGAAGTCAAGGTACGTGGAGCTTGTAAATGAAGATGGGCAGAAGGTGGTGACAAAGGTTGCACATAAACAGCTTCGGTACATGCCTCTCACTCCTAGAGTGAAACGTTTGTTTCTCTCGAGGAAGACCACTATGCACATGAGGTGGCATAAAGATTGTACAGACAGACAAGATGGGTTAATGGTGCACCCGTCAGATGGTGATGCATGGAAGGGTCTTGACAACTTTGATCCAGATTTTGCCAGCGATGCAAGAAACGTTCGTATCGGCTTGGCAACTGGTGGTTTCACGCCATTCAATATGATTGTTGCGTCGTATTCGTGTTGGCCTGTCATTGCCATACCGTACAACCTTCCACCTGCTCTTTGCATGAAGTATGAGTTTATGTTCCTATGTCTTGTTATACCTAGGCCTGAGCATCCTAGCGTATGCCTCAATGTGATGCTTCAACCACTGATTGAAAAGTTAAAGAAGCTATGGCAAGGTGTGGAAGCCTATGACTCTTCAAGAAGCAGAAATTCAATCTTCGTGTTGCATATCTGTTCTCGGTTCATGATTTTATGGCGTATGGTATTTTCTCTGGATGGAGCGTGCATGGTAGATTGACGTGTCCTTATTGTGCTAAAGATACAGATTGTTTTCGTCTTAGTGCTGGTGGCAAGATATGTTACTTTGATTGCCATAGATGTTTTCTACCCTTCAATCACCCCTTCAGAAGGTAGAGAAAGGAATTTAGGAAGGGCACCATCGTCACGAAGGGACCGCCCAAGCAATGTAGTGGGATAGAAATTACAGAAGAGCATAGGAAACTTGTCCTAGACGAGAGTGGGAAAAGGTATCAAGGTTTTGGTGAGGAGCATAACTGGACTCACATATGTGGCTTGTGGGAGCTTCCTTATGCTAAGTCCTTGATTTTGATGCACAACATTGGTGTCATGCATCAAGAGAGTAACTTTTGCCAAGCCCTCATAAATACATGCATGGATTTCCCTGATAAAACGAAAGACAATGACAAGGCACACATGGACTTAGCAGTGATATGTGATCGTCCAACCCAAGTGCTTAGAGAAAACGGAGGCAAACCAAAAGCTGACTATTGTCTGAAATCTAAGCAACGGAAAGAAGTGATGAAGTGGATGAAGGATATTAAATTCCTCGATGGTTATGCTGCTGGTTTTAGAAGATCTGTGAACTTGAAGACAATGAAGATGAATGGACTGAAGAGCCATGACTTCCACATAATTATGGAGAGGCTCATGCCTGTAATGTTTCGTGGGTACATTTCCGAAGCTGTGTGGAAAACGTTAGCTGAAGTTAGCTATTTCTACAGATAGTTGTGTGCTAAAGAAATCAGAAGAGATGTGATGGAACAGCTGGAGAAAGAGGCACCGGTGCTTTTGTGCAAATTGGAAAAAATATTTCCACCGGGTTTCTTCAATCCTATGCAGCATCTCTTTATACATCTTCCATATGAGGCTAAGGTCGGTGGTCCTGTTCAGTATAGGTGGATGTTTCATATAGAAAGAGCATTAAAGAAGCTAAGAGCAATGGTGGGCAATAAGGCAAGAGTTGAAGGATGTATTGCAGAACAATTTAAACTAAAGGAGGTAGCACACTTCATAAGTTGTTACTTTGCAGAAGAACATAATGTATTTGCTTGAAAGAAAAGGTACCATGATGATGAACGAGAGATGCCTCCATGTAGTGATCTTTCAATTTTTCAGACAGACGGCAAAGCCGTTGGTCCACCCAAGGCATATCACCTCAGTATGGAAGAACGGAAGTCTGCTTTACTGTACATGTTCACGAATATGCCTGAGGTGGAGAAATACTTTATGTAAGACTTATTTTCTTAAACTATTCATATGTGAATTAGTTTATGTTATCAAATATCTCATGTCATACAATAATATTTGACAGCGAGTTTGATGAACAAAACATGAGGTGTCTCGGTAGGCCAACAGCGAGAGACATAGACAAATTGCAACGCGATGGTATGCATGGGCGACCTAATTTCATTATGTGGCTTCGGGGCCGTGTAAGTCTTAATTATGTGGCTCCGAGACCTAATTTCAGTTAACTAATATTACAGAATTTGTTAATGCTTTGTGGCATAATTGACAGTTTGGGGAGGAAATGAATTTGAATGATGACTTACGTCAGTTATCTATTGGAAGCGTAACTACCAAAAGCTATGGATGTTAAGACGTCAATGGATATCACTTTCGTTCAAGCATTTTCGAATCAAGTCATCCTATGGCCGCCACTCAAAATAGTGGAGTCATTACTAGGGCAACCGACATGGAAGGACACGAAGCCTGCTATTACGGGAAAATCAGAAATATAATCGAGATTACATTTGCTGGAAATAAGCCTTTAGCTCTAGTTTTCTTTGAGTGTAAATGGTATGACCCGAAGTATTATAGTACCGAATTTGGGATGACACAGATCTAACCTAAAAAATTGCTTCAAGGACATAACACGTATATCCTTGCCCATCAAGCAGACCAAGTTTATTTCTCGACATATCCATGCAAAAAGTTGTCTAAATGGAGGGTTGTGTACAATGTAAATTCCTGCGAACGCCTATACACTCCTGGTGAGGATGAATATCAAATTGGTCACCTTGAGCAGGTTGATGAGGTGTTTCAAGAAGAAGAGTTGCCAACTAGTTTTCATATTGATCCTGCATCGGCATTAGATTCACTAGTTGCAGACGTTAACGACTTAACTTTTCCCGAGAGACGGAGAAGACAACCTGTTAGGAGAAAAGTTACATGGCGACCTCTGCATAGAAGAGAACAAATAGATCTTGATTTTGATGATATTTAACAAGTAAAGTTATTTTGTTATTTCATTTGTTTCTATTTTTTAAGGATTATGTCATTTTGATGCACTAATGAATAATTTCTTATTTTTGATGCAGGATGCCGCCAAAATCAAAGAAGTCAGTGAAGGGGTTGTTCAAGGGCCTGGGCCTTTTTCAGGGCAGTTCTTCGAGCAGCAGCAGACGTCGAGAGCTGTTGAGCGCGGTACATAGAGATGAGGTAACATATCTTGTACAAATAAATTTGTTTACATATTTACAAATAAATCTTGAGTTGTATGTACCAGGATGAGCAGCACACTGAGGAGCAGCACAATGAGGAGGAGGAGCACAATGAGGCTGAGCAGCACAATGAGGAGGTGGAGCACGCGACATGGGACCAGGCCGCACATCATCACCAGCCATGGGACCAGTGGGACCACTAGAGAGAGCAGCAACAGGCGTGGGACCAGTGGGGCTAACAGGGCGAACCGGCTGACAACCCGATGGATGATGGCTCGGGAGGCTCTTCAGCGACACGCACACGTCGCTCAAGAAAAAGCCACTCAGTAAAGCCTCGTCACGCGATAGAGCGAGAGGCTGATAGGACTTTAATCATGCCACATGGAGATCGGTGAGTGTAATATATTAACTTATCTCATATAACTATTATGTGTATTGTTAATGTTTTTGTGTAATGCAGGAATTGGGAGGACCTGTCCTTTGACGGTAAGGGACACCACACTCAGGTTAACCTTACCTTGGGTTCTCTTTGCCGCCTTCACTACCCTAGTATAGTGAAGGTGTCAAACGGTGATACCAAGGATGAGGTGCTCGTCAGTACCTGGGACGAGTACAAGTTTAAAAAGGAACAAAACCACACCGACAGACAGGGACTTGTGCGTAATGACTTTTGGGTATGAATTCTTTATTATTTTTGTTATGTTTCTTAATATTGTAATTCTATGACTTATACCATTGTATTTGTATTCTTTATGTTGTAGCTTCGATATCGGTTGCCTGATGGAGAGGATTACATGGGGCATGCTGAACGTGTCTTCCAAAACAATGCAAAGAAGCTGGTGAAGGATGCCATATACTATGCAAGAATTCAGGCTACAAACCTGTATTTTCAAAAGCATTCGGAAGAAGCAGGCCCCTTGAATAAAAAGGAAGGGTCCTCAAAGATATATTTGACTGAGGATCAATATTGTGAGGTTAGTATTCAATTTGTTTTACCCTTTATATTGATTGTTGTGATTGATATAATATGTAACATTGTGTGTGCAGGTGATGGTTCCATGGATGGCGCCCGTGCCTGATGCGTATTATGCTTGGTGTCGATATTGGGCTTCCGAAAGCTTCCAGAAAGCGTCAGCGCATCACAGACAATGTCGAGGAACCAATCCTAACCACAAGTTTGGCGGTGACGACATGATACAAAAAGCTAAAAGAATGGTAAGTTTGATCTAGCTATGTCGATCAGCAAATAGTACGATTACTTATGAATGTTTTTTGTTTATACAGGAAGCTACGAGTGGCCAAAAGCCTAGTGACATTGAGGTCTACTAGGAGGGCCACAAAGGACTAGACCCGAACAACCCTAACCAGCTCTGTAGCCAGACAGCCACGGATCGGCTAGTGAGTTTTGGCCCAAAAGTACAAACGTTCAAAGTATAGAAATTCCTGCATTTGTAAGGTTGTGAATGATGTATAGGTGGCATATGGGGAGGAGATGGTTCGTCGCCATGGCCCTGACTTCGACTGGCGCAATGAACCGGTGGATCCCTCGGTGGTGTACGCAAGTGGTGATGGCAAAGCGCATGGACGGTAAGCTCTAACTTATGAAATTATATGGTTGACACTAAATTGATTATGCAGTAATCACATTTTTGAATCACTTATAGATACGCACTCTTCGATGGATTCATTGACTCGTCGTCGGTGAGATCTCAGAGGACGGGTTCGTCTTCCCGTAGCTCATGCTCTCGTCGACCGAACGAGCAGGAGTTGGAGATTATGAGGATGCGTGAAGAGATGAGACAATAACATGAATTTATGGAGGCTTGCAATGCACATAACCAAGCGATGTATCAAGTGAGTACACATAATCCGAACTCTAAATTATTATATTTCAATACAACATCTTCAATAGTAACACATATGTTTAACAGTTAATGCAGCAACAGGGCATGGCAACAAATTTTCCACCGCCACCACAATGGAGCCAGTTTGCAAACACACCAGCTCCGCCACCACAGTTCAACACCCCTCCGACACATATACCTGCACCTGGAGATAGGGTACGTTTGACAACTCTCGATTAATTTATACACTTGTATACTTTTTGATATTTGCATTTAACGTGTTGATATTTGCTAACTTGCATAGGTTACGCCCGAAGCGGGTGGTAGTGGGTCTGATCCTGCAGCAGGGACTGGATTTGTTGACTCCCTCTTCGCGTTCCCTGCTCCTGGTGGTGGTGGCGACAGCGATCAAAGCTCTAACCACTCAAGTGGTGGTTATCTCTAAACACTTGAACATGTTTCTTAACTCGTTGACTCTATGTAGTACTTGAACTTATGTCGTACTTATATTTCAATCCTATGTCGTACTCGTTGACTCTATGTCGTACTTGAACTTACATCTTCCATTGGAAAAAGCACTTATTCCCGTTGGAGGTCTCCTTCTCTGCCGAAGGCACCATTCGATGGGGAAATTGCCTATAAGCAACGAAAACTAAATGCTGAAGCTACCACAAGTATGCGTAAAGCGCTGAAGGATGGTAGCTTCGGCTCAAGGTAGTTACGAAGGTCGAGCGTGGTGTTGAGCTGAAGAGAAAAGACTAATTAGTCTCGGTTGCTTGTATTAAGATAATATGCATGTATCAAAGGTCATGAATGTACTTTTTACTTGGGCTACGTCCCAAGCCTATAAATAGATGAACAGTACCCTTGCACTATTCACACTAGATTGTAATTGCCCTCGCGTCATCACCTTCAAACAAGTCGAAGGTATTAATGTAATACAAACTTTGACAGTGCTTGTACATTTATTATGAAATAAATATGTGGTTTGACATCACATTTCACAAGTATATTTTCATATTTATGAATGGTGAAGACTCGTTTTTCATAACTTTCGTCCAAGATTCATTATACCTAAGAGGGAATAATGCTTCGAAGGACAAAGGTCCTTTAACAATTAACAATTGTGTTGCCTTGTTTTATGGTTCACAGTAATAAAAAACAAGTGAATAACAGTTGCCTCCTTTCTGCCGACCACGAACGGTCCGCGCCTGCACATCAATAGCTGAAATCGCAACGATCAGCAGTAACAGCTACAAGTGCATTAAATGTGTCGTCAGATGTTAGATAAAGCAGTCGTAGACGGTCCGGCCGTGCACCCCGGACAGTTCGCGAGGACGCTAAAAATGTATTTTACCGAACCCGTCACATTCGGGTTTTTCTAGTTTTTCAACGAGCGGACGATTCGCGCCTAAGGCTGGATGGTGCTCTCTTCTGCTTCGGATAGTCCGCAATATAAATGCGAGTTTTGCATAGTTCATGTCCGAGGCACACCTTAGTGTCGCGGATGGTTCGTTGTAAGGGCCCAGACGGTCCGCGCACAGGTGAATTTTCCAAAAAGCTTCTCCTGTTCGGAATAATCTACGGTATTTTAGACAATCGACTTAGAATTGATATAGATGGACTTATGCACCTGACAAATAATCAACTAGGCAAACTAGTTAGTCCATAAGATTTGTCATGGTTATCAAGCACCAAAATTGATTTATCAGAAAATGGTTGAGGTCATTTCCCTTTCAGTAATTAATGACAACCATATGTGGTCTAACACATTCCCTTTCAAATTTGAGCTTTGAAAAATATAGGAGTCAAAAGAGAGGAATAATAGTAATAATAATAATAAATATTATCGCAAGCAGTAGAAGTATTAATTATGTTAGAATTTTGTGTGACATTTGAAATCTGGAGTGCAAAACAAGAATTCAAATTTTGTTTGAATCTTTGAATTTGGGGAAAAAGAAAGGAAAATGGAAAAGAAAAGAAAAGAAAAGAAAAGAAGAAAAAACAAAAGAAAATGCTGCTGGGCCTCAACTCAACTTTTCAGCCCATCGGGGAATTACGCCCGCGTAGCCCGCTAGCCCACCTCTACCCTCATTCGATGACGGCGTGGGCCACGCAGTCAGCCACACACCCGTGCGCCAGCCTAGGATCCGTTCGCTCGTGCGTTATGCCACTATCGGTGGACCCATGTGTCAGCTGGCCCCTTTCCTCTTTCCTCGTTCCTGTGTGGATGCCGCATGGGTCCCACGGGTGGATGCCTCGTCCTACACCGTGTGCGGTGCGGCTCCATGCGGGGTTGGGAGATCTCCCCAAATCCTCATCGTGGTAATCGCAGGTGGGTTGCAACAGAACGCCTGATCCTACTCGGCATGACTATATAAGTTGTGTGCCGCCCGGGCTCCTTGAACCTCACGGGAAGGGCTCGGTCTGCGTGCATTAACTAGTGGCTATGATACTCGTTGGAGTGAGAACGCCGCCATTGCGCCTGGCCATCTCCCACGCCGTGTTGTGCCCTCTGTTGGTGTCTTGGGTGATTCTCGGGGTCGCATGAAGGGAGGTTGTGGCTCTTGTGTGGGAGCAGGGCATCGGGGTGGGGGAAGGCTCGGGATTTCTCGCCTGCGCTGTGGAACACCACCATTTCTGCCCCCCCCCCCCCCCCGTCGCGGGCAAGCACCCTCATCGCCTTATCGCCGGCAATTGACCCTCGCCTGCGTTCGATGTAGTCGGCTCATCATGTATCACTGGTCAAATCGGATTTTAGGGCTTGGAATCGAAGGATGGTGTGGTCTGGCCATGGCGCCGCCGTGGAGGGATCATCGGCGCTGCCGCGTCTGGGTTGTGGCAATTATGGACCGTTGGTCTTTGGATGGACGCTTGTGATTGGATCATAAAATACCCCTGTGCCTCATAGCTTCGTGACCGTTCGATCGGGATGGATGGGTGTGATTAGATCCTAAGAATACCGATTCATCCGGTTAGATCTAGGCCTTCGGATCTTGATCTTGCGTCTCAAATCGAGCGCGCGTTATAACGGTCATGCCAATTTTACAAAAGAGACCCTCGGGTTTTGTGAAACTAACCCACCGTCCACATGTGTGAAAGTATCCTTACATCCAAATCCTAGGTTTTACGCTTTAGACCCAATCCTCTCTGGAATTTCTGCCCAAAGTCCAAATAGAACTCAGGTTTAATAAATAAACCAGAAAATGATTTTTTAATGTAGAAATTAAATCCTAAACATTCATAAAGGCATAACTTCTTTGTTTTAAACCCAAATTAATCCATTCCAGTTGCATTAAAGTCATATTAATATTGTTTATCATCTAGTAACCTTATTTTGTTATGAAATATATGGTTAAAATTATGCTCTTAATTTGTTTTAGATCTAACACTTAAATCTTCGGAAAATTATAACTCTTTAACCGTAACTCCGATTTTAGTGATTCTTGAACCTAGGATCTCGTTACGATGCGTAAATCATTATTATGCAATTTGTTCTTATGTTTGGTGTGATGTTAATTTTTCCTATACTATGTTTGTTTGTATTGCTACGAATAACAGTGAGGTTACGAGTCACTTGAAGACCAAGTTGGTACCTGGGGATCTCAAGTCTAAGGCAAGTTATGCCCTTGATCACTCTTCTTTACCTAATAATGTTCTTGTTAATCATTGTGACATGTTAAGGTTAATTTGATGGGACCTAATAGGTTTCCCTAGCATCGTTTATCCCCCACCTTGCGAACAAATGAACTATTAGGTAGATTGGCTATTGCTCTCCCTGGTTTTGGGAAATTAATGTTTTATTATGATCATGTTCCAATTATGTTGTTGTTTTAATTATTGTTCATGATAAGATCATCATGTTAATTGGAACAAGGAGAACTACCTGGGAAAACAGTGCTACCACAAGGGTGGAATGGGACGCCCTTGGCTAAGTAATTAGGAAAGTGTAACACATCTTGTGTTACCAGGACTAAAACATGGGCATGGCATCATATGCATTGACATGTAATTATGTATGTTACACCTAGAGTGCATCCACTAGGCTAAAATCTCAAAACAAGTTGTGATGTGATGACTTCAAGTGAGTCCTTAACCCTAGAATAGGTACTTAACCAAGGGATAGAGGTTTGTGGGTGTGTGTGATACCAAATTGAGTATTATCTCAAAAGTTAGTGGAAATGTTCATAAGGGACTAAACTCGATGGAATTTAGTGACACACAAACCCTAGAACACTCAAAACCCTAAGAAGAGCCATAGAAACCCTAATTTGTGCCCTATAAGGTGATTTCAATTTCTATACACTTTTGGACCAAAGTGCATATATAAAAGTGGTAGAGTATCAAAAAATAGACAACTTTTACATTAGAAGATGTTCAAGTGATGTGGAGCATAATGGAGTAATTTGCAAAAAGCCCCAATGGCACCATATGGCTTAAACCCTGAAATCAGTGACTTTAGGCAAAGCTTATGCCCTTGTATTTCTTAATCCATGAAGATTTTGCCTTACATCATTACAACAAAATTATAGAGCTATGTTAGTAGTTCAAGTTTGATTAAGTGACTAAGCCTTGGAGCTGTATGGAAATGGGAAAAAATGGACCTAAAGTTGGGCTATCAGTCACCACTGAAACTGAGATTCGACTCTTAGTGAACTGAGGCAAACTTTGGGATCAATTTTGAATAGGATCCAATGGATGTTTGATTACGGTTGCTATAACAAAATTAAAGCTGGTTTGTAGAAGAACAATTTTGCTACAGATGGATTAGGGGGCCGTTACATGGAAATTAGAGAACGAGGCTCCTTAACTTGCTCTGTCAGGCGCACTGAATGGAGCTTCCATGGTACAATAACATGAATCAGATTCCAGGTTCAGTGAATGTCGTCGCTGGTGATCCCCATGCGTAGATTCATGTCGACTGCTGTGATTCGTGCCTATGTGAAGTGGATAACCTTGGTGGGTGAAAAGATCTTGACCGTGGATGAGACCGTGAGCTGGCTGTCGTACCCACTTGCTCCGCGACCGGTCGAGAAGACCATCGCCGGAGTTCGCCGCTTGCCACAGGAATGCCACGTAGTTGGAGGCGTTACCATGTCATAATAGATCGCAGTAGATAGCCCATCTGTTGCCTGAGACATTGCCCTGGTGAGCGCCATGGTAGTTTTGCTCCGGTGACTCACCACCTCTCCGGCCGCCAGCTTACCTTTCCCAAATTCGGAGCCACCGCTTGCGAATGCTATAAATCGAGTGTTCGGCCTGCTCCGTTATCTTATCATGAACTCAGAGCACCAACTCTCGCCTCCGATTAGCCACCGTAGCCCACGAATTCGGTACTTCCCCCAAAATCAGTCAAATTGGCCACCGTTGGCATCTCGTCGTGGCCAGCCATCCACAGGTTGATTCGCGCTTCTCTGCTTCGTGTTCTAGCATCCTTAGAGTCTCCTGTTGCTCGTAGGCTCGATTAATTGAACTAGACCACGCTGGATCGTCGAGAACACCTCGGTTCGCCCCTCGGGTTTCGCTGTCGTCGTGGGCAAGGGAACTCCGGGCCAGATTAGCTCGATTAGAGCATGGACTATGCTCGCCTAGGCTCGGGGATGGCGATCCAATGCTCGGTTTCGACAGTCGTCACCATTTGTGGCGAGTTCTAGCAAGAAGATGATCGGCGGGCAAGCGCATCGTCGCCAGGGATTAGTTTGGAGAAGAAACACAAGTGCAAGGGGTTTTGTGCAAACGTCAGTGAGACATGTGAATAGTACGTAGGGATTCTTTACCGGTTTTTCGAATGGCCAAGGGTGTCTGCACAAAGTCACCAATGCGGGCGCGGGCGCGCGCGTTTTACCTAGTCGTGGGCCGGTTCGGGCTCGAATGAGCCCAGTCCTGTTCATTGTTTTTCCTTTTCTTTTGCCTGATAGATTAAGAAATGCATAGAAAATAGTAGAAAATGGTACAATTATGAGACCAATTTTGCTAGGCTCCTATAGTCATCTAGTATTTAATAAAAATAGTTCCAAGATTTTTACCTCAAGCCTGGAATTATTTAGCATTTTAAGATGCTCAAACCAAGTCTTTTAGAATTTTAGAAATAATTTAGTAGCTCCAAAAATAGTAAAACTTTTTGGGTAGGTTTAGTATGAGGATTAAAGACCTTGGGTGATGTTTGAAATGATTTGGACATTGTTTGGTCCCAAACCCAATAAACTAGCCTCCTAGGGTTTAATTGCCTAATACTGATAGAATACTAACTCAGGAAACCTTAGTGACTAATGTGTACTATGAAGGAAAGTTGTATTCAAGATACAACTTAGTATGTTTCTATTATATAACTGCATATTCATAGCATCACATAAGCATTCATGTATATGTATTGTTATGTATAGAAAACGAGGAAGAGAATGTAGTCGAAGAAGAAGTTGTCCCGCAAGCTGAGAATCCACCAGTTGAGAACAACTTCTACTTTGACATTTGTGGAATAGACCCGGAACCTCCTGCAACAAAAGGCAAGCCCCGGTGCATTTACCCCTTTCCTTTTTGTTTTAAACTCTTTATCACTTGTGATGGTGCATTAGGTGATAGGAGTTGTGTGCTAAACAATTGTTGCATTCCCTTCCTTGGAAACTGATTACCATTCCTTGTTACCTAATTTACTTAAAGTTTTCTGATGCTTAGCCTTGCTTTAGAAAACAAAATGTTTTGTTTTAAAACAAAAGGTGATGCTTCATATGGGATGGGAATTTTTACATAGAAAAGACTTGTGATGGTGAATTCATCATGGTCGTGATGAGTTCAACATCTAAAAAGATGTACCTCTGTTAGATACCAAACTTTGGGTTGTAAATGATAAAGACGAGACCGGGCGGGTGACTTGCACGAGAAGGAAGTCTCGGTGTAGTGTCTTCGTCTGAGTCGATTAAGGACCGAACCGATGTAGGCTTGATGAAGGAGGACCATTTAACTGGCCACATGCCTCGTCATGGGTAAGCTTTGCCTCGGCCGGACCAATACCAGAAAGGCCACCACGCAATGGGAGTGGAGAGATGGCGAGAATAGCGTGTACCCTTCGTGCCAAGAGGCTGGACAGTGGAGTATCTATGCTCTCGATTGGCGTGAACCCATTTTGGTCTTGAGAAACCTAGTGGCGAGTTGACATAAGCAAGGGTTAAGTGCTACATATGTCGTGTGGTTGGAGATCCCTAGCTGGGTATTAATCGATTCGGATCGCCGCTACTTCTCGGATATGAAGACTTGGTCACTGACTTACACGTAGCAATCCAGTGAACTGAAGGGATGATAAAAGACAGCTAGTGTAGGCCAAGTGTTCTGCTCGAAGGTGGTGCCAAAGCAGGAGGAAGAACGCTAAACTTATTTGTGGGAGGGTGTTTTTCCTCCCCATTATGTAATAATAAGTGCTGCACTCGAACACCCGTTATGTAGTAAATACTCTCTCTATATTTTGGTTTGAATGTAAATTATAATCATTCCGCTTATTCTCTTCTCCGATTATGTGTGTATTGTCTGCATGATGGGTGAAGCGCTCTTGGGCGGTATGATGAACATACAGATAACCAAACTTGTCAAGTGATTATGCGCACCTGCATGATTGTCTGAGGTCCTTAGGACAAGGACATCTGTAGGTGGGCCTAATACCTTGGGAGGTTCCGTGACAGCTGGTATCAGAGCGAAGCCTGTCTTTTCGGACATTACGTAATACTTCAAAAGATTTTTAAAATACTTACCTTGAAACATTCTTTTATTCTTATCTTGCCACTTTCTGGTAGCAACTTATCTTTTAAAGTCGGGTAACAGAGTGCCAAGTAAAAGTATACGTAGGACGTCAGGGATCATCGAAAAGGTTGATTCCATAATCATTAGGTCATGCATGCATCATTTTAAACTATACTAAATAAATTTCCCCTCTTATAGAGATATGGCGTGTACCAAGACCACCCAATGGAAAGACCCTGGACCTCATGGTGTACCCTGGCATCAGCTGGCCCCTAGACATGAGGGGAGCAGCAGCGGAAGCAATGATCCAATAGGGGATCTGGGGGCCACGGTGGCGTGACTTATGTCGGAACTATGCCACGGGAGTAGGGAGCATGCACGAGATAGCCACCGCATTGCTGAGCTGTCGGTAGAGGTAAATCACTTGCAGCAGGAAATTATGGAACGAGGCACGGCCATTGACTGGGCCGTAAATTCGCGCTCTTTCGCCTGGGATTGTGAGGCAAAGGCTCTAGCCCGAGTGGTGGAATTAAGCGCATCCCTGGAAAATCTGCAAGCGTACTGTAACACCCTGCATGAAGAGGTGCACGTGTTATATTACCGGCTGCATCCAAATGTGCCGCCAGAAGTTGCAGCAACGGGAGCTGGACCATCTGGAATAGCTAATGGAGGACCTGATGGGGAGTTGGACCTTTTTGAAGCCCCTCCTTCCATGAACCTCGCAAATGAACGTTCTCTCGATACTGGCAGTGGTGTGGCCAAGGACGAAGATAATTAGAGCAGTGTAGTTTAAGTAGTGTCTTTATGTAAAGTAAATAAGAAAGTTGAGTTGTACTAATGAGTATGTATAATTATTACCAGTTCAGCACAATGTAATAAAGATGGTGTACGTTTGGCATGTAATGATTCAGGATGTTTTTCTTCCTCAGATGCCATCAAGGACTCATGCTCATGACGGGGCGAGAACTTCCGGCAGCGGGGAGGAAACTCCAAACCCGCCACCTGTACCTCCTATACTGGCTGAGGCTATCGCTTCCTTAGTCAACGCTACCGCTGACAACACATGATTCCTGCGTGAATTGGCGGAAAATCAATTTCAGCAACATGGAGGCAGAGGTCAACCTCAAGGACCACGAGACACCACATATCTAGAGTTCTCTAAAACCCGTCCACCGCTCTTTGTTAAGGCTGAAGAACCTCTGGAAGCAAATGAATGGGTGCGAGTTATGGAGCAAAAGTTTGGGCTGATCCGGTGTACTGAAACGCAGAAGCCCCCATTCGCTGCCCAACATTTGTGGGGTCCTGTCAGTACTTGGTGGGCAAATTTTTCCGCTATTCAGCCTGCCAGACATCAGGTCACATGGGCGGAGTTTAAACAGGCATTCAGGGAACATTATGTTCTAGAAGGGGTGCTACATATGAAGCTGGAGGAGTTCATACGTCTAAAGCAAGGGGGAGATTCTATAATGCAGTATCTCAACAAGTTTAATCACCTCTCCCAATATGTCATCACTCAAGTGGACACAGATCTGAAAAAGAAAAATTGCTTCATGAGGGGATTGAATGATCGACTCCAACGCAAAATGGCTATGTGTCTGGATCTTACCTATAGTAGGGTTGTCAGCACAACACTGTCAGTTGAAGCCAAAAATTTGGGACAAGGAAAATCAAAAAGATATGCGAGTGAAGAACCATCTCAGGGGTTTGAAAAGCGGACAAGGTTGGTAATCCGTCCCTTCAACCCAAATCGTTCTTCTCCTCGTCCACCCACATATCCCTTCAGGCAACTCGTGTTCATCCGTCCCACTCCTGCCCCGCCCAGAACAATTAGCCGAGTGCCCCTGGTGCTCGTTTCCCCGCCCTTCCCAGTTCCTCAAGTGACTGCTTTAATTATGGGAAGTCTGGACATTTCATCAAAGACTGCCCCCTATCCGAAGCAGAACAAATCAAATTTTCAACAGACTTCGGGGAACGCAGATCAAGGAAAGGAAAACATGGCCAATCCCCCAGTAGGCAAAAATATGAAGAAAACTGGGCGAGTTTATTACACCCAGGTGGCGACTACACCGAAAGGAGAACCGATGATGATGGGTATGTTTCTCGTTGCCAACCATCCAGCAGTTATCCTTTTTGATTCTAGTGCATCACATACCTTTATGAGCAAGACTTTTGTGGAGAAGCATTGCATACATAGCATTGAATCAAGGGAGAGATTTATTATTCACTCACCTGAGGGTCAAATAATTACTAAGGAAGTAGTCTTCCACGTACCCGTAACATTGGCTGGATGTGAGTTCCCTACTAACATGATTGTTATAAAGGGACAAGATATAGATGTAATTCTAGGCATGAATTGGTTAGCACAGAATAAGGCCATCATAAATGCGGATCAAATGACCATTCAATTGAGTCATGGTCAAGAAGAAGTCCAATTGTCCATCCCTATAGCTATCCCAGTAAAAACATCTGGATAAGTTTTTGAGGCCATAGTACAAGAAATATAGGACATTCTGGTTGTATGTGAACTCCCGGATGTATTTCCTGAAGATTTGCCTGGATTACCTCCGGAAAGGGACGTGGAGTTTGTGATCGAATTGAAGGCCAGTACGGCTCCTATTTCCAGAAGGTCGTACCATATGCCACCCAATGAACTGGCGGAACTCAAGACATAATTGCAAGATTTATTGGAGAAAGGATTCATTAGACCAAGTTCATCACCGTGGGGATGTCCAACAATTTCTGTCAAGAAGAAGGATCAGACTATTCGAGTGCGTGGACTATAGACCCCTCAATAAAGTCACTATTAAGAACAAGTATCCTCTTCCTCGGATCGATATTTTGTTCGATCAACTTACTAGAGCCCAGGTGTTTTCTAAAGTTTATCTCAGATCAGGCTATGATCAGATCCGTATTCGACCCGAAGATATATCCAAGACCGCATTCACCACATGGTATGGATTATTTGAATATTTGGTTATGTCTTTTGGATTCACAAATGCTCCAGATCACTTCACATACTTGATGAATTCGATATTCATGCCTGAGCTAGACAAGTTTGTGGTAGTCTTCATTAATGATATTTTGATATATTCCAAGAATGAGGAGGAGCATGCAAGACACTTGTGAATTGTGTTAACGCGCTTAAGAGAACATCAGCTTTATGCCAAATTCAGTAAATGCACGTTCTGGTTGGAGGAAATCCAATTTCTTGGGCATATTTTGTCTGCCAAAGGTATTGCGATTGATCCCAGCAAGGTCAAGGATATTCTGGAATGGAAATCACCTACTACAGTGCATCAAGTTCGGAGTTTTCTTGGAGTGGCTGGTTATTACCTGCAGATTTATTCCGGATTTGTCCAAAATTGTTAAACCCATTACTGGGTTATTGAAGAATGATACTAAGTTTGACTGGTCCTCTAAGTATAATGAGGCCTTTGAACAACTAAAGGTATTGTTGACCACTGCACCGGTTTTGGCCCAACCGGATCTTGAAAAGCCATTTGATGTTTATTGTGACGCATCGGGCAGTGTACTTGGATGTGTCCTCATGCAAGAAGGACGAGTAATCGCTTATGCTTCAAGGTAGCTGCGCCGGCATAAAGAACATTATCCCACACATGACCTGGAATTGGCTGTAGTAGTTCATGCCCTTAAGATTTGGCGTCATTATCTGCTGGGAAATATATGCCACTTATATATGGATCACAAGAGTTTGAAGTATATCTTCACCCAGTTAGAGCTAAACATGAGGCAAAGAAGGTGGCTCGAGCTAATTAAGGATTATGATTTGGAGATTCATTATCACCCAGGGAAGGCTAATGTGGTGGCAGATGCTTTAAGTCGTAAAGCTTCTTATCATTGTGTTACAGTAAGGACACCTGACACCACCTTATGTCAAGAAATGGATAAATTGAATCTGGGGATAGTACAACAAGGAACTTTGACACATTTGAAGCTTGAGTCAGTTCTTCTACAAAGGATTATTGATGCTCAAAGAACAGATAAGGGTATGAAATACATTCATGAGAAAATGGAGGCCGGCAAGGCAAATTGTTTCAGGAAAGATGATCAAGGAGTAATATGGTTTAAAGATCGCATAGTAGTGCCACAGGATGCTGAAGTCCGCCAACAAATCTTGGACGAAGCTCATCTTAGTCGGTATTACATTCACCCTAGAAGCACTAAGATGTATCAAGACTTGAAACAACATTATTGGTGGACTAAAATGAAGATTGAAATCGCACGCTATGTGGCAAAATGCGACACTTGTAGACGTGTCAAGGCAATACACATGAAGGCTGCTAGACCGTTACAATCTTTGCCAATCCCAGCCTGGAAATGGGAAGATATCAGTATGGATTTTATTGTGGGATTGCCCAAGACCGCTAAAGGATTTGGTTCTATCTGGGTCATAATTGACCGGCCTAAAAAAATAGCTCATTTCTTGTCATTTAAAACATATTACCCGGTCATTACCTATGCTTAGATATATGTGGCTCATATTCTCAATTTGCATGGAGTTCCAAAGACGATAGTATCAGACCAGGGACCGCAATTTGTATCCAAGTTTTGGGAGGAGTTGCATAAATCCTTAGGTACTAAATTACTCCACAGTTCGGCCTATCATCCTCAGACAAGTGGGCAAACTGAGAGGGAAACCAGATACTTGAAGATATGCTACGGGCATGTGTCCTGGAATTTCCACAGAAATGGGATGATTGTCTGCCGTTGCCAGAATTTTCCTATAATAATAGTTATCAAGAAAGTATTAAGATGGCACCGTTTGAAGCTCTGTACGGACGATGATGCCGAACACCCTTAAATTGGTCTGAACCCATAGAACGGTGGTTTTTCAGGCCTAATATGGTTAAAGAAACGGAGGAAAAAGTCCAACGGATAAGACATAACCTAAAAGAAGCTCAAGCTCGATAGAAAAACTATGCGGATAAATGACATCAACCTTTGTTTTTTCAAGCCGACGATTATGTATACCTGAAAGTATCACCGATGAAGGGTGTTAGCCGGTTCGGGGTAAAAGGAAAGTTGGCACCCCGATATATTGGCTTGTTCCCCATTCTTGAGCGATGTGGGCCAGTGGCGTACAGACTTCAACTGCCCGAATCATTGTCTGCGGTGCATAATGTGTTACACATACCTCAGTTAAAGAAATGCCTTTGGATTCCTGATCGAACTATAGATGTGGTGGATGTTACTTTGGAACCAGACTTGACATATTTAGAGCATCCCATTCGAGTTCTAGATCAGAAGGACAGAATCACTCGAAAGAGGACTCTCAAGTTTTATAAGGTACAATGGAACCAACACACTAAAGAAGAAGCTACCTAGGAGACTCAAGACTTCTTAAAGAAAATTTTTCCTAGGTTTTTAGCTTCATGTAACCTGTAAGATTTATGTACTTTATTGTAAAGCTGGAACAGACCCCACTCCACCCCCTGCTCTATAAGATAAATAAGGAAATGAAGTTGTGACGCGTTTCCTTTTCCACTACTGACCCTAGGACCTTAAATCTCAGGACGAGATTCTTTTATGGGAGAAAGGATGTAACACCCCTGGTGTTACCAGGACTAAAACTTGGGTATGGCATCATATGCATTGACATGTCATTATGTATATTACACCTAGAGTGTATCCACTAGGCTAAAATCTCAAAATAAGTTGTGATGTGATGACTTGAAGTGAGTCCTTAACCCTAGAATAGGGTACTTAACCAAGGGATAGAGGTTTGTGGGTGTGTGTGATACCAAATTGAGTATTATCTCAAAAGTTAGTGGAAATGTTCATAAGAGACTAGATGGAATTGAGTGGCACACAAACCCTAGAACACTCAAAACCCTAAGAAGAGCCCTAGAAACCCTAATTTGTGCCCTATAAGGTGATTTCAATTTCTATACACTTTTGGACCAAAGTGCATATATCAAAGTGGTAGAGTATCAAAAACTAAACAACTTTTACATTAGAAGATTTTCAAGTGATGTGGAGCATAATGGAGTAATTTGCAAAAAGCCCCAATGGCACCATATGGCTTATACCCTGAAATCAGTGACTTTAGGCCAAGTTTATGCCCTTGTATTTCTTAATCCATGAAGATTTTGCCTTAAGTTGTTACAACAAAATGGTAGAGCTATGTTAGTAGTTCAGGTTTGATTAAGTGACTATGCCTTGGAGCTGTATGGAAATGGGAGAAAAATGGACCTAAAGTTCAGCTATCAGTCACCACTGAAAACTGAGATTCGACTGTTAGTGAACTAAGGTGAACTTTGAGATCGATTTTGAATAGGATCCAATGGATGTTTGATTAAGGTTGCTATAACAAAATTAAAGCTAGTTTGTAGAAGAACAATTTTGCTACAGATGGATTAGGGGGCTGTTACATGGAAATTAGAGAACGGGGCTCCTTAACTTGCTCGGTCAGGCGCATTGAATGGAGCTCCCATGGTACAGTAACCTGAATCAAATTTCAGGTTCAGTGAACGTCGCTGCTAGTGATCCCCGCGCGTAGATTCACGTCGGCCACCATGATTCGTGCCTGTGTGAAGTGGATAACCGTGGCGGGTGAAAAGATCTTGACCGTGGATGAGACCGTGAGCTGGCCGCTGTACCCACTTGCTCCACGACCGGTCGAGATGACCATCACCGGAGTTTGCCGCTTGCCGTAGGGATGCCACGTAGTTGGAGGTGTTACCACTTCGCAATAGATCGCAGTAGATAGCTCATCTATCGCCTGAGACATTGCCCAGGCGAGCGCCACAATAGTTTTGCTCCGGTGACTCACCCCCTCTCCGACCGCTAGCTTACCTTTGCCAAATTCAGAGCCACCACTTGCGGACGCTATAAATCGAGTGTTCAGCCTGCTCCGTTATCTTGTCACGAACTCAGAGCACCAACTCTCGCCTCTGATTAGCCACCGTAGCCCGCGAATTCGGTACTTCCCCCAAATCGGTCAAATTTGCCGTCGTTGGCATCTCGCGTGGCCAGCCATCCACAAGTTGATTTGCGCTTCTCTGCTTCATGTTCTAGCATCCTTAGAGTCTCATGTTGCTCATAGGCTCGATTAATTGAACTAGACCACGCTGGATCGTCAAGAACACCTCGGTCCGCCCTCGGTTTCGCTGTCGTCGTGGGCAAGGGAACTCAGGGCCAGATTAGCTCGATTAGAGCATGGACTAGGCTCGCCTAGGCTTGGAGATGGCGATCTGATGCTCAGTTTCGACCGTTGTCGCCATTTGTGGCAAGTTCTAGCAAGAAGATGGCCGGCGGGCGAGCGCGCTGTCACCAGGGATTGGTTTGGAGAAGAAACAGAAGTGCAAGGGGTTTTGTGCAAACGTCAGTGAGACATGTGAATAGTACGTAGGGATTCTTTACCGGTTTTTTGAATGGCTAGGGGTCTCTACGCAAAGTCACCAATGCAAACACGGGCGCGCGCGTTTTACCTGGTCGTGGGCCGGTTCGGGCTCGAATGAGCCCAGTCCTATTCACTGTTTTTCCTTTTCTTTTTGCTGACAGATTAAGAAATGCATAGTAGAAAAACGGTAAAATTATGAGACTAATTTTGCTAGGCTCCTATAATCATCTAGTATTTAATAAAAATAGTTCCAAGATTTTTACCTCAAGCCTGGAATTATTTAGCATTTTAAGATCCTCAAACCAAAGCTTTTAGAATTTTAGAAATAATTTAGTAGCTCTAAAAATAGTAAAACTTTTTGGGTAGGCTTAGTATGAGGATTAAATACCTTGGGTGAAGTTTGAAATGATTTGGACATTATTTGGTCCCAAACCCAATAAACTAGCCTCCTAGGGTTTAATTGCATAATACTAATAGAATACTAACTCAGGAAACCTTAGTGACTAGTGTGTACCATGAAGGAAAGTTGTATTCAAGATACAACTTAGTATGTTTCTATTATATAACTGCATATTCATATCATCACATAAGCATTCATGTATATGTATTGTTATATATAGAAAATGAGGAAGAGACTGTAGACGAAGAAGAAGTTGTCCCGCAAGCTGAGAATCCACCAGTCGAGAACAACTTCTACTTTGACATTTGTGGAATAGACCCGGAACCTCCTGCAACAAAAGGCAAGCCCCAGTGCATTTACCCCTTTCCTTGTTGTTCTAAACTCTTTATCACTTGTGATGGTGCATTAGGTGATAGGAGTTGTGTGCTAAACAATTGCTACATTCCCTTCCTTGAAAACTGTTGGTGCCTTTTTGGAGCGCCAATCACTGCATGAGAACCGGCGGCAGTGCTCTCTGCACAGGCACGGACGGTGCGTGGCCAGGGGCCGGACGGTCCGCGACCTGGAGCAGGGCTAGGGTTCCCTGCCTAACGGTCGGACGGTCCGTGCCCTGGGGCCAGACAGACCCGCGCGTGCGCAGGGGTGGCGAAGGTCGCCAGTGGCGGCTGAATCTCGCTCCCGGGAGGGACCCCATCGGGGAGGAGAGATCCTAGGGGTTGTCTAGGCTCGGTAGACCGACCTAGACTCCTCTAATCGACGTAGAGTCAAAGAGAAGCAGAGAATTTGGGGATTAGAATACCAAACTAGGGCTAAACTAGAACTACTCCTAATGCATAAGGTAAAAACGAGAAATAGACTTGATTTGATCGATTGTTGGGGGTTTCAATCGGTCGTAGCCCTTCATCTATATAAAGGGGGAGGTTTGGATCTGCTTCAAACTGTTTCCCGAGTTAATCCCATGGTTTTAGGTAACAAATCCCGCGAGAAACTAGGAACCCTAACTGACTCTGCGCACGCGCGGACTGTCCGTGCCACCAACGCGGACCATCCGCACGGCTCTTTTCCATGCTCAACATATGCCCCCTGCCTTTTGGTGGAGGTTTACGAACCAAAAGCATATGAACTAAGCCTGATGTAAGTCATCGGCTTTTCAGTATGGAGATCATTCAATAAAGCACCAATGTATAAAGGCCATTTTGGATTGTATCTTTCTCGGCCTTGACCATTTGATCAATAGATCAAAATGAATAGAATGGAGGTGCCCCCCAGCCCAAATAAGCAAACAGAATGGGTCAGTAATACGAATTCATCGCCGTACCACCCACACATGAGCAGGACAAGACATCGACGATGGATAGAACGGGACGCACCATGCTATCCCTGGAGGAGGATGACAAGGCGATCTTGGATGTGCTACTTTTTGGGTCCATTTAATCGGCTTTTGCTTTCGCACATATCGCCCTTTTGACTTCGTTTGTTTTATTGGCCGGTTGTGTGGAACGGTCTTCTTCATATATTTGGCAAGCAACTGACCAAAAGTAGGGCCGACTCTACTGAGTCGTCCAGACATCTTAGTAGTGTTTTGTTTCCTAACACTTGTGTTGGAACGTTGTGGTCCGATGGTCTGAGTTTGTTGCTTCTGACCATCTACGGACCGTCTGGCCATCATAGCCGGACTGTCCGTGCCTGTCTCGGACTGTCCGACCTTAGTACCTGGACCATCCGGCATACGCAGGATAGGTGACCGTGATCGGGTGTCCGATCGTGCTTGCCCTCCGGTGCCTCCGGTCTTTCTTTTGTCTGGAGCCTTTCGAGTAACCACTCTGCGTAACATATTTGGTGTGCGGAGCTCACCAATGAAGACATTTTTATCTTTGCTTTTATCGACCGCACAAGGCCGAACTATGACTTTTTTGCTTGTCGGCTCTAATGTGGTGGCAAGGACAGGTGGCCTGTCAATCCTCACCTCCTTTTGAAACCTCAATCGTCCTTCGTTTATAGCCGATTGTATTTGCCGATGAAAGACAACACAATCATTGGTGTTATGAAGAAAGGAGCCATGCCATTTACAATATATACGCCCTTTTAATTCTTCAACAGGAGGAATTATATGTGATAAATTAATATTACCATGCTTAAGTAACTCATCAAATATTTTATCACACTTAACAATATTAAATGTGAACTTAACTTTTTCCTTTTGTGTCGAGTGCGGGTGAGAGTGAACAGAAGGTTTGGCCTTAGTGGGCCAATCAAGCATGGGGACATGTGACTTTTTTGGTTCTTGGGGCTTGGGTGGCCGGTTATATTTATGTCGGCCTTCCACACTAGGCAGATCACAGGTGACTTCTGGTGCTCCCGGTTCGACCTGCGCAGTCGGATGGTCTGTGAGTGGATCAGACGGTCCGGTACTATCTCCGAACTGTCTGGTCACGTCAGGCAACACCTGTGACCCTTGTGGTGGGCTTTGTGTAACTCCAGACTGTCCGGCGTAGGGTGCCGGACGGTCTGATGGAGGGCCGGACGGTCCATGATTGTGTGCAGACAGTTCGGTCATGCTCAGAGTTGACTCACCATTTAGCGAAGATGGTGGTGATGGTCGTCCTGGATATGAGTCCATCGGCATACCAGAATATGGCTGGGGAAACCCATTTGTTGCCAATGTGTTTGGCGCAATTGTTTTGGCGCCTAATTTATGTGATAAAAAATTAGGCATGTGAGTTTTTCCTAATGCATGCGCCATCCTTTCTATATCCTCTGTGATACTTTTAATCCGATTATCAAAAAAAAATTTAATAAATGGAATATCATCGGCTGACCTGGCATCACCTATCGTGGGGAGCTGTTGCAACACGGCTGACATGTACTCGGCGTTTATCTCCCTCTCTTGGACGGCCTTCTGGTGGCAATCTACCCTAAAGTGTGAGAGGAACCATTTATCCGCCACCTTGAGCACCTGATATGTTTGTCGCTGGACCTCCTCATCTATTTTCTTCATGTCATCTTTTAATCTTTCATGCTTAGCGGTCGATAAATTAGTCAGCCTTGTGTTGCTGTTTGGAGAAGCTTCGTTGAGATCATTAGAATTGGCCATGTAAGCCTGATTTTGTAGATCTACAACCTTGTCCCCAGCGGAGTCGCCAAAAGTGTGTTGGTGCCTTTTTTGAGCTCCAATCACTGCGTGAGAACCGGCAGCGGTGCTCTCTGCACAGGCGTGGACGGTTCGTGGCCAGGAGCCGGACGAGCCGCGACCTGGTGCAGGGCTAGGGTTCCCTGCGTGACAGCCGGACGGTCCGCGCCCTAGGGTCGGATAGTCCGCGCATGCGCAGGGGCGACGAAGGTCGCCGGCGGCACTTGAATCTCGCTCCCGGGAGGGACCCCATCGAGGAGGAGAGATCCTAGGGGTTGTCTAGGCTCGGTAGACCGACCTAGACTCCTCTAATCGACGTAGAGTCGAAGAGAAGCGGAGAATTTGGGATTGGAATACTAAACTAGGGCTAAACTAGAACTACTCCTAATGCATAAGGTAAAAACGAGAAATAGACTTGATTTGATCGATTGTTGGGGGTTTCAATCGGCCGTAGCCCTTCATCTATATAAAGGGGGAGGTCTGGATCCGCTTCAAACTATTTCCCGAGTTAATCCCGCGGTTTTAGGTAACAAATCCCACGAGAAACTAGGAACCCTAACTGACTCTACACACGTGCGGACCTTCCGCGCCACCAACGCGGACCGTCCGCACGGCTCTTTTCCATGCTCAACAAAAATTGATTACCATTCCTTGTTACCTGATTTACTTAAGGTTTTCTGATGCTTAGCCTTGCTTTAGAAAACAAAATGTTTTGTTTTAAAACAAAATGTGATGCTTCATATGGGATGGAAATTTTTACAAAAGAAAAGACTTGTGATGATGAATTCATCATGGCTGTGATGAGTTCAACATCTGAAAAGATGTACCTCTGTCAGGTACCAAACTTTGGGTTGTAAATGATAAAGACGAGACTGGGCGGGTGACTTGCACGAGAAGGAAGTCTTAGTGTACTATCTTCGTCTGAGTCGATTAAGGACCGAACCGATGTAGGTGTTGGAACTTGCTTACAGGCGCAAGCTGATCCAACGGGGGGGAGTAATAGCGCAAACAGGGTTTTGGCACGTGGTGGCAAAAGCTCTGTTCATCTAGCCTCTCAAGGGCACTGTGCGGGGGTATTTATAGGTGTCCGGGTGCCCAGCGTCCCGTGTTAAGGACGCATGTGCCCTCAGACACCTAGGTTATCCCCGTAATATTCCCATAAAGCGGGGTTACAGACTGTAATTACAGGGACGCCTTTACAAATTAGGCCCATAACACGCAGCGGCCACGCAGGGCCCGTTACAATGGGCCGGATCACACGTGGGCCTCCGTGCTGGACAAGGCCGCACGGTGGGATGACCTCGTCACGGGTCTTCGTCCGATGTCGTATGGGGCGAAGGGTGTCCCTACCCGTTGTCTTGTCTCCGTTGGGCCAGCGACTACGGCGAAGGCCCTGAGCGAAGGGTGGCGTCTTTGCCTTCGCCCCAACATTTGCCCTCCGAGGGACCAGTTCGACTAAGTCATCTGGTGCCGAAGACGTCGCTAGATGGTGGAGACGCTGCCCTCGCTCGAAGTGGTTCCGCGGGGGTTTTTTACATGACCGTTGATTGACACCGTACTGTTGAACTGCGGGTTTCCCGAAGCGCCGCGCCCTGTGTATAAAAGGGGGCAGGGGGCGGCGCGTTTTGAACTTTATCCTTCCGCGCTCCGTGAAAACCCTAGTCACTTTTTCCACCGTCTCTGCTGCTCGTCTGCCGTCCTTGCTCTTGTTCGCCGGAGATCTGGCTCGAGTGAAGCAGACCGCCCGCCGCCGACGACGGTACGTAGCGATGCCGACCTCTTCTTCTTCTGCTGCCGCTACGCCGCCGGCCGACGCGTCGTCTGAGGAAACGCTGAGTACTGTGGCGGCGGAGGAGTTGCGCGCCAGCAATACGGTGGATTTTGGTGTGTCGCGGATGTCGTCGGCCCGCGTGCAAGATATGCAGTGGCTTGGTTACTTTGGCGGCGGAGTCGCTCGTGTCCCGGGGACGGAGGAAGTCCCCGAGCCGGAAGGCGAGTTGGTTGTGTTCGAGGCGTTCTTTGCCGCTGGTCTTCGCCTGCCTGTGCACCGATTTGTTGGAGAAGTCCTGCGCAGATTTAACGTTCAGATCCATCAGCTGACTCCGAATGCCGTGGTGGCTCTGTCGAAGTATGTCTGGGTGACGACTTCGTACGGCGGACAGCCATCAGTCGAAGTCTTCGCGAAGTACTATTGCCTGCACTGGCAGAAGAGGATGATTGGAAATGAAGTTGCTCAGTTTGGGTCCTGTACATTTACGCCGAAGACCGGCAAGACCATGATGGAGGTAGTTGAGTTGGTTCCTTGCGCCCGCAACAAGTGGGGCAATTGGCATGATTTTTGGTTCTACGTCGCGGAGGGTACAATCGAAGACCATCCGGGGCTCCCCGTGTCCGAGATGTGCTCGCATTTTTACTCAGCATACCCGCCTTTCGAAGTGGCGGAGGAGGATGCGGACGAAGGGGCCCTTCGGTGCGCCGCCGGCCTGAGCAGCGGGCGCGATTTGGTTGAGGAGTTTGTGGCGTACGGGGTATGGCCTTTGGCGCATGGCTGGGCACTGGGCGAAGTGTGCCCTCGCCAGATGCCTTCCCATGATGGGAAGCTGGTGCGAAGTCCTGCCTTCGCGCTGGACCTGCATAGCCGCGATCCGGTCGCCTTTGTGCGTGAAGCGGAAGATGGGGCGGTGCGGATCGTTGGTCGGTACGTGCCGAGGACGGAGGGCCAGCGTAGCTGGGACATTCGCGGGTCAAATGACCGCTTGAACAGGGTTTTTGAGTTGAATCGTCTGCCGTATGGCGGTTATCCCGGCCAAGACGATGTGGATCTTCGCGGGAAGAAACCGGTGGTAGAGTCTGGAGACGACCCCGCGCTGGCGGCCGCCCCGTCCTCTAAGAAAAGAAAACTAGGTACTGCTGTGGGAGGACTTGGGGTTTCTGATGGTTTTGCTAGAGAATTGATGAGGACATGCGCGGCCCTGGGGGGAAGGATGTCTTCGCCCGAGCTCCGGGAGTCTTCGGCGCGGATGCTGAGGGTTACCGGTGGTTGGTGGCCTAAGAATGTTCCTGTCCCCCGCGCGGCCGGCGAAGACTTTTTTACATCTCGCATGGTTCGTGATTGGAAAGTGTTTCCTTACGGGCGGAATATTTTTGCTGTTGTGTCGGCAGTGATGGACAAGGATCGCCAGGGAGCTGCACAGAAGCGCCAGGCGGTCATCAGGCTTCATGAAGCTAGGCCGAAGAGGCAGCGGGGGGCTGCGAAGGCTACTGCCCCCGGCGGAGGCCAGCCGCCGCTGGTGGCGAAGTCAGCCGTCCCTGCATCCAGCAGGGCGCCGGAGGCTGCGAAGGCGGCTGCCGCTGGTGGTTCCAAGTCTGTGAAGGCCGCCCCTGTGCCCAGCGGGGTGCCGGAGGCGGCGAAGGCGGCCCGAGAGTTGCCGCCGCCGGGCAAACGCATCGCCGACTTCGCCACCGACATTAGTGTGGAAGATTATCTTGTTGGTAAGTCGTTGTCTCGATTTTTTTTTATTTTGTTAATAAGCTGATATGTTGCAGGGTCGGACGAAGGCCAACTTGTTGTTGCTCCGCCTGCCGGGGCGAAGGGCGGTGCGTTTAGTGCCGGTGGCGAGATTCCGGTGCTCGCTGCAGTCAGGGACGAGGCGGGTGCTGTGTCTCGCCGGCTGAAGGAGCTGAAGGAGGCACTAAGTCAGGTACGTGGAGCTGGACTTCGGTTTTTTTTACCGGCTTTGCTGGGGCTGTGGTCTTATGTGTGTCTTGTAGGCGACTGACTTCGCTGACCGCACGGCGTCGGGAGCCCTGATGACAGTTGTGTCTGCCGAAGTCGAGAGATTTCGGATGCAACATGCTGACGCCGTCCGGGAGAAGTCGGCCGCCGACAGCAAATGCCGCAAGCTGGCGGATAAGGTGGCCGCGCTGGAGGGTGAGAAGGCTGACCTCCGGCGCCAACTGGCGGAGGAAAGGAAGGAGGCCAATGAGGCCCTCGCCAAGGCGCAGGTTGCGCAGGCGGAGGCCAACTTGGCGCGGGTGGAGGGCAGTCTTGCCAGGCAGCGCGCCGAGCAGTTGGAGGAGCGGCTCAGCGCTCTGCAGAGCCGTGTGGAGAGGGCCGAGGCCTCGACGCGCACGGAGGCTGAGCGGACACGCAAACAGCTTATGGATTCATACCATGAGCTGGGCGCGCGGACCGCTGAATTTGAAGTGCCGGACCGAGAGCCCGGACTTCGCTGCCTTGAGTGGGTACAGGAGGAGCTGCAGGCGCTCCCCACCATCGTGGAGGGGTTTATGTCTTATGCCTCCCTGGTCACCTGCGAGGGGGCGATGAACGCGCTCTCTCGCGAAGGGTGCCGGCACTATGAGGTCTTCGACCAAGCTGATGAGGACTTCGAGCGTGATATCTACAAGGTTGAGGACCCTATAGTGAAGGAATCCGCCGGAGCCCTTTACGACCGGATGTGGGGCCCCCACGGTCGAGAGGTGGTCAGGGAGCGGGCCGAGACGGCGAGGGGTCAGGTAATTGTTTGGCTTTTGTTTGGTGCTTGTTGAGTGTGGGCTATGTACGGGTTTGTTGAATTTGTGTGCTGTGTCTCAGGCGGTGCGCGGCGAGAGGGTGGATGATTTCGGGGCTTTGAACAGCGCGCTGCCTGACCCGGAGTCGAACTCGGCGGCGGCTGTGTCCGAGGTCGCCCTGGAGCTGCCCCCGGAAACCGCCGAAGGCGCTCCTGATGCCCCCGCAGCCGCTGCGCCCGGCGGAGGCCCGCCCCTGGAGACCACCGAAGGCGTTCCTGATGCCCCTGCAGCCGCTGCGGCCGGTGGAGGCCCGCCGCCAACTGCTGCGCCGAGGGCTGAGGATCCTGTGACTGTGGCGGCGGAGGCGACGGTGGAGGCTCCCGCGACGGCTGGGTCTTCGCAGGTGGCCTAGTGGGTGTGGGTATTTAGGAAATTTTGGATATTGTTGCTGAACCTTGGTTGCTGCGCAGGTTCAAGATTTTGGGCCTGCGCACGCAACCGCTACTACTAATTGTTTGGCGGCTTTGACTGTGGATGATGGGAATAAATCGGACGGGTCTGCATCTAAGTTTTCTGATATTGGTGACTCTGGGAGCTCGGTTGAGTGGACTGAGGAGTCGTCGGATGAGGACTTGGACTACTTTGCGGCCTTGGATGTGGCAGCGGCGGAGGCTTCGCTGCAAGCTGCGGATGCTGAAGTTGTGCCTGGTCCGAGTACTGAGCGTAGGCGGCGAAGGGCGGTTGCGAAGCGTAGAGTGAGTGGGACGGACGTCGGTCGGCTTCATGTGAGTGGGGCTGGTAGGCAGGAACTGTTGTCCTTGCCGGCTGCTGTGAGTGCAGGTGAGGGGGAGTTGCGAAGCCTTTTTGCGGGTGAAGAGCTTAGGATAATGTTATTTAACTATAGGGAGATGAGAATTATTCCGAAGGTTGAGCCGATGTAGAATGTGATGCCCTCGCTTGTACATGTGTAATGGCTTGTATGATGAGGTTGTGTGCCTTCGCACACTCGGCTATGTTCGCGAGGGCGTTATGTGCTTGGTCTGGTGTATTTGTTATGTTGGTCTGGTGCGCATGTAGTCGGTCCTTGTGCGGACAGTTTGGTGCAGCCGTTTTTGCACTCGTTAGGCTTCGTCGGGCTGTACCATTGTAGTCGATTCGTCGCACTTGTTGCGCTGTCCCTGCTGCACCCTGAGGCGACTTCTGCAGGGATAGTCTTCGCAAAAAACTTGGATCTTTCGCACTTGTTGTGCTAGCCCGGCTGCACCCTTACGCGATTGTTGCACGGGTAGTCTTCGTGGAAGACCTCGATTTTTCGTATTTGTAGTGCTAATCCGGCGGCACCCTTAGGCGACTTCTGCGTGGATAGTCTTCGTGGAAGACTTCGATTTTTCGCACTTGTTGTGCTAGTCCGGCTGCACCCTTAGGCGACTTCTGCGCGGATAGTCTTCATGGAAGACTTCGATTTTTCGCACTTGTTGTGCTAGTCCGGCTGCACCCTTAGGCGACTTCTGCGCGGATAGTCTTCGTGGAAGACTTCGATTTTTCGCACTTGTTGTGCTAGTCCGGCTGCACCCTTAGGCGACTTCTGCGCGGATAGTCTTCGTGGAAGACTTCGATTTTTCGCACTTGTTGTGCTAGTCCGGCTGCACCCTTAGGCGACTTCTGCACAGAGTTGTCGCACGCGAGGGCGGCTGCCGCTGGACCTCGCGGTGACTTTGTATTAGTCGAATGTCGAAGACCGTCTGTGCGGTCTTGTTTCGACGTGGATTTTGCGGGGGATTTTTCTCTTGTATATTACATGACTCCGCCTCGTTAAAAACCTCACCCCCCGGGAGGAAAAGAGTGCGGGCCAGAACAAAATTGTTTTTGCAAATTACAAGGGCGAGCTAGCCCTGATGAGTCAAACAAAAAATTTGCGCAGATTATCAATGTTCTAGGAATGCTCTAGGTCTTCGTCGTTTGGCGTTGCAAGCCTGTATGCGCTGGGGGAGGCCTTCGACTTGACAATGTAAGGGCCATCCCACACGGGCTCCAGCTTGCCTCTGGACTCCGTTCGAGCTGTCCGGACGAGGACGAGGTCCCCTTCGCTGAATTCCCTTGGGATGACTGCCTGGTCGCGCCATGCTTTTGTCTGGGCTTGGTATTTGTCCAGAGCCTGTAGGGCGAAGACGCGGTCTCCGTCGATGAGATCCTTCGAAGTCGGCTCATCTACGTCTGGGACGGCCGACGCGGCTGTCCGAGGCGACCCATGCTTTATTTCTTGCGGAGTCATGGCCTCTGATCCGTATAATAGGCGGAAGGGGGTAAACCCAGTCGCCCGGCACTCAGTTGTATTCAGTGCCCAGACCACTTTGGGTAACAGGTCGGGCCACTTGCCTTTTTTGTCATCGAGGAGCATTTTCTTGACGGCTGTGAAAATTTTGCCGTTGGCGCGCTCCACGACTCCGTTGGACTGGGGGTGGTACACGGAGGCGAAGGCAAGCTTGGTGCCGATGGAGAAGCAGAAGTCTTTGAAATCTTGGTTATCGAACTGCTTGCCGTTGTCGATCGTGAGTTCGGATGGTACTCCGAAGCGGCAAACAATATTTTGCCAGAAGAATTTCTAGGCCGTCTTCGATGTGATGGTGGATACTGCCCTCGCTTCAATCCATTTGGTGAAGTATTCAACGGCTACAAAGGTGAACTTGAGGTTCCCCTGAGCCGTGGGCAGGGGCCCGACAATGTCTAGGCCCCAGCGCTGAAGGGGCCACGTGTGGGCGATCAGCTTCGTGAACTGCGAGGGGCGTCCCGAGCGTGGGGAAAATTTCTGACAGGCCTCGCAGGATCTGACAACCCGATTTGCGGCGCAGATGATGGCGGGCCAGTAGAAACCTTGGCATATTACTTTTGCCGCTAGGGCCTAGGGCCTGCGTGGGAGCCATAGGTCCCCCTGTGGACTTCGCGCAGGATTTGAACGCCTTCGGCCTCGGTGGCGCACTTAAGCATCGGCTGACTGACCCCCTTTTTGTAAAGTTGGCCCTCGATCAATGCGAAGTCCCGGCTTCGGTGGTGGAGGCGCTTGGCCTCGTTGCTGTCGACTGGGTGATAGTACCCCTGCAGGTACAGGGTTATTGGCGCCTGCCAGTCTTCGGTCATGATTAGATTGATCATGCGGTGGCCCTCGCTGTCGTTGGTTATTTGGAGCCCTTCAGGGCTGCGGACGGCTGGCATGCCGATGACGTGATAGAACACGTTGGATGGTAGGGCTTCACCCCTAGCGGCTGCCTTGGCTAATGCGTCAGCTTCTTCATTCTTGGCACGGTCCACATGCTGCAACGTGAATCCCTTGAATTGTTTCTCGAGACTTCGGATGGCCGCGAGGTATTGCATAAGTGCGGGGTCCTTTGCTACATAGTCTTTCTCGACTTGGCCGGCGACAACCTTGGAGTCTGTTCGGACTATACAGGTGGTGACACCGAGGGCTCTTAATTTGCGGAGGCCGAGGATGACAGCTTCGTATTCTGCTATGTTGTTTGTGCATCTGTCAGATTCCAGAGCGAAGCTTAAGCGTGCCGCGTATCTGTGCCTGACCCCGGCGGGTGAGGTGATGACTGCAGCAGCGCCTGCCCCCGCATGGCACCAAGCATCGTCGCAGTGGATTGTCCAAACCTTCTCTGCGGACGGATCCGGCTGTGTTATTGGCCCGGTCCAGTCGACGACGAAGTCTGCTAGAACTTGTGACTTGATCGCTGTCCTGGGCTCAAAAGTGATGTGGTAGCCGGAGAGTTCGGCCGCCCATTTGGCGATCCGTACTGATGCCTCCGGGTTTCTGAATAATTCTCCGAGTCCCCTATCCGAGGTGACGTGGACCTTGAATGCTTCAAAGTAGTGGCACAATTTGCGCGAAGACATAACAACTGCATATGCAATTTTTTCGAGCTCCGTCATGTTACATTTTGACGGTGTGAGCACTTCGGAGACATAATATACTGGGCACTGCCTGATCACGCCCTCTACTGTCTTCTCCTGAACCAGTGTCGCACTGACCGCGTGCGGCGAAGCCGCAACGTAAAGTAACAGTGGTAGCGAAGAGTCGGGGCTCGTAAGAACGGCCAACTCCATCAGGTACTGTTTTAGTGAGGCGAAGGCCGCCGCCTGCTCTGGTCCCCAAGCGAAGTCTTTTGCGCCGCGGAGTGTTTTGAGGAAGGGAAGACTTCGCTCGACAGATTTGGAAATGAACCTGTTAAGGGCGGCCATTCTGCCCGTCAGACGCTGGACCTCTCTGGCTGACTGCGGGGGCTTCATGTTGATAATGGCCTGGATTTTGGTTGGGTTGGCCTCGATGCCGCGGTGTGATACCAGATAACCCAATATTTTCCCCTGTCGAACACCGAAGACGCACTTATCGGGGTTCAGGCGAAGTCGTGCATCCCGCATGTTCGCGAATGTCTCGGCGAGGTCTACGAGATGGTCCTCTTTATTCCTGCTGGCGACGACAATGTCATCCACGTATGTGAATACGTTTCTGCCGACTTGCCCTTCGAGCACTGTTTTAGTGAGCTGGGAGAAGGTGGACCCGGCGTTCTTGAGTCCCTCCGGCATTCTGATAAAGCAATATGTGCCGAAGGGTGTTATGAAGCTGGTGCTGGCCTTGTCCTCCTCCTTCATGTATATTTGATGATAACCGGAGAAGCAGTCGAGGAGTGGCATGACCTCGCACCCGGCCGCGCTATCGACTATTTTGTCGATACGGGGCAACGGGAAGTTGTCCTTTGGGCAGGCCTTGTTGAGGCTGGTGAAGTCTATGCACATTCGCCACTTGCCGCTCTTTTTCTGCACCATTACCACGTTGGAGAGCCACGTGGGGTAAGCCACTGGCTCGATAAATTTGGCTTCCAGGAGGCGGTGTACCTCTGCCTTGGCGGCTTCTGTCTTCTCGTCGGACATTTTGCGAAGCCGCTGTTTTCTTGGTCTCACCGAGGGGTCGATTCCCAAGCTGTGCTCAATTATGGATCGGCTGACCCTGACCAGGTCGAGGGCTGACCAAGCGAAGACGTCCTTGTTCTTGGACAAGCAGCACAGGAGTTTTTCCTCATCATGCAAAGTGAGGTCTTCGCTGATCATGACTGTTTGCTTGGGCGTGGCCTGGTCGAGGGGAACAGTCTTGGTCCCGTCGTTGCTTTGCAGCTGCGCCTTGTGTTGTTTTTCAGTTGGGCTGGCGGGCGCTGGGACCTCGCGCTGGGCCGTAAGGCAGTGGACATTTCTTTGCCCGGGGATGAAGTCCCGCTCTATATTGCGCGCAGTCTGCTGATTGCCGTAGACCGAAATGGCGCCTAACGGACCTGGTATTTTCATGCACAGGTACAATCCGTGAATGGCTGCTTCAAACTTGTTGATGGAGCCCCGGCCCATGATGGCATTGTACGGATACACCATGTCGACGATGTCAAAGGTTATTTGCTCACTTCGGGCATTGGGCGCTACACCGAAGGAGAGAGGCAACTCTATTTTGCCGATAGGAAAACTGCCCTTGCCGCCGAAGCCGTACAACGGATTGTCCGAAGGCTTGAGCAAGCTGTGGCTTATGCCCATGCGGTCGAAGGCATGGAGGAAAATGATGTCTGCCTGACTGCCATTATCAACGAGGACTTTGTGTAGGTCCCAGCCTGCCACACTGCAGTTGATGACCATGGCGTCGACATGGGGGGCGCTGCGCAGGTCGACGTCTCGGGCGTCGAAAGTTAGCGGTACATGGGACCACTTCGTCTGCATGACTGGACTGGTGATGGCAACGTGGTTGATGCTGCGGTAGTGGTCCCGCTTCTGTCGCTTGGTGTCGAAGTCGACACTGGACCCCCTAGTGATCATATGAATGACTCCGCGATACGGCTGATCGGCGAAGTCTTCTTGCTTGGGGGCGTGGGGGTGGGGGATGTTTTGTTGTTGCTGGTGTGGAGGTGGGGGTGGGGGAGGTACGATTTGTACTTCCTGATGGTGTTGGTAAGCGTGGTGCGGTGGATGCGGGGCGGGGGCGTGGATATATGGTGGAGGGTGTTGCTGATAAGTGTGCGCGACGACTCTTGGGTTGTCGGCCGGTTGCGCCCGTGCCATCCTGTCTCTGGTGGCCTTCATCTCTGGGCAGTCTTTGGTTTGGTGGGCGCAGTCTTCGCCGTGGAAGAGATAGTAGAATTGGCGCGGCGGCTGCGCGCGTCCCCGGCCCCTACCGCGAGTTCCACTTCCGCGGCCCTGGGGGGATATTCCTGGCGGCGAGGGGCATCACCAGCGGGGTGCTGGTTGGCAATGTTGTGCACCTGCTGCTGATTACGGCCGTCTCGGCCGGAGTCTGGCTGCGGAGTCCTTGTCCACGTGTGGCTGGACTGTGGAGCGTCTTTGGGTTTCCTCTGAGACTCAACCTTGCGCTGGTGGAGCTCTTCGGATTTGGCATATTTTTCAAATAGTTGATATAATTCCTGGAGGTTCTTGGGCAGGTCCCTGATGCAATGGCTGTAAAGGACGCCGGCGCGAAGGCCACTGATGGCGTAGTGAATGGCGATCTAGTCATCAACTGAGGGCAGCTGTGACTTGAGTGTTAGAAACTTGCGGTAATACTCCCGCAGAGTCTCTTTTTCCAGCTGCTTGTAGAGTGAGAGTTCGGCCAAGGCGTCGGTGTCTGGGCGGTACCCTTGGAAGTTGAGCAGGAATTTGTCCCTTAGGCTTCTCCAGGAATCAATGGACAGCGGGGGCAACCTGGTGAACCAGGTGAGAGCTAGGCCTTCGAGGGCGATGATGAAAGACTTGGACATTGTGGCGTCGTCCCCTCCGGAAGATGCAACGGCGACCTGATAACTCATGATGTACTGAGCTGGGTCCGTGCTGCCGTTGTACTTGGGATAGGTCCCTGCCCGGAAGTTGGCAGGCCAGGGTGTCACTTGCAGATGTGGCGCCAGGGGACTTCGCTCGTCGAGGTAGTTGACCCCTTGAAATGGCGCGGCGTGTGGGAAGGCGTAGTCGCGCTGGGGGAAGTGCGGGTCTTCCACCTGCACGCGCTGTTGTAGGGGTGGCCCGTGCTGCAGGCCGAGGGGGCCTTCGCGCTGCATCAGCGCGATCTCCCACTCGAGGTCCTGGGCCTTCTGCTCTTCGTCGCGTATCATTTGCCGCACCTTGGCTAGTGCAGACACGTGCTGGCGCTTGGCCTCCAGTATCTCTTTTTGCCTCTGGAGATTGCGGTTCTTGAGGCGTAGGGCGCACAGCTGTAGCTGTTCTTCCGCTGAAACGCCGAGGACTTCATCGTCCTCAGTGAGGTCCACGCCCTCCGGTGGGGCGAAGCCGAGGACTTCACCGTCCTCGGTGAGGTCCGCGCCTTCCGGTGGGGCGAAGCCTGGGGGAGGCTGCGGTTGTCCTTCAAGGCCGCAGGTGCGGAGAGCGTCGTCTTCAGCAGCCTCTTGGTGGGTGGAGTGGGTGAGTGCGAGGGCCTTGCCCTTTCTTGCGGCCAGCAGTGCTACCTTCGCAGCCTCGTCAGCCTTCGAGCTAGCTTTCTTGGGTGCCATCGCGGGTGGTTTTTTCGTAGCACGAACGGTGGGCGCCAAATGTTGGAACTTGCTTACAGACGCAAGCTGATCCAACGGGGGGAGTAATAGCGCAAACAGGGTTTTGGCACATGGTGGCAAAAGCTCTGTTCATCTAGCCTCTGAAGGGCACTGTGCGGGGGTATTTATGGTGTCCGGGTGCCCAGCGTCCCGTGTTAAGGACGCATGTGCCCTCAGACACCTAGGTTATCCCCGGAATATTCCCATAAAGCGGGGTTACAGACTGTAATTACAGGGACGCCTTTACAAATTAGGCTCGTAACACGCAGCGACCACGCAGGGCCCCTTACAATGGGCCGGATCACACGTGGGCCTCCGTGCTGGACGAGGCCGCACGGTGGGATGACCTCGTCACGGGTCTTCGTCCGATGTCGTATGGGGCGAAGGGTGTCCCTACCCGTTGTCTTGTCTCCGTTGGGCCAGCGACTACGGCGAAGGCCCCGAGCGAAGGGTGGCGTCTTTGCCTTCGCCCCAACAGTAGGCTTGATGATCGAGAACTTTTTAACTGGCCACATGCCTCGTCATGGGTAAGCTTTGCCTCAGCCGGACCAATACCAGAAAGGCCACCACGCAATGGGAGTGGAGAGATGGCGAGAGTAGCATGTACCCTCCGTGGCAAGAGGCTGGACGGTGGAGTATCTGTGCTCTCGTTTGGCGTGAACCCATTCTGGTCTTGAGAAACCCGGTGGTGAGTTGACATATGCAAGGGTTAAGTGCTACATATGTCGTGTGGTTGGACATCCCCGGCTGGGTATTGATCGATTCGAATCATCGCTACTTCTCGGATATGAAGACTTGGTCACTGACTTACCTGTAGCAATCTAGTGAACTAAAGGGATGATAAAAGGCGGCTAGTGTAGGCCAAGTGTTTGATCTAGGAAAGAAAGAACTCTAGATGCAGGTAACTACTTAACCTGATAATAAAAAAGGACTTTTAAGGATCCACTCATAGTAAGCTTTTCTGCAAACTGAGTCTTTGATTCTTGATAAGCTTTACCTTGATTCCCAAAAGCCAGCATATCCTTGAGAGTCTTTTTCCTTAGACGGGTAAGACTTGCGAAAGTACACTCCGTACTTAGGGTTTTCGAACCCATGTTGTTGTAGGTGATGAAACAACCGAGTTTTGTTGTTTTAGCTCGAAGGTGGCGCCAAAGTAGGAGGAAGAACACTAAACTTGTTTGTGGGAGGCTGTTTTGCCTCCCCGTTATGTAATAATAAGTGCTGCACTCGAACACCCGTTATGTAATAAATACTCTCTCTATATTTTGGTTTGAATGTAAATTATAATCCTTCCGCTTATTCTCTTCTCCGATTATGTGTGTAATGTCTGCGTGATGGGTGAAGCGCTCTTGGGCGGTATGATGAAGATACAAATAACCAAACTTGTCGAGTGATTATGTGCACCTGCATGATTGTCTGAGGTCCTTAGGACAAGGACATCTATAGGTGGGCCTAATACCTTGGGAGGTTCCGTGACAGAAAGCTAGGGAGAGATTACCTTACCCGGAAGGGGCAAGCGGGGAGGCATCGCTGCTACAGTATTGGGAGGTCCTCGGGTCAAACTGTCTGTAAAGCTTTTCGGACGATGGATTCCTATGCTTCCTTCATCCTGAATCCGTAGCGGGTTTTCTCAAACTAGTGGAACTTTGGAAAGGCCTCGTAGTGCTACCCTGCCTCGCTTCCTCGGTAGAGGTGTATGGGGTCCGATCAACCCCGTGACAAATGGGTAACATGACTTGTGGGTAAAGATGCGCAACCTCTACAGAGTGTAAAACTGATATATCAGCTGTGATAGCCCAGGTGTCTATTTCATGTTACGTCGGGAGATTTATCCTAATCTCGAATGCTTAGTGAAAATTTCTATTGCTCGATCGTGTCTATCTCTGTTTATCAGGCTTTCTCATGGAAGTTCACCGAATTCAGAGTTATTTGATCGCGAGAAACAACCAAATTTGGAGCCTGTTAAAACTTTTATTTCTTGGCATGAGTGCTAACTCGTTGATCAATCTCGATTTATAAAATCTCGTCGAAAGCTCATTTAATCAAACGCTCGACAGTTGCTAGTCGAGCTGTGTCTGAATCCGATTCCTCGACCTTCGATCTGTGTCTGACTATTTTATCCGAGTTCGTACTCTCAAACATAATACTCAGTATGTCGTCCTCTAATCAAATTTACCCGACTCGGCCAAATATCTTGTGTCCGAACCGAATTGACAAACCTCGTATCGACAACGATGTTAAATTATCATGATTCGCCTTCTCTGACTACGAATCCGAAACCAATCGGTCTCAATTCATTTTGTTCCTAATTGGGTGCGAGGAATTATTTTTCCGAGCGACGCTAAACAAATCAAATTCTTAGTATGGATAATCCGTCGTTCTGTCCGACCGAGCACCAGCTCGCACTGTTTTTACACAGACGACTTCCGTGAGAGCATTTTTATTCCGAGAAATATTTTAGCGCAGCCCGATTAAGTGTTTTGGGCCGAATCCAGTCCAGCCCGTTTGGCCCATTTAAAACCCTAGCCATTCCTTGTCTATAAATATGAGGCCTCCCCTTGCAAGTTGGAGAAAATTACCACTCCCTACTCCTAGCCGCCATCAGCCATCTCCCCCACGCCACCCTCTTCTTCTCCACGAAGCAAGCAGGGAGCACAGCCAACGTCATCTCCCTCCCATGGTCGGCCTCCCTTCTTCCCCATGGAAGCCGGCTCCCTCTCCCTACTCCCTCCCTAGCCGAGCACCTCCAGCATCCATGGTCGAGCTTCTTTTTTTCCCCTACTGTTCCCCTGTGCATAGAGGCTTCTCCATGGGCACGGGTACCTCTGCTCCAACCATGGCGCCTCCCTCTGCTGTCCACGGCGAGTAGCCCAGCAGCCGAGTGCTCCACTATTGAAGCTCCCTCGATGGCGCTCTTTCTTCTCCCCCCATGGCCACGAGCAGCTTGCCCCTTCCTCCAGCCAAGCACCTTCCCTGCTCCACGGGCGCGAGCTCCACCCCCTGTAATGGACGTCGCACGAGCTCACCCCATGGGCGCGTCCCCTGCTCCACGGCAACCAGCAGGGAGCTCGGTTTCTTCTCCCATGGCGCCCTCATCTTTTCCTTCGCTGTTCCAGATCGGCATCAGGGCAGTGCGCGCTAAGCTCTCCCAACCGTGGATAGCACTCTCCCTCGGATCCCTGCATCCCCTAGCTGAGTGCCCCTTCTGTGTTCCCCCTGCGTGCAGCGCTCACCTCCCTGCTTGTGTGCTGCTGTGCAGTGCCCATTGGCGCTTGCTAGGTGCTCGACAAAATGTGCAGCAAGCCACGCACTGCAGCAGCTCCGTCCCTTGACTTGCGTCGTCGTCGAGCTTCACTACTGCACATCTCCCATGGAAAACAGCAGCCCCTCCGCGTCACGCGCTCGCCTGCATGGTGTCGCAGTAGGACAGCAGTAGTGTCGCGTTCGCCATCGACCTCGCCTTCGTGTAAACCCCCCTCGCAGCAGCGCCAACATAGCAACCACGACACTCCCCTCCACCCCACACTCGCCACGCTCAACAAAAATGCCTCCCCTCGTGTAGCTACACACTTGTTGTCGCTGCACGTTGTTCGTCGACGCGCAGCCCCTTCACGACGTGCCCGTGATGTCATCGTTCTTGCTATTTTGTTGCGCCAATCGACAGCCGCGGCAGCCCCTACGTGGCGTGTGCTCCACCTTGACACGCCCTCGGTGCCCGTCGTGCTCCTTCGACTTCGCTTCGGTCTCCCGTGATCGACGGCGCGTTCGTCTTCATGCCACATGTGCAGCAACCACGACTGAGGTTTGATATGGTGAGCCGATGTGTTATTTTGTTGTTAGATCAGATATATATGTGGCTGCGATAGTTCTTTTGTACGTCGTAGGGATTGGTCGTGGGTGTATTAATTGTTTGCTAAAGCACTTCGTCGTAAAGTAGTGTGTTAGTTGTGGTAAATTAAATAAAGCGTAAAACATGCTTAGCAATTTCCATAGTTGGCTAATGAGTTAGTCTTTGTTAAATATATTTTATGTATTCATCGTGGTGTAGGATAGAGTGGGTCGAAGATATAAATTATGAGACATGTGATTTGTGTTTAAGGACGAGATGTGTGAATAATCGGTTAGTGCTTCACTTGTCTAGTCGATAAATGTGGTCATAAATAATTGTGCTCGACATAAATGTTTGGTCGTTGTATCACTTCCTCTATGTTTATAAGTCGAGTCAAAATGCGGGGCACTAGTGGTATGCTAGATGGGTGGTGTCCAAATAAATTAACCGGTCGATGTAGTAGTTGTCGTGCGTGATTTATTGTTAGTGAGTGTGACACCCCAGTGTCACCTAGGGTTTCTCTCAAAGTGCCAACCCAAGAACCATCATTTTATGTGAACCAAGTAAGCATGAGCATCAAAATAACTAAAGTAAGAAGAAATTCACCAAGCATATGCTTAAAAGTATCATGATCAAACAATTGAGACCTTTAAGAAGGCAAGAATGTGTAACCCTAATAAAAACCCTAAGTAAGCCCCATGAGCACAATTCAAGAAAATAAGGAAAAGGGTATGAAAAATTTAAAATTATGACTTGAGCCAATTATGAAAATTAAAGTATATTTAATAAGCAACAAGAAAGGTTGAGAAAGCTTACCCAAAATAACTCAAATAAATCCCCAAATCAGCCCTTGAACTATGAACCCTTAGAGAAATTCAGATTTCTGAATTTCTGAATTTCAGACCTCTTCTCAAAGATCATCTGTGTTCTCTGTTTTTCGAAACTCAAAGCCAGGAGATCCAAATATCAAAGTTGTGCCAAATTCCCTTGAACACATCCTGGAAAAGTTTGAACTCAAACCAAATTCATTTGACACGGTTTTGGCGCAGTTTGACCTCGGGACCAGACATTCTGACACTGGCACCTTGGTGACGCTACAACTCTCTGTCCCTAGCCTAAATCCACGCGACGTCCATACACAAAAGACAAAGCTTGGTCAGGTGAACAAATCCTTCACAGCGATCTTGCCCAAATTCGCGAAGATTTGCTCCCAATCGACGCTTGAACAGGGGCAGAGGCAACGGGAACACGTGTTCGACCGTGGCTGACACCCCCGGTTCACGCCCGTTCGCGCACCGCGCCTCCCAGTGCACGCCCGCGCGCACTAGCCGGTCCATGACCGCCCGTACATCGCGCCGTGCCTATAAAGCCTCCCCAGGTGCACCTCACTTCGCCCCGCACTCACCCTCACCGGCCAGCCGCTTTCCCTTAGCTCCGGCGAGCTCATTTCCGCCCGCCATTGCCGCCAGAGCTTCGGCCATCGTGGCCAGCCCACCCCAGCCATCCTCTGGGCAAGCCAGTGCTTCGGCTAGCTCCGCCAGTAGCCCGTGAAGCTTGCCAAGCCCTCGGACCCGGCCGGACTTCACCGGAGGCCCGAGATCGACCTCACCGGACTTTGGTCTTCCGCCGTCGCGCGAGGACCGAGCTATCAAGTGAGTCTCCAACCAATTCCTTGCACCCATATCTTCTCTGGCATCCCGTGAACCTCCCTGACCCATCCAATTGACCTATCTCGCCGTGATCAGGCCGGACTCCTCGCCGCCAACGAGCATCCCCGCCTGCGCGCGTGGACCGACCGACTCCGGCCATCCCCGACGGCGACCCGCACCTCGTTGTGATCCCCGAGACCTCCCCTACGTCCTCGACCACTTCACCGGAGCAATCTCGCCGCCGGTAAGCCCCTCCGCCCTTTCTTCCGCCGCGGTTACTGTTTGAGGTAGACGAAGGACCTCGGGTTAGGATCCTTAGAACCCGAGGGGTTTTCTGTAACGTCAGCGACTCATGTGAATAGTAGCCTAAGGACTGATTCGCGAGGAAAACTTAAAAACCCGCCAGGGACCCCAGTGCAAAGTGGATTTCCATTAAACCATTTCTGTTAATCTTTTTAAAATGACCAGAGAACTTAGAAAATCCATAACTTGCTGAATTCTTCATAAAAAGTTGTCAAACCAATTTTGCTAGCTCCTGAATATCATGAACTGTCATTTAAAAATGATAAACCCTATGCTTTCTGTTCTAAATTTTAGAGTTTAAAATTTAAAACAGAAACCCACCAAACCTTGTTTAATTAAGAAAAATTAGTTTTTCTCCTGTGCTGAACTTAAGAAAATTTGTAGATGTTTATACCTCATTTAGACACGGTTTAAAAATAGTAGGAACCCCAGCATTAGAAATTATGATGTGGTTATTCATTTAAAGCTAATTTGTCCAAAACTTAGAGAAAATCAGAAAGGCATTAGAAATTAATGAACAATGATTAAGATTATTTTTCCTAGTTTACTTATGTAACAAAGAACCTAGGAAAAATACAGAAACCATTAATTTGGACCAGCTCTAAATTAAGATGATTTATTTAGCCTTATATAGACTGAAAATCAATTATTAGAATGGCAAAACTATAACCAAAATGATTAATAAAAATCCAGTGGACTTACAACCCCCAGAGCCCCACTACAAAAATAAAGGCCACCTCAGTTCAACTTTTTAAGTAAGGAGAATAAATACAAAAGGATAATGAGGCATTTTGAAAATAAATCATAAACAACCCCTAGTGATGTAATAATGGGCAACCAAAAATTAGCTAAGTCCATTCTGAGATGAACTACCAGAAAAAAATGCAAACCCCTGAAAAAGAAGCAAATTCCTACCTATTGCTAAAGATTTATGAGAAAGGCCACTTAATTCAAATAATGCATACCACCCCTTTCCTTAAGCAAAATGATGCCAAACTTCAGAATGATTGCCCTTGCACAAAACAATAACTAAGAAAAATAAGAACTTGTTGTTTGATATTTTTCAAATATAGTGGTAGTAGAAAGCACCTATTTGGCTAGAATCTTGAGAAAACCATAGAAAAATAATTAAAAGGTATTAATGACTAGAAATTTGTATCAAGTCATGTTATAACACCTAAAAGCCAGCAAAAATAAGTTTTAGAGAATTACCCACTGTTAGATAACAGCTGTAGTTCAAAGCACCCCTTCTGCCCTAGGATTTGATAATTTTGTCCAGAGAAACCTATTCACTTCCTGATCCCCAAATTTTGAGACAAAGAAGCATACACCAGTACCAAGCCACTGTAATTTTTGCAGAATTTTTAGAATTTTATAAAAGCAACTTGTAGTTCAAACCCACTCCAAAACATTAAAAAGAATAAAAGAAAAGGGAAGAAGAAATAAACCTCACCCCAATAAGTCTAACTTGAGAACTTATCAATTCTCCCTAAGACTTAAAAGGAATTCAGTGGAACCCCAAAAATTGAATCCACTACTTACCTTAGCTAAGTTTAAACTAATTTACCAAGTATACCACCCAAGGGTCTTACATGAGTAAAGTTAACCTTGTTTAACTCAAGAAAGATCATACACCTTTAAAGTTGTAATTTCTAAAAGCACATATCATATCATGCATATATCTTACGCATTGCATTCATTAGATTGTAAACTTGCCGACGGAGAGTACGTGCTCATCCCCGAGCAAGGACCTGTCCAAGAGGAAGACCAGGAGCAGGCTTCAGAGGCTGCTGTTGAGGATCTCCCTGCAGCCCCAGCAATTGAAGGCAAGCCCCGGTTTTATGCATAACCGTTTATATATGCTATTTTACTACACTTAATGTTTGTAGGGTTGAAATGTGCACTTAAGTGTAGGAGTTGTTTGAAACCTCTAGTTGCATGAACTTAGGATTCCTTTTTGAGATGAATACTAGTATGCTAGGTCGAGTAGCTGCTTTGCTAATCAGGATCTCGGTAGAAGTCGAGTGATTTTTCCAGCACTGCGCGAGGTCAGGAATTGACTGTATTCATCTTGATAATGGGATATATGTTGGTCTATGGACTTGGATCCAGGGAGGATGTCTTGTCCATGAGACGGGAAAAAAAAGAATTAAGGATTAATGTGTGGATACCTGAGTCAAGCTTTTGAACGTACTAAGCACATGCCGGGAAATATGGTAACCGGTAAACCTAGTACCTGAGTGAAGCCGGGCGCGGACTTTATCCCTCATGCGACCTGAGACTAGGTCTCCCATGCTAGCTATGGTGGATACAAGTGCGGTCACTGCACGGCGGCAGCCGGGGTCAGTGGAGCATTATATGCCAAGGCGGTGAGGCCTGGACACGAACGGGGAATCGATGGGGACGGTTGTCATGTGCAGGGTCGGAGTGCCCTGACATGCCGTGTGTTTAGGTTTACCTTGCAAGGTTAAAACTCGATTCGAATCATCTGCTTCTCGCAGCTAATGAGACTTGTACTGCATCGAGTAAGAAGTGAAATGTGGTTACATAAGATAACTTGTTGATTGAATAAATTGATTGTTACCATGTATGCTTAGAAGGAGCAACCTAGCTAAGTTAATGATGATAGAACCTGGAAAGCTAAAACTTGCTTTTAGAAACAGCTAGTGCTTTTGGCAAACCAAACCCCTCAGCCAAACAGCTGCATAGTCTAGAGGTAGAGGAGTAGATTCCTCACATCGGGTAAGTCTAGCTGAGTATTAGTATACTCAGCCTTGCTTGTGGCACAATTTTTGCAGGTACCATTCAGGAAATGGTTGATGGTGTGACTTGGCCTACCACCCTGCCACCGGGTTGGACGGTCGAGTGGGATGTTGCTCCGGCAGGAGAGGAGCACGAGGAGTAGTGGGCTAGGCCTTGCCCATTTCTTCGATACTGACGACATCGATTATCCGCTGCACTTTATTTTGTGAACTCTTATTTGCTACTCAAAAACTCCGATTTATGTAATAACTCAGTACTTAATTTGAGGTTTCCTGTTTTATTGTATTTCTCCTGTGACTCACCTTCGAGTGAGATTGTGGAATTTGATCCTGGTTAAGTGGCTTCATCAGACTAGATCTGAGGGACTGACGGGTTATTCCGGTTTAAGTGTGTTACGCCCCTGAGGCGTGACTAAGGCACATAAGCTGGAATAATTCGGGTGGTTCCACCACAGTGAGTAGTTTGAATTACGAGCTATATGAGGATTATGTTAGAAACTAGTATACGGCGTGTAACTGTGCTCGTGATGTGAATGATATATCAGTAGGTAATTGTAGGTGTCATTGGCAAGTGGGATGATTTCGATTGTGCTATAAATTTTGAAGGGCGAGGAACATGAGTAGTGTGTCGATCAAGTTAACCGATGGGTTCCGTAAACACGCTTGTGATGCTATTATGTGCATGATAAGATCGCTGCCTTGTCATCGTAGTCTTAGGAAATTTTCTGAAATACGCTAGTGCTCTACTTATGGGATGAATGAACTTGAGATGTATTACACTAGTTGTATGTCGCGCAGGTTATCCAAAATTGGCGAAAGGTGGTGTAGGTTGGTAATTGGGAAATAGTCACGTCATTAGCCAACTCATGTTAAGTAGGAGTCGATTGCGTTAAGTGATTGTTATATATATGTGTTGTCTCGGATTGCGATAATAAGAGGCAAGCCGACGTGTAGGATGTATAGCGACCTATGTTGTTGCGCTAGTTAGCCGAATTAATAGATGAGTTTGGGTAAGCTCGTAATCACGATAAATTGCTTGTTATGGTTGAAATGCGCATGGTTATGGTGAATGCATTGTTGAACGTGTGTGGTAATTCTAGTGCACGAAATGACATGGTTAAAAATTAGTAAGTCTACTTGTTAGTCCTCATTTGATTAATTTAACTCTAATAGATGGTAAAGTGTTAGAATAATTCAAGTCTCTAGAACGCGGCAATTCTTGAATTGTATAGGAGCTAAAACTTATTAATTGTTGTTTTGGGCTGCACGCGCTGTTTTAGTTGTGCTGTATGTTTGATGAACTAAATTGTGTTTTCTGTAGATATGTGCTATAGCAAAATGGTAGATAACTTTATTATCTTGCTGGTGTTAAAATTTGATAGGCATAAGTCTGATCGTTTAGGAGTTATGCTGTTTACAAATTCAGTAGCTGAATCTGTCCAAATTCTATACAGATTTCAGAAACTGTATTGTTTGCTCACTTTAATGTTGCAATCAGCTCATGGTCGTTATAAAAAAGTTGTAGATGCTTTCCTTATCTTGCTTGTGTTAAAATTTCATAACCACAGGCCTGATGAATTAGGAGTTATGAATTTTACAAACTGGTTGCTGTGTTCTGTCTACTGTCAGAACAGATTTCGAAAACTATAATGTTTGATTTGATTAAACCTGGAATCACCTCTTGGTGATTATAAAATTTATGTAGTGCTTTTGCCAAGCTTTGCAAAAAGTCTTGGATCACTCTTTTTGGTGATATGAAGATTTAGTTATGGATGTTTAAAATGGGAAGACTGAATCTGTCCAGTTCTGGACAGCAAGCCTTCTAGTGTCTCTTATCCTTATTTGCATCTTAAATCAACCTGAGATGTTTATAAATATTTTGTTGACAATTTCATTAGCCTTCTATAAAGTCTAAGATCAACTTGTTTGGATGTCTGAATCTTTAGTTATAAATTTTTAAAGTCACAAGTCTGAATCTGCCCAAATCTAGACAGATTTGTTGTGTTAGCACTTTTAACCTTGCTAAGTGTTGAATCTTGTTGAGGTGAAAATACCAAAGTTGTAGAGCACATTTTAAGCTTTCCAGAAAGTCCTAGTTTGCGATGTTTGGATTAATATTTGAAAAGTTATGATTAAAACAAGTAACTGCTGTATTGCTGTCCAAAAATCTGCAAGTGCGCATTTGATTGTTTAGTTCACCTGTTGGCTAAAAATGCTTAGTTAGCATCTAACGGACATTGACTCATAATGTCTAAACTTAGGTTAACATGCGTTCCATGATTAATGTGCTTGCTTGAGTAGTTGGTTGTGGATAGGAATTCCTCCTCTGTTGAACTTGTGCTTGTGATGCCTTTGTGTGATAAATAGAAGAACTAAGGAAAAGTCGTAGCGAACTTATAGACTTAACTAATATAAGGTTAGGTAACTAATGGATAATTAAAGTGAACGTGGTAAATGCTTGTGCTCGTGATATCGTGTTTGTGTTAGGTAAATATAAGAAATATTTGTCGTCATCTTTCCAGTGGTAGATAGCTGATGCTAGCATATGGTTGTTTACGGTGTCTTAAATTTAAGTGTCTAGCTCGCTACAGTGTGTCCTTATACATCTTGTGATAACTTTTCATTATATTCATACATATACATCTTGCATCTCATTTAGGACCGAGAGATGTTGATCGTGCCAGTGATGTGGTGCCAACCACAAGATGCAGTTGGTGGACGACCTGAAGAATGGTGGACTTAACCAATGCATGCTCGCCAAGCGAGTACCCCCAGCAAACACTATCTAAGTGTTAAATTCAAGGCAAACCCCGGTTTTATGCATAACCTGTTCTATATGCTATTTTACTACACTTAATGTTTGTAGGCTTGTATTGTGCACATAAGTGTAGGAGTTGTTTGGAACCTTAGTTGTATGACTCAGGATACCTTTTGAGATGGATACTAGTATGCGAGGCCGAGTAGCTCCTTGCTAATTCAGGATCTCGGTAGAAGTCGAGTGATTTTTCTAGCACTCGCGCGAGGTCAGGAATTGGATGTACCCACTTTCATATCATATTGATGTTGGTCGGTGGACACGGATCCATGGGGATGCGTGGTCTATGAGATGAAATTGGAATAAGGATTAACGTGCGGATACCTGTGTCAAGCGTTTGAATGTACTAAGCACATGCCGAGAAATATGGTAAATCGGTAAGCCTAGTACCTGAGTGAACCTGCCCGCAGACTTTACTCCTCACGCGACCTGAGACGTGGTCTCCCATTCCGGTTATGGTGGGTACAAGTGCGGTCACTGCACGACGGCAGTCGGGGTCAGTGAGGCATTGTACGCCAAGGCGGTGAGCCCTGATCTGTTGCCAGGGAATCGATGGGGACGGTTGATGTGTGTGGGGACGGAGTGCCTCGCCCCGTCGTGTGTTTAGGTTTACCTTGCAAGGATAAAAACTCGATTCGAATCGTTTGTTTCTCGCAGCTAATGAGACTGCTTGATCCATTGTACTGCATTGAGTAATAAGTGGAAATGAGGTGACTGGCAAAAGATGTTGATTGATAAAATGTTTGATACCATGTATGACTAGCTAGGTACTCATCTAGTTTAAAGGGATCATACTAAAACTTGAAAAGCTAAAACTTGATTTTAGACTCAGCTAGTGCTTTTGGCAAACCAAACCCCTCAGCCAAACAGCTGCATGTCTAGAGGTAGAGGAGTAGACTCCTCACACCGGGTAAGTCTAGATGAGTATTAGTATACTCAGCCTTGCTTGTGGCATAATTTTTGCAGGTACTCCTTAGGATAATTGGTTGATGGTGTGACTTGGCCTCCATCCCTGCCACCGGGATAGACGGTCGAGTGGGTTACTGCTTCCGCAGGAGAGGACCAGGAGGAGTAGCGTGGCCAGGCTTCGCCATGTTACTCGGTTTTTCTCCGTTAGTTATTTTCGCTGCATTAAAATTTTGGTTACTGTTTCTGAAACTCCGATAATGTAATCACTAATGATACTTATTAAATTTGTGGTATTTTGTTTTATTGTATTTCTCTGTGCCTCACCTTCGCGTGAGCTAGTGGTATTCGATCCTGGATAAGTGGCTTTTATCGGACTAGATCCGAGGGACTGACGGTTTATTCCTATTTAAGTGTGGTCTAGCCTCTAAGGCGGGACTTGGACACTTAAGTTGGAATAATTTGGGCGGTTCCGCCACAGCTGGTATCGGAGCGAATACCATTACAGAGAAGTCAATAAGTCATAATTTCCAACCTTTTCTAAAGTAAAACTTGCTAGAAACCAAAGTTGGATAGATCGTTAGGACGATAAGGATAGACCTAGGACGTGAAGCCTTAGGAAATAGATGGGTAGCTAGGTGGCTATACTTATATAGGCCATAAAGGCTACTATTTCTACTATTAGGATGTTGTAGAAGCATCCAAAAAAATTAGTTAGGTCTGAGAAGACGACTAGAATGAGCATGCATCATGATTGTCGCATTATAATTGTCTCTTGTGCATCAACATGCTTCTCTTACCTTTACTCAAAAACAAGAACTTATGAATAATGTGATGTACTGCTATGTTAGAAATGCCTTACCTCGTGTCAGATTGATAAGTCTTGTTAGGTCGTGTTATGTGTTTCTCTTGCCTTGCTAGCTAGGTGATATTGTAATTGTTCAACCCTCCTTGCCAATAAAAATTGTTGCCTGTTTTGCCCATAAAAAGACCCCCTTTCCAAACAACCTTGAGTTTAGCAAGTGAACCCTCTTAAAAAAATCTTGCTTGTGTTAGTGTTTTCTAACCCTTGTGTGTTTTACCCATGAAATTACATCTGCACAACTTATAGACCACCACAACTTGACCTCTAGACCAACCTAAGTCTCCTTGTGCACTTGTTGTGTCAAAAAAAATTATTTTTGGTGTCTAGTTGCGCAAACCCTATCAAGGCCATGTTTCTTTCCATAGATCCTATCCCGAATCTTTATAAGCTTTCTGCTGCTCATCCCAATCGATCTCATGTGCCTACCTCTCCTTTTGCCTAGATCTGGTAAACTTTTCCTTGTGAATCATGTTGTGACCTTATCATCCAAATCTCCGGATCCTTTAAATGATTCTGCCCTATTTTCTGGTTATCTACTATTACCCGTTCCCAAGTATCGGGTGTTGATCTGCCTAAATCTCTCATTTCTCGTCATTCTCATACCCCCTTCTCCGAGGATCATGACGCTTGTTTTATCAACTTATCTCTAAACGGCATATCCATGTGGATTAGTGGATGTTGCTATTATCTTTGGATCTCTCATGTCTCTAAAAGCTTATCAATCTCGATCTCATGGTTGGTTCCTCCTCATATTAAATATTGTATCAATCTTTGGCTGATAATCCCCGTGATGATCATAAAATAGTTCTCTGAGTTGAAGAAAATTCTCATGTGATGCTCTTTTTGCCAGCAATCTCTGCTTCAACTCTGATCACATTCTTATTTTCTGAGCCATACTCTCATGGGCTCCATCTATTTGTGTCACATGGATTTCTCATTGGTTATATTTAGTAATGGTGTTGTGACTAAACGACTGATGGTGCCGCAACGAAACCGAGAGCCTCCTATGAGTGCACACATGGTTGAGCTACTTGGCACGCGCTGGTATCGCGGTTAATAGTCAGGATCCATTACGAGACTATACTGATGTGCTATCTTTTGTGGATATTCTCACAGAGTGATCGTGGCATTTTATCTCAATATGTCACGATATCCGATCCAAATCTAACTTCAGTATCTTGTCAGATCCCATCTCATGAATTTGCATCTATCTCTAGCCTGGGAGTTACATGCTTCTCCACCCTTAAAGATCCTCATTCGAATCTCGGGACGAGATTCTTTTAAGGGGGGAGGGCTGTGACACCCCAGGTGTCTATTTCATGTTACGTCGGGAGATTTATCCTAATCTTGGATGCTCAGTGAAAATTTCTATTGCTCGATCGTGTCTATCTCTGTTTATCAGGCTTTCTCATGGAAGTTCACCGAATTCGGAGTTATTCGGTCGCGAGAAACAACCAAATTTGGAGCCTATTAAAACTTTTATTTCTTGGCATGAATGCTAACTTGTTGATCAATCTCGATTTATAAAATCTCGTCGAAAGCTCATTTAATCAAACGCTCAACAGTTGCTAGTCGAGCTGTGTCTGAATCCGATTCCTCGACCTTCAATCTGTGTCCGACTATTTTATCCGAGTCCATACTCTCAAACATAATACTCAGTATGTCGTCCTCTAATCAAATTTACCCGACTCGGCCAAATATCTTGTGTCCGAACCGAATTGACAAACCTCGTATCGACAACGATGTTAAATTATCACGATTCGCCTTCTCCGACTACGAATCCGAAACCAATCGGTCTCAATTCATTTTGTTCCTAATTGGGTGCGAGGAATTATTTTTCCGAGCGACGCTAAACAAATCAAATTCTTAGTATGGATAATCCGTCGTTCTGTCCGATCGAGCACTAGCTCGCACTGTTTTTACACAGACGACTTCCGCGAGAGCATTTTTATTCCGAGAAATATTTTAGCGTAGCCCGATTAAGTGTTTTGGGTCGAATCCAGTCCAGCCCGTTTGGCCCGTTTAAAACCCTAGCCATTCCTTGTCTATAAATATGAGGCCTCCCCTTGCAAGTTGGAGAAAATTACCACTCCCTACCCCTAGCCGCCATCAGCCATCTCCCCCACGCCACCCTCTTCTTCTCCACTAAGCAAGCAGGGAGCACAGCCAACGTCATCTCCCTCCCATGGTCGGCCTCCCTTCTTCCCCATGGAAGTCGGCTCCCTCTCCCTGCTCCCTCCCTAGTCGAGCACCTCCAGCATCCATGGCCGAGCTTCTTTTTTTCCCTGTCGTTCCCTTGCGCGTAGAGGCTTCTCCATGGGCGCGGGTACCTCTGCTCCAACCATGGCGCCTCCCTCTATTGTCCACGGCGAGCAGCCCAGCAGCCATGTGCTCCACTATTGAAGCTCCCTCGATGGCGCTCTTTCTTCTCCCCCCATGGCCACGAGCAGCTCGCCCCTTCCTCCAGCCGAGCGCCTTCCCTGCTCCACGGGCGCAAGCTCCACCCCCTGCAATGGACGCCGCGCGAGCTCACCCCATGGGTGCGTCCCCTGCTCCACGGCAACCAGTAGGGAGCTCGGTTTCTTCTCCCACGGTGCCCTCCTCTTTTCCTTCGCTGTTCTAGATCGGCATCAGGGCAGTGCGCGCTAAGCTCTCCCAACCATGGACAGCACCCTCCCTCGGATCCCTGCATCCCCTAGCTGAGCGCCCTTGCTGTGTTCCCCTTGCGTGCAGCGCTCACCTCCCTGCTTGCGTGCTGCTGCGTAGTGCCCATTGGCGCTTGCTAGGTGCTCGACAAAATGCGCAGCAAGCCACGCACTGCAGTAGCTCCGTCCCTTGCCTTGTGTCGTCGTCGAGCTTCGCTACTGCACATCTCCCATGGAAAACAGCAGCCCCTCCACGTCACGCGCTCGCCTGCATGGTGTCGCAGTAGGACAGCAGTAGTGTCGCGTTCGCCATCGACCTCGCCTTCATTTACACCCTCCCTCGTAGTAGCGCCAACATAGCAACCACGACACTCCCCTCCACCCCGCACTCGCCACGCTCAACAAAAATGCCTCCCCTCGCGTAGCTACACGCTTGTTGTCGCTGCACGTTGTTCGTCGACGCGCAGCCCCTTCGCGCCGTGCCCGTGATGTCATTGTAAGTGCAATCAACCCTAATTGAGGGTTTTGGTGATTAATGACAAAACAAACTAAGAATCTAACAAGTTTGCTCCTAGTATGTACACAGTATTTCTACAGACAGGAGAAGCACAGATCTTACGAGCATAAAGATATAAAGCACAGCGGATTTAAAATTCCACATCAAATGGTGTGCTCAAAGTGCCAAGAAACAACGGCGGTGCAAAATTTATAACTTTTGAGTCATAGGAATCACCGTACAATTAAGAGGGATCCGCGACGGTTAAGTAAGTTGAAACGAGCCAAGTTCAAAATGATTTGAAAAACTCCTTGGAGATCATTTTCCTTGATCATGAATGCTCTTGAGAAAAACAAATTTTACTTCCCACAAAGTCTCCCCTTTTGTTCCCTTCAAAATTCTCAAAGTTTGGTTTCAGCCCCCTGAAACCGGTTCAACCGGTCCTGAAACCGGTTCAACCGGTTTCGGTACTGTTCACCTGCCACCACTGCTCTGACCTATCTGACAGTCAGAGCTGTCAGAAAAAGTCGCAGCAGATTTATTTTGAAATTCGGTTGAGCCTATTTTTGTCCCTACTCAGCCGGTTTTGAAACCGGTCGAGTGTCCGGCTGAGTAGCTCAGTGGACCGGTTTCTCCCTGGTATAAACCGGTTCAACCGGTTTATAAACCGGTTCAACCGGTTTTTACCCACTTTCTCCCAACGGCTGCCAGCTTTTGGGGGATCCTTTATATACTCCCTCACACTCTCTCTCTCATTTACTTCGCCTCTCTCACGAATTCTGAGCTGACCAACCTTCAAACAAGAGCATTCATTTCACCTCTCACACCCGCAATCGCATCACCTTCAATCATTTGAAGGATCCTTGGTGTGAGGTGAACTCGATCGAACTCGCTGTCATTTTCATCTCGATTCTCCCATTCTCTTGTTCTTGAGCTCGTTGCAAACTTAACCGTGTGCGGATTTGTTACTCTTGGAACCTTGTGTTCCTTGACGGTTAGAGGTTGCTTGGGAGTCTCCAAATTTGTGGACGACCCCAAGAAGTTTGTATCACCCGCTCCTTGAGCACATTTGAGAAGAGATTGCCTTGACCTTTGTGGTCGGCTTGTGGAGGATTAGGGTTGGAAAAGACCCGGCCCTTTGTGGGTTCCTCAACGAGGAGTAGGACACCTTTGTGGTGGTTGCCGAACCTCGGGTTATATCGCGTGTTCTTGTGTGTTCTTGTCAAGTGCTTTATATTCAGTGGTTGGCTCATATTATTCATTTAAGTAGTTTTTGTGTAGAGCAAATCTTCAGTTGCATTATTCACTACTTCGCACTTGTTGAATAGATTATCTAATTTAAGTTGAGCGGGTTCAAACTTGTTCAGTTGTGATTAAAATCGACTGAACCGGTTTGCACCTGTGCAACTTTGATTTAACAATATTTCGAAGTTTTAGTGAAAATTTTCAGGTGTAGCCTATTCACCCCCCCTCTAGGCTACTTTCAATTGGTATCAGAGCCTCGTACCTCATTTTACGCTTAACCGCGTGAGGAAACGATTATGTCTACTCAACGGGACCATGTGGATCCTATCCTCGAGGATATTCCCGTCACATCCTCCGGTGAGGAAGTGGACCCCAAGGTCCTCGACCTCGCCATGAAGATTGCCGAGAGGATGTTCCTCAAGATGAAAGAGGAAGATGCTAAGAAAAAGGCCGAAGAAGAAGAATCAAGAAGAAAGGCCGAAGAAGACAAAGGTAAGGGAACATTTGATTATAATGATGATCTAGTGAATCTTTTGGTGTCTAAGGTATTGAGCAAGGTAAGTCTCAACACCGAAGGATCATCTACCAAAAGCAAAGGTAATGACTTTAGCAAAGTTCAATTCGATTACTCTAGAAATTTTATTCCCAACTTCTCTTCCGCCCCACTTGGAAAGTTACCAACTCTTAGTGAGTTGAACTACGATGAGTGGGCCGACAAGATGAAGTCGCATTTAATCGGTGTGCATCCTAGTCTTTGGGAGATTGTTAATGTAGGTATGTATAAGCCCGCCCAAGGAGAAGAGATGACTCCAGAGATGATGCAAGAGGTTCATTGAAATGCTCAAGCAGTGAGCATAATCAAAGGAAGTCTTTCTCCGGAAGAATACCGGAAAGTTCAAGGAAGAGAAGATGCCCGTGACATTTGGAACATTCTTAAAATGTCACATGAAGGAGATCCCAAAGCTAAAAGACATAGAGTTGAGGCTTTGGAAAGTGAGCTTGCAAGATATGATTGGATAAAGGGTGAATCGCTTCAATCACTCTTTGATCGGTTGATGGTGTTGGTCAACAAAATAAGAGTTCTTGGAAGTGAAGATTGGAGTGACTCCAAGGTCACAAGATTGTTCATGAGAGCTTATAAAGAAAAGGATAAGAGTCTTGCAAGGATGATTAGGGATCGTGATGACTATGAGGATATGACGCCTCATCAATTATTTGCAAAGATTCAACAACATGAGTCCGAAGAAGCTCCTATCAAGTCAAGGGACTCTCATGCATTGATCACTAATGAACAAGACAACCCCAAGAAGAACAAAGACCACAAAGCAAAGAAGGTGGTCGAGACCTCAAGTGATGAAGATAGCTCAAGTGATGAAGACACTGCTATGTTCATCAAAACATTCAAGAAATTTGTAAGGAAAAATGACAAGTTCCAAAGGAAAGGAAAGAAGAGGGCATGCTATGAATGTGGCCAAACCGGTCATTTCATAGCGGATTGTCCTAACAAGAAGGAACAAGAAGCTAAAAAGGAATACAAGAAGGACAAGTTTAAAAAGGGAGGCAAGACCAAGGGATACTTCAAGAAGAAGAAGTATGGTGAAGCTCATATTGGTGAAGAATGGAACTCCGATGAAGAGAGTTCTAGCTCCGAGGAAGAGGAAGTGGTGGCAAATGTGGCCATCCAATCTACTTCAAGTGCGCAACTCTTCACCAACCTACAAGACGACTCCTACACTCCAACTTGCCTCATGGCAAAGGGAGACAAGGTAACTTTATTTAGTGATGATTTTTCAAATGATGATGATGATGATCAAATTGCCATGAAAAATAAAATGATTAAAGAGTTTGGCTTAAATGGATACAATGTTATCACCAAGTTAATGGAAAAGCTAGATAAAAGAAAAGCAACTCTTGATGCTCAAGAAGACTTGCTTATCCTTGAAAAGGATAGAAACCTAGAGCTTCAAGAGTTGATTCACAATAAAGATAAAGAAGTAATTAACATGAGAACCTCTATAGCTAATCTTGCAAATGAAAAGAATGCACTTGAAGCAAGCATATTAAGCTTGAATGTTCAAAAACAAGAACTTCAAGTGCAACTTGAAAATTGCAAGAACATCAATGCCTCATCTTTAGTGCTTGAATCTAAGTCTAGCTTAAATGATAATTCTTGTAAACATTGTGCCAAATATCATGCTTCTTGTTGTCTAACTAACCATGCAAGGAAAAATAGCCCACAGGTGAAGGTCAAAGAAATTTTGAAAAGATGCTCTAGCAATGATGGGTTAAAGAAAGTTGAACCCAAGTACAAGTCCCTTAAGCCCAACAATGGAAGAAGGGGGCTTGGGTTCAACTCATCCAAGGAAAACCCTAGCACAGTGCATAAGGGGTGGAGATCCCCCAAGTTCATAGAGGGAACTACCCTATATGATGCCTTGGGGAGGATTCACTCTTCAAATGACAAGTCACCTCAGGTAAAAGTAAACTTGAGTTCCACAAAGAGTAAGATGAAGGAAGTGGGATCCTCAAGTGGTCAAAAATTTAATGCTCCTATTTCCCATTCATATCTTTGTGATTATATGTTGACTTGGGATTTAGGAAAATTGGTTGTGAAATATGTGGGTGCCTACACTAAACGAAAAGTCATGAAAAGAAGTGTGTGGGTACCAAAGGCTATAACTAACAATGTAGGACCCAATTCAATTTGGGTACCTAAAAGCATAGCCTAAACTTGTTTTGCAGGTCTACTCCTCTAGTGGGTCAAGTTGGGTGCTTGACAGTGGATGTACAAATCACATGACCGGGGAGAAAGACATGTTTCATACATTGCAACTAACTCAAGAAGCACAAGAAATTGTGTTTGGAGATAGTGGCAAAAGTAAGGTGATTGGTATTGGTAAAATTCCTATCTCAGACCAACAATCACTTTCAAATGTTTTATTAGTAGATTCTTTAAGCTATAACTTGTTGTCCGTTTCACAACTTTGTGGAATGGGTTATAATTGTCTATTTTCGGATGTGGATGTGAAGATCCTTAGAAGGGAGGACTCCTCAGTTGCCTTTACCGGTCGCTTGAAGGGCAAGCTTTATCTTGTTGATTTCACAACAAGTAAAGTGACGCCTGAGACTTGTTTAGTGGCAAAGTCCGACAAGGGTTGGCTTTGGCATCGCCGGCTAGCTCATGTCGGTATGAGGAATTTGGCCAAACTTCAAAAGGATAATCACATCATTGGACTAACAAATGTTGTATTTGAGAAAGATAGGGTTTGTGGCGCATGCCAAGCAGGAAAGCAACATGGAGTCCCACATCAATCAAAGAATGTGGTCACAACAAAGAGGCCATTGGAGCTCCTTCACATGGACCTCTTCGGACCGGTGGCCTACATTAGCATTGGTGGTAGTAAGTATGGTTTAGTTATTGTTGATGATTTTTCTCGATTCACCTGGGTTTTCTTTTTAAGTGACAAAGGTGAAACCCAAGAAATTTTGAAGAAATTCATGAGGAGAGCTCAAAATGAATTTGAGCTCAAAATCAAGAAAGTGAGAAGCGATAATGGGACGGAATTTAAGAACACAGGTGTTGAAGAATTCTTAGGAGAAGAGGGTATCAAACATGAGTTCTCGGTGCCTTACACTCCACAACAAAACGGTGTTGTGGAAAGAAAGAACCGAACCCTAATTGAAGCTGCAAGAACCATGTTGGATGAATACAAGACACCTGACAACTTCTGGGCAGAGGCGGTCAACACCGCCTGTCATGCAATCAACCGTCTTTATCTTCATAAGATCTACAAAAAGACTGCTTATGAGCTTCTCACTGGTAACAAACCCAAAGTTGATTATTTTAGAGTTTTTGGTTGTAAATGTTTTATTCTTAACAAGAGAGTCAAGAGCTCAAAGTTTGCTCCTAGAGTGGACGAGGGCTTCTTGCTTGGTTATGCATCAAATGCGCATGGATATCGTGTTTTCAACAATACCACCGGTCTTGTTGAAATAGCGATAGACGTGACGTTTGATGAATCTAATGGCTCGCAAGGGCATGTTTCTAATGACACTGCAGGAAATGGAGAACTACCTTGTGAGGCTATTAAGAAACTTGCAATAGGTGAGGTGAGACCTCAAGAAAGGGATGATGAAGAAGGAACCTTATGGATGACCAATGAGATAGTTGATGTGGGTGCAAGGGTGGTGAGTGACAAAATGTCCACCCAAGCAAACCCATCAACCTCAAGTCATCCAAGCCATGAAGAAAATCATCAAAGAATGCCAACAGTGGTAGAAAATGAACATGAAAGCATTGATGGTGAAGTGCCTCTTGATCAAGCAATTGATGAGGAGGAGCAAATACAAAGACATCCATCAGTTCCTCATCCAAGAGTCCATCAAACAATTCAAAGAGACCATCCAGTGGACAACATCCTGGGTAGCATCAGGAGAGGGGTAACAACTCGATCTGGTTTAGCTAATTTTTGTGAATTTTACTCGTTTGTTTCCTCTCTTGAGCCACTTAGGGTTGAAGAAGCATTGGGTGATCCGGATTGGATAATGGCCATGCAAGAGGAGTTAAACAACTTCACTCGGAATGAAGTCTGGTCCTTAGTCCAAAGACCCAAACAAAATGTGATTGGGACTAAATGGGTCTTTAGGAACAAGCAAGATGAACATGGGGTGGTCACAAGGAACAAGGCACGGTTGGTTGCCCAAGGCTATACTCAAGTGGAAGGACTTGACTTTGGTGAAACATATGCGCCGGTAGCAAGGTTAGAATCAATTAGAATATTAATTGCCTATGCTACTAACCATGATTTCAAGCTATACCAAATGGATGTCAAGAGCGCTTTTCTAAATGGACCACTACAAGAAAGAGTATATGTGGAGCAACCACCGGGCTTTGAAGACCCAAAGAAGCCAAATCATGTTTATCTTCTTCACAAGGCACTCTACGGGCTTAAGCAAGCCCCTAGAGCCTGGTATGACTGTCTTAAAGATTTTTTAATTAAAAATGGGTTTACTATAGGAAAAGCTGACTCTACTTTATTTACTCGAAAAGTTGATAATGAATTATTTGTGTGCCAAATATATGTTGATGACATTATATTTGGTAGTACTAATGAAAATTTTTGTAAAGAGTTTAGCAAAGTGATGACAAACAGGTTTGAGATGTCTATGATGGGCGAGCTTAAATACTTCCTGGGATTTCAAGTCAAACAACTCAAGGAAGGTACTTTTCTATGCCAAACTAAATATACTCAAGATATGCTCAAGAAGTTTGGCATGGAAAAAGCAAAGCACGCCAAGACTCCAATGTCATCAAATGGACATCTTGACCTAAATGAGGAAGGTAAACCTGTAGATCAAAAATTATATAGATCAATGATAGGATCACTGCTTTATTTATGTGCATCTAGACCTGATATAATGTTGAGTGTTTGCATGTGTGCACGTTTTCAAGCAAATCCTAAAGACTGTCATCTTGTAGCCGTTAAGAGAATTCTAAGATACTTAGTCCACACCCAAAACCTAGGCTTATGGTATCCTAAAGGCTCCCTTTTCGATTTACTTGGCTATTCTGACTCAGATTATGCCGGTTGCAAAGTAGATCGAAAAAGCACTACTGGGACTTGCCAATTCCTTGGGCGGTCCTTAGTGTCATGGAGTTCCAAGAAACAAAATTGTGTTGCACTTTCCACTGCAGAAGCTGAGTACATAGCAGCTGGGGCATGTTGTGCACAGTTGTTATGGATGAAGCAAACCCTTAGAGACTTTGGTTGTGAGTTTAACAAAATTCCACTTTTGTGTGACAATGAGAGTGCCATAAAACTTGCAAACAACCCTGTGCAACACTCTAGAACTAAACATATTGACATCCGACACCATTTCTTGAGAGATCACGAAGCCAAAGGAGATATCGAACTATTTCATGTGAGCACCGAAAATCAACTAGCCGATATCTTCACAAAACCCCTTGATGAGACTAGGTTTTGTTTTCTTAGGAGTGAGCTAAATATCTTAGATTCTCGAAACGTGACTTAACAACTAAAATTTTGATCAAATTTGATGATTGAAAAATTGATTGTTTGAGCAATATGAAATGAGAAATATCCTTTTTATCTTTAAAATATCTCATGTCATATTTGCTAAGTGGTATTACAGCCCTTACGGGCAATATCTGGAAACTGGTTGAGTAAACCGGCTGAGTAGGCCACTCAACCGGTTTCTCCCTGGTGGAAACCGGTTGAACCGGTATAAAAACCGGTTGAACCGGTTTCGGCCGTCGCGCCGTCAGTCTGCGCGCAGTCTGCGCTGACAGCTGCGCAGTCTGCGCTGTCAGTTTTGCAGTCTGTGCTGTCAGACTGCCAGGATTTTCGCGCAGTCAACACTGTTTTCTGCGCGCTTTTACTGCGCAGTTTGACTCGAAACCGGTTGAACCGGTTTTGAAACCGGTTGAACCGGTTTTCGACTTTTTGACGGCCGACTCCTCTCCCTTTTATGTCTCTCCCTCTCTCCTCTTCCCTTCTCAGTCTCCTATTTTTCCAGCCGCCGCCGCCACCCCTCAGTTCTCTCTCACACCTCCTCACTCTCTCGTGCCCTCACTTGTTTGGAAGTGTGGTTGGAGATCCGTTCTTCTTGGCGTATTTTCTCCATCTTCCTCCATCTGATTGGGAGTTCTTGACCCAAATCTTCGGATCGAGGTATTGCCCTATGTTATTTTCTTGTACTCGATCCTACTCGTTCTTGATTATCTTATGTATCATTCGTTGGGTACATTTTAGTTTAAGTGTTTGCAACACTTAGATTATTCTCATTTTGTCACAAACACTGTTAGAGATTAGCGATTTGATGTTGTTCATTGTAGTTGAACCGCTCATATGAACGGTTGAAGTGCATGCTCAATGTCTTATGCGATTCTTCTCCAACATGTTTGATCCTTGCTCATCATAGGTTCTATTTCTTATTTATTAGAATGGTGCGAAGAAGGAACCCATCGGTGGTCGAGTCCGACTCCTCGGACGACCAGGAAATTCGTGAAGATTCACCTCCTCGCTCTCGATCCAAGCGAGGGCGCGGAAGCGGCAATGTCATGCCGGGTGCTGAGGCCTCCGGGTCTCAACATGCTCGCGGTCGGACGTCTCGGAATCCTTCCGGGCGGTCTCGACCTGCGGCAAATCCGCAGGCATGGGAGCCTGCCAGTGATGATGATGGGGGGAAGGACGATGATGTTGATCTTCCCCCGGCCCATGCTCCGGTGATTCGCGGTTTGGTCCTCCACCGGGCTGAAGCTCGGCGTGCTGGCAATGAGCCAGTCACTGACTTCACTGCCAGTGGAGGCTCTGCCCTTCTCCAGGATCTACGTTTCCAAAATCCTGTATTGCGTATTCGCGATGCCAGGATCGATGGAAATCGATTTTGGACTCTTCACCATGTGGATTTCTATAACTCAGTCATTCTTCCCAAGAAGCATCAACCAATCCTGCATCAACGATTTATTAACTGGGAAGGTTGTGAAGCTATTGGTGATCCAGAGATGTCACAGGCACTGAGGGCCTGTGAAAGGAAATCAGATGAACATCCTTGGGGAGAGCAAGGTCCTGCTCTCTTTTATGAAGCCCAACAGCTCAGAAAGGATAAATGTCTTTGACATGATCTGGCAGGAAATTATTCATGCTGCCTGCTTTCCTTTGAAGGGGTGTCTTCATGCTCCTTTCATTATGAAGATGATTGAGGTCGTGACCCAGTTCAGATTTGACAAGGGCACCCGACATCAGTCCTACACCCCTTTCTGGATTGATCCCAACAATCCAGCTGGGCGCCTCCGGAAAGCCCCTTCCAGTTCTCGTGGACATGCCTCTGCGGGTCCGTCTGCTGCTGCTGCTGCTGGTGCTGGTGCTGCTGCTGCTGGTGCCTCGCGCTCTTCCCCTGGCCGTGGATCTCCCACACCACGTGGTCGTGGTCGTGGTCGAGGTCGTGGTCGTGGGATGGGTGCCCGTTTGGCCCACGGGCTTGCGACCTTCTTCTCCATGTGCCGCAATATAGCTGCAGACGTCCATGAGGTGGCTCGCCGTCAGAGGGAGACCGACGACAACCTGCGTCGTCAAGCTTCTGCTTTGGGTACTCCCTTCGCTCCTCGCTCTCCTGATGTACCTCTCCACCCTACTCCTCCAGATATCAATGAGTGGTACCAGCAGGCGTATGGGGTACCTTTCTCTACAGGTGATGACATTGAAGAAGAAGAGACTTTTGTTGATGATCCAGAGCAGTTTGTCCCGCCCTCGTATCACGGGGATCCGGGGCAATCGTCCTCTTATCCTCCGCCCCAGGACCCTTCGGGCAGTGCTCCTCCTCCGGCCCAGTCTGGAGAGGAACATTTTGCCGCTGACCTGGCGCACCATTTCTTCGGTCCTCATCATCCTCCTCCTCACTGGTGATCAGTTCGTTCGGCGATTCTCTCTCTTTTTGGTTCTTATGCCAAAAAGGGGGAGAAAGTTTATTATGCAGTACCCCTATTTTTGTAATGAACTCTTGGTCTGTAATAACTATGTGATGCATGCATGGCTTGAATGCCATAAACACCTTTATGATGTGATGAGACAAGCTCTCATTATTGTAATAGCTGTAGAACTTTTCTTTTCATATCATATGCTATGCAATAATGAGCTTGAATGTGCTTGTACTTTTTATTCATTTATGCTTCGTACCTCATCTTTGTTGTGTATAGTGTTGACTATTCTCTCTCTAAATATGTTGCAAATTGACATATCAAGTCAATGTTAATATCGCAAAACTCATGCACATATTTAGGGGGAGCTACACATACACAAAAGGTTTTATATTGCAAGTACTTTTAACTTTTAATTATTATTTCCATTATAGTTTGTTTTGGCATCAATCACCAAAAAGGGGGAGATTGTAAGTGCAATCAACCCTAATTGAGGGTTTTGGTGATTAATGACAAAACAAACTAAGAATCTAACAAGTTTGCTCCTAGTATGTACACAGTATTTCTACAGACAAGAGAAGCACAGATCTTACGAGCATAAAGATATAAAGCACAGCGGATTTAAAATTCCACATCAAATGGTGTGCTCAAAGTGCCAAGAAACAACGGCGGTGCAAAATTTATAACTTTTGAGTCATAGGAATCACCGTACAATTAAGAGGGATCCGCGACGGTTAAGTAAGTTGAAACGAGCCAAGTTCAAAATGATTTGAAAAACTCCTTGGAGATCATTTTCCTTGATCATGAATGCTCTTGAGAAAAACAAATTTTACTTCCCACAAAGTCTCCCCTTTTGTTCCCTTCAAAATTCTCAAAGTTTGGTTTCAGCCCCCTGAAACCGGTTCAACCGGTCCTGAAACCGGTTCAACCGGTTTCGGTACTGTTCACCTGCCACCACTGCTCTGACCTATCTGACAGTCAGAGCTGTCAGAAAAAGTCGCAGCAGATTTATTTTGAAATTCGGTTGAGCCTATTTTTGTCCCTACTCAGCCGGTTTTGAAACCGGTCGAGTGTCCGGCTGAGTAGCTCAGTGGACCGGTTTCTCCCTGGTATAAACCGGTTCAACCGGTTTATAAACCGGTTCAACCGGTTTTTACCCACTTTCTCCCAACGGCTGCCAGCTTTTGGGGGATCCTTTATATACTCCCTCACACTCTCTCTCTCATTTACTTCGCCTCTCTCACGAATTCTGAGCTGACCAACCTTCAAACAAGAGCATTCATTTCACCTCTCACACCCGCAATCGCATCACCTTCAATCATTTGAAGGATCCTTGGTGTGAGGTGAACTCGATCGAACTCGCTGTCATTTTCATCTCGATTCTCCCATTCTCTTGTTCTTGAGCTCGTTGCAAACTTAACCGTGTGCGGATTTGTTACTCTTGGAACCTTGTGTTCCTTGACGGTTAGAGGTTGCTTGGGAGTCTCCAAATTTGTGGACGACCCCAAGAAGTTTGTATCACCCGCTCCTTGAGCACATTTGAGAAGAGATTGCCTTGACCTTTGTGGTCGGCTTGTGGAGGATTAGGGTTGGAAAAGACCCGGCCCTTTGTGGGTTCCTCAACGAGGAGTAGGACACCTTTGTGGTGGTTGCCGAACCTCGGGTTATATCGCGTGTTCTTGTGTGTTCTTGTCAAGTGCTTTATATTCAGTGGTTGGCTCATATTATTCATTTAAGTAGTTTTTGTGTAGAGCAAATCTTCAGTTGCATTATTCACTACTTCGCACTTGTTGAATAGATTATCTAATTTAAGTTGAGCGGGTTCAAACTTGTTCAGTTGTGATTAAAATCGACTGAACCGGTTTGCACCTGTGCAACTTTGATTTAACAATATTTCGAAGTTTTAGTGAAAATTTTCAGGTGTAGCCTATTCACCCCCCCTCTAGGCTACTTTCAGTCATCGTTCTTGCTATTTTGTTGCGCCAATCGACAGCCGTAGCAGCCCCTCCATGGCGTGTGCTCCACCTTGACACGCCCTCGGTGCCTGTCGTGCTCCTTCGACTTCGCTTCGGTCTCCCGTGATCGACGGCGCGTTCGTCTTCATGCCACATGTGCAGCAACCACGACTGAGGTTTGATATGGTGAGCCAATGTGTTATTTTGTTGTTAGATCGGATATATATGTGGCTGCGATAGTACTTTTTGTACGTCGTAGGGATTGGTCGCGGGTGTATTAATTGTTTGCTAAAGCACTTCGTTGTAAAGTAGTGTGTTAGTTGTGGTAAATTAAATAAAGCGTAAAACATGCTTAGCAATTTCCATAGTTGGCTAATGAGTTAGTCTTTGTTAAATATATTTTATGTATTCATCGTGGTGTAGGATAGAGTGGGTCGAAGATATAAATTATGAGACATGTGATTTGTGTTTAAGGACGAGATGTGCGAATAATCGGTTAGTGCTTCACTTGTCTAGTCGATAAATGTGGTCATAAATAATTGTGCTCGACATAAATGTTTGGTCGTTGTATCACTTCCTCTATGTTTATAAGTCGAGTCAAAATGCGGGGTACTAGTGGTACGCTAGACGGGTGGTGTCCAAATAAATTAACCGGTCGATGTAGTAGTTGTCGTGTGTGATTTATTGTTAGTGAGTAGTTTGAATTACGCGCTATATGAGGATTATGTTAGAAGCTAGTATACGGCGTGTAACTGTGCTCGTGATGTGAATGATATATCAGTAGGTAATTGTAGGTGTCATTGGCAAGTGGGATGATTTCGATTTTGCTATAAATTTTGAAGGGCGAGGAACATGTGTAGTGTGTCGATCAAGTTAACCGATGGGTTCCGTAAACACGCTTGTGATGCTTTTATGTGCATGATAAGATCGCTGCCTTGTCATCGTAGTCTTAGGAAATTTTCTTTTTTTTCGAATACGCAGGAGAGCTGCGTATCATTGAATTAAAATAGAGGAAAAACGGCCTGAGGCCCAGGACAAAACAGAACACACACAAAACAAAAACAAAAACACACACTCACACCCACAAAACACACACAAAACAGACACATACAACCCACTAACACCCCAGTCTTTCAATAGGCTTCAAGACTCTCCTTTATCCAGGGTTGAAAAGAGAGTGCAGGTTCCTGGCTCCAGCAGCAACCCACAATCTCATCTCGTCCTTAAATCCGTCTTCTAAGGTTGAAAGGCAGGGTCGAGCACCATCAAAAACACACCTGTTTCGCTGCTTCCAAATATTCCAAGCCCCAAGTATTACCATACTATTAAATCTCTTTCTTTTGCTCTTAGGAATCCTGGATGAAGCCTTTCTCCACCATTCAGCAAAGTCTGAATCTCTTCTTTTAGGACCCACAGAAGTGAGACCAATTGGAGTTAAGATACTATGCCAAAACTGTCTTGTGAAGACGCAATTAGATAAAATATGCTGCACAGTTTCATCCTCTTGGTCACATAAAACACAATTTTCAGGATGATCAAGCCCTCTTTTTTTGAGTCTGTCCGCTGTCCAACATTTATTGTTTATAGCCAGCCAAACAAAGACCTTACACTTAGGGGCTGCCCAGCTCTTCCAAATTCTTTTCCAGGGCTCAAAAGATTCCGCTCCAATGAAAAAAGCTCTATAGGCAGATTTGGAGGTATACAGTCCATTGCTGCTAAAATTCCACACATGTTTATCATTTGAATTTTGAAGCTGAAAAGAATCAATTACCTCCCATAATTGTAAATATTGCTCAATCTCCGCCAGAGAGAGATTCCTCTGGATATCATGAACCCAGAAATGAGAGGTAAGGGCCTGCTGCACAGTCCTTACATCTTTAATTTTCTTCGGAACTGCAGCAGCGATAAGGGGAGCTATATCCATAATAGTATATCCATGAATCCACTTATCCTTCCAAAAGAAAGTTGAAATACCATTACCAATAGTGGTAGACACTGCAACCTGAAATAAAGCACGGGCTTGGGATGATATTATAAGATCCAGGCCACTCCAAGGCTTAGAAGGAGCAGTTTTTTGTAACCAAAGCCATCGCAATTGAAGGGCCCAATTCACCTTTTGGAGATTAGGAATTCCGAGGCCCCCCAACTCAATAGGCCGAGTGATTTTATCCCAAGATACAAGGCAGTTACCTCCTCTAGCCTCCTTTCTTCCTTTCCATAAGAAGTTCCGTTGAATTTTTTCAATAGCTTTTATAACCCATTTTGGAGCATTAAGAGCAGTAACTTAGGAAATTTTCTGAAATACGCTAGTGCTCTACTTATAGGTTGAATGAACTTGAGATGTATTACACTAGCTGTATGTCGCGCAGGTTATCCAAAAATGGTGAAAGGTGGTGTAGGTTGGTAATTGGAAAATAGTCACGTCATTAGCCAACTCATGTTAAGTAGGAGTCGATTGCGTTAAGTGATTGTTATATATATGTGTTGTCTCGGATTGCAATAATAAGAGGCAAGCCGACGTGTAGGATGTATAGCGACCTATGTTGTTGCGCTAGTTAGCCGAATTAATAGATAGGTTTGGGTAAGCTCGTAATCATGATAAATTGCTTGTTATGGTTGAAATGTGCATGGTTATGGTGAATGCATTGTTAAACATGTGTGGTAATTCTAGTGCACGAAATGACATGGATAAAAATTAGTAAGTCTACTTGTTAGTCCTCATTTGATTAATTTAACTCTAATAGATGGTAAAATGTTAGAACAATTCAAGTCTCTAGAACGCGGCAATTCTTGAATTGTATAGGAGCTAAAACTTATTAATTGCTATTTTGGGCTGCACGCGCTGTTTTAGTTGTGCTGTATGTTTGATGAACTAAATTATATTTTCTATGGATATGTACTATAGCAAAGTGGTAGATAACTTTATTATCTTGCTGGTGTTAAAATTTGACAGGCATAAGTCTGATCGTTTAGGAGTTATGCTGTTTACAAATTCAGTAACTGAATCTGTCCAAATTCTGTACAGATTTCAGAAACTGCATTGTTTGCTCACTTTAATGTTGCAATCAGCTCATGGTCGTTATAATAAAGTTGTAGATGCTTTTCTTATCTTGCTTGTGTTAAAATTTCATAACCACAGGCCTGATGAATTAGGAGTTATGAATTTTACAAACTGGTTGTTGTGTTCTGTCTACTGTCAGAACAGATTTCGAAAACTATAATGTTTGATTTGATTAAACCTGGAATCACCTCTTGGTGATTATAAAAGTTATGTAGTTCTTTTGCCAAGCTTTCCAAAAAGTCTTGGATCACTCTTTTTGGTGATATGAAGATTTAGTTATGGATGTTTAAAATGGGAAGACTGAATCTGTCCAGTTCTGGACAGCAAGCCTTCTAGTGTCTCTTATCCTTATTTGCATCTTAAATCAACCTGAAATGTTTATAAATATTTTGTTGACAATTTCATTAGCCTTCTATAAAGTCTAATATCAACTTGTTTGGATGTCTGAATCTTTAGTTATAAATTTTTAAAGTCACAAGTCTGAATCTGCCCAAATCTGGACAGATCTGTTGTGTTAGCACTTTTAACCTTGCTAAGTTTTGAATCTTGTTGAGGTGAAAATACCAAAGTTGTAGAGCACATTTTAAGCTTTCCAGAAAGTCCTAGTTTGCTATGTTTGGATTAATATTTGAAAAGTTATGATTAAAACAAGTAACTGTTGTATTGCTGTCCAAAAATCTGCAAGTGCGTATTTGATTGTTTAGTTCACCTGTTGGCTAAAAATGCTTAGTTAGCATCTAACGGACATTGACTCGTAATGTCTAAACTTAGGTTAACATGCGTTCCATGATTAATGTGCTTGCTTGAGTAGTTGGTTGTGGATAGGAATTCCTCCTCTGTTGAACTTGTGCTTGTGATGCCTTTGTGTGATAAATAGAAGAACTAAGGAAAAGTCGTAGCGAACTTATAGACTTAACTAATACAAGGTTAGGTAACTAATGGATAATTAAAGTGAACGTGGTAAATGCTTGTGCTCGTGATATCGTGTTTGTGTTAGGTAAATATAAGAAATATTTGTCGCCATCTTTCCAGTGGTAGATAGCTGATGCTAGCATATGGTTGTTTACGGTGTCTTAAATTTAAGTGTCTAGCTCGCTACAGTGTGTCCTTATACATCTTGTGATAACTTTTCATTATATTCATACATATGCATCTTGCATCTCATTTAGGACCGAGAGATGTTGATCGTGCCAGTGATGTGGTGTCAACCACAAGATGCAGTTGGTGGACGACCTGAAGAATGGTGGACTTAACCAGTGGATGCTCGCCAAGCGAGTACCCCCAGCAAACACTATCTAAGTGTTAAATTCAAGGCAAGCCCCGGTTTTATGCATAACCTGTTCTATATGCTATTTTACTACACTTAATGTTTGTAGGCTTGTATTGTGCACATAAGTGTAGGAGTTGTTTGGAACCTTAGTTGCATGACTCAGGATACCTTTTGAGATGGATACTAGTATGCTAGGCCGAGTAGCTGCTTGCTAATTAGGGATCTCGGTAGAAGTCGAGTGATTTTTCTAGCACTCGCGCGAGGTCTGGAATCGGATGTACCCACTTTCATATCATATTGATGTTGGTCAGTGGACACGGATCCATGGGGATGCGTGGTCTACGAGATGAAATTGGAATAAGGATTAACGTGCGGATACCTGTGTCAAGCGTTTGAATGTACTAAGCACATGCCGAGAAATATGGTAAATCGGTAAGCCTAGTACCTGAGTGAACCTGCCCACAGACTTTACTCCTCACGCAACCTGAGACGTGGTCTCCCATTCCGGTTATGGTGGGTACAAGTGCGGTCACTGCACGACGGCAGTCGGGGTCAGTGAGGCATTGTACGCCAAGGCGGTGAGCCCTGATCTGTTGCCAGGGAATCGATGGGGATGGTTGATGTGTGTGGGGACGGAGTGCCTCGCCCCGTCGTGTGTTTAGGTTTACCTTGCAAGGATAAAAACTCGATTCGAATCGTTTGTTTCTCGCAGCTAATGAGACTGCTTGATCCATTGTACTGCATTGAGTAATAAGTGGAAATGAGGTGACTGGCAAAAGATGTTGATTGATAAAATGTTTGATACCATGTATGACTAGCTAGGTACTCATCTAGTTTAAAGGGATCATACTAAAACTTGAAAAGCTAAAACTTGATTTTTAGACTCAGCTAGTGCTTTTGGCAAACTAAACCCCTCAGCCAAACAGCTGCATGTCTAGAGGTAGAGGAGTAGACTCCTCACACCGGGTAAGTCTAGCTGAGTATTAGTATACTCAGCCTTGCTTGTGGCATAATTTTTGCAGGTACTCCTTAGGATGATTGGTTGATGGTGAGACTTGGCCTCCATCCCTGCCACCGGGATAGACGGTCGAGTGGGTTACTGCTTCCGCAGGAGAGGACCAGGAGGAGTAGCGTGGCGAGGCTTCGCCATGTTACTCGTTTTTTCTCCGTTAGTTATTTCCGCTGCATTAAAATTTTGGTTACTGTTTCTGAAACTCCGATAATGTAATCACTAACGATAATTATTAAATTTGTGGTATTATGTTTTATTGTATTTCTCTGTGCCTCACCTTCGCGTGAGCTAGTGGTATTCGATCCTGGATAAGTGGCTTTTATCGGACTAGATCCGAGGGACTGACGGTTTATTCCTATTTAAGTGTGGTCTAGCCTCTAAGGCGGGACTTGGGCACTTAAGTTGGAATAATTCGGGCGGTTCTGCCACATCAGCCGTGCTCACGGTCATGAGCGGCTCGGACACTCACATGATTAATTTATGGAATTAAACTTAATTTGTCATTTGCATTGTATTGTGGGTGTTGTTATTAATTTGGATCTCTTATTTAATTGGGTTGGTATCTACTTATACTTAGTGTCGGGGACCATAATTAGGGGTACCCCCAAGACTCCTAATCTTAGCTGGTAACCCCCATCAGCACAAAGCTGCAAAGGCCTGATGGGTGCGATTTAAGTCAAGGCTCGGTCCACTCAAGGGACACGATCTCGCCTCGCCCGAGCCCAGCCTCGGGCAAGGGCAGCCGACCCCGGAGGATTCACGTCTCGCCCGAGGACCCCCTCAAGCGACGGACACACCTTCGGCTCGCCCGAGGCTCAGTCTTCGCTAAGAAGCAACCTTGGCCAGATCGCCACACCGACCGACCGTATCACATGAGCATTTAATGCAAGGATGGCCTGACACCTTATCCTGACACGCGCCCTTCAGTCGACAGAGCCGAAGTGACCGCATTCACTTCGCCGCTCCACTGACCCGCCTGACAAGAAGACAGCGCCGCCTGCGTCGCTCCGACTGCTATGCCACTCGACAGAGTGAGGCTGACAGCAGCCAAGTCCGGCCTCGGACGCCATAGGAAACTCCGCCTCGCCCGACCCCAGGGCTCGGACTCGGGCTCGGCCCCGGAAGACGACGAACTCCGCCTCGCCCGACCCCAGGGCTCGGACTCGGGCTTGGCCCCGAAAGACGACGAACTCCACCTCGCTCGACCCCAGGGCTCGGACTCGGGCTCGGCCCCGGAAGACAGACTCGACCTCGACCTCGGAGGAGCATCCACCTCGCCAGACCTAGGGCTCGGACCGACCATGTCGCAAGAGGGGCCATCATTACCCTACCCCTAGCTTGCTCAGGCTACGGGGAACAAGACCGGCGTCCCATCAGGCTCGCTCCGGTAAACAAATAATAATGATGGCGCCCCGCGTGCTCCGTGATGACGGCGGCTCTCAGCCCCTTACGGAAGCAAGGAGACGTCAGCAAGGACTCGACAGCCCCGACAGCTGTCCTTTCTCAAGGCTTCAGCGCTCCTCCGACGGCCACGACATCACATGAACAGGGTGTCAAGACCTCTCCGGCTGCCACGACGGCATGTACTTAGGGCGCTAGCTCCTCTCTGCTAGACACGTTAGCACATTGCTACACCCCCCACTGTACATCTGGGCCCTCTCCTTACGCCTATAAAAGGAAGGACCAGGGCTCTCTTACGAGGAGGTTGGCCGCGCGGGAGGACGGGACGACGCGTAGAGTCCCTCGCTCTCCCCCCACGCGGACGCTTGTAACACCCTACTGCAAGCGCACCCGACCTAGGCGCAGAACAACACGAAGGCCGCGGGTTTCCCCTTTTTGCCTGCCTCCCTCCTCTCTTCTCCCCCCTTCGTGCTTCGTCTCACGCCGACCCATCTGGGCTGGGACACGCGGCGACAATTTACTCGTCGGTCCAGGGACCCCCCGGGGTCGAAACGCCGACAGTTGGCGCGCCAGGTAGGGGCCTGCTGCGTGTTGACGAACAGCTTCCCGTCAAGCTCCAGATGGGTAGTCTCCAGCAACCTTTCCAACCCGGGATGGTGCTCCATTTCGGGAGTCTTGAGTTCATGTCCCTCGATGGCAGCTACGACATGATACTCCTTCCTCCGCCGCGCGACAGCGATAATGGCGGCCGACAACCCGCCCGCCAGCGGCGGAATCAACGACGTCTTCCCCACGTGGCGGAAGAACAACATCCGAGTTTGTCCCGTCACCTCCCCCGCCGACGGAGGAGGAGGCGGGGCAACCGTGGCCAAGCAGGAGGCGGCACCTCGTCGGCTGTCGAACGAGTCGACGGCGCCGGCGCCCCGATGAGGGACACGTCGGGCGTCGACCTCGCGTCTGAGACGAAGACGAGCGCCGTTTCCCCGCAACACGCCAACTCCAAGCGGGCGGACGACGCCAGCACGCTCGTGAAGGACTTGCTGGGCGTCGCCCTCGTACCTGAGACGACGGTGCAGTCCGCCCCTGATGTGACTTCGTCACCGCCTGTCGACCAAGAGGTACCGACCGATTCCCATCTCGTGCCTTTTGGATTCAGCCTCGACCCACCAAGCGACCCCGCTTTGGTGGAAGCCTTCATAGAGGCATGCACCAACCCTCCGGGGTATCATATGCGGTCACCCTAGGACCGGCTGACGGCCGTCTCGACCTATGGACCCTCGGGTTCCAAGGAAGATGACAAGCCCGACTTTGGTTGGGATTTCTCCAGGCTCGGTAACCCCAGTGCCATGCGGGACTTCATGACCGCATGCGACTACTGCCTTTCCGATTGTTCCGACGGTAGCCGCAGCTTCGGCGACGAAGACTGTGGCCCAAGTCGTGAATGTTTCCACGTCGATCTAGGGGGTCCCAACGAAGGCAACCATCTTAGTATACCGGAAAACGGTGATCCCCCTAGGCCTGCGCCTCGCATTGACATCCTTCGGGAGCTAGCTGTGGTCCCAGTCCCTGCGGGGGGGGGGTCAGGACGCACAGCTCGAGCAAATCCGCGAGATGCAGGCCAGGCTCGACAAGGGAGCAGGAACACTTGAGCCGCTCCGCCGGAACATCGGGCAGGAATGGGCAGACCAAGCTCTGGCCGGAGAAACGCGTCGTCTACCCTAGGGCATCCAGCTCCGCATCGCCGACGACGTCAGGGCAAGGCCACCACCGGCTTCCAGTGGGGTCGGCCAGAACCTGGCTGCAGCAGCAATACTTCTCCACGCAATGCTGAAACCATCACCCACCGAAGGGCGGCGTATCCGGGGAGAGCTCACGAATCTCCTGGAGGATGCCGCGGTCCGACGGGCCGAAAGCTCTACCTCCCGAAGGCAGGGATACCCCTCGGAGCATCGCGCCGCGACTTCCCGATTCATGCGGGAAGCCTCGGTCCACACCGGGCGCACGCGCAACACAGCGCCTGCGACCCCGGGTCGCCTCGGCAACGAGCACCACCACCGCAACCATCGAGCCCACCTCGACGAGAGGGTGCGCCGAGGCTACCACCCCAGGCGTGGGGGACGCTACGACAGCGGGGAGGATCAGAGTCCCTCGCCCGAACCACCCGGTTCGCAGGCTTTCAGCTAAGCCATACGACGGGCGCCGTTCCCGACCCGGTTCCGAACCCCGGCTACCATCACAAAGTACTCAGGGGAGACAAGGTCGGAACTGTGGCTCACGGACTACCGGCTGGCCTGCCAACCGGGTGGAACGGACGATGACAACCTCATCATCCGCAACCTCCCCCTGTTCCTCTCCGACTCCGCTCGAGCCTGGCTAGAGCATCTGCCTCCGGGGCAGATCTCCAACTGGGACGACCTGGTCCAAGCCTTTGCCGGTAACTTCTAGGGCACGTATGTGCGCCCTGGGAACTCCTGGGATCTCTGAAGCTGCCGCCAGCAGCCGAGAGAGTCTCTCCGGGACTACATCCGGCGATTCTCCAAGCAGCGCACCGAGCTACCCAACGTCACCGATTCGGATGTCATCGGCGTGTTCCTCGCCGGCACCACCTGCCGCGACGTGGTGAGCAAGCTGGGTCGCAAGACCCCCACCAGGGCGAGCGAGCTGATGGACATCGCCACCAAGTTTGCCTCTGGCCAGGAGGCGGTTGAGGCCATCTTCTGGAAGGACAAGCAGCCCCAGGGCCGCCAGCCGGAAGATGTTCCCGAGGCGTCCACTCAGCGTGACACCAAGAAGAAAGGCAAGAAGAAGTCACAAGCGAAACGCGACGCCGCCGACGCGGACCTTGTCACCGCCGCTGAGTACAAGAACCCTCGGAAACCTCCCAGGGGCGCCAATCTCTTCGACAAGATGCTCAAGGAGTTGTGCCCCTATCATCAGGGACCCGTCAAGCACACCCTTGAGGAGTGCGCCATGCTTCGGCGCCACTTTCACAGGGCCAGGCCACCTGCGGAGGGTGCAGGGCCCACCACGACGACAAGAAGGAGGATCACAAGGCAGAGGAGTTCCCCGAGGTCCACGACTGCTTCATGATCTACGGTGGGCAAGTGGCGAACGCCTCGGCTCGGCACCGCAAGCAAGAGCATCAGGAGGTCTGCTCGGTAAAGGTGGCGGCGCCAGTCTACCTAGACTGGTCCGACAAGCCCATCACCTTCGACTAGGGCGATCACCCCGACCGTGTGCCGAGCCCAGGGAAATATCTGCACGTTGTCGACCCCGTCATCGGCAACGTCAGGCTCACCAAGGTCCTCATGGACGGAGGCAGCAGCCTCAACATCATCTACGCCGAGACCCTCGAGCTCCTGCAGATCGATCTATCCTCGGTCCGGGCCGGTGCGGCGCCTTTTCACGGGATCATCCCCGGGAAACACGTCCAACCCCTCGGACAACTCGATCTGCCCGTCTGCTTCGGGACTCCCTCCAACTTCAGAAGGGAAACCCTCACGTTCGAGGTGGTCGGGTTCCGAGGAACCTACCACGCAGTGCTGGGGAGGCCATGCTATGCCAAGTTCATGGTCGTCCCCAACTACACCTACCTCAAGCTCAAGATGTCGGGCCCCAACGGGGTCATCACCGTCGGCCCCATGTACCGACACGCGTACGAATGTGACATGGAGTGCGTGGAGTATGCCGAGGCCCTCGCTGAATCTGAGGCCCTCATCGCCGACCTGGAGAGCCTCTCCAAGGAGGCGCCAGACGTGAAGCGCCATGCCGGCAACTTCGAGCCAGCAAAGACGGTTAAGTCCGTCCCTCTCGACCCCAGCAACGATGCCTCCAAGCAGATCCAGATCGGCTCTGAGCTCGACCCCAAATAGGAAGCAGTGCTCGTCGACTTTCTCCGTGCAAACGCCAAAGTTTTCGCGTGGAGTCCCTCGGACATGCCTGGCATACCGAGGGATGTCGCCGAGCACTCACTGGATATCCGAGCTGGAGCCCGACCCGTGAAGCAACCTCTGCGCCGATTCGACGAAGAAAAGCGCAGAGCCATAGGCAAGGAGATCCACAAGCTGATGGCCGCAGGGTTCATCAAAGAGGTATTCCATCCCGAATGGCTTGACAACCCCGTGCTTGTGAAAAAGAAAGGAGGGAAATGGCGGATGTGTGTAGACTACACTGGTCTAAACAAAGCATGTCCAAAAGTTCCCTATCCTCTGCCTCGCATCGATCAAATCGTGGATTCCACTTTTGGATGTGAAACCCTGTCTTTCCTCGATGCCTACTCAGGGTATCACCAAATCAGGATGAAAGAGTCCGACCAGCTCACGACTTCTTTCATCACACCTTTTAGCATGTACTGCTATGATACTATGCCATTTGGTTTGAGGAATGTGGGTGCGACGTACCAAAGATGCATGAACCACGTGTTCGGCGAACACATTGGTCAAACGGTCGAGGCTTATGTCGATGACATCGTAGTCAAGACGAGGAAAGCCACCGACCTCCTTTCCGACCTTGAAACGACATTCCGGTGTCTCAAGGCGAAAGGCGTAAAACTCAATCCCGAGAAGTGTGTCTTCGGAGTCCCCCGAGGCATGCTCTTGGGGTTCATCGTCTCCGAGCGGGGCATCGAGGCCAACCCGGAGAAAATCGCGGCCATCACCAACATGGGGCCCATCAAGGACTTGAAAGGCATACAGAGGGTCATGGGATGCCTTGCGGCTCTGAGCCATTTCATCTCGCGCCTCGGCAAAAGAGGCCTACCTCTGTACTGCCTCTTAAGAAAGACCGAGTGCTTCACTTGGACCTTCGAGGCCGAGGAAGCCCTCGGGAACCTGAAGGCGCTCCTTACGAACGCGCCCATCTTGGTGCCCCCCGCCGCCGGAGAAGCCCTCTTGATCTACGTCACCGCTACCACTCTGGTGGTCAGCGCCGCGATCGTGGTTAAGAGACAAGAAGAAGGGCATGCATTGCCCATCCAGAGGCTGGTTTACTTCATCAGTGAGGTACTGTCCGAGACCAAGATCCGCTACCCGCAAATTCAGAAGCTGCTATACGCGGTGATCCTGACGCGGCGGAAGTTGTGACACTACTTCGAGTCTCATCCGGTGACTATGGTGTCATCCTTCCCCTAGGGGAGATCATCCAGTGCCGAGAGGCCTCGGGTAGGATTGCAAAGTGGGCGGTGGAAATCATGGGCGAGACGATCTCGTTCGCCCCTCAGAAGGCCATCAAGTCCTAAGTCTTGGCGGACTTTGTGGCTGAATGGGTCGACACCCAGCTCCCGGTGGCTCCGATCCAACCGGAACTCTGGACCATGTTTTTCGATGGGTCGCTGATGAAAACAGGGGCAGGCGCGGGCCTGCTCTTCATCTCGCCCCTCGGGAAGCACCTACGCTACGTACTGCGCCTCCATTTCTCGGCGTCCAACAACGTGGCTGAGTACGAAGCTCTGGTCAACGGGTTGCGCATCGCCATCGAGCTAGGGGTCCGACGCCTCGACGCTCGCGGCGACTCACAGCTCGTCATCGACCAAGTTATGAAGAACTCCCACTACCGCGACCCGAAGATGGAAGCCTACTGCGGTGAGGTTCGGCGCCTGGAGGACAAGTTCTACGGGCTTGAGCTCAACCACATCGCCCGACGATACAACGAGACTGCGGACGAGCTGGCTAAGATAGCCTCGGGGCGGACAACGGTTCCCCCGGACGTCTTCTCCCGAGACCTACAGCAACCCTCAGTCAAGACCGACGACACGCCCGAGCCCGAGAAGGCCTCGGCCCAGCCCGAGGCACCCTCGGCACAGCTTGAGGCGCCCTCGGCTTGGCCCCCGAGGGTGAGGCACTACGCGTCGAGGAAGAGCGGAATGGGGTCCATCCTAATCGAGACTGGCAGACCCCGTACCTGTAATATCTCCACCAAGGAGAGCTGCCCCTCGACCGAGCCGAGGCTTGGCGACTGGCGCGGCGCGCCAAGTCGTTCGTCTTACTGGGTGACGAGAAGGAGCTCTACCACCATAGCCCCTCCGGCATCCTCCAGCGATGCATATCCGTCGCCGAAGGCCAGAAGCTCTTACAAGAAATACACTTGGGGGCTTGCGGTCATCACGCAGCGCCCCGAGTCCTTGTTGGAAACGCCTTCTTACAAGGTTTCTACTGGCCGACCGCGGTGGCCGACGCCACTAGAATTGTCCACGCCTGCCAAGGGTGTCAATTCTACGCAAGGCAGACCCACCTGCCCGCTCAGGCTCTGCAGACAATACCCATCACCTGGTCGTTTGCTGTGTGGGGACTGGACCTCGTCGGTCCCTTACAGAAGGCACCCGGGGGCTACACGCACCTGCTGGTCGCCATCGACAAATTCTCCAAGTGGATCGAGGTCCGACCCGTGAACAGCATCAGGTCCGAATAGGCGGTGGCATTCTTCACCAACATCATCCATCGCTTTGGGGTCCCAAACTCCATCATCACCGACAACGGCACCCAGTTCACCGGCAGAAAGTTCCTGGACTTCTGCGAGGGTCACCACATCCGGGTGTACTAGGCCGCCGTGGCTCACCCCATGACGAATGGGCAGGTGGAACGTGCCAACGGCATGATTCTGCAAGGACTTAAGCCGAGGATCTACAACGACCTCCACAAGTTCGGCAGACGATGGATGAAGGAACTCCCCTCGGTGGTCTGGAGTCTGAGGACAATGCCGAGCCGAGCCACGGGCTTCACACCGTTCTTTCTAGTCTATGGGGCCGAGGCCATCTTGCCCACGGACTTAGAATATGGTTCCCCGAGGACGAGGGCGTACGACGACCGAAGCAACTAGACCGACCAAGAAGACTCACTGGACCAGCTCGAAGAGGCTCGGGACATGGCCTTACTACACTCGGCGTGGTACCAGCAGTCCCTGCGACGCTACCACGCCCGAGGGGTTCGGCCCCGAGACATCCAAGTGGGCGACTTGGTGCTTCGGCTGCGACAAGACGCCCGAGGGCGGCACAAGCTCATGCCTCCCTGGGAAGGGTCGTTCGTCATCGCCAAGGTTCTGAAGCCCGGGACATACAAGCTGGCCAACAGCCAAGGCGAGGTCTACAGCAACGCTTGGAACATCCGACAGCTACATCGCTTCTACCCTTAAGATGTTTTCAAGTTGTTCGTGCACCTCGTTCATGTACAAAGTCTAACCATCAAGGAAGGGTCAGCCTTGCCTCGGCAAAGCCCGACCCTCCCTCGGGGGCTAGAAGGGGGGAACCCCCTCTGCGTCAAAATTTTCCTCGAAAAAAGTCTTTCTGCCAGAACGTCTTTCGTGCTTTTTGACTACTTCAAAAGTGGGATCCTGAAAACGATGGAGTACACGTAAGCAGCCAAGGCCGACCGAGCCGAGGGACTCCTATGCCTCCGGGATACAGATACCTCACTCATCACCTTCTGCGATAAGTAACTCACGCTCGAATAAGCAATTCCGCTGACCGAACAAGTCTTAATGCTCGGAGACCTTTCTGCTGAAATGATTTTTCGAGCCTTCTCGACTACATCGTTAGCAGAATCCTACGGACGAGTAAGAGTACACTTAAGCGGCAAGGCCGATCGAGCCGAGGGACTCCTACGCCTCCGGGATACGGATACCTCACTAATCACCTTCCGTGAAAAGTAACTCTCGCTCGGACAAACAATTCTGTTACCGACAAATAAGTCTTGATACTCGAAACAAAGGGAAAAAGAAACGCAGCTTTACAACACAACGACAGTATGTTTGGGCCTCGGCGGCCGCAGAAAACATATGCACACTACAAGATAAACCGATCCTGCAGGTTCAGATCTCGATGGAGGGGGAGCAGCAGCACCCTCGGCGTCAACACCACCTTCGGCGAAGTCCGACCGAGCCTCGAACGACAACACAGTCGGAGGATCTCCGCTCTGAAGGACGACGTCAGCACCATGCCCGGGCCATCGCCGCTAGGGTCTCCTCCAGGAGTCCGGCTCGAGCAGACGGCTCGGCCGGTCGCCCCGAAGCCTCAGCCAGCTGTCCCCCGAGGACATCAGCCCGGCTCATGGCCTCGGCAACTCGACTCCGGCGCCGGTCCCGCCAGTGGACGGCCCGGTCAGGCTCCGGCCGATGAAGTCTTCTTTTCGAGCCAACTCTGCCTCTGTCCACGCTGATACCGCTGCCTCCGGCTCCGGCTCATCGAAGAGCGGCCGAGGGTTCCTTTAACTAAGCAAGAGAAGCCTCGGGCGGCAAGGCCGACCGAGCCGAGGGACTCCTACGCCTCCGGGATACAGATACCTCACTCGTCACCTTCGCACGAGGCAACTCACACTTGGTGAAGCGGTTCTGTTAGCTGATAGGCGAGTCCTAGTGCTCGAAAATGAGCGAAAAACACGGCTTCACGCCAAAAATACATACATGTTCAGGCCCCGACAGCCACAATGAACAAACACCGGCACTCAAGGTGCCATTACAAACGGAACTCTGGTTCCGCCCCCGTGGGTACGAACAACCCCCCACATTGGGGGACCCGCGGGGCGACAAGGCTCCAGATGGCTCACCGCCGCCCGCTCCGGCAGCAGCGACAACGACCTCCGCTCTAGGTGGCAAAACTGTAGCGACGATGGCCTCAGGGCGGACGCCGCTATAACAATGTCCTCGCCCACGCCCCCACTCGAGGGGCGAGGACAAGCTATCAAAGCCAAAGAGCCGGAGGCCCGGAGCGCGGATGGTGGCAGTGACCCCGTCGGCGACGAGGACTTCTTCAGCCGCCACCACCTCAGCGCCGACGATGAAAGCCATCTGCCCACCGGCAGATTCCCACTTGGATCCTCCCGGACGAGCGAAGCACCGACCTCCGCGCAGAGGCATCGTACCAGGGCAAAGGCAGGATAGCTCCAGAACACGAACGCCGCCCTAGCAGCGCGCGACGTCTTGGGCGGTCCCCCGGTGCGCGCGGCACGACAACCGCTCTCGCGACGGGAGGGGGCACCGGGAGCTGAGCCAGGCCAGCTGAGCCAGCGAGCCCAACGTGATGAAGCTGACGACGCTCACCGCCGACCAGCCCCGCGTTGTTGAAGTCCGGCCCTCCCGCTAGGCTGGTGAGCGCCCTCTCCCTTGAATGCTGAGGGAGAAGGTGACCCACGAACCCGCGCGGGAGGTAGAGCTCCGGCTCAGCCCGGCCTCTGCCCCAGCCAGGATGACGAAGATCCTTGAAGCTGAGGGCGGGACCAAGATCGCAGCCTGGCTCGCTTCTCCCCACCACCGAACTGGTGGTCACCGTCTTGGGTGACCACCGGCGAGGGGATGCAGCCGGGCTGCCTGATGAAAATCCTTGAAGCCGAACGATGGCTGAAAGGTACCAACTTCTGCGAAGTTGCGTTCCCCAACGACGACAAGGCGGAAGAACCGCGGGCACCCCCCATCTGGGGGCTCGGAAGGTGGAAAGATGCGATGCATGAGGGGAGCGCGAAGACATGGTTGCCTTTCAAGGGGGTCACCCTCCTTTTAAAGGCAACCCTCCCCACTTGCGTACTCAGCCGTCGCGGGCTGAGTCTTCTCCAACACGCTCGAAGAGCGGCCGAGGGTTTCCTTTAACTAAGTAAGAGAAGCCTCAGGCGGCAAGGCCGACCGAGCCGAGGGACTCCTACGCCTTCGGGATACGGATACCTCACTCATCACCTTCGCACGAGGCTCGAAGCGAGTATCAACACTCCCTTCGAGGCTCGGGGGCTACTGTCGGGGACCATAATTAGGGGTACCCCCAAGACTCCTAATCTTAGCTGGTAACCCCCATCAGCACAAAGCTGCAAAGGCCTGATGGGTGCGATTAAGTCAAGGCTCGGTCCACTCAAGGGACACGATCTCGCCTCGCCCGAGCCCAGCCTCGGGCAAGGGCAGCCGACCCCGGAGGATTCATGTCTCGCCCGAGGACCCCCTTAAGCGACGGACACACCTTCGGCTCGCCCGAGGCTCAGTCTTCGCCAAGAAGCAACCTTGGCCAGATCGCCACACCGACCGACCGTATCGCAGGAGCATTTAATGCAAGGATGGTCTGACACCTTATCCTAACACGTGCCCTTCTGTCGATAGAGCCAAAGTGACCGCAGTCACTTCGCCGCTCCACTGACTGACCTGACAAGAAGACAGCGCCGCCTGCATCGCTCCGACTGCTGTGCCACTCGACAGAGTGAGGCTGACAGCAGCCAAGTCTGGCCTCGGGCGCCATAGGAAACTCCGCCTCGCTCGACCCCAGGGCTCGGACTTGGACTCGGGCCCGGAAGACGACGAACTCTGCCTCGCCCGACCCCAGGGCTTGGACTCGGGCTCGGCCCCGGAAGACGATGAACTACGCCTCGCCCGACCCTAGGGCTCGGACTCGGGCTCGGCCCCGAAAGACAGACTCGACCTCGACCTCGGAGGACATTCCACCTCGCCCGACCTAGGGCTCGGACCAACCACGTCGCAAGAGGGGCCATCATTACCCTACCCCTAGCTAGCTCAGGCTACGAGGAACAAGACTGGCGTCCCATCAGGCTCGCCCTGGTAAACAAATAATAATGATGGCGCCCCGCGTGCTCCGTGACGACGGCGGCTCTCAGCCCCTTACGGAAGCAAGGAGACGTCAGCAAGGACTCGACAGCCCCGACAGTTGTCCTTCCTCAAGGCTCCAGCGCTCCTCCGACGGCCACGACATCACATGAACAGGGTGTCAAGACCTCTCCGGCTGCCACGACGGCATGTACTTAGGGCGCTAGCTCCTCTCTGCTAGACACGTTAGCACATTGCTACACCCCCCACTGTACACCTCGGCCCTTTCCTTACGCCTATAAAAGGAAGGACCAGGGCTCTCTTACGAGGAGGTTGGCCGCGCGGGAGGATGGGACGACGCGTAGAGTCCCTCGCTCTCCCCCCACGCGGACGCTTGTAACCCCCTACTGCAAGCGCACCCGACCTGGGCGCAGGACAACACGAAGGCCGCGGGTTTCCCCTTTTTGCCTGCCTCCCTCCTCTCTTCTCCCCCCTTCGTGCTCCGTCTCGCGCCGACCCATCTGGGCTGGGACACGCGGCGACAATTTACTCGTCGGTCCAGGGACCCCCCGGGGTCGAAACGCCGACACTTAGTAACTGCTAATAAAATTTTGACCAACTCTAAAAGCAATGCTCAGTTTTAACCATCTCCTTTAGTAAGCCTTACACTTCACATGAATTCCCACCTTTGGTGAGTTCATGCACAATTTCCCCACAACTTGTTGAGCGATGAACGTATGTGAGCTCACCCTTGTTGTACTCACATCCCCCAGGTCAAGAACAGGTACCGCAGGATGAGGCACATGAAGGATGTCGCGATGAGTTCGTGAGTGGTCTAGGCCGTCGTCTCCCAATCAACTTTTGGTTGTTGGATAGTTGTCTTCGTATGATGTAATTATTTAATTATTTTATATAGAACTCTGTTATATATTAATGATGTGACATTCGTTTCTATACCATGAGTCATCATATGTGTGAGACTTGATCCTAGCACACTTGGTGATTATTTCGTGCCCGGGTTTTGGATCCCTAAAATTCGTGTCGGCGTTTCGACCCTGGGGGGTCCCTGGACCGACGAGTAAATTGTCGCCGCGTGTCCCAGCCCAGATGGGTCGGCGCGAGACGAAGCACAAAGGGGTAAGAAGAGAGGAGGGAGGCAGGCGAAAAGGGGAAACTCGCGGCCTTCGTGTTGTCCTGCGCCCAGGTCGGGTGCGATTGCAGTAGGGGGTTACAAGCGTCCGCGTGGGGGGAGAGCGAGGAACTCTACGCGTCGTCCCGTCCTCCCGCGCGGCCAACCTCCTCGTAAGAGAGCCCTGGTCCTTCCTTTTATAGGCGTAAGGAGAGGGCCCAGGTGTACAGTGGGGGGTGTAGCAATGTGCTAACGTGTCTAGCAGAGAGGAGCTAGCGCCCTAAGTACATGCCGTCGTGGCAGCCGGAGAGGTCTTGACACCCTGTTCATGTGATGTCGTGGCCGTCGGAGGAGCGCTGGAGCCTTGAGGAAGGACAGCTGTCGGGGCTATCGAGTCCTTGCTGACGTCTCCTTGCTTCCATAAGGGGCTGAGAGCCGCCGTCGTCACGGAGCACGCGGGGCGCCATCATTATTGTTTGTTTACCGGGGCGAGCCTGATGGGACGCCGGTCTTGTTCCTCGTAGCCTGAGCTAGCTAGGGGTAGGGTAATGCTGGCCACTCTTGCGACGTGGTCGGTCCAAGCCCTAGGTCGGGCGAGGTGGATGCTCCTCCGAGGTCGAGGTCGAGTCTGTCTTCCGAGGTCGAGGTCGAGTCCGAGCCCCGGGTCAGGCGAGGCGGAGACTGTCGTCCGAGGCCAAGGCTGAGTCCGAGCCCTGGGGTCGGGCGAGGTGGAGTTCGTCGTCTTCCGGAGCCGAGGCCGAGTCCGAGCCCTGGGGTCGGGCGAGGCGGAGTTCGTCGTCTTCCGGGGCCGAGCCCGAGTCCGAGCCCTGGGGTCGGGCGAGGCGGAGTTCGTCGTCTTCCGGGGCCGAGCCCGAGTCCGAGCCCTGGGGTCGGGCGAGGCGGAGTTCGACGTCTTCCGGGGCTGAGCCCGAGTCCGAGCCCTGGGGTTGGGCGAGGCGGAGTTTCCTATGGCGCCCGAGGCCGGACTTGGCTGCTGTCAGCCTCACTCTGTCGAGTGGCACAGCAGTCGGAGCGACGCAGGCGGTGCTGTCTTCTTGTCAGGCCGGTCAGTGGAGCGGCGAAGTGACTGCGGTCACTTTGGCTCTGTCGACTGAAGGGCGCGTGTCAGGATAAGGTGTTAGGCCATCCTTGCATTAAATGCTCCTTTGATACGGTCGGTCGGTGTGGCGATCTGGCCAAGGTTGGTTCTTAGCGAAGACTGGGCCTCGGGCGAGCCGAAGGTGTGTTCATCGCTTGAGGGGGTCCTCGGGCGAGACGTGAATCCTCTGGGGTCGGCTGCCCTTGCCCGAGGCTGGGCTTGGGCGAGGCGAGATCGTGTCCCTTGAGTGGACCGAGCCTTGACTTAATCGCACCCATCAGGCCTTTGCAGCTTTGTGCTGATGGGGGTTACCAGCTGAGATTAGGAGTCTTGGGGGTACCCCTAATTATGGTCCCCGATAGTAGCCCCCGAGCCTCGAAGGGAGTGTTGATACTCGCTTGGAGGCTTTTGTCACACTTTTTTGCAAGGGGACCGGCCTTCCTCGGTTGCGTTTTGTTCCGGTGGGTGCGCGCGAGCGCACCCACCGGGTGTAGCCCCCGAGGCCTCGGAGGAGTAGTTTGACTCCTTCGAGGTCTTAGTACGTTTCGTAATGCTTCGGCTGGTCTGGTTGTTCCCTCATGCGAACTGGCCGTAGCCCGGGTGCACAGTCGAGTCCCAAGTTCTCAGGCTGGTATGTTGACGCTGTTAACGGTTTGGCCGGAGCCGGGTTTGCGAGAGCAGCCCCTGAGCCTCCGCACAGAGCGAGAGGACGGTCAGGGACAGACTCGGCTTTTTACATACGCCCCTGCGTCGCCTTTCCGCAAGGAGGAGGGGGGAAAGCGCCATGTTGCCCTCGGAGGGCGTCGAACATGGTGTCTCCAGTGAGTTGCTAACGGGTAATCCGAGTGGACGCCCGTGCCCCATTTGTTAGGGGTCGGCTAGTGGCCCGGAGGCGCGCTCCAAAAGTACCTGCGGGTGATTTGCCGGACCCGGTCCCCTTTTGACGGGGTCCGAGGGCTCGATGCCTCCCTCTGGTGGGATTCCGTTACAAAATCGTTCCCGTTGGTCTCGGAAATGTCCTAGGGTACCTCGGGAGCGTAGCCCGAGCCTCAGTTATGTATCGAACGTACCCAGGGTCATCCCTCGCTCTGCGTCTGAGGTGGCTGTCGAACCCTTCGGGGGCCAGCCTACGAACCCCTGATCAGTAGTGGGCGCGGAGCCCGAGTGGCCTGAGGCGGCCGTTGAACCCTTCCGAGGGGCCGGCCTTCGAACCTCTGACCAGTAGTGGGCGCGGAGCCCGAGTGCTCTGAGGCGGCTGTTGAACCCTTCCGAGGGGCCAGCCTTCGAACCTCTGATCAGTAGGGGGGCTCGGGGCCCGCTTCCTTCGCGGAGAAGGATCCCTTTTGGAGTATCCCTTTTCCCGATCCCTGAGGCAAGAGAGAGAAAGAGGAAGTGGAAAAGGATACGTGGCGCACCTTTTTTGACGCAGTCATTATGGCAGAGGTGAAGCGTCGCCTACTTCGCCTGCCAAAGGTGCCGCCTGTCCTGCCGCAGAGTTAATGCGACGGGACGAGTGGTTCATGGGGCGGTTGTTGTGCGTGCGCGAGCCGTTCGAGGAACGGAACGCGAACGCGTCGTCTTCACGCCGTGGGAGAAGGTCCTCTCGCTATCCTTGAAGGGGACGTGAGCTTGCTGATGACTTGACTGCCGCTTCCGCCCGCCTGCCATCGCCATTATTACCGGCCCATTTCTGGTCGTATCGACCGTCGCGCCCTCTCCCGCGGCTGACTGACCCATGACCGATGTGCTCGGTTGGCACTGTCGGGTCATGCGCAGGGTCGCCTCGAGTCGTGGCACTGGTTCCGCAGTCAAGAAGGCGCGGTACTGGCGTGAGTGGCGGTGCAGTTTCTTGCACGTAGTAACCGGCGCGCCGATTACATGACGTGTGGGCCTGGGCCTCCATGCTGGACGCGTCGAAGTTGAAAGGGTGCACCCCCTGGGTGCGGTTGCATGCCACCTGCATGGCGGTTCGCCCTTTCACCCGCTGGCCTGGGCGAAAGTGGAGGAATGCTCGTAACCGCTGGGCAGTTGCGCGCACCGTGCGCGGCGGTTTGGCTTTGTCTGCCCTGGGCCAGCTTGCATGACGCGTGGGACCCAGCCCCCGTGTCGTAGGGGGAGGACCTTGGAGCGTGTTGGAGAAGACTCAGCCCGCGACGGCTGAGGACGCAAGTGGGGAGGGTTGCCTTTAAAAGGAGGGTGACCCCCTTGAAAGGCAACCATGTCTTCGCGCTCCCCTCATGCATCGCATCTTTCCACCTTCCGAGCCCCCAGATGGAGGGTGCCCGCAGTTCTTCCGCCTTGTCATCGTTGGGGGAACGCAACTTCGCGGAAGTTGGTACCTTTCAGCCATCGTTTGGCTTCAAGGATTTTCATCAGGCAGCCCGGCTGCATCCCCTCGCTGGTGGTCACCCAAGACGGTGACCACCAGTTCGGTGGTGGGGAGAAGCGAGTCGGGCTGCGATCTTGGTCCCGCCCTCAGCTTCAAGGATCTTCGTCATCCTGGCTGGGGCGGAGGCCGGGCTGAGCCGGAGCTCTACCTCCCGCGCGGGTTCGTGGGTCACCTTCTCCCTCAGCATTCAAGGGAGAGGGCGCTCACCAGCCTAGCGGGAGGGCCGGACTTCGACAACGCGGGGCTGGTCGGCGGCGAGCGTCGTCAGCTTCATCGCGTTGGGCTCGCTGGCTCAGCTGGCCTGGCTCAGCTCCCGGTGCCCCCTCCCGTCGCGAGAGCGGTTGTCGTGCCACGCGCACCGGGGGACCGCCCAAGACGTCGCGCGCTGCTAGGGCGGCGTTCGTGTTCTGGAGCTATCCTGCCTTTGCCCTGGTACGACGCCTCTGCGCGGAGGTCGGTGCTTCGCTCGTCCGGGAGGATCCGAGTGGGAATCTACCGGTGGGCAGATGGCTTTCGTCGTCGGCGCTGAGGTGGTGGCGGCTGAAGAAGTCCTCGTCACCGACGGGGTCACTGCCACCATCCGCGCTCCGGGCCTCCGGCTCTTTGGCTTTGATAGCTTGTCCTCGCCCCTCGAGTGGGGGCGTGGGCGAGGACATTGTTATAGCGGCGTCCGCCCTGAGGCCATCGTCGCTACAGTTTTGCCACCTAGAGCGGAGGTCGTTGTCGCTGCTGCCGGAGCGGGCGGCGGTGAGCCATCTGGAGCCTTGTCGCCCCGCGGGTCCCCCAATGTGGGGGGTTGTTCGTACCCACGGGGGCGGAACCGGAGTTCCGTTTGTAATGGCACCTTGAGTGCCGGTGTTTGTTCATTGTGGCTGTCGGGGCCTGAACATGTATGTATTTTTGGCGTGAAGCCGTGTTTTTCGCTCATTTTCGAGCACTAGGACTCGCCTATCAGCTAACAGAACCGCTTCACCAAGTGTGAGTTGCCTCGTGCGAAGGTGACGAGTGAGGTATCTGTATCCCGGAGGCGTAGGAGTCCCTCGGCTCGGTCGGCCTTGCCGCCCGAGGCTTCTCTTGCTTAGTTAAAGGAACCCTCGGCCGCTCTTCGATGAGCCGGAGCCGGAGGCAGCGGTATCAGCGTGGACAGAGGCAGAGTTGGCTCGAAAAGAAGACTTCATCGGCCGGAGCCTGACCGGGCCGTCCACTGGCGGGACCGGCGCCGGAGTCGAGTTGCCGAGGCCATGAGCCGGGCTGATGTCCTTGGGGGACAGCTGGCTGAGGCTTCGGGGCAACCGGCCGAGCCGTCTGCTCGAGCCAGACTCCTGGAAGAGACCCTGGCAGCGACGGCCCGGGCGTGGTGCTGACGTCGTCCTTCAGAGCGGAGATCCTCCGACTGTGTTGCCGTTCGAGGCTCGGTCGGACTTCGTCGAAGGTGGTGTTGACGCTGAGGGTGCTGCTGCTCCCCCTCCATCGAGGTCTGAACCTGCAGGATCGGTTTATCTTGTAGTGTGCGTATGTTTTCTGCGGCCGCCGAGGCCCAAACATACTGTCGTTGTGTTGTAAAGCTGCGTTTCTTTTTCCCTTTGTTTCGAGTATCAAGACTTATTTGTTGGTAACAGAATTGTTTGTCCGAGCGAGAGTTACTTTTCACAGAAGGTGATGAGTGAGGTATCCGTATCCCGGAGGCGTAGGAGTCCTTCGGCTCGATTGGCCTTGCCGCTTACGTGTACTCTTACTCGTCCGTAGGATTCTGCTAACGATGTAGTCGAGAAGGCCTGAAAAATCGTTTCGGCAGAAAGGTCTCCGAGCATTAAGACTTGTTCGGTCAGCGGAATCGCTTATCCGAGCGTGAGTTACTTATCGCAGAAGGTGATGAGTGAGGTATCCGTATCCCGGAGGCATAGGAGTCCCTCGGCTCGGTCAGCCTTGGCTGCTTACGTGTACTCCGTCGTTTTCAGGATCCCACTTTTGAAGTAGTCAAAAAGCACGAAAGACGTTCTGGCAGGAAGACTTTTTCCGAGGAAAATTTTGACGCAGATGGGGTTCCCCCCTTCTAGCCCCCGAGGGAGGGTCGGGCTTTGCCGAGGCAAGGCTGACCCTTCCTTGATGGTTAGACTTTGTACGTGAACGAGGTGCACGAACAACTTGAAAACATCTTAAGGGTAGAAGCGACGTAGCTGTCGGATGTTCCAAGCGTTGCTGTAGACCTCGCCTTGGCTGTTGGCCAGCTTGTATGTCCCAGGCTTCAGAACCTTGGCGATGACGAACGGCCCTTCCCAGGGAGGCATGAGCTTGTGCCGCCCTCGGGCGTCTTGTCGCAGCCGAAGCACCAAGTCGCCCACTTGGAGGTCTCAGGACCGAACCCCTCGGGCGTGGTAGCGTCGCAGGGACTGCTGGTACCGCGCCGAGTGTAGTAAGGCCATGTCCCGAGCCTCTTCGAGCTGGTCCAGTGAGTCTTCTCGGTCGGTCTGGTTGCTTCGGTCGTCGTACGCCCTCGTCCTCGGGGAACCATATTCTAAGTTCGTGGGCAAGATGGCCTCGGCCCCATAGACTAGAAAGAACGGTGTGAAGCCCGTGGCTCGGCTCGGCGATGTCCTCAGACTCCAGACTACCGAGGGGAGTTCCTTCATCCATCGTCTGCCGAACTTGTGGAGGTCGTTGTAGATCCTCGGCTTGAGTCCTTGCAGAATCATGTTGTTGGCACGTTCCACCTGCCCATTCGTCATGGGGTGAGCCACGGCGGCCCAGTCCACCCGGATGTGGTGACCCTCGCAGAAGTCCAGGAACTTTCTGCCGGTGAACTGGGTGCCATTGTCGGTGATGATGGAGTTCGGGACCCCAAAGCGATGGATGATGTTGGTGAAGAATGCCACCGCCTGTTCGGACCTGATGCTGTTCAGGGGTCGGACCTCAATCCACTTGGAGAATTTGTCGATGGCGACCAGCAGGTGCGTGTAGCCCCCGGGTGCCTTCTGCAAGGGACCGGCGAGGTCCAGTCCCCACACAGCAAACGGCCAGGTGATGGGTATTGTCTGCAGAGCCTGAGCGGGCAGGTGGGTCTGCCTTGCGTAGAATTGACACCCTTGGCAGGCGCGGACAATTCTAGTGGCGTCGGCCACACCGGTCGGCCAGTAGAAACCTTGTCGGAAGGCGTTTCCAACAAGGGCTCGGGGCGCTGCGTGATGACCGCAAGACCCCGAGTGTATTTCTTGTAAGAGCTCCTGGCCTTCGACGATGGATATGCATCGCTGGAGGATGCCGGAGGGGCTGCGGTGGTAGAGCTCCTTCCCGTCACCCAGTAAGACGAACGACTTGGCGCGCCGCGCCAGTTGCCGAGCCTCGGCTCGGTCGAGGGGCAGCTCTCCTTGGTGGAGATATTGCAGGTACGGGGTCTGCCAGTCTCGATTAGGCCGAACCCCATTCCGCTCTTCCTCGACGCGCAGTGCCTCACCCTTGGGGGCCGAGGGTGCCTCGGGCCAAGCCGAGGGCGCCTCGGGCTGTGCCGAGGGTGCCTCGGGCTGAGCCGAGGGTGCCTCGGGCTGAGCCGAGGGTGCCTCGGGCTGGGCCGAGGCCTTCTCGGGCTCGGGCGTGTCGTCGGTCTTGACTGAGGGTTGCTGTAGGTCTCGGGAGAAGACATCCAGGGGAACCGTTGTCCGCCCCAAGGCTATCTTAGCCAGCTCATCTGCAGTCTCGTTGTATCATCGGGCGATGTGGTTGAGCTCAAGCCCATAGAACTTGTCCTCCAGGCGCCGAACCTCATCGCAGTAGGATTCCATCTTCTGGTCGCGGTAGTGGGAGTTCTTCATAACTTGGTCGATGACGAGCTGCGAGTCGCCGCGAGCGTCGAGGCATCGGACCCCTAGCTCGATGGCGATGCGCAACCCGTTGACCAGAGCTTCGTACTCAGCCACGTTGTTGGACGCCGGGAAATGGAGGCGCAATACGTAGCGTAGGTGCTTCCTGAGGGGCGAGATGAAGAGCAGGCCCACGCCTGCCCCTGCTTTCATCAGCGACCCATCGAAAAACATGGTCCAGAGTTCCGGTTGGATCGGAACCGCCGGGAGGTGGGTGTCGACCCATTCAGCCACAAAGTCCGCCAAGACTTGGGACTTGATGGCCTTCCGAGGGGTGAACGAGATTGTCTCGCCCATGATTTCCACCGCCCACTTTGCAATCCTACCCGAGGCCTCTCGGCACTGGATGATCTCCCCCAGGGGGAAGGATGACACCATAGTCATCGGATGAGACTCGAAGTAGTGTCGCAGCTTCCGCCGCGTCAGGATCACCGCGTACAGCAGCTTCTGAATTTGCGGGTAGCGGATCTTGGTCTCGGACAGTACCTCGCTGATGAAGTAAACCGGCCTCTGGACGGGCAATGCATGCCCTTCTTCTTGTCTCTCAACCATGATCGCGGCGCTGACACCTGAGTGGTAGCGGTGACGTAGATCAAGAGGGCTTCTCCGGCGGCGGGGGGCACCAAGATGGGCGCGTTCGTAAGGAGCGCCTTCAGGTTCCCGAGGGCTTCCTCGGCCTTAGAGGTCCAAGTGAAGCACTCGGTCTTTCTTAAGAGGTGGTACAGAGGTAGGCCTCTTTCGCCGAGGCGCGGGATGAAACGGCTCAGAGCCGCAAGGCATCCCATGACCCTCTGTACGCCTTTCAAGTCCTTGATGGGCCCCATGTTGGTGATGGCCGCGATTTTCTCCGGGTTGGCCTCGATGCCCCGCTCGGAGACGATGAACCCCAAGAGCATGCCTCGGGGGACTCCGAAGACACACTTCTCGGGATTGAGTTTTACGCCTTTCGCCTTGAGACACCGGAATGTCGTTTCAAGGTCAGAAAGGAGGTCAGAGGCTTTCCTCGTCTTGACTACGATGTCATCGACATAAGCCTCGACCGTTTGACCAATGTGTTCGCCGAACACGTGGTTCATGCACCTTTGGTACGTCGCACCCGCATTCCTCAAACCAAATGGCATAGTAATATAGCAGTACATGCCAAAAGGTGTGATGAAAGAAGTTGCGAGCTGGTCGGACTCTTTCATCCTGATTTGGTGATACCCTGAGTAGGCATCGAGGAAAGACAGGGTTTCGCATCCAGCAGTGGAATCCACGATTTGATCGATGCGAGGCAGAGGATAGGGAACTTTTGGACATGCTTTGTTTAGACCAGTGTAGTCTACACACATCCGCCATTTCCCTCCTTTCTTTCTCACAAGCACGGGGTTGGCAAGCCATTCGGGATGGAATACCTCTTTGATGAACCCTGCGGCCATCAGCTTGTGGATCTCCTCGCCTATGGCTCTGCGCTTTTCTTCGTCGAATCGGCGCAGAGGTTGCTTCACGGGTCGGGCTCCAGCTCGGATATCCAGTGAGTGCTCGGGGACATCCCTCGGTATGCCAGGCATGTCCGAGGGACTCCACGCAAAAACTTCGGCGTTTGTGCGGAGAAAGTCGACGAGCACTGCTTCCTATTTGGGGTCGAGCTCGGAGCCGATCCAGATCTGCTTGGAGGCGTCGTTGCTGGGGTCGAGAGGGACGAACTTAACCGTCTTCGCTGGCTCGAAGTTGCTGGCATGGCGCTTCACGTCTGGCGCCTCCTTGGAGAGGCTCTCTAGGTCGGCGATGAGGGCCTCGGATTCGGCGAGGGCCTTGGTGTACTCCACACACTCCACATCGCATTCGTACGCGTGTCGGTACGTGGGGCAGACGGTGATGACCCCATTGGGGCCCGGCATCTTGAGCTTGAGGTAGGTGTAGTTGGGGATGGCCATGAACTTGGCGTAGCATCGCCTCCCCAGCACTGCGTGGTAGGTTCCTCGGAACCCGACCACCTCGAACGTGAGGGTTTCCCTTCTGAAGTTGGAGGGAGTCCCGAAGCAGACGGGCAGATCGAGTTGTCCGAGGGGTTGGACGCGTTTCCTGGGGATGATCCCGTGAAAAGACGCCGCACCGGCCCAGACCGAGGATAGATCGATCTGCAGGAGCTCGAGGGTCTCGGCGTAGATGATGTTGAGGTTGCTGCCTCCGTCCATGAGGACCTTGGTGAGCCAGACGTTGCCGATGATGGGGTCGACAACGAGCGGATATTTCCCCGGGCTCGGCACACGGTCGGGGTGATCGCCCTGGTTGAAGGTGATGGGCTTGTCGGACCAGTCTAGGTAGACTGGCGCCGCCACCTTTACCGAGCAGACCTCCCGACGCTCTTGCTTGCGGTGCCGAGCCGAGGCGTTCGCCACTTGCCCACCGTAGATCATGAAGCAGTCGCGGACCTCGGGGAACTCCTCTGCCTTGTGATCCTCCTTCTTGTCGTCGTGGTGGGCCCTGCCACACTCCGCAGGTGGCCCGGCCCTGTGAAAGTGGCGCCAAAGCATGGCGCACTCCTCAAGGGTGTGCTTGATGGGTCCCTGATGATAGGGGCATGGCTCCTTGAGCATCTTGTCGAAGAGATTGGCGCCTCCGGGAGGTTTTCGAGGGTTCATGTACTCAGCGGCGGCGACAAGGTCTGCGTCAGCGGCGTCGCGTTTCGCTTGCGACTTCTTCTTGCCTTTCTTCTTGGTGCCGCGCTGAGTGGACGCCTCGGGAACATCTTCCGGCTGGCGGCCCTGGGGCTGCTTGTCCTTCCGGAAGATGGCCTCAACCGCCTCCTGGCCAGAGGCGAACTTGGTGGCGATGTCCATCAGCTCGCTCGCCCTGGTGGGGGTCTTGCGACCCAGCTTGCTCACTAGGTCGCGTCAGGTGGTGCCGGCGAGGAACGCGCCGATGACATCCGAATCGGTGACGTTGGGCAGCTCGGTGCGCTGCTTTGAGAATCGCCGGATGTAGTCCCGGAGAGACTCTCCCGGCTGCTGGCGGCAGCTTCGGAGATCCCAGGAGTTCCCAGGGCACACGTACGTGCCTTGGAAGTTACCGGCAAAGGCTTGGACCAGGTCGTCCTAGTTGGAGATCTGCCCCAGAGGCAGATGCTCCAGCCAGGCTCGAGCGGAGTCGGAGAGGAACAGGGGGAGGTTGCGGATGATGAGGTTGCCATCGTCCATTCCACCCAGTTGGCAGGCCAGCCGGTAGTCCGCGAGCCACAGTTCCGGCCTTGTCTCCCCCGAGTACTTTGTGATGGTAGTCGGGGTTCGGAACCGGGTCGGGAACAGCGCCCGTCGTATGGCTCGGCTGAAAGCCTGCGGACCGGGTGGTTCGGGCGAGGGACTCCGATCCTCCCCGCTGTCGTAGCGTCCCCCACGCCTGGGGTGGTAGCCTCGGCGTACCCTCTCGTCGAGGTGGGCTCGATGGTTGCGGTGGTGGTGCTCGTTGCCGAGGCGACCCGGGGCCGCAGGCGCTGTGTTGCGCGTGCGCCCGGTGTGGACCGAGGCTTCCCGCATGAATCGGGAAGTCGCGGCGCAATGCTCCGAGGGGTATCCCTGCCTTCGGGAGGCGGAGCTTTCGGCCCGTCGGATCGCGGCATCCTCCAGGAGATTCTTGAGCTCTCCCCGGATACGCCGCCCTTCGGTGGTTAATGGTTCCGGCATTGCGTGGAGAAGTATTGTTGCTGCAGCCAGGTTCTGGCCGACCCCACTAGAAGCCGGTGGTGGCCTTGCCCTAACGTCGTCGGCGATGCGGAGCTGGATGCCCTGGGGTAGATGACGCGTTTCTCCGGTCGGAGCTTGGTCTGCCCATTCCTGCCCGATGTTCCGGCGGAGCGGCTCAAGTGTTCCTGCTCCCTCGTCGAGCCTGGCCTGCATCTCGTGGATTTGCTCGAGCTGTGCGTCCTGACCCCCGCAGGGACTGGGACCACAGCTAGCTCTCGAAGGATGTCAACGCGAGGCGCAGGCCTAGGGGGATCACCGTTTTCCGGTATACCAAGATGGTTGCCTTCATCGAGACCCCCTAGATCGACGTGGAAACATTCACGACTTGGACCACAGTCTTCATCGCCGGCGCTGCGGCTACCGTCGGAACAATCGGAAAGGCAGTAGTCGCATGCGGTCATGAAGTCCCGCATGGCACTGGGGTTACCGAGCCCGGAGAAATCCCAACCAAAGTCGGGCTCGTCATCTTCCTCGGAACCCGAGGGTCCGTAGGTCGAGACGGGCGTCAGCCGGTCCCAGGGTGACTGCATATGATACCCCGGAGGGTTGGTGCATGCCTCTATGAAGGCTTCCACCAAAGCGGGGTCGCTTGGTGGGTCGAGGCTGAATCCAAAAGGCACGAGATGGGAATCGGTCGGTACCTCTTGGTCGACAGGCGGTGACGAAGTCACGTCAGGGGCGGACTGCACCGTCGTCTCAGGTACGAGGGCGACGCCCAGCAAGTCCTTCGCGAGCGTGCTGGCGTCATCCGCCCGCTTGGAGTTGGCGTGTTGCGGGGAAACGGCGCTCGTCTTCGTCTCAGACGCGAGGTCGATGCCCGACGTGTCCCTCGTCGGGGCGCCGGCGCCGTCGACTCGCTCGACAGCCGATGAGGTGCCGCCTCCTGCTTGGCCATGGTTGCCCCGCCTCCTCCTCCGTCGGCGGGGGAGGTGACAGGACAAACTCGGATGTTGTTCTTCCGCCACGTGGGGAAGACGTCATTGATTCCGCCGCCGGCGGGCGGGTTGTCGGCCGCCATTGTCGCTGTCGCGCGGCGGAGGAAGGAGTATCATGTCGTAGCTGCCGTTGAGGGACATGAACTCAAGACTCCCGAAACGGAGCACCGTCCCGGGTTGGAAAGGTTGCTGGAGACTACCCATCTGGAGCTTGACGGGAAGCTGTTCGTCAACACGCAGCAGGCCCCTACCTGGCACGCCAACTGTCGGCGTTTCGACCCCGGGGGGTCCCTGGACCGACGAGTAAATTGTCACCGCGTGTCCCAGCCCAGATGGGTCGGCGCGAGACGGAGCACGAAGGGGGGAGAAGAGAGGAGGGAGGCAGGCGAAAAGGGGAAACCTGCGGCCTTCGTGTTGTCCTGCGCCCAGGTCGGGTGCGCTTGCAGTATGGGGTTACAAGCGTCCGCGTGGGGGGAGAGCGAGGGACTCTACTCGTCGTCTCGTCCTCCCGCGCGGCCAACCTCCTCGTAAGAGAGCCCTGGTCCTTCCTTTTATAGGCGTAAGGAGAGGGCCCAGGTGTACAGTGGGGGGTGTAGCAATGTGCTAACGTGTCTAGCAGAGAGGAGCTAGCGCCCTAAGTACATGTCGTCGTGGCAGCCGGAGAGGTCTTGACACCCTGTTCATGTGATGTCGTGGCCGTCGGAGGAGCGCTGGAGCCTTGAGGAAGGACAGCTGTTGGGGCTATCGAGTCCTTGCTGATGTCTCCTTTCTTCCGTAAGGGGCTTAGAGTCGCCGTCGTCACGGAGCACGCGGGGCGCCATCATTATTATTTGTTTACCGGGGCAAGCCTGATGGGACGCCGGTCTTGTTCCCCGTAGCCTGAGCTAGCTAGGGGTAGGGTAATGATGGCCCCTCTTGCGATGTGGTCGGTCCGAGCCCTAGGTCGGGCGAGGTGGATGCTCCTCCGAGGTCGAGGTCGAGTCTGTCTTCCAAGGTCGAGGTAGAGTCTGAGCCCCGGGTCGGGCGAGGCGGAGTTCATCGTCTTCCGGAGCCGAGGCCGAGTCCGAGCCCTGGGGTCGGGCGAGGCAGAGTTTGTCGTCTTCCGGGGCCGAGCCCGAGTCCGAGCCCTGGAGTCGGGCGAGGCGGAGTTCGTCGTCTTCCAGGGCCGAGCTCGAGTCCGAGCCCTGGGGTCGGGCGAGGCGGAGTTCGTCGTCTTCCGGGGTCGAGCCCGAGTCCGAGCCCTGGGGTCAGGCGAGGCGGAGTTCGTCGTCTTCTGGGGCCGAGCCCGAGTCCGAGCCCTAGGGTCGGGCGAGGCAGAGTTCGTCGTCTTCCAGGGCCGAGCCCGAGTCCGAGCCCTGGGGTCGGGCGAGGTGGAGTTTCCTATGGAACCCGAGGCCGGACTTGGCTGCTGTCAGCCTCACTCTGTCGAGTGGCACAACAGTTGGAGCGACGCAGGCGGCGTTGTCTTCTTGTCAGGCCGGTCAGTGGAGCGGCGAAGTGACTACGGTCACTTCGGCTCTGTCGACTGAAGGGCGCGTGTCAGGATAAGGTGTCAGGCCATCCTTGCATTAAATGCTCCTGCGATACGGTCGGTCGGTGTGGCGATCTGGCCAAGGTTGCTTCTTGGCGAAGACTGGGCCTCGGGCGAGCCGAAGGTGTGTTCGTCGCTTGAGGGGGTCCTCGGGCGAGACGTGAATCCTCCGGGGTCGACTGCCCTTGCCCGAGGCTGGGCTCGGGCGAGGCGAGATCGTGTCCCTTGAGTGGACCGAGCCTTGACTTAATCGCACCCATCAGGCCTTTGCAGCTTTGTGCTGATGGGGGTTACCAGCTGAGATTAGGAGTCTTGGGGGTACCCCTAATTATGGTCCCCGACAATTCGGGTGTGACAATAGATCCACGCCCACCTCATCACCTCCGAACACCTCTATTCCCTTAGACCTACCCTCTTGCACTGACTCATTTCGCTACACCAACTTGTTTACACCCACCGCCTTCATCTCGTCCCCGCCGCTCGACCTCTTCAACCTCATACTGCTGCCACTCGCATCCTTGCCTAATCGCTCCATCGTGACCAGACTCTGCGTCCACCTTCGCTTGGATGCCCACACGCTCCCGCACGTCCTCAAGGCGCTTGCGCGCCTCACTTTAGGCTGCCTCTCGCTCATCATCTGCACCAACGCGGATGCCGTAAAAAACGGCCTTGCACGCACCATGTTGTATGTGTCGAACGCCTGCATGGCCACGTATTCTACATGCGGCCACCTCAGGCGCGCATGCAGGTGTTTGACAACAAATCTAAACCCTAAACATCGTGCTCATCGCCTATGCAGACAACGGTATCCTACCCAACATTCATGCAACAAATATAATTTTACTAATCATTCAACATTATCAGAAGATACATACAAATTGCAATTTCTATAAATGCTCACCAGAGTTGAAAGTTCATGCAGTGAGGAGAGCCATGATGAAGGCAGAAAAAGAAAGAACTGCAACACTCATTGTCTCTAGGCGTTGAATCAGTCATTCAATCGCTGCAAAATTATAGAAATACAACATTCTTGTCATGAATAAAATGAATCTTCTTTCTCAAAATCCCTTATAATTATAGTTCATACAATTAGAAAATGAATAAAGACGACAAAGAGGCGTCTAAATAAAGAATTTCTAAGAAACGAAAGGGGGTCAAATTTGTTTCTTCAATCTCATTTTTGTTCTCTCACTCCGAAGGAAAGCAAAAGAAAAAGGCATGTACACAAGAAACTGCAATGGATGGCCAAAACATAAGAACTATTAGACTCTAAGACTGTAGAAATTTTGTGAGAGGCTGGTTGGTGTCGGAGGTGCGAGAGGTGGCAGAGGCGAGGAGCACCCAGGGGTCCCCTACGAAGCTAGCACTATCCTCTCAGGCGGTGAGGCCGAGCACCCAGGTGTCGTCGGCCATGTGCATAGAGCGGTTGCGGGATGCGAGGTCGAGGAGGGACACACGGTCGTAGCAGTGACAGAAGGGGCAGACCGGGAACAGGGAGGCCATGGTAGCGATGCTGGTGTGGGAGGAGAAGGCAGACTCGGGCGGTGCTGGTGGTCGGAGGGGGAGGACGAGGAGAAGGCGACTGCAACGGTGGCGGAGTCGCCCGTGAGGTCGGTGGTGAGGGGCTGATATCCAGTGGCAAGCCGCGACGCTCGGGGAGGTCGTCCACGGCACCGTGGCTGAGGGCGGGTTGTCCTCGTCGGTGAAGGAGTTAGGGTTGATGTCATGGGATTGGAGGTGGCAAGGTTGGAGATCGACGTGAGCTCCACCTGGACCTTGCGCTCCCTGTCTTCGCGGCCCTCGGCGTAGCATTTGAACTAGCGGGCCTCCATTTGCTCGACTGCCTTCTCTAGCTACAAGCGTTCAATCATGAGCATGGCCTCGCTGGACGACATCTCCATGGAGGCCCGCTCGGCGTTGAGCTCGCAGCCCCCGCGCGACGTCCACTGTAGCCTCCTCCCCGCGCCGCCTCGAGCTGGAGAGAGCAATCTTCGGAGGAACCTCTAGCCGACGCGGCCAGAGGGGTGCGGGGGCGGTGGTGTCGGCTTGATGGATGCGGCGGGGCCGGCGACCGATCCTCGCGCGAAGCGCGTGGAGGAGGGGGCGCCGGGGCAGGGGCATGGAGCGTTGTGGATGCCCTCCTTAGCTTAGTATAGATAAAAACGTAGCAATACATGAGTATATGACTAATATAAAAAAGTTTGTGTTTCTTGTCCAAACGTTGTCAAAGAAGCTGTTCGAACCAGGCCAAGCTTGACGTTCTTGGGCCAGGCCAAAAGTGCCTAGGACCAATAAGATGCACATGAGTATTTGAAAATAAAATTACTTATATAGGCTGCACGCACATGTGTTTGAGACTACGTGGATATATGTACCACTAAATGATAGTACTGCATATATTTGTCACTAGACAGTTCAATTTTGAATTAAACAGCGTCAAACAAATAAAAAATCAAAGGGAGTATATTTTTTATGCGTGTAATTCTATAGCCTGCTATTGTTAGCTTTTTAAGTGCCTCTTTCTCTGCAATGCAGAGATGTCCGGAAGCAAAGGGAGCAACACTGCAACAGGCCCACAATTTTGAGTACTTGAAGAACATTGTTTTGAGTGATTCTCTGCTGGGGCCTTGCATCGGAGATATTACCTATAGCAACTCTCTCGTGCATTGCAAATTCCTCTTTATTAGGGATTTATTCAGTGACGAATCCAGGATTTAGAAACAACATTTACAAGATTACACTATGATCTTCCATATTCGTGTCTTCGTCTTTTACATGCTACACTACTTGCTTGTTTTTATGTATTATACTTGTTTCTACGTATTACAAAGGACGAGGCAGCCAAGGCCACCGCCTGAGGTGCTGGGTTCACCGTTGGGTTCGTTATTTGCCTTCGCCAATTCCTTCAAACATATTTTGCTCTTGAGTTTAGTCTGGAGATGCTGGTTAGTACCTTTCAAAAGGGAAAGAAAAGGAGAGTTTGAGACAATGTTGTCTGCTTTAGGCCCTGTTCGGCAGCCCGTTTTAGTTCCAGGCTAGGAATAGTAATAGGCCAGGTTTCAGTTGATCTGGGCCTTTCACTTGATCCAGGCCAGTTTCTATCAGAGAATTATTCCAGCTGAAACCTGACCAGTTTCTCTGTTCAGCAGCCTGAGATTGGATCCAGCCTAGATTCTCTCGCACTCACAATATATTTTCCGATTCATATGCTGCAGCTATTCTCCTCTCCCTCTCTCTGATAGAACAACTTTGAAGCAACATCACAATTGTTGCAGATGATGAATTACAAATTTACACATAGACATATCACAGATTGCAGTTCAAATACAGCTGATATATGTTTTAACCAATATAAAGTTACAAATCACAGATCACAGATCGCAGTTCAAAAACAACTAAACCATGTCCAATTCAAACCATGTTCAGTTCAAATCTTCAGTTCAACTGCATAGGACAACAACTAATATATGTTTTAACTAATATAGAGCGCATAGGACAGCAACTGTATAGGACTGCATAGGACTTCACAGCATAGGACAGCATAGCACCTGCATAGGACAGCACCTGCATAGGACAACAACTGTATAGGAGACCAAAATATTATACCCACTAAGCTATCTCATTTCTTAGCCAAATCAAAGCTGATTCTTGATCTGCTTCACACGCACATATGAAAGTCTCTCTGTTCTCTTTGCCCTTGGTGAAGACTGAATATGCTTTTGCCTTCTCCAGTTTGGTCACTTCTTCTATTGTGTTCAGAACTGATATGCACCTTTTGATGGAGAAATCATCACTTTGAGTTGCCTCCTTTTCTCTTGCCTCCTTTTCTCTTGTTTCATTTTCTCTTGCAGCTTCATCTTCTACTTGCTTGCTCCTCATTTCTAGGTATTTGTTCATCATATTTTCTATGTTGTCACTTTGTCTAGGCTTCTTTGGTTCCTTTTCTTGTTTGTTTCTTGATGCAACAGGTCTTCGTTGTCCACTTTCTTCATCTCGTGACAAAATATTAGCCCTTTCTTGAAGCACATCTTCATTCCTTTCAGAGAGTGCATCATCAACTTCATCATCTACATCATGAACAACATTCAGATCAAAGCCTTGTGGCCCATTTTCTGCATCCTGGAGTTGCTCATTCGGTTCTTCCTCTTGCAGTGCCTCGAGAGAAGTGCAACTCTAAGTCCCTTCAGCCAAGTGTCCTACACAATAACAAGGAAATATGAACTGGCTGATAGTTAACTAATACAAGGAAATCCAACAACAGCACCTACTAAACAAAGCTACAGCTATAGCACCAACATAAAGCTACTAGAATCATGCATGTTTGGAAACTTACCATCATAAAGCTCTCCCAAAGCATCAAATAGTGGGAAGGTTGCCTTGTTGTTGTTAAACTTCTTGATTTTAGGAAATGTCTGCATAATTAAAGAAAACGTTAATCAAATATGAGATTCTCCCACATAACTAATTTGATAACTGAATTTCAAGAAATCAACTTACCACCATGAGATTCTCCCACAAAGCTGGTGGTCCTTCAACCATATTCCTTTTCTCATTCTAGGTTGACCCGCTCTATTGCTTTGCTGCTTTGAGCATCTTGTAGTCTCTCTTCAACTGACCTTCTTTATCCTGAATCTGAGCCTTTGTAAAGGAGACATACTTGTTCCTCACATGAAACTCCTTAACCATCCTATTCCACCCTTCATAGTTCCAACCATTGTCACCTCTATACCCACTATCTTTAGATTCATGGAGAATATCAACAAGAGATCTCTCAAGTCCTAGATTCCAATCTACTCTTTGTTTCACTACTACATAAACAATGGTCACACATTAGTAGTACAAAACTTACAAGAAAGCATGAAGAAACATTGAACACAGTACCTCTTGGAGAACCTCCACTCTTTTTTGCCCCACTGCATTTAGGAGAAGGCTTCTTTTTAGTAGCACTTGTTGTAGGAATATACCTACGCAGCTTTGGGGAACTGCTCATGTTGAACCTTGGGGAGCCTTTTCCAACCATAGCTTTTCAAAGAAAAAACTTATTACATGTTACAATACTACTAACTTAAAGTGTTGATTTATATGTTACAATACTACTAATTATTACATCTTATTCAACCACGAAAATAGATGTTGTTGGTACTGAGCCCACATTTCTTAGGTGATGGTATCTCTCAAAGCATTGCCTTGTGTAGTGCCTGGGTCACTCATTTGATCACCACTTGGTAGAGCAACAAAGTTTGATGGGTCAATATTATCTGGCTGATGATCTAACCATTCTTCATCACCATGAAGTGATCAAATTAGATTGTGGAAGATGGCAGCAGCTATAGGTATCTTTACTTGGGTTTCCAGCGTGTGGAACATGGCAACTTTGAGAATGGGGAAGCGCTTTTCAAGCACCCCTAAAGCCCTTTCCACATGGTTCCTCAGAAGTGCGTGGCGATGGTTGAAGAGCTCCTTCGGATTCTGTGGTCTTTGATGTCCATCCCCAAATTCCTTCAAGTGGTACTGAACTCCTTGGTATGGAGAAAGAAAAGATGAAGTATTTGCATACTGAAAGGGAAATTGGGTTAACCATTTCCTATAATTAATTTTGGTGGTTGATGATCAACACAAACACATGGACTAACTAGTTTTGTCTAGAATTCATCTATTACAGGTGCATAAGGTTCAACACAAACCAAGAAAGAAATCAAGATAGGGACACAATTTAAATAGAGCAAAGGACTTAGAGTGTGCTAGAATTTGGCGCACCGGACTGTCCGGTGTGCCACCGGACAGTGTCTGGTGCACCAGGCCGTACAAGAAGTGAACCGGCCACTCTCGGGAAAATGGAGGCGCGCTCCGCTATAATTCACCGGACTGTCCGGTGTGCCACTGGACTGTCCGGTGAGCCAGCGGGGCAATGGCTCTTTCGCGCAACGATCGACTACAGAGTGAACAGTGTCGCGCAGAAGTCAGAGCAGCAAAGTCAGAAGGCACCAGACTGTCCGGTGTGGCACCGGACTGTTTGGTGTTGCAAGAAGACAAAGTCTCCAACGGTCGACCAACTCCAAACCCTAACGGTTGGCTGATGTGGTGGCACACCAGACGACATATAGTACCTGTCCGGTGGCACACTGGACTGTCTGGTGTGCCGATCGCCAGCAGCCTTGGCCAATGGCTACCAAGTGGTTAGGGGCTATAAATACCTCAACCACCACAACCTTTAGCATCCAAGTTTTTCAGAGATTACATTCAATACAAGAGCTAGTGCATTCACTCCAAGTCACATTTCCAAAGATCAAACCTCCGTAGTTTTAGCACCTAAGGGATCCACTTTTGATTTAATAGGATATTCCGATGCCGATTGGGCAGGGTGCATAATTTATAGGAAGAGCAAATCAGGGACTTGTCAGTTTCTGGGGAGATCCCCGGTGTCTTGGGCTTCAAAGAAACAAAACTCCGTAGCTCTTTCCACCGCCGAAGCCGAGTATATTGTCGTAGGTCATTGTTGTGCGCAATTGCTTTGGATGAGGCAAACCCTTAGGGACTATGGCTACAAATTGAGCAAAGTCCCTCTCCTATGTGACAATGAGAGTGCAATCCGCATGGCGGATAATCCCGTTGAACACAGCCGCACTAAGCACATAGATATTCGGTATCACTTTCTGAGGGATCACCAACAAAAGGGGGATATCAAAATTGCCTATGTTAATACCAAAACCAATTAGTTGATATCTTTACCAAGCCACTAGATGAGAAAACCTTTAGCAAACTTAGGAATGAGCTAAATATACTTGATTCTCGGAATTTTGATTGAAACATTGCACACATAGCTCATTTATATACCTTTGATCATGTTTCCTTCATTTGGTACAAATGCCTATTACTTATTCTTTCTGTGCCAAGACTACGACTAATGTGTTTTCAAGTGTATTCTATTCTAAGTTGTAGATTGAAAGGGAAATGGAGTTTTCGGCAAAGACAAGGCTTCCACTCCAAACTCTGATGGTATCATTTAACATTTGTCGCTACTCCACAAACTCTCAATAGTATGATCTTCATTCATATTTATTTCACCATTTGGGAGAAAATTGCAAGAGGGCTCCAAAGTTCTCTGTTTTTGGCGATTAATGCCAAAGGGGGAGAAAGTATTAAGCCCAAAGCAAAAGGACCACACCACCATACCACCATTTCAAATTTCAAAAATTTTCACAAATGTTTTTTAAATTGGTATTCAAGGCAATTTTAAATCAATATGAACTTTCAATTGGTATCTATCTCAAAACCCTCTTGAAAACAAAGAGGAGATTTTCATTCAGGAGAAGCTTTTATTTAGTCAAAGGAAAAGCATTTGAAACAGGGAGAGGTACTTCAAATCTTGAAAATGCTTTCTACAATCTTATTCATATACCTTTGACTATTTGCAAAATGACTTTGAAAAGATTTTCCAAAAGATTTGCAAAAACAAACATGTGGTGCAAATGTGGTCCAAAATTTTAATATAAAAGAAAAGCAATGCATTCTTAGTAATACTTTCAATTGGTTTAACTCTAAGTAACCTATGCACATTCATCATAAATGCAAACTAGTTACATTTCTGCACTTTATATTTGCTTTGGTTTGTGTTGGCATCAATCACCAAAAAGGGGGAGATTGAAAGGGAAATTGGGTTAACCATTTCCTATAATTATTTTTGGTGGTTGATGATCAACACAAACACATGGACTAACTAGTTTTGTCTAGAATTCATCTATTACAGGTGCATAAGGTTCAACACAAACCAAGAAAGAAATCAAGTTAGGAACACAATTTAAATGGAGCAAAGGACTTAGAGTGTGCTGGAATTTGGCGCACTGGACTGTCCGGTGCACCAGGCCGTACAAGAAGTGAACCAGCCACTCTTGGAAAATGGAGGTGCGCTCCGCTATATTTCACCGGACTGTCCAGTGTGCTAGCGGGGCAACGACTCTCTGCGCGCAACGGTCGACTGCAGAGTGAACAGTGCCGCGTAGAAGTCAGAGCAGCGAAGTCAGAAGGCACTGGACTGTCTAGTGTGGCACCGGACTGTCCGATGCCGCAAGAAGACAAAGTCTCCAACGGTCGACCAGCTCCGAACCCTAACGATTGGCTGACGTGGCGGTGCACCGGACGACGCACAGTACCTATCCGGTGTGCCCATCGCCAGCAGCCTTGGCCAACGGCTACCAAGTGGTTGGGGGCTATGAATACCCCCAACCACCACAACCTTTAGCATCCAAGTTTTTCAGAGAGCATATTCAATATAAGAGCTAGTGCATTCACTCCAAGACACATTTCCAAAGATCAAACACTCTCCAAGTCTAGAGTTCATCTCAACCACTTAGTGACTTGAGAGAGAGTGTGTTCATGTTCTTTTACGCTCTTGTTTCTTGGATTGCCTTTCTTCCTTTCTCATTCTTGTTCCCAAGTGACTTGTAATCAAAACAAGAGACACCTAAGTGTGTGGTGGTCCTTGCGAGGTCTTACTGACCCGATTGATTAAGGAGAAGGCTCACCCGGTCTAAGTGACCGTTTGAGAGAGGGAAAGGGTTGAAATAGACCCGGTCTTTATGACCTCCTCAATAGGGACTAGGTTCTTTGGAACCGAACCTCGGTAAAACAAATCTCGTGTTCACTCACCTTGATTCTTGTTTGATTAGTTTTTCCCCCTCTCTTCGGACTTGAATTTAATTCTAACGCTAACCCCCGACTTTTGTGCGTGCTTAAGTTTATAAATTTCAGGTTTCGCCTATTCACCCCCCTCTAGGCGACTTTCACATACCCACCATCAACTAGATAGAATTTTCCTAGAGGTACTTGAAAACCCTTGCTCATAGCTGATCTTAGCACTCTAGAATCCGTAGCCGATCCCTCCCATCCACTAGAAACAAAAGTGATGCTGAGATCGAAATCACATGCCACCATCATATTTATGCTAAGATTCCGATTTCAAAAAGGAGAATGTTTATCAGGAGATATAGAAATATGAATATGAGTTCCATCAATGGCACTGAGACAATTCTTAAAGAATGGATAGAATCTAGGATTATCTTGTATTTTTTGATGCACTTGATTAGGATCAGGAGGCTGAATGAAACAACTAGAGAGAACAGGAATGACCTTCTTAAAGAAGTGGTTGATGTGATGATGGAAGGTGTCATTACTATGACCAAAGTACACTTGGAGATCCAGATACGAGGCGTTGCGACTTAGCATGTATAAGAAGAACACCAACTTCTCCTCGACCGTGATCCTTGTATCAACAACGATCTTTCTCCTTCTAAGATAAGTTGCCAGCTCTCTGAAGATGTGTGGTTCCATCCGAAATGTAACTTGACAGTTCTTGACATGTCCCTCGAGGAGTCGACGAACCTTAACCTCGCCTGTCTCATTTTATGTATTGCGTTTCTTCTTTTGTCCCCCACCTCTAGTAGAACCCATCAGATATAAGGCGAGGAAAATAAATATCATCATGTCACCATCTTCTTCTTCCCTCCTCTTTCTAATACGATTCCGCAATGAGATACTCATTGTAGAACTAAATAATATAGACTTGTCGTCAGATATAAGCTGAATATAAAAATAGAATTAAAGCAAACCATGTATCGATTGAAAAAGTATAAGTAATAAGGATTAAAGCAAACTATGTATACATGGACATAATTCAATACCTTTTGGAGTTGATATCGGATCCCAAGAAGGAGGAGGTTCGCCTTCCCCAACTCTAATCGGTGTTGTAGGGATCTACATGTAACAAAACTGAAATAAGGAGCTGACATACATGATCCTAAAGTGTACAATTAATTCTTGAAGTAATAATTCTCCGAGGGACTCAAACACATGAATATAGGCACACAAATGAATTAGGACAAATGAAAAATATTTATACAAAAAGCGAATGATTATGGATACAAAATGGAGCTTTGTGAGGTTCATATTTAGCTCAAAAATTAGATTCTGTTGAATAATATACTAGATAAGGTTGTGCACAAGCACAAACAAATAAGCACCGCTACTGAAACAATATTCTTCCAGAACCTTGGCGTGTTAAGCATCTTCTATAACTTTATCCTCGCTAGAAGCTTAAGAATATATACTTGCTAGCAGATCTTCTCGTTATAGTATATATACACATTATATTTTTCAAGAAAACATAATCTAAAAGGAGTAGGCCTAGCCCAATTAGCAAAAGAACTACCGATCAGAAAATTCTGGACAAACGCATTAACCAACACGGGCGCGCTTCTCCTGGAGTATGGCGGCCAGTTCATGGACGCGCTGGCGGACGCGTCCCCGCTGTCCTCCGCGAGCGATTCGTCTTCGAGGACGGCGTCGTCAACGCCCGCATGCGCGTGCTCGGTGGTAGGAGCTGCCTCAACGCCGACTTCTGCACCCGCGCCGTCACTTCGCGCCGCTTACTGGTGAGAAGGCAACGGGGAGGGTGGCCGTCGTCGCTGCTTCGCGCCGTCACGCCGTCACTTCGCGCTGTCACCTGGCGCTGTCGTCTCTTCGCCTCCTCCTCCGCCAGCGCTACGAATTGAATCCGGAGGCCACTAGACCAGGATTAATACCGAACAGTGGTGAAAGAGAAAAAGTCCAAACCGGACCAATTCGAAGCCAGTCTATTTCGTCCTAGATCTAAACGAACATTTTTTGGATGGACGACCCAATTCAAAACCAGACCATTACTTTCCCTTTGGAACCAGGTCTGGAAAGAGCCAAACCGGCCAAAACGAACACGCCTTTAAGCACGAAAAAATCTCCTCTTGTCCCGGGTAAAAGAAAAAAACTCCTCTTGTTGCTCAGAAGAAGATGGAGTTTGGGGGCAGGGCAGTTCTGTCAAAAAGATGAAAAACAATTGGGCTGGGCTGGGCCAGGCCCGCGATGCTGTCTCGTGGCCCCCACATGTTAGTAGCCTGGCTCCGTTCCCTCCGCCGCGGCGCTTCTTCCCGCGATTCGAATCGGAAGCGCTCGCATTCTGAACCCACCCATCCGCCTCTAGAAGCCACCGCTCCGACGAGCCGTGGGTGGCAGAGGACGCGCAGAGCAAGGTCGGGGCGGGGGGTCTCTGCACCGGTAATTTCTCGCGCCGCCGCCGCTGAATGCTATCGGAGTTTCGGGGGATATTTAATGCGGTCTCGTTGATTTTCTCGTAGCCTCACCGTTGCAGGCGGGCGCGCGGACAGCGTCCCGCCCTCGCCATGGAGCCCGACGCCGCCGGGTGCGATGTGTCCGCGGACGGCCTCATCGCCGAGCTGCTTGACATGGGCTTCGAGTTCGACGCCATCAGCGCGGTGGTCGGCGCGGTCGGCCCGCGCCGCGCAGAGGTGCTCGAGGTCCTGCTGGGCGGGTCGGACGCCCGAGCGGGGCAGGCGAGGCGGGGAGGGGAAGTGCCAGGCCGTCCCGCCTTGTCTACGGCGCAGCCACGGCCGGCTGGCAGGGGCATGAAATTGAGTAACCCTAGGGGGAGGCTTAGGCAGTCCAGCATCACGGACCACGTTGCCTCAGCTACTGGTGGCGGAAAGGAATCTGGTCGGGAAGCGAACATTTCGTTTCCTTGTTCATCGGCTCCTGGTGGTCCCAGGGTAATGCCAGTGTCTGTTGATTTTTGTTCCGAACCGGGTCCCCAATCTCAGTCTTTGGTTGAGAACTCGGAGTCCGACCAAATGGACAGAATTAGTGCTGTTCTGCAAAAGCATTTTGGATTTTCCTGCCTCAAAGCATTCCAAAAGGAAGTCTTGGATGCTTGGTCTGCTCACAGGGATTGTATTGTCCTAGCAGCCACAGGATCAGGTGTGTTTTCTGTAATGCTCTTCTCTATCTTTTCTAATTTATTGTTTTTCCCCCACGTGGATGGTAGTTTCTTCCTCCTTTTCTTACATGGATAACTCTGCTGGCAGGAAAGTCCCTCTGTTTTCAGATCCCAGCTCTATTAACAACAAAGGTTGTGGTGGTCATATCACCCTTGATAAGTCTAATGCATGATCAGTGCCTGAAGCTTGCAAATCATGGGATATCTGCATGCTTCCTTGGGTCAGGGCAACCTGATAGCCGTGTTGAAGGTAAAGCGATGGCTGGCATGTATAAGATTGTTTATGTTTGCCCTGAGACAATATTAAGGTAATCATTCTCGCCTGTGGTATTCTAAAGTTTATTAACGTGTTGCTGGACCTATCTTGGTGGTGATGTCTCTTCTTGCAGATTAATGGAACCGTTGAAGAAACTTGCAGAAAAGCCAGGGATTGCACTTTTTGCCATTGATGAGGTCCATTGTGTTTCTAAATGGGGCCACGATTTTCGACCTGACTATAGGTCTGCTCTTGTGTTTGATATCCTCTGTTAAAGGTGCAAGTTATTGTTTACCATTGTTTTTTTGTCAACGCCATTTTAATTTTCACATATAATGAAGTGAGATTTATTTAATTTGCACTCAAGAACCAACATTTGCTTGCTATTTTGTCACATCATCTTATAACTCTTTAGTATCTATTAACGATTATATTCTATGCTTTATATTCTTACAATAGGAGATTATCTGCGTTGAGAGAAAATTTCAGTTCCAGCAAATTGAAGTTCTTGAAGCATGATATTCCGTTGATGGCATTGACAGCTACTGCAACTATTCCCGTACGAGAAGACATTACTAAGTCCTTGAAAATGTCAAAAGATACAGCGATTGTGCTAACTTCTTTTTTTCGGCCAAATCTCCGGTTCAGTGTGAGTTACTGCAATACTCCTGTACAAGTGTTCTGCTTGTTTTCCTTTCCTAGGTGATATTAATGCAGTGTGTAGAACACTGTACTGTGATATGCTGTGAAACTACATGCTTGATATACAATATGCATTGCCTAACTGAAGACTTGACTTCAACTTCAGACTCCTTAACCTTTATAAGGTCCATGCAAGAAAGTAAGATCGCTGTGATTATGTATATATATATTTTATTTATGGTATGATTATGTTGTATGGTGTAGAATATTGGCTTAAAAAGACGATAGGTTCAGTAGATAAGTGTTGTGAAAATGTGTATATTGCATTGGATTTGTGTGGTCAAAGAAGGATCGAGTCCAAACCGATGATATACATGATAGCAATGATTTCAAGTCGCCTAGTCGCCTGGTCGAACCCTAGGACCGACTAGGCGACTAGTCGCGATTAGGCGACGACTAGGGCGACTAGTCGACCCCTAGTCGGTCCTAGTCGGTCCCTGGTCGTCCTAGACTAGTAGTTATACTTATATAGGTATATATATATAAATATACCTGTATATAATTACACATTATATAAATTAGAACAAACAACTAGGATAAACAAAGTAACATATTGCTTCATTGTGATTTGTGACTTATCTGAACTTGACATGTGAGTATGTGACATCCCATAATGGCATAATCTCCAATTCTTCATCTCTCCATCTGTCCAACAACCTTGCAGCCCTACCTCTTGAGTCTTGAAGACTTGATTCTTGAAGACTGCAGGAGAAGGACTGCAGTAGGGTGCTGTAGCCGCCGGTTGAAATCCTGGTTGGAGACTGCAGCAGCGCAACAGGCGAGCAGGACTGCAGGAGAAGGGGCAGGTTGCGGTAGCCACCGGTGTAGCCGCTGACAATCAGAGTTCAGGACTGCAGGGGTGGTGCCAAGAAAGGAGAGGAAAGGAGATGTGCCGGTTGGAGACTGTGTTCGCGGCTAGGTTAGAACAGGAGAGGAGAGGATACTCTAAATTATACTGTAGATGGGCTAAAAAGGTCCAATAACTAAACCCTAGCCGGGACGACCAGGTTACATAAATCGGACGACTAGTCGCCCTAATCGACGATTAGTCGGACGACCAGGACGACTAGGTATTCTAGTCGAGTCGTCCAGCAAATCGTACCCTAATTACCGACCAGCCCGACTAATCGCGATTAATCGCGATTAGTCGGACGACTTGAAATCATTGCATGATAGGCTAGGAGTAGCACCAATTGAAGTAAAACTTATTCAACATTGGTTGAGATGGTTTGGACATGTCTAATGGAGATCTCTAGAGGTAGTGGGCTAAAGCGCGATAGTAAATGGGAAGAGATGCAATGAAGGACTAAGTTGACATGGGAAGAGACAATAAAAAAAGACTTGAAATGATGAAATAACCCAAATATTTAGTCTTGAATAGGAGTGAATGGAAAACAGCTATCCATGTGTCTGGACCTTGACTTCTGTCTTTTATTGGGATTCAACTCTAGCATATGGTTGTGATTGTTGAGCTATACGACCTTTTGTTTCATAACTTAAGCATTTATTTGAAGTTGTGGGTGCATCATTTTCTATGTATTATTAGAGACAAGAGGTCCATGATCCTCTCACAAAATGTGATACCTGCTTATTGTTTGTGCATCGTCTTGTTCTTAGTTCATATGCAGTTGAAGCTTGAGAGGTTTTTTTTAGAACTGCCTACTGATAAACAGTTATCTTATGCCACTATATGCTAATCCGTGCTGGTTACATGCTTGTCTCCCCTCCCAATTTGTCAGGTAAAGCACAGCAAAACTTCTGCCTCATCATATGGAAAGGACTTCCAAGAACTGATAGGGGCATATAAGGCTTCAAGGGAAGGACATCAAATTCTTCATGGAATTGACACCGACTCCGAAAGCAGTTCATATGAATCTCTGAATGATAGTGCATCAGACGATGAAGATGCAAATGTTAATTCTGCAAATTACGGGGATAAGAATGTTGGAAAAACAAAAACTAGCATGACTTTGGTAGAAGAAAACATTGAAAATGAGTTGGATTTGTATCAAGGAGTTGATAATTTTGATGGTAATGGACTAACTGATTAACTGTGTATGGTGATTTGACTTTTAGTGTACAGTTTCAGTGATTTAAGAAAAAAGTACTTTGGATCTTATTTTTGAGATTGTTGTTCGTTTGAGTATGTTAGATCCTTGGATTGAAACTGAACTTTCTTTTGTAGTTTCATGTGGAGAGTTCCTTGAATGTTCACGACTTGAGAGCTCCAAGTCTCCTGCTCAATCCAATCAAACTAGCTCCTCAGATTGTGGTGTTCAAGGTTCTACAATTGTTTATGTACCCACAAGGAAACAAACCGTTGAACTAGCTAACTTCCTTTGCAAATCTGGTCTCAGAGCTGCAGCATATAATGCAAAGGTAATCATCATTGTTTTTCTATATGCGTAATGAGCTCAGTCTTTTCGCTAATTCTTTTATGCGCCGTTTGGATCCTTGGAATTGAATTCCATTCTAATAATAGTAATTTAGTCACATATCAATTAAACTAATTTAGTTTTATATAAAATATATTTGTATACTATTATTAGTAAGATGCCGGAGATATTTATGTGCTATATTTTTACTATAGGGTTTTGATTAATCAAACCGGAGATGGCGGTCATTTCGGCGGTCCTTTCGGCTCCCCGTCCTTCCGCCTCCCCCGCGTGCCCTTCCGCCTCCCCCGCCCATCGCTCCGTTGACGGCGCCCGCTCCACCTTCCCCGCACCACCTAGCCCCTCGCCGGCGCTCACCCTGAGTCCGGCGACCACTGCCTCCTCCCCTTCCCGTGTGGCGCTGGTTTCCTCCCCTACCTTGTCTCCCATGGCTCGTCCTTACTCTCCTGCTGGACGTTCCAAGGCGCAGCGGTGGGTATCCTCCAGCCTTGCCAGCCTGTCATCATCGGACCTGGGTGTTGGTGCCGTTGGAGGCGGTGCTTTGCACAGGACTTTCAAAGACGCGTTGCTGCTCCCTCCGCCCCAGTCGGCTGCGCAGCAGGCCCTCCCTAGACCTCCGCACAGGCCGAAGTTCACGGTGGTGCAACGTCTAGGTCGCCCCTCTGGAACTGTGCGTAGGCCTGTTATTGACCGGGAGGGCTGGGTTAGGGTCGAACCTCGTCGACGTCGACTTCCTACTTCGCCACCTCCCCGTCGATCGATCCCTGAGGATCTCCGAGGTAGGTGTTTTAACTGCCTGGCCTCCTCTCATCGGGCGGCGGATTGCCGACGTTCGGTGCGCTGCTTAAAGTGTTGGGGGCTCGGACATCGTGCAGTTAAGTGCAAGGTTCGTGCTGCGCCGGTGATCAAAGCTTCAGGATCGGTGTGGGATCGTCTAGGTCCTTAGGTGGTTCACAAGCCGTTGGACATTCCTAGACGCGCCATGGAGTGGCACAGGGTCTCTTCGCCGATCCCGGCCATCCAGAGGTCTGGGGTGGCTGAGCCTCCCTTGGGTGGCACCAAGAAACGCCGTCATCGTACGCGGGGTCGAAGGCCTAAGACCGCCCCCGTTGCACCTACGGAGGATTCCAGTGAAGTTGCACCTCCGCCCGGTTCCTCTTCCCAGAGCCGGTCAGGGCGCATGCCCCTCGACAACCTGCTGTTCCTGAGATGGTGGAAGCCACACATCTCTGCATTCTGGACCGTGCGGATGCGCTTGCAAGAGAAGAATTGCGGTTGCGACGGTGTGCTCTGTTCGTCGTCGTCACAGGTTCAAGGCCGAGGGTGGCTGCTGAAACTCTTGCTGATGAGGTGGCTGCTGGTTTCGGGCTGGATGCGTCGTCCTTCTCCGTTCATCGTTTGTGCCCAAAAGATTTTGTCTTGATCCTGAATTCGGAAGAGGTGGCTAATCAGGTGTGCAACAATGGTGCTATTTTCAATTCTCTTTCTGGGTCATTCAAGTTCTTAAGATGGTCTAGACTTGCCCATGCCGAGGTGGTGGCCTTTGCATCCTCTGTTCTTGTGGAGTTCAAAGGGATTCCAATTCATGCTTGGGATTTGGCTACTGCCCAGAACTTGTTGAGGGATCACTGCACTGATGTGGAGCTCCATCCTGATACGGTGAATCGCCACGACTTCTCTTCTTTCAAGGTTTTTGGATGGTGCCGACGTCCACACCTCATTCCAAACTTGTTGGAGCTCCTTGTTCCGGAGCCTTTGATGATGACGCCTGGCTCTGCCTCAGTTGAGAGAAGATCGCTTGCTTACCAAGTGACTGCCCATGTGTCTCTGATCTCTCCGCCGGTGCATAGTGCTGCACTGCTGCTGCACCTCCGCCGCCGGCGTTCGATGATGATCAGGACACCGGGTCTCGTCGGCGCAGGCTGAACAGTTCAGTTCCGATGGGGCATGCTGAGTCCGGGGAAGCGCATGCAGCACGAAGGCCCGTCCGTGAAAGACTTGGTGGTGCCCCGGTCTCTGTTCGACATGTGGCACATGCAGAGGCTGGGTTGCATGGCGGTGGCGTTTCTTCTCCTAGAGGAGCGCCTTTCGTCGCCTTGGTTACTGTGGACACGCATGCAGACGCTGTGGAGCTGGTGATTGGCTGCATTGATGCTGGGCTGAGTCTGCCCCTGGAGAATGTTCATGGGCTTGCCACTGTGTCTTTGGGTGTGGCTGTTTCTAGCCTGTCTCCTGTGAGTCCTGGGAGCCCAGTGGGCCTTATGCCATCACCAGAGAATCCAGATGCTCACGATGGCTCGGGTGGCGAGGTCTTCTTGTCCATAGCCGATGTTGACTCTTCTGTTCCGGCTATGGAGACTTTGAGTTCATCTTCATCCCTCCCGGGTGGTCCTGCCATCGCCACCCGAGTGGGGAACGTGTTGAAGCCGTCCATGAAGGCTGTTGGGGCAGGTCTCAGGATGTGGCCTTGTTCACCCATCAAATATTTCAGAAGGAAGCGCATAGGGGCTGCTGCTCAACAATCCCCTCTCTCGGCTGCTCCGTCAGCAACCACCGCTGATTTCATCGCCAGAATGTCCAGGCCGGCCGCTCGGGCCCTGTGTGTGCCGCAGAAGCGGCAGCGTCGCCCCAGGGCACCTCGTGAGGGCTCTCTTCCTCGGCGGAGCAGGCGCTTGGCTGGAGCAGATGTTGAAAAGGTAATGGCCCCTACACGAGTTTCGAAAGGAAAATGGAGGATTGCTAATGAGCTCAGCCTTCTTGGTGGGGATCCATCTGAATCGCTGTCCCTGGAGGTTCTCGATAATTATGCCAAGGTTTTCGGTGAGCGGTTGACTGATTTGCAAGTTAAAGCTCTTGCGGCTCTCTTCAACTGGACTGTCCCAGAAGACTTGCAGGGTGTGGTGGTGCAGGCCTGATCGCCTCTGTGTGTATTGTTGGTCGTTTTTTCACTTGTTTTCCAAATGGATCCGTCAAAAATTGTTTGCTGGAACGTGCGAGGTCTTAATGGCTCGGCTCGTTAGGATGTTGTACGTTGTTTGGTGGACTCAGTCAAAGCTGATGTTGTTTGCCTCCAGGAAACAAAAATGTCAGTTTTTTCTTGCTTGTTTGTGTTCCGTTTGCTTGGGTCTGAGTTTTAGAATTTTGTTTTCACACCTTCAGTTGGGGCTAGTGGAGGGATTCTAGTGGCTTGGAAGAATAATATCAGCTCATGTGGCTCTAGGATTGATGATCATTGTGTCTCGGTGAATCTTAGCCTTGAGACTGGGTCATCTTGGTGGTTGTCATGTGTCTATGCCCCTCAAGGGAATCATGAGAAAATTCAGTTCTTACAAGACCTCAGATTGATTAGGACCCACTGTTCTGGGCCATGGCTGGTTGTTGGCGATTTTAACATGATTCTGAGTGATGAAGACAAGAGTATTTCCAATGTTGATCGTGCTATGATGGGCAGGTTTAGAAGGTGGAAGGATGATCTTGCCCTGCTGGAGCTTCCTCTGATTGGGCGCAGGTTTACTTGGTCGAATGGGCAAGCCTGTCCTACTCTAGTCAGATTGGACAGGATGTTTTGTACTGCTGATTGGGAAGATTTATTTCCAGATTGCCTTCTTCAAAGTGCTGCAACTCAAGATTCGGATCACTGCCCTCTCTTGTTGGGCTTGCATGATATTAATAAAAGGAAAGGGCGCTTCCATTTTCAGGCCTTTTGGGTGAAATTGGAGGGTTTCCAGGATGTTGTGGCTAACGCATGGAGTTCGATTCCCGCAGGCCAGTGCCCTCTTGTTAGTCTTTCCAAGAAATTACATGCTATGGCAAAGGCTTTGCAACGTTGGAGTGATAATAAAGTGGGGGATTTAAAACTTCAACTTGAAATGGCTCGGGAGCTCCTTCATAGGCTGGAGATGGCTCATGACAGCAGGACTCTATCTCCAAGTGAGGATTGGTTAAGGCGTTCCCTTAAGAAGCACATCTTGGTGCTCCCCTCCTTGTCGAGATCTATAGCCCGTCTTCGGTCCAGAATTATTTGGTTGAAAGAAGGGGACGCTCATACTTCCCTGTTCCATGCTCAAGCAAGATTCAGAAAGAAGAATTTTATTGGCTCATTATCTACAAGTGAAGGGCTTATTTTGACATCACATGTGGATAAGGCTGATGCTTTGTTCCATTTCTATGATGGCTTGCTCGGGACTGCTTTGGGGAGAGAAAACTCTCTTAATCTTGATGCCCTTGGGATGCCTTCTTTCAATCTAAATGAGTTGGATGTGCCTTTCTCATAGGAAGAAGTTTGGGGCACTATAAAATCTATACCGTCGGATAAAGCTCCGGGCCCGGATGGTTTCACCGGTCGTTTCTACAAGGCTTGTTGGGTAACAATCAAAGCTGATGTAATGGCAGCGATCTCTTGTGTTTGGGCTCGAAAATTTAGAAACATGGGGCTGCTCAACTCAACGTTTATCAGTCTTTTGCCTAAGGTTGAGGGTGCAGCCCAAGTGAAAGATTTTCGTCCAATCAGCCTTGTCCATAGCTTCGCGAAGTTAGTAACAAAAATGATGGTCAACAGATTGGCTCGGCATTTGAATGATATGGTTTCTCCTAATCAAACAGCGTTTATTAAGAAAAGATTTATCTTAGACAATTTCATGCCAGTGCAACACACTGCAAGGTTTCTTCATCGTCAAAGGCAAGCCCGCATTCTTTTCAAACTCGACATATCTAAGGCTTTTGATTCGGTCTCTTGGGCTTTCTTGTTGGAAGTCCTGCAGAAGATGGGTTTTGGGCAGATCTGGCGTGACATCATTTGTGGGCTGTTAGCCTCTTCCTCGACGAGAATTTTATTAAATGGTGTTCCCGGAGACTACATTGCTCACCAGCGGGGTCTTCGGCAGGGGGACCCTTTATCTCCAATGCTTTTCATCTTAGTCATGGACACTCTCAACTTGCTAATCCAGAGGGCCTCTGATGAAGGGCTGCTTCACTCTCTTTCCACGAACAGTTTGCAGCACCATTTCTCTTTGAACGCAGATGATGCGGTGGTTTTCCTCAAGCCGGTGCCCTCAGACATAATTCTGATTCTGGAAATCCTTAGGATTTTTAGGGATGCGTCCGGTCTTAAGACAAATGCTCAGAAGAGTAATGTTTTTCCTATTCGATGTTCTGAGGAGGATCTTGCTTGGGTTCAGGAGCTCCTTCCATGTTCCATTTCGGAGTTTCCCTGTCAGTACCTTGGCCTCCCGCTTTCTCTTGGAAAGCTTAGGAGAAGTCAAGTTCAAGCAATTGTTGATAAAACTGCAGCCCAGTTACCTGGGTGGAAAGCTGATTTGATGACAAAAGCTGGTAGAGCCATTTATGTTCAATTTGTGATGACATCAAGAATGATCTATGCTGCTCTGGCGCTGGACATCCCTCCTTGGGCTGTTAAAGCAATCGATAAGATTAGACGAGGCTTTCTGTGGAGAGGAAGGAGGTGAATGGTGGCCATTGTCTGCTGACTTCGCCCAAAGTCACTAGACCCAAGGACCTGGGGGGTCTGGGCATATAAGTGACCTTCGGATCATGAGCTGGGCGCTGCGGGCTAGGTGGCCTTGGCTGCAAAAATCTGATAGGACTAAGCCATGGTCGGATTTTCAGATTCAAACTTGCGACATTGTGCAAAGCTTGGTGGCTGCAGCTGTTATCACTCATTTGGGAGATGGGTCTGATACTCTCTTTTGGAAGGATCGTTGGCTGAATGGCAAATGTATTAAGGATGTGGCACCTGCTGTCTTGGGTATGGTGCCCAAGCGCATTGCTTCTAGGCGCCTGGTCAAAGACGCCTTGCCTGATGTCAATTGGTTGGCTGACCTGAGGGGGGCTATTTCTGTTACAGCCCTTGCTAATCTCATGGACCTTTATGACTTGCTAGAGGGGATGGTTCTCCAGCCGGATGTTCCCGATGTGCATGCCTGGAGGTTCAGTGAATCAGGTGAATACTCGACTAGCTCAGCTTACAGGACTTTGCTTCTTGGCTCTGTTAACTTTGAGCCTGCTGAACGCATTTGGAAATCCTAGGCTCCAGGAAAGTGTAAATTCTTCCTTTGGCTTGTGGAGCACGATAGATGTTGGACGGCTGATAGACTTGCTAAGCGCGGCCTGGGTCACCCGGAGTCTTGCCCTCTTTGCGACCAGATGGAAGAAACTATCAACCATCTGCTGGTTCAGTGCAGTTTTGCAAAACAGTTTTGGTTCAACCTTCTGCAGGCAGGTGGTTTCCAAGAGCTCTGCCCTTCCCATGTTGATGTCTGTTTTGAAACCTGGTGGAGGAATAGTGCTGCCAGGGTGGGCAAACCTTTATCCAAGGGATTCAATTCTCTAGTCATTTTGGGTGCATGGTCTCTGTGGAAACATAGAAATAGGTGTGTTTTTGATAAGTGTAACCCTAGCGCTGCGGTGGTGTTGGCAGCTGCAAGGGAGGAGTTAATGGGTTGGCGTATGGCTGGAGCCAAAGCGCTGTTTCTTCCATTTAGAAGAGGTTCTTAGTTGTATGGGGTGTGTTTGGTGTTGTTAGGCAATTGTAACACCTTTGTACCGGGGTTTTTTCTCCTCCTTTTCTTCTTCTTCTTAATACAAAAATACGCAGATCTCCTGCGTATTCAAGAAAAAATATATTTTTACTATAGAGGAGTCAGACGAAGAACGCCCTATAATTTATAGAGTAGAAACAAATTCTACTGATACATAAAATCATTTCCCATCTTCTACCCCATGAATTTGAGATAGGCTTATATCTGAATTTTGGAAAGTGGTGGAATGTTAAATTCCAAGCTAAATAGGTTACATTATTAAGTAAATTTCAATTCCTCTAAAATGAATGGATCCAAATGCCCCGTTAGAGAAAAGGGAATCAATAAGTGTGATTTGTAAACAATTTGTACATTCATTCTAATATTGTAGAAGTTGGCTGCAAATTGTAGTTTTCCTGATGAGATTATCTATTGATTCTATTCTCTTAATACTAACGTCCTGTAATTAGTTTGGAGCTACCTGACACTTTTTTCAGATGCCTAAATCCCATTTGAGGCAAGTTCATCAGCAGTTTCACTGCAACGACTTAGAGGTAATAAGTGCTGCCTTAGTTTATTTCTGTTTTATCGCAGATATGACTGGAAATGTTATATGCTATGATGGTTGCACCTCTTCATTACTAGATCAAATTTCCGTGTACTCATTTTATGCTTGTCTGAAAAATTAGTGTGCATGGAAGAGAGATTTGTATTTTCAATTAGAGATCCTGGAGTAATAGATGTTTGATGTGTATATTTCTTATTTACCCTTCAGAGATTGGTAACTTTTTATTTGTACTGTGCGACTCTTTTAGTACTTAACGTATAAGGGGTACTTGTTGTGGGATGCAGTTGGCATGCATAGGTCTAAGTGGATTTGTGTGATTAAACCCACATCCATATCATCCTATATGTTTCAAATGGGAAGGCCCTTTTTGATATTTCAATAATACTATCTCTTAGTGCCTATTCCTTATTCACACCTTTATTTACTAGGCTGTTCCAATCCATGAGAAAATGGCTTGAATTAAAATGTGAAATGAACTGTAATTCTGGTATGATGCGGTCCATGCTTCAGTCTCTAAACCTTTAAAGTGGGAGTTTCGTCGTGTGTTGCCTCCCACCTCGCGCCCAGCGTCATCTGCACCACACGCCCAACAAATATAAATTGCCAAACAATAGAGCTCTAGGCCGGATTCGAACCGTTGCTGTTCAGCAAGGACCTAAACACTCGTCTTCTACCACTGCAACCCTAGTTCATTTGTGTTTTACAAAGGATAGATATTGTAATAATAATTTGAAAATAAAAAATATAATCGTGTTTGAATAAATATCTCATTTAAGCAAGGTCTACCTATATAATACATAGAAGGGAACATATCTGATGCAAACCAACCCCTCCGTGCAACCGTGCAAACTTCTAATCTGAACCATATGATGTTGATCCAAGAGGACGTGCGGAGGAGTGGGAGGGCAGCGGGTGGTTAAGCGTAAAATTATCCACGCCCCTGCGTCCCTTGGATCAACACCATGTGACCCAGATTAGAAGTTTACACAGTTGCACAGAGAGGTTGGTTTGCACCAGATATGTTCCCTACATAAAAACCGTAGCAATGTACGGGCAACTGATTAGTACTCCCTCCGTCCACAAATGTTTGTCGCTATGATATTCGTGTCAGTCAAACTTTCTTAAGTTTGACTAGATTTATAGAATATATTATAAACATTTGTATCTTCGAATAATTTTACTACAAAAGTAGATTCAAAGATTTTATCTAATGATACTAATTATGTATTATAAATATTAAAATTTTCTTATATAAATGTGGTCAAAGTTAAAAATGTTTGATTCCTCGAAAAGTGAGAACAACCAACATTTGTGGACAGAGGGAGTATTTACTAAATCTTCATTATATGTAGTCAGTACTTGTCACTTCTTGTTTTATGGCTCTTATACTATGTCCGGCAACCTATTTACCAATTTGCGAATCTGATAAACTTGGTAATACATAATGCTATTGAAATGTTGGTACATAAGTTATTTCACCTGTATTCAGTATTCCAGTGCCGAAATGATTGTTTAGTAATATACTGTTCTAGCTAGTAGAGATCTTTGGAATCTTATGGTTCTATGTAGTTCCTTTAGTTACATAAGTTCAGAGCCATGAGCAAAATCACTTTTCACATCTCTATTTGTTAAGATGATACAAAGTTATTTTTCTCGTAAGTCGTAACTGTTACACCATCTTATTTTTATATGAGTAAACATTATATTCCATTTGAAGTCATGCCTGTAGAAGTTTTCCGTGTTTTCTGTACATCTACCACACTACTCTAGTAACCTTTTTCTCTCTGTAGGTTGTGGTGGCTACCATAGCATTTGGCATGGGAATTGACAAATCAAATGTCAGGCGAATTATTCACTATGGTTTACCGCAGGTTAATCTGGCCTTTTAGTACTTCCTAATTAATTTGCAGACACGATTTTCCTGTTCATGTCATTTCACACTCCTGTTTGCTGAAAATGAATGATAGATTGTTCTGTTCATAAGCCATAGAAGCAGATACTGTACAAACTTGTTTGCAAACATATATATTATGTTTATCCAATGGTGTACACACCTTGCCATGTTGGGCACGGCGTACACGAGACGCCGCAGGGCGCGTGACGGCCGCAGAGCAGCGGAGCGGGCCACAGAGCGCGAGGAGCGCGCGCGCAAAGCAGCAGCCGCGATCACCGCGACCCAAAATGGCAGGTCCGATCCTAGCGGCTAGGAGAGATTAGGGCCCAGAAATTAGGAGTTTGGTTTGCTTCCAAAAGTTGTTGGCCGGTTGGCCTTTATATACCTTGTACTCAGATTATAAAAGGGGCAAGCAAGATCAACTATCAATCTCTCTCTCTCTCTCTAGTGTTTAAGCCCAGGCGGCTGTGAGGGGCATAACCTCCACCCTGGAGGAATCGGCCGCCGACTACGAGCTCCGCAGTCGAGGGCCAGCTACTCGAGATCACCGTGCCCTTGATACACCTGAACATGTAAATGTGTGCCACCAACCTAGGAGTTTACAGCGGTGTTAGTTAAGGGAATCAGGGAGTTGTCATAGCGCAGTATGAAAATTTTGGGTGTTCACTGTTTATTACTTCTCTAGTTCTCCTTTTGCCTTTCTTTTTTGTTTTCTATTAAGTGATCAAATGGCTGCTTGTGCTAAATATGTTTAGGCCAGGCTGCCAAGCATCATGGTTGAAACAGTATGATTTGATTAGTAGAATACAGTCTCTCTCTTAGAATTCAGGTTTTCAGATACATCACCTATTGGCTTAGCCTTTCTTTTGTTTCACTTTTTTTTTGTCTGAGTTCGAACCAGTGCCTAATTGAATTGTGCAGAGTTTAGAAGCATATTATCAAGAAGCTGGCCGTGCTGGTAGAGATGGAAAGCTGTCAGATTGCAGTGAGTTGTGATGCTTCAGATTTGATTTAATTTTCGTAGACAGTTAGTAGACTCTGAAGAATATGACGATTGATGAATTATACTCTAGTTTGAGAGTTGTATATGTATTATTTGTGTTTACCTGCAAGGCTGCAAACATAGTCACAAAGTTCCTGGGTCAAGGAACATGGTAGGTGCTACTTGCTAGAGGTTTTTACACTGCATGGCCGAAAATGACCTGTGTACCCGGTTCGGGGTCAACGTCTCCGAGTCCCTTGGACTGTGGGGTCAAGGTTTAGGCGCCAGTGATGGCGCAGACACGAGGAGAATAGCAGGAAGTCAACGATCCAAATGTCCCTTCACAATTTATTTGAGCTTAACTAATTTTAGTTCAAAAATGAATAGAAATAAAGCCCGATCCTAATCCCATCTGATCCTTAAATTTTATAGTGTAAAATTTAGAGCCTATTATCATCCCTAGCTGCACCTTTCTGTCCTTATTGAGAGTACACTGTACAACTTCGCCATGCACTACTTTTATTAATTATTATCAAGCCTTTCTTTATTTCCTCCTGCACTGGGTCACTTTTCCCTCTGATATTGTCTGCAGCTCTATATTATAATTTTTTGAGAACACCTACACTCCTTCCTAATAAAAGAAGTGAGGAGCAGGCAAAGGCTGCATATAGAATGCTACGTGATTGTTTTCAGTATGTCTCTAGCCATCAAACTGTGGTGATTGAATCACATGTATATTTGCTAAATGTCAAGGATTAAAATTGGTTGCAAAATTTTGTCGCAGCTATTCTCTGAATACTTCAACATGTAGAGCCAAAATATTAGTGAAGTACTTTGGCGAAGACTTTGGTCCTGATGGATGTCGCATGTACTTTTCTACTTCCTCCACGTCTCTTCTTCTTATACAAATCAAGGATGCGCTTCATGCAATCTCATTTGAAAGTGTGTTCTTAATTGCAGACATTTTTTACAGTTATATCTGATTTTCACTTTTGACCTCAGGTGTGACATCTGTACTAATGGCCCTCCTCAAATGCATGATTTCAAGGAAGAAGCGATTGTGTTCATGAATGTGCTCCAGGGTCGAAGTGTGAGTATCGAGTATAAATATGGTTGGCCATATTTTATTCTGCTTCATAACTCTAACAATGTAATGCTAATTTGAAATTGCAATGACATGACAAATTCTCACCTCGCTCGTTGAGGAAGCCAGTACGTTTCCTTTAGTCATACCATCTTGAGCTTTGTTGTTTCATCTCTGCCTCAAGTTGGAAATGACAACATGGATGCACTTCTGTTAATTCCATTCATCTTTGCAGTGTTTTTTTTCTTTGTAACATTAGTTGCAGGTGCCTTTTTTTTAAAAAAAAACCTTAGGCTTTAGGTAGCAAAAGGGCCCTTTTACCTATATATAAAGTCAAAATTTGCCATAGAGAAGTCCTCTTTGTTAGACAAAGGTATATGTTGTAGGAAAATCTGATGTCTTCCATTGAGCCCTTAGACGGTTTATATACAGACATACAGTACATTATGTAGGAGATAACACAATCTACAGATACATATGATAGTCTATGAGACAATATCTAGACTACCAAATATACTCTAACACATATGGTAGACTACCATATATGTTAGTCTGACAACCAAAAATATTCACCCCTACAGTTGAAACTCTAGCCATAACAAATATTGTGCGGCCTATTGGTCACTTGTTCTCAATTGCTATACATAGTCGAAAACAAGGCAACACGATATTAAAAAGATAATCAACCTTCGTCCTCAAGCAGTTATCTTTTCGGGATAACTCCTTCGAAGACGAAGGTTAGGACTTAACTGAGTAAATCATAACTTAATTGCGTAAATAAGTATGTAAAGAATGTGAAGAAGTTAAACATGATAACTCATTTCAGATATTTCAATATCACATTTCTCCCCTTTCGTATACTGAATTTATAATCGTACCTTCGGTTCTACAGAGTGAGTTAGAACGTAGGTGTCCTAGGGAAAAGATTACACACGACAATTGTCCAGCCCACCAAAAGGTACTTTATGCAGGGCACTATTAATCTATTTATAGGGAGTCGTACAACTTCGTATGAAGGACTACACACAGGATTTACAAATAATACAAGGGCAACATTGTCTTTTGCTTTTATCGTTCTAGGCGACACCTTCTCCTTACATCGTCTCCTTGTGTTATTATGACGAAGCTAGCTTCTTCGCTCCTTTCTCGTTCTGCATCGAAGGTGTTCTGGTACCGAAGCTCCTGCAATACTTGGTGACATGTTGATAACCAATAGTTAAACGTGTTTTTGAGGACCTTCGACAGACGAAGACCCCCAACACGGCCATGTTCCCGAACGACCTTTTGAAGATTAGAGATTGTGTTGGTGAGCCAACAGAGGACAATGATGTCCATGTGGTTCTAGCCGGGTTGTTGAAGGCATTGTCAAACTCAACATGGTCGGTGAGGTACCACGTCAAGGCCAGCAACATGAGATCAAGACAACGACATAGTTGGACGACGAGGCATCCAGACCGATATTCACTAGTTGGCGAATGTTTGGGACAGCTGAAGCCTGGCTGTGGAAGCCAGCGATGACGGTCGCCTTGTAGGAGGCGTCTAGGGTCGAGTGAGGTCAGCCCCTGCACATGTTTTCGTGCGGTGGCAGCCTTGGCTAACAGGTTTGCAGGCCGACTGCAAAATATGGTTTCCCCCAATCAAACCGCTTTTATTAAGAAACGATTTATTCTTGATAACTTCATGCTAGTCCAGCAGACGACCAGATTCTTACATTGTCAGAAGCAGGCTCGTTTCCTTCTCAAGCTAGACATTTCAAAGGCTTTCGACTCGGTATCGTGGGTCTTCCTTATCGAGGTCTTGAAAAAAACTTGGGTTTGGACAGATCTGGTGTGATATAGTAAGTGGGCTGTTAGCTACCTCTTGTACCAAGATTTTACTGAATGGTCTGCCCGAGGAATGTATTGGGCATCAACGAGGGCTGAGGCAGGGTGATCCTCTATCACCTATGTTGTTTATTATTGTAATGGATGTCTTGAATCTGCTCGTGCAGCGAGCCTCTGAGGAAGGGCTTCTTCAACCTTTCTCTACAAGGAATATGCAACACCGTATCTCGCTGTACATGGATGACACAATGTTATTTCTAAGCCCTATTGCCTCAGACATCAGTGTGGTTATGGATATTCTTCATCTTTTTGGTTTAGCTTCATCCAGGAGAGTAGCGTGTTCCCAATCTGCTATGGGAAGAAGAGGTAAATTGCTTACAGGACTTGCTGCCATGTAATATTTCAGATTTTCCCTGTAAGTACCTCGGTTTGCCTTTGTCTCCCAAGAAACTCACAAGGGTCCAGGTTTAGGCCATTGTTGATAGGGTGGCCAGCCTTCTGCCAGGATGGAAAGCTGAGCTCATGACCAGGGCTGGTAGAGCTATTCATGTGCAGTTCGTCATGACGACAAAGATGATTTATGTAGCTTTGACACTTGACCTTCCTGTCTGGGCCATCAAAGCAATTGATAAATTGAGGAAGGGCTTCCTCTGGAGGGGCAGGAAAGAGTTCCATGGTGGTCATTGCCTCCTGTCTTGGCCTAAGGTTACCTGTCCGAAGGAGTTGGGTGGTCTTGGGATTAGTGATTTAAAGAACCTTGATTGAGCTTTGAGGGTTTGTTGGCCATGGCTGCAGAAAACAGATCCCAGTAGGCCTTGAACGGACTTCCCCACTCACGTCTGTAAGGTGGTACAAAATCTGATTGCTGTAGCCGTTACTACTAAGCTCGGTGATGGAGTCAATGCCCTTTTTTGGAAGGTCAGATGGTTGGATGGGAGATGTATTGGGGACATAGCTCCTACAATGTTTGGCATGGTGCTCATGTGTCTTGCCAACAAACGGTTGGTCAAAGATGCTCTCCCTAATCTCCATTGGACCTCCGATGTAAAAGGGGCAATTTCAGTCAGTCATTGCTGAATTCCTGGAATTTTGTGAAGTGCTTGAGGCAGTTGTTCTTCAGCCTGGATCGACATATCACATATATGGAAATTCAGTGCTTCAGGGGATTATACAGCTAGTTCTGCTTATAAAGCTCTCTTCCATGTTCAGTTCAGTTCGAACCAGGAGAACGGGTGTGGAGATCTTGGGCTCCTGGGAAGTGTAAGTTCTTTATTTGGCTTGTGGAGCATAATAGGTGCTGGACAGTTGACAAGCTCAGAAAAAAGGGGCTAGACCGGCCAGAGCACTGCCCCTTGTGCGACCAAGAGGCTGAAACTATAAATCACTTGTTGGTCAAATGTGTTTTTGCCAAGCAGTTCTGGTATGATTTCCTTAGTTCAGTGGGCTGCAGGAGGTCTGTCCAGCTCACAAGGATTCCTTCGAGTCATGGTGGAAGACTAGCAGCTCTCGGGCATCTGATCTTCTGAGGAAGGGTTTCAATTCTCTAGTAATCCTAGGTGCTTGGACCATATGGAAGCATATGAATAGATGTGTCTTTGATGGGTGTAATCCTAGCTTGGTCACAGCCCTTAGGGTGAGGGAAGTGGCGGTGCTCTGGTCCTTGAATGGAGCCAAGGTCCTGTCTTTCCTCCAGGTCGAAGAGCTGCTGGCTTAAAACAGTGCTGTGGGTCGTGTTTTCTCCGTGTTAGTCAGTGATCATTAGTCATTTTCTAGTGTTGGGGTGTAATGTGTGTGGTGTAATGGGGTTCTCTCCCCCTTTCTTCTTTTAATGCAAAGATGCGCAGCTCTTCTGCGTATTCCAGGGAAAAAAATTATGAAAAAAAATTTACATTGCTGATTTCTAAAAATGCCTGCTATCCAGGGCGGTGAAACTGAAGAGATGATTTACAGCAGAGTACCCCATTACAGCTCTGGCAGGAGAGGGTTTGGCGAGGCACCTAATTTTAGAATGGTTGTCAGTCATATAAGGGAAAAGGTTTGGATCTGGTAGCAGTAAACAGAGAATTCGTTCTGTTTAAACAATGCCATAAACTCTTAGTTGGAATTATCAAAACTGTTGTTGTGATTAAAGGTTATTTGTAGCTTCCTAGGTTTGCTGCGACTGACAAGATATGGTGGCAAGGTCTTTCCCGTATATTAGAGGGCCTGAGATACGTACAGGAAGCAGCTGAAACTGTAAGCACTTTACTTTATAGCGTGTTTTTTTACAACGTGTGATTCAATATTGTTTTGATACTAGTTATGAAAATTTATGTTATTATCCGCTACACGGTATGTGGACATAAGAATATGAACTACTAATTGTATTCCTCTTGTTTTCATTTTTTAAGTCCTCATTCAATATTCTGAAGTCAAAAGTTTTCCCATTTTCACGTTCAGCCGTCAGATCTAAAGCCTCTAGGTGCTAATAATTTTGACACAGTTTTGCTGGCTCCATGCCAGTTCTGCTCAGAACAAGTTAACAATGGAAAACATTAGTTGACAGTTGTGCATTGCCTCCCAGTCATGCAGAATAAGGAAACATTTGAGTGACATACAACACGCCTGACTGTTACTAAAACTTCCACTGATGACTGGTTCATAACTCATAATGTCATATCATTATATCGGACGAATACATACTACTACACTAGTAATTGCTTACGTGGACTATGGATTAGTAATATTCCTCCTGGCGCTCATTGCATAAACTCTTGAGGACAGTTTGTCCAAAAACTTTTCGTTGCACGGATGCTATTTATGAGGATGCCAAAGACCTGTATGCAGGCAAAAACATAATTGTTTATTTAGGCATTGCTATGGTTTGTTTGAACCACATGAGGAATCATAAGAATTTCTTGAAAAAAAACTGACTGTTGCTGACATTATTCGCGAGCTGACAACGGATGTGCTTGCAGCCTCGTGTCTCCATGCAGTACCCTGAACTGACGGAGGACGGATTAAAGTTTCTTAGTAGCTCACAGTCGGAGGCACCTCTGTATGCATACCCGGACGCGGCAATGCTCTTGGCAATGGAGCCAAGGCCCTTCTCTGGTTTCTCCGATTGGGGCAGGGGCTGGGCCGATCCCGAGACTCGCCGGCAGCGTTTGGCGGGCAAGAAGGCCGGGAGAAGAAAGCGGAAGTGGCGCTCCCGGGGGCTGCAGCAGCAGCAGCAGCCGGGCGGCTTCACCACGGCGAGGGAGAGACTGACTGCGATACTGGCAAAGAAGAAAAAAAGGTGATGCTGTGCAAGGTTGGTAGTAGGATTACATTACATGTATCGTTTGCTGTTATCGTCGAACTGTATATGAGAATCTTTCTGATAGAAGCAAAGATTTTTTTTTTTTTTGTCATTGTGCTTCTATCGTATGGTATGATGATGGGTTGGGAAAGAAAACAGAAGCCCATGATTGATGAGGATAACGAGCGAGCACTGTGTCGGCTATTACTTGCCGAGACGACTCGGAACGGTCCGTCTAACGTGAACCTGCCTGCTGCTGCTGCTACTACTCTATACAGGCTCCGGGTGATCCGTGGCAAAAGTGATGCCTGCAATTAAGTCTCGTCGGCCCTCAGATCAGATCGCTAGCTTAGGGCCATGTTCGGTTGTTCCGGATTGGAGCCCCGGATTAATTCCTAGCCGGATTACTTCTCTAATTTATATAGATTTTGATGAGCTGGAATGAATTCTGGCTCATTTCGGTACAACCGAACAGACCCTAGATCTGCTGCCATCCGCTTCATTTATGCTTGCCAGTTGCCACCTGCTGCTCCTGTGGCTCCAAGAAGCCCTGATGATTGCTGGCCAAACCAAGCGGATGGCGCCTGTGGCTGCGAGTGTGCGCGTTCGATGTGTCACGCCCCGGCACCGCTCGGTCGGCTGAATCTGCAACTGCAAGCGCGGTGTATTGGGTCGGTGGATGGGTGGGTGCGTGCTGAGTGAAGAAGCCTACGCTGCTGCAGCGGCAGGGACAGTGTCGCTGGTTCAATCAAGCCACGGTGGCGCCGGCGAGAGGATAGGGGTGGGGACGGGGACGGGGACAGGAAGGCCGCGGCAGCGGAAGAAAGGAAGCCTGATGGGCCTGTGCTGTGCGTGTGGGGACGCGGGCCTAGACCTGTCTAATCGAGACGCTGTAGCGTAGTATGGGCCGGCACGGTAGATGCGGCGCTGCGCGCTGCTACAGTTCTGTGTGGCGACTGGCGAGGCACCGGGACCCAACCAAAAACATTTGCAGTTCCAAGGTCTAGTAGATTAGATGATAGAACTAGTAGTATCCTGCTGCTTTCACCTTGTGCCGGCTGGAGCTTCATCATCGCGACAGAATCTGATGGTTTGGGTTTTTGCTCACGTTCTTTGAGTTGCATGAAACGCACAGATCTCATGGAATATGCCGTAGAGTTGTATAATCATAGTGTAGACATACACATTCTTGTATTGTGTTTCGTGCTCAAATAAAATGGTGGCAAGCATCAGATAGCTAACATCTAAGGAGTCATTTATGTGTTTCTCATAAATACTTCGGTCAGCATCACGTGCATTCTTTGCTGATTCATTAGGATAGGTAGTCTCAAAAATATACTTTTTATTCTATTGCTTAAGAATAATTCTCAAGTTATGGTACTAATTAATAAAACTTGTTTAAGTAACTTTTTCTTTTTGTCAAGAATCTGGCGCAAATTAAAATCGGTAGGACCATTAAGTGTCATCACTGTAATAATATGCATGACCTTTGTTCTTCTTGAATGCCATCTTCCTGCCTTCCTTGTCCTCCTTGTTTTCACACTCAACAGTAAGATGTTCTTGGCTACTACACTTGTAGCATCTTCTATTTGATGAGGATGCTTTTCTCCTTGCATCATATTCATTCTTCTTCATGAATTTACCGAATTGGCGTACGGAGAGAGACATTTCTTCATCTTTATCATTGAGCTTAAGCCTTCATCTTCGCTAGGTTCTTCCTTTTTTACTCTTACCCTTGGATGATTTGGTAGCTTTTAATGCCATACTCTTCTTATCATCTTCTTTATCTTCCCCATATCTTTCCACACGACATGTGTCTTATGTGACCACATCACCTAGTACTTGAGTTGGGATTACTCCTTTAAGTCCGTCTCTCACAATGATGGTGACCAGAGAGTTAAATCTTAGAGGCAAGCATCTTAAGAACCGATGAGAGAAGTCCTCGTTATCCATCTTGTGACATTGTTCAGCATCCGGTGCACCATTGAGCAAACATCTTTTGCCCAATATCTCCAATGACTCTTTTGGTGGTTGGGGGCTATAAATACCCACAACCAGCACATTGAAGACACAAAGACTCACTCCAACAGTCCAACCTACTACACATTAAGTGCAACTTCTCCAAGCATTCAAAACCAATCCCGTATCGCATTTGATCGATTTGTGTTTGAGAGACATAGCGGCTTGCGCAATTGAGAGTTCTTGTTTTCTTGATTCGAGTTTTCATTCTCACTCCCTTTCTCATTTTCTCGATTGTAAAGCGAGGCAAGAGACTCCATTCTTCGTGTGGAGATCCTTGCAGGACTTCATGTCTCTGTGATAGTGAGAAAAACTCATCCGGTCTCCATGACCGTGTGAGAGAGGGAAAGAGTTGAAAGAGACCCGTCCTTTGTGGACTCCTCAATAGGGACATAAACTCTTCGGAGTTAAACTGCGAGAAACAAGTCACCCGTGTCTTTGTGTTGATCACAATCTTTGCAATTTGCTTCTTCCCACTCCCCTCTCTAGTTCTCTTGCTTGCGATCGATTTGAGTTAGCTCCCAAAGTTATCCGCAATTGATTGAGCAACTCTTATCAAGAAGAACTACTCTTCTGCACTCTGATTTCATTTATACTTGTCGATGTCTTGACCCGAGGATCCTTCGGACTAGTAAATTAGTCCTGCATGCCCTAGCCCATATGGGTGATGAAAGGAGATTCAAGTCTTTATCCTAGTTCGGGCAAGAGAAGGCCCTACTTCTAGCAGAGGGAAATGATCCTAAGTCCTTGGGGTTGATTGAGGCAAGTGCCAATACCGTTGTGAAGGTGAAAACAGTGAGTGTTCACCTGCCTTGCCTAAAGCCATGGACGCCTCTATTTATAGCCTCAAGGAGCATCAGGGTTTGTTGCGTATGGGAGAGGTGGACGAGCCCATGTAGCTGGTATGGCCTTTGGTATGATCCTTGTACTCGTTGCTGACTTGTGCCGGGAGGGGGGATATCTGGTTGTTGTATTTGCATCTTTGACTAGATAGAGAGATGAGGACAGAGCCGAGGGCTCGGTCATGTACTCGAGCCTATCTGATGGGGAAACTGTCTAAGTCATAGTGGTTGGAGAAGTGGTGAGTATGGTGAAAAGCTCAAGGTAATATGTCAGTTGTGCTGCTTCTGGTGACATCGTACGTTCCTTCGTTGATATTCTCGAGGCCAAAGCCATGCTCGGGCAAGGCAGAAATCTTCTCGAGGTCGTGGCCGAGCCTGCTCTTGGGCTCATAGACGTGCAGGACATAGTGGGAGGAATGGCCTTATGCGGGATTCATAGAGAGCAGGCAGCCGAGGCCGGGCTCGGGCCCCGTGGAGTTTGTTCCAAGGCTGAGGCCGACCTTGGGTGAGGCGTAGTTTCTTTATGAGGGCCAGACCACGCCTTGTCGTACGCGCGTCCCATCCGAAGTTGGCAGACGACGTTGATGAACAGTAGTCGTTATTCCCGGACACACGCCATCGTAGTTGGTGAAAGTGGATAGGACCACGATCTTATCGCTCCTGTTCGCTAGTGATGTCACATGGGTAGGTATGCGTATTGAATGCTCAAGTCCCCTATGGCCTTTGGTTGAGGCCTAGCTCGGGGTTGTCTTCTTCGCCCGAGACGGGCTTAAGCGAGACGAAAACGACACCTATGTGGAGAGGGGACCTCGGGCGGGACGAGGATTTCTCGAGTACGTCCCTCGTCCGAGGGCAGACTCGGGCGAGGCAAAGTTTTGAGAGACTACCGAGTGGAGCCTCGAGTGAATCGTGGTTCACAATCTCTTAACCTCAGGAAATGTGTCTGACGGTATCCTTGGGGTTATGCGTGTTTAGGGGCATAATCCAGGTACCCTTAATTACAATACCCGACAGTAGCCCCCGAGTCCTCTAAGGAAGTGGCTGAACCTTGTTTGGGGGCTCTTCTGTCTTCGTGCGGGTATATTGCTTAACTCTAAGAGGTGGTAGACTTATTTCCAACAGGTTTGATAGGGGTCAGCTAGTGGTCCGGAGACACGCCCCAAAAGTACTTGCGGGTGATTCGCCTGGTCCCAGACCCGTTGATATAGGTGTACATTTGTCGGCGTTTCGACCCCGAGGGGTCCCTGGACCGACGAGTAAATTGTCGCCGCGTGCCCCAGCCCAGATGGGTCGGCGCGAGACGGAGCGCGAAGGGGGGAAGAAGCCGGAGGGAGACAGGCATAAAAGAGGAAACCCGCGGCCTTCGTGTTTGTCCCGCGCCCAGGTCGGGTGCGCTTGCAGTAGGGGGTTACAAGCGTCCACGCGGGAGGGAGCGAGAGGCTTACGCGAGCGTCGTCCCGTCCCCGCGCGGCCAACCCTCTGTAAGAGGGCCCTGGACCTTCCTTTTATAGGTGTCAGGAGAGGATCCAGGTGTACAATGGGGGGTGTAGCAGTGTGCTAACGTGTCTAGCGGAGAAGAGCTAGCGCCCTAAGTACATGCCGTCGTGGCAGCCGGAGAGGTTTTGGCACCCGGTTCGTGTGGTGTCGTGGCCGTCGGAGGAGCGCTGGAGCCTGGTGGAAGGACGGCTGTTGGGGCTGTCGAGTCCTTGCTGACGTCTCCTTGCTTCCGTAAGGGGGCTGAGAGCCGCCGTCGTCATGGAGCATGCGGGGCGCCATCATTGCTTGTTTATCGGGGCGAGCCAGATGGGACGCCGGTCTTGTTCCCCGTAGCCTGAGTTAGCTTGGGGTAGGGTAATGATGGCGCCTCCTGTGACGTGGTCGGTCCGAGCCCTGGGTTGGGCGAGGTGGAGGCTCCTCTGAGGTCGAGGTCGAGTCTGTCTCCCGAGGCCGAGGTCGAGTCCGAGCCCCTGGGTCGGGTGAGGCGGAGACTGTCGGCTGAGGCCAGGGCTGAGTCCGAGCTCTGGGGTCGGGCGAGGCGGAGTTCGTCGTCTTCCGGGGCCGAGCCCGAGTCCGAGCCCTGGGGTCGGGCGAAGCGGAGTTCGTCGTCTTCCGGGGCTGAGCCCGAGTCCGAGCCCTGGGGTCGGGCGAAGCGGAGTTCGTCGTCTTCCGGGGCTGAGCCCGAGTCCGAGCCCTGGGGTCGGGCGAAGCGGAGTTCATCGTCTTCCGGGGCTGAGCCCAAGTCCGAGCCCTGGGGTCGGGCGAAGCGGAGTTCGTCGTCTTCCTGAGGCCGGACTTGGCTGCTGTCAGCCTCACTCTGCCGAGTGGCACAGCAGTCGGAGCGGCGCAGGCGGCGCTGTCCTCTTGTCAGGCTGGTCAGTGGAGCGGCGAAGTGACTGCGGTCACTTCGGCTCTATCGACTGAAGGGCGCGCGTCAGGATAAGGCGTCAGGCCACCTTTGCATTAAAGGCTCCTGCGATACGGTCGGTCGACGTGGCGGCTCGGCCAAGGTTGCTTCTTGGTGAAGTCTGGGCCTCGGGCGAGCCAAAGGTGTGTCCGTTGCTGGAGGGGGTCCTCGGGCGAGACGTAAATCCTCCGGGGTCGGCTGCCCTTGCCCGAGGCTGGGTTCGGGCGAGGCGAGATCGTATCCCTCGAGTGGACCGATCCTTGACTTAATCGCACCCATCAGGCCTTTGCAACTTTGTGCTTATGGGGGTTACCAGCTGAGATTAGGAGTCTTGAGGGTACCCCTAATTATGGTCCCCGACAACATTCGGGCCGCCCGGCCCGGCCCGGCCCAAGCCTGAAAAAGCCCGGCACGTTTAATTTCGGCCCGGCCCGGCCCAATATTAATTTCGGGCCGTGCCGGGCCGGCCCACGGGCTGAGCCTTCGGCCCGTGGCCCGGCACGTTATTACCTAAACGTGCCGGGCTCTATTCGGGCGGCCCGAAAATAAAAAAAGCCCGAATAACCTATAAGGCCCGAAATACATAATACGGCCCGAAAATAATAAACAGGCCCGAAATACATTAGAGCCCAGAATAGCCCAAAAATACACAGTAGAGCCCAGAATTATACATTACAGTCCAGAATTATAGATAGGCCCGAAATTGATAACAAATGATATGAATTACACATTGGCACATTGCAGTCCACAATTAGACAGTCCACAATTAGAGATACACCCGAAATTGACCAAAAAGAAACTTAACATTACTAGAGCTGTGCAATGGCTGCCTCATTAAAAAACCCTTTGGTCAGAAGGGAAAAAGAGTACAGCCAGCTCTAGATGGAGTTTATAAGTTCATACAGTCCATTGTCCAATTACATAACAAAAGTAAAATTACATCACATCTACCAATTTAAAGATACAAAAGAAACATCTAAGTAGGACTAACACCAGATTCGCGTTCTTCATCCAAGTACATATTCTTGTAGTGTTCTTCCATGTCGTTATTTGCAATATTGTGCTGCTCCCTACTCTCTCCTAGCTGCCAATCCTTTAAACAAGTAAGAATCTCCACCATTTCACTTGTTAGAGACCGCCTTCTCTCCTCAATCAACCTGCCAGCAAGACTAAAAACAGACTCTGAACTAATAGTTGAAACAGGAACAGTTAAAACATCCTTAGCCAAAAGAGAGAGGATAGGGTAATTAGATTTATGCTCGTGCCACCATCTTAGAATATCAAATCCATCATCAAAGACAGTTAATGGGTCACTATCTAAGTACATTGTCAACTCTGAAACTTGGGAGCCAAACGATGAACTTGAAATAGAGGCAGCACTTACCTCATTTACCTCAGTTGATGCATAAATTTTGCCCCAAGCTGTTTTATTTCTACTGGTACTTGTGGTGTGGGTTGGTCTTTGCAATTTTGCTGCGCCAAACTTTATCTCATACTTCGAAAACATGTTAGTCAATTCTGATCTAATAACATTAAAGTACTCAGAGTAATCAGTAGTAACAAATCTAGACAGAACTTGAAGAGCATTATTGAAACCCCTTATCTTGGCTCTAGGATCCAACACAAATGCAAAGGAATACAAAATAGGAATTTTTTCCCAATATTTGAGAAATTTAGATTTCATTGGAATTACAGTATCTCTTAGCATGATATCATTCTCAAAATTATTCAAATGTTCAGCAATCTCAATGATATGGTGTAGCATCATAGGAGACGTTGGATAGTAAACACCAGATAGAGCAACAGTGCAGTCATAAAACAGCTCAAGGAATGTGAGAATTTTCTCACCAACTTCCCAATGTGCCTCTGTGAGCAAAGGTTGGGCCAGGAACTGTTGATAGTGTGTTTGGATAAAAACAGAAAATGTGCTCTTGTATGGAATTAAGTGTTTCAACATTAGATAAGTCGAGTTCCATCTCACATCCATATCCAAACTAAACTTTCGAGGCCTAACACCCATTGCAATACAATAGCTTTTATATGAAGCAATGCGTTGATTGGAAGAATTCAAAAATGACATAGCAGTCCTAAAATCCTCGAGATAAGGTTTTAAACGTTTGAGTCCAGATTTAACAATAAGATTAATAATATGACATGAACATCTTTGATGTAAGAAAAGAGAGCCCACATATCCAGAAAATTGAGGTGTTAGTATGTTCATGGCATTTGTATTAGCTGATGCATTGTCCAAAGTGATGGAAAATACCTTATCAATCAATCCAAATTCAGTAATAACAGTTTTAACACGATCCGCGATATTAGCCCCACTATGTGAAACATCAATCAACCTCATACCAATTACCCTCTTTTCTAAAACCCAATCAGCATTAACATAGTGAGCAACCACACTGATATAATCTTCCTTTGCATTTCCAGACCAAATATCAGAAGTAAGAGCAACACATGAAACATTAGATTTCAACAAATTTATTAGCGAAGTACGACTTTGATTATAAAACTTGATAAAATCTCTAGTAGTCGTTTGTCTACAAACAGCAGTAAACCTAGGATTATGAGCATGTTTTATGTATCGTTCAAATACAGCAGTGGAACCAATGCCTAGGGGAAGATCTAAAGTACATATCAATCGACACAATTCAGTACGAGCAATATCAGGATTATAGTCCCATGAACGAACAGAGCCATCAGCATTAAACTGAATTAAGGATTGAGTCTTAGCAGCACGTTGAGCTTTAGATGCACAAGTAATACGATGTCGTTTGAAATGACCAGTACCAGCAGTTGACGAAGCAGTAAGTTGCGATTTGCAGTACAGGCATTTGGCAGCATACCTAACCTTCTTACCATTTATGTCCTTGAACAATTGCTCGAAGTCATTCCATACATCAGAGGTGCTCTTGCGGCCACGCTTATAAGATGTTGTCTCCGTGCTTGCGGTACTTGATGTGGCTGTCGACGGCGTCGCATCTGTTCCTCCTGTCACTGCATCCAAAGCATTATCACGATCAGTGGAACTCACATTCAGAGGATCTACAAATGATTGACGGGCCGTTGATGGGGTCTGAGGGCTCAATGCCTCCCTTCGATGGGATGCCATCATGAAACGCTCCTAGGGGTCTCGGATATGTCTTAGGGTACATTGGGATTGTAGCCTAAGCCTCGGCCATGTATAGACATACCCATAGTCATCCCTGACTCTATGCTCTAGGGCGGTTGTCGAAACCTACCGAGGGGCCAACCTACGAATCCCTAATTAGTAAAGGGCTCAGAGCCCGTGTGCTCTAGGGCGGTTACCGAACCCTATCAAGGGTTTAACCTTCGAACCCCTAATTAGTATGAGGCTTGAGCCTCACTTCCTTCGTAGGGAAGGAAGTCTGAGGGGATGTCTCTTCCCTGCTACTTGCGGAGGAACGAAAGAGGAGAGAGAGACAGACCTTTTGATGCACTTATCCTGAGGAGGTGGTGCGGCGACCGTTGGCTTGTGTCAGCCCAACAAGACGTGTGGCCCCTAGACAGGAGTTAATGCGACGGGACGCGACGGCCCACGGGCTGTCTATTGTGGCGCACGTGCATGTGGAATTCAAAGAGATGAAGCCTGTTCCTAGGTTTGTTTCTTCAAAACAGGGGGCTCGTCCCAGGCCTCGATGAGTCCGCAGGTCCCTATATATATGCTCGAGAGGGGATTCCTCCCGGTTCTTACCTTGCATCTGTCTTTAGCCCTAACTGCCTCCACCTCCCTCAGCCGCAACTAAGAGTTCGTGCGCAGAGATAGGGGAGAGGAATAGAGCATGCACACCTTTCTTTGTTGCCTCCCTCCATCGCCATGGCTGAAAAGCTTAACGTCCTCGTTCCTCGCGATCCATGGCCCATCTCCTTATGACCGATGAGGATCTGCAGGCCATGGTGGATGGGGGCTGCTTTGCCCCCGCTCCTATAGGGCGCACCCACTATCGGTGTCTTGATCCGAGGATCCTTCCGACTAGTAAATTAGTGTCGCGTGCCCTAGCCCAGATGGGTGATGCAAGGAGACTCAAGTCTTTATCCTGGTTCAAGCAAGAGAAGGCCCTACTTCCAGCATTAGAGGGATGAGACTTATATTTCCTGCACCTAAGTTCATGTAGTAGGGAGTACTAGCTGGTCGGGAGAGGGAAAGGATCCCAAGTCCCTAGGATTGATTGAATCCATGCTCAGGCGAGGCAGAAATCTTCTCGAGGCTGTGGCCGAGCTTTCTATGGGGCTCATAGATGTGCAGGACACAGTGGGAGGAGTGGTCTTCTGCGGGATTCACGGGGAGCAAGTAGCTAAGGTCGGGCGAGGCAGAATTTGTTCTGAGGCTGAGGCCAACCTCAGGCGAGGCGTAGTTTCTTCCCAGGGGCCAGATCATGCCTTGTCGTACGCGCGTCTCATCTCGAGTTGGCAGACAGCGTGGGTGAACAGTAGTCGTTATTCTCGGGCACGCGTCGTCGTAGTTGGTGAAAGCGGACATGACCTCGTGAAAGGGAAATGTGCCCTTGGGCCATTTCTAAGTGTTTTGGTGATTTAGTGCCCAACACAGGTGCCTAATTGTAAAATGGTGGACAAAGTACAAATCAAGGATAAAGGTATGTTTCTCAAACTTAGTACATTGTTTTATGGACTAATGTATTGTGTCTAAGTGCTGGAAACAGAAAAAATCGAGTTGGAGAAGAGATGGCTCGAGCAGCCAAAGTCTGCCCAGTCTGGGTGCACCGGACAGTGTCCGGTGCGCCAGGCTGGCTTGGGCAAAGTGGCTGCTCTCGGGACTTCGACGGCGGTGTACGGCTAAAATTCACCGGACTGTCCGGTGTGCACCGGACTGTCCGGTGGGCCGCTCACAGGCGAACTCGTCGCTCTCGGGAAACCATCAACGGCGTACGGCTAAAAATCACCGGACTGTCCGGTGTGCACCGGACTATCCGGTGAGCCAACGGTCGGCCGGGCCAACGGTCGGCCGCGCAATCTGCGCGGGACACGTGGCCGAGCCAACGGCTAGAAGATGGCACCGGACTGTCCGGTGTGCACCGGACATGTCAAGTGCACCAACGGCTCCCAGGCTGCCAACGGTCGACTGCGCTGTTTATGAAAAGAAATCGGGCACCGGACATGTCCGGTGTGCACCGGACTGTCCGGTGCGCCAGACGACAGAAGGCAAGAATTGCCTTCCCAGATTGCTCCCAACGGCTCCTAGCTGCCTTGGGGCTATAAAAGGGACCCCTAGGCGCATGGAGGAGCACACCAAGCATCTCCTAATCATTTCTAAGCACCAAGACATCGATTTCGCGCATTCCTTTCATTGTGATAGCATATAGAGCTCAAGTGGAGTTGTGAACTCATTGAGTTGTGTTGCGAGCTCTTGTTGCGACTTGTGTGCGTGTTGACGCTTTGATTCTTGTGTCTTGTGTGCGTTGCTAATCCCTCCCTTGCTCCGTGTTCTTTGTGAATTTCAAGTGTAAGGGCGAGAGGCTCCAAGTTGTGGAGATTCCTCGCAAACGGGTTTGAGATAAAGCAAGCAAAACACCGTGGTATTCAAGTGGGTCTTTGGACCGCTTGAGAGGGGTTGATTGCAACCCTCGTCTGTTGGGACGCCACAACGTGGAGTAGGCAAGCGTTGGTCTTGGCCGAACCACGGGATAACCACCGTGCCATCTCTGTGATTGATTTATTGTGGTTATTGTGTTTTGACTCCTCTCTAGCCACTTGGCAATTATTGTGCTAACAATTAACCAAGTTTTGTGGCTTAAGTTTTTGAAGTTTCACAGGATCACCTATTCACCCCCCCTCTAGGTGCTCTCAATTGGTATCGGAGCCGCTCTCTTCAAGAAAGGGACTAACCGCCCGAAGAGATGGATCCTAAGGGCAAGGGGATGGTGATCAACGACAAGGAGAAGGAGTCCTTCGTCAACGAGCCCAATGATGACAGGCCCACTGACTCAGGCTCGGGCCACAAAAGAAAAGACGGGAGGAAGAAGAAGACAAGGCGCATCAAGGAAATTGTCTACTACGACAGCGACGAATCTTCCTCCTCCCAAAAGGACAACGACGACTACGACAGACGAAAGACGGTTAACTCAAACTTTTCTTTCGATTATTCGCGCATTCCGCATAGCTCAAATGCTCAATTTCTCCCCATTCCACTTGGCAAGCCCCCTCACTTTGATGGAGAGGACTACGGATTTTGGAGCCACAAAATGCGTACTCACTTGTTTTCTCTCCATCCAAGCATTTGGGAGATTGTGGAAAGTGGAATGAAATTTGATAGCTCGGATAGCCCTGTGTTTATTAATGAACAGATTCATAAAAATGCACAAGTTACTACTGTGTTGCTAGCCTCTTTGTGCAGGGACGAGTATCACAAGGTGAGCGGCTTGGACAATGCCAAGCAGATCTGGGACACCCTCAAGATCTCTCATGAGGGGAACGACGTCACCTTGCTCACCAAAATGGAGTTGGTGGAGGGCGAGCTTGGAAGGTTCGCGATGATAAGGGGCGAGGAGCCAACTCAAACATACAACCGGCTCAAGACCCTTATCAACAAAATAAGGAGCTACGGAAGCACGCGATGGACAGATCACGACGTCGTCCGACTGATGCTAAGGTCCTTTACCGTTCTTGATCCTCATTTGGTGAATAATATTCGTGAGAATCCTAGGTACACCAAAATGTCGCCCGAAGAAGTCCTCGGAAAATTCGTTAGCGGGCAAATGATGATCAAGGAGGCGAGGTACGTGGACGACGCCTTGAATGGTCCGATCAACGAGCCGCAACCCCTTGCTCTCAAGGCAACAAGAAGCAAGGAGGTGCTACCTAGCAAGGTGGCACAGATTGAGGCGGCCGGACTTAATGATGAAGAGATGGCCCTCATCATCAAAAGATTCAAGACGGCGCTTAAGGGTCGCAAGGGACAACCAAGCAAGACCAAAGCCAAGGGGAAGCGCTCATGCTTCAAATGCGGTAAGCTTGGTCATTTTATTGCTAACTGTCCCGACAATGATAGTGATCAGGAACAAGGGAACAAGAGGGAGAAGAAGAAGAAGTACAAGAAGGCCAAGGGCGAGGCACATATCGGAAAGGTGTGGGATTCGGATTGCTCCTCCTCCGACTCCGACAATGAAGGACTCGCCGCCACCGCCTTCAACAAGTCATCCCTCTTCCCCAACGAGCGTCACACTTGCCTCATGGCAAGAGAGAAGAAAGTAAGCACTCATGATACTAGTACTTATGCTTCTTCGAGTGAGGATGAGTCTAGTGATGATGATGAGATAGATTACTCATGCTTATTCAAGGGATTAGATAGATCTAAAATTGATAAGATTAATGAGTTGATTGATGCTTTGAATGACAAGAATAGATTACTAGAAAAACAAGAGGATCTTTTATATGAGGAGCATGATAAATTTGTTAGTGCACAAAAATCTCTTGCTCTTGAAATTAAAAGGAATGAAATGCTCTCTAGTGAATTATCTTCTTGTCATGAAACCATTGCTACTTTAAAAAGTGTTAATGATGATTTAAATGCCAAACTAGAAGTAGCTAGTAAATCTAATTCTTGTGTAGAAATTGTTGAAACTTGTAATAGGTGTAAAGATTTTGACATTGATGCTTGTAGTGATCATTTAGTTTCAATTTCCAAATTAAATGAGGAATTAGCTAGTCTTAATGCCCAACTTAAGACTAGCAAGAATGAATTTGACAAACTAAAATTTGCAAGGGATGCCTATACGATTGGTAGACACCCCTCAATTAAGGATGGACTTGGCTACAAGAGAGAAGCCAAGAACTCGACAAGCCATAAGGCTCCCATCTCTGCCAAGGAGAAAGGGAAGGCCCCTATGGCTAGTAGTGTGCAAAAGAACCATGCCTTTATGTACCATGATAGGAGACAGTCTAGAAATGCTTATAGGAGTTGTAATGCATATAATGCCTTTGATTCTCATGCCATGTTTGCTTCTAGTTCTTCTTATGTGCATGATAGAAATGTTGGTAGGAGAAATATTGTTCATAATATGCCTAGGAGAAATGTTGTTAATGTTCCTAGGAAAGTAAATGAACCTTCTATAATATATCATGCTTTAAATGCTTCTTTTGCTATTTGTAGAAAGGATAGGAAGATAGTTGCTAGAAAATTAGGGGCAAGATGCAAGGGAGACAAAACTTGCATCTGGGTCCCTAAGGATATTTGTGCTAACCTTGTAGGACCCAACATGAGTTGGGTACCTAAGACCCAAGCCTAAATTTGCCTTGCAGGTTTATGCATCCAGGGGTTCAAGCTGGATTATCGACAGCGGATGCACAAACCATATGACGGGGGAGAAGAAGATGTTCACCTCCTACGTCAAAAACAAAGATTCCCAAGATTCAATAATATTCGGTGATGGGAATCAAGGCAAGGTAAAAGGGTTAGGTAAAATTGCAATCTCAAATGAGCACTCTATATCTAATGTGTTTTTAGTAGAGTCTCTTGGATATAATTTGCTATCTGTTAGTCAATTATGCAATATGGGATATAACTGTTTATTTACAAATGTAGATGTGTCTGTCTTTAGAAGATGTGATGGTTCACTAGCTTTTAAGGGTGTACTAGACGACAAACTTTACTTAGTTGATTTTGCAAAAGAAGAGGCCGGTCTAGATGCATGCTTAATGGCTAAGACTTGCATGGACTGGGTGTGGCATCGCCGCTTAGCACATGTGGGGATGAAGAACCTCCACAAGCTTCTAAAGGGAGAACACGTGATAGGTCTAACCAATGTTCATTTCGAAAAAGATAGACCTTGTGCAGCTTGTCAAGCAGGTAAACAAGTGGGAGGAGCACATCACAGCAAGAATGTGATGACCACGTCAAGACCTCTGGAGCTGCTGCATATGGACCTCTTCGGACCCGTCGCCTATCTGAGCATAGGAGGAAGTAAGTATGGTCTAGTTATTGTTGATGACTTTTCCCGCTTCACTTGGGTGTTCTTTTTGCAGGATAAGTCTGAAACCCAAGGGACCCTCAAGCGCTTCCTAAGGAGGGCTCAAAATGAGTTTGAGCTCAAGGTGAAGAAGATAAGGAGCGACAACGGGTCCGAATTCAAGAATCTTCAAGTAGAAGAGTTCCTTGAGGAGGAGGGGATCAAGCACGAGTTCTCCGCTCCCTACACACCTCAGCAAAATGGTGTGGTAGAGAGGAAGAACAGGACACTCATAGATATGGCGAGGACTATGCTTGGAGAGTTCAAGACCCCCGAGTGTTTTTGGTCGGAAGCCGTGAACACGGCTTGCCACGCCATCAACAGGGTCTACCTTCACCGCCTCCTCAAGAAGACCTCATACGAGCTGCTAACTGGTAACAAACCCAATGTGTCTTATTTTCGTGTATTTGGGAGCAAATGTTATATTCTTGTGAAGAAAGGTAGAACTTCTAAATTTGCTCCCAAAGCTGTAGAAGGGTTTTTGTTAGGTTATGATTCAAATACAAAGGCGTATAGGGTCTTCAACAAATCATCGGGTTTGGTTGAAGTCTCTAGCGATGTTGTATTTGATGAGACTAATGGCTCTCCAAGAGAGCAAGTTGTTGATCTTGATGATGTAGATGAAGAAGATGTTCCAACGGCCACGATACGCACCATGGCGATTGGAGATGTACGGCCTCAGGAACAACTGGAGCAAGATCAACCGTCTTCCTCAACTATGGTGCATCCCCCAACTCAAGATGACGAACAGATACCTCAAGTGGAGGCGCATGATCAAGGGGGAGCACAGGATGATCAAGTTGAAGAGGAAGAAGCACCTCAGGCACCTCCAACCCAAGTTCGAGCGACGATTCAAAGGGATCATCTCGTCGACCAGATATTGGGTGATATTAGCAAGGGAGTAACTACTCGTTCAAGATTAGTTAATTTTTGTGAACATTACTCTTTTGTCTCTTCTATTGAGCCTTTCAGGGTAGAAGAGGCCTTGCTAGATCCGGACTGGGTGTTGGCCATGCAGGAGGAACTCAACAATTTCAAGCGCAATGAAGTTTGGACACTGGTGCCTCGCCCCAAGCAAAATGTTGTGGGAACCAAGTGGGTGTTCCGCAACAAACAGGACGAGCACGGGGTGGTGATAAGGAACAAGGCTCGACTTGTGGCAAAAGGTTATGCCCAAGTCGCAGGTTTGGACTTTGAGGAGACTTTTGCTCCTGTGGCTAGGCTAGAATCAATTCGTATCTTGCTAGCATATGCTGCTCATCATTCTTTCAGGTTGTACCAAATGGATGTGAAGAGCGCTTTCCTCAACGGGCCGATCAAGGAGGAGGTGTACGTGGAGCAACCCCTTGGCTTTGAGGATGAACGGTACCCCGACCACGTGTGTAAGCTCTCTAAGGCGCTCTATGGACTTAAGCAAGCCCCAAGAGCATGGTATGAATGCCTTAGAGACTTTTTAATTGCTAATGCTTTCAAGGTTGGGAAAGCCGATCCAACTCTTTTTACTAAGACTTGCAATGGTGATCTTTTTGTGTGCCAAATTTATGTCGATGACATAATATTTGGTTCTACTAATCAAAAGTCTTGTGAAGAGTTTAGCAGGGTGATGACGCAGAAATTCGAGATGTCAATGATGGGCGAGTTGAACTACTTCCTTGGGTTCCAAGTGAAGCAACTCAAGGATGGCACTTTTATCTCCCAAACGAAGTACACGCAAGACTTGCTAAAGCGGTTTGGGATGAAGGACGCCAAGCCCGCAAAGACGCCGATGGGAACTGACGGACACACCGACCTCAACAAAGGTGGTAAGTCCGTTGATCAAAAAGCATACCGGTCCATGATAGGTTCTCTGCTTTATCTATGTGCTAGTAGACCGGATATTATGCTTAGCGTATGCATGTGTGCTAGATTTCAATCCGATCCTAAGGAGTGTCACTTAGTGGCTGTGAAGCGAATTCTTCGATATTTAGTCGCTACGCCTTGCTTCGGGATCTGGTATCCAAAGGGGTCTAACTTTGACTTGATTGGGTACTCAGATTCTGACTATGCTGGATGTAAGGTCGATAGGAAGAGTACATCGGGGACGTGCCAATTCTTAGGAAGGTCCCTGGTGTCATGGAACTCTAAGAAACAAACCTCCGTTGCCCTATCCAAAGCTGAGGCCGAGTACGTTGCTGCGGGACAGTGTTGTGCGCAACTACTTTGGATGAGGCAAACCCTCCGGGACTTTGGCTACAATCTGAGCAAAGTCCCACTCCTATGTGATAATGAGAGTGCTATCCGAATAGCGGAAAATCCTGTTGAGCACAGCCGCACAAAGCACATTGACATCCGGCATCACTTTTTGAGAGACCACCAGCAAAAGGGAGATATCGAAGTGTTTCATGTTAGCACCGAGAACCAGCTAGCCGATATCTTTACCAAGCCTCTAGATGAGAAGACCTTTTGCAGGCTGCGTAGTGAGCTCAATATCTTAGATTCGCGGAACTTGGATTGAAATGTAGCATACATGTGTTTATGCCTTTGATCATGTTCATTCTGCATTTTGTTGCTTATTGTGGTGCTCAAGTTGTACAAACACTCCCTGGACCTCACAAGTCCTGTTTGCAAGTAATGCACATATTTAGGGGGAGCTGTGCTACAACTTGACCCTTTGAGACTAACCATGTACTTGAGTTTTGTTGTTTTAGTCTCCAAGGAAAATTGAAAGGGAAAAGGTGGACTTGGACCATGCAAGACTTCCACTGCACTCCGATGAAAAGAGTAACTTTTCCAAGTTCATCTTCATACTCTTATTGCCTTTGTGTTCTTATTTGAAGATTTTGGTGAGGCAATGGGGTTAAAGGGCCAAGATTGATCCCGTTTTGGTGCTTGATGCCAAAGGGGGAGAAAATAAAGGCTAAAGCAATAAATGGATCAGCTACCACTTGAGAAATTTTGAAAATAGTAGATTAGAGCTTTTGGTTTGTCAAAACTCTTTTATTGTCTCTTATGTCAAAAGTTGGCCTCTTGTGGGGAGAAGTGTTGATTATGGGAAAAAGGGTGAAAATAGTAGATTAGAGCTTTTGGTTTGTCAAAACTCTTTTATTGTCTCTTATGTCAAAAGTTGGCCTCTTGTGGGGAGAAGTGTTGATTATGGGAAAAAGGGGGAGTTTTTGAAATCCTTGATCAAATTTCTTTGGAAAACCTATCTTTATGTCTCTACAAGTGGTCTTGACTTAGAGATAGGAATTTGAGTTTGATTTGCAAAAACAAACCAAGTGGTGGCATAGAGTGATCCATATATGTCAAAATTGAATCAAAACAATTTTGATTTCTTATTTGATTTGATTTTGTACTTGTTCTACTTGCTTTATGTTGTGTTGGCATAAATCACCAAAAAGGGGGAGATTGAAAGGGAAATGTGCCCTTGGGCCATTTCTAAGTGTTTTGGTGATTTAGTGCCCAACACAGGTGCCTAATTGTAAAATGGTGGACAAAGTACAAATCAAGGATAAAGGTATGTTTCTCAAACTTAGTACATTGTTTTATGGACTAATGTATTGTGTCTAAGTGCTGGAAACAGAAAAAATCGAGTTGGAGAAGAGATGGCTCGAGCAGCCAAAGTCTGCCCAGTCTGGGTGCACCGGACTGTCCGGTGGTGCACCGGACAGTGTCCGGTGCGCCAGGCTGGCTTGGGCAAAGTGGCTGCTCTCGGGACTTCGACGGTGGTGTACGGCTAAAATTTACCGGACTGTCCGGTGTGCATCGGACTGTCCGGTGGGCCGCTCACAGGCGAACTCGTCGCTCTCGGGAAACCATCAACGGCGTACGGCTAAAAATCACCGGACTGTCCGGTGTGCACCGGACTGTCCGGTGAGCCAACGGTCGGCCGGGCCAACGGTCGGCTGCGCAATCTGCGCGGGACACGTGGCCGAGCCAACGGCTAGAAGATGGCACCGGACTGTCCGGTGTGCACCGGACATGTCAAGTGCACCAACGGCTCCCAGGCTGCCAACGGTCGACTGCGCTGTTTATGGAAAGAAATCGGGCACCAGACATGTCCGGTGTGCACCGGACTGTCCGGTGCGCCAGACGACAGAAGACAAGAATTGCCTTCCCAGATTGCTCCCAACGGCTCCTAGCTGCCTTGGGGCTATAAAAGGGACCCCTAGGCGCATGGAGGAGCACACCAAGCATCTCCTAATCATTTCTAAGCACCAAGACATCGATTTCGCGCATTCGTTTCATTGTGATAGCATATAGAGCTCTAGTGGAGTTGTGAACTCATTGAGTTGTGTTGCGAGCTCTTGTTGCGACTTGTGTGCGTGTTGACGCTTTGATTCTTGTGTCTTGTGTGCGTTGCTAATCCCTCCCTTGCTCCGTGTTCTTTGTGAATTTCAAGTGTAAGGACGAGAGGCTCCAAGTTGTGGAGATTCCTCGCAAACGGGTTTGAGATAAAGCAAGCAAAACACCGTGGTATTCAAGTGGGTCTTTGGACCGCTTGAGAGGGGTTGATTGCAACCCTCGTCCGTTGGGACGCCACAACATGGAGTAGGCAAGCGTTGGCCTTGGCCAAACCACGGGATAACCACCGTGCCATCTCTGTGATTGATTTATTGTGGTTATTGTGTTTTGACTCCTCTCTAGCCACTTGGCAATTATTGTGCTAACAATTAACCATGTTTTGTGGCTTAAGTTTTTGAAGTTTCTTAGGATCACCTATTCACCCCCCCCTCTAGGTGCTCTCACCTCGATCTTGTCTCTCCTGTTAGCCAGTGATGTCGCATGGGGTAGCTATGCGTATTGAATGCTGATGTCCCCTATGGCCTTTGGTTCAGGCCTAGCTTGGGGTTGTCTTCTTTGCCCGAGACGAGCTCAGGCGAGGCAGAAACGGTGGCTCCTTGGAGATGGGACCTCGGGCGGGACAAGGATTTCCTCGAGTACGTCCCTCGTCCAAGGACATGCTCAGGCAAGGTGGAGTTTTAAGCAACTGTCGATTGGAGCCTCGAGCAAATCGTGGTTCACACTCTCTTGACCTTGGGGAATGTGTCTGACGTTAGCCTTGGGGTTAAGCATATTTAGGGGCGTAATCCAGGAACCCCTAATTACGATACCCGACAATACTCATTCTAACGCTAACCTTGGGTGAAGTTTTGTGTTCAAGTTTATAAATTTTATGTTTTACTTATTCACCCCCTCTAGACGACTTTCACTAGCCATTTAATTGTTACCGTTGCTACCCCAACAACTATGCATACGTATGGTTTGATGACCGGTCTTCGATGACCATTGTACTATCATTCGCCAAGTTCTAACACCTAGCAAAAAGTGACTAGAGAGCTCATAGGAGCGTCAGACTCGTCCGATGATCCTCATTGGACTATAACTTAGGGTCCGACGACCCTAATTAAAGTTTCCTATGTAGCTACAAGCTTGATCATTCTGGTGAATAACGCACATGTCCAGTCTAATGTGGTCTAAGTTTACTCTATCGTACCAATGAGTTAGAGTCCAACACTCTACCAAAAATAACCAGAGAGCTACAAGGGGCATAAAATTGGTCTAATGCCCATCGCCGAGACCAACGTTTAGGGTTTGTTGACTTCTATGACCCTAATACCAAGGTTAGCCATCAGACTAGCGTTGTGCCAATCTAACACTCTATCTATTAGGGTCTGACGCCCACTAGAGACACCCTATAACCCTTTTTCTTCCATACTTTACATGTGCTCTAACTCTAACGAGTCTCTCACACTTGTGTGTGAGTTAGTTTCTTTTAAATTGTGTCCAAGGTGGAGTTTTGTGACTTCACTAGGTATAATGCATATGCAAGGAATAAGTTCACCTAGTGGCACTTAAGTAACCATTTTGAGATCTGGAGTTGCCTTCTTTATAATATGGCTACTTATTCTAAATCCGATCACACACACTATTGTGTCTTGATCGGCAAAAACAAAACGTACTAAGTATACCTTTTTCTTAAGCCTTTATGTTTTATTTTTCTTCTTCCTTTTTCTATGTTGAGCACTTGATTATCCTTTGCTGCCATAACATCTTCCACCTAGTTGCCAATCTTGCTCATACTTGATGTGGATTTAACATATCTCATTCATAACACTTAGTGTAGAGGTTAGTCCACAAGTTGTCTCGATTACTAAAACCATACATGGAGTTTTCATTGCGTAAGCAACACTTTTAAATAATTTTATGTTTTTGGGTATATTCAATATGGAATTTATCGGTAAGAGAAGGTATCTAGCTAAAGGTCTATATTAACAAGATCAATGTTTAAAGAATTTTTAGGATAGGGGCCTCAATCAAGGACAAGTATCGACACTTATAGAAGCTTTGGGTGATGAGCAAAGCCAAAGCTTACACAAAGCCAAAGCTTATGTAGACTGGAGCAAGGGAAAGCGAAGCTTCAGCGTCTTCGGAAAAGGCTTCGGTGCAGGAAGACAAGGAAGGTCCCTGGAGAGAAGAAAAGGTATATATGATACACCTTGATTGTAAAATGATGTTATTGTACCCCTTCGATAGTGAAGAGGTATGATGTAATATCAGGACAAAGTTATAATTTCATACAATGGTGTATATTGGCACATCTCTATAAATAGATGAACAATGCCATTGCTATAGAGACCGACCATTTTAATCTTGCGTCTATGGCATCTTCTCCTAGAGAGAGTAGCCAAAGATGTAAAAAAGCAAAGTTTATCTGTGGCTTCTTCTCCTAGAGTCCGTATCACAAGCAAAGTTTAGCTGCTAGAGACAAGCTAACTAAGGTTGTGTTTCATTAGGCTAACACATGTATGAAACTACCTTACTATCGTTGATTACTTGATGTGATGTCATTCATGCACACCTTCAGACATAAGAAACAAAGTCATCCTTCTCTCGTCCAACACATTTGGAGGGGAAATGATTTGATGAAATAACCCTACAACTAATCATACACATGGATGTTATAAAAACGATCTTCAGGAGTGTTGATCGATTGAATAGCTTTAGAACCCTGAGCATCAATCTCGTTATATTCACTAGTTTTGGAAGCCAAAACTCTGTTTTGTACTTTCTTCTCTCTGATACCTTCAAAGGGAAGGAGGATTCTTAAACTAATGTTGTCGCTCTATTGTTGTTCTTTTCAGAATTTCGATAGGTATCTAACAAATTTGTTGTTGTTTGAAGCTCTTTCTGTAATGGTTAACTTGAGTGTGGTAACAAGAAAGAAGAAGTGGATCCTTATTTGAGTGTGGTAACAAGAAAGAAGTGGATAGTTTTTCTCTTGAAGCAGTATTTTCAATATATATCATCTTGTGCAGTATAGATACTAGAGTGTAATTTAAGAGAATGACTATTTGAACCTACGTCACATCGACGATCCAAAATAGAAAGAGAAATAGAAGGAACATATCATTGTCCAACTAGTCGTTTGCAAAATGTGTTGCAAATGTGGAATTGAAGAGAAAGAGAATGAACATATCTCCTTTACAAATATAGAGTCGAAGTCAGCTATATCCTAGTGAATTCGGAGTTTGGATGTCACTAAGACAACTATATGATTGATTATGCCGAGATCGGTTATGCCCTAAAAATTATTTAAATTCAATTTGTGCTATATTGAATAAATAAAGGAAATAGAGGAATTGTTTCTAACGAAACACAACCTTAGTTAGCTTGTCTCTAGCAGCTTACTCATCTCATCTCATATCCCATCTCCTATTTCACTTTACTCTGTGAACACTACATTATACAATACAAAACAGTGTTTTATATTCAACTTGATTTTGGCCTAGATGATTGTTCATGCCGCGTGAGAAATAGCGCTGGACTGAACCATCCGTCCATGCCCTCTTCTTTGAGAATGTTGTTAGGAGCGTTTGGTTTCACCTAACTAAATTTTAGTCCGTATCACATCGAATATTTAAATAATGCCTAATTATAAAACTAATTACATAGATAAAGGCTAAAAACAAGATGAATTATTAAACCTAAGTAAGCCTATGTTTAATATTTATAATTAATATTCTAATATTTAATGTAACATGTATTAACCTTTAGTCGGGAGAAGAAAACATCTGAGGTCTAGTTTGGAAACTCAAAGTTCCCTCTGGTATTGGAGAAGAATGAGCGGAAAATAAACTAATTTCCCCTTAATCCCCTCCAATACCAGGTAGATTTGAATTCTAAAACTAGTGCTTAGAGCTTGTTAAATAAAAAAGGGTTACCCCTTAGAGCTTGTTAAATAAACTAATTAGCTTGTTAAATAAACTAATTACCCCTTAGAGCTTGTTAAACAAGATGAACTAGGGCTTAGAGCTTGTTAAATAAACTAATTAGCCCTTTCAATCACCTCTCATATCTTTGCTTTACCGGTCGCCGACGGGACCGGATCCCATTCCATGGCATCTGCGTTTTACCCGTTTACTCTAAGCCGCCACGCGTCTATGTATCATATCATCCCACGTAAGGATCGTGCAGATAAATATTCGAAATGCAGGGGGGAAAGATAATAATTAGAATTATTATCTATCATTAAAAAAAAGAAGAAAAGGATGGGGCGAGCGCTCCGAGCCGATGATGTTTTCCCGAGCGCAGGCCTGAAAAAGGCGGGGCAGGGTGGGGCCCACCGTGTCAGGTGAAAGCGAGCGACGGGAAAAAAAGCATGGATCATCGGCGCCCGGGGCAGTGACGTCACCCGGTTGTGTCGTGGGAGAGCGTTTGAGTAATCTCGCCGCCCCAGACCAAATGATTTGGACAATCGGATCTGTACGCCGGGGCCCACGCCCTCAGTCCTCTCCTCACGTCTCGCTCCTGTCATGCATGCGCCTAGGGATGGAAAAAAAAGCTTGAGGTCGACGAGCAGGTTCGAGCTCGCAGCGGCTCGGCTCGGTTCGGACCGACTCGACGCTCAGAACGAGGCTAAGCCGAGCCTGTTTCTGTGGCTCGTGAAAAGAGCAAACCAGCTCGGCTCGGTGCAGCTCGCGAGCTGGCTCGTGGCTCGACCCAACAACAATTTATTACATAAAATCATAATTAGCATATAATATTAGTACCGAGTAGACAATTAATTTATGTTATTTGAGATTGCTATACAAAAATAATCTATTTTCTATATTATATTAGTGATATATCTATTTTACAAATTTAAAATATGTTATTTAAAATATTTTTAAGATTTTATATTATAATTTAGAGAGCGATTTTATGTTTATGTCTAATCTCGTTGGCTCGACGAGCCAGCTCGCGAGCCAGGAGCGAGCCAAGCCGAGCCTCGTTTTCGAGCTCGTTAGATGGACGAGTCGAGCCGAGCTCAGCTCGTTGCATGAGCGAGCCGTAGCGAGCCGAGTCGAACCGAGCTTGGCTTAGCTCGTTTCCACCCCTACATGCGTACACCTCTTTTTTTTGTTTTTCTTTCCTGAATTTATGTAGTATAAAATACAGAAACAGTCTCCATTCACACAAACAAAAAAGCGACACGGTTTACATATTCAGATATATTTAAAGGTTGACAACGATATTTTGCGCAGAGAAGATTTGACCAAGTTTAAAATACTTTTGACCTTGATTGAATCTAGAACTTAATAATAATAATAATAATATGGGCATCACGCCCGCGCCACGCCGCCCGTGCTGCCTGCCTCCTTGTAGCCTTTCGCCGGTCAAAGGGAGGATTAAAAAAAGAGGAGGAAATTGCAGTGCAGCAGGCTAGCAGAGCTGATGGCATCGTCGTCATCTTCTCAGGGATGACTGATGAGCAGCTGAGGCCCATCATCTCTCCAGTCATCTTCTCAGCGATGATGCTGCTGCGGCTGGCTGCTTTATGCACTATTAAAAAAAGACTCAAAAACTGCGGGAGATTCGGTTATTAACCGGCTGCACTATTTTTAGTAGTAGTTTTTTTTAAGAAAATCGTTACTAGAAATTTTATTTCTACATATGGTTTCTTAATAAAACCGTCATTAGAAATCATTTATTCTTACTTACTCGAGTTATAAAACGACTCTTACGATGAAACCGCCAAAAATAAAAGTTACGGATCTCTAAAAGTTATAAAACTTTGTTATTGACAACTTTTTTATTTGGAATTGTTTGGACTCTCAAAAATTGCATCTAAATTTGTCAAATTTTAAATTCAAATTTTGCAAACGACCTTGGATGAAAAGTGTCAAAATGAAAGCTGTAGAACTTCAAAAGTTATTCAACTTTATAGTTGACAACGTTTTTATTTGAATTTGTTTACGGTCTTAAACAAGCAATTTACACTCAGTTGGTTGTAATATGTGGACAACAAAACTACAAACTATACACAAAGCATGCCATAGACAGAGTGACAGAGGAGAGTACGCGTGAGGGTGATGACGATGGTTCGATTCCTAGCAACCGCGTAGCGCGCTGAAAATGCAACTGTTTAGGATGGAGACGGGCGGGCGGGTGGGTCCGAGAAATCTCCTTAAATAAAATATTTATTTGCTGTTTTTAAAACCCGTTTGATGTTTCTGAAAATAAGTTTCACTAGCGGTTTATTACGCCGACCGCTAGTGGATTCCACTAGCGGTTCTCAGTCGCTTATAAAAATAATGATTTCTACTGGTCCCTAGCACTGACGTTTCTAAAAAAACGTCAGTAAAAATAGGTTCACAACCGCTACTACTGAGCTTTTGTATCTAGTGGTGGTGAGTAGCCAGCTAATTTCAAGACATTAGCTGGTTTATTACCCTTACCCGGGACCCCAAGCAGATTCTCGGTTCATTTTTAGCGCTTGGCAGCTTACTATGAGCTGCATGCGAAGCAAATAAGACCCCATACACACATTTAGGCTGCCTGATTTGGGCCGGTTTCTTCAACAAGAATGAACCCCCGAGACTGAGTTCCAACTGGCTCAGTCGTTCTACTCTAGCTACACACGTGTTGTTTGTTTGCAGGAGTGAGAGCTGGTCTGTTTGCAGCAGAGGAGCGATATATGGTGGCAACTGCTGCATACACCGTTGTTGCAGTTGGTCATACACGGCCGGCGACCAGTCCTCGATCGTCTCTCCAGTACTCCTATGGCTAGGCAAGGCAAGAAAGACACACACACTGGAAGACTGGAACTGTGGAAGGACCATTTGTGTCGATCGTGGTCGGCAGCACAGCCTATGTAACGGTGAGGCACAGGCAGCGTAGAAGAAGCGATCCATCCATCGCTGTGGTTTTATTCTTAGCAGAGGAAGCATCAGAATCGGCAGTGGGGCGCCGGGTCCACTGGTGGCGTGGCTGAGCCCGCCGCGCCGCCCGTCCTGCTTCTGCCAGGCCAGCGCAGGGGAACTAATTAAGTATTATACTGCCAGTACCACCCCGGATTAAACTAATGCCTCCCTAATTACTCGTTACCGCTGCTAATGCTAATGCTAATGCTGGCTAGTGAGGATGGTGACAGTGTGTTAGACAGATAGATGAAAAGATAATAGATGGATAGATAAATAAAGCAATTGACGGATCGGATGACAGGTCAGTGCAAGCACGTATCGGCCGGCCGTGTGTTTTGTTTTGTTTTGTTTTGTTTTTACGAGCATCGTCTTTTTTTCGGAGTGAACTTCAAAATCATCTCACATCCTCTATTTCAAACTACACTATTCAAACATTGTGAACTAGTATCATTTCATCTACAGTGCAGCATTTATTATTTTACACATCCACGGAGGCCGTTCTAGCCCTACAAACTTATTCTGGTACCTATATTTATATGGTTGTGTCATCTGGGTCTACAAACTTATTTTTAGTGTCATCACAAGTCCAAATATTTCGAGTTTCGTTTGGACCTTTGATGACACAAAAAACAAGTTTAGAGCATCAGATGGCATAACCATACAAATATAAGGATCAAAAAATGAGACCAGGACGATTCAATTTTACAAGTTTAGAGATCTGATGTAAATTTTAGGAGTTTAGGGACACTACAAGAAAAAACGACGACCATGAACCGACGTAGTTTATCTAATAGACCGACGTACTTAGCCGACATATTGTTTATGATGTACTTAGCTAAGTAAGTACGTCGGCCCCAACGAACTTAAGCTAAGTACGTTCGTCCCAATGTATATGAAAGCATTAAGTACGTAGGTTTTCCCTGGTCGACGTACTTAAATTCCTGCCACGTGGTAGCTACTACGGACTTCCTCGGTAAGCCACATATCTTTAAATATGTCAGTCCCCCGACGTACTTAGAGAATTAAGTACGTCGGCAAGCATGGCCGATGTTCTTAGGTAAACGAACTATCAAACAAGCAATCACCTCGATCTAGGCAGGTAAGCGCAGACATTGCTTGCGATATCACCCCTTTCGATTATGTTTCAATTCCGCGCACCTGCATGTATGATATCATATTTGAGCATGTATGATATCATATTTGTAAGTCTCACTACGAGTTCGATCTTTTAAACATACAAGCCATTTACGTTATTTGTCACTAATTCTATTCACACATCATCTTTTACTAATGTCGTTACAGCCACCAACATTCAACATGTCAATGCAAGCCATCCACAACATATCCATTAAGTATAGTTACTATATTCAATATATAATAAACATACAACCATACATATATTGCTGTTTGTTTCTCTATTCAATATATAAGAAACATACAACCATACCTAATATATAATAAACATACAACCATACATATATTGTTGTTTGTTTTGCCATTCAATATATAAGAAACATACAACCATAAATATATTCAATATATAATAAACTTACAATCATACATATATTGTTGTTTGTTTCGCCATTCAATATATAAGAAACATACAACTATACATATATTGTTGTTTGTTTCGCCATTCAATATATAAGAAACACACAACCATACGTTTTTAACAGAAAGGGGTGAACCCCATATTTCATTATGAAATAGGAAACATTTTCTTATAAGTGACACCACGACAGAAACAACCGACACTACTACTCGATATTAAAGAGTGACATGCTTATTTTCCCCGATCGAGCTCGGAAAAGGGAAAGAAATATCTGCACCCAATACAGATCAGATAACACTGAGAAGCATAGATATCGTCCAACAAAGGCGATACAGAAGCTAGGCAGAAACTAGAAATTAACCAGGACAATTTTTCTGGAAACACCATAGGAAAGATGCAAAAACCATGACAAGCGACCAGCACTAGCAAATTCTTCTATCCAACAGCGACCAACCCAGCGACCGATTGAAGACGTCATTTGCTATCTTTTTGATTTGTGGACTTACTAGCTCCACCATTCTTCTTGCTCTCCTTTTCTGCAATATAGCCCAAGAGTCCAACCAACCATGAGTTTCTTGTTAAAATATGTGTTGTTTCTAGGCTTCCAAATGGAACAGAGAACAGCCCCACAACACAAAATAACCAGATTTTTAAAATATTTATTGAAGATGTTAGTCTCACAACTATGGGGATAACTTTGAAGACTGAAGGCTACCTGAATCACTCTCCAAATAAAAATGGTCACGGGACAGTTAAAGAAAAAGATGATTAGTTGACTCTAGGATGCCACAAAAACAACAATCAGAGGACCCCTGCCAATTTTTCTCAAATTTTCTTTAGAAAGGATTTTATTTTTTAGAATAAGCCACATGAAGAATTTGATTTTTGGGGCATTTTCACTTTCCAAAGAAATTTGAAGGGGGACTTTGGCATGATTGCTCATAATACGAGAGTAGAGGGTTTTAACAGTGAACCCTATCTTATGCAATTACCAAACCACTCTGTCCTTAGCATAGGACAGAAAAACATTGTTACAACAGTTCATGAGCGCTTCCCACTCATCTGTTGTCATGCCAACCAAATTTCTTCTAAAAGATAAGGATTCACATTTTGAGTCAATCACTAAATTAACACTGATGTTTTTATCTAGCAAGAGGTTGAAGAGTCTCTAGAATCTTGAGCAAAAAGGTTTCTCTCCATACCAAGTGTCATACCAAAAACATGTTTTTCTACCATTGCCCACCATTTTCTTATAGTGATTATAAAAGTATATTTTACCTCTAGAATCCCTTTCCAGAAGTAAGAGTCATCTTGTCTCTTTTTAACTAAAATAAGGGGTTATCCCTTAATATATTTGTACTTCACAATTTTCTGCCACAAAGCCATCTTCATTTTCCAGTTTCCAAATCTGTTTGGCTAGCATGCTCAAATTCATATCTCTGAGATTCAAATCCTCAGCCCCCTTGCTCTTTTGGGAGGTAGACAATCTCCCATTCCACAAGGGGATATTGCTTTGTGTTTTTTTCCACCTTACAAAAGCATATTTTTCTAAAAATGTTGATTTTCTTTATCACTTTTTAGGGAACTATATAGAGACAACATGTACAAAGGTACATTCGTGAGACTGCTATTAATGAGAGTTAGTCTCCCTCCCATACTCAAACATCTGCCTTGCCAAACACCAAGCTTTTTTCCATTTTTCCTCAGTTTGGGACCATTGAGAACAACTAAGATTTTTATGGACTATAGGTACACCCAGGTATTTCAAACGGAGCTTCTTGATAGAGCATGTAAAAATGTTAGCATAGATGTCTTTCACCACATTAGCACCACCATTCCACCAAAATAGATCACTTCACTTTTATGGAAATTAATCTTCAACCTAGACATTAGCTCGAGGAGATTAAGAATAAAATTTAAACTTCTAGCTCCTTCTAGGCTGGTTTGAAGCAGAAATATAGTATCATCAGCGTATTCAAGACACATACAACCTGAGAGCACCTAGAGGGGGGTGAATATGTGATCATGCAAAAATCAACACTAAAAACACAAGCTTGGTCTAAAAGTGAGAGTTAGTGCAAAAGTAAACCAAGTTTGAGTTAAGAGAAGAGAGAAAAGTCCTCTTCACTTGATTGCTCTTTCAACATGTAAATTAAACTAAGAGTAATATCACAAGTGAATATAGAGAACTTAGGAAGAGAGAAACAACAAGAAAGTAAATGAACACAAGGCACATGTGATTTTATCCCGTGGTTCAGCCAAGCCTAAAATGCTTGCCTGCATCCATGTTGTGGTGTCCCAATGGACATGGATTGCACTAAACCCCTCTCAATTGATCGAAAGATCAAACTTGAGTGCCACAGTCTTCCTTATCTAAAGAACCAGTGAGGTGACTACAGGGGGTGAATGGGAGCCACTAAAAATTCTCTCTCGAGAACAACACCATGACTTTGATCCTGACTTCAATGAATCCCCACGGGATGATTGAAACTGCATAACACAGTAATACTCAGTCCAGTGTCAATTGAATATACCAAGTTGCTACATAGGGAACTGGCCAACTATATGCAAAATTTTAGAGGAAAACTCGCAAAATGGGGAGAGCAACAGTGCCACACGCATAACCGGCAGTGACGGGCAGCGGCAGTGCCACACAAGCAAACATGCACAAAATCACCTCAAACTTCATAGAAAGTTTGCGTAGAGGGAAAGAAGATGGGTCCTGAAGTTTCAACATAAAGAAATAAAAAAGTCAAAGCACATATTAGTTTTCCCGAGAAGGTTGGGGTTTTGTTGCGTTTTCTCAAACAAACTCAAAACGAGATTAACTCAGATCATGACCAAGAACTGCACCAATAGGGTGTATGCAATGATCCAAAGAGAGTCTCTCAGCCACCAACAATCCCTAAACAAATTCACAACCCAAGAACTCAACGGTTCTTCAAAAATTCGTAGAAGGGAGGAAATTAAAACAGAGACAAAACTCAAATCAAAACTGCAACAGAGACAAAAATTGAGCACAAGATTTGAATTACTCTGTGGATGAATCTGGCCACCCATCCCTCGAATACAGAGTTGAAGATTACAGACACAAATGTAGAGCAAAAACACATGCGGATCTCAGCTAGACTACAAAATTTAAAACTATGGTTTTCTAAACAAAACACAAATGCTATAACCAAAAGAGATGGCTATAACAATAGCCGTACCACTCAATTTATAGAGGGTTATTTTTACTTTCTAAACTACCTCTAGATACATAGAGCATATCCACTCTGACGGGGGCAAAATGGACCAACTCCTGGGATATTGATCTGACGGCCACGTGCTCCACACAAAGTTTCTTCACCTTGATACAGCCTTTGTGATGACGCCACGTGCTTCCTCCAATTCCTGCTGGAACTACCACTGCCATGTTTTGAGGCCAAACTCAGCAAAACCTGCCCTCCATAGCGCTAGGTGGTTTTTCGAGGCTCAACCACCAAACTGTCATGAGTATTGCTCCACATGCATGTCCCCCACGTCCTGAACACGTGTCCTGCCAGTCCTTGACCGCGTCGGCAATAAGGCCCGCTCTGCCACGTCCTCGTGCCTGTGCGTGTCCCAGGTGTCAGCCACTGCGGCTAGTCACCCGGCAACTCTAGTCCCTCGGTCAAGTCCTAGAGCTCGTCCTTCAATGCTCCTAGTCCATGGGCACAAACCTGCATGACCTTCACCTTCGTCGTCGACCACCGTAACTGCGCTCCACACCTGCACACCACAAGCCGAGAGACATTTGCACAACACAATAACTCATGACTCAGTTAGTCCATGACTCAACCTAAGATGCTACCCGTTGACAATCACTCAACATCAACTCGAACCATAAGGAACAAGTCAACCTTGTATTCACATTATCAATATGGTTCCATTTTGCAAGGAATTTCCACAAATTAGAGTCTATTGTAGCCCTACATGAAACGAAGTTACCATCTTGAGCACAAGAATTGGATAGAGTACACACACAAGAGCAAACACATCAACACAACGCAATAAAGAAGATCACGAGTGCAAACACAATTGTCACAAGAAAAAGGCTCAAAAAGCGCTCGGATCTCACTAGTATCACTAAACATGTCATGGCAATGTATCGGAGTTGTGTATACTCTTGGAGTGCTTGGGTGTTCAAGGAGGTCACCATGGGAGTCCTTTTATAGCCCCAAATGAGCCCATAGACATTGTTCCTTCCTTGCAAAAACATGCCAAATCCAGCTCTGCCCGACGGTCCGGTGCGCCACCGAACCGGGTCCACGTGCCCCGAGTCTAGGACTCTGTCTAGGAGTTTCCTTCTCAAGCAGGCACCAGACCGGTTCGATGCGCCACTAGACCAGGTGCCACATCAGCTAGCCATTGGCTCTCCGCGTGCCCGTGAAGTAGTCGTTGGAGGGTAGCATGACGTGTCGCCAGACTGGCACTGTTCATGGTCTGGTGAATTATTAAAAATAATTCCTAAGAGTGCCAAGTTGAGTCGTACAGGCAGTCCGGTGCACATGGACCTAGTTCGATGTGCTAGGCCTAGGTCACCCAACGGCTAAGGCCAGGCCCCTCACGGACTCGGTCCGGTGCACCACCGGCCCGGTCCAGTGAGGCTCAGACCAGCACAACTTAGGCTCTTTTGAGCCTAAGTTCTCCAATCTTTTTCGGCTATTCTTGGGAGCTTCCCTACGACTTAGTGTGGGAAACTCACCTCTTAGCCATAGTTTCTCTAGGATTTGCAATATAGCTCAAACCAAGTCTAACATGCACTTCTTGCTACAAAAGGAGTTAGAAACCAAAAGCTAGTGCTAGAAATATAGTATTAGGCATACACAACTTATCCAAACATTCAAACCTCATGTTCTTACTATTTTACCACAAGTTGCATTTTCCAGTCTCCAGTTTAGCTCATTTGGACTTAGTTCCTTCAATTTGCTTTCAATTGATCCTGTTCTCATACTCTTATCAAACTAGTTAGTCCAATGTGGTGTGTTTGACACTTATTCACCAAAACAGGTAGAAGTGGCTATCTAGCACATGTCCCTTTCAATCTCCCCAGTTTTGGTGATTTATGCCAACACACCTAAAGCAACTCCAATATGATTAACTTAAACCAATATGAGTCAAAAGTGGAAAATTGAAGTTCAAACTCATACTAAATAAGTATTGAATGATTTGGCATATTTTGATCACTTAGCCACCACTTGTTTTTGTTTTTGCAATCAAATCCATTTTTCTAACTCCTAAGACAAAAGCACTTGAATTTTGCAATTCAAACCAGTTTTAAACACTTCTTTTGATCAAATACCAAAAACTCCCTCTTATTCTCATAAGATAACTTCTCCCCCCTAAGAGAACAATTTTTGCAATAAGAGGGCTCCTCTTTGCTATCAAGAGGGTTTTGATAAAAAGACAAGTTTAGACCTTAAAAACTTTTTAAAACTTCAAGTTGTGGTCGATCCAGTTGCTTTGGCCTTCAATTTCTCCCCCTTTTGGCATTAAGAACCAAAACAGAGAAACTAAGGGCGTAATCCCATTGCTTCACCAAAAAGAGCGAATGAACATCAAAAGTAACGAGAGACCATCATAATTTGAACCAAAGGACATTGATATCGTTATTGTAGTGGAAGCTTCTTTCTTTGTCCAAATTCACCTTTTCCCTTTCAGTTCTCCTTTGAGACTACATCAACTCAACTCAGACAATTCTTTAGTCTTAAAGGGTCAAGTTGTAGCATGTAATCCCCCTAAACATCTGCATCATTTAAACTTGGAGTTGTGAGGTCTGGGGATAACATTCTACAGCTTGAGCACCAAAATAAGCAATAATATGAAATAAAGCATAAATAACATGACCAAAGGCATATGAATGATGTATGCTATAAATCAATTTAAGTTCCATGAATCTAAGACATTTAACTCACAACGCAACTAACAAAACCTCCTCTCATATAAAGGCTTGGTGAAGATATCAGCTAGCTAGTGATCGGTGCTAACATGGTTAATATCGATATCTCCCCTTTGTTGGTGGTCTCTTAGGAAGTGATGTTGGATGTCTATGTGCTTAGTGTAGTTGCGTTCAACGGGATTAACTACCAAGCGAATTGCACTCTCATTATCACGTAGGAGTGGGACTTTTCTCATATTGTAGCCAAAGTCCCTTAGACTTTGCCTCATCTAAAGCAATTGCGCACAACAATGGCCTACGATAATGTACTTGGCCTCGACGGTGGATAGGGCAACAAAATTTTGTTTCTTTGAGATCCAAGACACCAGGGACCTCCCTAAAAACTAACATGTCCTTGATATGCTCTTCCTATCTACCTTGCACCCGGCATAATCGAAACTTGAATACCCAATTAGGTGAAAGGTAGACCCCTTAGGATACTAGAGTCCAAAGTGAGGTGTATGAACCAAATATCTAAGAATCCACTGACATTCCTTGGGGTCAGATTGAAATCTAGCACACATACAAACGAACGGATAATGTCTGGTCTACTTGCACATAAATAAAGCAAGGATCCTATCATAGACTAGTATACCTTTTGATCTAGAGACTTACCTCCAGTGTCGTGGTCCAAATGCTCGTTTGTTCCCATCAATGTCTTGATAGGCTTGTGTCCATTCCAAACTTCTTAAGGATGTCTTGTGTGTACTTCATTTGGGAGATGAAGGTGCCTTCCTTGAACTGCTTAACTTGAAATCATAGGAATTAGTTAAGCTCTCCCATCATTGACATCTCGAATTTCTGCATCATAAGCCTACTAAACTCTTTACAAGACTTTTGATTAGTAGAACCAAATATTATGTCATCGACATAAATTTGGCACACAAATAAATCACCATTACCAGTCTTAATTAAAATAGTGGGATCAACTTTCCAGACCTTGAATGAATTATAATTTAAGAAGTCTCTAAGGCATTCATACCATGTGAAAGGGAATTAGGCTTACACCTAGTTCCTAAATAATTTTGGTGGTTGAATTGCCCAACACAAATATTGGACTAACTAGTTTGCTCTAGTGCATAAGTTACACAGGTGCAAAAGGTTCACATTTAGCAAATAAAAAGACCAAGTGTCGGATTCAACAAAGGAGCAGCAAGGCAACCAAGGGCACCTCTGGCTGAAGGCACCGGATTGTCCGGTGTGCACCGGACATGTCCGGTGCGGCCAGAGGACTTCAACTCAAACTCTTCGCTCTCGGGAATTCTCGGAGGCCGGCGCGCTATAAATCACCGGACTGTCCGGTGTGCACCGGACATGTCCGGTGCTCCAAGGAAACGCGGCTTCCAGAACTCGCCAGCCTCGGGTTCGCTCGGCAGCCGCTCCGCTAAAATTCACCGGACTGTCCGGTGTGCACCGGACTATCCGGTGTGCCAGCGGAGCAACGGCTCTCTGCGGCGCCAACGGCTCCCTGCGGAGCATTAAATGCGCGCGCAGCGCGCGCAGTCGTCAGGCACGCCCATGCCGGTGCACCGGACATCAAACAGTACATGTCCGGTGTGCACCGGACACCCAGGCGGGCCCAGAAGTCAGAAGCTCCAACGGTCAGAATCCAACGGCAATGGTGACGTGGCAGGGGCACCGGACTGTCCGGTGTGCACCGGACTGTCCGGTGCGCCATCAAACAGAGGGGTTCCAGCAACGGTCACTTTTGGTGGTTGGGGCTATAAATACCCCAACCACCCCACATTCATTGCCATCCAAGTTTTCCACTTCTCAACTACTACAAGAGCTCTAGCATTCAATTCTAGACACACCAAATAGATCAAGTCCTCTCCAAATTCCACACAACTCCATAGTGACTAGAGAGAGTGATTTGCTTGTGTTCTTTCGAGCTCTTGCGCTTGGATCGCATTCTTTTCTTTCTCACTTGTTCTTGAGATCAACACTCAATTGTAACCAAGGCAAGAGGCACCAATTGTGTGGTGGCCCTTGCGGGGAAGTTTTTGTTCCCGGTTGATTGAGAAGAAGAGAAAGCTCACTCGATCCGTGGGATCGTTTGAGAGAGGGAAGGGTTGAAAGAGACCCGGCCTTTGTGGCCTCCTCAACGGGGAGTAGGTTTGCGAGAACCGAACCTCGGTAAAACAAATCCTCGTGTCACACTCTTATTTGCTTGCGATTTGTTTTGCGCCCTCTCTCGCGGACTCGTTTCTTTATTACTAACGCTAACCCGACTTGTAGTTGTAATTATTTTTGAGAATTTCAGTTTCGCCCTATTCACCCCCCCTCTAGGCGACTATCAATTGGTATCAGAGCCCGGTACTTCATTAGAGCCTAACCGCTCGAAGTGATGTCGGGAGATCACGCCAAGAAGGAGATGGAGACCGGCGACAAGCCCGCTACAAGCCAAGGGAGCACTTCATCCTCATCGGAAGAGTCCCGCACCAAGAGAAGAGAGAAGAAGAAGAAATCCTCCAAGCGGAAGGAGAAAAGATCTTCCTCTTCTCACCACAAGGAGAAGAAGGAAAAATCCTCTTCTCACAAGCCGCATCGGAGTGGGGATAAGCACAAAAGGATGAGGAAGGTGGTCTACTATGAGACCGACACTTCATCAACCTCCACCTCCGGCTCCGACGCGGCGTCCGTCACTTCTAAACGCCAAGAGCGTAAGAAGTATAGTAAGATCCCCCTACGCTACCCTCGCACTCCTAAACATACACCTTTACTTTCCGTCCCATTAGGCAAACCACCAACTTTTAATGGTGAAGATTATGCTATGTGGAGCAATTTAATGCGATTTCATCTAACCTCTCTCCACAAGAGTATATGGGATGTTGTTGAGTATGGTGTACAGGTACCATCCGTAGGGGACGAGGACTACGACACGGACGAAATGGCCCAAATCGAGCACTTCAACTCCCAAGCCACAACAATCCTTCTTGCCTCTCTAAGCAAGGAGGAATACAACAAAGTACAAGGGTTGAAGAACGCCAAGGAGATTTGGGACCTACTCAAGACGGCGCACGAGGGTGATGAACTCACCAAGATCACCAAGCGGGAAACGATCGAGGGGGAGCTCGGTCGCTTCCGTCTTCGCCAAGGGGAGGAGCCACAAGACATGTACAACCGGCTCAAGACCTTGGTGAACCAAGTGCGCAACCTCGGGAGCGCAAAATGGGATGACCACGAGGTGGTTAAGGTTATTTTAAGAGCACTTATTTTCCTTAACCCTACTCAAGTACAATTAATTCGTGGTAATCCTAGATATCCACTAATGACCCCCGAGGAAGTTATCGGGAATTTTGTGAGTTTTGAATGCATGATTAAGGGCTCCAAGAAGATCAACGAGCTTGACGAGCCTTCCACATCCGAGGCGCAACCCGTGGCCTTCAAGGCAACGGAGGAGAAGAAGGAGGAGTCTACACCAAGTAGACAACCGATTGACGTCTCCAAGCTCGACAATGAGGAGATGGCCCTAATCATCAAAAGCTTCCGGCAAATCCTCAAGCAACGGAAGGGGAAGGATTACAAATCCCGTTCCAAGAAGGTTTGCTACAAGTGTGGTAAGCCCGGTCACTTTATTGCTAAATGTCCATTATCAAGTGATAGTGACAGGGGCGACGACAAGAAGGGCAAGAGGAAGGAGAAGAAGAAGTACTACAAGAAGAAGGGCGGCGATGCCCATGTTTGTCGGGAGTGGGACTCCGACGAAAGCTCTAGCGACTCCTCCGACGACGAGGACGCCGCCAACATCGCCGTCACCAAGGGCCTCCTCTTCCCCAACGTCGGCCACAAGTGCCTCATGGCCAAGGACGGCAAAAAGAAGGTAAAATCAAAGTCCTCCACTAAATATGAAACATCTAGTGATGAGGATGATGATAAAAATGAAGAGGATAATTTGCGTATTCTTTTTGCCAACCTTAACATGGAACAAAAAGAAAAATTAAATGAGCTAATTAGTGCCATCCATGAAAAGGATGATCTCTTGGACTCCCAAGAGGACTTCCTAATCAAGGAAAACAAAAAACATGTTAAGGTTAAAAATGCTTATGCTCTAGAAGTTGAAAAATGTAACAAATTATCTAGTGAGCTAAGCACATGCCATGACACTATTGCCAACCTTAGAAGTGAAAATGTTAAATTAATTGCTAAGGTTGATTCTCATGTTTGCATTGATCCTAGAAATGATAATGTTGATTTGCTTGCTAGGATTGATGAGTTGAATGTTTCCATTGCTAGCCTTAGAAATGAGAATGAGAAATTGATTGCTAAGGCTAAGAATTTTGATGTTTGCAATGCTACTATTTCCGACCTTAGAACTAAAAATGATATGTTGCATGCTAAGGTTATTGAACTAAAATCTTGCAAACCCTCTACATCTAATGTTGAGCATATTTCCATTTGTACTAGATGTAGAGATATTAATGTTGATGCTATCCATGATCACCTAGCCTTGATTAAAAAACAAAATGATCACATAGCACAACTTAATGCTAAGATTAGAGAGCATGACTTAGAAAATGAAAAATTTAAATTGGCTAGAAGCATGCTCTATAATGGGAGACGCCCTGGCATTAAGGATGGCATTGGCTTCCAAAGGGGAGACAATGTCAAAATTAATGCCTCTCCTAAGAACTTATCTAACTTTGTTAAGGGCAAGGCTCCCATGCCTCAGGATAACGAGGGTTACATTTTATACCCTGCCGGCTATCCTGAGAGCAAGATTAAGAAAATTCATTCTAGGAAGTCTCACTCTGGCCCCAATCATGCTTTTATGTATAAGGGTGAGACATCTAGGTCTAGGCAACCAACCCATGCCAAGTTGCCTAGAAAGAAAACTACTAATGCATCAAATGATCATGCCATTTCATTTAAAACTTTTGATGCATCTTATGTTTTGACTAGCAAATCCGGCAAGGTAGTTGCCAAAATTGTTGGGGGCAAACACAAGGGCTCCAAGACTTGTGTTTGGGTACCCAAAGTTCTTGTCTCTAATGCTAAAGGACCCAAAACCGTTTGGGTACCTAAAACAAAGAACTAAACTTGTTTTGTAGGTTTATGCATCCGGGGGCTCAAGTTGGATACTCGACAGCGGGTGCACAAACCATATGACAGGGGAGAAAAGGATGTTCTCCTCATATGAGAAAAACCAAGATTCCCAACGAGCTATCACGTTCGGGGATGGAAATCAAGGTTTGGTCAAAGGTTTGGGTAAAATTGCTATATCTCCTGACCATTCTATTTCCAATGTTTTTCTTGTAGACTCTTTAGATTACAATTTGCTTTCCGTTTCTCAATTATGCAAAATGGGCTACAACTGTCTCTTCACTGATATAGGTGTTACTGTCTTTAGAAGAAGTGATGATTCAATAGCTTTTAAGGGAGTGTTAGAGGGTCAGCTATACTTAGTAGATTTTAATAGAGCTGAACTCGACACTTGCTTGATTGCTAAGACTAACTTGGGTTGGCTCTGGCACCGCCGACTAGCCCATGTTGGAATGAAGAATCTTCACAAGCTTCTAAAGGGAGAACACATTTTGGGACTAACCGATGTTCATTTTGAGAAAGACAGGGTTTGTAGCGCATGCCAAGCCGGGAAGCAAGTTGGTGTCCATCATCCACACAAAAACATCATGACTACCGACAGGCCACTGGAGCTCCTACACATGGATTTGTTCGGCCCGATCGCTTACATAAGCATCGGCGGTAGTAAGTATTGTCTTGTAATTGTGGATGACTATTCTCGCTTCACTTGGGTGTTCTTTTTACAGGACAAATCTTATACCCAAGAGACCTTAAAGGGATTCTTGAGACGGGCTCAAAATGAGTTCGGCTTGAGGATCAAGAAAATTAGAAGCGACAATGGAACGGAGTTCAAGAACTCTCAAATCGAAGGCTTCCTTGAGGAGGAGGGCATCAAGCATGAGTTCTCTTCTCCCTACACTCCACAACAAAATGGTGTAGTGGAGAGGAAGAATCGAACTCTATTGGACATGGCAAGAACCATGCTTGATGAGTACAAGACACCGGATCGGTTTTGGGCCGAGGCGGTCAACACCGCCTGCTACGCCATCAACCGGTTATATCTTCACCGAATCCTCAAGAAGACATCTTATGAACTCCTAACCGGTAAAAAGCCCAATATTTCATATTTTAGAGTTTTTGGTAGCAAATGTTTTATTCTTGTCAAAAGAGGTAGAAAATCTAAATTTGCTCCTAAAACTGTAGAAGGCTTTTTACTAGGATATGACTCAAACACAAGGGCATATAGAGTCTTTAACAAGTCCTCAGGACTTGTTGAAGTTTCTTGTGACGTTGTGTTTGATGAGACTAACGGCTCTCAAGTAGAGCAAGTTGATCTTGATGAGATAGGTGAAGAACAGGCTCCATGCGTAGCGCTAAGGAACATGTCCATTGGGGATGTGTGTCCTAAGGAATCCGAAGAGCCTCCAAATGCACAAGATCAACCATCCTCCTCCACGCAAGTATCTCCACCAACTCAAGTTGAGGATGAGGCTCAAGAGGTTGAACAAGAAGATCAAGAAGATAAGCCACCTCAAAATGACGGCAACGATCAAGGGGGAGATTCAAACGATGAAGACAAGGAGGATGAACAACCAAGGCCGCCACACCCAAGAGTCCACCAAGCAATACAACGAGATCACCCCGTCGACACCATCCTCGGCGACATTCATAAGGGGGTAACTACTCGATCTCGTGTTGCGCATTTTTGTGAGCATTACTCTTTTGTTTCCTCTATTGAGCCGCACAGGGTAGAGGAAGCTCTTCAAGATTCGGATTGGGTGATGGCGATGCAAGAGGAGCTCAACAATTTCACAAGGAATGAGGTATGGCACTTAGTTCCACGTCCTAATCAAAATGTTGTAGGAACCAAGTGGGTCTTCCGCAACAAGCAAGACGAGCATGGTGTGGTGACTAGGAACAAAGCTCGACTCGTGGCCAAGGGGTATTCACAAGTCGAAGGTTTGGATTTTGGTGAAACCTATGCACCCGTAGCTAGGCTTGAGTCAATTCGTATATTATTGGCCTATGCTACTTACCATGGCTTCAAGCTTTATCAAATGGACGTGAAGAGTGCCTTCCTCAATGGACCAATCAAGGAGGAGGTCTATGTTGAGCAACCTCCCGGCTTTGAAGACAGTGAGTACCCTAACCATGTTTATAGGCTCTCTAAGGCGCTTTATGGGCTTAAGCAAGCCCCAAGAGCATGGTATGAATGCCTTAGAGATTTCCTTATTGCTAATGGCTTCAAAGTCGGCAAGGCCGATCCTACTTTATTTACTAAATCTCTTGACAATGATTTGTTTGTATGCCAAATTTATGTTGATGATATTATATTTGGGTCTACTAACAAATCTACATGTGAAGAATTTAGTAGGATCATGACACAGAAATTCGAGATGTCAATGATGGGGGAGTTGAAGTATTTCCTAGGATTCCAAGTGAAGCAACTCCAAGAGGGCACCTTCATTAGCCAAACGAAGTATACTCAAGATATCTTAAGCAAGTTTGGAATGAAGGATGCCAAGCCCATCAAGACACCCATGGGAACAAATGGGCATCTCGACCTCGACACGGGAGGTAAGTCCGTGGATCAAAAGGTATACCGGTCGATGATTGGTTCATTGCTTTACTTATGTGCATCTCGACCGGACATTATGCTTTCCGTTTGCATGTGTGCAAGATTCCAAGCCGACCCTAAGGAATCACACCTTACGGCCGTGAAACGAATCTTGAGATATTTGGCTTTTACTCCTAAGTTTGGGCTTTGGTACCCTCGGGGATCCACTTTTGATTTGATTGGTTATTCGGATGCCGATTGGGCGGGGTGTAGGATTAATAGGAAGAGCACATCGGGGACTTGCCAGTTCTTGGGAAGATCCTTGGTGTCTTGGGCTTCAAAGAAGCAAAATTCGATCGCTCTCTCTACCGCCGAAGCCGAGTATATTGCCGCAGGCCATTGTTGCGCGCAATTGCTTTGGATGAGGCAAACCCTGCGGGACTATGGTTACAAATTAACCAAAGTCCCTTTGCTATGTGACAATGAAAGTGCAATCAAAATGGCCGACAATCCCGTCGAGCACAGCCACACTAAGCACATAGCCATTCGGTATCATTTTCTTCGGGATCACCAACAAAAGGGGGATATCGAGATTTCTTACATTAACACTAAAGATCAATTAGCCGATATCTTTACCAAGCCGCTTGATGAACAATCTTTTACCCGACTTAGGCATGAGCTCAATATTCTTGATTCTAGGAATTTCTTTTGCTAAACTTGCACACATAGCACATGAATATACCTTTGATCATGTCTCTTTTATATATGCTATGACTAATGTGTTTTCAAGTGTATTTCAAACCAAGTCATAGGTATATTGAAAGGGAATTTGGAGTCTTCAGCAAAGACAAGGCTTCCACTCCACTCTACTACTCATTCTTCGCCGTCGCTCCGCATCATCTCTCCAACTTTGGTATAATCTTCACTCATTCATTTCATGACCAAAGGGGGAGAAAGTACTTCTTGGGCTCTAATGATTCCGTTTTTGGCGATTCATGCCAAAGGGGGAGAAAATATGAGCCCAAAGCAAAAGGACCGCACCACCTAATTTTTTAAATTTAACGATTTTAAATTGGTAAATTTCAAAATTGGTATCTCTTTGTGTTCTAAAGGGGGAGCAAGTAGTATTTTCAAAATTGATGGAAAACCCTCTTGAACACTAAGAGGAGACCTTATTTGAGGGGGAGTTTTGTTTAGTCAAAGGAAAAGCATTTGAACAAAGGTAGAAAATTTCAAAACTTGAAAATGCTTTGCAAAATCTTATTCATTTACCTTTGACTATCTTGCAAAATGACTTTGAAAAGAATTTACAAAAGAGTTTGCAAAAACAAAACTTATGGTGCAAATATGGTCCAATATGACAAAAACAAAGAAAATAATCCATGCGCATCATATAAGTATTTATTGGCTCAATTCCAAGCAACCTTTGCACTTACTTTATGTAAACTAGTTCAATTATGCACTTCTATAGTTGCTTTGGTTTGTGTTGGCATCAATCACCAAAAAGGGGGAGATTGAAAGGGAATTAGGCTTACACCTAGTTCCTAAATAATTTTGGTGGTTGAATTGCCCAACACAAATATTGGACTAACTAGTTTGCTCTAGTGCATAAGTTACACAGGTGCAAAAGGTTCACATTTAGCAAATAAAAAGACCAAGTGTCGGGTTCAACAAAGGAGCAGCAAGGCAACCAAGGGCACCTCTGGCTGAAGGCACCGGACTGTCCGGTGTGCACCGGACATGTCCGGTGCGGCCAGAGGACTTCAACTCAAACTCTTCGCTCTCGGGAATTCTCGGAGGCCGGCGCGCTATAAATCACCGGACTGTCCGGTGTGCACCGGACATGTCCGGTGCTCCAAGGAAACGCGGCTTCCAGAACTCGCCAGCCTCGGGTTCGCTCGGCAGCCGCTCCGCTAAAATTCACCGGACTGTCCGGTGTGCACCGGACTGTCCGGTGTGCCAGCGGAGCAACGGCTCTCTGCGGCGCCAACGGCTCCCTGCGGAGCATTAAATGCGCGCGCAGCGCGCGCAGTCGTCAGGCACGCCCATGCCGGTGCACCGGACATCAAACAGTACATGTCCGGTGTGCACCGGACACCCAGGCGGGCCCAGAAGTCAGAAGCTCCAACGGTCAGAATCCAACGGCAATGGTGACGTGGCAGGGGCACCGGACTGTCCGGTGTGCACCGGACTGTCCGGTGCGCCATCAAACAGAGGGGTTCCAGCAACGGTCACTTTTGGTGGTTGGGGCTATAAATACCCCAACCACCCCACATTCATTGCCATCCAAGTTTTCCACTTCTCAACTACTACAAGAGCTCTAGCATTCAATTCTAGACACACCAAATAGATCAAGTCCTCTCCAAATTCCACACAACTCCATAGTGACTAGAGAGAGTGATTTGCTTGTGTTCTTTCGAGCTCTTGCGCTTGGATCGCATTCTTTTCTTTCTCACTTGTTCTTGAGATCAACACTCAATTGTAACCAAGGCAAGAGGCACCAATTGTGTGGTGGCCCTTGCGGGGAAGTTTTTGTTCCCGGTTGATTGAGAAGAAGAGAAAGCTCACTCGATCCGTGGGATCGTTTGAGAGAGGGAAGGGTTGAAAGAGACCCGGCCTTTGTGGCCTCCTCAACGGGGAGTAGGTTTGCGAGAACCGAACCTCGGTAAAACAAATCCTCGTGTCACACTCTTATTTGCTTGCGATTTGTTTTGCGCCCTCTCTCGCGGACTCGTTTCTTTATTACTAACGCTAACCCGACTTGTAGTTGTAATTATTTTTGAGAATTTCAGTTTCGCCCTATTCACCCCCCCTCTAGGCGACTATCACCATGCTCGTGGTGCTTGCTTAAGCCCATAGAGCGCCTTAGAGAGCTTATACACATGGTTGGGATACCTATCATCCTCGAAGCTAGGTGGTTACTCCATGTAGACTTCCTCCTTGATTGGTGAAGCATCCCGATCCTTTGGGACCCAAATATGATACAATTACTAGTTCTAGGAGGTGAATAACCACATTTATTTCATCAGATGGAAGAATCTTACAAAAGATAATACAATGCCAAAAGCAAGCTCTAAGGAGCTTAGAAATAGTAGAATGGGAACCAGCCCTAGCCACATGCAGATTGGGTGCAGACATATGCCCCTTCTAGTCAAACAAAGTAGTAATGAAGTCTTAAGCCATTGAAAACTAGAATAGAAGAGAGAAAAACATATTTTAACTCAACCACCACTGAGCTTCTCGCTCCCGTGGTATCATTTTTCTTTTTCCAAAATACTCACACATTTCCCATCCCATTTCATTTTTAAAAAACAAAACACTAATTGTCATACCACCCCAAACTCGTCCATACTAATGGACATGGATTGTTCGAATAAATTTTGAACTCTGTGCAGAGGTGTAAACTTTACCCCCTAGTCCGGCTCTGCGATCTCACTGCCATGAGATCTGACACCAAAACCCTTTCCTCCCTTGCATGACTTTTACCTTATCGGTTATTGGAAAGGAACAATACCACCTCCTCGCACAAACTAGGATGAAATTATTCCCCCTCCTTGTCCTCCCGGTGCTCCCCAGCCACCATAACTGTAGGGCACAAACAATGCAAGTTTAGATCAGGTGACTGCCCATACAGTCTCGAGTGGTTGCACTTGTTATGAGTATTGGTAGTGAAGGATGACAAACTGGTCCTTATGTGAGATGGACAATCCTTCATGCTCACACCTAACCCAACTGAGCCAACACCTTTAGGCCCTCCTGAACCAGGGAGTTCCTGATCATCCTGCTCAAAGGTGATAAGGGTGATAACCCTTCATCATACACATTTTAAAAAACATTTCTTTTGAAAACACAACCCGTAACCCATTTTTTATTTTTTTAGTAAAAGGGGTATTCTTAATGCGGGCTGAATCTCATCTCACAAATGCATAGTAACCAACCCATAATCCAGGCTTAGGTAGTGGTGGAGAGAGTAGGTATTATATGCACCAAGGGCAGAATTAACTTGCCTTCGCTGAAGCTCTCGTGACACGAAGGTTCTATCTCCGGGAGGTCGGGCTCCTACCCTTCTTCTAGAGCTAAGGTTTTCAGAACATCGGCCACTACATCTTCTAGCAAAACAAGCAATAAACAAAACATCAAACATTTGCCTTGCTAAGAAAAGTGTTTCATGTTCTTATTATCATTACTTTATGTGACTTATAAAGTGCTTGTACCATTATTTGTGCATAAAATATCAAAACATATGTGTAAATGAATTTGTGAAAAAGGGGAAATTGAAAAAAGGAAAAAGAAAACTTTTTCTTGGTTAAATGGGCCACGAGGGTGATTTTGGCTCAACTAGGCATGAGCGCGGGCACGTGGGCCCGCATGGGCACGATCCAGCCGACCCACGAGCAAGGAAACAACACGGGGATGGCGTTGTGGGGTGGGCCCATACGCCAGAGAGAGAGGGAGGGCGATGGCGTTAGGGGGAAAATGGACCGGTCTAGGATGAGGGAGAGCCAATCATCGGTGGGTTCGACGGTGGTTCTCCGCTAGTGATCCGTTTCCCTACGATCGAGGAGGTATGTCAATATGGGCAGGGTCAGGCGAACATAGCGGTGGGCTCAATTTTGCCGGTGGAGGTCTAGAGAGGGTTGTCCACAACGGGGTGGCGGGTCACCACGGCGACGAGGTCGTCGGTGGGGTGCTGGGGGTATCTGGGGTGGGATGAGGTGTTTTGTGCCTGTGAGATTATGGTGAAGCTCAAGGGCTATACCAATTTGGCTCTAGTCGCCCGAGAAGGGAAGAAGGGGAACTCACCGGAGTTAATGGGGTGGTGGTGCTGGCTTCGATTGAGCTCGGGGGAGGGGAGGAGGAGCTGTGAGAGGTGCGACAGGAGAGGTGGTGCATAACAACGGTGAACAACGCGCGTGAGGTGACACCACAACGACGGTGGCGTACGGGTTCGGGTGCACAGCGGGGGGACGAGAGTTGCCGAATTTTACTGCCGTGGTCATTAGCGAGGAGGGACGATGGGCGGTGGCATTGCTACTCTCCACTGTGAGCTCGTCATAGGGGGGAGGAGGAGCAGACATGCGGGGTCGGGATGGCAGCAACAGGAGTGGGAGGGGCTGGCAGGCGGGGCCGAGCTGTTGGTGGGAAGAGTGAGCGCGAGGGCACGAGTGCGAGCGCTGGTAGGTGGGGTCGAACGGGCTATGAGCGAGAGAGAGAGAGAGAGAGGGCGCTTGGGCTGGCTTGGTGCTTGGGCGCTGGGCTGGAGGTGGGCTAAGGAGGGGGAGAGGGGCAGTTACGGGCGCTGGGCCAGAGTCGACCCAGGCCGAGGGGTGGAGATTTTCCTTTTTCTATTTCTTTTCTCCTCTTTTATATATATGCAGCCATATGAGATTTTCTAGGTGCAAAATAAATTGCTAGGTGAAAGTGGTAATGTGAGGTGCTTCTAACAACCATCATTCATGCACATGAGTAATATTTTCAAAAATAAATGCCATATGCAAGGGTTTAGGTGGGTTTGGCAACTAGGGTTTCTAACCTTTGGAGAAAAAACTAAGATGTTACAAACCTACCACACTTAAAGGAATGTCGCCCTCAAGATTTAGGCTGGGTTTGAGAAAAGGTAAGGGTATTCCTTCCTCATTGAGTCCTCACTTTCCCAGGTTGCTTCTTCTCCTTCTCTGCTCCACTGATCCTTACAGAGCCTTACCTCTGATTTTTGGGTCTTGAGAACAGCTGAGTCAAGAATCTTCACTGATTTTTCTTAGTACTACAAATCTTCCTGAATCTGGATTGACTCTTCTGTGATATGGCTTTCTGGCACTTTCAAACACTTTTGGAGTTGGGATACATGGAACACATTGTGGATATCTAACATTGATTCTAGCAACTGGAGGCAGTAAGTTGTTGGTCCTCTTCTTCCAGTGATATGGTAGACGCTGACATATCGTGGGGCTAGCACCCTTAAACTTGAAATCTTCTGACACCTCACATTGGGGAGACCTTGAGATAGATGAAATCTCCCTCTTGAAAACTGAGTTCTCTTCTTTTGTTGCTAGCGTAGCTCTTCTGTCGACTCTAAGCTTCGAGTAGTATTTTTTCGAATCATGGCAACTTTCTCTTCTGTCTCTTTGATAAAGGCAGACCCTTCTAATGTCTTTTCTCCCACATTATACCACATCAGAGGGGTTTGGTATCTCCTTCAATACAATGCTTCAAAAGGTGACATCTTGATGTTGGCCTGATAACTGTTGTTGTATCAGAACTCTACATACGGTATACTGGATTCCCAATTTCTACCAATGGTCAGAGCACGGGCTCTCTGATGTGACCATACCAGCATCGTCAACCTTGCCGAACATTCCTACTGGACCTATCACTCGAAGCCGAGCGAAATAGATACAACAAGAGGTGCACACGCTACTTTACGAATTTAAATTAAACACTAATAATAACTTTATGCTACCTAAGTCATGTATGTTGATTTTGCTTAGGTTCACCAAAGAGGAAGGACAAAACATATCAAAGGCGAATCAGAGAGAAGAACTATGTTCTAGCAGTCTAGCGTGACAGAAGAGTCCAGAAGAAACGGTCATATCTTTTGATTCCCAAGAGCTATGAAGGCCCATAAGTACATTTTGGAAAGCTATTGAAGTCTAGTTTCCAATGCTTCTAAGGCTGACTTAATCGGATCTTTCAGCAAGGCAGCTGACCTACTTTAGTGCTGACTGATCAGAAGGTCAACAGACTGCTTGATGACCAAGTTTAAGTATTAAACTGCACCATTCTATGAAGTTTCATTAGGCATGCTATACATGGTGAGAAATCTTATTAAGTTAGCTTTCCAAAGCATCTAGCCCCACGCCATTTGGAGATTCCTAGGAGAAGTTATTATCAAAATACTGAAGGTTGCGCAGAAGTCAAACAGCCACGCGGAATCCAGCTCTGGACATCTCCCGAAGAGACCCCTTCACATTAGCACGTTAAAATACTTTATTTCTGTGTTTATACCTATCTAAGGCTGGTTGTAGCTAGTATAAATACCTCCTATGTCTATGATATAAGACAACTTTTGATAACCTTTGATGATTTGATAATCCAAGTGATTACCGCAGCCGAGCTGCTGAGTGTTTACTCTACCCCTGTTCTTCCTTGTTCTCCTGGACTTGTGAAGAGATTCCTCTGGTATCCACTAGTTCGTGCCTTGTGAGTTCCAGTACGGTTGCCTCGCATTGTGTGGATTAGCTCCGGTTGTGGTTCTGCGGTCGTTCGAAGATCAAGTCAAAGTCTACACGGTTTCGGTGTCTCTCTCCCCGTTGCTTGGTCACCTCCGACCTTGATCAGGTATAAAGTCAGTTATCTGCTGATCTTCAGCAAATTTACCTTGTTATTCCGTTACTTTTATAACCAACCATCCTATTTATCAACCTACTGTCATGAAGATCGGGCCACCCCCAGTACCGAATATAACTCGGTCAATATCATATGGTATCAAAGCTTTTGTTGTCACGGTAGGTCTTACTGTCATCCACTTATTTATCACAGTCTTCATCCATCTTATATTTTGTTTTGTCCTATAGTCCAAAGCCACAAAAAAACTTATAACCCTTTGGCGGTACTGTTACCTTGTGTTGTTTAAAATTCCTCAAGTTGCTAGTTACCACCATCATTTTCATATTGTGTCTTTGCATTTGATCTCAGCACCCCATCAGTGTTATAAAAAAAGAAGAGAAAGAAGTAAAAAAAAGGAAAGTGAAAAAAAATTGTGGAAGGGGATTGTGTTGCAGTGCATTGCTAAAATTTATGTTTACATTGATTTGGTGAGAATCTTTCCGGCAACAATTTCATATCTTTTAGCATGTCAACACTCTTGATTGACAGTACCATAGCCCACATTGATCAGCCTCCTATAGCTCCACTAAAAACCTGAACCGGGACGTTTGACTTGTGATCCTTTCTATCGCTCTACCACCTCTGTCGAAGCTATCACACCGGCACCATCACGGTCCTAGAGATCACGAAAGAGCTTGGGTAAGTAAGAGGTGAGATCGAGTGTTCCACAAATACTTTCATATTCTACGTTTTCTTGCTCCCCTCTAACATGGTAGGATCCAATTCAAGTGTTGAGAGCACCTAGAGAGGGGGTGAATAGGTGATCCTATAAAAATCAAAAACTAATAGCCACAAAACTTGGTTATAAGTGTTAGTGCGACTAAGTGGCTTGAAGCGATCTCTTGCGAACACAATTAATCACAGAGAGGAGTAACACATTTTTATCCCGTGGTTCGGCCAAGTGAAACTTGCCTACTTCCATGTTGTGGCGTCCCAATGGACAAGGGTTGCACTCAACCCCTTTCAAGTGATCCAATGATCAACTTGAATACCACGACTTTCTTCCTTAGTCTTTTCTCCCGTTTGCGAGGAATCTCCACAACTTGGAGCCTCTCTCCCTTACAATGATGATCACAAAAGAAGCACAGAAGTAAGGGAGGGGAGAGCAATGCACACAAGACTCAAATCACAGCACAATCACGCACACAAGTCACAACTCGAGCTCAAAACACAACGCACGGAGTTCTCAACTCAAATAGAGCTCAAGTCACTATCTCAAAGAATCAAATGCGCGAAGTTGGAGTCTTGGAGTTTTAGAATGTTTCTTGTAAGCTTAGGTAACTCCTCCATGCGCCTAGGGGTCCCTTTTATAGCCCCAAGGCAGCTAGGAGCCATTGGAGACCAACAAGGAAGGCTATCCTGGCCTTCTGTCGGGTGGCGCACCGGACAGTCCGGTGCGCCACCGGACAGTCACTATAGACGGTCCGATGCCGATCTCTTTCCTATTTTGGCATAGACGACCATTGCAGATTCATGGCAGTTGGCGCACCAGACAGTCCGGTTCCCCCTGCCGACCGTTGGCGCGAGCCACGCGTCGCCCGCGGATTGCGCAGCCGAGCGTTGCGCTGTCGACCGTTGGTTCACCGGACAGTCCAGTGCACCACCGGACAGTCCGCTGAATTATAGCCGTACGCCACCGAACTTTTTCCGAGAGTGGCCTGTTCACCGAAGTTCAGCCTGGCGCACCGGACACTGCCCGGTGCACCACCAGACACTGCCCGGTGCACCACCAGACAGTTCCGTGTGCCAGACTGAGCAGAGTTTTGGCTGCACCGAGCCAAGACTTTTTGCAATTCTTTTCTCGCTGTTTCTAGCACTTAGACAGAATATGTTAGTACTCAAAACAATGTACTAAGTCTAGAAACGTACCTTGTCACATGATTTGCACTTCTTTCTTGTTTGGCACCTAACAACTTAAAGATTATGTGTTGGGCACTTAATCACCAAAACATTATAGAAATTGCCCAAGGGCACATTTCCCTTTCAATCTCCCCCTTTTTGGTGATTTATGCCAACACATCCAAAAGCAACCAAAAGAAATGCAACATCAATGCAATCGAGAACAAAATTGTCTTTGACTCTAATTTGGCATATTTGGATCAATCTTTGCCACCACTTGGTTTGTTTTTGCAAATCAGATTCATTTTCCTATCTCTAAGTCAAACTCACTTGTTTGGGCACAAAGAGGGATATTCCAATGGAAAAATTTACCAAGAGCTAGAAACTCCCCCTTTTTCCCATAATCATAAATTCTCCCCCACAAGAGACCAAATTTTGCAATAAGAGTATTTTGGACAAATCAAAAATTCTAACTCTACTATTTTCAAAATTCTCAAGTGGTAGCTGATCCATTTGCTTTGGCCTTAATTTCTCCCCCTTTGGCATTAAGCACCAAAACGGGATCATTTTTGGCCCTTTAACCCCATTGCCTCACCAAAAATTGTCAATTAAGAGCAAAAGGCAATAAGAGCATAAGAATGAACTTGGAGGTGAGTACACTAATATCGGAGTGCAGTGGAAGTCTTTGCATGGTCCAAGTTCACCTTTCCCTTTCAATGCACCTTTGAGACTACATCAAGTAACTCAAACACAAGGATTAGTCTCAATGGGTCAAGTTGTAGCACTTCTCCCCCTAAATATGTGCATCATCCACACATGGACTTGTGAGGTCCGGGGATCCCTTGCACAACTTGAGCACCATAAATAAGCAACAAATTGCATAAATGTATAAGTAACATGATCAAAGGCATAAAACACGTGTATGCTATAGATCAATCCAAGTTACGCGAATCTAAGACATTTAGCTCACTACGCAGCCTAAAAAAAGGTTTTCTCATCTAGTGGCTTGGTAAAGATATCAGCTAGCTGGTTCTCGATGCTAATATGGAACACCTCGATATCTCCCTTTTGCTGGTGGTCCCTGAGAAAGTGATGACGGATGTCTATGTGCTTAGTGCGGCTGTGTTCAACAGGATTATCCGCCATGCGGATTGCACTCTCATTGTCACATAGGAGTGAGACTTTGCTCAGATTGTAGCCAAAGTCTCGGAGGGTTTGCCTCATCCAAAGTAGTTGCGTGCAACACTGTCCTGCGACAATATACTCAGCCTCAACGGTGGATAGGGCAACGAAGGTTTGTTTCTTTGAACTCCAAGACACCAGGGACCTTCCTAGGAATTGGCACGTCCCTGATGTACTCTTCCTATCAACCTTGCATCCAGCATAATCGGAGTCTGAATATCCAATCAAGTCAAAGGTAGACCCCTTTGGATACCAGATCCTAAAGCAAGGCGTAGCAACTAAATACCTAAGAATTCGCTTAACGGCCACAAGGTGACATTCCCTTGGGTCGGATTGAAATCTAGCACACATGCATATGCTAAGCATAATATCCGGTCTACTAGCACATAAATAAAGTAATGACCCTATCATAGACCGGTATGCCTTTTGATCAACGGACTTACCTCCTTTGTTGAGGTCGACATGTCGGTCGGTTCCCATTGGTGTCTTCGCGGGCTTGGCATCCTTAATCCCAAACCGCTTGAGAAGATCTTGAGTGTACTTCGTTCGGGAGATGAAGGTGCCGTCCTTGCGTTGCTTCACTTGGAACCCAAGGAAGTATTTCAACCCGCCCATCATCAACATCTCAAACTTTTGAGTCATCACCCTGCTAAACTCCTCACAATACTTTTGGTTAGTAGAACCAAATATTATGTCATCGACATAAATTTGGCACACAAAAAGATCACCATCACAAGTCTTAGTGAAAAGAGTAGGATCGGCTTTCCCAACCTTGAAAGCATTAGCAATTAAGAAATCTCTAAGGCATTCATACCATGCTCATGGGGCTTGCTTAAGTCCATAGAGCGCCTTAGAGAGCTTAAAGACGTGGGCGGGATACCTGTTATCCTCAAAGCTAGGGGGTTGTTCCACGTATACCTCCTCCTTGATTGGCCCATTGAGGAAAGCGCTCTTCACGTCCATTTGAAACAACCTGAAGGAATGGTGAGCGGCATAGGCTAATAGAATGCGAATAGACTCTAGCCTAGCCATAGGAGCAAAAGTCTCCTTGAAATCCAAACCTGCGACTTGGGCATAACCTTTTGCCACAAGTCAAGCCTTGTTTCTTGTCACCACCCCGTGCTTGACTTTCTTGTTGCGGAACACCCACTTGGTTCCCACAACATTTTGCTTGGGACGTGGCACTAGGCTCCAAACTTCGTTCCTTTTGAAGTTGTTGAGCTCTTCCTGCATGACCAACACCCAGTCCGGATCTTGCAAGGCCTCTTCTACCCTGAAAGGCTCAATAGAAGAGACAAACGAGTAATGCTCACAAAAGTTAGCTAATCTTGAGCGAGTAGTTACTCCCTTGCTTATGTCACCCACAATCTGGTTAACGGGGTGATTCCTTTGAATCGTTGCTCGGACTTGAGTTGGAGGGGCCAGTGGTGCTTCTTCCTCCACTTGTTCTTCCTGTGCTCCCCCTTGATCTTGTCCCTCTTCTTGAGGTACCTGTTCACCGTCTTGAGTTGGGGAATGCACCATTGTTGAGGAAGAAGGTTGATCTTGCTCTTGTTGTTCCTGTGGTCGCACATCTCCAATTGCCATGGTGCGTATTAAGGCTGTTGGAACATCATCTTCATCTACATCATCAAGATCAACTTGCTCTCTTGGAGAGCCATTAATCTCATCAAATACAACGTCGCTAGAGACTTCAACCAAACCCGATGATTTGTTGAATACTCTATACGCCCTTGTATTTGAGTCATACCCTAGTAAAAACCCTTCTACTGCCTTGGGAGCAAATTTAGAATTTCTACCTTTCTTCACTAGAATGTAACATTTGCTCCCAAATACACGAAAGTATGAGACGTTGGGTTTGTTACCGGTAAGAAGTTCGTACGAGGTCTTCTTGAGGAGGCGATGTAGGTAGAGCTAGTTTATGGCGTGGCAAGCTGTGTTCACAGCTTCTGACCAAAAACGCTCGAGCGTCTTGAATTCTCCAAGCATCGTTCTCGCCATGTCGATAAGCGTCCTGTTCTTCCTCTCTACCACACCATTTTGCTATGGTGTGTAGGGAGCAGAGAACTCGTGCTTGATGCCTTCTTCCTCAAGGTACTCCTCCACTTGCAGATTCTTGAACTCAGACCCGTTGTCGCTTCTTATCTTTTCATCTTGAGCTCAAATTCGTTTTGAGCCCACCTTAGAAAGTGCTTGAGGGTCCCTTGGGTTTTTGATTTATCCTGCAAAAAGAACACCCAAGTGAAGTGGGAAAAATCATCAACAATAACAAGACCATACTTACTTCCCCCGATGCTAAGGTAGGCAACGGGTCCGAAGAGGTCCATATGTAGTAGCTCCAATGGTCTTGATGTTGTCATCACATTCTTGTTGTGATGAGTGCTCCCCACTTGTTTTCCTGCCTGACAAGCTGCACAAGGTCTATCTTTTTCGAAGCAGACATTGGTAGTCCTAACACATGTTCTCCCTTTAGAAGTTTATGAAGGTTCTTCATCCCAACATGTGCTAGACGGCGATGCCACAGCCAGCCCATGCTAGTCTTAGCTATTAAGCATGCATCTAGATCGGCCTCCTCTTTCGAAAAATCAACTAAGCAGAGTTTGCCATCTAATACACCCTTAAATGCTAATGAACCATCACTCCTTCTAAAGACAGAAACATCAACATTTATAAACAAACAATTGTAGCCCATGGCACAATTGACTTACAGACAGGAGATTATAACCAAGCGACTCTACTAGGAATACGTTTGAAATGGAGTGCTCGTTGGTGATGGCTATCTTGCCCAAGCCTTTGACCTTGCCTTGGTTCCCATCTCCAAAGATGATCGTATCCTAGGAATCCTTGTTCTTGACGTAGGAGGTGAACATCTTCTTCTCCCCCGTCATGTGGTATGTGCATCCGCTGTCGATAATCCAGCATGAGCCCCCGGATGCATAAACTAGCAAGGCAATTTACACTTGGGTTTTAGGTACCCAACTCTTGTTGGGTCCTACAAGGTTAGTCACAATAGCCTTTGGGACCCAAATACAAGTCTTGTCTCCCTTGCATTTGGATCCCAACTTTCTAGCCACTACTTTTTCATTTTTACATAAGAGCGCAAATGAAGTATTGCAAGCATGGTAAATGGTAGAAGGTTCATTACATACTCTCCTAGGCACATGATGCACAACATTACTTTTCCTAGGCTTACCATGCACAAAAGTAGAGTTAGAGGCAATTATAGCATGTGAATTAAAGACATCATGATCATAACTCCTATTATAATGAGCATTCCTAGAAAATTTTCTATCACTATAAATGAAAGCATGATTCCTTTGCATACTACTAGCCATAGGGGCCTTCCCTTTCCCCTTATTGGGAATGGGAGCCTTTTGGCTTGTTAAGTTCTTGGCTTCCTTTCGAAAGCCAAGTCCATCCTTAATTGAGGGGTGTCTACCAATGGTGTAGGCATCCCTAGAAAATTTTAACTTATCAAAATCAACCTTGCAAGTCTTAAGTTGAGCATTAAGACTTGCCACCTCATCATTTAATTTAGTAATGGATGCAAGATGTTCATTACAAGCACTAATATCAATATCCTTGCATCTATTGCAAATTACAACATGTTCTACACAAGATCTAGTAGTGTTAGCTTCCTCTAGCTTAGCATTTAAATCATCATTCAAAACCTTTAAACTAGAGATTGATTCATGGCACACAGATAATTCAGAGGATAATATTTCATTCCTTTTAGTTTCTAAAACAAGAGATTTTTGTACACTAACAAATTTGTCATGTTCTTCATATAAAATGTCCTCTTGCTTCTCTACAATCTATCTTTTTCATTTAGAGCATCAATTAACTCATTAATTTTATCTACTTTAGCTCTATCTAAACCCTTAAATAAATCAGTATAATCTACTTCATCATCGCTTGAAGTAGTATACTTAGGGGTTTCTCGAACACTTACCTTGTTTTCCTTGGCCATGAGGCAAGTGTGGTGTTCGTTGGGGAAGAGAGAAGACTTGTTGAAGGCCAAGGCTGCCAGTCCTTCATCGTCGGAGTCGGATGAAGAGCAGTCCGAGTCCCATTCTTTGCCAAGGTGCGCCTTGCCCTTCGCTTTCTTGTAAACCTTCTTCTTCTCCCTCTTCCCATGCTTTTCTTGTTCTTGGTCATTTTCATTATCGGGGCATTGTGCTCACTACAAGAGAAATGAGTATTAACGATAGGATATGTGGTCGTTAATAGCCAAAATGTGGTCGTCAAAAGTAAACAACGACCACAAAAATGTGGTCGTCGATGGTCGTTAAATGTTCCGTCGTTAATTGTAGTAACGACCACATGTAGATTCCGGTCGTTATTCGATTAACGACCGGATATATAATGGTCGTTAGTTATGGGGTATTAACGACCGCATAAAAAGCATCAACAACCAAATTTGCAGCTTTTAGCGACCACATATGAGGCATTAACAACCTTGGTTTTAGCTATAACAGACATGACTATTAACAACAACATGTCAATATTAACGTCCACTTACAATAGTATTGAAAATTGCATCTGTAATCATATTACATTAATAGTATATCAAAGACAGGAAACTAAATTTCATTTCAGCATGCACCAACAAACACTTCACATCTCATATATGAACCTCATTTGAAACAAGTATAAATTGTATTAACCAAAACAAATCTGATTATTACATATGAGATGTATATAGTATAAAATCTGAAAAATCTTTACAGCAATGATCACACTAGGAATTTTTGTCTAACTACTACTTAATCTATTCTTTAGTTCTTCCCACTCCTGTTCCATATGACTCATACGACTGTTTGTAGCTTTATTTTCTTCTCGTAGCTCTCTATTTTCTTCTTGCATTGCTCTTTTCTCATCCTCGGACTGTTTCAACCTTTCTATCAATTCAGCCTTACTAATGCATGGACTTCTAAGATGTCTTGCTTTCACGCCACCACCATATCCAACAATGTGATCTTGTCTCTTTGAAGGGAAGCACTTATCCATAAGTTCTGCATTAGAAAGAGAAGGATCTAATGATATTTGTTCCTCAAGTTGTGCTTGCATTCAAAGATACCTTAATTTCAGAGATTTGTATTATGATATATCACCAATAAGCAGAAATATATATGACTTCATAAGCTCACATGCTTGCTGGAGGATTCAGAATCTAGAAAACTACCACCCTTTGTGTGAGTCATGAAAAATAAGGCATCCAAACTTGGAGGGTTGTTATCCTTTCCGCCCTAGTATATGCATGGAATATATGTAATCAAAACTAACAAGTAATATACAAGAAAACTAATCAACATGTTTAGATAAAATGTCAAATACTTACATTGTCATAAATTACTTTTCTAAATGGTTTGCTGCCACTGTGATGGAGGATTGTCAAGTTAGATCTATTTTTTGAATTTCTCTTGCTCCTTGCCTAGAATGCAATGAATAATTAGATTACTATACATGTTAATAACACCATCTCAGCAGTAAACAATTAAGAACAGTAATGGGCAGCAGTATAGCACTTACAATGAACTCCTTACTATAGAAATGTTCCTTAACCAACCACTCCCAGTCAGCTTGTGGAAAATCTTCAGGGCAGTTCTTAATAGCTTGTTGCATATTCTTTGCTGGCTTAACATAATGCCGACACAAGTCACCACGCCAATTGTTCCATAGATCCCTAGCATGCTCCATGATATCATTTTCATAGACATCAATTTTAATGTTTTCATCTTTGTTTTCAAACTTGTCCTAAAAAATTGTTAAACAGATGCCCCATATAAATGTACCATCTTAAAGAATATATATACATATATAAAAGATAACACAACAATATAATGAAAGTATACCATATATAAAAGATAACACAACAATATAATGAAAGTATACCTTTACTGCAGCAAAAATATGCTTCATAGATGTCTCACTAATGTCTGTCCATTTCTTCACTCTCACCGGGGTAATAGTAGGATCACGGACGATTCTACCAATGTGTCGTGCAAATGATGTGCCAAGAGCACGGTTGTTGTAGAACATCACTTTAATCTTTTGTCCTGGTTTAAGTTTAGCAAGATTCTTACATTTGTTTCTGCCACGACCCCTTTTCTCTTCAGTTATATCAGCTGGAACATGTATATATACTTTATCAATAAGTTGTGTCCCATACAAAAAAGAGGAAAAATGCAGAACGTGTGAAATTATATTTGTATCATACCAGTTTTTGCAGCATCCATATTATTGTTCTGAATATGTGCCCTGCAAGAGTCCCTCTGCTCTTCTTTATCAGCACTTGTGTAGGTATCCATATAATTATTCTGAATATGTGCCCTGCAAGTGTCCCTCTCCTCTTCATTATCAGCTCTGGTTAAGGTGTCCATATTATTGTTCTGAATATGTGCCCTGCAAGTGTCCCTCCCCTCTTCATTACCAGCTCCATTTAAGGTACCAACTTCATGGTTCATGGCTGCAAGACATATGGAATAACACATAATACTCAAAAGAAATAAATACACATGTGGTTATAGCTAGTGCACTGGCCCCATGGTTTGATCTTTTTGATAGACAACAACGCAAAGCAAAAGCGTTTGATCCTCTCTCTATGGACTACATAGACGTAGTCGATGATTGGGTTGTGGATAGACCTGCAATGTTCTCTGGCCCAGCTGAGCAGCCAAACTGGATGTAGATTAATTAATCAGGCAACCCAATGACATCAAGGGAACCAACAGAAGATGAATTCGAATCCTTCATTGAAGGTACATCCATACACATTTCCCTTTGTAGGCTTTACCTGTGGGGGTAATGATAGAAGCTGAATATTCAAAGTTCTAAACTTCCTTTCAGGAGTTGATGACGAAATGATCCAAGGTGCTGCACAGGGCTTCCATGAAGATGGCGATGATCCTGCTTGTGGCTGAGGCTATATAGATCATTGTCAGCCAGTTAACCTGTAAGCTAACATTGCATGGCTAAAATCTGGGGTTGCCTGCTGTATTTTTTCGAAACAGGGCCATCTTATTGTGTATCTTATACTTGGTGTCTATTTGGGCTAGATGCAAAGATATTTTAGTGTCCAGATATCTTCCATACCTTTCCCGAGTCCATCGTTGATCTACTACACACATTTTTGTCATAATAAAGTTTGAGGTTTCAGTTCCCTGGCCATTTTCAGATATATTTTAGGGGGTGTTTGGTTTACGTATCACTCCATCCAAAATGAGATGGTGCATCATAAGTCTATTTTTCAAATTTGGTGGCATGACTCATTTTTCGTATTAGTACTAACTAACTTTAGTAATGAGGTGATGATGAATGAACTCATTACTAAACAAAAATGTGAGAAGTGAAGAGATGATGGACTAGGTCATTTCTCAAACCAAACACCCTATTAGTGTTTATATCTTTCTTGAGTCCATCATTGGTCTAGAACACATTTTTGTCATAATAAAGTTTGAGGTTCAGTTCTCAGGCCAGTGTGCCATGATCTTTTTCCCATGAGAAGCAGGCTGATGCCTTTCAGCTCCTTTTGAGCGAAGGTGACTAAATATAGGCATTTTAGTGTTGTACTGAAGGTAGGAAATACTCACATTTCAGCTTCTTTCGTGGCCTGACTCGATGCGACTGTCTATCTCCTTTAAACGATGCATGCTTTTTCTTGAATACCATATTTTCTCTTGTGTTTTCTTCTTCAAAAGCACCTTCAGAGTTCTCCCTCCCCTCTTCATTATTAGATCTGGTTAAGGTGTCAACTTCATGGTTCATGGCTGCAAGACATGTGGAAAAACTCCTCATAAAACTCAAAATAAATAAATACTAGCATTTTACTGTTGTACTGAATGTAGGAAATACTCACATTTTAGCTTCTTTTGTGGCCTGACTCGATGCGACTGTCTATCTCCTTTAAAAGATGCATGTTTTTTCTTGAATAATATATCTTCAGAAGCACCTTCAGAGTTCTCGTTCTCATGTTCAGAATTGTATTCACTTTCATGTTCATAATCAGACTCACTTTCATTACAATAATTCTCACTGTCATTATCAGAATCAAACATATTGTTACCAGTCCCAGTCCCATTGACCTTTGCTGCCATTTTTTCAATACTTCATCGAAATGCTCATCTTCTAAGTCATCTACAATACCTCGATTGTTAGTAAATTGAAATTGCCATGCAAAAAATTACTGTAAAGGAATACATGAATGCAATATCAATTACCATTTGCTGCAGTATTCGGATTTCTATAAGACCTCTTCTTATGTTGATTCATGGTTGCCTTCATAATAGAGCTGTCATTGTTGATTGTTGTGGTAGTATTGGGTTGTGAATGGTACCTTCTCGCTGGTTTTTTAGCAATACTCTCATTGTTCACCAGTATGTTGGTAATTGGGTTTGGATAGGACCTCCTCGCATGTTGCTGACGAAGCAATCCTGGGCTGATGAAGCTTGACTGGGCCGCAGAGGCTGTTACTTTTCCATACCTACCCTGCATTGCTACAGCCTACACAGATAGCATAGCAACAGCATAAAATATTTATGTTTAATACAGGAAAAAATATAAGCACAAAGAATGGTATAAGCACACTCAGAATACTATAAATCAATGGTGACAGGTTATGTATCCTATGGAATGATTAATATTCTAGAATCACTATTTCCTCTTTCCACCAAATGATGTAGTTGGAGGATCATCAACAGCTATATCTTCCTCGTCATCATAATCCTCATCTTCATTATCTTCGTCGTCTGAATTTCCAGGAGGTACATTATAGGTGTCACGTGGCTGCATTTTGACAACCAAGTGCCAACCTTTGATCAGATTGTCTTTGACGAAAAAGACTTGAGAAGCTTGGCTAGCTAATACAAATGGCTCATTTGTCCGAAGTAGACATTTAAAGTTGACACTAACATGTCCATAAACATCCTTCTTTATCCCTCTTTTTTTATTGAATATGTCAACCCACTTGCAACGAAATAATGGCACACGTCTTCCCCCAAGAAATTGAAGCTCTATTATCTCTGTTAATATGCCATAATATTCTGCATTCTCACTAATTGTACTTCCCTCTGCCAAAACAACAACTCCGCTGTTCTGTGTGCACCGATTTTTGTCACGACTCTCTATGCGAAATCTGAATCCATTCATATCATAACCTGCAAAACATGTACTGTTTTGCAAAGGGCCCCTAGATAAGGACAGAAGGTCTTCCATTTGCTCACTTTTATCATGTTCATACAAATTATGTATCTGCAAAGACGACACATAAATTACTTAATCAGCTATAGGAAGAAAACAATAAGATATGAAAATATCACTATATGAGTTAATTGACAATACTTATACCTTATTCCTAAACCACAGAATGAAATTTTTGGCCCAGGTGGATGTATATTGTGGCAATGAAGACACTTCCTCGCCATTGCTATACTCACTGTAATACAAAATATATAGTACTAATATCAGAATAGGAAATTGATATTACATAAGTAAAAATTGAAGGTACCCACAAGAATTACCTAATAAATGGTTGCACCTCATCACAATTCCTTAGAACATATATATGAGCCTGTTCTAACTCAAGCAATTCAAGGTCTCGAGTCTTGCGAGCACCAAGTGATCTTCCCACACAAGAAAATATTGGTAAAGAAAACTTTCCATAATCAGACTCATCATTGATTCGTCCAGGACGATTGTGCACTGTCTGCACATCATCTAAGTACCTCGAGCACAATGTTATAAATTCATATGCAAGATAACCCTCTGCTATTGAGGCCTCTGGATGAGCCATGTTGCGAATGAGAGATTTAAGAAGTTTTATATATCTCTCAAATTGGTACATCCATCGATACATGGTGGGTCCACCAATTAAAGCTTCGGTAGCTAAATGAATAGGCAAGTGCATCATGCTAACGAAAAATGAGGGTGGAAATTCCTTTTCCAGTTTACACAAAGTGGTTGTTATAAGTGGCTGCAATTGCTCTAACTGTTCAGTTGATAATGCCTTTGAGTTCAGTTCTCGGAAAAAATATGAAAGCTCTAATAAAGGCTCATATATACGGTTTGGTAAATATCCTCGTAGAACATAAGAAAGCAAATGATTTAACATGACATGACAATCATGAGTCTTCATTCCAGATATCTTTCCTTCCTTCAAATTAACATGACTGCTAATATTAGAAGAGAAACCATCTGGAACTTTCAAATCCTTCAAGAATTGCAAAACTGACCTCTTAGCTTCTGGAGGCAAAACATAAGGTGCTTGTGGCATAACTAACTTGTCCCCATCTTTAACTGGATGCAGATGTGGCTTTAGATTCATTTCTTTCAAATCAAGACGTGAATTATTGTTGTCCTTTGTTTTTCCTTTGATATCTAAAATTGTTTCAATTATACAGTCACACACATTTTTCTCTATATGCATCACATCTAGATTATGCCCCAGCAGAAGTGTTTTAAAATATGGTAATTTAAAAAAGATGCTCTTCTTAGTCCAATTATCTCCCCTCTCACTGTGTGAAATCTTACTCTTTTTACTCTGATCCTTGGACAAGATTAACCCCTCTAGATCATCGACTTGTTGCAGCACCTCATCTCCAGTTAATGGCTCAGTTGGGCCTCGGACCTCTCTTGTTCCATCAAAAGAAGCTTTATCGTTTCTCCATCTATGATCTTTAGGTAGAAAGCATCGATGACCCATGTAGCAGAATTTCTGGCCCTTTGTTAACCATAAAGAACAAGTTTCTTTATGGCAAACTAGGCATGCAAGTCTTCCCTTGGTGCTATAGCCTGATAGATTTGCATATGCTGAAAAGTCATGGACAATCCAAAGAATGGCTGCTTTGAGATTAAAATTAGTCTTGGTTGATGCATCATGTGTGACGACACCCTCCTCCCAAAGCTCAATCAATTCCTCTATTAATGGTTGCAAGTAAATATCAATTGCATCTCCAGGACCTTCCTTTCCAGGAATCAACATGGAAAGGATTACATTATGCTGCTTCATGCACATCCAAGGAGGTAAGTTCAAGGGAATAAGGAATATAGGCCAAATGGTATGTGAGACTCGGATGCTAGAAAATGGTTGGAAGCCATCACCAGCAAGGCATAACCTTATATTGCGAGGCTCAGATGCAAAAGCAGGGTGGAGCTCATCAAAATTCTTCCACGCTTTGGAATCAGCTGGGTGCCGCATCACTCCATCGTCCACTCTACCATCATTATGCCATGTCAAGAAAGTAGCTATTCTTCGAGACATATACAACCGTTGGAGTCTTAGCTTGAGAGGAAAATAACGTAAAGTTTTTTCAGGGATTTTTTTCCTTTTGTTGATTGTTTGTTTTCACCTGAGTGCTTGTCCTGCTTCCATCTTGATCTTTGACAAATCTTGCAAAAATCTGCATTTGCTTCTTCTTTCCAATACAACATGCAATCATTTCTACAAGCGTCAATTTTTCTATAACTTAGTCCTAGTTCATTAATAGTCTTTTTTGCCTCATAGTAAGAACTTGGTAAATTACTGTTCTGAGGTAGGAAGTCCTTCAGGAGTATATCTAGTAAATCTGTAAAGGACTTGTTACTCCACTTTCCCATATTCTTAACATTGAGCAATTTAACTAGTGCAGATAACTTAGTACTATTGGAGCCATGATAAAGAGGCAGGTTCAAATCATTAAGCAAGCTGTAGAACTTCACAACTTCACCAATTGGTTGATCTTCAAAAATAACACTAGGGGTTGGTTCTGTCATTGTATCGTTGCCAGGATGGTTAGTCAAAGGGAACAAATCCTCCATCAGCTCCTGCATTCCATCATGTGAATCATCATCATCTTCCACTTCCAACTCATTCTCAGTTTCTCCAAAAACTTCTCCATGATGATACCAAAAGGTATAGCTTCTTATTATTCCATAGGCTGTCAGATGCGAATATACTACATCACGAGACATGTTGTATGTATTACAACACTTGATGCAGGGACACCTAATTTTACCCCCATCACCTGACCTACTGAATGCATAATCCAAGAACTTGGTGACTCCATCTAAATAAAGATTTTTTTTGAAGTCAGGCCATCCAAACATTCAGTACTAAGACGCTCATCAACTAGATTCATCCATGCCTTACTCGGTGCCATAAATATGGTAAATATTAATTATAAAACCTGTGGCAATATATTTGTTGTCAAAATAGATTCATATATAATTCAATCTTAAACGTTTACTCTAATTTACATCTACTAAAATTGCATGGCATCATATAAGTTCACGTACCGTTTGAATAATCAGTGTAATTAAACAAGCTCCTCCTAATCCCAGATTTGCCTTTCAGTTCTAAAAATACACAGAAAAGCAGCGGCCATTAGCGCAGGCAAATGTGTGTGTATCTGTTATCCTGTGCGTCTGTGTGAGTTCGTCGTAGTCACCATCCTTGCCGCCACATACCTCACTACAGTTCCATTCATTCTAAAGATGAAGCACTATTTTATCTGAAGAAGATTAAGCAGAGAGCAGAAGTTGAACAGGAAGGAAGACTGAAGGCTTTGAGAACTGATAGAGGTGGTGAGTTGAACTCAACCTTTTTTGATGTGTTCTGCAGTGAGCAAGGCATTAAGCACTACACCACTACTCCTTATTCACCTTAGCAGAATGGTGTAGTTGAGAGGAGAAACCAATCTGCAGTAGAGATGACAACGTGCTTACTGCAAAGCAAAGGGGTACCACCAAGGTTTTTGGGGGAGGCAGTGACAACAGCAGTCTGCTGAATAGGTCTCCTACTAAAAGTATTAAAGGCAAAACTCCTTATGAAGTATGGCATGGCAGGAAACCACAAGTTGGTCACCTTAGAACTTTTGGTTGTGTATGTCATGTCAAGAAAATTGGTACTGGCCTTGGAAAGATGTCTGAGACAGGCACGAAGGGTTACAGGTTTTTTGATCCTTCCACTGAGAGGCTACATGTGAGCAGAGATGTTCTGTTTGAGGAAGATAAGAGTTGGAATTGGGACAGTGAAAACAGTACTGAACAGATTCCAAGTGTCCCTAAAACTTGTGAAATACAGTTTCAGTATAATATACCTGCTCAGGTAGGCCATCTACCAGTTATTTCAGATTCTGGCACTGGGAGTATTGGACACAGTCTCAGTGGAGCTGGTGGTGGGCATTCAGGGGGTGTTCTAGCATCACCACTACTGCCTCATTCTCCTGAAACACCATAGCTAGAGCAAGAAGAATCACAAGCTTCAGGTTCTGTAACAATGAGCATGCTCAGCCACACACCCTGACATGTTCCTAGTGTAACTCCTATATATTCTGCTTCACATGACAACAAAGCGACAACCTTCTGTTTTTGTGAAGACCAAGTCACTAAGTTGTTTCCTAGGAAGAATAAGATCCCAGATGTGCTTTTTCTGTGAACAAGGTCTCCTGAATAGTCACAATCTGTGTAGCCGACTAAGCCATGATCTGAAGCTGTACCCTTCTTGTATTTTACCCCAAAATCAAGTGTACCAGCCACATATGTAACAATTAGCAGCAGCAGTCCACAGACTCCTGATTTTTCCCCTGGAGTTCCTTTACTGTACAGAACTTTGAGTGATCTAATGGATGCAACTCAGGAGGTGCATGATTTCGAGTATAGTGCATTATGTTTGCTGGCAGCAGATGAACTAATCAGTGTTGACTCAGCTTTGACAGAGAAGTGTTGGAGTGAAGCAATGGCATCTGAACTGAAATCAATAGAGGAAAACAACACTTGGGAATGGTCTGTGTTACCTAAAGGACATAAGGCCGTTGGCCTGAAGTGGGTCTATAAAATCAAAAAGGATGCAGCTGGGAAGACAGTTAAACACAAGGCTAGAATAGTTGCAAAAGGGTATGCTCAAAAGGAGGGAGTTGATTTTGATGAGGTGTTTGCACATGTAGCAAGGCTAGAAACTATCAGAGTCTTGATAGCATTAGCAGCACAATGAAATTGGGAAATACACCACATGGATGTCAAATCAGCTTTCTTGAATGGAAATCTCCAAGAGGAAGTATATGTCACTCAACCTCAAGGTTTTCAGAGACCAGAAAAGGGCATCCTTGTGCTAAAATTGAAAAAAGCATTGTATGGTTTAAAGCAAGCTCCCAGAGCGTGGAACATCAGACTTGATTCAGAGCTGATCTCACTGGGTTTCAAAAAATGTGTTGTGGACCATGCTGTATATAGGAAAGGAGCAGGAGAATCAATGCTGCTCGTGGGAGTATATGTTGATGACCTGATCAATTGTGGACCAATTGTTATTAATATTAACAATTTTAAACAACAAATGATGCAGACGTTAAGTATGAGTGATCTGGGACTCCTCACTTACTACTTGGGCATGGAGGTCAGACAAGATGTGAATGAGATTACAATCTGTCAAAAGGCCTATGCATCAAAGATAGTGGAGAAATGCAACATGGCAAACTGTAATCCCACAGACACCCCAATGGAACAGAGGATGAAGCTTAGCAGTGCTGTTAAAGGGACTGAAGTAGATGTAATCAGATACAGAAGTATTATTGGGAGTCTGAGATATCTTGTAAATTCAAGACCTGATTTGGAATTTGCAGTAGGTCTTGTGAGTAGGTTTATGGAGGCTCCTGGGAAGGAACACTGTATTGCAGTCAAGAAGATTATTAGATATGTGGCTGAGCATGCTCATTGCAGACATAAAGGCTGAAAGTATTCAGAAATTCAGACTGCTGGTGGACAAAATGTCAGCTATTGAACTGAGCAAGAATCCTGTGTTTCATGATAGGAGTAAACACATCGACACACGTTATCACTACATTAGAGATTGTGTTGACAAGAACGTGGTGGATGTGGAACATGTCAGAACTGTTGACCAGCTTGCTGACATACTCACAAAGCCGTTGGGAAGAGTCAGACTAGCAGAGCTGAGATCAAGGCTTGGGGTTGGTAGAGTCCAACAAGATTAAGGGGGTGATTTGTTAGAAACTCAGTCAGTCAGTAATCTAGTTGGTCTTATATATTTGTGTGTGGCGTACAAACACCTGGCAGCAGTGCTGCGCATGCCCAGGTGTCCGTCAATTTGTGTAAGTGTTACCCCATCAAACGTATGTGCTGCGCATGCCCACTTCGATCCGGAAAAAGGGGAGATCATGGGGTATTTCGTTTGACGGGGGGAACTGACATCATGCCTAGTTAAGTTAATCAGAAAGACCCAAGAAATGAGTATGATGTTGAGCAGTGCAAAGGAAAGCAAAGATCAATATGATGTTGAGCATGTGTGTGGGTAAGTGTAAATGCGTCGAGACAAGGAACATCAATTAATTCCCCTCCCAAACTACCTCATATGATCAAATTAAAAGAGAAAGCAAGAAGTTTATACTTTATTCCTTATGTACACATCCAATGTATTTTTTAGTAGGCTGCCAATTTTTCCAAACAAAAGTATGTACACATTCAATTTTTCTAGTAGAAAACAAGTTATTTAGCGAGAGCATGTAATATACTACAATAACAAAAACATGGGTCAATCATTTGGTCCTAACAGATGGGGCATAATTTGGTCCTAACGCACGAGCAAAAATCATTGTAATTTCACAACAGATTGTTGTTAGGGAGTCCACACCTTATGGAGGGAGAGTAGTAAGGATTCTGTGTTCCAAGGTGACAAACACAGATAGAGCTGCTCTACAATCTGAATCTGAAAAGGAACAATAACAATTCTGATCAGTATGACTGCAAGCTGAAAAAATGGTACAGTAAATGAGTATGACGTTGAGCAATGCAAAGGAAAGCAAAGATCAATATGATTCTGTGTTCCAAGGTGACAAACACCAGAAAAGAATTCAGCTCCAAAACACATGCATCAGAGAATCAGAGATCTCAAGGTATAATTCAAAGAATCAGAGATCACACTGGATACTTAGTTTCTATCTATATAAAATAGTTGAATTATCATAACCAACTCATTGTGCCAGTGTTAGTTTAGTTAGTGGCTATTTTTTCCGGGTAGAGTATTAGGCATCCACACACATGCATCTATTTGTAATTATAGTGCTCAAACCCCCATCATACATATGTTCTCTGCACAGTACCCTACTCATGTATCCAGTAATGTCTCTAGATAGTGTATAAGACCCAGAACCAATTCATTGATTTATGCACATCAGTATATTATTATATAGTCTAATTTTTACTCAGCTATATCCCCACCAGAAAAGAATTCAGCTCCAAAACACATGCATCAGAGAATCAGAGATCTCAAGGTATAATTCAAAGAATCAAAGATCACACTGGATACTTAGTTTCTATCTATATAAAATAGTTGAATCATCATAACCAACTCATTGTGCCAACGTTAGTTCAGTTAGTGGCTATTTTTTCTGGGTAGAGTATTAGGCATCCACACACATGCATCTATTTGTAATTATAGTTCTCAATCCCCCATCATACATATGTACAGTATCACCTGTGCCCAATCTCTACCCTACAGTCCTACACAAATGCATTTTGTTTTCCATTGCAGAGTATGGAGGTCAACCATGTTCTCTGCACAAGATCGTAGTCGCATTTTAGAATCTCACTCATGGTTTGCCACGAACTTGGAAGTGACAGTACGATCCATGGCGCCCAGATTGAGGTCGACCACCGGGAACCGAGAAGTGCATAGTGTGCAAACGCAAAGCAGCGATGGGCATGGCTTTCTCCAACCAAATTGTTGAGCAGATACGAAATTGTTGGGTACAAATTGCTGAGCCGGGGATGCGATCGGACCCGACGTGGATGGGGCACGCGCACGAGATTGTTTCGGCCGGGCGCGCGGGATGTCGTCTGCAATTTCGCATGCGAGTCCGCGCCGATGGGAATAGGGTAAAGAAGATTTGCCAATCCGCGCGAGAAGGTGCTTATCCTTACCAGAGAGAAGGTCGTCGCTGGCGTGTGGTGAGGGTCGCGCCGTCGCGTGCTGAAGGTCGCGCTGTCGCCCGCGGGAGAGGAACGTGCGGGTCGCGCTGTCGCCCGCGGGAGAAGAACGTGCGGCCTCGTGCGTGGGTATCGTTTCAGAGGCAGCTGGGCAGCTGGTTGGGCCTCAGGTGGTTGGGCCACAATCTTGTTTGGACGCGGGAAGAGGCACGTATTTGCGCCAAAATCAGTTTTGTGCGCGGGGAAAGCTAGATTCAATGTTTAACGACCACAGAGGTCAGCTCGCTAACGACGGCAATTTTTTTGGTCGTTGGCTGGGTTGGACAGAACTTGCACTATGCTGTCGAGACTCATAACAACCACATATTACAGGTGGTCGTCATTTTCTGGTCGTTGATACGCTTTTCTCTTGTAGTGGCTATAAAATGACCAGTCTTACCGCACTTGAAGCAGGAGCGCTTCCCCTTTGCTTTGTTCTTGTTGGGGTGCTCCTTGCGTCCTTTTAGAGCGGTCTTGAAGCGTTTAATGATTAGGGCCATCTCTTCTTCGTTTAGCCCGGCAGCTTCAACTTGTGCCACCTTGCTTGGTAGCGTCTCCCTGTTGCTTGTTGCTTTGAGGGCAACGGTTTGAGGCTCGTGGATGGGTAGTGGACCATTTAGAGCATCGTCCACATATCGAGCCTCCTTCACCATCATGCGCCCGCTCACAAACTTCCCAAGAATCTCCTCGGGCGTCATCTTGGTGTACCTGGGATTCTCACGAATAAGGTTAACAAGATGGGGGTCAATTACCGTGAATTACCTTAGCATAAGTCGGATGACGTCGTGGTCCGTCCATCTTGTGCTTCCATAGCTTCTAATCTTGTTAACTAGGGTCTTGAGCCTGTTGTATGTTTGTGTTGGCTCCTCTCCCCTGATCATCGTGAACCTTCCCAGCTCACCTTCCACAAACTCCATTTTGGTGATCATGGTGGCATCGTTCCCCTCATGAGATATCTTGAGGGTGTCCTAGATTTGCTTAGCGTTGTCCAAGCCGCTCACCTTGTTATACTCATCCCTGCACAAAGATGCTAGCAAGACAGTGGTAGCTTGTGCATTCTTATGTATTTGCTCATTTATGAAAATGGGGTTGTCAGTATTATCAAAATGCATTCCGTTTTCAACAATCTCCCAAATGCTAGAATGGAGAGAAAATAGGTGACTACGCATTTTGTGACTCCAAAATGAGTAGTCTTCTCCATCAAAGTGCGGAGGTTTCCCAAGCGGAATTGATAGTAAATGAGCATTAGAATTGAATGGAATACGAGAATAATCAAATGAAAAGTTTTGATTAACCGGTTTCTTCTTAGAGTCGTCGTTGTCCTTGTCTCTTGGTGAAGAAGAGGAGGCGTCGCTGTCGTAGTAAATGATCTTCTTGATCCGCCTCTTCTTCTTCCCATCCCTCTTCTTGTGACTCGATCCTGAGTCAGTGGGCTTGTCGTCCCTTGGCTCATTGAAGAGGGACTCCTTCTCCTTGTCGTTGACCACCATCCCCTTTCCCTTAGGATCCATCTCTTCGGGCGATTAGTCCCTTACGTGAAAAGAACGACTCTGATACCAATTGAGAGCACCTAGGGGGGTGAATAGGTGATCCTATAAAAATCAAAAACTAATAGCCACAAAACTTGGTTATAAGTGTTAGTGCGGCTAAGTGGCTTGAAGCGATCTCTTGCGAACACAATTAATCACAGAGAGGAGAAACACAAGAGACATGCGATTTTTATCCCGTGGTTCGGCCAAGTGAAACTTGCCTACTTCCACGTTGTGGCATCCTAATGGACGAGGGTTGCACTCAACCCCTTTCAAGTGATCCAATGATCAACTTGAATACCATGACTTTCTTCCTTAGTCTTTTCCCCCGTTTGCGAGGAATCTCCACAACTTGGAGCCTCTCGCCCTTACAATGATGATCACAAAAGAAGCACAGAAGTAAGGGAGGGGAGAGCAATGCACACAAGACTCAAATCATAGCACAATCACGCACACAAGTCACAACTCGAGCTCAAAACACAACGCACGGAGTTCTCAACTCAAATGGAGCTCAAGTCACTATCTCAAAGAATCAAATGTGCGAAGTTGGAGTCTTGGAGTTTTAGAATGTTTCTTGTAAGCTTAGGTAACTCCTCCATGCGCCTAGGGGTCCCTTTTATAGCCGTTGGAGACCAACAAGGAAGGCTATCCTTGCCTTCTGTCGGGTGGCGCACCGGACAGTTCGGTGCACCACCGGATAGTCACTGTAGACGGTCTGGTGCCAATCTCTTTCCTATTCCGGCGCAGATGACCGTTGCAGATTCGTGGCAATTGGTGCACCGGACATTGTCCGGTGCACACTGGACAGTCCGGTGCCCCCTGCCGACCGTTGGTGCGGGCCATGCGTCGCCCGCGGATTGCGTGGCCGACCGTTGCGCTGTCGACCGTTGGCTCGCCGGACAGTCCGGTGAATTATAGCCGTACGCCACCGAACTTTTCGAGTGGCCTGTTCACCGAAGTTCAGCCTAGCGCACCGAACACTGTCTGGTGCACCACCAGACATTCTGGTGTGCCAGACTGAGCAGAGTTTTGGCTGCACCGAGCCAAGACTTTTTGCAATTCTTTTCTCGCTGTTTCTAGCACTTAGACAGAATATGTTAGTACTCAAAACAATGTACTAAGTCTAGAAACGTACCTTGTCACATGATTTGCACTTCTTGCTTGTTTGGCACCTAACAACTTAAAGATTATGTGTTGGGCACTTAATCACCAAAACATTATAGAAATTGCCCAAGGGCACATTTCCCTTTCAAGTGTTCACGGTGGAAACCATGGAGACGGAGAGCCCCTGTCTCTTGGGCTGAATTGCATCAGATGGTCGACTCACTCATGGGGGCCATGGAAAGGATGTTAATTGAACGTCTACCCACGACTGGAGGTCGAAGGCTACATCATCATGATCCAGAAGAATTTAACCGCGAAGAATCCAGAGATGAGAATTCTGGTTTCGGCTTCAGTGATGGCCATAGAGGTTATGGTGATGGTCGCCGCGCTGATTTCGATAACTCGCGTGGAAGGCATCATGCACACGGTCGCGGCGTAAGATTTGAAGATGAGGAGTATGAAGATCGTGATCGTGATGAAGGATCTGATGAGAATCCCTTTGCAAATGATGGAATGTTTGGTCGGCGTCATCATCACTGACATGCTGATTTTGAAAATAGAGACCATTATCGTGGGCGTCGTCATGGAAATGATCTAGACCATATTGCCCGAGTCAAGTTGGATATTCCTAAATTTACTAGGAAAGAAAGTGCAGATGAATATCTTAATTGGGCTGAGCAATGTGATCAAATTTTCAGAGTTCATAATTTTTAAGATCAACATTGAGTGAACTTGGCCTTAGTCGAGTTTTCTGGTTATGCTCTTACTTGGTGGAATCAACTGCAAGAACATCAACTTAGATTGGGACTAAAAAATATTAACACATGGGAAGAGATGAAGCGGGTGATGAAGAGGCGATTTGTTCCTTCCAACTATCAACGTGATCTTCGGAATCGATTGCAATTATTGAAGCAAGGAAAGAAATCTGTTGATGAATATTTTAAGGAGATGGAGTTGCTGTTAGTGCGGACTAGAATCAGAGAGGATCCCGAGTCAACCATGGCAAGATTTTTAGGCGGACTCAATGAAGAGATTTCTGGATTTGTCGAGATGTTCCCATACTGTACCTTGCAAGATCTGGTTGATCAAGCAATGCGTACAGAAAGAAAAATTCAACAAGAGTCACATGGAAAATCTTATGCAAGTCATTATAATGTTGTCCCATGGCGCAAACAGCAATCCAGTGCTTCTTTTGGTGGAGGACGATCCTAAGGAAATGCAGCTAGGTCTTCTCCATCCAATGGTACATCAAATATGGCGGCTTCTATAGGTTCATTCCCTACAAATAAGCAGCGGCCTGCTGCTAGTACATCAGACCCGAGTGAAGCTTCAGTCGCTACTTCTTCTACCCGTACAAGAGAAAGTGTGTGCCATAAGTGCCATGGTTGTGGGCACATTGCTGCTCAATGTCCAAGTAGAAGAACAATGTTGTTGAATGAAAAAGGTGAATGGGAATCTGACAGTGATCCAGAAGACGACGGACCAAAGTTTGATGAAGAAATTCAACAGGAAGGGAATGAGATCCAGCCAGAAGAAGGAGATCATAACTGTTTTATCTCTCTTCGAGTGCTAAGTGTGACTGCTGAAAGAGAAGAAAATGGACAGCGCCACAATCTTTTCCATACTCGAGGTATGATCAAAGATAAGCTATGTCGCATCATTGATGTTAATGGTAGCTGCAACAACATTGCTAGTTAAGAATTGGTGGACAGATTGGAATTAAAACCAAGACGTCATCCTAGTCCATATAAGATGCAGTGGCTTAATGATTGTGGAGCGTTGCGTGTTAGCCACGTGGTGAATGTTCCTTTTTCTGTTGGGAAGTACAATGATCATGTGGAATGTGATGTGGTCCCTATGCAAGCATGTCAATTACTGCTAGGTCGACCTTGGTTATATGATCGTGATGTCCAGATTTTTGGAAGAACCAACAAGTTGTCTTTCTTGTACAAAGGAGAGCGAATCTCTTTGCTCCCTTTTACACCGAAGGAAATTATGAAGGATGATCTAAAGAAGAAACAGCGAGAGAGCGAGAAGCACTTGATAGTGATCCACAAAAATAGTAAGGCAGAGTTTCCAAAGCCAAATAAAACTCCACAACTGTCGGTGTTTTTGGGTCCGACCGTGCACCCAGGGTTGTCCCTCAAGGTGCTTTGTGGAGTAGGAAGGTGTCACTAACTGTAGCTCGATGGTTCGTGCCAGATGCACGAGAAACAGTGGATGGCTTTGTATAGGTTCGGGCCGCTTGGAGGTGCGTAATACCCTACGTCCTGGAGTGGATCTTTTATGTGGCTGATTACAAGAGAGTTCTCTAGTATGAGGAATACCAGAGAGTCGAGTGAATGGCTAAAGGTGAGATCTGTCTTCTAAAGGGGTGCTCCCTAGGCCTTATATATTCGACCGTGGAACTTTACATGTGGATATGATAACTGCGTATGCCTAAGTAATAGTGAACCGACTAAGCTTATCTTCCTATAATTCCGCCGACCTATCCCTATTCAGTTCCGCGGTAGGGGGGCACTGCGCGGGAAAGTAGGATCAGTGCTGTAGACAACGCTTAAGCTTGGCGAACCATACAGGCTTAAGTCGATCCATCTTTGTGTTGATCCGTTCTGTTGAAAACTCCTCCCCTGGCCCACAAAGGGATGGCCTTGCGGAATAATGGGCCTGGGGCCTTCCGTGAGGCCTTCTTGCCTTCTAGTGGACCCGGGGGATATCCGTCTCCCACAAGCCCCCAATCTTTGTGTTGATTTTGAAATAATCAGCCCAAAGATTCCAGGTCCAGCTTGTGATTTTTGAAACATGTCTAATAAGTTGTTACTTCCAGCTCCGAGTAACTTGATTAGAATGTTCTTCTGCCATCCTTTTCTGACCTCATTCTTCAGTTTTTTTGCTTTTAATCTTGAGTGATTGATACTCTGCTCGCGCCTTAGAAGTCAACGCTTTGCTCTCAGGGGTTAAGGATTCATTGGGTGCACCGAAGGTGCACCCAATGGGTGTAGCCCCCGAGCTTCGAATGGATTACTGAAAATAATCCATTCGAAGGTCCCCATCTCATGCTTCTTAAAGAATCGTAGTCTCCGGCTTAAACAGATGCCTTAGAAATCAACCTTTTTGTCACCAACCCGTGCTTTAGAGGTCAGCATTTGTTCTTCAAGATCCTATGATTCATTGGGTGCACCGAAGGTGCTCCCAATGGGTGTAGCCCCCAAGCTTTGAGTGGATTACTGATAATGATCCACTCGGAGGTCTTCATCTCAAGCTTATTCAGAACTCATGCTTTAGAAGTCAGCATTGTTTTATTTTCACCTTTATGCTTTAGAGATCAGCATTCTATCGTCTACCTTATGCTTTAGAGGTCAGCATACAGTTCTGTCCTTGAAGTTGTGTGAGCGATCTGCCCATATCTTGCTAGGATCGAAATTTATTTGATCTGCGACAGATTGGACATCCGGTAGATGGCCCCCTGGCTAGTCATTATTTCACTTTGTGCTTCATGGCTCCTGTTGATTAGACTTGTATCTCGTCGGCTATTTTTGGCTTTCCTTTGATCTTCCGTCGATATCTTCTTTTTGTCTTGATGTATTCATTGCACATACTGTATGGATGCGACTGCTTGGGAAAATCTATTGAAAATTCCTGGGCGTCCCCCCCAATGGGTGTGGGCAAGGGACGGCTTGGTGCACTGAGCGTTTAGCAAATTGCTTCTGAGTAGTAACTTGATGTGACTGCGGGTGTGATCATATCGTCCAAGCAGTTTGACTTGAGTCCCAATGGGTGTCGTGTTACGTGAAACGGCACCAGTCGCCTGACGTGTTTCCAGACGATTTGAATTGCACATTGAATTTTTGCGACTCTTCAATGGCCGTGGTAGGAGGTGAGCGGTTGCCTTCTTCTTCTATAAATAGTGTGCCTGCTTCTCCATCATCTTCACACATCTTACTGCCACTTGTTGCTTACTCCTTTTTTCTTCTTCTTCTACTCCACCATGGGCAAGAGCAAAAAGGGCGGGAGTTCTTCTCGCCACTCCGGTGATAAGCGGAAGCGCGAGCCGACCCCCCCCCCCATCGGAGGACTTCGGCGACTCCAAGTACTCGGAGGAGGAGTACTCCTCACCCTCGCTTCTCCCCCGGCGTCGTCTGATGACTCAGACGACTCCCAGGGGATCGCTGCAGAGGTATGGACCTACATCCGGGCCGTCGAGCACGCCAGGCTCAAGGGCTCGGATGAGTCGGAGGACTCCTCAGACGAGGAGGACTCCTCGGACTCGTCTGAGGAGAGCGACGGGGGCGACGATGGTGAGGGCGATGACGGCGGCAGAGGCGGCGGTGATGGTGACGGTGACAGCGGCGAAGGCGGCGACGAGGGCGACGGTGGCAGCGGCAGCAGCAGGGGCGGCAGCAGCAAAGGCAGCGGCAGTGGCAGGAACAAAGCCAGTGGCTAAGCGCCACTGGTTTAAATGTTAGTATAGATAAGTAGTAGTAGAAGTAGTATTAGTAGAATAATGTAGTGGTAGTTAGTATTGTAATGTAGTTTAATGTAGTAATGTAATGTAGTAGCGTAGGGAAAGAAGTTGACTCATAATGAGTTGGTTTTTAAGTTTGCGAGAACACTTCCCTTATATAATGAAGAAAGCTTCGGTTCACTTCTGTGTGCATTTCTTGCCTTTTTTTACTGTTCCTTTTGCGATCGGTTGATTGATCTGGTTTTTGTGTAACCGTTGTTTTTTTTGAAAATAATGACTTAGACTCGTCGGGCCAAATTTTGGATCTGCCTACGTATTTGTAGAGAAAAACGGCGGGCTTATTGTTAGCGTCTTCAGAGGTAGCAGCTGAGTGAATTTTTGCAACACTGGCGTTTTAGAGGCAACGGCCGAGTGATAATGGGTCACATCGGTGTTTTAGAAGTAACGACCGAGTGAATACTGGTAACGTCAGCCGTTTTTAGAGCTGAGTTATATAGAGCCATGTCGGCGTTTTGGAAACAACTGCCGAGTGATGATTGGGCGCTTTTTGGACATGGCTCCTGGCCCGAGAAAACCCCATTTGTGCTGCGTCGTTGTATGCTTCTGCATTCCGAGCCCTAGTTCTGCTTTTTTGCCTCCAAGCCTTCTCTGCTTCCTTGCGATCTTGCTTCCGCTCAGTTCGTCAGCGAGATTGAGATGGCGCCCAAGCGGAAAAACCAGAATTCGTCTGCTGCGATCATTCTTCCTATCGACCCCAACAGTCAGTTGCCTTTCGCAGGTAACCACATGTCTGTTGTTTCTGAATCCGACCTTCTTCACCTTGTCTCCATCAGAGTTCTTCCTCCGAAGGAGCTTTGTTCCTGGCGGATCTGTCGTGGGGCCACTGTCCCGACGGAGGACACCCACGAGTCCGTTTTTTTCACTCCTTTCCTCATCCGCGGCCTTGCTCTTCCTATTTCTCCTTTTTTCCGCGGTCTCCTTGATTTCTATCATCTGAACCTAACCCATCTGAATCCAAATTCTATTCTGCAAGTTTCTATTTTTGTTCATCTTTGTGAAGCTTATCTTGGTATTCTGCCACACTTTGGATTGTGGAAATACTTGTACCATTGTCGACCCAGGATGGCCGGGGGGCAGCACCAACTCGTGGGCGGCGCGAGTCTGGAGATGCGCTGTGGGAGAAAAACAGAGTATCTCGATATCCCACTCAAGGACAGCATCAAGGGATGGCGCTTGGAATGGTTCATCATTGAGAATCATGCAAAATCCCTCCCCCCTCGGTCAGGGAGATAGCCTGATGTTCGCGCTTCGAGTTGGATTGAGTCTCCCACAGATTTGGAGGTAGCTGAGGCTAGAGTTCTGCTTGCTGAAGTTGGTTTGCTGAAGGAGAGGGGTCTAACTGTTGAGGCTGTAGTTGCAGATTTTGTATTCAAGAACATTCAGCCACTGAAGGACAGAGCGTACCCGGCCTACCTATATCGTGGCATTGCTGACTCAACCCGGGTTACCAACAGAAAGATTCCTGCTGTGGATCTGGTGAGCCGGCTTGAGATGATCCTTAGGGGCAAGGTATCGAACGTTGGTGCTCCTATTGCATATTCTGCCTGGAATCTGCCGCCTTCTAAAACCTTCATCAGTTTTGTGTCAAACCCTCCTGCTGAAGGCAACGGTTGGGGTCTTAGAGTGCGACCCTCCCCCGAAGAGGTTGAGGCATTGGTTGCTTTGTTGGGTGATATCCCTGATGATGAAAGGCAGGTTCATTTTGAGATGCCTGTCAACCCTAGTGATGCAAAAATAAGTGCTATACTGGATTTGCTGGTCGATGATTCCTCTAACTCGGTCCTCGCTGAATCACTAGCTGTGGCCGTCATTCCGGAGCCTGAAGAGACCCTGGATATTCAGAGACTCGATAGCACTCGCCCAAAGAGTCCTCGTCGAGCTAATCAACCAACTTCTCCTGCTGAGGGGAAGAAAAAGAGACGGCTTCGGCGAGTGTCATGTTCGAATCAGGATGTTGGCCCTTCTGTTCCAGCTGCTGAGGGAGTGCATGTGGAACTTTCTTTTGGAGCTGATCCCAATGGGTGTGACTCAGCTGACGCTGACCCCAATGGGTGCAATCTAGCTGACCTTGATGATGCTGAACCCAATGGGTGCGGTGTTCGTAATGTCGACGAGGATGAAGAAGAGGAAGAGGAAATCCCCTTGAATCAGAAGAACAATCGGCATTATGTAGTCAGCGGGGAGAGTAGTGAAATTCCTTCTCCAGCTTTGTCTGCCCTTGTTGGTCTGCAGGAATTGTCTCTGGCAAATTTTGACCAGGCTCTTGAAGATGTGATCCCTAAAGATCTGCTGTCCGAGCCGACAGATGGTGGTGTGATGGACGCTTGCGCTGACTTGCATGATGTCGGGTTAGAGTTTTCCCAATCAGCATCTCGTGCCTCATCGACCTTAGAGCGCGGTCTTCGGAGTCAAGAAGCTGATCCAGATTGCTCTGTTCCCATGGAAATGGCTAAGAACCCCCAGCCTTAGAGGTGGCTGGAGCGGAGAGTCCGATCCTTAAGGATGGCGCCAGTGTTTGCCCAGCCCCGAAGGGTGTTGCCGGTAATGATCCGGCTCAGGTGGACAGCGCAAACCGTGACCCAGCCCCCGAGGATATCCGAGCGGGCTCCCCTTCTCACGCTTCCATGGAGGTTCACGTCGGGTCCTCACCTCTGCATTCTGATTGCATGGCAACAACACGTGCTTTGAACCAGGAAATCGCCTTAGAGGCCGGCGTACCTGATACCAGAGCTTTAATTCCTGTCGGTGACATCGTGTTGGCTCCCAATGATGCTCCGCAGATTGCTTCAGTTGATGATCCTTCGTCAAGTCACCAACAGGCTTCCCATGATTTGGGGCTTCCTTCTTTCGTCTCCAATCTTTTGGTAATTGGCTTTTCCTGATCTGGCTATGTTCCAAGCGAAATATTGTCTTTGCACTCATTTGCTTTTCAATTGTCAGGCCTTGGTTGACGAGATGTCCAGTCAGCTGAAATCTCAAGGTGCTTCTGTCCCGGAAAGAGCTCTGTCTCTAACACATTGGAATCCAGCACTGCTTCAGCGGTGAATATCTGAGTTAGAATTGACGAACGCTGGTTAGTGCCTTTTGCTTCCTCCCTGACTACTTGATTATTCTGCTTTCTTACTGAGTGTCCTTGTTTCACTGTTTCTTGCTAGATATGGCTCGGCGATACTCTGCCCTTGAGGAGAAGTATTCTCAAGGCCAAAGGGACTTGACACAGGTTAAGGATTCCTTAAATGATGCCAACGTTTTGAATTCTTCTCTCAGTGCTCAGCTTGACTCCGAAAAGGTGGACAATGAATTAATCTTTGCCTGACTTTCTCTGTTGTGTTTTTACTGCCTGTTTGATGTCTGAGAACTGATTCTTGTATGCAGGAGGAGAAACGTGCCCTTGCCACTTCTTGTGATAACCTTGACAAGCTGTATCGCGACGTCAGTAACTCTTTAACTACCTTGGAGAGGAGCCATAGCTTCACCATGGATGACTTGAATAACCAACGCTACAAGCTGCAGGAGTCCTTGGATGAAATGATTCGCCTTAGGGAGTTGATGTCGAGCAAAGATTCTATTATCAAGGATCTGCGTGCTTCCAAAAAATCAATTGCCCAGAAATTAGAGGCTGCCCGGCTGGCTGTGAAGGCTGCGGAAGATACTTCTACTATTTTGAAGGCTCAGCGCGACAGAGCTATGGACAAAGCTATTCGCGCGGGTCGAATCTTGATGAGAAGGCCTGGTGTGGTTGTTCCTGATGACATAATCGCTGATGTCAACGCTGCTCCTGATACTTCGAGTCATCCTTCTTCGTTAGTTGCTCCTGAGAAAAACACTGCCAAGTAGAATCATCGAGATATTTTATGAGTCATATGTGTGTATGCTCGAGTATCCTATCGGAAAGTGTTTTCACTACTGAATGCTACTATTATTTTCCTGTTGTTCGAAATCAACAGTTGTAATTTCTTCTTGGCATAGAGATCGAGTAAACGTGAGCATGTCGTGCCGATTTAAGTTACTACCGACTTAAACCGACTGCTCTGTTAGTAGGGTATAGTGGTCACCCTAAGTTAAGTAAGCGTGAGCATGTCACACCGTCTTAAGTCATCGCCGACTTAATCCGATTGCTCCGTTAGTAGGGTATAGTGGTCACCCTGAGTTAAGTAAGCATGAGCATGTCACACCGTCTTAAGTCATCGCCGACTTAATCTGATTGCTCCGCCAGTAGGGTATAGAGGTCACCATGAGTCAAGTAAGCGCGAGCATGTCACACCGCCTTAAGTCATCGCCGACTTAAGCCGATTGCTCCGTTAGTAGGGTATAGTGGTCACCCTAAGTTCAGTAAGCGCGAGCATGTCACACCGCCTTAAGTCATCGCCAACTTAAGCCGATTGCTCTGTTAGTAGGGTATAGTGGTCACCCCGAGTTAAGTAAGCGCGTGGACTGATAATAAACAACTCGAGTGCCTTTGAGAATGAAGTCTTTTTATTGATGATGCACTTTCCATTTTACAGAATACAATGCCGTCCCAATAGCTTTTGAAATCTAGCTAAGGGTAGAACTTCCTGAGATGCTCTATATTCCATGAGTTCCCTATTTTCATGCCGTTCATTTGAGTGAGGCGATGTGATCCAGGCCGAGTGACATCTGCTATTATGAACGGTCCTTCCCATAGTGGTGACAATTTGTGTCGTCCTTCCCCTGTTAGAATTCGGCGGAGGACGAGGTCTCCTACTGCGAAGGATCGATGTCGTATAACTTTGTTATGATAACGCCTTAGAGTTTGTTGATACCGAGCTGACTGAATCACCGTATTTAATCGTTCTTCTTCTAGTATATCAACGTCCTCTAGTCTGGTGGCCTCAGCTTCTGCTATGTTTTCGAAGATTAATCTTGGTGCCCCAAACTTGAGATCAGCAGGTAGCACTGCCTCCGAACCATAAACCATAAAGAAAGGAGTGTTCCCATTCAAAGCTCGGCTAGGTTGAGTTCTGAGGCTCCAGACCACGTATGGCAACTCTCTGATCCACTTTCCTGCGAACTTTTCATTCTTATCGAAGACCTTCTTTCTGAGTGCTTCTAATGTCATTCTGTTGGCTCTTTCTACTTGCCCATTTGCTCTCGGATGCGCCACTGAAGCGTATTTTATCTGAATGCTTTTTTGCTCAAAGAAATCAAAGAATTCTGACTAGTGAAATTGGATCCCAGGTCAGTTATAATGTTGTTCGGTATTCCGAATCTGAACATTATGTCTTGTATGAATTCCACTGTTTTATCTGAAGTTAGAGAAGCGATGGGCTTATATTCTATCCACTTAGTGAATTTGTCAATAGCAACCAGCACATGAGTATATCCTCCCTGAGCTTTCTTGAAGGGTCCAATCATGTCCAGTCCCCAGCATGCGAATGGCCATGTTACAGGGATGGTTTGCAGTTATTGCGCTGGTAGATGTTGCTGTTTGACGGGTATTGACAAGCTTCACATCTCTGGACTAGCTCAGCGGCGTCACTCTTTGCTGTCGGCCAATAGAAACCAGGTCTGAAAGCTTTCCCGACCAGAGTCCTGGATGCTGCGTGTACCCCGCATCGCCCCGCGTGGATTTCTTCTAGCAGATGTTTCCCGGTGGCTGAAGGAATGCACTTCATGAGAACTCTTGTTGCACCCCTCCTGTATAGTGTTTCCCCGATGAGAGTATAATGAGCTGACTGCCTTGCAATACGCTCTGCTGCATTTCTGTCATCTGGTTCCTCCTCATTCTTGATATACCTGATGATTGGCTCTCTTCAGTCATCAGGGTCTGGCTCTGGTCGACACAGAATATTGCACTCTTCTATCCGATCCACGGGAATACTTGGGCATGGTATTTCTTGGATGAAAACTCCAAACGGGACCTGAGCCCGACTGGATCCTAGTTTTGACAACGCATCTGCCGCCGCGTTGTGATCTCTCTCCACATGATGGAATTCTAGCCCCTCGAATTTGTCTTCTAGTTTTCGGACGGCGGTGCAATATTTTCCCATTGAATCATTTGAGCAGTCCCACTCTTTGTTTATTTGACTTATGACCACAAGTGAATCTCCATATACCATCAACCTCTTGATGCCTAGTGATATGGCAATGTTCAGCCCATGAATCAGAGCCTCATATTCTGCTGCGTTGTTGGATGCTGAAAATAGTAACTAAAGAGCATATTTGAGTTGTTCACCTCCTGGTGCAATGAAGAGTATTCCCGCGCCTGCCCCTTGCAGTTTTAGTGATCCATCAAAATACATCCGCCATACTTCTGCAGTCTCTAGGTTATCTGGCATTTGTTGCTCGGTCCATTCCGATACGAAGTCAACTAGCGCCTAAGTTTTGATTGCAGTTCAAGGTCTAAACTCCATGTCATGAGCTCCCAGCTCGCAGGCCCACTTGGCTATCCTTCCGATGGCTTCCTTGTTGTGGAGAATATCCCCTATTGGAAATCCAGTGACTACTATGACTTTGTGATCGTCAAAGTAGTGACGGAGCTTGCGCGCAGTTAGAAGTACTGCGTACAATAGTTTTTGAACTTGAGGATATTTTTTCTTTGAAGGTCCCAGAACTTCACTGATAAAATAGACGGGATGCTGTACTGGATAAGCATGTCCTTCTTCCACTCACTCGACTACCAACGCGGTGCTCACCACGTGAGTCGTGCAAGAGATATATAACAGTAAATCTTCGACTGATTGACTCGGCGTGCCTCGGCATGGCGATTTTATTACTGGTGGTGTTGTTAAGAATCTCTTTAGTGCATCTAGGGCTTCCTGAGCCTCCGAAGTCCATTGGAATTTGTCCACCTTTTTGAGCAATTTGTAGAATGGCAGTCCCTTTTCTCCCAACTTCGATATGAATCTGCTTAGAGCCGCCATGCATCCAGTAAGCCTTTGTACTTTCTTCTGTGACCGTGGTGCTTCCATCCTCATGATAGCCTCGATCTTTTCTGGGTTAGCTTCAATTCCTTGGTGGCTGACAATGAATCCGAGTAATTTTCCAGCCGGTACTCCGAAGACACATTTTTCGGGATTGAGCTTCCATCGATATCGTCGCAGACTGTTGAAGACCAGCTGTAAATCTTTAATGAAATTGGCTGAGTTTTCTGTTTTGATCACCACATCATCCACATATGCTTCCACACGCTTGCCCCAGTGATCGGCTAAGCATGTCTGAATGGCTCTCTGGTAAGTCGCTCCAGCGTTTTTGAGACCGAACGGCATGGAGGTATAGCACAAAGCTCCAAATGGAGTGATGAATGTTGTTTTTTTCCTCGTCTTCTTTTGCCAGGCTGATCTCATGGTACCCGGAGTAACAATCCAAGAAAGATAGCATAGAACAACCGGCGGTCGAGTCTACAACTTGGTCTATTCTAGGAAGTCCGAAGGGATCCTTTGGACAGTGTTTGTTGAGATCTGTATAGTCGACGCACATGCGCCAATCCACTTTATTCTTTTTGAGTACAAGAACAGGGTTAGCCAACCACTCGGGATGTAGTACTTCTCTAATGAATCCTACTGCGACCAAGCGAGCCAGTTCTGCACGGATGGCTTCTCTCTTGTCGGGTGTGAAACGTCGTAATTTCTGTTGGATCGGCCTCACCTGGGGATAAACCTTCAATTTGTGCTCGACTAGTTCTCTCGGGACTCCCGGCATATCTGCAGGTTGCCAGGCGAATACGTCTCGGTTATCTTGCAGGAACTGGACGAGCGCGCCTTCCTATTTGTCATCCAGGCTGGAGCTGATGATGGCGGTCTTGCGTTCATCAGCAAATCCGAGGTTGATCCTTTTGGTTTCTTCAGTCGGTCGTATAGAGGTCATGGCTTGTTAATAAGTTTAAGCAAATGAAAAATTTTGGTTTCAAGAAATAATACAAAGATTTCATTTTTTTCACCTTAAAACTATTGTACGCTAAGCTGTCAGCCAGCTCGTTCTTTGACAACACTGAGAGCCCGTCTTCTAGTGTTGGGAATCTGAAGCTTTTGCTCATCTCCCGACAGACTGAAATCTCCTTGCTGTCAGGGAGATAATACAAGAAGTCTTCTTCTCCACTGTCGTTGAATATCAATGCCCCCTTGGGATATTTCAGTCTTTGGGCATAGAACTGAGCTTCCTGCTTTTCTTTTTCAGTCAACTTCTTCCCCGAAGCATGTCGTAAAATATAATCGGAAGCTTCAGAAAAGGCTTCGGGGGCGGCAGTGCCACTTTCTTCAAAGATTTGTTCTGCTATTTCTGTTTCTTTGGTTTCCAAGAATTTTACCTTGGCGGGCTCTGAAGGCCCAGCTTCAGTTTCAGCTTGGTGCTTTGAAGCTTTAGCCTCAAAGGCTTCGATTTGCACTTCGGGAGTTTCGGCAATTTTCTTTGGAGTAGTGCTTGAAGACTTCATTGTCTCCAATACATCCAGCACATTAACCATCCTTTTTCTTTTAGGGGTCAATGCTGGACCCTTTTGGCTTTTTGGTACTTCAACTTTTGCTGAAGGACTTAAAATTTCAGATGTCATTGTGTCGGTGTTTCGAAACCCGGGGGGTCCCTGGACCGACGAGTGAATTGTCGCCGCGTGCCCCAGCCCAGATGGGTCGACGCAAGGCGGAACGCGAAGGGGGGAAGGAGGCAGCCGGAGGGAGGCAGGCGTGAGAGAGTGTGGATCCCGCTGCCTTCGTGTTAGCCCCGCGCCTGAGTCGGGTGCGCTTGCAGTAGGGGAATACAAGCGTCCACGCGGGAGTGGGAGCGAGCGGCCTTGCACGAGCGTCGTCTCGTCCTTCTCCGCGTGGGCCAACCCTCTGTAAGAGGTCCCTGGTCCTTCCTTTTATAGGCGTAAGGAGAGGATCCAGGTGTACAATTGGGGGTGTAGCAGAGTGCTACGTGTCTAGCGGAGGAGAGCTAGTGCCCTAAGTGCATGCCGTCGTGGCAGCCGGAGAGGTTTAAGCACCCGGTTCGTGTGGTGTCGTGGCCGTCGGAGGAGCGCTGGAGCTTGGCGAGAGGACAGCTGTTGGGGCTGTTGAGTCCTTGCTGACATCCTCTTGCTTCCGTAAGGGGGCCGAGAGCCGCCGTCGTCACAGAGCGTGCGGGGCGCCATCATTGCCTATCTGGCGGAGCGAGCCAGATGGGACGCCGGTCTTGTTCCCTGTAGCCTGAGTCAGCTCGAGGTAGGGTAATGATGGTGCCTCCTGTCGACGTGGTCGGTCCGCGCCCTAGGCTGGGCAAGATGGAGGCTCCTCCGAGGTCGAGGTCGAGTCTGTCTTCCGTGGCCGTGGTCGAGTCTGAGCCCCTGGGTCGGGCGAGGCGGAGACCGTGGGCTGAGGCCAGGGTTGAGTCCGAGCCCTGGGGTCGGGCGAAGCGGAGTGCGTCGTCTTCCAGGGCTGAGCCCATGTCCGAGCCCTGGGGTCGGGCGAGGCAGAGTTCGTCGTCTTCCGGGGTTGAGCCCGAGTCCGAGCCCTGGGTCGGGCGGAGCGGAGTTCGCCGTCTTCCGGGGCTGAGCCCGAGTCCGAGCCCTGGGTCGGGTAGAGCGGAGTTCGCCGTCTTCCAGGGCTGAGCCCGAGTCCGAGCCCTGGGTCGGGCGAAACGGAGGTCGCCTTCTTCCGGGGCTGAGCCCGAGTCCGAGCCCTGGGTCCGACGGAGCGGAGTTCGCTGTCTTCCGGGGCTGAGCCCGAGTCCGAGCCCTAGGGTCGGGCGAGGCGGAGTTTCTTATGACGCCCAAGGCCGGCCTTGGCTGCTGTCAGCCTCACTCTGTCAGGTGGCTCAACAGTCGGGGCGGCGTAGGCGGCGCTGTCCTCCTGTCAGACCGGTCAGTAGAGCGGCGAAGTGACTACGGTCACTTCGGCTCTGTCGATCGGAGGGCGTGCGTCAGGATAAAGGTGTTAGGCCACCTTTTCATTAAATGCCCCTGTGATTTGGTCGATCGGCGTGGCGATGTGGCCAAGGTTGCTTCTCGGTGAAGACGGGGCCTCGGGCGAGCTGACAGTGTACCCGTTGCTGGAGGGGGGTCCTCGGGCGAGACGTAGGTTCTCCGGGGTCGGCTTCCCTTGCCCGAGGCTTGGCTCGGGCGAGGCACGATCGTGTCCCTTGAATGGACCGATCCTTGGCTTAATCGCACCCATCAGGCCTTTGCAGCTTTGTCCTGATGGGGGTTACCAGCTGAGATTTAGGGTCCTTGGGGGTACCCCTAATTATGGTCCCCGACAGTAGCCCCCCAGCCTCCTAGGGAGTACTAATACTCGCTTGGAGGCTTTTGCCGCACTTTTTTGCAAGGGGACCAGCCTTTTTCGGTTGCATTCTGTTCCGGTGGGTGCGCGCGAGCGCACCCGCCGGGTGTAGCCCCCGAGGCCTCGGAGGAGTAGTTTTACTCCTTCGAGGTCTTAGTGCGCTTCGCAACACTTCGACTGGTCTAGTTGTTCCCTCATGCGAGCTGGCCGTAGCCCGAGTGCACGGTCGGGTCCCAAGTTCTCGGGCTGGTATGTTGACGCTGTCAACAGTTTGGCCGGAGCCGGGTTTGCGAGAGCAGCCCCCGAGCCTCTACACAGGGCGAGAGGACGGTCAGGGACAGACTCGACTTTTTTACATACGCCCCTGCGTCGCCTTTCCGCAAGGAGGAGGGGGAAAAGCGCCATGTTGCCCTCAGGTGGCGCCGAACATGGTGTCTCCGGTGGGCTGCTGGCGGGTAATCTGAGCGGACGTCCGTGCCCCATTTGATAGGGGTCGGCTAGAGGCCCAGAGGCGCGCCCAAAAGTACCTGCGGGTGATCTGCCGGACCCGGTCCCCTGTCGACGGGGTCCGAGGGCTCGATGCCTCCCTCTGATGGGATTCCGTTACAAGATCGTTCCCGCTGGTCTCGGAAATGTCCTAGGGTACCTCGGGAGCGTAGCCTGAGCCTTGGTTATGTATCGAACGTACCCATGGTCATCCCTCGCTCTGTGTCTGAGGCGACTGTGAACCCTTCGAGGGCCAGCCTACGAACCCCTGATCAGTAGTGGGCGCGGAGCCCGAGTGGCCTGAGGCGGCCGTTGAACCCTTCGAGGGGCCGGCCATCGAACCTCTAACCAGTAGTGGGTGTGGAGCCCACGTGCTCTGAGGCGGCTATTGAACCCCTCCGAGGGGCCAGCCTTTGAACCTCTGATCAGTAGGGAGGCTCGGAGCCTGTTTCCTTCACGGAGAAGGGTCCTTTTTGGGGTATCCCCCTTTCCCGGTCCCTGTTGTAAGAGAGAGAAAGAGGAAAACGAAAAGGATGCGAAGTCGAATGACATGGCGTACCTTTTTTCGACGCGGTCATTATAGCGAAGGCGAAGCGTCGCTCGCTTCCCCTGACAGAGACGCCGCCTGTCCCATCGCGGAGTTAATGCGACGGTGCGAGCGGTTTGCGGGGCGGCAGTTGCGCGTGCGCGAGCCGCTCGAGGAACGGATCACGGGCGCACTGTCTTCACGCCGTGGGAGAGGGCTCCCCCGCTGCCCCTGGATGGGATGTGAGCTTGGCTGACGACGTGACCGCTGCTCCTGCCCGCCTGTCACCGCCATTACTGCCGGCCCAATTTTGACCATATTTGACCGTCGCGCTTGGCTAGCACTGTAGGGTTGCCTCGAGTCACGGTATTGACTCCGCAGTCGAGGAGGCGCGGTAGTGGCGGGAGTGGCGGTGCAGTTGCTCACATGTAGCGACCGGCGTGCCGGTTGCATGACGCGTGGGCCTGGACCTCCATGTTGGGCTCGTTGGAGTCGAAGGGGCGTGCCCACTTGGCACGGTTGCATGCTGCCTGCATGGCTGTCCGCCCTTTCACCCGCTGGTCTAGGCGAAAGTGGAGGAGTGCTTGTAACCGTCGGGGGGTTGCATGCACCGCGCGCGCGTGGCGGTTTGGCTTCTTCTCCCCTGGATCGGCTTGCATGGCGTGTGGGGCCCAGCCCCCGCGCCGTGGGGGGGAGAATCTTGGAGCGTGTTGGAGAAGACTCAACCCGCAACGGTTGAGGACGCAAGTGGAGAGAGTCGCCTTTCAAAGGGGGGTGACCCCCTTGGAGGGCAACCATGTCTTCGCACTCCCCTCATGCATCGTGTCTTCCCACCTTCCGAGCCCCCGGGCGGGGGACGCCCGGAATCCTTATGTCTTGTCGTCGGAGGAACGCAACTTCGTGGAAGTTGGTACCTTTCAGCCATCGTTCGGCTTCAAGGATTTTCATCAGGCAGCCTGGCTGCATCCCCTCGCCGGTGGTCACCCAAGACGGTGACCACCAGCCTCTGGGTGGGGAGGAGCAAACCAGGCTGCGGCCTCCGCCCCGCCCTCGGCTTCAAGGATCTTCATCATCCTTGCTGGGGCGGAGGGTGAGGCGAGTCGGGGGGCCGCCTCCGCGTGGGTCGGTAACCCTTTTCTTCCCCCGGCGTTCGGGGGAGAAAGGTATCTTCCAACTCCGCGGAGGCCTCCCTTAGCCACGCTGGGGTGGGCGGACCGCCGCTGCTCAGCCAGGGTGCAGCATTCCGTCCTCCGTCCGGACGATGGTCGCACCGCGTGCGGGCCGGCCACGTCTAGGCCTTCCTCGCGCCGACAGTCGCGTCAGTGGGTCGCCCAGCACGTCGTGTGCCGCGAGGGCAGCGCTCATGTTCTGGGCGGCTCCGGCGAGGGCGAGGACCTGCCGGTGCGCTTTGAGGTGTCCGGCGCCCGCTGGCGCGGTGTTGAGGCGGTGACAGCTGGAGAAGGCTTCTCTACTGACGAGATTCCCAACTCCGCCCGCACCCCTGGGCCTCCGTCTCCCGGCTTGAATGGCTGGTTCTCGTCCTCGGTGAACGAGAGCCCTCCTGCCGTAGCACCCGCCCCGAAGCCGTTGCTGAAGCTGCTTCGTCGCCCGGGGCGGGGGTCGTTGTCGCTGTTGCCGGATCGGGCGGCGGCGAGCCACCCGTCGGCCCTCAATTGCTCCGCGGGTCCCCCAATCTTGGGGGGTTGTTCGTTCCCGCGGAGACAGAACCGGAGCTCCGCTTGTAATGGCACCTTGAGTGCCGGTGTTTTGTTCATTGCGGCTGTCGAGGCCTGAACATGTATGTATTTTCGGCATGGAGCCGTGTTTTTTCTTCATTTTCGAGCACTAAGACTCGCCTTGTTGATTATCTGAACCACTTCACCGAGCGTGAGTTGCTTCATGCAAAGGTGATGAGTGAGGTATCCGTATCCCGGAGGCGTAAGAGTCCCTCGGCTCGGTCAGCCTTGCCGCTTACGCGCGCTCTTACTCGTCCATAGGGTTCTGTTACCAACGCAGTTGAGAAGGCCCGAAAAATCATTTCGGCAGAGGAGCTTCTCGAGCATGAAGACTTGTTCGGTCCGTGGAGTCACTTATCCGAGCGCAAGTTACTTATCGCAGAAGGTGATGAGTGAGGTATCCGTATCCCGGAGGCGTAGGAGTCCCTCGGCTCGGTCAGCCTTGGCTGCTTACGTGTACTCCGTCGTTTTCAGGATCCACTTTTGAAGTAGTCGAAGAGCACGAAAGGCATTCTAGCAGAAAAGATTTTTTTTTCTTTTTTCGAGGAAAATTTTGACGCAGAGGGGGTTGCCCCCTTCTAGCCCCCAAGGGAGGGTCGAGCTTTGCCGAGGCAAGGCTGACCCTTCCTTGACGACCAGACTTGGTGTGTGAACGAAGTATACGAGCAACTTGAAAGCATCTTAAGGGTAGAAGCGACGTAGCTGTTGGATGTTCCAAGCGTTGCTGTAGACCTCGCCTTGGCTGTTGGCCAGCTTGTACGTTCCGGGCTTCAAGACCTTGGCGATGACGAATGGCCCTTCCCAGGGAGGCGTGAGCTTGTGCCGCCCTCGGACGTCTTGTCGCAGCCGAAGCACTAGGTCGCCCACCTGGAGGTCTCAGGACCTAACCCCTCGGGCGTGGTAGCGTCGCAGGGACTGCTGGTACCGCGCCGAGTGTAGTAAGGCCATGTCCCGAGCCTCCTCCAGCTGGTCTAGTGAGTCTTCTCGGTTGGCTTGGTTGCTTTGGTCGGTGTAGGCCCTCGCCCTCGGGGAACCGTATTCTAGGTCTGTGGGCAAGATGGCTTCGGCCCCATAGACTAGAAAAAACGGTGTGAAGCCCGTGGCTTGGCTCGGCGTTGTCCTCAGACTCCAGACCACCGAGGGGAGTTCCTTCATCCACCGCTTGCCGAACTTGTTTAGGTCGTTGTAGATCCGAGGCTTGAGTCCTTGCAGGATCATGCCGTTGGCCCACTCCACTTGCCCATTCGTCGTGGGGTGAGCCACGGCAGCCCAGTCCACCCGGATGTGGTGATCCTCGCAGAAGTCCAGGAACTTTCTGCCGGTGAACTGGGTACCGTTGTCAGTGATGATGGAGTTCGGGACCCTGAAGCGATGGATGATGTTGGTGAAGAACGCCACCGCCTGTTCGGACCTGATGCTGTTTAGGGGTCGGACCTCGATCCACTTGGAGAATTTGTCGATGGCGACCAACAGGTGCGTGTAGCCGTCGGGTGCCTTCTGCAAGGGGCCAACGAGGTCCAGACCCCACACAGCAAACGACCAGGTGATGGGTATGGTCTGTAGAGCCTGAGCGGGCAGGTGGGTCTGCCTCGCGTAGAACTGACACCCTTCGCAGGTGCGGACAATTCTAGTAGCGTCGGCCAGTAGAATCCTTGTCGGAAGGCGTTTCCAACGAGGGTCCGAGGTGCTGCGTGATGGCCGCAAGCCCCCGAGTGTATCTCTTGCAAGAGCTGCTGGCCTTCGGCGATGGAAATGCATCGCTGGAGGATGCCTGAGGGGCTACGGTGGAAGAGCTCCTTCCCGTCTCCCAGCAAGACGAAAGACTTGGCGCGCCGCGCCAACCGCCGAGCTTCGGCTTGGTCAAGGGGTTGCTCCCCTCGGTGGAGATATTGCAGGTACGGGGTCTGCCAGTTTTGATTAGGTGTGACTGTCGGTGTTTTGGGTCCGACCGCACACCCGGGGTTGCCCCTCAAGGTGTTTTAGGAGTAGGAAGTTGTCGACAACTGTAGCAAAATGGTTCGTGCTGATCGCACGAGGGACGGTGGGCAAGGTTTACAGGTTCGGGCCGCTTAGTGATGCGTAACACCCTACGTCCTGATGAGTATGCTTGGTGGATATGAGTACAAGAGAGTTCTCTAGATCGAGAATACGGAGAGTTGGTGTGGGTGGCTAAGTAATGGGTCGATCGTTCTGAAGGGGTGCCCCCTAGGCCTTATATACTCGACCGTGGGGCAGTACACATGGATAAGATAACAACAAGTGGCTAAAAGATAGTGAACCTCTTGAGATTATCCTTTACGTAACCCTCGCCGACTTATCCTCACGTGGCTTCGGTGCATGGAGGCTCCAACGCGGGAAAGTCGGATCTCTGTTGCGGTTACTCGCTCGACGCTATGGGCCGTCCGGGTTTGCACCAATCCGGCCTCATGTCGCTCTGCGTTGCTGGTTGTTTCTCCCCAGGCCCACGAAAGAATAACCTTACGATTTATTGGGCCCTTGGGCCTTTCGTGAGGTCCTTTACTCTTTTAGTGGACCCGGGGGATATCTATCCCCCACAAGCCCCCGATCTTTGGGTTAATTTAGAGGTAATCAACCCAAAGATCCCAGGTCCAGCTTGCAGGTGATTTGAAGAAAGATGGCTTCTTGTTGTTCTTCTCCTGCTTCAATCACTTGTTGACCAAAACCTAGTTTCGTGCCTGTGCCTTAGAGATCGGCATTCCTATTTGCAGGATTCTGAACTTCATTGGGTGCACCGGAGGTGCACCCAATGGGTGTAGCCCCCGAGCTTCGAGTAGATTTTAGAAAATAATCTACTCGAAGGTCTTCAGGTGGATTTTTTGAAGATAATTCGCTTGAAGGTCTCCTTTTTATGTCCTTTCTCTGAAGATTACTCTTTCTGCTTATAAAAAGTTGGGATGATGTCATCCGTGCTATGTCATCAATATTATGCTTCAGAGGTCAGCATGTATTTTGTCTTTTGCAGCCTGGTTTGCAATCCTCCCATATCTTGCTAGGTAGCGTAATTTATTTGCTCTGTGACTGATTGGACATTTGATGGACGTTCTCTGTCTAGTCTTCAAGTCGTGTCTGTCGACCGTATTTTGCACTCTGCTGGCTATATTTGGTTTCTCTCTAACTCTTGTTGATATCTCATTTTTGTCTTGAGGCATTCACTGCATGCTCTGCACAGATGTGACCATTTTGAAAAATATACTGACAATTCCTGGGCGTCCCCCCCCAATGGGTGTGGGCAAGGAACGGCTTGGTACGCTGAGTGTTTTAACCGGCTGCTTCTGAGTTGTAATGTGATGGGACGGCGAGTGTAATCATACCCTTTGCGCTGTTGACTGGAGTCCCAATGGGTGTAGTGCTGCATGAAACGGCGTCAGCCGCCTGACGTGTCTTCGGACGGGTGGGAGTGCATATTGAATGCTTTGCGACTGTTCAGTGACCGCGGTTGGAGGTGAGCGGTTGCCTTTCTCTTCTATAAATAACGCTGTTGTCCCTCTGGTTTCTTCACATCTCTTCGCTTATTCCTTACTGCTTTCTTCTCTTCTTTCTCGCTTGCTTCCGCCATGGGCAAAAACAACAAACGCAAGCGCGAGCCGACTCCTCCGTCGGAGGATTTCGGTGACTCGGAATACTCGGAGGAGGAGTTCTCCTCCGAGTCCGAGGGGTCTCCGGCTCCCGTCTCTCCCCCGGTGTCGTCCGATGACTCGGACGACTCCCAGGGGATAGCCGCGGAGGTCTGGACGTACATCCGGGCCGTCGAGCGCTCCGGGCTCGAGGGCTCGGATGAGTCGGAGTACTCCTCGGATGAGGAGGACTCGGACGACGGCGGCGAGGACGAGGACGACGACGACGACGACGACGACGGTGGCGACGGCGACGGCAGCGGCAGTGGCGGGGGCGGTGGCAACGGCAGCAGCAAGGGCAGCACCAGGGGCGGCAGCAGCAGGGGCAGCACCAAGGGCGGCGGCAGCAGGGGCAGCACCAAGGGCGGCGGCGGCAGGGGCAGGGCCAGTGGCTAGATGCCACTGGTCTTTTTAGATATTAGTATAGATTAGAAATAGTATAGTGAAATAATGTAGTAGTATTAGTAATGTAGAGTAGTATAGTGTAGCGTAGTAGTAGTAGTAGCAGTAAGGAAGTATCAACTCATAATGAGTTGATTTGTAAGTATTGCCACTTCCCTTAATGAAGAATGCCTTTGGTTTCATCTTGATGACTCGTTTTGTTTGATTATAAATCTGATTCTCTTGAGACAATAGACAGACAACTTGATCATCATACTGACGCTTCCAGAAGTAGCCGCCGAGTAATATTGCAGTATGTATCGACATTTTTAGAAGTAACGCCGAGCGATTGAACGTGAGGTCGGTGTTTTAGAGGTAACGCCGAGTGATCGAAAGTCGCCGTCGACATTTTAGAAGTAATGCCGAGTGGTTGAACTCCAGATCAGCGTTTTAGAGGCAACGCCGAGTGATTGAAAGTCGACGTCAGCATTTTAGAAGTAATGCCGAGTGAGCGAAGGTCAACGTCGGCATTTTAGAAGTAATGCCGAGCGGTTGAACACGAGACTGGCGTTTTAGAGGCAACGCCGAGTGATTGAAGGTCGCCGTTGACATTTTAGAAGTAATGCCGAGTGGTTGAACTCGAGATCAGCGTTTTAGAGGCAACGCCGAGTGATTGAAAGTCGACGTCAGCATTTTTTAGAAGTAATGCCGAGTAAGCGAAGGTCAACGTCGGTATTTTAGAAGTAATGCCGAGCGGTTGAACATGAGACTGGCGTTTTAGAGGCAACGCCGAGTGATTGAAGGTCGCCGTCGACATTTTAGAGGCAATGCCGAGTGAGCGAAGGTCAACGTCGGCATTTTAGAAGTAATGCCGAGCAGTTGAACACGAGACTGGCGTTTTAGAGGCAACACCGAGTGATTGAAGGTCGCCGTCGACATTTTAGAGGCAATGCCGAGTTATTTTGAGGATAACACCCGAGTGATGGGGTTGCCCACCAGTTTTTGGAAATAACTGCCGAATGACTACGTGGCATGCTGGGATTTTGGAAATAACTGCCGGGTGATGACTGGGCACTTTTTTGAAACGGTATCTGGTCCGGGAATATCCTATAAGAGCTGCACTTTTAGCCGCCTTTGCTTTCCGCGCCCTAGTTCTTGCATTCCCGCTTCCAAACCCTCTCTGCGCTCGCCTCCAATCTGCTCACTGGTTGAATCGAGATGGCTCCCAAGAGGAAAATCGCGAGCTCGTCCGCCGTGGTGATTCCTCCAATCGATCCCAACAGCCAGTTGCCTTTTGCAGGTAACCACATGTCTATCATCTCTGAAGCCGAACTCCTCCACCTTGTGTCCATCGGTGTTCTTCCTCCACGGGAACTCTGTTCTTGGCGGATTTGCCATGGGACTACGGTCCCGACAGAGTATACCCACGAGTCCGTGGTTTACGCTCCTTTTCTTCTCCGCGGCCTTGGCCTTCCTATTTCTCCCTTTTTCCGCGGTCTCCTTGATTTCTACCACATCAACCTCACCCATCTGAACCCTAACTCAATTCTGCAAATTTCCATCTTCGTCCACTTATGTGAAGCCTTTCTCGGCGTGCTGCCGCATTTTGGCTTGTGGAAACATCTGTATCATTGTCGCCCTGGGATGGCCGGGGGACAACATCAGTTGGTCGGGGGTGCTAGTTTGGAGATGCGCCGGGGACGGAAGACTGAATATCTTGAGATTCCCCTTAAAGATAGCATTAAGGGATGGCGTCTGGAGTGGTTTATAGTTGATAACTATGGAAATTCTCTCCCCCCCCGGTCGGGAAGACAGCCAGACGTTCGCACCCCGAGCTGGACCGAGTCTCCCACAGACGAGGAGGTGGCTGAGGCCAGTGTGCTGCTAGCTGAAGTTGGGCTATTGAAAGAGAGGGGTTTAACTGCTGAAGCTATAGTTGCTGACTTCGTTTTCAAAAACATTCAGCCACTGAAAGATAGGGTCCACCCGGCTTATCTGTATCAAGGGCTAGCCGACTCAACCCGAGTTATCAACAAGAGAATCCCTTCTGCAGATTTGGTGAGCCGACTGGAGATGATTCTCAGGGGCAAAGTATCCAATATTGGTGCTCCGGTGGCGTACTCGGCCTGGAATCTGCCTCCTGCCAAAGCCTTCACTCTCTTCGTGTCAAATCCACCTGCGACTGATGGCAATTTGGGCCTTAGAACGCGGCCCTCTGATGAAGAAGTCAATGCTTTGGTTGCCTCACTTGGGAAAATTCCTGATGATGAGCGACAAGTCTATTTCGAGGTGCCCTTGGATCCTAATGATGCAGAAATGAATGCTATGCTTGATATGTTGGCTGAGGATTCCTCTGACGCTACTCTTGCTGAGACATTGGCAGTGGCGCCTCTCCCTGAGGTTGGTATAACCTTGAATGTTCAGAGACCTGTCCGTGTTCGCTCGAGGTGTCCTTGCCGAACTAATCAAGCTGATCTTCCTGCTGACGAGCAGAAAAAGAAAAGGAGACGCGTTCGGCGAGTATCTAGTTTGGATCAGGATGCTGGTCCCTCGGTTCCTGCTGCTGAGGAGGTTCCTGCGCCTGAATTTATCGATGCTGATCCCAATGGGTGTGGTCCATCTGTCGTTGATCCCAATGGGGGTGTTGCCTGTGTTGCTGATGAAGACGACAGAGAGGAAGAGAATGAAGTCCCTCTGACTCGGAAGAACAGTCGGCAATTCCTCGCCAGTGGGGAAAGTAGTGGGGTTCCTTCTCCTGCTTTATCTGCCCTCGTTGGTCTGCAAGAAATATCTCTGGCCGACTTTGATCAAACTCTTGAGGATATGGTTCCAGAGGACTTGTTATCAGGGCCAGTGGATGATGATGTAACGGAAGCTTGCGGTGCCGTGCCGGATGCTGGGTTGAGGTCATCCCGCGCCTCGTCAACCTTAGAGCGCGATCTCGAGGGTCGAGATGCTGACTTGGATTGTCCTGATTCCATGGAAGTAGCCGAGGGTCCGTCAACCTTAGAGGTGGTTACTGCGGAGAGTCTGGACCTTAAGACTGGTGCTGACACATGTCCAGCCCCCGAGGGTGTCGTCGGGGATGACTTAGCTCGGGCGAAGGGTGCGAGCCACTGCCCAGCCCCCGAGGGTGCTGCCGGGGATGACCCAGCTCAAGTGGGCAGTGCCAACTATGACCCAGCCCCCGAGGGTGCCCAAACAGGGACTCCTTCCGGCACTTCCATGGACGTTCACGCGGGGTCACCTCCACGCTCTGGCTGCATGGTGGTGGCTCAAACTTTGGACCAGGGCGTCGCTTTAGAGGGCAGCGTCCCCGCTGATCGAGTGTCCGGCTCTGTTGAAGGCGCTGAACTGATTCCCACCATTCCGTTGCAAACTGCTTCGGGTGGTGACTTTGCGCCTGGTTATCAGCTGATTTCTCCTGATCTGGGGATCCCTTCATTCTTTTCCAACCTCCAGGTACTGTGCTGTTTTTTGGCTTGATTTTTACATTGCATGAACTTTTGCCATTGTGCTCATCTGTTCTTCTCATCAGGTTTTGGTGGATGGGATGGCCAGCCAACTGAGATCGCAGGGTGTTCCTGTCCCAGAAGTAGCTTCGTCTCTTTCGTGTTGGAATCCAGTGTCACTTCATCGTCGTGTATCCGAGTTGGAGGCGATTAATGCTGGTTAGTGCCCTTTTTCTTTTCTTCGCGTTTGTTGTGGACTGTTTGACCTTCTGACCTTGTTTTGTTTGGTTACCTCTTACTAGGAATGACTCGGCAGACTGCACTTCTTGAGGAGAAACATTCTCAGGATCAAGCTGAATTGGCTCAGCGATGCACTGATCTTGAGGAAAAGTACTCTCAAAGTCAGATTGAGCTGAGTCAGGTCTCTGCTGCCTTAGATGATGCCAATGCGTTGAGTTCTTCTCTGCATGCCCAGCTTGACTCTGAAAAAGGTGATATACAAAACTGCGCTTTTTCCTTGCTGTGCTCCTATTACTTGCCTGGTTTTTGAAGGAACTGACTTGTGCTTGCAGGAAGAAAAACGTATCCTTGCTGCTTCTCGTGACAATCTTGACAGGTTGTATCGAGATTCTAGCAATTCGCTGACCATTTTGGAAAGAAGTCATCGCTTCACCATGGAAGAATTAGACCTTCATCGTCGCAAGCTGCAGGAATCCATGGAGGAGGTGACCCGGCTTAAGCAGTTGATATCAGCGAAGGATGCTACCATCAAGGGGCTCCGGGCTTCCAAAAAATCTATTGCCCAGGAGTTAGAGAACGCTCGACTGGCTGCTAAAACTGCTGAAGAGACTTCCGCTACTTTCAAGGCCCAACGCGACAAAGCCCTGGACAAGGCTATTCGGGCGGGACGAATCTTGATGAGGAGACCCGGCGTGGTCGTTCCCGAAGATATAAGGGCTGACGTGAACGCTGCCCCTGATTCCTCGAGTCGTCCTTCTTCGTCAGTTGCTCCTGGAAAAGACATTGCAAAATAGAGAAAACATTTCGCGTGCTCCAAGCGTGCAGCTTGCATGATTGAATATTTGTTAGAGGACACCGGTTTATTTGAATGACATAGTTACTCTCTCATTGTATCAGAATTTTTTAGTTAATGAGTTTGGTAGTAATGACGCATGATGACTATGAATTTTGTTTGTGGGATATGGAAATCGTCCCTTGAATTATATAGGCGCGAGCGTGTTGCATTGGTCTTAAGTTGCCGCCAACTTAAGTTGATTGCTCCGTTAGCGGGGCATAGTGGTCACCCCGAGTTAAGTAAGTGTGAGCATGTTGCACCGCCTTAAGTCGTTGCCGACTTAAGCCGATTGCTCCGTTAGCAGGGCATAGTGGTCACCCCGAGTTAAGTAAGCGTGAGCATGTTGCACCGCCTTAAGTCGTTGCCGACTTAAGCCGATTGCTCCGTTAGCAGGGCATAGTGGTCACCCCGAGTTGAGTAAGCGTGAGCATGTTGCACCGCCCTAAGTCGTTGCCGACTTAAGCCGATTGCTCCGTTAGCAGGGCATAGTGGTCACCCCGAGTTAAGTAAGCGTGAGCATGTTGCACTGCCCTAAGTCGTTGCCGACTTAAGCCGATTGCTCCGTTAGCAGGGCATAGTGGTCACCCCGAGTTAAGTAGGCGTGAGCATGTTGCACCGCCTTAAGTCGTTGCCGACTTAAGCCGATTGCTCCGTTAGCAGGGCATAGTGGTCACCCCGAGTTAAGTAAGAATGCAAGTCAATCGTAAATAAATTGAGTATCCTTGAGACCTTTTCTTTATTGATGACATATTTCCACTTTACAGAGTACATCACCGTTATCCCAGCAGTTTTGAGGTACGGCTAAGGATAAAACTTTCTCAGGTGTTCTATGTTCCAGGAGTTCCCAACTTCTGTGCCATCCATCTGAGTGAGGCGATATGATCCGGGCCGAGTGACTTCTGCTACTATGAAGGGTCCTTCCCATAAGGGTGATAACTTGTGTCGTCCTTCTCCCGTTAGAATTCGGCGAAGGACGAGCTCCCCTACTGAGAAGAATCGTTGCCGTACAGCCTTGTCGTGATAGCGCCTTAGAGTCTGCTGGTATCTTGCTGATTGGATTACTGCGTTTAACCGTTCTTCCTCGAGTACGTCTATGTCCTCCAGCCTGGTGGTCTCCGCTTCTGCTATACTTTCAAAGATCAGCCTTGGCGCCCCAAACTTGAGATCAGCGGGCAGCACTGCCTCCGACCCATAGACCATGAAGAAAGGAGTGTTTCCATGCAAAGCTCGGCTAGGTTGGGTTCTTAGGCTCCAAACAACATAGGGTAATTCCCTTATCCACTTTCCTGCGAATTTTTCGTTCTTATCAAAAATCTTTTTCCTGAGTGCATCCAATATCATCCCGTTGGCTCGCTCAACTTGCCCGTTGGCTCTTGGATGGGCTATAGATGCATACTTGATCTGAATGCTCTTTTGCTCGCAGAAGTCAAAGAATTCTGAACTCGTGAAGTTGGATCCTAAATCAGTTATGATGCTGTTTGGTATCCTGAATCTGAATATTATGTCTTGTATGAATTCCACGGCCTTAGCAGAAGTTAAGGAGGCAATGGGCTTGAATTCTATCCATTTAGTGAACTTGTCAATTGCTACCAATACATGAGTGTATCCCCCTTGAGCTTTCTTGAAAGGCCCAATCATATCCAGTCCCCAGCATGCAAAAGGCCAAGTTACTGGTATGGTCTGCAGCTGCTGTGCTGGCAGGTGTTGTTGCTTTGACAAGTATTGGCAGGCTTCGCACCTCTGAACTAACTCGGCTGCGTCGTTCTTTGCTGTTGGCCAATAAAATCCTGACCTGAAGACCTTCCCGACCAGTGTTCTGGAGGCTGCATGTATTCCACATTGTCCAGCGTGGACCTCCTCCAGGAGTTGCCTTCCAGTAGATGGGAGGATGCATTTCATGAAGACCCCTGATGCACCCCTTCTGTATAATGTCTCTCCAATAAGTGTATAGTGAGCTGACTGTCTTGCAATGCGCTCTGCCGAATTCTTGTCGTCTGGTTCTTCATTCCTTATGTACTTAATGATTGGCCTTCTCCAGTCATCGGGATCTGACTCGGGTTGATCTATGATGTTGCACTCTTCTATTTGATCCATTGAGATACTTGGCTGCAGAATTTCTTGCACAAAAACCCCGGGTGGGACCTGAGTTCGACTGGACCCTAGCTTGGACAGTACATCGGCTGCCGTGTTCCGATCTCTTTCCACATGATGAAATTCTAGGCCCTCGAATTTATCCTCCAGCTTTCGGACGGCAGTGCAGTATCTTCCCATCGAATCGTTTGAGCAATCCCACTCCTTATTTATCTGGCTGATGACTACCAGAGAATCCCCATATACCATTAATCTTTTGACGCCCAATGATATGGCAATGTTCAATCCATGGATCAAAGCTTCATACTCGGCTGCATTGTTGGAGGCCGGGAATAGCAACTGGAGGGCGTACTTGAGGTGTTCGCCTCCTGGTGCAGTGAAGAGAATCCCCGCTCCTGCTCCCTGCAGCTTTAGTGAGCCATCAAAATACATTCGCCATACTTCTGCAGTCTCCGGGTTGTCTGGTACTTGTTGTTCAGTCCACTCTGATACGAAATCAACCAGTGCTTGGGTTTTGATGGCAGTGCGAGGCCGAAACTCGATGTCATGAGATCCCAGCTCACAGGCCCACTTGGCTATTCGACCGATGGCTTCCTTGTTGTGAAGAATATCCCCTATTGGAAAACTTGTGACTACTATGACTTTGTGGTCGTCAAAGTAGTGACGCAGCTTGCGGGCAGTTAGAAGTACTGCATATAATAGTTTCTGAACTTGAGGATACTTTTTCTTTGAGGGGCCGAGGACTTCACTAATGAAGTAGACAGGATGTTGTATTGGATAGGCATGCCCTTCTTCTACTCGCTCGACTACCAACACGGTGCTCACCACGTGAGTCGTGCAAGAGATGTACAATAGCAAATCTTTAGCTGGTTGAGTTGATGTAGCTCGCCGAGGTGGTTTCAGTACTGGTGGTGTTGTCAAGAATTTTTTCAGAGCATCTAGAGCTTCTTGTGCTTCCGAAGTCCACTGAAATTTATCCACCTTCTTGAGTAACTTATAAAATGGCAGACCTTTTTCTCCTAGCCGGGATACAAATCTGCTTAAGGCTGCCATGCATCCAGTAAGCCGTTGAACCTTCTTTTGCGATCGAGGTGCTTCCATCTTCATGATAGCTTCAATCTTGTCTGGATTAGCTTCAATTCCCCGGTGACTGACAATAAACCCGAGCAACTTTCCGGCTGGTACCCCAAAAACACATTTCTCGGGATTAAGCTTCCATCTATACCGCCTTAGACTGTTGAAAACTAGTTGCAAGTCTTCGATGAAGTCTTTTGAGTCCTGTGTTTTGATTACCACATCATCCACATAGGCTTCCACACGCTTGCCCCAGTGATCTGCTAAGCATGTTTGAATGGCTCTCTGGTAAGTTGCTCCAGCGTTTTTGAGGCCAAACGGCATGGAGGTATAACAGAAAGCACCAAACGGGGTAATGAATGCCGTTTTTTCTTCGTCTTCCTTTGCCAGACTGATCTGATGGTACCCGGAATAGCAATCCAAGAAAGACAGCATAGAACATCCAGCGGTGGAGTCCACCACCTGATCTATCCTTGGGAGCCCAAAAGGATCCTTCGGACAGTGTTTGTTGAGATCTGTATAATCAACACACATGCGCCAGTCCACTTTATTCTTTTTGAGTACAAGAACAGGATTGGCTAACCACTCGGGATGTAATACTTCTCTAATGAATCCAGCCGCGACCAAGCGAGCTAACTCGGCGCGAATGGCTTCCCTCTTATCAGGCGTGAAACGACGTAACTTTTGTCGAATCGGCCTCGCCTGGGGAAAAACCTTCAGTTTGTGCTCGGCCAGTTCTCTTGGGACTCCCGGCATATCCGCAGGTTGCCATGCGAATACATCTCGGTTGTCTTGCAGAAACCGGACGAGCGCGCTTTCCTATTTGTCATCCAGACTGGAGCTGATGATGGCCGTCTTGCGCTCATCGGCGAACCCCAGGTTGATTCTCTTGGTTTCTTCAGTCGGCCACATAGAGGTCGCGGTCTGAGCTTCATTCGCCGGTATTGCGAGGTCCTCCTCAGGCTTAGAGTTCGCCATTGCGGAGGGAGCTGTCGATGGCTTAGCGGTGAGGGCTGCTTGAATAGCCACTCGGAAACATTCTGCGGCGCCTTGGAAGTCGACGCGCACAGTTATGATCTCTTGCGGCCCTGGCATCTTCAGTATCATGTATGTGTAATGCGGAATGGCCATGAACTTGGCCAATCCAGGCCTCCCGATGATGGCGTTGTACCCGCAGTCGAAGTTCGCCACTTCAAACCTCAGGAACTCGGTTCTGTAGTTCTCCGGAGTTCCGAAGGTGACTGGCATGTAGATGTGGCCCAGCGGGTATTCCCCTTCCGTCGGCACGATGCCGAAGAAAGGAGTGTCCGACTCGTGGAGCTCTTTGAGGTGAACTCCCAAGCCTTGGAGTGTCCGGGGGAAGGTGACGTTGATGCTGCTTCCCCCGTCCACTAACACCTTCTTCACCCGGCTCTCCCGGATCACCGGATCGACGAGAAGCGGGTACTTGCCCGGGTGGTCGAAGTTGAGCCATTGATCTGCCCGAGTGAAGGTGATCGGGTGCTCTGACCACCGGTATGGAGCGGGAGGGCCGGTGGTCGCCACCAGTATTTGGCGATCGTTGAGCTTTTGCTGTCTTCTGCTCTCCTGCGATCCGTGTCCGCCGAAGATGACGTTGACTTCCCTGTCAACGCGTGGAAAAGCTCCTCCTCCTCCACCCTCCTCCGGCCGATGGGGTTGTCGTGGTTCATCTGGTCCTCCCCTCGGCGGAGGAGGAGGTAGAGGTTGGAAGGGTCGGCCGTGTCCGACAGAGTGCTTGAAGTCTCGGCAGTTACGAAGAGTGTGGCGCATGTCCTTGTGGTACGGGCACTGGGCGTCGAGGATGTCGTCCAGCGTACGTTCGCCTCCACGAGGTCCTCCTCGAGCGCGAGAGGCAGGTGGTCCGGCAGCGTGCACTTCTTCACGTGGCCTCTTCTCCCATCGCTTGTCGGGTTGCTGGTTCGCGTCGCGTCGTGGTGCTGCCGGTGTGGGCTTTGCTCCTCCGATGAGGTCCTGGGCTCGCTCGTCGGTGGTGATGTAGAGGTCGGCTTCCCGGAACAGCTCCTCGGAGGTAGTCGGCGCCTTCTGTAGTATGGCTCGGACAAAAGCCGAGTCATTGGATCCTCGGTAGAAGTCCTCGATCACGGCCGCCTCCGTGACTTCGGGGATACGATTTCTCATGGTTTGAAATCTCTTGAGGTACGAACGGAGAGTCTCGTCCCCCCAGCGCTTGATAGATTTGAGGTCCCACGGTTGCGCCGGCTTGTCGGAGAGGGACTGGAAGTTGGCGGTGAAGCGCCGACTGAAGTCGCCCCAGACGTCGATGCAGTGTCGGGGTAGATGTCGCAGCCATTGCAGCGCGTCTTGCCCAAGGACAATGGGTAAGTACGCGGTCATCACGTCTTCAGACGCCCCGGCAGCTCGAGCAGCGGTGGTGTAGACGGCTAGCCAACCCCACGGATCCTGCTTAGGTTCATATTTGTCAACATTGGATACCTTGAAGTTGGGAGGCCATTGGATGGCCCTAAGGCGCGGAGTAAGGGCGGACACTCCGCACGTGTCCTCCTGTCGTCGGGGTCGATGTCTGTCCCGGGGAGGGGAGTTGTGATTGTGATTCCTCGACCGTCCCCGGGTGGTTCCGCCAGTCGAAGCCGTTGCCGACTCAGTCCTGGTAGCTTGGCTCTGAGTCGGGATGCCATGATCCCTGTCGTACTCCTCCCGACGGCGAATCTCGTTCTCATGTCGCCGTTCGCGCGAAGCATTGATGGAGCTCCGCGCGTCTCGGCGACTGTTGATGGCGTGTCGTAGATCGTTCGGCGGGTGGGCAAGCGGTAGAAGGTGGTTAGCCGCCTGAGTAAATAGTCGCCGGTAGCCATCGGCGTCGGGAGTCCGAGGTAGTCCTTCAGCTATCCGAGCCAGTACCCCTCCGACCTCGCTCGGCGTGTTCATGGCTCGGGCGAAGTCGGCGTTCAGGTTGCGCCCGAAGAATGGATTCTCTCGACGTTGCCTTGCATCCTGCTCGGCCTGTTCCTGAGCTCGTCGGCGATCACGTCGTCGGGAGTTCCTTCGCTCTCTGAAGACGCGTTCTTCCGGGGTTTCTCCTACCTCCAAGACCTCGTCCCGCAAGACAGGTTGCTCCGGATTCCGCTCTCCGGCCGCGTGATGTCGTCGAACGTTCCTGCGCCGATTCCTCCGTCGACGGGATTCTCGTTGGGGCGGTTCCTCCCCGGGTACAGTCGGCTCGTCGTCGGAGATGACGGGTGATTCCGCTCTTCCGATGAAGAGGACGTCGGGGTAGAACGGTGCTGCCATCGTAGTGATCTTCTTTCGGAGAGCCGGAGGTTGCGCTTCTCCGGTATTTTCGGAGTTTGTTGGGGAAGATTCCTTTTCCGGCGGATCCGCGATACGGTGCAGAATTCCTTCTTCGTCCGCTACGAATGAGATTGTTTCGAAGCAGAACACAGATCCGGGGCGTAGGGTGATCTTGCTGTAGAAGGAGATGGCCATTGAGCTAGCTTGGATTGTCGACACACCCCCTACCTGGCGCGCCAGCTGTCGGTGTTTTGGGTCCGACCGCACACCCGGGGTTGCCCCTCAAGGTGTTTTAGGAGTAGGAAGGTGTCGACAACTGTAGCAAAATGGTTCGTGCTGATCGCACGAGGGACGGTGGGCAAGGTTTACAGGTTCGGGCCGCTTAGTGATGCGTAACACCCTACGTCCTGATGAGTATGCTTGGTGGATATGAGTACAAGAGAGTTCTCTAGATCGAGAATACGGAGAGTTGGTGTGGGTGGCTAAGTAATGGGTCGATCGTTCTGAAGGGGTGCCCCCTAGGCCTTATATACTCGACCGTGGGGCAGTACACATGGATAAGATAACAACAAGTGGCTAAAAGATAGTGAACCTCTTGAGATTATCCTTTACGTAACCCTCGCCGACTTATCCTCACGTGGCTTCGGTGCATGGAGGCTCCAACGCGGGAAAGTCGGATCTCTGTTGCGGTTACTCGCTCGACGCTATGGGCCGTCCGGGTTTGCACCAATCCGGCCTCATGTCGCTCTGCGTTGCTGGTTGTTTCTCCCCAGGCCCACGAAAGAATAACCTTACGATTTATTGGGCCCTTGGGCCTTTCGTGAGGTCCTTTACTCTTTTAGTGGACCCGGGGGATATCTATCCCCCACAGTGACCTCGCTCGGCTCCCCCTCGACGTGCAGTGCCTCACCCTCGGAGGCCGAGGGTACCTCGGGCTGAGCCGAGGGTACCTCGGACCGTGCCGAGGGTACCTCGGACAGGGTCGAGGGTACCTCGGACTGTGCCGAGGGTACCTCGGACAGGGTCGAGGGTACCTCGGACTGTGCCGAGGGTGCCTCGGGAGGAGCCGAAGGTGCCTCGGGCTCGGGCGTGTCCTCGGTCTTGACAATGGGTTGATGCAGGTCTCGGGAGAATACGTCTGGTGGAACTGTTGTTCATCCTGAGGCTATTTTAGCCAGCTCGTCCGCAGTCTCGTTGTAGCGTCGGGCGATGTGGTTGAGCTCGAGCCCGTAGAACTTGTCTTCCAGGCGTCGAACCTCATCGCAGTAGGCTTCCATCTTCGGGTTGCGGCAGTGGGAGTACTTCATGACTTGGTCGATGACGAGCTGCGAGTCACCGCGAGCGTCGAGGCGTCAGACCCCTAGCTCGATGGCGATTCGCAACCCGTTTACCAGAGCCTCGTACTCCGCCACATTGTTGGACGCCGGGAAGTGGAGGCGCAGCACGTAGCGTAGGTGCTTCCCGAGGGGCGAGACGAAGAGGAGGCCTGCGTCAGCCCCCGTCTTCATCAGCAACCCGTCGAAAAACATGGTCCAGAGCCCCGGTTGGATCGAAGCCGTCGGGAGCTGGGTGTCGGCCCATTCAGCCACGAAGTCCGCCAAGACCTGGGACTTGATGGCCTTCCGAGGGGCGAACGAGATCGTCTTGCCCATGATCTCCACCGCCCACTTCGCAATCCTACCCGAGGCCTCTCGGGACTAGATGATCTCTCCCAGGGGGAAGGATGACACCACAGTCACCGGATGAGACTCGAAGTAGTGTCGCAACTTCCGTCGTGTCAGGATCACCGCGTACAGCAGCTTCTGGATCTGTGGGTAGCGGATCTTGGTCTCGGACAGTACCTCACTGATGAAGTAGACTGGCCTCTGGACGGGCAATGCATGCCCTTCTTCTCGTCTCTCAACCACGATCGCGGCGCTAACCACCTGGGTGGTTGCGGCGATGTAGATCAAGAGGGCTTCTCCGGCAGCGGGGGGCACCAAGATGGGCGCGTTCGTGAGAAGCGCCTTCAGGTTCCCGAGGGCTTCCTCGGCCTCGGGAGTCCAAGCGAAGCACTCAGCTTTTCTTAAGAGGCGGTACAGAGGCAGACCTCTTTCGCCGAGGCGGGAGATGAAGCGGCTCAGAGCCGCGAGACATCCCATGACTCTTTGTACGCCTTTCAAGTCCTTGATGGGCCCCATGCTGGTGATGGCTGCAATCTTCTCCGGGTTGGCTTCGATGCCCCGCTCGGAGACGATGAACCCCAAGAGCATGCCTCGGGGGACCCCAAAGACACACTTTTCGGGATTAAGCTCCACGCCTTTTGCCTTGAGACATCGGAACGTTGCTTCAAGGTCGAAAAGGAGGTCGGAGGCCTTCCTCGTCTTGACTACGATGTCATCGACGTAGGCCTCGACCGTTCGGCCGATGTGTTCGCCAAACACATGGTTCATGCATCGCTGGTACGTTGCCCCCGCATTCCTTGAACCAAACGACATTGTAACATAGCAGTACATGCCGAAGGGTGTGATGAACGAAGTCGCGAGCTGGTCGGACTCCTTCATCCTGATCTGGTGATACCCTGAGTAGGCATCAAGGAAAGACAGGGTTTCGCACCCCAGCAGTGGAATCCACGATCTGATCAATGCGAGGCAGAGGGTAGGGAACCTTCGGACATGCTTTGTTTAGACCAGTGTAGTCTACACACATCCGCCATTTCCCCCCTTTCTTTCTCACAAGCACAGGGTTGGCAAGCCATTCGGGATGGAATACCTTTTTGATGAACCCTGCCGCCAGTAGCTTGTGGATCTCTTCGCCTATGGCTCTGCGCTTTTCTTCGTCGAATCGGCGCAGAGGTTGCTTCATGGGTCGGGCCCCAGCTCGAATATCCAGAGAGTGCTCGACGACTTCCCTCGGTATGCCGGGCATGTCCGAGGGACTCCACGCGAAAACATCGGCGTTCGCGCGTAGAAAGTCGACGAGCACTGCATCCTATTTGGGGTCGAGCTCGGAACCGATCTGGATCTGCTTGGAGGCGTCGTTGCAGGGGTCGAGAGGGACGGGCTTGACCGTCTCCGCTGGTTCGAAGTTGCCGGCGTGGCGCTTCACGTCGGGCGCCTCCCTAGAGAGGCTCTCCAGGTCAGCGATGAGGGCCTCAGATTCGGCGAGGGCCTCGGCGTACTCCACGCACTCCACATCGCATTCGTATGCGTGTCGGTACGTGGGCCCAACGGTGATGACCCCGTCGGGGCCCGGCATCTTGAGCTTGAGGTAGGTGTAGTTGGGGACGGCCATGAACTTGGCGTAGCATGGCCTTCCCAGCACTGCGTGGTAGGTTCCTCGAAACCCGACCACCTCAAACATGAGGGTCTCCCTTCGGAAGTTGGAGGGCGTCCCGAAGTAGACGGGTAGGTCGAGTTGTCCGAGGGGATGAACGCGCTTCCTGGGGATGATCCCGTGGAAAGGCGCAGCGCCCATCCGGACCGAGGACAGATCGATCCGCAGGAGCCCGAGGGTCTCGGCGTAGATGATGTTGAGGCTGCTGCCTCCGTCCATGAGGACCTTGGTGAGCCTGACGTTGCCGATGATGGGGTCGACAATGAGTGGGTATCTCCCCGAGCTCGGCACGTAGTCTGGATGGTCGGCCCGGTCAAAGGTGATGGGCTCATCGGACTAGTCTAGGTAGACTGGCGCCGCCACCTTTACCGAGCAGACTTCCCGACGCTCTTGCTTGCGGTGCCGAGCCGAGGCGTTCGCCACTTGCCCTCCATAGATCATGAAGTAGTCGCGGACCTCGGGGAACCCTCCTGCCTTGTGATCTTCCTCTTTTGCGTCGTCGAGGGCCTTACCACCCTCCGCGGGTGGTCCGGCCTTGTGGAAGTGTCGTCGAAGCATGGCACACTCCTCGAGGGTGTACTTGACGGGCCCCTGATGATAGGGGCACGGCTCATTGAGCATCTTGTCGAAGAGGTTGGCACCTCCGGGAGGTTTCCGAGGGTTCTTGTACTCGGCGGCGGCGACAAGGTCCGCGTCGGCTGCGTCGCGTTTCGCTTGCGACTTCTTCTTGCCCTTCTTCTTGGCGTCGCGCTGAGTTGATGCCTCGGGAGCATCTTCCGGTGGGCGGCCCTGGGGCTGCTTGTCCTTCCGGAAAATGGCCTCAACCGCCTCCTGGCCAGAGGCGAACTTGGTGGCGATGTCCATCAGCTCGCTCGCCCTGGTGGGGGTCTTGCGACCTAGCTTGCTCACCAAGTCGCGGCAGGTGGTGCCGGCGAGGAACGCACCGATGACATCTGAGTCGGTGACGTTGGGCAGCTCTGTGCGCTGCTTCGAGAATCGCCGGATGTAGTCCCGGAGAGACTCTCCCGGCTGCTGGCGGCAGCTTCGGAGATCCCAGGAGTTTCCAGGGTGCACGTATGTGCCCTAGAAATTGCCGACGAAGGCTTGGACCAGGTCGTCCCAGTTGGAGATCTGCCCCAGAGGCAGGTGCTCTAACCAGGCTCGAGCGGTGTCGGAGAGGAACAGGGGGAGGTTGCGGATGATGAGGTTGTCATCGTCCGTTCCACCTAGTTGGCAGGCCAGCCGATAGTCCGCGAGCCACAGTTCCGGTCTCGTCTCCCCCGAGTACTTTTTGATAGTAGTCGGGTTCGGAACCGGGTCGGGAACGGTGCCCGTCGTATGGCGCGGCTGAAAGCCTGCGGACCGGGTGGTTTGGGCGAAGGACTCCGATCCTCCCCGCTGTCGTAGCGTCCCCCACGCCTGGGGTGGTAGCCTCGGCGCGCCCTATCGTCGAGGTGGGCCCGACAGCCGTGATGATGGCGCTCGTTGCCGAGGGGACCCGGGGCCGCAGGCGCCGTGTTGCGCGTGCGCCCGGAGTGGACCGAGGCTTCCCGCACAAATCGGGAAGTCGCGACGTGATGTTCCGAGGGGAAACCCTGCCTTCGGGAGGCAGAGCTTTCGGCCCGTCGGACCGCGGCGTCCTCCAGGAGATTCTTGAGCTCTCCCTGGATACGTCTCCCTTCCGTAGTCGATGGCTCCGGCATCGCGCGGAGGAGTATCGCCGCTGCAGCCAGGTTCTGGCCGACTCCGCTGGAATCCAGCGGCGGCCTCACCCTGAAGTCGTCGGCGATGCGGTGCTGGATGTCCTGGGGGAGCTGACGCGCTTCTCCGGCCGGGGGTTGGATCGCCCATTCCTGCCCGACGTCCCGGCGGATTGGCACAAGCGTTCCTGCTCCCTCGTCGAGCCTAGCCTGCCTCTCGCGGATATGCTCAAGCTGTGGGTCAGGACCCCCCGCCGGGACGGGGACCACAGCTAGCTCCCGAAGGATGTCAACGCGAGGCACGGGCCTAGGGGGATCACCGTTCTCCGGCATACCAAGATGGTTGCCTTCGCCAAGACCCCCTAGGTCGACGTGGAAACATTCACGTCTTGGGCCGCGGTCCTCATTGTCGACGCCGCGGCTGCCGTCGGAACAGTCGGAAAGGCAGTAGTCGCATGCGGTCATGAAGTCCCGCACGGCACTAGGGTTACCAAGTCCGGAGAAATCCCAACAGATGTCGGGCTCGCCATCCTCCTCGGACCCCGAGGACTCGTAGGTCGAGACGTCCGTCAGCCGGTCCTAAGGTGACCGCACACGATACCCCCGGGGGTTTGGACTCGCCTCTATGAAAATGCTCACCGAAGCGGAGTCGCTTGGTGGGTCGAGGCCGAATCCAAAAGACGCGAGATGGGAATCGGTCGGTACCTTTCGGTCGACGGTCGGTGACAAGGTCGCGTCTGGGACTGACTGCACCGTTGTCTCGGGTACGAGGGTGACGCCCAGCAAGTCCTTCGCGAGCGTGCTGGCGTCGTGCGTTTGCTTGAGATCGGCACGTTGCGGGGAGGCGGTGCTTGTCTTCGTCTCAGACGCGAGATCGATGCCCGACGCGCCCTCTGTTGGGGCGCCGGCGCCGTCGACTCGCTCGACAGCTAACAAGGTGCCGCTTCCCGCTCGGCCTTGGTTGCCCCGCCTCCTCCTCCGTCGGCAGGGGAGGGGACGGGACAAGCCTGAATGTCGTCCTTCCACCACGTGGGGAAGGCGTCGTCGATTTCCCCGCTGGCGAGCGGGTTGTCGACCGCCATTGTCGCTGTCGCACGGCGGGGGAAGGAGTATCATGTCGTAGCTGCCGTCGAGGGACATGAACTCAAGATTCCCGAAACAGAGCACTGTCCCGGGCTAGAAAGGTTGCTGGAGACTGCCCATCTGGAGCTTGACGGGAAGCTGTTCGTCAACACGCAGCAGGCCCCTACCTGGCGCGCCAACTGTCGGTGTTTCGAAACACGGGGGGTCCCTGGACCGACGAGTGAATTGTCGCCACGTGCCCTAGCCCAGATGGGTCGATGCAAGGCAGAACGCGAAGGGGAGAAAGGAGGCAGCCGGAGGGAGGCAGGCGTGATGATGCGTCACGATGCCCGATCTTCACGACGTAGGATCAATCTTCAAATAACTAGCTTCAAAGAAGCCAAGATAACTTGCTGCAAGCAGCGATAACTAGTGCAACCTGACAAATAAAACTCGAAGCCAACCACCGTCTTTAACCGGCAGCCTGAATCGAGGATTCGCCCAACCACACTCTCAAAGAACCAACCAACACAGCCTACAATCAATCGAGGAGACCTCGAAGGGAGTAGGAGCACCAATTGGGAGCGGATGAAGCCGCCGCTTCTGCAATTCCGCGAAGGAATTCACAAGAGCAAAGGGGTAGAGATCACTCTCAATATTTGTTAGCACACAGCTGAACAAAGGGGTTCTGTTTTAGATTATCATAAGCTGCTTTACATCATAGACATAGGGGGGTATTTATACTAGTAACAACCAGCCTTAGCGAGGTATAAACACAAAACAAAAGTATTTTCACGAGCTAATGTGAAGGAGCCTCTTCGGAAGATCTGCAGAGCTGATTTCCGTGTGGCTGTTTGACTTCTGCGCAGCCTTCAGTATTTTGGCAATAACTTCTTCTAGGAATCTTCAAATGACGTGGGACTGGTTGCATTGGAAAGCTAACTTGATAAGCTTTCTCACCATATATAGCATGCTTAATGAAACTTCGTAGAATAATGCAGTTTAATACGAAAACTTGGTCATCAAGCAGACTGTTGACCTTCTGACCAGTCAGCACTAAAGTAGGTCGGCTGCCTTTCTGGTAGATGTGGTTAAGTCGGCTTTAGAAGCATTGGAAACTAGACTTCAAGAGCTTTCCGAAAAGTACTTATGGACCTTCATAGCTTTTGGGAATCAAAAGTTATGACTGTTTCTTCTGGACGGTTCTATAGTGCTGGACTGACTCGGACGTAGCTCTTCTTGCTGATTCGCCTTTGATATGTTTTGTCCTTCCTCTTGGTGAACCTAAGTAATATCAACATACACGACTTAGGTAGCATAAAGTTCGCATTAGTGTTTAATTGAAATTCATAAAGTAGCGCGTGCACCTCTTGCTGTAGCTTCTTAGCTCGGCTACGTGTAATTGGTCCATCAAAGACTAGCGCGTGCACCTCTTGCTGTAGCTTCTTAGCTCGGCTACGTGTAATTGGTCCATCAAAGACTCGGGTTGGTGATGATATTGGTTGTACTTGAGTTGATGTAGTATAACTTGGGGTTGTAATGTGTTGCTTAATGGCGTGGTCATATCACGTGAGAGAGTGTGGATCCCGTGGCCTTCGTGTTAGCCCCGCGCCTGAGTTGGGTGCGCTTGCAGTAGGGGAATACAAGCGTCCACGCGGGAGTGGGAGCGAGCGGCCTTGCGCGAGCGCCGTCTCGTCCTTCTCCGCGCGGGCCAACCCTCTGTAAGAGGGCCCTGGTCCTTCCTTTTATAGGCGTAAGGAGAGGATCCAGGTGTACAATGGGGGTGTAGCAGAGTGCTACGTGTCTAGCGGAGGAGAGCTAGTGCCCTAAGTGCATGCCGTCGTGGCAGCCGGAGAGGTTTAAGCACCCGGTTCGTGTAGTGTCGTGGCCGTTGGAGGAGCGCTCGAGCCTGGCGAGAGGACAGCTGTTGGGGCTATTGAGTCCTTGCTGACGTCCTCTTGCTTCCGTAAGGGGGCCGAGAGCCGCCGTTGTCACAGAGCGTGCGGGGCGCCATCATTGCCTATCTGGCGGAGCGAGCCAGATGGGACGCCAGTCTTGTTCCCCGTAGCCTGAGTCAGCTCGAGGTAGGGTAATGATGGTGCCTCCTGTCAACGTGGTCGGTCCGCGCCCTAGGCTGGGCGAGATGGAGGCTCCTCCGAGGTCGAGGTCGAGTCTGTCTTCCGTGGCCGTGGTCGAGTCCGAGCCCCTGGGTCGGGCGAGGCGGAGACCGTCGGCTGAGGCCAGGGCTGAGTCCGAGCCCTAGGGTCGGGCGAAGCGGAGTCCGTCGTCTTCCGGGGCTGAGCCCATGTCCGAGCCCTGGGGTCGGGCGAGGCGGAGTTCGTCGTCTTCAAGGGCTGAGCCCGAGTCCGAGCCCTGGGTCGGGTGGAGCGGAGTTCGCCGTCTTCCGGGGCTGAGCCCGAGTCCGAGCCCTAGGTCGGGCAGAGCGGAGTTCGCCGTCTTCCGGGGCTGAGCTCGAGTCCGAGCCCTGGGTCGGGCGGAACGGAGGTCGCCGTCTTCTGGGGCTGAGCCCGAGTCCGAGCCCTGGGTCGGGCGGAGCGGAGTTCGCCGTCTTCCAGGGCTGAGCCCGAGTCCGAGCCCTGGGGTCAGGCGAGGCGGAGTTTCTTATGATGCCCGAGGCCGGCCTTGGCTGCTGTCAGCCTCACTCTGTCAGGTGGCTCAGCAGTCGGGGCGGCGCAGGCGGCGCTGTCCTCCTGTCAGACCGGTCAGTAGAGCGGCGAAGTGACTGCGGTCACTTCGGCTCTGTCGATCGGAGGGCGTGCGTCAGGATAAAGGTGTCGGGCCACCTTTGCATTAAATGCCCCTACGATTCGGTCGGTCGGCGTGGCGATGTGGCCAAGGTTGCTTCTCGGTGAAGACGGGGCCTCGGGCGAGCTGACAGTGTACCCGTTGCTGGAGGGGGGTCCTCGGGCGAGACGTAGGTTCTCCGGGGTCGGCTTCCCTTGCCCGAGGCTTGGCTCGGGCGAGGCACGATCGTGTCCCTTGAATGGACTGATCCTTGGCTTAATCGCACCCATCAGGCCTTTGCAGCTTTGTGCTGATGGGGGTTACCAGCTGAGATTTAGGGTCCTTGAGGGTACCCCTAATTATGGTCCCCGACACATTGTTTCTTTAGCCTTCGGTTCTTCTATTTTCTTTGTCTCCGGCATTGTGACCGGCTCTCTAATATTCTTCAGGGGAGTCACCTCTTTGGCTTCGGGGGCCGAAGAGGATTCACCGACAAACTCGGGCACTGTGGCCGGTTCAATATAGCGTGGACGGTGTGTAAGAACCTTTATCTTTTTCCTCTTCGGCACTGGCTCACTAAGTGCGGCTGAGGCGGCTTCCTTCGTAGACGCCGTATCTTTCCTTTTTTGACCCCGTGTTGGGTAACGGTAGTCAGGATACACGAACCCAATGGAATCAAATACTCGGTTGAGCCTTTTCTTCTTCCGGCCTCCGAAGGCTGCGGATAGTGCAGTATCTTCTGCCTTCGAGTATGGCCCAAGCAGCTCATCGCTTACGGCCTCAATACTTTTCAGCCAGTCGTCATCGGGCTCGACGAACTTATCTTCATATTTGAAGGTGAATTTTAACCTAACTAGTCCACCTTCGTTAGGTTCGCTGACAGTTTCCTTTGGCATTTCCCACTTATCTGCAAGTGGCCATACTCTGAAGGCAATGTGTTCTTGGATCAAATCTCTTGTCCCGATGAAATAGCAAACTACTCCGAAGGCTCTCCGGCATTCTTCGGCTGCTTCGTCAATTTCCACCTTCGGTTTCCGAAGGCCGAAGCGCTGCCAGATAGGGCGCATAATGATACCTTTAATGTCTTCTCGCGTTTTCAAGTCGTTTTTCACATAGAACCATTCCTTCATCCAGTCCCCAGGCCATCTTTTCTGAAAAGTTGGCACAGGACAACTTGACCCAGAGCGGGCACCGAAGCTATAACAGCCAAAATTGTTGTGATATTGCTCCTTACCCCATGGTTTCGTCTCATACAATAACTCATGCATATTGCAAAAGCTTTTTGCATTTGGTTCCAAACCTTGGCTCTTCACGGCCCATACGAAGATTCCCATCCTTATGATTGCTTCAGGAGTAATTTGATGAAGGTAGATTTCAAATATCTTCAAAACTTCTACCACGAAACTGCTCAAAGGAAACCGAAGCCCAGCCTTAAAGAAGCTTCGGAATATCACGACTTCATTTTCCTCAGGAGTCAGACAAGTTTTCTCTCCTTCGTCAGCCCTTACAATAGATAAATCTCGAAAATATCTACCCCTCATATTGACAAGATGGCTTTGTTAATGCTTGATTTTCCAAAAACTGCATGGCTTGGTCGCCAGGGTCGATCTTCGGAATCTTCACCGCCACTTTCCACATCATAGCTATCACTATCACCAGTGTCTTCAGACAAACCCTCTAAAATCTCCCTAGTAATCTTCTCTGTATTTGTCTTTGCTATTGATTCAAGGAAGCCGAGATTCATCTCTTCGGAAAGGCTTAGCTTCGACTCAGTGACAGTTTTCTTGTCTTCAGACATCTTCGAAAATGCTCGGAAAATGCTCTCAAAGACGAAGCTTAAAAATGTAAAAAGAAAGGCAAGCATTGGTGTGCAAAGAGCTAAAAATTAGGAAGGCAGGAGCCGGCGGCAAGAAAGCGTGCTAAATGTGCTGGCGGTGCGTTCTTATTTATACGCCCAGTATGTTGCAAGTGGTAGGGCCCCACTTGTCATTGACTGTTGCTATTCTAGCAAAGGGAAGGTGTTTTTTGGACCTTCGGCTTAAGGCCTTCGTCCATATCGCAATCTAAATTTATTATTCTAGCAAATTAATATTGCGAGGGGTTACTGTTGGGGGCCTTCGGCTTCCGAAGGTCCTCAAAAACATGATTTGATAATGTTTTCCAAGTGAAATACGTGAACAGGTATCTTCGGATTCGGATCATGAGCATACAGAGCATGGTTAGGACGAAGCCTGAGCAAGACGAAAGGTGATTATGACGAAGGACAAGGTGATCACGAAGCTGTGCACAGAAAAGCTTCGGCATGACAGTAGAAAAGGGGAACCGACTTAAAGATGAAAAGGCAAATTAGACCTCGAAGAATTACTATAGCGTTATTAGCAAATATAAAGGTCATGAATGTAATTTTACATGGGCTGCGTCACTTGCCTATAAATAGATGAACAGTACTCCCGTACTGTTCACGTTGACTTGGCGTTTGCTCTCACGTCACGCTTGTACTCTTGCTTTTCTCTGAGCCAAAGGTACATTCATAATCTATCATTGTAAATACAGCAATGCAAATTAAAATAAGTTAATTATAACATTTAAAGTGTTTATATTACTTTTCCATATCTTGTGTATGAATCCTTCTTCATCATTTATTGTGCTTATGAAGGTTTGTCCTTCATAACCTTCGTCCGGAATTCATTATATCCGAAGGGAGATAATGCTTCGAAGGACGAAGGTCTTTGACATTTAACACTTTTTATGTTGCCTTGTTCTTAATTCTTAGTGTTTGAGAACAAGTCCCCAACAGAAAGTATAAAGGAATTATATCCATCTGACTTATACTTTGTTGAACCATATTCTAAGTGTTGTGATGGCAGAGGATGGGCAATATTTCATGTTAATGATGTTTTTTTGTTTCGAGCTAACAAACTCTGCATTCTAGAGTGTTCTGTCCGAATTTTACTTTTGCAGGAAGCTCATGCAGGAGGAATTATGGGTCATTTTGGCGCCAAGAAGACAGAGCAAGTACTTGCCGATCATTTCTTTTGGCCTAAAATGAGAAGGGATGTGGAACGACATGTCCTTTGATGCGAATCATATCATAAAGATAAGTCTCATTTAAACCCTCATGGCTTATACACTCCACTACCTATTCCTAGTATGCCTTGGGAAGACATATCCATGGATTTTGTTCTTGGTTTACCACGAACAAAGCAGGGAAGGGATTCCATTTTTGTTCTGGTTGATCGATTTAGCAAAATGGCACATTTTATTCCATGCCACAAGAGTGATGACGCTTGACATATTGTTGAATTGTTTTTCAAAGAAGTTGTTCGTTTACATGGGATTCCACGAACCATTGTTTCTGATCGTGACACTAAATTTTTGAGTTACTTTTGGAAAACTTTATGGGGAAAACTTGGAACACGACTTCTATTCTCTACAACACGTCATCCACAAACAAATGGGCAGACTGAAGTTGTAAATCGAACATTATCAATGCTGCTGCGAGCTATTCTCAAGAAAAATTTAAAACTTTGGGAAGAAAGTCTACCACATGTTGAGTTTGCATACAACAGAGTTGTACACTCGACTACTAAATTTTGTCCATTTGAAATTGTATATGGCGTCAAACCCACTGCTCCCATAGATCTTTTGTCATTGCCTGTGCAGGAACGGGTCAACTTTGATGGTAGCAAACGAGCCGAGCTAATCAAGAACCTCCATGAAAAAGCTCGAGCAAATATTGAGAAAATTACCAAGAAATATGAAAAGCGTGCCAATAAGGGTCGAAGAAAGAAGTTGTTCGAACCAGGAGACTTGGTTTGGGTACATCTACGCAAAGAAAGATTTCCTGAACAACGCAAAAGCAAATTACAACCACGAGCTAATGGTCCATTCAAAGTGCTTCGCAAGATCAACAACAATGCTTATGAAATTGATCTACAAGACACTTATGGTGTGATGTTCTTTGGATTGGAAGAGTCAAGGACGACTCTTTTTCAAGGGGGGAGGATGATGTGACCATACCAGCATCGTCAACCTTGCTGAACATTCCTACTGGACCTATCACTCGAAGCCGAGCGAAACAGATACAACAAGAGGTGCACGCGATACTTTATGAATTTAAATTAAACACTAATGATAACTTTATGCTACATAAGTCGTGTATGTTGATTTTGCTTAGGTTCACCAAAGAGGAAGGACAAAACATATCAAAGGCGAATCAGAGAGAAGAACTATGTTCTAGTCAGTCCAGCGTGACAAAAGCGTCCAGAAGAAATAGTCATATCTTTTGATTACCAAGAGCTATGAAGGCCTATAAGTACATTTTGGAAATATATTGAAGTCTAGTTTCCAATGCTTCTAAGGCCGACTTAATCGGATCTTTCAGCAAGGTAGCCGACCTACTTTAGTGTTGACTAGTCAGAAGGTCAACAGACTGCTTGATGACCAAGTTTTAGTATTAAACTGCATCATTCTACGAAGTTTTATTAGGCATGCTATACATGGTGAGAAAGCTTATCAAGTTAGCTTTCCAATGAATCCAACCCGACGCCATTTGGAGATTCCTAGAAGTTATTATCAAAATACTGAAGGCTGCGTAGAAGTCAAACAGCCACGTGGAATCTATCTCTGGACATCTCCCGAAGAGACCCCTTCACATTAGCACGTTAAAATGTTTTCTTTCTGTGTTTATACCTATATAAGGCTAGTTGTAGCTAGTATAAATACCCCCCTATGTCTATGATGTAAGACAACTTTTGATAACCTTTGATAATTTGATAATCCAAGTGATTACCGCAAGCGAGCTGCTGAGTGTTTACTCTACCCCTGTTCTTCCTTGTTCTCCTGGACTTGTGAAGAGATTCCTCTAGGATCCACTAGTTTGTGCCTTGTGAGTTCCAGTACGGCTGCCTCGCATTGTGTGGATTAGCTCCAATTGTGGTTCTGCGGTCGTTCGGAGATCGAGTCGAAGTCTACACGGTTTCGGTGTCTCTCTCCCCGTCGCTAGGTCACCTCCGACCTTGATCAGGTATAAAGTCAGTTATCTGCTAATCTTCAGCAAATTTACCTTGTTATTCTGTTACTTTTATAACCAACCATCCTATTTATCAAACTACTGTCGTGAAGATTGGGCCACCCCCAGTACCAAATATAACTCGATCCATATCACTCTCAACAGATCTTCTAGGACCTTATTGACTCTTTTTGTTTGCCCATCTAATTGAGGGTGGTAAACAGTGCTGAAATCTAGCTTGGTGCCCATAGTTTGCTGTAGACTCATCTAGAACTTTGAGGTGAACTGTGTTCCTCTATCTGACACTATTCTTTGTGGAATGCCATGGAGTCTTACTATTTCTTTGTGATACAACTGAGCAAGGGTGGCTCATCCATAGGTAGTCTTTACTAGAATGAAGTGAGATACCTTGGTAAGGCGATCAATTATGACCCAAAAATGGAGTCATTTCCTTTCGGGATCAGGGTAGTTCGATCACAAAATCCATGCCTATTTCTTCCTATTTCCATTCAGGTACTGGTAGCAGTTGCAACAATCCTAAAGGTTTCTAATGCTCTGCCTTGGTTCGCTGGCATATGTCACATTGTGCCACATGCTGAGCTATGTTCTTCTTCATTCCTTTCCACCAATATCTAGTTTTGAGGTCTAGGTACATCTTGGTGGATCCCAAATGAATATAGTAAGCCGAATTGTAGGTTCATCTAGTAGAATTTTTTGTGCTTCCCCTTTTGGCACGCACAAGCTATCCTTACACCGGAGAGTTCCTTTTTTATCTGTTTTGAAGTATGAGGGTTGTTCCTTCTTGGCCCTTTCGACAAGTCTCATGGTTTTTGCACCTAGAAGTAGAGCTTTGCGAATGTAGTCTTCTAGCAATGGCTGAACTTCTATGCTGCCACTCTTTCCCAAGCAAGCGTTAAGCTGAGCAGACTCTTGCTTCCAGTCTTCAAGAAAACTTGTTGCCCTCTTTCCGAAAGGTTTTCAGCTGAGGGCATCGACCACTACATTTGTTTTTCTAGATGGTAATGCACTTCAAAGTTTTAGTCTTTGATCAGTTCTAACCATCTTCGGCGATGGAAGTTAAGATCCAGCTGGGTGAAAATGCACTTCAGACTCTTGTGATCTGTGAACACGTCACACTTATTTCCAATCAGGTAGTGCCTTCATATTTGTAGGGCATTCGCTATGGCTGCTAGCTACAAATCTTGTGTCGGGTAATTCTGCTCATGTGGCTTGAGTTGCCACGATGCATAAGCGATGACTTTCTCATTTTGCATAAGTACACATCCCAGACCTTGCCTGGAGGCATCATAGAAAATAACGAAACCATGATGGATATCTGGCAATGTCAACACCAGAGAGGTGGTGAGCCTTTTTTATTTCTTGAAAAAACTATTTTCTCATTCCTTGGTCCAGATGAACTTATTATCCTTCTTGAGGAGTTCTGTCATTGGCTTGGCAATACTGGAAAATCCCTTGATAAAGCGGCGGTAATATCCTGCCATTCCCAGAAAGCTTTGGATTTCACCAACGTTGGTCGGTTGTTTCCATTTGGACACTACTTCTACTTTGGAACGATCCACTTCTATTCCTTATGCGGTTAAGATGTGCCCGAGGAAGGCAATATTTTCTAGCCAAATCTCACATTTGCTCAGTTTGGCATACAATTGGTGTGATCTGAGTCTTCCAAGGACAACTCGGAGATGGTGCTTATGCTCTTCTCGACTCTTAGAGTAGATGAGAATGTCGTCAATGAAGACTACGACAAACTTATCCAACTCTTCCATGAATACCTTGTTCATGAGGTTCATGAAGAAGGCAGGTGCATTGGTTAGGCCAAAAGGCATTACTGTGAACTCATATTGGCCATACCTGGTAACAAAATGTAACACCCCGTCCAATCCCAGACCGGCGCTACTTACTCCTGGCAGCTATCTAGGATCATATATTGTCCCCACAAACCAACACAAGTCTTTTGTGTGCACTTTGTCCTCACTCATGTACACCCAAGAAAACTTCCTGGTCGGTCACCCATCCCAAATTGCTCCAAGCTAAGCACGCTTAACTTAGAGGTTCTTTCGAGATAGGCTTCCAAAAAAGAAGATGCACCTTGTTGGTATGGATACTCTATTAATTCTATTAAGCCTTGGGCCAGGACATCACCATCCCAGGGCCAGGATATCACACAAAAGCAGTTTTCTGAATATCTCCTTCCTTGATTCTCAACTGATGGTACCCTAATCTTAGATCAATCTTTGAGAAATAGCAGGCTCCTTGAAGTTGATCGAAAAGGTCATCGATCCGAGGTAGCGAATACTTATTCTTGATTGTGACTTCATTTAAGTATCGGTAATCAATACACATCCTCATGCTTCCATCCTTCTTGGTGACAAACAAGACTGGGGCTCCCCAAGGTGATGAGCTAGGGCGAATGAAGCCTTTTTTGTTGAAGCTCTACGATTTGTGTCTTCAATTCTGCCAATTCTGTAGGTGCCATACGGTATGGTCTTTTTGCAATTGGTGCTATCCCGGAAGAAGGTCATTGTACAATTCCACTTCTCTTTCTAGAGACATTCCTAGTAATTCTTCTAGATATACATCCATGAATTCCTCTACTACAGATATGCTTTCTGTTGCTAGACTGGACATCATCGGGTCTTGAGCTGTTGGTTGGGCTAGGCAAGAAACTGATTTCCCTTGATGATCGGTGAGAAGGACAATCTTGTCTACACATCCTATGACACCATTATGTTAGGACAACCAATCCATACCTAGGATTACATTAATTCCGTGTGAAGGTATCACTGCTAGGTCTGCTATGAACACTACCCCACTTAAAAGGATTCTGATGTGGGAACATTTGAGGTGGCATAGAAGGTCTAGCCCTGGAGTTCGGGTGATCAAGATGACATCTAACGGTGCAGTTGGAATTTATGATTTTCCATGAAATGAGTGGCTATGAAAGAATGAGATGCTCTAGAATCAAAAAAATACTGCAGCAGGGTAAATTCTACCAAGAACTCACCGAGCACTACTCCAGGTGTCTGCTGAGCTTTCTGTGCGTCGATGTGGTTTACTCGGGCCCTGTTGTGGAATTGTTGTTTGCTTACCTCGCTATTGGTGGTAGGTGCCTTGGAGGCTAGTGCTGGAGCATTCTTAGGGATGTTGACCGAGTTGGAGAAGGCAGATATTGCTGGCTTTAGTTGCGGGCAATTGTTATTGAAGTGACTACGGTCACCATAGTGCCAACATGCTTGGGCATTGCCCGAAGGCTGGTTGCTTGCTACAAACTGAGTGTGGAAGGAGCTCTGACTTGGCTAGATAAAATGCGGCGGAGCAAACCCTGCTAGCTTATTGAAGTTCTGTCCTTTGGGAGGAAACCCAAAGGATCGAGTTCTCTAATGCCTTTCCTGCTATTGAGATCAGAGAAGTTGAAACTTCCTCTTAAGGTGACCTCTTTCTTCTTCCATGTCCCTTTCTACTTGGATGGCTTAGTTCGTGAGATGAGATAAGTTGTGGAAGTCTTGGCTGGAAAGAATAGTCTTGAGCTCTAACCTTAATCCTTTGAGGAAATGATCCATCTTCTTGACCTCTGTATTCACGTCATCTGGTGCATAGCGGGCAAGCTTTGTGAACTTGTGAATGTACTTGTTGACAACTCGTTGTCCTTGAGTCAGGTCGCGAAATTCCTCTTCCTTGAGCTAGACGATCCCTACGGGCACATGATGCTTCAATTTCTACACATGTGGCATTCCCCATAGCAGCACTAAAGGTGCCCCACCAGCATAGGGCCATCCTAGAGAGTTGGTGCATAGCCAGTTGAACACGCTAATCATCGGGGCATCCGATAGCCTCTAGCTTCCTTTTGACTATGCGTGGGCAATCATCTGCAACGAGTAGGTTGCTTGATCCTATGAACATGGGAAGCTGGAGCCTTAAGAACTCTCACATCTTGTCCTGCGACCTTCCTCCATTCTGACACTAGTTCTCCAGGTTTCTGGTGAGGACTTCAATGAGTCGGGTCTGGTTGGCTAGAACTTGGGCTAGATCTAATGGCATTTCTAGAGGCGTGGGGAGGTAGGTTTGGCTTCCTTCCCCTATCCTCAACTTCATTACCTAGGTGGATTCTTGCCCCGTTCCCTAATGCTGCAGGCATGGCTCTATCTGTGGCAACCTGCCAGAGGAGAAGATGGATTACTTCTATGCATAAGCATATGTCATTTTTGAACAACCATTTTTATTCCATTAATAAAACGCGTTCATTACAAGCACGACAGAAACCATAGATTACATTATGCCTAGCGTCACCTACTAAAGCGTATCCTAAGCCCTTAAGGAGCTCATCGAGGTCAGCTAAGGACACTTCCTCGATGTTAGAAAGTTTGTCAAGTATTTATTATTAGTAGAAGCCAAGTTTTAGCAATAACCAACCCATGAACCATTTACTCATCGAGGAACATCATTATCATCATCGTAACCAGAAACATAAATTGAACCATAGTATCTCAGATCATCTGTATCTCTAATCAAAGGAGCTCCCAAGGCCGCTCATAATCGTGAGCATGGCTAATATATTAGTTTCATTCCTCTGCAGAGGTCGCACACTTTAACCATGAGTCGTGATTCCTGTCCTTCCCAAGGAGCGCTACTCCCCATTGACCACTACCTAGGTGATCTGGTAGGGTATCACTATGTAGCCTTTACAAAGATTCCCCTGGTGTGTAGTCGTCCGTTAGGTTTCGCCAGACGTACAAACACAGTACTCCTCCCAAAGGTGGGTGACTAACAAAACCAAATCGAATGAACCTCGGCACCCACCCTTAGCAGAACAAACACTATGCTCCGGCCCCCATTGACGGCACAACGATGAAGCCAACTACACCCCCAAGTTCCTCCAATTAATCAGTTAAGGGCATCCCATTCCACCCTCATGGTTGTACTGTTTTTTCAGGTGGTCATCCAACGAACAGGTCCTTATGGAGAGGTACTCGGGAAACAGCCCAAGTCTCCTAAAGTAACACAAGCTCATCATCATAATCAAGATATCATCATCATATCATAAATATTCTCATCATGTTCATTGATTAAAGTAAAGCGGTAGCATAATTCTAATCATAGTAACCAATTTTCAAAGGGTAAACAAGGACAGGAAAATAGAATACTAGTCAATCCTTAGGTTGATCATGGTATGCGTGACAATGAATTATAAAGTAAATAGGACATAATGAGTCAGAGGACACTTGTCTTCACCAAACAGATGCTCAAGATCTTCAATCTCGTAGAACACGAAGAGCTGGATCACTTGGTCACTAGGGCTTGATCATCGATTCCTCGTGGCTTGGGAATGGATCGCATTCTAATCATGACGCGAAGCGAATACGAACAGGCACAAACAAACAAACATATATGTATGCATAAGAACATTGCACCATACAAAGTAAAACATACTAAAAGCTGGTAATACGAAATATAAGCTCGCTAATACAATCACGCGAGGAAAATAAATGTGATAGTCGGAGCTACGGTCGAGAAGTTAGCGCGTTCACACTAAACAAGTACTTATTAGAATATTTAATACGACGTACTCACATTATTCAACATTTATTTAATGCAACTAGAGCTATCACCTAGCTTTAATTAGCTGACTACGCTAACAATTCTTAGTTAAATAAGTAATTTAAATAACATTAACGACTCTAAGCGAGACGATTTAGCGGAGCGAGACAAAATACGTAACGCGTGAAACAGCACGGCCACACGCGCACAATATACGCACAGCATGCGTCCGGCGCGTGGGTCGACACGATATGCGAAAACTAATAAATAGATAACATTATTAAACTAACCAATTATAAATAAAGAATATTTTAGTTAAGGCTAACCATATTGGTGTCTAATTATAAATGCGCAAATCAAACTCCTAAATTAGATTTAAATTGAAACGTCGTTCTATTAACCATGGCTCAAACAAACGTTTAAATAAATTAAGTAAAATGTGCGACAATAGAGAATATTACTTCTAACATTTAGATAATTTTAATACGAATCTAACGCAACTTAAACAGATTGAATCGGATTTAAAACGCAAAAGTTATCACGGTTTTAAATTGAACTAAATTGCTACGCATAATTTTAAAATTGGTTAAGGTCAGTTTTGCAAAACCGTCATCATTTTCCTCCCTCCTCCTTCCTCTCACCATGAAAGGGGAGAAGGGGGAGGGGGTTGCGCGCGCGGGCGGCTGAGTGGGGTGGGGGGCGGGCGCCGCCGCGAGGGAGGGCGAGCGTCGAGGGTCGGGAGGGACCAAGCGCCGCGGGCAGGGAGGCGCTGCCGCCGGACCGGGTCGGCCGGCCACAGCTGCGAGCCGCACGAGGGAGGGGAAAGGGGCGCGGGGGAGGGGCACCACCGGGGAAAGAAGGGGGAGGGAGAGAAGAGATAGGGCTATGCGGGGGAAACAAAAACAAAGAACTCCATGGGCAACGATGGAGGACGGGCTCACCGGAGAAGAAACCCTCGCCGGAGCCCAGGAGAAAAACACTGATTGGGGACGAACCATCGGTCGGATCGATGAATCAAAGGCAACGGGATGAAGCTCTCGACAAGACAAATGGGGCGGTACCCTCGGATTCCGCTGATGATGCATGAATTAAAAGTAATTGCTCGTCGGAGTTGTCACCGGAGTTGGAACCGCTCTGAACTTCGTCGAGCAATTCCGGGAGATGGAGATTGAATCTGGGAAAACTGTTTTGTGATTCGGAAAGAGCTCAGTGAGGAGAAGTCGGCCATATATATATAGCTAAGGTTTAGACGAGATGAAAATTTGGGTCGAATTCGGATTTTACAATTTACTAAATTCAGAAAAGCCTAGAAATCCATATTTTATGCTCAAAATATTGTAGATGCCTCCAAAAATTCCAGAAAAATTCCTAGAAATGTTTTGGCACCTAGTGAACTCAAAAAACATATTTAGAGTTTCTAAAAATGTTTTTAAGTACCTCAAATAAATAAATTTTGGTTTACAAAAAATAGAAAAATATTCCAAAAATATGAAAATTTACTGAGAGCTTCTATAAGGTTTATTAACATGTTTCAAAGACCTTTTGCAGTTAGAAATACTATGCAACAACATGAATGCACCAACCAAAGCATCTCTAGGGCTCATTCAACTAGGTTTATATCAATATAAAACAAAAATAATTCTCTATTTTTAGGAAAAAGAGAAGGAAAGCAAAGAAATGAGAGAGTAACGCCTAAATATGGTGGATATTAGAAAAGAAATTTTATACCCCAAATTCAGGGTGTTACAAATCTAACCCCCTCAATATAGTCTCGCCCTCGAGATTCAAGGAAAGTCTAGCAAGAAAATGAGATTAGTTCATTGGTCTTTCATAGCTTCTTCTAACTCAGCTTTGACTCTGTCAGCTTAACTTGTGGACTGGTTGCTTTGACCTTCAGATGCTTGAGACCAACTGGTACAATTCTTGAGGATCCCTTGGACATGTGGGTTAGGAGCCACACACGCTTTCGCTGCGCCACTCTGATCTTGTTGGTTGATGTTGATGGCATTGTCTTCATTGGGGTTAGAGGCTAACCCCCTTAACAGGAGCATTGATATGCACTTGATGAGGACGTTGCCAACTCTGATCTTGACTGATTAAGAGAAGTTGGAAGTTGCCAACCAGACAGGTGTAAGAGGAAAGGGTATAGATAGAAAAGGTAAGCATAGATGGATTAAAGAGAGAAAAGCGAGAGCACTCAACTACCTAACTCTATGGCACTCAGCTAGTAAACTGATGTCATTGCGGACCAAAGGCCACAACACATCAACACTCACTTCAAAGAAGCAAATCAGTCATAACACAAAGACAAACATCATGAGCACACAACAACAGACATCTTGTTGCTATACGTTCCTTTTAATTAAATGGTGGTCTTTCTTGAAAAGGGAATAACTACTTTCTAAGGTTATCGAAGGAGGAGGAGAAGAACAAAACGTATGAGACAGGAGCATGAGAACAAAAAAGGGTAGAGCTGAAGCATGACTTGCAAAGCGGCAAGGGAAGAGAAACAACTAAGGACGAGATAGGTAAAGCCACACTCTCGAACTGAAATGGGAGAGAGAATGCTTTAAAATGCAGGTGCAAGATAAGCATCAAGGTAAATGTCGAGAGACGAGAAGAGTTAAAGGTAATAACAGATAGAAACACGACAAGGGATGGGATTGAGACAAAACTTGCAAGACATCAAAGAAGGGGGAGCGGTCAATGATGGAGTAGGTGAGGCATTATCCCTGAACAGGGATGAAAAAGAGGAGGCTTTGAAGGGTAGGTTCAAAGTAAGCGTGAAGATAAGGGTATAGATATTACAAGGGTTTAAAGGTGATAACAGACAATGATGTAGGAGAGGAGGTAAATGGGCATAAGAACAAAGGATACAAGTACCATAAGGGATGGAGTTAAGACAGGACCTGCAAATGGAAAAGGAGAGGGTGCGTCCAAGGGCCAGATAGGCAAATTGCCGCTCTCAAATTGAGGTGGAAGAGAGGAGATTTTCAAAGAGCAAGAATAAAGATGAGTATCAAAGCAAGATCGATGGATCACAAGGTGATGGTGATAACAAATAAAAACATAGCAAAGGATGGAATTAAGACAAAACTTGTAAGGCGACAAGGAGTGAAAAAAATCAAGGAAGAGATAGGTAACTCACAGCTCTCGTACTGGGTTGGAAGAAAGGGGAGGCTTTTAAAGGATAAGTTCAAGGTAAGCATTTAGGTAGAAGACATCAATATCAAAAGGGTCAAAGGCGATAACAGACAAGGGTATGAGAGAAAAGATGAAGGCATTGAAGAGCGAGTGGTATGAGTACAACAAAGAATGGAGTTATGTCCAGGCTTACACGTGGTAAAGAAGAGGAGGTTGCCAAGGGTGAGATAAGTAAAACACCACCCTTAAATTGGGATAGGAGATTGGAGGTTTTCGATAATAAACATAATGTAATCACCAAGGTATGGTTGAGAGATGGGAAGGGTCAAGGCAACACAAAACAGAGGCACAACAAAGGATGGAGTTGAAAACTCGGAAGCGACGAGGAACATGATACGACCAATGGAAAAGCAGGTAAAGTACAACGCTTAGATTGAGATGGAAAAGAGGAGATTTTAAAGGGCCGGTATAAGATAAACATCAAGGTAAGATATAGAGGTGATAAGGGTAAAGGTGATAATGATTAAAAGCATAATCCATGGACAGAGTTAAGGCAGGACTCACAAAGTGACGAAGTGGACAAAACAAACAAGGATAAGATAAGTGAGGTTCTGACAGAAGAGTTCGAAATATGTTTTCTGAGTTCATTCGGTGCCAAATCATGTCTAGGAATTTTCCTAAAATTTTCGGAGCCTTCGAGATATTTTTCGGACATTAAAAAGATTTCATCCTTTTTATGGAATTATTTTTAATTTTAAAATGGAATGATTACGAAAAATAAAATATCTTCAAACCCTAGCAATATATATATGAATTGGAACCATCTCGTCGATTCCTTTCCAAATTTTGAAACCGTTTTCTTAGTTTAGATCCACAACTTCCGAAATTATTGCTCACCGAAGCTCGAAATGGTTCTAACTCGAGTGACAACTCGGGCGAGCAATTACATTCGATCCGTGCGTCGTCGGTAGAATCCGAGGGTACCGCTGCGTTCGTTTCGTTGGGAGCTTTGTCCCGACGCCTTCGATTCGTTGATCAACCATCGACGTTTTTCTTCTCGGCTCCAGTGAGGTTTTCTTCTCTGTGAGTCCTTCCTCCATTGTTTCCCATGAAGCTTTTTTGTTTCTTTGATTCCCATCTGCGCAGCGCCCGTCCCCTCTCTCTTTCCCCCTGGCGGCGATGCCCCCTCCCCCTTACTCCCCCCCCCCCCCCGTGCTCGGCCGGCCCCCTTACCCCTCCTCCTTCCCACCATGGTGAGAGGAAGAAAATGGAGGGAGGAAGAAGATGGCAGTTTTGTGAAAAAGACCCTAGACAATTTTAAAACTGTGCGCAGAGATGCATTTCAATTTAAAATCGCGATAGCTTTTGCGTTTTAAATCTGATTTGCTCCATTCAAGTCATGTTAGATTCATATTAAAATTGTCTATATGTTAGAAGAATTTTTCTTTGATGTTACATATTTTAAATTTATTTAAATGTTTGTTTGACCGATGGTTAGTAAAGTAACGTTAAATTTTAATCTAATTTACGATTTTGATTTGTGGGTTTAAAAATAAACACCAATCTGGTTAACCTTAACTGAAATATTTTTTATTCATAATTGTTTAGTTTAAACGTGCTATCTATTTAATAGTCCTCGCATGTCGCGTTGGTCCACGCGCCGTGCACGTCCTGTGCGCGTGCTACCGTGTTGTTTCGCACGTCACGCATTTCGTCTTGCGCCGTTATTTCGTCTCGTTTAGAGTCACTAATATTATCTAAATTACTTTTTTAACTAAGAGCTATTAGCATAGTAGATTTATTAAAACTAGGTAATAACTCTAGTTACATTTAATAAATGTTGATTAATGCAAGTATGTCGAATTAAATGTTCTATTTCATATTTGTATAATGTAAACACAATAACTTCTCAATCGTAGCTTCGATCTTGGCGTTAATTTTTTCATATGACCGTAAAAGCGAGCCCTATTTTGTATTGCACATGTTTTCCCTTGTATGGTGTACTGTTCCTTTCTATTTCAAGAATGTTGAATGTGTGTTCGCACTCGCTTAGATAATGTTCCGTCCGTGGAGTCCGAAGAAGTTGCAGGAGAAGCCACTGGGCAGCAGCAGTTTGGTGAAGGCAAGTGCCCTCTGACCTATTATGTCATATTTACTTTATAATTCACTGTCCTGCATACTATGATTAACCTAAGGATTGACTAGCTTTCTGTTTATCGTGTCCTTGATTACCTTTTTGTTGGGTTATTATGATCAGCTACATGCTAGTGCTTTACTTTAATCAACGAACACGATGAGAATTACTTTATGCTACGATGATCCATTATGATTATGTTCATGAACTTGTGGCATTTTAGGGGGCTCGGGTTGTTTTCGATTACCTCTTCGTAAGGACCTGTTCGTTGAGAGACCACCTGGGATAATAGTACAACCATGAGCGTGGTATGGGACGCACTTATCTGATCAATCTTGTCTTTATACTTACATTGTTTGGGATTGAAACTTAAACCATGCGGTAGAGATAGCAACACTTAGACAAAACCTAGTTTGCACATTCTAGTTTACTTATTTGCATAGGTTTTTTGCTCTAGGGATTTATTTGTGGCCTAGTTTAGAGAAAGTTTTAGAAGTCCTAATTCACCCCCCTCTTAGGCGTCACATGTTTCCTTCAGTGTGTGAGTTAGAGAGATTTGGGGGTTTGAATGTGCCCGATAGATGGTTCAAATGGTCAAGAGAGATGTCCAACACCCGGACTCCATCTATTTATAGCACCCCTCCAAAACTAGTTGTTATGGGCAAACTACCCCTTTTCTACGCACTTGTGGATGATCTGCGCCCTTTGCCCAGACAGCCCTCCATTCACTTTAACGGCTACTTTTATTTTGAAAACGTGTCAGATATATCAGAAAAAGCGAGGAGCGGATGGTCCATTGACCCCGACTAGACGATCCGTCGACCCACATAGGACACACCCTGAGCTCTAGCACACCTGATTTTTATACCTGTGGATGGTCTGGTACCTGGGCACGGACGATCTACAGCCTGGGAACTTACATCGTCCATGACCTAGGCACAGACAGTCCACAAATCACAACCCAAAAACCACACAGTCCCTTCACAAATTAATATAAGTCAACTACAGACGGTCCACATAGTGCACTAGGGACTTAACCAAATTGAGGCCCTTCTGGCCAATACTGCCAGACGGTTCGACCACCTAGCCTGGATGGTGTGTAGTACAAAACTTCTAGACCACATTGAAACACATCAAATCTACTCATATCTCTGTTAGCCTTGCTGACAGTCTGGCCTCCTAGACTAGATGTTCCGTAGTACATCATTTGACCTCATTATCAAAATTCTCTTTTGAAAAGATTTCCTCTTGCAATCAAAAGCATTATTAGCCCTCATGCACATGCATTAACTATATGCTCTATGAGGCACTAAGTATCTTGCCAAGTAAACATCACTGAACCCTCTTAATAGTATGGATATCTAGCCTACTAACCCAATCAATTTAACTTCTCTAATCACCTCTTGGTCGACAAAAGTAAAAACTTATCATTTACCTTTGCCTTGAGCTAGTCCACAATCCACACCAAAGACCTCCAAGACTATGTAGCTCACGCATTAGTGGTCCAACCTGCATTCTTGTTTTCTCCAATAAGTCATTAATCCACATATTATTGTCATTAATTACCAAAACACTACTTAGGGGCCTAGATGCTTCACAACTCCTCAATGCAAATGTAGGCTTTGTTGGGAAACTGAGCTCTGGTAAACAAATTGGTGTGTATGTATGTTTGATTGTTTGCAATTTGTTTTCTTCCTTCCTCCCTAAGTTCTCTTGCATTGATCTTCATTGAAATCCCTTAGTGTTGCTTCATAGTTCATTCTGGACTTTTGTAAGAGCAACACATTGCAAGATTGAACTTGTTTCCTTACTCAAATTAACTAATCTAGTTCTAACCACCAATTAGGATCAAGTTTTGCTTTTAAGTGATAAATTTTAGGTTTCGTCTATTCACCCTCCTCTAGACAACTTTCAATTGATATATAGGCCCATCACTTCAATTAGGGTTTAACAACCCAAAGTGATGTTGGAGGAAGGATCCCAAAAGAACAAGGGGACGTCGTCAAGAGACAAGAACAAGGAGAAGGGTGAGGACTCCATTAGCTCTGGTTCCAAGTCCTACAAATCCTACAGGAGGAAGGAGAATAAGAAGATCGTCTACTATGAGAGTGGCACATCGACATTGAGCTCAAGTAGTGATGAATCCACCTACAAGAAGTGGCACCAATGAAAGACAAATAACTCAAAATATACTCAAATGTCTTTCAACTATTCTCGCATTCATCCTAACACTACCACTCCCTTACTATCAGTTTCACTTGGAAAACCACCACATTTTGATTGTGAGGACTATTCTTAGTGGAACCATAGTATGAGTGGGCATTTGTACTCACTCCATCCAAGTCTTTAGCATGTTGTTGAGGTAGGAATCGAGATACCAGATAGCGATGACGATGACTACAATCTAGTTAAGGCGGAACAAATGATCTACCATAATGAGGGAAGAGTACAATAAGGTGAATGGATTAGAAAGCATTAAGGATATTTGGGGCATACTCAAGATTGCACATGAAGGTGACAAGATCACTAAGATGGAGCTCCTCGATTGTACATTGAATATCCTTCTTCTGAATATGATCTATGTCCTCCAAATTTATTTATCCATAGGCAAACCTTCTTTGTATGAGACTTCTCTAATTCATCCTCATCTTAAGTCTCATTCTTAATCTACCAACTTGTTTCCATCTGATCTCTTGTAGAATATCCCCAATATTGCTTTGTGTTGAACCTTTGATGCTTTCCACTGTCATACTCAAGTATATATTTTATACTTTGTAAAAGGTAAATGTGCTATATGACATTTCTAACTTAGGTTTGGTGATTAATGTCGAACACAACATCGTGATCTAACTAGTTTGCTAAGTGTGCACTCGCAGGTCCATAAGAATAAAATTGTGACATATAACTCAATATCTAGCTCAAACTAAGGCAAAACAGGGAAAATCATGAAGGAAGTGAAACCATGGTTGGTGCTAAGGTTTGAATAAGTTCTAATTTCCCTTAGGACTATTTTTGAACACTTTAGATTGCTTAATATTGCAAATTCTAGAGAAAGTACTTATTGGTGCCTGTTTTGAGCTAGAACAGGTTTCTGAGTCGAAGAAAGAGATACATGTATGAATCTATAACTTAGACAAGGTGAACATACTATAAATATATTTGTCTAAGTCATAAGAAAGATCCCAAGTACAACTAACTCCAATTGGAGAAGAATTGAACAAAGTTGCATTTTCTCTGCTCTACAGAGCTCACCGCACCTGTTCGGTGCCGCACCGGACCAGGCGACTAGAGAGCCCTTCAGAAGACTTAGCAGCTTGGTGCGTTGGATCGTGGTCCGGTGGTGCATTGGACTACATACAGAGAATTCGACAGTCTTGGGTTTGTGGCTAAAAATCATTGGACCATGCTCTGGTGGTGCTTCGGACCTTGTGGGGTCTAACGACTACTTCGTCTCCAATGGCTACCTCAACGAGTGGCTGACACGTGGCGGTCCGATGGTGGTCGGACTAGCACGGTGCTAGCTCTAGATGGAAAGTCCCAGTCAGGATCTCAGAGACATCGTTACTATTGGGGGTTCGATGGTGCACCATACCGGTCTGATACCGAGAGCAGATCTGCATGCTTTTCAGCAACGGCTCTTTGGGGCTTTTTAGCTATAATAGCCCCTCCCATCAACCATGTCGAGTACCCAAGCACTCCAAGAGCTAGTGATTCATTCTAAAGCATTAGAACAATACAACCAAGTGATCTAAGCGCACATATTCACAAGATTTGGCTAGAGAGAGTTGTGTTGCATTTGTGCGCTTGTGTTCTTCGTTCTTGGTGTTGTGGTTGAGCTCTTGTGTGTGTTCTCCTCTCTCCCTCTTGTTGTTTATTGGAGTTGTTGCTCCTATAAACTTGTGTACGGCTACAAGAGAGTTTGATCTATGGAGATCCTTGTAAGGAGATTATTACAAGGAACAATTGTGGCTTCAAGTTGACCATTGGATCACTTGAGAAGGGTTGAGTGCAACCCTCATCTTTTGGGACACCACAACGGGGACGTAGGCTCTTCGGAGTTGAACCTCGGTAAAAAAATATTGTATCTTGTGTGCTTTATATTTGTTGCAATTGGTTCTTCCTTTTCCTCACCCCAAGTTCTTACTATATTCTTCACTTGTGATATTGCCCTTGATCTAATTCCACAATCAAGTTGGGAATCAAGTGCAACAACTTCTCTCCTCCCTCACTCTCTTGGATCTGGTTTTGAACTAATCACTAATTTGGGACCAAGTTTGTTTTCGATGGTCAATTAGCAGGGGTGAATAGGTGAACCTAGAAAAATCACAACTTTAAACAAACTTGGATCCAAATTAGTGATTAGCTTAAAGTCACGACCCAAGAGAGTAGAAGAGGTGAGAGAAGTTCCTGCACTTGATGCCCAACTTGATTTAGGAATTAGTTTGAGGGCAAAAATTCAAGTGAAGATCAAGAACTTAGAATGAGGGAGAAAGAACAAATCATAAAAAATAGAGCACACAAGACACAACAATTTTACTGGGGTATCTCTACTAGGCCACAAATAAATCCCTAGAGCAAAACCTATGCAATTAAACAATCTAGAATGTGCAAACTAGGTTTTGTCTAAGTGTTGCTATCTCTACCGCAAAGCCTAAGTTTCAATCCAAGATAATCTAACTAGAAAGACAAGATTGAAACTTAAATACTTAATATAAATGCGGAAGGTAAAGAACATGGTAGAGATGCAAACTCTCGTGAATGACACTGTTGGGGGCCTTCGTTTTCTGAAGGTCCTCAAAACATGATTTAACAATGTTTCCCAAGTGTAATATATGTACAGGTACCTTCAGACTCGGAATAAAACTGTACGCAATATGAAAAGCTTGGTTGAGACGAAGGTTGATGCTGCTCTGAAGCTACGCGCAAAGGAGCTTCGGCTCAGCGGCAGGAAAAGGAACCGACTTAAAGGGGAAAAGGCTATCTAGTCCTCGTTGGATTGTACTTAAGTCAATAGTAAACATAAAGGGCATGAATGTAATTTTACACAGGCTGCGCTCTGTGCCTATAAATAGATGAACAGTACCCCCGTACTGTTCACGCTGACTTGTATTCGCTTGTGCGTCACGCTTGGACTTTTACCTTCTGTCAAGCCGAAGGTACAAATGTAATTCAATATTGTTTCTGTTTTCCTTGATAATAAAAAGAGGATATATCAATAATGTCATATGATTATTCATGTTGTCTTTTATATTTCATATGCTTCTTCTTTCATTAACATATACTGCGATGATGAAGGTACGTCCTTCATGACCTTCGTATGAAGATCATTATATCCTAAGGGAAATAATGCTTCGAAGGGCGAAGGGCATTAACCTTTAACATTTTGTATTGCCTTGTGAGAGCACCTAGAGGGGGGGGTGAATAGGTGATCCTGTGAAAACTTAAAACTTAAGCCACAAAAACTTGTTAAGTGTTAGCACAATAATTGCCAAGTGGCTAAAGAGAAGTCTCAACAAAACACAATACCACAAGAGATCAAGCACAAAGGTGACACAGTGGTTTATCCCGTGGTTCGGCCAAGACCAACGCTTGCCTATTCCACGTTGTGGCGTCCCAACGGACGAGGGTTGCAATCAACCCCTCTCAAGCGGTCCAAAAGACCCACTTGAATACCACGGTGTTTTGTTTTGCCTTTCACTATCTCGTTTGCAAGGAATCTCCACAAATTGGAGTCTCTTGCCCTTACAAGTATATGATCACAAAGAAACACAGAGTAAGGAAGGGAAGCAACACACACAAATCCACAGCGAAACGCGCACACACACGGCCAAGAATCGAGCTCACAAGAGTATCACAAAGTTCTCACTAGAACGGAGCTCGAAACACTTAGAATGACAGACAAATGAGCAAAGACTGAGTGTGGATGATCAAGAATGCTCAAGGGTTGCTTGTCTATCTCCTCCATGCGCCTAGGGGCTCCTTTTATAGCCCCAAGGCAGCTAGGAGCCGTTGAGAGCAAATCCGGAAGGCCATCCTTGCCTTCTGTCGTCGGGGGCACCGGACAGTCCGGTGCACACCGGACACTGTCCGGTGCCCGATTTGTTTCCTTAACTGGCGCTGCTGACCGTTGCAGATCGTTGCAGATCTGGGAGCCGTTGGCGCACCGGACATGTCCGGTGCACACCGGACAGTCCGGTGACATCTTCCGACCGTTGGCTCCGCCATGTGTCCCGCGCAGATTGCGCGGCCGACCGTTGGCTCACCGGACAGTCCGGTGCACACCGGACAGTCCGGTGAATTTTAGCCGTACGCCGTCGGCCAATTTCCCGAGAGCGACCAGTTCGCGCCGAGTCAGTCTGGCGCACCGGACACTGTCCGGTGCACACCGGACAGTCCGGTGCTCCAGACCGAACTGAGTCTTGGCTGCACTCAGCTAAGTCTTTTACTCCTCTCTTCTTTTCTTCTACTTTCCGTTTCTAACACTTAGACAAGTATATTAGTATTCAAAACCAATGTACTAAGGCTTAGAAACATACCTTTAATCTTGATTTGTACTTTGTCCACCATTTTACAATTAGGCACCTGTGTTGGGCACTAAATCACCAAAATATTTAGAAATGGCCCAAGGGCACATTTCCCTTTCAATCTCCCCCTTTTTGGTGATTTATGCCAACACAACATAAAGCAAGTAGAACAAGTACAAAAACACTTCAAATAATAACTCAAATTATTTTAATTCAATTTTGGCATATATGGATCATCTTTTGCCACCACTTGGTTTGTTTTTGCAAATCAAACTCAAATCTCTATCTCTAAGTCAAACACACATGTTAAAGCATAAAGAGAGTCATTCCAAAAGAGATTGATCAAAGGTTTCAAAAACTCCCCCTTTTTCCCATAATCAACTACTTCTCCCCACTAGAAGCCAAAAGAGACAATAAAAGAGTTTTGACAAACCAAAAGCTCTACTCTACTATTTTCAAAATCTCTCAAGTGGTAGCTGATCCATTTATCGCTTTGGCCTTTATTTTCTCCCCCTTTGGCATCAAGCACCAAAACGGGATCAATCTTGGCCCTTTAACCCCATTGCCGCACCAAAATCTTCAATTAAGAGCAAATGGCAATAAGAGTTCATGAGATGGACTTGGAATAAGTTACCCTCTCATCGGAGTGCAGTGGAAGTCTTGCATGGTCCAAGTCCACCTTTTCCCTTTCAATTCTCCTTTGAGACTAAATCAAACAAACTCAAGCATATGGTTAGTCTCAAGGGATCAAGTTGTAACACATCTCCCCCTAAACACGTGCATCACTTTGCAACGGACTTGTGAGGTCCAGGGAGTGTTTGTACAACTTGAGCACCATAATAAGCAACAAAATGCAGAATGAACATGATCAAAGGCATAAGCACATGTATGCTACAATTCAATCCAAGTTCCGCGAATCTAAGACATTTAGCTCACTACGCAGCCTGCAAAAGGTCTTCTCATCTAAAGGCTTGGTAAAGATATCGGCTAGCTGGTTCTCGGTGCTAACATAAAACACTTCGATATCTCCCTTTTGCTGGTGGTCTCTCAAAAAGTGATGCCGGATGTCAATGTGCTTTGTGCGGCTGTGCTCAACAGGATTTTCCGCTATTCGGATAGCACTCTCATTATCACATAGGAGTGGGACTTTGCTCAGATTGTAGCCAAAGTCCCGGAGGGTTTGCCTCATCCAAAGTAGTTGCACGCAACACTGTCCTGCGGCAACATACTCGGCCTCAGCGGTGGATAGGGCAACGGAGGTTTGTTTCTTAGAGTTCCATGACACCAGGGACCTTCCTAAGAATTGGCACGTCCCCGATGTACTCTTCCTATCGACCTTACATCCAGCATAGTCGGAATCTGAGTACCCAATCAAGTCAAAGTTAGACCCCTTTGGATACCAGATCCCGAAGCAAGGCGTAGCGACTAAATATCTAAGTATTCGCTTCACCGCCACCAAGTGACACTCCTTAGGATCGGATTGAAATCTAGCACACATGCATACGCTAAGCATAATATCCGGTCTACTAGCACATAAATAAAGCAAAGAACCTATCATGGACCGGTATGCTTTTTGATCAACGGACTTACCTCCTTTGTTGAGGTCGGTGTGTCCGTCGGTTCCCATCGGCGTCTTTGCGGGCTTGGCGTCCTTCATCCCAAACCTCTTTAGCAGATCTTGCGTGTACTTCGTTTGGGAGATGAAGGTGCCGTCCTTGAGTTGTTTCACTTGGAACCCAAGGAAGTAGTTCAACTCGCCCATCATCGACATCTCGAATTTCTGCGTCATTACCCTGCTAAACTCTTCACAAGACTTTTGGTTAGTAGAACCAAATATTATGTCATCGACATAAATTTGGCACACAAACAAGTCACCATCACATGTCTTAGTGAAAAGAGTTGGATCGGCTTTCCCAACCTTGAAAGCATTAGCAATTAAGAAATCTCTAAGGCATTCATACCATGCTCTTGGGGCTTGTTTAAGTCCATAGAGCGCCTTAGAGAGCTTACACACGTGGTCGGGGTACCGCTCATCCTCGAAGCCAGGGGGTTGCTCCACGTACACCTCCTCCTTTATTGGCCCGTTGAGGAAAGCGCTCTTCACATCCATTTGGTACAACCTGAAAGAATGGTGAGCGGCATATGCTAGCAAGATACGAATGGACTCTAGCCTAGCCACAGGAGCAAAAGTCTCCTCAAAGTCCAAACCTGCGACTTGGGCATAACCTTTTGCCACAAGTCGAGCCTTGTTCCTTGTCACCACTCCGTGCTCGTCTTGTTTGTTGCGGAACACCCACTTGGTTCCCACAACATTTTGCTTGGGACGAGGCACCAGTGTCCAAACTTCGTTGCGCTTGAAGTTGTTGAGTTCCTCCTGCATGGCCAACACCCAGTCCGGATCTAGCAAGGCCTCCTCTACCCTGAAAGGCTCAATAGAAGAGACAAAGGAGTAATGTTCACAAAAATTAACTAGTCGAGACCGAGTAGTTACTCCCTTGCTAATGTCACCCAGAATTTGGTCGACGGGATGATCCCTTTGAATCATCGCTCGAACTTGGGTTGGAGGTGCCGGTTGCGCTTCTTCCTCCATCACTTGATCATCTTGTGCTCCCCCTCGATCACTCGCCTCCTTTTGATGAACCTGTTCATCGTCTTGAGTTGGGGGATGTACCGTCGTTGAGGAAGAAGGTTGACCTCGTTCATCTTGTTCCTGTGGCCGAACGTCTCCAATCGCCATGGTTCGTATAGCGGCCGTTGGAACATCTTCTTCATCACAATCAACAACTTGCTCTCTTGGAGAGCCATTAGTCTCATCAAATACAACGTCGCTAGAGACTTCAACCAAACCCGATGATTTGTTGAAGACTCTATACGCCTTTGTATTTGAATCATAACCTAATAAAAACCCTTCTACAGCTTTGGGAGCAAACTTAGAATTTCTACCCTTCTTCACTAGAATGTAACACTTGCTCCCAAATACACGAAAGTACGATACATTGGGTTTGTTACCGGTTAGTAGCTCATACGAAGTCTTCTTGAGGAGTCGATGAAGATAGACCCTGTTGATGGCGTGGCAAGCCGTGTTCACAGCTTCCGACCAAAAGCACTCGGGGGTCTTGAACTCTCCAAGCATCGTCCTCGCCATATCGATTAGCGTCCTGTTCTTCCTCTCTACCACACCATTTTGCTGTGGTGTGTAGGGAGCGGAGAACTCGTGCTTGATCCCTTCCTCCTCAAGAAACTCCTCCATTTGAAGGTTCTTGAACTCGGACCCGTTGTCGCTCCTTATCTTCTTCACCTTGAGCTCAAACTCATTTTGAGCTCTCCTGAGGAAGCGCTTGAGGGTCCCTTGGGTTTCAGACTTATCCTGCAAAAAGAACACCCAAGTGAAGCGGGAAAAGTCATCAACAATAACTAGACCATACTTACTTCCTCCTATGCTTAGATAGGCGACGGGTCCGAAGAGGTCCATATGCAGCAGCTCCAGAGGTCTTGACGTGGTCATCACATTCTTGCTGTGATGTGCTCCTCCCACTTGTTTGCCTGCCTGACAAGCTGCACAAGGTCTATCTTTTTCGAAATAAACATTTGTTAGACCTATCACGTGTTCTCCCTTTAGAAGCTTGTGGAGGTTCTTCATCCCCACATGTGCTAAGCGGCGATGCCACAGCCAGCCCATGCAAGTCTTAGCCATTAAGCATGCATCTAGACCGGCCTCTTCTTTTGCAAAATCTACTAAGTAAAGCTTGTCGTCTAGTACACCCTTAAAAGCTAGTGAACCATCACATCTTCTAAAGACAGACACATCTACATTTGTAAATAAACAGTTGTATCCCATATTGCATAATTGGCTAACAGATAGCAAATTGTAACCAAGAGACTCAACTAAAAACACATTTGATATTGAGTGCTCATTAGAAATTGCAATTTTACCTAGCCCTTTTACCTTTCCTTGATTCCCATCACCGAATATAATTGAATCTTGGGAATCCTTATTTTTGACGTAGGAGGTGAACATCTTCTCCCCCGTCATATGGTTTGTGCATCCGCTGTCGATAATCCAGCTTGAACCCCCGGATGCATAAACCTGCAAGGCAAATTTAGGCTTGGGTCTTAGGTACCCAACTCATGTTGGGTCCTGCAAGGTTAGCACAAATATCCTTAGGGACCCAAATGCAAGTTTTATCTCCCTTGCATCTTGCCCCTAACTTCCTAGCAATTACCTTCTTACCCTTTCTATAAATAGCAAAGGGAGCATTGCAAGCATAATAAATGGTAGAAGGTTTGTTCACAACTTTTCTAGGGACATGAGCAAAATTTCTCCTAGGCATATGCACAACATTTCTCCTACACATATCTCTATCATGCTTATAGGAAGAACTAGAAGCAAACATGGCATGAGAATCATAAACATGTGAATCAAAATCATTATAAGCATTTCTAGCATGTCTCCTATCATGGTATAAGAAAGCATGGTTCTTTTTAGCACTACTAGCCATAGGGGCCTTCCCTTTCTCCTTGACGAAGATGGGAGCCTTATGGCTTGTTAAGTTCTTGGCCTCTCTCTTGAAGCCAAGACCATCCTTAATTGAGGGGTGTCTACCAACCGTGTAGGCATCCCTTGCAAATTTTATTTTATCAACTTCACTCTTGCTAGTCTTAAGTTGAGCATTAAGACTAGCCAATTCATTATTAAGTTTTGAAATTGAAACTAGGTGTTCACTACAAGCATTAACATCAAAATCCTTACACCTAGTGCAAATTGTAACATTTTCAACACAAGAGTTACTTGCTACTTCTAGTTTAGCGGTTAAAACATTAATTTCACCTTTTAAAGTAGAAATGGTTTCATGACAAGTAGATAGTTCATAAGAAAGCATTTCATTTCTTTTCACTTCTAAAGCATATGATTTTTGTGCCTCTACAAATTTATCATGTTCATCATACAATAAATCCTCTTGCTTTTCTAAAAGCCTATCCTTTTCATTCAATGCATCAATCAATTCATTGATTTTATCTATCTTAGATCTATCTAAGCCCTTGAACAAGCATGAATAATCTATGTCATCATCATCACTAGACTCATTATCACTAGACGAAGCATAAGTGGAGTCTTGAGTACTCACCTTCTTCTCCCTTGCCATAAGGCATGTGAGACGCTCGTTGGGGAAGAGGGAAGACTTGTTGAAGGCAGTAGCAGCGAGTCCTTCATTGTCGGAGTCGGAGGAGGAGCAATCCGAGTCCCACTCCTTTCCTAGATGTGCCTCGCCCTTTGCCTTCTTGTATTGCTTCTTCTTCTCTCTTTTGTTCCCCTTTTCCTGGTCACTTTCATTATCGGGACAGTTAGCGATAAAATGACCAAGCTTACCGCATTTGAAGCATGAGCGCTTCCCCTTTGTCTTGGTCTTGCTTGGCTGCCCCTTGCGACCATTTAGCGCCGTCTTGAATCTCTTGATGATGAGAGCCATCTCTTCATCATTGAGTCCGGCCGCCTCAATCTGTGCCACCTTGCTAGGTAGCGCCTCCTTGCTTCGTGTTGCCTTGAGAGCAAGAGGTTGCGGCTCGTTGATCGGACCATTCAAGGCGTCGTCCACATACCTCGCCTCCTTGATCATCATTCGCCCGCTAACGAATTTTCCAAGAACTTCTTCGGGCGACATCTTGGTGTACCTGGGATTTTCACGTATATTGTTCACCAAATGAGGATCAAGAACGGTAAATGACCTGAGCATTAGGCGGACGACGTCGTGGTCCGTCCATCGTGTGCTTCCGTAGCTCCTTATCTTGTTGATAAGGGTCTTGAGCCGGTTGTATGTTTGCGTCGGCTCCTCGCCCCTTATCATTGCGAACCGTCCAAGCTCACCCTCCACCAACTCCATCTTGGTGAGCAAGGTGACGTCGTTCCCCTCATGAGAAATCTTGAGGGTGTCCCAGATTTGCTTGGCGTTATCCAAGCCGCTCACTTTATGGTATTCATCCCTGCACAAGGAAGCTAGAAGAACAGTAGTAGCTTGTGCATTCTTATGAATTTGTTCATTAATGAACATGGGACTATCCGAACTATCAAAGTGCATTCCACTCTCTACAATCTCCCATATACTAGGATGGAGAGAGAATAGGTGACTACGCATTTTGTGGCTCCAAAATCCGTAGTCCTCTCCATCAAAGTGTGGGGGCTTGCCGAGTGGAATGGAGAGCACATGTGAATGTGAACTTTGCGGAATACGAGAGTAATCAAAAGAAAAGTTCGAATTAACCGGTTTCCTTCTCTCGTAGTCGTTGTGGTCTTCGTCCTTTTGGGAAGAAGTAGACTCATCGCTGTCGTAGTAGACGATCTCCTTGATGCGCCTTGTCTTCTTCTTCTTCCCTTCCTTCCGTCTATGACCCGAGCCGGAGTCGGTAGGCTTGTCGTCCTTCAGCTCGTTGACGAAGGATTCCTTCTCTTTGTCGTTGATCACGATACCCTTCCCCTTAGGATCCATCTCTTCGGGCGGTTAGTCCCTTTATGAAGAGAACGGCTCTGATACCAATTGAGAGCACCTAGAGGGGGGGTGAATAGGTGATCCTGTGAAAACTTAAAACTTAAGCCACAAAAACTTGTTAAGTGTTAGCACAATAATTGCCAAGTGGCTAAAGAGAAGTCTCAACAAAACACAATACCACAAGAGATCAAGCACAGAGGTGACACAGTGGTTTATCCCGTGGTTCGGCCAAGACCAACGCTTGCCTATTCCACGTTGTGGCGTCCCAACGGACGAGGGTTGCAATCAACCCCTCTCAAGCGGTCCAAAAGACCCACTTGAATACCACGGTGTTTTGTTTTGCCTTTCACTATCCCGTTTGCAAGGAATCTCCACAAATTGGAGTCTCTTGCCCTTACAAGTATATGATCACAAAGAAACACAGAGTAAGGGAGGGAAGCAACACACACAAATCCACAGCGAAACGCGCACACACACGGCCAAGAATCGAGCTCACAAGAGTATCACAAAGTTCTCACTAGAACGAAGCTCGAAACACTTAGAATGACAGACAAATGCGCAAAGACTGAGTGTGGATGATCAAGAATGCTCAAGGGTTGCTTGTCTATCTCCTCCATGCGCCTAGGGGCTCCTTTTATAGCCCCAAGGCAGCTAGGAGCCGTTGAGAGCAAATCCAGAAGGCCATCCTTGCCTTCTGTCGTCGGGGGCACCGGACAGTCCGGTGCACACCGGACACTATCCGGTGCCCGATTTGTTTCCTTAACTGGCGCTGCTGACCGTTGCAGACCGTTGCAGATCTGGGAGCCGTTGGCGCACCGGACATGTCCGGTGCACACCGGACAGTCCGGTGACATCTTCCGACCGTTGGCTCCGCCACGTGTCCCGCGCAGATTGCGCGGCCGACCGTTGGCCCGGCCGACCGTTGGCTCACCGGACAGTCCGGTGCACACCGGACAGTCCGGTGAATTTTAGCCGTACGCCGTCGGCCAATTTCCCGAGAGCGGCCAGTTCGCGCCGAGTCAGTCTGGCGCACCGGACACTGTCCGGTGCACACCGGACACTGTCCGGTGCTCCAGACCGAACTGAGTCTTGGCTGCACTCAGCTAAGTCTTTTACTCCTCTCTTCTTTTCTTCTACTTTCTATTTCTAACACTTAGACAAGTATATTAGTATTCAAAACCAATGTACTAAGGCTTAGAAACATACCTTTAATCTTGATTTGTACTTTGTCCACCATTTTACAATTAGGCACCTGTGTTGGGCACTAAATCACCAAAATATTTAGAAATGGCCCAGGGGCACATTTCCCTTTCACCTTGTTCTTAACTCATATCATTTGAGAACAAGTCCTCAACATTGGCGCCCACCTTCAGTGAACTCATTCGACCACCTTCAGCAAGCTGTGACCTCCGTCATGCCACCGAAGAAAGCTTCAGGGCTAGGGGCTGCACTGCAGCCACTAGACGTCAACCAGGATACGCTACGCGAAGCCCGAACTCAAAAGAGGAACGCTACAAGTCCAACCCCCCAAGAGGAGGAACTGGACCAGGAGATACGGGATCTTGAAGCTATCCATCAACAGGTCGAAAGGAAGAGAGAGAAGATGCTTCGTCTCTCCGATCTTCAGAAGAAGATCGATGAAGCTGCTGAAGAAATACGTCATCTTACTCAAGATGACTAGGACCGAAGACCTCCACAGAGAGAGCTTCGTCAAGATAATTCCTACAATGATGATGATTGGTATGACGATTTCCATCATGGAAATTTTTTCTTTTGATGACGCTTCTCCTCTATCAGCAGAGTTGCAGGCTACCCCATGGCCCTCATCATACAAGCCCCCTCAGCTCCCCATGTATGATGGGAACTCAGATCCGAAGCAGTTTCTGATGAGCTATGAAGCAACTATATCTTTGTATGGGGGCAATACTGTAGTCATGGCGAAGTCCTTCGTCATGGCAGTTCGGAGTGTGGCCCAGACATGGTACTCCTCTCTCCGGTCAGGGACAATCGCGTCATGGCACAAGCTTAAGGACATGTTGGTCACCAGTTTTCAAGGGTTTCAGACGAAGCCAGTCACTGCTCAGGCCTTGTTCCAGTGCACTCAAGACCATGAGGAGTACCTTCAGGCATATGTCCAAAGGTTCTTGCGCCTGAGAGCACAAGCGCCTACGGTGCCCAATGAAATCGTCATTGAGGCCATGATCAAAGGTCTTCGGCCAAGGCCTACAGCTCAATACTTCATCAGGAAACCCCCTCAGACTCTGGAGAAGCTGCTTCAGAAAATGGATGAGTACATCCGGGCCGACAATGATTTCCGCCAAAGAAGGGAGGAAGCTTACAGATTTTCTGAGATGACTAGGGGCTTCGGAGGAAGAATCCATCCTAGGCATGTCAGATCAATCCACAGCACCAGACAGAACGATGACAAAGGAGGCCAGTTTCAAAGGCCACAGCACAGCTCACAGTCTTTAGGACAGCAACAAAGCTTCTTCAGGCCACCAGCTCCAAGGGGCCGAGGCGGCAGGGGCTTCGGAGGAAGATATGGGGATCAGCCCAGGAAAATCTATTGCTTATTATGTGGTGAGAACAAGGGCCACACTACAAGAACGTGTCAGATCACCATTCAGAAGCAAAAGGAGATTGCTGAAGCAGAAGCTCGGCAGAATCAGCCGAAGCAGGTCTTACACATTGCTTCGTGCCACTCTCCTTATGTACTAGAATATGTGGGCAATCAACCTGCAGCCTCTGTTGCTTTGGCAAGCCATTCACAAGCTTCCTGGCCTCAGCTTCCACCGCCACCACCTTTTCAACCAGCTTATACCCGAAGCCAGTAGCCAGGAGGGCGCCAGCATTCCCAGCAACAACATGACTTCAGGGAGGAGTCCGAAGCTCGTACAGTCAACAGCACTGTACCAGAATCAAAGCACATATATTGAGCAATATCTTACTTCTGAAATTCTTTTATTCTCTATGCCATTTTTGCTTTCTGTATAAGGAACAAGCAATGAAAACTTGGTTTTAATTTATTGAAATGATTTTGTCCTTATCAGAATGAAATATATCTTCTTCACAGATTTATGAAGCTCGAAAGTCGTTCCTAAGGGAATGCAGAGCCAAAATTCACGAAGCTACAAAAGTCGTTCCTAAGAGAGCGCAGTGTAAGTCTTGCTCAAAGTCGTTCCTAAGAGAATGCAGAGCCAAAATTCACGAAGCTACAAAAGTCGTTCCTAAGGGAGCGCAGCGTAAGTTTTCTGCTTGTCGGGTACCGTAATTAGGGGTACCGCCAACACTCCTAAACACGGCTGGTAAACACCTTCAGAGCAAACCATAAAGACTGATAGTTCGGTTCAAAGTCAAAGCTTCGTTTACCAAGGGACGCGATCTCGCCTCGTCCGAGCCTAGCCTCGGGCGGGAACAGTGGTCCCGGACGAATTCACGTCTCGCCCAAGGGTCTCCTCGGGCAGTGAGCACACCCTCGGCTCAGCCAAAGGCAAGCCTTGTTGTGCAAGAGACCTTAGCCAAATCGCCTTACCAGCCGACCGTATTGCATGCACATTGTAGGAAACGGGTGACGCCTAAGAGGGGGGGGGGGTGAATTAGGACTTCTAAAACTTTTACTAAACTAGGCCACAAATAAATCCCTAGAGCAAAACCTATACAAATAATCAAACTAGAGAGTGCAATCTAGGTTTTGTCTAAGTGTTGCTATCTCTACCGCAATGGCTAAGTTTCAATCTACACTAAATAAGTATGCATACAAGATTGAAACTTAAATGCTTAATATAAATGCGGAAACTTAAAGAGCAAAGTAGAGAAGCAAACTCTCGTGGATGACGCCGGTATTTTTACCGAGGTATCCGGAACCACGCAAGGTCCCGACTAATCCTCGTTGGTGCCCCTACGCAAAGGGAAGCCCACACGAGGGCCAAGCACCACGGTCGAGTAACTCCGTAGAGAACCGCGGGCCTTCTCCACGTGCAAGTGGTGCTCCGCTTCCGGCTCCTCTCGGACGCTCCCCGCCGTCTCCACTATCGAGCTTCCGGCCGAAACGCCGCGGGCCTCGTTCCCTCCGGTACACGGTGGCGGCCGTGACACAAACGCGGTTGTCACGGTCTCGCAAGACTCTCGCCCCACTCGGTACAATTACAACGACTCACGCAAGAGCCGAGGGGTTGTGTGGTTTTACAAAACTCACTCAACTAACTAGGGTTCACCTAGAGCAAGCGCTAAAGCGGTCTAACTAACCTAAGCACTTCGCAAAGCACCTACGCTAATCACCGAGTGATTCTATTAAGCACTTGGGTGTTTGAGCTCTTGGAAATATGCACTATGTGTCTTGGTATGTTGCTTGGGCTCCCACACTTGAGAATGGCCGGTTGGGGTGGTATTTATAGTCTCCACACCCCAAACTAGCCGTTGGACAGAAAGCAGCAGCTTTCTGTCGTCGGGTGCACCGGACAGTCCGGTGCACCACCGGACATCTACTGTGCAGTGTCCGGTGCACGCCACGTCAGCCGACCGTTGGCGCCTGTAGCAGTCGACCGTTGGATCCGACCGTTGCCTTCTGCCCGTTGGCACACCGGACAGTCCGGTGCACACCGGACAGTCCGGTGCTACAGCCAGAGAGCGCCTTTCTGCGGCCTCTCTGTATAGACTGTCCGGTGCCTCACCGGACAGTCCGGTGCACACCGGACACCAATGTCCGGTGCGCCACTAGGCGCTGGCTGACAGCCCTTCTTGGATTTCTTCGCTGATTTCTTCGGGCTTCTTGTGAACTACAAACACAAACACTAGAAAACTTATTAGTTCACGGATTGTGTTGTTCATCAAACACCAAAACTCAATTAGCCAAATGGCCCGGGGTCCATTTTCCTTACAATCTCCCCCTTTTTGGTGATTGATGACAACACAACCAAAGCAAGCAAATAATACAAGTATTTGAATGAAAATATGCATTTTACTTGCTAAGATTCATGATTGTCCCCACAATGTGATATTATGGACTTAAGCCTCCCCCTAACTCCATAATTCACTTACTTCCTATTTTTGGACCAAATAACCAAAACCACTTGAAAAGCCATTTGGAGATATAAAATTTTAAATTGGTGGTGTTTGGTGTTTGATATAGTTTTCATTGCTTTGGTCCCTAAACTTCTCCCCCTTTGGCATCAACCACCGAAAAGGAAGACATTAAAAGCATGAAGGAAGTAAATAAAAGCTTGCCCTCATCAAGAATTGTATCAAATGATATCACTAGAAGGATATTAAATTAAATTATGTGAATGATACCACTTGAAGGAGTCCTCAAAAGATTACTCCCCCTAAATGAGTATTCTCTTTTAGAAAGAGTTTTTCTCCCCCTTTAGAGATGAAGAAATACTCCCCCTGACAGAGATCCTCTACTTAGGAAAAAGCATGTGAAAATTAGAGGTGCAAGACATGATTTGAAAAGACTAACTTCCCTTATACATAGGTAACAGAATATGAGTTATCTACTTATGCATTTTTGCAACATGGAAGCATATGATATGAAATAGTCTAATCAAATATTGGAGAAGACATGTAAATGATACTGAATGTAGTCTCAAAAGATACCAATTAAAAGTCAATGATGAGCTTGAGAGACATAAGAGTTCTTGGAGATTTTGCAGTGGAAGATTGTTGTCTTTCTCCGGGGACTTCATTTTCCTTACAATGAGACTATCACATGAAATAGACTTGAAAAGGTGTTAGTCTCAAAGTGTTAGATTATAGAGTAACCTCCCCCTAAAGGTGTGCATACAAGTTTTGAATACTTGTAGGAGACATGCACTTTGATTTGATATCAAGAGGGGCAAATTATCCATAATCCAAACTTTGGCACATATAAGTTAAATGATACACTTTGTAGAAATCAAAATTTTCAATTTATGCATCATTTACTATGGAGTGATATAGAAGCTATGTGCCGTGCTTAAATAAACATTTTAAACCATGTAGGTTTGCTTAATTATATGAATTGAAAGCAAGCAATCCTACCATGTGATTTACCTAGTATGCATGATTTTAAACAAAAGTACATAACAATTGTAATACTAGGCAAGAAAGGTAAACTAGATAGAAGGTAAATAGATACGCATATCTAAAAATGAAGAATACAATAAAACTAGTTACCTTAGTCATGGGTGGGGAATTTGGGTCCAAAGTTTTTACTAACCCACTTGGCAATAAACTTGATCCAATATGATGTATCCCATGATATACATCCCAACTTTGCCAAGTCTCCAAATTTCCCGCAGACCTTCGGTCCACTCACTTCCCTTTCGGGATCCAAACCTTCTTGGTGCTTTTCATGGTTGAAATTATCTCCTTTGGCACCCAGATGCGTTTGGCCCCCTTTCCTTTGTTGGCTTGCTTGTTGGCCTTGATTGCTATCACCTTTCCGTTCTTTTTCTTCTTGATCAAATATGGTGTAGCATCCTTTTTGTTCACCTTTTTGATGTAGGTGTTGGAGATTTTGCTTGATGGCTTTTGCTTGAGCTTTTGCCTTTGTTTATCCCCGGTCATCGCCTTGCATTGGAAAGACTTGTGGCCTTCCTTGTGGCATAGCCTACAAATCACAGTTTCTCCCTCTACAGGCTTGTTCACTCCCGCAGTGGTGTTATCCTGTGGAGGTGGGATTTGTTTGGCTTTGCCTTTCTTGTCATACAAAGCCTTGCCAAGGCGAGCCACTTCTTGCTTTAGTTGTTCATTTTCCTTTGCAACCTCATCCGTACATGTCTCTACAACAATATTCTCAACAATGACTTGGTTGCAGGGGTTAGAATCATCAATTAAATCAAAGCAGGAAGTAGAAGCATCTTTCTTAATTATTTCAGGTATTTCAACTAAAGATGCTGCTGGGGTGCTACCAATGTTTTCTAGCTTAGTAGTTAGCTCATTATTGTGTATGCTAAGAATTTCCATTTTCTCTAGCAAACTTTCAATAGCTTCTTGGGAGCTAGCTAACTTAGCCTTAAGTTTTTCATTCTTTTTAATAAGGCTATCATCGGTAGCAGTGGATGGAGCACTAGATTCTAATAGCTCAATTTTAGTTGATAGCTCACTATTTAAGTTTGCAAAAGTTTCAAATTTTTCTAGCAAACCTTTGTAATCATTTTGAGAGCTAACCAACTTATTTTTCAAAGTTTTAAGTTGAGCTTTTTGCTTAGTGCAAACATCCTGGAAAAATTTTACGGCTTCCGCAAGCTCTTCTAGAGAGGCCTTTCCCTCGCCTTCATCATCACTACTACTTTCATCACTAGAGGATGGAATGCTTTTGTTACCTCTTGCCATAAGGCATTTGTGTGATGACCGTGATGATCGTGACGAGGACCGGTGGCTGCGCGTCCTTGGAGGTTCATCTTCACTTGAAGAATCATCCCAAGTTCTAACACTTGTGAGCGCCTTGCCTTTGCTCCTCTCCTTTTTGGGTTTGGCCATATTTGGACAGTTGTCCCTGAAGTGGCCCTTCTCCCCACATGCGAAGCATCCTCTCTTCCTTTGCTTTTTCCTGTCAATGTTAAAGAGAAGATCCTCGACCTGCAGGGGCACACCCATTAGATTAATCTTGCGGATCATCCTCATTACCTTTCCGACGCGTCGGATTGTTTCTTCGTCCTCGGAGGATGATGTGCACGGTTGATTATCTTCATCATCATCACTTTCTTCTTCTTCTTCCTCTTCTTCGCTTGAGGAACTTGGAGTGGGAGCCTTCTTTTTGCCCTTCCTTTCATCACATGCAAAAGCATATGGTCTTGAGGAAGTTGGCTCCTCTCCCCGACTCATTTTTCGCGACATCTCAAAGGCCGCGATTTTCCCAATCACAATGGTCGGGGTCATGTTGCTCAAATCCTCCATGTTGTGAAGGATGGTGATGATGCTCCCATATCTTTGTTGTGGTAGCAGGGAGATAATCTTCCTCACAATGTCCGCATCACCTAGCTTATTTATGCCAATAGAGTTGAGCTCATTGATTATTAGATTCAAACGAGAATACATGTCTCTAACAAGCTCATCATCTTTCATAGCAAAAGAATTATACTCATTTAAGACTAGGCAATGTTTTTGCTCACGGACATTGGATGTGCCGTCATGGAGCTCATGCAATTTTAGCCAAATCTCATTAGCAGTTTTCAAGGTAAATACTTGGTTAAAAATATCCATGCTAAGAGATTCATACAAGCAATTTTTGGCTCTAGCATTTAAATGAATTTCTTTTTCCTCACTCGTGGTGGGTTTCTCGGGATTCTTGAGGGGTTTCATCCCGTCACGAGTGACTCTCCAAACACCTAGATCAACGGCCTCTAGGTAACAAGCCATTCTAGCACTATAATATGGGAAGTTAGTGCCGTCAAAGTGTGGTGGCCTATGGGTATCCATCCCTTCCTCTAAAAAGCGTCGGCTCTTTTAGCGGTGAAGCTAAAGCGTTTCAAATGAGCCAAACCGGCTCTGATACCACTTGTAGGAAACGGGTGACGCCTAAGAGGGGGGGGGGGTGAATTAGGACTTCTAAAACTTTTACTAAACTAGGCCACAAATAAATCCCTAGAGCAAAACCTATACAAATAATCAAACTAGAGAGTGCAATCTAGGTTTTGTCTAAGTGTTGCTATCTCTACCGCAATGACTAAGTTTCAATCTACACTAAATAAGTATGCATACAAGATTGAAACTTAAATGCTTAATATAAATGCGGAAACTTAAAGAGCAAAGTAGAGAAGCAAACTCTCGTGGATGACGCCGGTATTTTTACCGAGGTATCCGGAACCACGCAAGGTCCCGACTAATCCTCGTTGGTGCCCCTACGCAAAGGGAAGCCCACACGAGGGCCAAGCACCACGGTCGAGTAACTCCGTAGAGAGCCGCGGGCCTTCTCCACGTGCAAGTGGTGCTCCGCTTCCGGCTCCTCTCGGACGCTCCCCGCCGTCTCCACTATCGAGCTTCCGGCCGAAACGCCGCGGGCCTCGTTCCCTCCGGTACACGGTGGCGGCCGTGACACAAACGCGGTTGTCACGGTCTTGCAAGACTCTCGCCCCACTCGGTACAATTACAACGACTCACGCAAGAGCCGAGGGGTTGTGTGGTTTTACAAACTCACTCAACTAACTAGGGTTCACCTAGAGCAAGCGCTAAAGCGGTCTAACTAACCTAAGCACTTCGCAAAGCACCTACGCTAATCACCGAGTGATTCTATTAAGCACTTGGGTGTTTGAGCTCTTGGAAATATGCACTATGTGTCTTGGTATGTTGCTTGGGCTCCCACACTTGAGAATGGCCGGTTGGGGTGGTATTTATAGTCTCCACACCCCAAACTAGCCGTTGGACAGAAAGCAGCAGCTTTCTGTCGTCGGGTGCACCGGACAGTCCGGTGCACCACCGGACATCTACTGTGCAGTGTCCGGTGCACGCCACGTCAGCCGACCGTTGGCGCCTGTAGCAGTCGACCGTTGGATCCGACCGTTGCCTTCTGCCCGTTGGCACACCGGACAGTCCGGTGCTACAGCCAGAGAGCGCCTTTCTGCGGCCTCTCTGCGCAGACAGTCCGGTGCCTCACCGGACAGTCCGGTGCACACCGGACACCAATGTCCGGTGCGCCACCAGGCGCTGGCTGACAGCCCTTCTTAGATTTCTTCGCTGATTTCTTCGGGCTTCTTGTGAACTACAAACACAAACACTAGAAAACTTATTAGTTCACGGATTGTGTTGTTCATCAAACACCAAAACTCAATTAGCCAAATAGCCCGGGGTCCATTTTCCTTACACACATTCAATGCTGGGATCGCCTGACACCTTATCCTGACACGCGCGCCTCAGTCGGCAAGGTCGAAGTGACCACAGTCACTTCGCCCTTTCACTGACCGATCTGACAGGAAAACAGCGTCGCTCGCCCCGCTCCGGCTACCGTGCCAACCACCCGGGTGAAACCGACAACAGCCAAGTTCAGCCTCGGGCGCAACAGGAAGCTCTGCCTCGCCCGACCTCAGGCCTCGGCCTCGGCCTCGGCCTCAGGAGGAGATCTCCGCCTCGCCCGACCCCAGGGCTCGGCCTCAGCCTCAGCCTCGGGAAGAGTCATGTCCTCGCCCGACCCTGGGCCTTGGCCCCAGCCTCGACCTCGGAGGAGCCACTGCCTCGCCCGACCTAAGGCTCAGATCGACCGCGCCGCAAGGGATACATCATTACCCTACTCCTAGCTAGCTCAGGCTACAAAGGAACAAGACCGGCGTCCCATCTAGCTTACCCCGGTAGCAGGCAATGATGGTTCCCCGCGTGCGTCCATGACGTCGGTGGTTCTCAAGCCCCCTACTGAAGCAAGGAGACGTCAGCAGGATCCATGCAGCGTCGACAACTGTGCTTCTACAGGGCTCATGCACTTCTCCAACGAACATGTTAACACGTACATAGCAACCAGGCACTTCCCCGCTGGCCACATAGCACATAGCTACACCCCCATTGTACAGCTGGGTAAAAGGGGATGTCCAGGAAAGAGAAGGGGGGAGGCACGGCAAAAGGGACGGGAGAAGACGAGCAGGGCCAGACACTCTCTCTCTCTCTCTCGCTCTCTTGCTCTCGCTCTCTCGCAGCGCTCGTAACCCCTACTACGAGCACCCTAGTGCAGGATAATACAAGGCTCATTCCCCTCTTGTGTTCCATCTCGCACCAACCCTTCTGGGCAGGGACACGCAGCGACAAATTTACTAGTCGGTCCAGGGACCCCCCGGGTCCGAAACGCCGACACTCCTCAAAAGTCGTTCCAAAGGAAATGCAGAGCCAAATACCACCGAAATATAAGGCGAAGAAGTTCAAAAGTCGTTCCTAAGGGGATGCAGAACTTATACCGTCGAGATAGAAGGCAAAGAAGTTCAAAAGACGTTCCTAAGGGGATGCAAAACTTATATCACCGAAATAGAAGGTGAAGAAGCTCAAAAGACGTTCCAAAGGGGATGTAGAGTTTATGTATTCTAGTGTGGGTGTGTGGTTGTATATCTTCGGCATCCTCATCATTTTGCATCATATCATCACATCATTTCGCATAGCATCACATCATACATCATACTGCATTACCGACACAAGAATTGAATACGAAGCCAATCTTCGGCAAATGCTTTGTCAAAATGAGAATGTGCTAAGGCACGAAGTAAGCTTCGGGAAATACAGTTGAACCAGCCTTATCATAAGAAGGGGTCTTTTTCTTTACGAAGCATGAAAGAAGGGAAGGTGTTTTTTCGCCGAAGGCTTAAAAATGGTATGTGAGTAAATTTCATGCATCGCATAGAAATAAATTGCAATAATTTACATATTCGATTCAATGTTGTATACATCAAATGTTACACAGTTTCGTTACAAAGAGAGGTCTAATCTTCCTTTATTAATTTTATACATCAAGCTTCTCGAAATGATTAATACAATAAAACATATTCCTCTCTAAGGACTTTTTCTACAATCTCGTTCAGTAATTTGTTGATGACTTCGTCGACAATAGATTCAGCCGTGCTTATGATATCCAATGATTCCATCTCTGGATCAGCCAGGGGATCGTACGACCCCGGTGGTGGGGATAGTTCAGCTAAAATAGGTAAGCACATTTAGTTCGAAGCCATAAAACAAGTTCCGAAGCTAAATAATCAAGAAACAATACCAATACGCCTTTCGCGTTCTGCAGCTTCTTCAGCCCGCTTTGCTTCTACCCGGGTGTCGCGGGTGTCCTTTTCACTCTTTTTAATAATCTCATGGGCCATCTCTCGGCCACCATTCACCCAGATATCATTATAAAATTTTCTGCCCATTAAGGCTGCTTCGGCTGAAGGATCCTTCGTATCATCTATGGAGAAGGCAGCTTCGGCCTGGGCCATGGTTCCGACATGGTCGCATCCAGCCTTCTCCAAGATGGCTGAAATTCCCTGCGCACCAGAAAGCGCGCAAACATCCCCGCGATCACTCAAAATTTCTTCGAAGGCTTCGGCCTCTCCACTTATCCATTCAATGACGCCCTCGGGGTCGCCTCGTATGAAGTTTTCTTCGGCAGAGTAGGCACCCACTTTGGCGAAGCTAGTTTTCAATTTTTTCACACAATCCAAGGATTTCTCGAAGCACCTTTCCTTGGATTTGCGAAGTTCTTCAACATTTTTCTCTAGATGATTTTCCAATATTCGCTGATTTCTTGATTAGCCTGTGCGAGCGCGTAGTTTTCCTTAGCTTCGGCCAGTTGTCTCCGAAGGTCTTCAATTTTGGTTTTCTGGGCTTCGGCCTGAGCCTTGAAGTTAGCTTCATCTTCCTTTACTTTGTTTACTAGTGAAATTAAGATTTTGTCTTTTTCCAGACCTTCGTTTCTCAGTTCAATCACTTCTGAACGAAGGTTATTAAGGGCCATTGTATAGCTTTCATCTTCAATATTCTTCTACGCCCTCAGGGCATTACTAAGAATTAAGCCCTACAAAGAGGAGGAAACAATTGAGCATGGCAAATAAAATACTCCATTCTAAAATTCAAAGTTAACTTCTATACCTTTATACTATTGTATGTTAAGCTATCAGCAAGTTCATCCTTCAACAAAATCGAAAGGCCGTCTTCCAGCTTCAGGAATCCTATGCTCCTACCTATCTCCCGGCAAACGGATATTTCTTTGTTATCCGGGAGACAATACAGGAAATCATCTTCGTCGGTACCATTGAACACTAAGGCCCCTTTTGGATATTTTAGTCTTCGGGCATAGTGTTTGGCCTCCAAGATTTCTTCCTGGGATAATTTCTTCCTCGAAGCATGCCGAATAATGTAGTCAACATCTTTGTTTGGACCTTCGGGAGCAGGAGCTTTGGTCTTTTCTGGTGCAATCTGCCCTGCTGTTTTGTCCTCAGGCGCGACAGGCTTCGTCTCGATGGGCACTGAAGGCCCAGCTTCAGCCTGAACTTTTGTAGCTTCGACGATTTTTTTGGTAGGAGAAGGAGTCAAGGCCTTCATGGTCTCTATAACAACGTCTAGTACGCTAGCCATCCTCCTCCTCTTGGGAGTTGAAGCAGTTGTTTTTTGCACCTTCGGCAGATCTGACTCTACTGGTGGGCTCAGGATTTCTGGCACTTTTACCACTTTCTCCACCTGAGGCTCTTCGGCCTTATCATCTTTAGCTTTGGCTGGCTCGACTGTAGGCACCTTCGGCACTACAGTTGGCTCTTCAACGCTCTACACAATCGAAGCAGTCTTCCTTGCTTCGGCAGCTGAAGAGGGCCCTTCGCCAAGTTCAGGCACCTTGGCCGGTTCAATGTATCGCGGCGGGTGGGTCAAAACCTTCAACTTTTTGCCCTTCGGCACAACAGTAGCGACCGAAGTGATAATTTTCCTTTTCTTCTCTTGCCTTTGCAGCGGGTAGTGATAGTCAGGATATACGAAGCTAATGGTGTCAAATACTCTATTTAATCTTTTCTTGCCTCGACCCCCGAAAGCTGCAGACAAAGCATTATCTTCGGCCTTGGAGTATGCCCCAAGTAGCTCATCGCTGGTAGCTTCGATGCATTTCAACCAGTTATCGTCTGGCTCATCAAACTTCTCCCTAAATCTAAAAGTATACTTCAGCCGGACCAGACCACCCTCACTGGAATCAGCGATTGTCTCCTTCGGCATATCCCAGCTCTCCACAAGTGGCCATACCCTGAAGGCTATGTGCTCTTGAATCAAATCCCTCGTGCCAATGAAGGCACACACAGTGATGTAGGCCTTCTGACAGGCCTCAACATCACCATCAATTTCCACCTTCGGCCTTCGGAGGCCGAAGCGAGACCAGATGGGGCGCTGAATGATTCCTTTGACGTCTTCCCTTGCCTTTAAATCATTTTTATCGTAAAGCCACTCCTCCATCCAGGCCCCGGGCCATCTTTTACGGAATGTTGGCACTGGGTGGCTTGCATTAGGGCGAGCGATAAATCCATAACAACCGAAGTTGTTGTGGTACTATTCCTTGTCAGTAGCCTTCGTCTCATGTAAAAGCTCGTGCATACTGTAGAAGCACTTTGCGCTTGGCTCTAGCCCCTGACTCCTTACAGCCCTGACGAAAATCCCCATTCTAATTATAGCTTCAGGGGTAATCTGATGAAGGAAGATCTGGTATATCTTCAGCACTTCAACCACAAACTTGCTCAGTGGGAACCGAAGACCTGCCTTTAAGAAGCTTCGGTATATCACAACTTCGTTTTCCTCCGAAGCAGGGGCAGTATTGTCTCCTCCAACTCTAATAATAGACATGTCGCGAAAATACCTCCCCCTCATGGCATCGATATGACTCTACTTGATAGTCGATTTTCCGAAGATAGTATGGCTTGGGCGCCACGGTCGATCCTTAGAGTCTTCATCTCCACTTTCTACGTCATAACTATCACTGTCATCAGTATCTTCAAACAAACCTTCTAGAATCTCTTTAGTAATCTTCTCTATGTTTGTTTTTAACATAGACTCAACAAACCCGGCGATAAAAGGATCCGCGCTTTTCTTTTCTTCAAACAACTTCGTTTCCTCAGTTACCTTCGTTTCCACAGTCATTTTCTTTTCCTCAGTCATCTTCTCCCCAGATATGGTGAAAACACGTCCTTAAACCGAAGCTCAAAAAGCTTGAAAATCAGGCGAGAGCTAGTGAGCAAGAGCTAAAAAGTTTGGAAAAATAATGCAAATGGTGGAAACGGCGTATCAAGTGCTGCCGCTGTGGTTTATATTTATACGCCCAGTGCGTTGCAACTTGGTGGACCCCATCTGTCATCGGCTATTGCTATTCTAGCAAAGGGAAGGTGTTTTTTTGGACCTTCGGCTTAAGGCCTTCGTCATGTCACAGTCTGAATTCGTTGTATAACAAATTAATACTGCGAGGGGCTACTGTTGGGGGCCTTCGTTTTCCGAAGGTCCTCAAAAACATGATTTAACAATGTTTCCCAAGTGTAATGTATGTACAGGTACCTTCGGACTCGGAATAAAACTGTACGCAATATGAAAAGCTTGGTCGAGACGAAGGTTGATGCTGCTCCAAAGCTACGCGCAAAGGAGCTTCGACTCAGCGGCAGGAAAAGGAACCGACTTAAAGGGGAAAAGGCTATCTAGTCCTCATTGGATTGTACTTAAGTCAATAGTAAACATAAATGGCATGAATGTAATTTTACACAGGCTGCGTCCTGTGTCTATAAATAGATGAACAGTACCCCCGTACTGTTGACACTGACTTGTATTCGCTTGTACGTCACGCTTGGACTTTTACCTTCTGTCAAGCCGAAGGTACAAATGTAATTCAATATTGTTTCTGTTTTCCTTGATAATAAAAAGATGATATATCAATAATGTCATATGATTATTCATGTTGTCTTTTATATTTCATATGCTCCTTCTTTCATTAACATATACTGTGATGATGAAGGTACGTCCTTCATGACCTTCGTCTGAAGATCATTATATCCTAAGGGAAATAATGCTTCGAAGGACGAAGGGCATTAAACTTTAACATTTTGTGTTGCCTTGTTCTTAACTCATAGCATTTGAGAACAAATCCTCGACAGACGCCAGTATTTTTACTGAGGTATCCGGAACCACGCAAGGTTCCGACTAATCCTCGTTGGTGCCCCTACATGAAGGGAAGCCCACGCGAGGGCCAAGCACTTCACCCGAGTAACTCCGTAGAGAGCTGCGGGCCTTCTCTACACACAAGTGGTGCTCCGCTTCTGGCTCTTCTCGAACGCTCCCCACCGTCTCCACTATCGAGCTTCCGGCCGAAATGCCACGGGCCTCGTTCCCTCCGGTACACAGTGACGACCGTGACACAAACTCGGTTGTCACGGGCTCGCAAGACTCTCGCCCCACTCGGTACAATTACAATGGCTCGCACAAGAGCCCAGGGGTTGTGTGGTTTTTTTAAACTCACTTAACTAACTATGATTCACCTATAGCAAACGCTAATACGGTCTAACTAACCTAAGCACTTCGCAAAGCACATACGCTAATCACCGAGTGATTCTATTTAGCATTTGGGTGTTTGAGCACTTGGAAATATAATGTCTACAATATGCCTTGGTATGTTGCTTGGGCTCCCACTCGTTCAAATGGCCGGTTGGGGGTATTTATAGCCTTCCCCCGTCAATTATAGCCGTTGGAGAGAAAGTTGTTGTTTCTGTCGACGGGCGCACAGGACACCGATGCACACCGGACATGCACTGTTCACTATCAGGTGTCTTTGCCACGTCAGCCGACCATTGGGGTCTATAGCAGTATCATTGGATCTGACCATTACCTAGACAGTCCGGTGCACATCGAACAGTCTGGTGCTATAGCCCGAGAGCGCCTGGCTGCGGGCCTCTCTGAGCAGACTGCCCGGTGTCCTACCGGATAGTCCGGTGCACACCGTACAAGTACTATTCACTGTCCGGTGCACCACCAGTGCGCTGGCTGACTGTCCACTTTATGGATTTCTTCGCTGTTTCTTTTGGGCTTCTTTTCTTCTTAAATCTTGGACTTTTACACATCTTTTATGTCTTATTTTAAGGTGTTGCATCCTAAGTGTCTCAGTCTAATCCACTTCGTATCCTGTGAACTATAAAAACAAACACTAGCAAATATATTAGTCCACATAGTTATGTTAATCATCAAACACTAAAATCACTTACTTAGCTAAATGTTCTGAGGTATATTTTTCTTAAGCAATAGTAGTTCCGAAGGACTGTCCTCGTAGCTTTCCGTACACGTAGCACGTAGAGGATTGGACAAGAAAAAAAATCTTTTGGTACTCAACCTAGAAGTTAGGAGTGTTTTTATTATTTGATTCGATTCGTGTGCTAGAAATATGAGCTAAAGTCATGAGTTCATGAAAGATAGAAAAAAATAGACTATACCCTAGAGAACTCCGACACAGTTAATATAAATAAGCTTATAACTTATTTGATCTAAATAAATGAGTTATAGACTATATCCACATTAAACTAAACATGGTACCCACATAAACAAAAAACAGAATCTCTGGTAGCACTAGCGCTGTCATTGAGGCAGGGCAGGATCTGTGAAGATGACACTGGGTTACCGTCTCATCGAGGCGTGACAGGCGTAGCAGGACTGCTGCTGTGTCTACCCCTGCCTAGCAAGCCTACAAAATATACCTAATAAACTTTCAGTTTTCTCCTCTGTAATTAATTACGAGGAGGGTTTTTTTTTTCCCTGTGGAGAGACCGGCGTCTGCATGACGCAAATAAAGCTGCAGATACGTGTTTGCTTTTGAGACGCCTCCTTTTTCTCTCTCCATCTCTCACACACTCCGGATGCCATCAAACATGCTTGCCAGAAAAAAAAAAGAGAGATGGTACAGAGACGGATTATTGAGTGCCACTGAAGATAACAGTGGTCTACGAGTTCGTTTATGATCAACAGCACCCTCAATTCAAATTTATACTATGTACTCCCAGGGTCGCACGGTCCCAAATTTAAACCAAATTTTGAAGTCATCTTAAACCAATCTAATTTCAAGAAAAAATATGTTTTAATAAAAACAGACGGTGAAAGATATTTGCAGGGTTCAGAGAGAGAGAGAGAGGGGAGGGGGAGGCGGGGGGGATTGTGCGTGCGCCTATGTCACTAGTACAAGTACGGCCGGAGGTAGGATTAGCAAAAAGATGTGTGCGGTCTCAACAGTGAAAAGGCGAGGGTTTCTCGAGATCGGGGATCTGAGATAGGACGGCGACGGGGCGCAAGCAGGTCAAAAAGGGCAAAAGTAAAAAAAATAAAAAACAATTGCTCGGGCGATGTCTTTTTGGGGGGGTTAAATTTTGCTGTCACCGGAGCTGGGGCAGTAAAAGGGTGCAGTGCAGAGAGGAGGAGGCACATGCTGCCATGGCTGATGGCTCCACTGCCCACTCGTCTGCGTGGGAGTGGGACCACGCCCTCCCTCCAGGATCCTCTGCGCGCGCACGCAGACCGGTTGCGTTTGAGAATAAACATGGTTTTGGATTCAGTAGCGCGACGAGAGAGTCGCGTAACCAGCGCAAACAATCCCGTGGACGGGTTGGCCCCCAGAGCCCAGACTGATGAGCAAGAGCCACTCCTGCTACCACCACTCCCATCGCTGTTCATTCCCTCTCCCCTATAGGCTGTAGACCTTGGAATTGGAAACAAAATTGTGTGCAGGAAAAAACGAAAACCATCTAAAAAATCGATTTTTTTAAGAAAAGGGGAGATGAGAGAGAGCAGTATTTTAAAGTAGCAAAGAGAAGAAGCCTGGGGGAGAGAGAGAGAGAGACGAGAGGAGAGCAGGAGACAGAGGGGCTCCCCCCCCCCCAGCCCAAACGCAGCTAGCTCCCCATTCCACCCAAGCTTCCGCAGCCAGATGCTCTCCCCCGCTCGAACCCCACCGCCGCCGCCCGTCCCCGCCGCCGGGTAGACCGCCCGATCCGACGGCGTCCGCCGCACCCATGGGCCGCGGCGGCGCGCGCGCGGCCCCCGCCGCCGCGGCGCCGCCCTGGCACGCGCTCCCGGACGAGGTCTGGGAGCACGCCTTCTCCTTCCTCCCCGCGGACTCGGACCGGGGCGCCGCCGCGTGCGCCTGCGACGCCTGGCTCCGCTTCGAGCGCCGCTCGCGCCGCCGCCTCGCCGTCGCCAACTGCTACGCCGCGTCCCCGCGCGACGCCGTCAAGCGCTTCCCCGCCGTCCGCGCCGTCGAGGTCAAGGGCAAGCCCCACTTCGCCGACTTCGGCCTCGTCCCGCCCGCCTGGGGCGCCGACGCCGCGCCCTGGGTCGCCGCCGCCGCCGCCGGCTGGCCGCTGCTCGAGGAGATAAGCTTCAAGCGCATGGTCGTCACCGACGACTGCCTCGAGATGATCGCGGCCTCCTTCAGGAACTTCCAGGTGCTGCGCCTCGTCTCCTGCGAGGGCTTCAGTACAGCCGGCCTCGCTGCCATTGCCGCTGCTTGCAGGTGAGGCCGCGCATCCAGGCCCAGATTCGACTTATAGACTACAAAGCTGCTCTGCGTGGTTCTTGCTTTCCTTTCCGCAAAGATTTGATTTGACCTTTCGGGGAGTTTCTTACAGGAGTATTTGACAAAATAAAAAAACACCTCTGGTTCCTTCTCTCCTCACCTTTTCCATTTACCCCCACAAATTTTGGTGTCATTTTGGGTAGTTGTGAACTGAAGTATATCTTTTTAGGAGGAACTGATTTGAACTTCTTTGGGGGAGATTTTGAGTTCAGCATTTGGTCTTTTTTGTGTGCTTGTTGAGTAGTATTTGTAAACAGTAGTCGCCTCCAGTTTAGATTTGGAGTGACCTGCTGTGTTTGTCCTGAGGTGAATACTAGCGTGCTGTTTTAGATTCTTACTCAAAAGATTGATTTGTACTCTATCTGAAAGGATTCGCAGGGGATTTCAATACAATTTTGGTGCTCATGTCGCCATCAAAAGTTTGACCTTAGATTGGATTCCTCAGTAAGCTTTTATTTTGTTCCTGGCAAGTTTTGACTCCGGATTCTACTGTTGTGCACGGATCTGTGGGTTTGGCAGAATAAACATTTCTGTTTTCTCGGGCAATGATGGATGCATCCCTTTACCTTTCCACCAAAATGATAGGGTCTGTTTCAAGATTATAGAACCAGTTGGACGCACCTTTACTTAAACAATTGTATCCCCCCCTCATAAGATGCTAGATCTGACTTGGAACTGTCTTGCATTTCATTTATGTTTGAGATTCAAGTGAGTTCCCGTTCTGTTATAACCTTATATCTGATTCGAAGAATCAAGTCTTTTATAGCATGCTTTTGACATCTAGTCATCTAGATTCCCATCTGTGCGTTTGAGCGTGCCTAACCCCTTTTGTCATTAAGTTCTACCAGCCGCTATCTTGCTTTAGCTGTATTTGATCATATTAACAATGTTCGCATTGAGGAAAACACTTCCACTTTGCTTTGTTAGCGTGATTATTGAATCTGAACTGCACACAAGAAAACTAAACTTCGGATTGTTAATAAAAAACTTTGGAGGAACTTGCAGTATCCCCAAAAAGAATTAGGATCTTGCTAAAGGCTTACCTTTTAGAAACAAAACTGAACTTTGAGAATCTGATACCTAAGATACTGATTTTTTTATTAGTTTGATTCTTACCATGCCAAAGCTGTAACATTTGTATTGTTTTTGGGTGACAAGGAACACTTCAATATAGATGACCTGATAATGATCTTTGGTTGGATTTTGATACACGGGTGCCTTATGCATTCACAAAATAGAGTTTTGACCAAATATGCTTTGGTACAAGCACATATTAACATAATGAGTACGGATTTGCTCTGGATAACTGATTGTTGTGCTGGTTACCGATACATGTATTTGTACTAGAAACAAGGCAATGTTTCTTATATACTTGTCTTGGCTTTTTAATGGCATGGTGACATATAAACCTAGTTTTGTGTTGTCTGTACCCTTAACTTTGTCTCATGTGTTACCCCCCTCCCCCCCCCCCCACACACACACACAATTGGTCTGTGTATCTTTGACGTTTGGATTGAAATGATATTGTAACTATGATTGGATGCAGCTATTCATTAAGGTAGCGTTTGGTTGAAGAGCCAAGTAGAATGGAGCCGTTCTGTTCCAGTTTTGTTGTTGTTTGGTTACAAAGTAACTAGAACGGAATGACTCCAATTAGGGAATATTCTCCTCAGATCCGGAACCATTCCGCTCCAAAAAATTAACCGGACGGAGCCGCTCCGTTCCCATCCCGCTCGCACAGTCACGCTCCGTTCCGTTCACTCTGCAACCAAACAAAAAACAGAGCCGCTCCGTTCCAGATTACCAAACACAGAACAGAGCGGCTCCGTTCCTAGAATCAGGGATGGAACGGCTCCGTTCTACTTGGCTCCTCAACCAAACACTACCAACATCAACTATTGTAGTTTGGTAATTTGGGCGTTTACTTGTCTAATGGGTGTGACCCGGCAGTCCAGGTTATGTACAAAACTATGGAGACCCTAATCACGTTATGTTTGAGGCATCTAAAAACTGTCTACTTCCACTAAAACTTAAATATTTGAGTGCATCCTAAAAATCATGCAGTAATTAGGTTAGGTGCTTATTTTACTAATGACGATGCCACATGGTGGTGACTAAAACGTTGTTTTCTTTGTTTAAACATTACACTGTGTGGAACCCTTACCCTTGCTATTTGCCGCCTCTGGTTTATATCCGCTGATTGTTCTCAGGCAGTTCTGATCAATCCTGTAACAATGGGAGTGGGCGCTGCTCTGCCTGTGAACTAAGCATTTTCATTTGAAAAGGAAGTTGAGGAATGTTGCTTTATACTGTTTATTCCATAAAGCACCTCAATTCGCCGCATCTGCTTCTGGATGGCTCTTTGTTGACAAGATACTAAATATTTCTGCATTAATTTTATCTAAAAAGGTAGAAGTAGCAAGGTCACTGTTTCTAGCTTATCCAGGCATCTGCATGATACACCAGGAAAGCAATATGACACGGATATGATATCTGCAATTATTAGCTGTTGCTTTCTCTCTCTCTTGCTTTGGAGCTGAAAAGATTGTATGCGTTAACAGAAAGTATGTTTCACGTGTTGCCGTTCTTCATGACTTTGAGGTGATCGAATATTAGCTAATTTCGCTGTCTTGGTGAAAGCTAGGTTTATATGTGTTGTGCTGTTGCTTCCTTTGTTTAACTTAAGACCAATGTGGGGAGTCTTTGCAAACTTGCTTAATGATGTGTGGAACTTGTAAGTTTCGCTAATCAGTTGTATTTTCAGGATTTGCATGCATTAATTAAGTATACCTCTAGTTTTTCAGTGATTTCCCCTCAAGAATCTCCATGCTTATTTGAAAGTGATGGCAGCATTGACTATTGGATGCCTTGTTCCAGTTTTCATTGATCTTTCAACATATGACTGTCCAGCTATTTTAATCTGTTGTTCCCAACTCCTAATTTTGGTATACTCTCTCTGCAGAAATCTAAGAGAACTTGACCTTCAGGAGAATGAGATTGAGGATTGCTCTATTCATTGGCTCAGTCTATTTCCAGTATCTTTCACTTCTCTGGTAACTCTAAATTTTTCATGCCTAGAGGGGGATGTCAATATCACTGTACTTGAACAATTAGTAACCAGATGCAGCAACCTCAAGACTCTCAAGCTCAATAATGCTATACCTCTTGACAAGCTTGCTAACCTTCTTCGCAAGGCTCCTCAGATTGTAGAACTCGGAACAGGAAGATTCTCTGCAGATTACCATCCGGATCTCTTTTCGAAGCTTGAAGCAGCATTTGCTGGCTGTAAAAGCTTAAGAAGGCTCTCTGGGGCTTGGGATGCCGTTCCAGAATACCTGCCAGCATTTTATTGTGTATGCGAAGGCCTCACATCACTAAATCTGAGCTATGCTACTGTACGAGGCCCTGAACTGATTAAATTCATTAGCAGATGCAAAAATTTGCAACTCTTATGGGTATGCAGCCCTTGTCCACATCTTTGGCTTAGCTAATAAGGTTCTGAAAGTTGCCTTTAAAGTTCTACTCTCTCTGCATATTGGATCATTGGTGTATGAACACTTAATTTCCAAGGAAGTGAAATTACCAGCATAAATGTTGTTTTGATTATTTTAGTAAGTATCAGGTCCTGTCCATATGCTTTTAGTGCAATTAGCACTTCCATTTGGTTAGATTGGGTTGACATTGCATTTTGGTCCATTGCATGTAGTACTTGAACTAGTGCCTTCTTTTCCTCCTTTTGTGAAACATAAACTTTGTTTTGATAGAACACAATAATTAGTATGACATAGAAGGCTTTCTATAGTGACTCAGTTCATTGACAGAATGCTATCTAATGAATTGCTTCTGTTTGTTTTTATATCAGAATATATATCCTAGAGTTTCTTTTCTAAACATCGTTGTTCCATTTTTCAGGTGATGGACTTGATTGAAGACCATGGTCTTGCTGTTGTGGCATCATCTTGTAACAAACTGCAGGAGTTGCGGGTTTTCCCTTCTGCTCCTTTCGAAGCAGCTGAGCAGGTCTCTTTGACTGAAAGAGGTCTTGTTGATGTATCTGCCAGTTGCCCAATGCTGGAGTCAGTCCTCTACTTCTGCAGACGGATGACCAACGAGGCCCTTATTACCATCGCGAAGAACCGGCCCAACTTCACTTGCTTCCGCCTATGCATCATTGAGCCTCACACACCAGATTACATTACACACCAGCCTCTCGATGCAGGTTTTAGTGCCATTGTGGAATCATGCAAGGGCCTCAGGCGACTTTCTGTTTCAGGCCTTCTCACGGACAGTGTATTTAAATCCATCGGGGCACATGCTGACCGTCTTGAGATGCTCTCGATTGCCTTCGCCGGGAACAGTGATTTGGGCCTCCATTACATCCTATCGGGCTGCAAGAGCTTGAAGAAGCTAGAGATCAGGGACTGCCCATTTGGCGACAAGCCCTTGCTGGCAAACGCTGCCAAGCTGGAGACAATGCGATCCCTTTGGATGTCGACGTGCTCACTGACCCTGGGCGCATGCCGGCAGCTTGCGCGCAAGATGCCCCGTCTTAGTGTGGAGATCATGAATGATCCTCGACGGGGATGCCCCTTGGACTCTCTAACAGATGAGAGCCCTGTTGAGACGTTGTATGTCTACCGGACAATTTCAGGTCCAAGGTCCGACACACCAGCTTGTGTCCAGATTCTCTAAGGGGCAGCTGTGGTCTACAAAGGTACTATGGAAGCATCCATTTTCAATGACATCCTGTACCTTCAACAACTTACTAGCATAACCTGGATCGTCTCCTTGAAGTAGCAAGGCTGGTGACGTCGGTAATCCTGTCATAATCTCTGCTTAGCTGTACAACTGTTTCTGCGAGTTTAGGGTGAGAGACTCAGGGTCCCTTTCAGGTGTTAATAACTGTAGGGAGGACACTCGATGAGTTACAGGAACTACTAGATAGCGTCTTGAGGAAACTTGGGTTTGTTTTCTTAGCGTGCTTAGTTCTTTTCATGTATAAAAAAATATGGGATCATTCCAATGCTGCAACAATGTACTGTACTATTGGAACAATTGTACTTGGAGCCTCTACTTTTTTGACCCCCTCGCCCCCTCTGATTATGGGTTGCTGTTGCTCCCGCCTGTGATTTGTGAATGCTGTATAATTCAAGCTTGTACGTGGCTCTGCCTTCATGTAGCGCCTCCCTCGTTTTGGAGAATGGTAACTTCACTGGTTGTAGTCTACCCTTATCAAGGCTTAGGCATCTGAACTGGAAGTCTATGCTCCCTTGACCCTGGATGATCTGAAGGTATAGTTTGCTTCAGGTTCTGGCCTTCTGCTTTGACTTTGAATCACTTGAATTGTAAGAGGTGTTCTCCGGCTGAAGTTGAATCTACCACTAGGGATTAGGGAAGGCATAACCTGTGTTGGTGTTGAATTTAATCGCATGTGGATCCATCCATTTCATATGCCCTACTCAGCTGAGTACTAGACAGAATATAATTTGTTTTTCTAGTCTTGAATTTATCATCTGTCCTTGGCTGTGGCTAGTGTGCTGCGTGCTCTCTGAGCCGTCACACTGCTTGCATTGCAATGCACTATCCAGATCTTTCATAGTTGGGTTTAAGCTTTAAGGCACTTGTCAAGCATATGATGAATGCTGATTTGAATGGGATCAGAAATCATGTGTCTGAAGAACATGTAGGATAATAAGAGGATTGAAAGAGGTTAGAGATAAAAAAACTTAGGTTCATAGGAAAAATCCATAAAAACCAATGCACGTTTCTCCAATCGAGGGTGTAAGTCTGCCTTGAGCAGTCTCTATACACCTCCTCTACATCTGTCATTTTCATTATTTTTTAAAAGGTTTCGTTCTTTATATCGCATTCCTCTCGAGCACCATTCTCTATATCTCGTCCTCTATACGATAAAAACCAATACTAACGTATTTTGTTCTAGATTTTTGTAAGTATGTATTTGCTATACCCTTAAATGTCTTATACATATTTTAGTTTTGCTTAATCCGTTGTCTAAAGTATATCAATGGATAGAGAAGACATGGGTGAGTCTCTGTATAGAGAAGATGGAGGATTGTCCTATATATTTAGAGGACAACATTGGAGGCTAACAATGTGCCACCCTACCTAGCACACTAGCCGTTGTGGGTTTATAACCATAGCAAGCATCATGTTGTTCATTGGTGTTTGATGTGTGGACCTTCTGTGGCTTGAGCACTCAAAACACTTTGGGACACGGACAATTTTCCTAGTTGAGGCTTTTGAGCCCTACATCCAGCAATATGGTGTTCTTCATGTTATGGATGCTAATAGGAGAGTTCTTACATTGGAGGAAGAGAGGTTGGGCATTGTGCAGTGCTATCCTAGGTTTCTTATGAGATTATCAGAGTATCTGGTCTTGGTCTGTTTGTCCCTAAGTCTGATCCTTAGGGATTCAATGTCTATGAGTTTAATTGCTATTGGTTTGATCCTTTCTACATGAGCACATACCTTCTCTTATATATATTGAGGAGGGCATGGGGGTATAAGTCATGGATTTCGTATACCAAGGGATTCTCACCTTTGGCTTTGGTGTTCGTATCGTTAGCACCATCCTAATACTTCTTTGTCTTGTACCTGGGGGTCGACAAAACCTCAACCACTCTGTCACCTCTACTGCACATTGGTGTTGATCACTAGGTGTTGTTTGTTGCAACTGTGTCTTCATCGAGTGAACCTTAACAACTTTTTTGATTTTGACATGCCAATCTCCTCTATTCTGCTAGAGAGGTTGTCGGGTGGACCTAGAGCCTTTCCTATTGTGGGCTTCTTGATTTCCTTATCCTTTTGTGTCATGCCCCTGACATGAATCTGCCAAGAGGGTGGGCGACAATGCCTCACAGTTGTGGAACATGATAATTGTGTAGTGCTTTTATGCCTATTAGACTCTGAGCTCGATTTTAAAGCTAGCTTTTGGTCTTGGCTTAGGATGGTTGTTGGTCCCTAGTCAAGGTTGGGATGGTCGTTGGAGCAGTGGCTTGGTTGGGTTACTCTTTGTCTAGGAATTCCCAAGCTCTGGACTTTGCCTTCCTCAAGCTTAGTCCTCTAATATCAAAGCATCCCTTACGATAGGGCCACACACGATGTACTGAGCCATCCCTTTTTCTACCAATGAGTGCGTACCCGATGGGTGTAGCACTCAAGCCCTAGACTGATTTCGAGAGTCAATCGGGGGGAGATGGGGTAGTTGGACTATCACATCCTTAACTTGGGGACTTAATGTGTGATGTTAGACTCTTGTCTTGTAGCTAAGTAGCCTTTTAGTTTGTGTAGTTAAGTAGTGATATCTCTCTAGTTTAGCTTGGTAGCTTTTATACTCGAGTAGAGATAATGAGTAGTGCTAGCGTTGCTTAACTTTGTGCATTTTGATCATTGGTGTGTATAAGCTGCTAGTGTGATTAGTTGCATATGTTTGTGTGGCATTGTTCACTGGACTATTGTATGTGAGTTCACTCTAGCTTGACACTTTAGTTGTTTTGACTAGTACCTTTTGTAAGGTGCTTGTGATAAATAGAGGGGTGTAGTTTTGGCATTGAGAGATTTTAATGTGATGCATTGATAGATTGTATATAGTGGCACTAGGTGGTGTTGTAAGGCAGTTGTGCTTGTTACTCTTAGAGTTTACCACCTCTTAATGGCTTGGTGACCAACTGACCATGACTCCATTCAAGTCTACAAGGAGATTGTGCAATGCTCTAGAGGAGGTTTGTTCGATGAACTTATGTTCGTCTCTACTAGATAATGCAAACAACTTTAGTAGAAGTGAGGCATGAGAAGTGTCAAGTTGATTGGTTGGGTCAAATCTAGTGCTTAAGTTGCCGCCTACCTCGAGAGGTAGTTCATATTGTGGGCTTATGATCTAGCATGCATACCAACAATCCTTGAACTCGTCTCAACGAGGAGTAGGTGGTTGGCAAGTCATCGAACCTCAAGAGAAAAATCATTGTGTCTTTTGTTATTTTCCATTGGGTTTGCACTCCCTAAACACTAGCTCTTTACTTGCAATATCTTATGATCCTAGTTGATTACTTATTTAGTATCTTTATAGGGGGCTTGTGAAATTAGTTGGAATGTAGTTATGGATAGAATGATAGTTTAATTCTACATTTATTTGGCTAGTCATAGTGAGTAAGTTTTAGAAACGACTATTCAACCCCATCCACCCTATAATCGCCCTCTTGACCTTTCAGAGTAACCTAAGAAGTTCCAAGAGTACTAGGCGAGTGATGCATGTAACCCATGCCAGACCCTAGCCACGCCGCCACACACAGAATTGAGTTAGCGACCTACCAAAATATGTTGCATTCTACCGACGTGGGAATCTAAAATAGAAAAATATGGATTTTCATGATGTTTTTAACATAATTTTTGTTTTGTATCATCTATCCAAACCATTTCTTATGTTTGTATTTGTCTTTATTTACCCCTTATACAATTTTATAGTCTAGTTTAAAAAAAACAAGATACATATGTGTATGTTTGGTTTAGAGACTACCCGAGATGGTATGGGCCGAGCCCATTTCTGAGGGTGTGTGATTCTAGGACTAGCAGGGACGGGATCATCCCTAGGAGGAATATTCACATCCAATATGGGTTGCCTAGTCCCTTGAAATCCACGGGTGAGCTTGAATGGTGTCCTTGTCCATCTATGTACCTTCTGTCCCCACGCATGGACAATGTGTCTTAGGCTCCAATGACAATGACCAAACATTCGGTTGCGCCTCTCCTTCAACTACACAAGTTTATGGTTGGCAAGGCCTAGAAAGAACTTCTATAATATTCAAAATTTATCCTATAAACATAATAATTATAAAAATATCCTAATGTGGAAGCTAATCAAGGATGCATGAAAACAATAATTACCAAATCTAGGAGATATCTTTTTATAAACCTATTTATTTTAGGATGTAAGTTGTACAAATAGGAATAGAAAAAAAATACATGACTAGATTGGATGATACAAGGAAGAACACATGTCCTTGGATAACACAATGGCGTGTTTGGTTCGGCTTTTTTCTGACCAGCTTATCTGAAAAGCTGGCTGTGGGGAAAAGCTGGCTGTTAGGAAAAGCTGGTGGTTAGAATTTAGGTGTTTGGTTCGGCAGCTGTGAAGAAAAGCTGTTCGTGAGAATCTACGTGTTTGGATAATCAGATTTTCATATTCCAGATTCTGTTCGAAGAAACGATAAAATGAAACCCATAACGAAGAAAAGGTCATTACACAATAATTAGTGGAGTTGATTACATCATAAGTCCCGTTTCATTGACATACTTAACTACGCCACTAATGCATTAGCAATTGCATCTCGAAAAGCACTCATGTCTAACTCATCAGATGTGGTACTACTACTCTCACCTAAAGGTACATCATGACTGCTGCTACTAGGTCCTAGTTCATCAAAGTCTCTATCGTGTAGAGCACTCTCTCTAATGAAGTTATGCAATGTCATACAAGCAATAATTATCTTGGATTGTTTGGTAAGCGAAAAAGAAGGGAGACTTAATAGAACTCTCCACTTCATTTTAAGCACCCCAAACGATCGCTCTATAACATTGCGTAGCGAAGAGTGTGCATAGTTGAATACTTCTTTGCTACCAATAGGTTGCCTCGCATTTTGCCATTCAGAAATGTGGTACTTCTGACCCTTATAAGGTGCAAGGTAGCCCTTTCTATTTGGATAACCTGAATCGACAAGATAGTATTTACCTGCACAAACATGAAATACAAAAGTTCAATACTTAAGCTAGTAATTAATAGCATATGTCATAAAAACAAGGTATATAATTGTATACCTTCTGGTGGCTGGGGGAACCTGTCCGCATAAGTTATCAAAGTATCTTGTAGTACTCTAGTGTCATGTACGGATCCAGGCCATCCTGTGACAACAAATGTGAACCTCATATCGAAGTCACAAACGGCCATTACATTCTGCGATGCGTAACCGTGCCGTCCAATATATTTGGCTTGCTCTGAGGCCGGGACTGCCGCTGGAAAGTGACTACCATCAATTGCTCCTATGCAGTCCTTGAAGTGTGGCCAAAATCTCGCCTCTCGCAAACGCGGATGAATCTCGCTGAAATATGGGTCTTTGGGCTTAATGATGTCAGATGACATCTTAAACAGTGCATCAAGGACTTCACTATACTTGCGACTAATTGTTTCCAAGGAGTGACCAAACTTATTCCGTATTTGCCTAAATGACTGTGGACCCCCACATGCCCACAAGAAAATGCCAAGTGCTTCCATAGTACTGACACCCCAGCTTGGAATCAGATCATAATTGTCCACCAATGTGTCATGCAATCGTCTAAACACGGTTCATCGCATGCGAAACATATCGAAGCAGTCGTTACTATTCTCCAACGTTCTCTCCACCCATTGAATACCATTTTCAACCAATGTTCTTCTAGGAACCTGACTGAAATTCCTGCCCCAAACATCTACAGCACATATAGCAACCACCACATCTGCATCTCTGTCATCCATTTCATTATCAAATGTGTGTGCAGCAGGGTCAGACATCTGCATGCACACAAAAAACAGAGACATATTCATATGTAACAACACTTTATAACTGACATATCAATGTACAACCACAGTTTACAAGCCACATATATTCAGTATTCAAATGAGACAGAACGTTCACATTGTTCACAAGCAGACAACTCTGATTATTCAAATACAAGTTCAACTCGAATATCTGGAAAACTGTTTGAAAGGGAAACTGAAGCGCACGACAAGTTTATTACTCACAACAATGAAACGACAAGACTCATAAAACAGACAGAAACAACGGTAATACTGAATAAGCCTCTATTGTCGGACCACCAGCAGCTAAGTGCACTTTTTAAGATCTATCTCATAAGCATTGCGAAGCCAAGCGATCCGTCCTTCTTTTGTCTGCAAGTTTGCAAAAATATCTCTATACTTTTTCTCAGTCAATAGATGAGTGGCAAACAAATGTATTTGGCTGCCTTCTGGTGATCCATCATCCATAACTTGTTGCAACTGCTTTTTAATCTCAAGTCGAACAGGGTCATTGTCAGCAGAGGTAATGGACTTGTTAGTGGTCATTGAACGCGACTCAAAAGCCTCCACTAGTCTTCTCATGTACTCTTCCCTCGAATCTTTTTTCTTCTTGGATTTAGGAGAATCATGGCGCATCTTACGCTTCCCACTAGCATTTGTGCAGGGGTCAGGTGTGCTGTTTTCACCCCCACCTAAAGTGGCTTCCAAATGATCATCAGATGATGAATTAGCATCCTCGACGCCAGGAACCAGGGTTCTTTCATTTGTGCAGACAATGGGTCCAAACATAACCTTTAGCTCGTCCTCATTCTCTAGGGGGCTGTTTTGAACATAATACAACCTGGCATTGCCTGCACCAACATGGTAGTTCCTAGTTTGAGATGGCCAATACTATTGTTAGTCTACAAAACAAAAAAAAGATCTACTTACTTCATTTTGCTTGGCCCACCACTCATCTGGCGCACTGATTGAACCAGTATGAGGGTCTCGACCAAGACCTGTAGCCCTTTCATTTAGAGTTTTCCACTGGGTGAACATTCTCTTCAACGAGTCCCACCTATTCTTCATTTGATCCCTTGTGTACGTGCGACCAGTGCGTTCCTTAAACTTTCTTATGAGGTTAGCATACCCTTCGGCGTTTAGGAATTGTTGTGGCCTGTTCCGTGCATTCACCTCTTCTACACATATTTCTGTGTAAATTTTTGTTGCTCTACTATCCCACTTAGCAATGACTTTGCCAGACTTGTCCATCTAGTGCAAAACAAGTGTAGACGATTGAAAATATGTATTGAAGTGCAGTTACTACGACAACAAAATGAACAGCTAATAATAACATAAAGTATTACCTTAAGGAGTCACATTCGTTTGCCATAATTACATATATAGACTGACCAAATTCAAGTGCTGGTGCACACAAAAAAATAGGGAACACTTCAGAACTGCGCAGGAAGCAAAAGGCTGATCTATCCCTGTTACCCTAACACCTGCCTCTAACAAGTTCTAACTTAAACTTCATGACCTCGAACACCTTACTCTAACAAGGTCTAACTTAAACTTCATTATCACTAAACGATGGCATCTGGTCCGAGTCATAGTCAAGACCCCAGAAGTTTTCAAAGTGATCAGCAAAGTCCCAATCTGGACTAAGGTACTCGTCAGCTGGGGGTGGTGAGGACAAGGCTGACGGTTTGTAGTTGCTGTCACCCGGGTTGTTTACGTTGTTCACGATGTCCAGGTTCTCTTGCAACACCAGAGAGTCTTGCTCAAGCATGCAAGCAATGTCCTCCAATGCTACACGAAGTTTGGTAGCCTCAAAAGAGGTCAACCCGCGTCCTGGACGGATTGTTTCCCGAGCTACGGAAAATATCTTGTCTGCAATCTCTTGCATCCTTCCAATTGCCTTGTCGGCTATGGAGTCTGCTGAATCCATCTGATGTGGATTTAGGTTGTTAGTGAACTAACAAGGGGATACTAACTTGCATGTATTCACATCAATTGCGTTCTAACATGGACAACATTTGGTTGAAGCTACCATAGAGGTACTAACAAATAGAAGTATGAACACGTACTATTAACAAACTTGTTGTGCACAAACAAACTAACAAGTCATGACTCCACAAATAATTGTGTTATACAACAGAACCATGGTAATCCCTGTAAACCGTAAACAATAAATTGTTAACCCATGGGGACTCTAACAATTTGTGTATCTAATTACCTTGGCTGCTGTTGATCTTGGAAGCGAAGACGCAGACACGAAGTTGGTACGGATTTCTGAAGGCGACAATGAAGGAAAATAGATTTAGTACGTCGTGCATAGCGTTTATATGAACTCAAGTAGTAACTGCCTCCGGATCGAGGCGAGCAACAGCCTACCTCGGAAGATGCCGACGCGACGGGGGGAACCAGAGGAAGACGGAGCGGCATCGCCGGTGTGAGTGAGCCAACGCTACAGACAGTAAACGGTCAGTCTGCCACCGCGGCGAAGGTGGAGAATGAGAGGGCCTGATGGAGGAAAGACCTCACGTACCTCCGACGACGGGGGAAGAATGTTCCTTCTCGACGGCTCTCAGGCTCCGACGAGGGTGCACGAACCCTAGCGAAGACAGGATTGAGACGCCGCAGTGGGGAGGAAAACCAACAGACAGGAAGGACGAGTTCGCCGAGGAGTCGGCCGTACCTGTTGCGGGGAGGAGATCGACCTGGCGTTGGTTCGTTGGGTGCGCAGCGGCGGCGGGTTCGTTGGCGGCGGCGGAGGCGCGTTGCGTCGCCTAAACCCTAGCGAAGTGGGCGAGGGCTTCCGTTAGAAGCGAACTGAGGCCGGCTTCGTGCGGACTGTGGCCGCTCGGCTTCTATCCGAAGCGCTACGACGAAAAGCCGCCTGAGAAGCTGGCCGTTTGGATACAGCTTCAGCTTCTGGCGGCCAGAAGCCGCCCAGAAGCTGAAACAAACACCCACAATGTCTTTCTTCAACAATGAGAACTCACGACTATGTCCTTCCTCCATTCCTACTATTGGAGCTCCAACGGATTGAGTTGTGGTCGCCAGATAGTGATGTTGTATCTACATGCAAGTGCTCATGGTATGGGGTAGGACTGTTGCAAGGGCCGCGCGGCTACAAAATGGAGTATCGCAGGGCGCTGTTGTCTGCATCGGTGGTGGGTACCCTGATGTGGTCCGCTGCTTCTTCCCACCACATCCTCACCTATTAGCTCCTTCCAATGCCACGGAAGTTCTCCATAAGAAGGCATGCAGTCGGCAAGGAAGACCGTTCGGTTTCCAGAGTTAACGATGGTTCTGCATTTCTCTATACGACCCCCTCACGCAGTGCCTCTAGGTGGGAGAAAACAAAAAAAGGGTTCACAGACAGCTCTGGATACTTCGATCCTGAGGGGACAGCTTCGCCTTTGTCCAGGTCACCACGTTCGGCGAATCCAGCTCCTTGCATCGCTCCTTTGGTAACCTCTTCCTCAGTTTCCCTTTGAGAATCTTCCGCACTCAATTTTCCTCACTTCATTTTAGGTCCTTTATTTTTATACCTGCAACATATACTTTCTCTACTATTTCAACAAGGAACTGCGCCTCTATCTGGGTCAGCGAGTTTGGCAAATTTGGCTACTTCTACATTGTTGTCATTGTACTGCTTATTGCCTCTTTTTCCTAAAGAAAATGTTCACTACATGCTTAGCATGCTGATTTTTCTACTGCTATTGTTTGATCTGCTAAAACAAAAGAGATATATATTCAACAACGAAAATAGAACTGATAAAATAAATAATCCCACCCTTACAAGTCTCTTTTGAGTTTTTTCTCCCACCCTTGCAAACTGTGGGATATCATACGCTAAAGTTGTTGTAACACGCTTCATATCTTCCATCAAATTAAGTAACGTTCTCCTTTACTTTGTTTATATAAATAATTTATTGGATATAGAGATGTTATGCTAAGAATGTTCCTTTTCCCCTTTTTATTACTTTTATTTTGTTAGTTCACCTTAAAATGAGCAAGCTCCATTATTATCGGTTGTCGTTATATGATTTCAAATGAGTGCTTCCTCAGGCATTTCCTCAAGTAGTGATCTAGCAAATCCACAAACACTTGAGGAAATGCCATCAAGAAGATCCTGCTTCTCACATGCGCATCAGCAGCCTTTGGAGTGCCGGTGTGACACTCTATTCACGTCGCGCACCATACTTGACCAAACGACCGGACCTATTTGGCTGCAACGGCGCGCGCAAGGCGTACGACAACTACTAGTATATAGTCATGTTTGGTTCATGTCCCATTTTTAGAATCTCATCATTAGCCAAACAATTCCTGAATTTTGTATTTGATTTTGTGCTAGAATCTCACAATCACAACATATACTGATAATTGGATTTGTATTGGAGTTTGTGTAGTGTCCAACTCTCAAAATCTATGGGGAACCAAATGGCGTGCACGCAGGTGCGTGCACACATAGTGTAGGTATAGCGAAACTATCATGTCCCGCTCGTGACAGGGAACAACGAAGGAGTATTGGAGAAGGGAAATGGTAGCAGCAGAACGAGAGGAAGAATAATGGCAAGGAAGAAGGTGTTTATTCTCATTTATGTCTGTCTGTTACAAGGCACGATTGTGCCATATATGCAAAACCAAATCTAGGTCAGCACTCAGCACACATATTACAGCCAAGTCAGCCCAATAAGCCCACCTCCACAACACAAATGCTCCTACGTGCATCCACTCTAACCAATCTATATTCTCCCGTTGGTCTTCAGTCACATTTGTGACATGACCCCCTACCGAAGAATTGGCTGGTCCCCAGATCGATGTTGTTGGAAATATTGTCTTTAGAACATTCAAATCCTCCCATGACGCCATCTCCGGTGGTAGCCTAGTCTACTTGACTAGAATCTAAAGTTCTGAACAATCACAAAGTTGCCCTTTTTACACAGTAGACGCTCCATGATATGTTCAGGTGATGCAACATGTTCTTCAAAGATATCTGTTGTCTAATTAGCAAATGCAGGAGCAAAGTTTTGATGAAAAGATTTCAATTGAGATATGTGGAAAACTAGGTGTATCTTTGCGTCCTCAGGCAAGTCCAACTTGTAAGCAACTAGTCTGATCCTTTGAAGCACTTTAAATGGTCCGAAGAATTTGAATGACATTTTGGTGCAAGGTCGACTGGCAGCTAAAGGCTGAGCATACGGTTGTAACTTGAGTAGTACATATTCACCAAACATGAAATTCTCTAAATGAGTGATGCTTGTCAGCTTGTTGCTTCATTTTGTTTGGAGCTCGAGTCAAATTCTCTTTGAGCATTTATAGCAAAGTTTGTCTATCTTGGAGTATAGGAGTGGCCTCAGTGTGGCCTCCACTCAGTAAAGTGGGAAGAAGACCAGTACCAGGATCCATCCCATATAAGGCTTTAAATGGGGAACACTTCAAGGAAGAATGATGATAGGAGTTGTACCACAACTCAACAGATGTTAACCAAGCAGCTCGTTTAGAAGGAGTGTTGTGGACAGAGCACCCTAAAAACAACTTAAGGCATTGATTGATTTTTTCTGTTTGTCCATCTGATTGTGGGTGATAAGCAAAACTAAGGTGTAGTTGTGTTCCCATCAAACAAAATAACTCTTTTCAAAATTGACATGTAAATACCCTATCTCTGTCAGATACAATGGTTCTAGGGACTCCATGCAACTTGTCAATATGTTTAAAGAACAGTTGTGCAATGCTGGGATGCAATATAAGAATGTTTGACTGGAAGAATATGTGCATATTTAGACAACCAGTTGATGGAAGTCGCCTAGAGGGGGATGAATAGGCAAAACCTGAAATTTATCACTTTAAACAAAAACTAAAACCTCGGTTAGGTGTTAGAACGAGAAACAAGTGGATCAAAGTTAGGGATAGGAGTTATTGCAAATGTTGCTAAAAATGTTGCAAATGTGGTCTTTCTTGAAAAGGGAATAACTACTCTCTAAGGTTGTTGAAAGACGAGCAGAAGGAACAAGACGTGCAGGATAGGGGCATGAGCACAATAAAGGATGGGGTTAAAGCAAGCATTGTAAGCGACCAAGAAAAGGGTACGACCAAGGGCATAATGGGCAGGACACCACTCTCGAGTTGAGATGGAAAAGGGGAGATCCCAAAAAGCAGACCTAAGATAAGCATCAAGGCAAGATCTAGAGATTACAAAGGTAAGGGTGATATCAAACAAAAGCTAAGACTTGCAATGCAATAGAGGAAAAGGGAACGGCCAAGAGCGGGATGGGTAAGACAACACTCTTGAACTGAAATGGGAGAGGAAGCTTTATAATGCAGGTACGAGATAAGCATCAAGGTAAATATCGAGTGGTGACAAGTGTTAAGGTGATAATGGATAAACACACAACAAAGGATGTATTTTAGACAAAACTTGCAATGTGTCAAAGAAGGGGGAGCAGTCAATGATGAAATAGATGAGGCATTATCCCCGATCAGGGATGGAAAAAAGGAGGCTTCAAAGGTAGGTTCAAGGTAAGCAGGAAGACAAGGGCATAGATATCACGAGGGTTTTAAAGGTAATAACGGACAAGGACGTAGGAGAGGAGGTAAATAGGCATAAGACAAAGGATATAAGTACCATAAATGATGGAGTTAAGACAAGACCTGCAACTAGAAAAGGAGAGGGTACGTCCAGGCCAGATAGGTAAATTGCCACTCTCAAATTGAGGTGGAAGAGAGGGGATTTTTAAAGAGTAGAAATAAAGATGAATATCAAGGCAAGATCGATGGACGACAAGGTGAGGGTGATAGCAAATAAAAACACAGCAAGAGATAGAATTAACACAAAACTTGTAAGGCGACAAGAAGTGAAAAGAAATCAAGGGAGAGATAGGTAACTCGCAGCTCTCAAACTGGGTTGAAAGAAAGGGAGGCTTTTAAAGGATAAGATCAAGGTGAGCATTTAGGTAAAAAACCTCAATATCGCAAGGGTCAAAGGCGATAACAGATAAGGGTATGAGAGAAAAGATGAAGGCATGGGAGAGCCAGTGGTATGAGTACAACAAAGAATGGAGTTGCGCCCAAGCTTACACGCAGTAAAGAAGAGGATATAGCCAAGGGTGAGGTAAGTAAAACACCGCTCTCAAATTGAGATAGGAGATTGGAGATTTTAGATAACAGACATAATGTAATCACAAGGTAGGATAGAGTGATGAGAAGTGTAATGGAAATAACAAACAAAAGCACAACAAAGGATAGAGTTAAAAACTCGCAGGTGACAAAGAAGAGGATATGACCAAGGGAAAAGTAGGTAAAGTACAACGCTTAGATTGAGATGGAAAAGAGGATATTTTAAAGGCCGGTATAAGATAAACATCAAGGTAAGATATAGAGGTGATAAGGATAAAGGTGATAATGATGAAAAGCATAATCCATGGACAGAGTTAAGGCAAGACTCGCAAAATGATGAAGTGGAGAAAACAATCAAGGATAAGATAAGTGAGGTTTTGATAGAAGAGTTGAAGTAAAAGTTCATTACCGAGAGAAGTTATAAGAAAACCACGAGATCACCAAGGATGTGCGAAATAAAATGATCGCTCATGGATCGTCGAGAAACAAGGGTGGCCAAGGGCATGTAACTGAAATGTTTATAAACAAAGATTAGGGTATAAAGATAAGCAAATATAAAAAGATAAGAGTATGCAATATCCCAAGGATACAGGCATACCAAGGCAAGGGAATAGAAAAAGCCAAAGGATAACGACTTAACAACGGAATAAGAAGGGATCTCAGAAGACAAGAAGTCCATGGACATATAAACTGAAGTGTTTAAGTAGGCAGTAGAAATTCAGATGTAAGTATTTGAAACAAGAGTATTGAAGAATCTAGGGGTACGAGCATGTCAATGCCAAAGGAATAGAGATGGTCAAACGGTAGCAATTTAACAGTGGAAGAGGAAAGAATCCCAAAAGACAAAAAGGCTATGGTCAGGGGCATCTATAAAGATGTCGCAAGCACAAGAGTGAGATCAGATCTAATGGATTGAGAAAAGTATAGACCATACTTGAATAAAATAATTTTGGCAAGGGGATATATAGGAGCACAACATAGAATTAGTCGGTATGACTAATATTTTGAAGCAAAATCAAGGATGAGGTGCAGTAATAATCAATAAATCCTTAAAATGGCCAATGCTACTCTAGGATAGCGGTCCTATAGTCAGCAAAACTTTGATACCACTTATGCCACACCCGGTTTTTAAGGTAAACCGAATGCGAACCATGTACGTGCTAGGATCAGAAATTCGCGTACACAGTGATTACATAAATGACTCATCATAGCACAATGCTTCGAATAACAATAAAGAATAAGTAATAATACTATATACTAGAGTCATTTACATAATACAAATCAAAGTGCACATAATAGAAACGTAGCCAACGTAAATAAACCCACCACAGACAACTGACTGGGGGAGGTCGCTAGCATAATCCTTGAATTCGTCGAAGTCCTGGAACTCCTAGAGATCCGCCTCGACGCCTTCTTCTTCTTTACTTGAGCAGGGGTTGCACCAAAGCAACCTGATGTTTTGTGAAAGCAAGGGTGAGTACACATCAACGTACTCAACAAATGTCCCGTTTGTCTGAGGTGGACTAGCTTTATGTGGGGTTAGGGTCAATGCAGTTGCTTTAAGTTTGTCAGGTATTTATTATTAGTAGAAGCCAAGTTTTAGCAATAACCAACCCATGAACCATTTCCTCATCGAGGAACATCATTATCATCATCGAAGCCAAAATAATGAATAGAACCATTGTATCTCAGATCATCTGTATCTCTAATCAAAGAGGATCCCATGGCTGCTCATAACCGTGAGCACGACTGATATATCAGTTTCTTCCCCCTGCAGAGGTTGCACACTTTACCCATGAGCTGTGATTCCCTTTCTGCCTAGAGAGCGCTACTCCCCATTGGCCACTACCTAGGTGGCCTGACAGGGTATCACTATGTAGCCTTTACAAAGATTCCTTTGGTGTGCGGTTGCTCGTTAGGTTTCGCCAGTCGTACAAACACAGTACTCCTCTCTAAGGTGGGTGACTAACAAAACCAAATCGAATAAACCTCGGCACCCACCTTTAGTAGAGCAAGCACTATGCCTCGGCCCCCATTGATGGCCCTCCTGCAAAGCTAACCACACCCCAAGTTTATCTAATTAATCAACTAAGGGCATCCAATTACACCCTCGTGGTTGTACTGTTATCCCGGATGGTCTCTCAACGAACAGTTCCTTATAGAGAGGTACTCAGGAAACAACATGAGTCCCATAAAGTATCACAAGTTGATCATCATAATCAAGATAACATCATCATATCATAAATGTTCTCATCATGTTTGTTGATTAAAGTAGAGCAATAGCGTGAAGCTAACTATAATAACCCAAAAGGTAATCAAGGATGAGGTGCATACAAAGCTAGTCAATCCTTATGTTTCAATTAAGTAATGCAGGACAGTGAATTATAAGTAAGTAGGACACAATGAGTCAGAGGACACTTGCCTTCACCAAACAGATGCTCAAGGTCTTCAACTTTGTAGAACTCGAATAACCTAATCACATGGTCATCGAAGCTTGACCGTCGATTCCTTGAAGCTCAGAAACAAATCACGATCTAATCGCAACGTGAAGCGAAGACAAACAGGCACAAGTAAACAAACACATATATATGCATAAGAATATTACATCATTCAAAGAAAAACATAATAAAAACATGCAATATGAAATAGAGCTCGCTACTATGGTCATGCGGCGAAAAGAAACACGACGGTCGAAGCTACGGTCGAGACGTTATCATGTTTATGCTAAACAAGTACTAGTTAAAACATTTGATTCAACATAATTATATTAATTGATATTTATGAAATATAAATTAAAACTACTTAGTTTTGACTAACTTACTATTTTAATTGTGGATGATTAAATAAATAACTAATTAACTGACAGTGATTATAAGCGAACGGTTTAATCTCACGCACGGATAACACATGATACACGCGAACGGGCGCGCGACAACGCGTGTGAACGGCGCGCGACATCGCGTGCGAACAGTACGTGCGACACTCACAAACGACACATGACGACGCGCGTGAAGCAACACTGCGACACGTGTGTGGCGCGCGGGCCAACACGATACACGAAAACTAATAAATAGGCAACATGATTAAACTAGACAATTATTAATAAGAAACATTTCAGTTAAGTTTAATCATGTTGGTGACTAATTATAAATGCGCAAATCAAATTCCTATATTAGATTTTAAAATTGAAACGTCGTTATAACAACCATTGGTCAAACAAACATTTAAATAAATTAAATAAAATATGCAATAGTAGGGAAAAATACTTCTAACATGTAGATAATTTTAATATGAACTTAACGCAACTTGAATGGATTGAATCGGGTTTAAAACACAAAAGTTATCACTGTTTTAAACTACACTAAATTCTTGTGTACAATTTTTATTTCCCACAGGGGTTTTTTCGCAAATTTGCGTCTTCTTCTTCCTCTCTCCTCACGCACGTACAGGGAAACAACAACTGCTGTCCATGGTGCTCGTACACGTGGGTGGGGGGGGGGGGGGCATTGGGCAGCCTAGCCGTGCCCCGCTGGCTATGGGCCGCTGCGCCGAGGGGAGGGAAGGGGATTGGGGCAAGGGGCTCAGCCAGGGGTGGCTTGGATTGCGGAGAGGGAGGCACTGCGACTATACGGCGAAGAAAAGGAAGAACGGAAAGGACAAACAATGGAGTTTTGCTCACCGGAGAAGTGGACCTCACTGGAGCCAAAAGAAAACCGTCGATTGATGGAGAACCGGAGGTCTAATCGATGAACCGGATGCGCCCAGACGAAGCCCTCGACGAGACAATCGCAGTGGTATCCTCGGATTCCGTAGACGATGCACGGATTGAGAGTAATTGATCGCCGGAGTTGGAACCGCTTCCAAACTTTGGCGAGCAATTCCAGGAGCTGGGAATTGAATATGAGAAAACGGTTTCGTGCTCTAGAACGTGCTCGACGAGGAGAAGTCGGGCATGTATATATATCTAGGGTTCGGACGAGATTGAAATTCGGTTCAAATTCGGATTTTACCATTTATAAAATTCAAAAAAGACTAGAAATCCATATTTTGTGCTCAAAATATATAGGTGCTTCCAAAAATTCCAGAACAATTCCTAGACATGTTTTGGCATCTAATGAACACAAAAAACATACTTAGAGTTTCTAAAACATTTTGAAGTACCTTAAATAAATAGATTTTGTTTTTCGAAAAATAGAAAAATACTCCAAAAATATGAAAATCTACCGAGAGCTTCTATAGGATATACTAACATGTTTCAAACACATTTTTCACTTAGAAACACCGTGCAACGACATGAATGCAACAACCAAAGCGCCTCCAGGGTTCATTCCACTAGGTTTACACCAATATAAAACAAAAATAATTCTCCATTTTTAGGAAAAGAGAAGGAAAGCAAAGAAATGAGAGAGTAACACACCTGAATTTGGTAGATAATGAAGAAGAAATTTTATACCCCTAAATTCAGGGTGTTACAATTCAGGACTTCGATGAGTTCTAGAATAGTTTAGTGGCAAACCCCCATTCAGTTGTCTGTGAAGGCCGTATCTAACTACGTTTCGCATTTGCACTTTGATTATGACTTAAGTTAATGACTTTGTGGATGTCTTGGCCATCGTGATGTAATAAAGTACTATTTTCGCCATTATTTTGAGCAATGTGTGATGATGTTCAACTATGTAAGCGTTGTGTACGTGAGTTTCTAATCCTGGCACGTACATGGTTCATATTTGGTTTGCCTTCCAAAACCGGGTGTGACATACACTTTCTTCATATCTTGGACTTCGCTTGATACTTGTTGATCTTCAATAATGGTCTTCATAGTGTCTTCTTTTGAGGTGTTGCATCCTTAGAGCCTTAGTCCAAACCACTTTGCATCCTGTGAACTATAAAACACAAAAACTTGGAAGATATTAGTTCACAAAGTTATGTTGATCATCATCCACCAAAATCCTTTAATCAAATGGATCTGGGTCCATTTTCCTTACACAAATGTTGTCAAAATGATTTGTGGAATTACTTGGGAGCAACATAATTGATTTTGGAATCAAGCACAAGCAAGAGAACTAGAAGAGGGAAGGGAGAATTAAATCACAATCACAACACACATAAAAGATACAAGTGATTTATTTACTGGAGTTCGGTTTCCAAAGAAAACCTACCTCTCCATTGAGGAGTCCACTAAGGACGGGTCTCTTTCAACCCTTTTCTTTTATCAACCTAGTCACTTACACGTTTGAGTGCTTTTCAATCTCAAGAGACCAGAGTCTTCGCGGGGATCTCCACACAAATTCGAAGTCTCCCGCTAGCCTTTGCACAAAGAGAATAGGATTGAGGATGAGAATGAAACGCAATAACACAAGAAATGATTGCAACAAAACTTGGACAAATGCTCTGCAAGGCACTAAACACTTATCTAGCTCAATTATACTAAAAGTGTCAATTGGGAGGAGTTGGATCGCTTGGAGTTGTTGCAAGCAATGAATGTGAGTTTGGTGTAGCTCTTGTGTGTCTTGAATGCTGGTTGGCTATATTTGTAGCCCCAACCCCCTTGTAGTCGATGCAGAAAAGATGAAGAAACTGCATTTTTCTGCGTCGCAACAGACCTTGCATAATACAGGTCCGGTGGTGCATCAGACCCTTGTCAGACTGTGCTGGCAGGGAGCCATTCTGACGGGGTAGGTCTTGTCAGGGGCACTGGAATGGGTCAGTGTGCCACCAAACCTATGCCACATCAACAGAGCCGTTGGAGTACATTGGAGTTGGAGATGATCGTTGAGTTATCAGACGGTCTGGTGCACCACCGGACCAGGTTCGTGCGCTAGCCTTCCAACAACTTCAAAACAACCTCTCTAGAAAACTAGTCTGATGACCCACCAGACTGGTACAGTGTGCTAGCAGCCTAAAACTAGTTTTTAGCCCTCTTTACAGACTCAGTTTGGTGCCCCACCGAACCAGTCTGGTGCGCCTCTACACAACACAACTTTGGCAACTCTTTCTCAACTAAATTTGGTTGCGCCTAGGGGTGTTCCTATGACTTATAAAAACATATCTAGTGACTTTCCAATTAGTCTAGTTCATGAAACATGGTTGTTTTAAAATCTCTAACTCATATTCTTGTTTAGGCTCAACTTAGCTTCAAAAGAGTGATACTTTGAATCTAGGATTTCCAACCTCTCTAGATGTGTCAAAAGGTTCTTAGGAGTGTGTAGAACTTATCCAAAGTGTTGAATTATTGCAAGTTCATCTTTTCTAGATTTTGCTCCTTTAATAGTTGGATTTGAGCTGTCTTGAACTTAGAGACTCAGAATTAGATCTTACGAACACGTGAACCATAAACTCAGCAAACTAGTTAGTCTGAGTGGTTGTGGTAGTTGTCAAGCACAAAAACAAATATAGAAATGGTTTAAGGCCATTTCCCTTTTAGTCGACCACCACCATGATTACAAAATAACCTTGAGATTTAGGTTGTCCCTCAATAAAGTCCATGGAAATGTCTTGCCAACAATGTTCAGGAACTGGCAAAGGCTGCATTAGTCCTGGATATTTGCACAACTCATGTTTAGCTTGTTGGAAAATTAGACATTGTTGCATAAATGATTGAACATCACATTTGAGTCCTAGCCAATAAAATAACCTCTTCACTCAATGATATGTAGTTTGCATTCTAGAGTGTCCACCCAAAGCAGAAGAATGAAATGCATTGATGATTTTAGTTTGTAGTGTAGTGTTGTGCCCCACATATATAGTTGATTCTGTTTGTATATCAGACCATTCTTCAAGGAGTACCCTTGGCTATTTTTAGATAGGATAGTCAGTTCCTGCAATAGAAATCTAATAGTAGCATCCTTTCATATGAAGCTACAAGTTCCTATAACTAGACTGGAGTGACAACAGAAATTGCTGAGCAAGTCATGCCTCGTACCACTGTAGACAAGAATAATCAACTTTATTCTTAAGCCCCTTTTTGTAATGTAACTTGAAATTTAAGTCTACTAACTTGGACATAGCTTTTATCTATAACTTAGTAGACAATGTTTGATCCTGTAGATAGCATAAACTCTTGTGATATGTTCTGATAATAAACAAACCTCTTTGTAAGTAGCATCTCCATCTATCCACAACCATCAACACAACTGGAAACTCTTTTTCATAAATTAGAAGTTTCCTGTTGGTAGTACTGAGGGCTTTGCTGTAGAAGGAAATAGGGTGACCTTTCTGTGATAGAACAACCCCAACCCATAAGTCACAAACACCAATCTCGATTCCAAAAGTTTTAGAGAAATCTGGTAATGCAAGCACTAGAGTTGTTGTCTTACATTCCTGGTCTGCCTCAGTCCACACAAATGTTTTGTGTTGTAATAAAGAAGTGAGAGGTTTTGCCAAAATGCCATAGTTCTTTACAAAACTTTTTGTAATATTCAGTTAGCCCTAAGGATCCTCTTAACTCAGTTGGAGTTGTGGGAACAGGCCAGTTAAGCATTACAACAGTTTCCTAAGGATAAGTGGCCACACCTTTACCAGATATAATGTGTCCCAAATATTCAATATGATTTTGTGCAAAAGAGCATTTGCTTAACTTGGCAAACAATTTGTGTTCCATAAATATAAGAAACACTTCTTTCAAATGTACAACATGAGCATCCAAAGTAGGGCTATATATAAGAATACCATCCATGAATATTAGCACAAACTTCCTCATTTGCTTTGCAAAAATAGAATTCATGAGACATTGAAAAGTAGCTAGTGCATTTGTCAATCCAAAAGGCATAACTCGAAGTTGAAAGTGGTCATGATGTGTTTTGAAGGTTGTCTTATACTCATCATCAATATACACTCTGATTTGGTGAAATCCTGAGGCCATATCAATTTAGAAAAATATTTAGCACGAGCTAATTCATCCAAGAATTCATCAATATTTGGCATAGAAAATTTTTTGTTTATTGTTATATCATTCAATTTCATGTAGTCAATGCAAAATCTCCATGTGTCGTCCATTTTCTTCACTAATAAGACTGGGGAAGCAAATGGACTGACACTTTTTGAAATAATGACAATGTCAAGCATGGACTACATTTCCTTTTTAATCTCATCCTTTTGCAAAGGTGAGTATATATATGGTCTAGAGTTCACTAGAACTATACTAGGAAGTAGGGAAATGGTGTGATCATAGTCTCTTGAAGGGGAAGAGAATCAGGAGTTTGAAGCACAACAGTAAACTTAGTGACCACACCTTTGATAATTGTAGGTACTAGATCATCAAGATAAACGGTAGTATTGTCTTGTTTTTGCAGCATATTAAGAGCCCAAATTTCATTCCCTTTGTTCCATTTATCCATTTGTGCAATAGATGTCTGTTGTAAGTCATAGCATGTATTCGAATCTAGTCCTTGGAGTGTGACTGTATGCCCTGCATGACTGAATGACACCCACTTATGACTATAGTCACAAGTCATTGGCCTGAAGGATTCCTACCCATCCATATCCAACACCATGTCATAGGCACTCAATGGTAGGGCATAGACATCTGTGGCAAATGAATGCCCTGAATCCACCAGTTCAAATTCTCCACACTTAGTACAAAAAATAGTCTGGCCATTTGCCACTTTATCAGGGATTTGAGAAATATCTTTTGGCACATATTGTAATCTAGACATCATGTGCTCACTTAAAAATGTGTTTGAGCTGCATGTGTCAAGTAATTGTAAGAGTGATTCTGAATCAGCGCCTTCATTCTGATGACTTTAGAAGCTTCAGACCCAGTCATAGCATGCAAGGATAAAAATGCTTGACTGACCACTAAATTCTCTAGTGTATCTAAAATCTCATCAGATAATAGAGAGACTCCATCCTTTGCATCTTCAGGAGATATGAAATTGAGTTGAGGAGCTAGCACAGCCTGACACTTGTGTCCAGGTGTGAACTTATCACCACATCTGTAGCAAAGTCCATTAACACGCCTGTATTCTTTCAGTTGTTTAGCCTTCCATAATTCTCCATGAGTTGTAACACTTTTTGATTTACTAGAGGAAGAACTAGGATGTCTTTGAACTGCACTACTGCTTTTGCCAAAGAATCAAGGAAATAGGGCTCAACTAGAATTCTCATTTCATGCTTCAAACCCAACAAAAACTGAGTGCCCAAAAAGGTGTCACTGACAGACTTGTCAAATAGCCTGATGTGATAGACCAAGTCTTCAAACTGTTGTCTGAATTCCACCACAGAACCAGTCTAAGTGTAAGCAATTCCAACATATTATCTCTATGGGTAGAGATCTCAAACTCCTCAACTGCAGCCTTCTTGAACATATCCCAGTCAAGTTGGCCAACTACCTCCTCATAAGACTGATACCACTGCATAGTTTTGCATGACAAATGTAAGGAAGCAGCTATAATCCTGAAGGAGTTTGGTTTCAGATATAATGTAAAATATGATTTTATCCAACCATACTCGAGCATCCGACCCATCAAAGTGAGGGAAATCCATCTTCGGCATGCAAGATCGCCTAGCATTCTGGCCAATTCCTGTCTCAACATTTAGAACAGAATCAGAGTCATGATTTGTGAAAGGTAACGATGCAAAAAAACATAGGTGGAATTCCACCATGAGGTGGTCGGGCACCAATCAATCCATCTCCAACACACGTTCTAGAGGGTAGAATAGTGGCAGAGGAATGCCACATCATACCTGATAACCGAGACTGTTCTTGTTGCATCTATGTAAATATTTCATAGATATGTCAAATTTGGCTTCAATGCAACCCATTGACTTCTCCTGCTCTTCTTGCTTCTTCTCAATATTGTCAACTTGTTGGAAACATCGTCCAGTTGGCTCATCCTATCCAAGAGGTCCTTGAGAGTTGTATCTACAAACAACTTGAATGTGGCATCAAACTTCTCTGCTAATCTTTGTTCCGTCTCCGAGATTCTGGCCATCACTTTCTATGTGTGTGTCATTACCTCCCAAGCAATCTACCTTCTCTGCACGTGCTTAGATTGCTCATATGTGCTCAGATTATCGCATCTATTAGATCTGAGGCCTCGGCTTGGATATGTGCAAGAGCCAAACAACTGGCTAATCTCCTAACCTCTCTTTAGTTTTGTGTGCATGTGCTTGGTTTTTCTCTTAGTCTCTTTTTCGTTTTGTTTTATTTTGTTTTGTGTGTTTGTGCTTGGGCTTGGTCATACTTTCATGGGGTGTCTCTCTGTATTTTAAACCTCGGCTTTCTAGGCTTTTCCTCTCTTTAATATAACAGACAGATCTCTAGCCAGTTCGTTTCAAAAAAATGTAAAAGTGTGTTTGGCTGAGGAGTGGGGGAGAATAGAGTGGATCCATTCCAATTTTTTGGAGGTTTGATTTCTAACAAAATAAGAACGGAGTGGCTCCTAGATGTCCATATAGAAATTTATCATAAATAGTTAGAACACTCTCGTTCCACAAAAATGACCGGATGCGAGCGCTTTCCCCCCTCTCCTCCTATCTACACTTATACAGCTCTCCAACCAAACAAAGAATGGAGCAGCTCCGCTCTAATTTACTATTCAACCAAATAAAAAATAAAGCGGCTTTATTATTTTTGCCAAACACAGCATAAAATGATCCATAAACCACTCTATTATATTTGACTCTTCAACTAAACACACTAAATATGATGATACCCACTCTCAATAAAACTGGTTTATTAAACGTGGAGAGCCGTGTGGAAACCTTTCCCAACCAAGAGCTACACAAAAAGGAAGCCAACAAAAAACCCAAAAATAGGAGAAAAACCATCCCACTCCAATCCTCGAAGGGTCGAACTAGGCTCGTCAGAGAATCAGAGCTCTGAGGCTGCTCACACCAGGCCACCACCAACCCCTCACGTCGGCGGTGGCGTCGTCGGCGAAGGCAGAGATGGCGTCCGTGGCCGCGGCGGAGGTCGCGGCGGCGGCGCTCCGGTCGGTGCTGTCGCGCGCGCAGCAGGCGGCGGCGCGGGCGGGGCGCGCGGCGGGGTCCGTGCGCGTGGTGGCGGTGAGCAAGACCAAGCCGGTGCCTGTCATCCGGGGCGTCTACGACGCGGGTCACCGCTGCTTCGGCGAGAACTACGTCCAGGAGCTCATCGACAAGGCGCCTCAGGTTGGGTTGAATTGGTCACCCGGTTTCTGACTCCAATAGAATCTTGCTTTTGGTTCCTCCGCCGTGCAAATTGATTATCTGATAGAACATTAAAACTAGAGACAGCATCTCGTTAATTTAAGTATCCAAATTCCCGTGATCAATATCTTGGGAGTGACGAGCTTTGTTTTTTTCCCCTAGGAGTAAAAGGAAATACCAATGGGTGCTAAATATTTAGTTTTTGGCAGCCAAATTCGATTCAGTAAAAATATTTTTTGCATGAAAATTCAAAACACTAAAGAGTGAATTTAATCCAGCATTTCAAGTTGTTCTGCACAGCTGTAAATGACATGAATGTCAGTGACTTCTCTTACAGTGCAGGTTAAGTAGAATAATTGGTAAGCTGGAAAGGGCCACAAGTTTGGTTGCTAGAGGCACCACATCGGAATACATTTGAACTAATGAAATGGACATATTATCTGTACTAATCAAACTGCTATGTTTGATCCTGGAAAGTGTATAGCAGCTTTGTTCATGTTCTAAGTATATCTTCAGTACATGATAATGTGATGGAAATGCTATCAATTCATCTTTAACTTATCTTTCAATTTAGTAATTTGGAATGAGGGTTCTAGTTGGACATCAGTTGGTCAATCATTTTCATGTTTGACCTTTTAAATTCTGTAGGAGAATCTAGGTCCTAAGATTGGTCCATGATTATCCAGTAGCTGATGAAAGTTGAAAACTTTTCCATTTTCATTACTTTTGGGGATATTCTCTGAAGTTCTAATTGGTCCAATGTCTAAGTTATCCCGCATCTCGTAGGGCATGCTTCCTAGTACTCCCTCCATTCCAAGTTATACGACATTTTGTTTTTTGTAGATACATTTCTTTCACTGTATATCTAGGCATGACATGTATCTACATGAAAAGCCAGAACATCATAATTTGGAATGGAGGGAATACATGTTGTCAATTACCTAATCTTTTTCAAACAAATCATGTTAGTGTCTAAGCAAGTGTTTTTCTCATTGTAGCTTCCTGAGGATATTGAGTGGCACTTCATTGGGAATCTGCAAAGCAACAAAGCCAGAGCCCTACTTGGTTTGTGCTACTTCTATTATTTTTTACATATATACTCCCTCCGTACTCAGAAATAAGGACGTCCTGGCTATTTAGCCGATTTCATATTTGAAGACGTTTCTCGTTCTTGCTGTTAGACTGTGTGTGTGTGTGTGTGAGTGGGCCGACACCACTGTTGGGCTGCCGGCCCATTAGAGTTAGGGTTGTGAGTCTATATATTGTACCCCATCTCCTATCAATATATCAAGCACTACTATTTCCTACATGGCGAGGGAGAGGACGACGCGAACGGTGTGGACTACGACGAGACTTTTAGCCCTTTTGTCAAGTTCGCAACCGTTCGCGCCGTCCTCTCCCTCGCCCTCTCCCGGAACTGGACGATCCATCAGCTCGACGGCAAGAACGCCTTCTTACATGGCACTCTGACGGAGACTGTCTACTGCAGCCAGCCCACCGGCTTCGTCGACGCCACTCACCTGGATCTGGTTTGCCGGCTGAACTGCTCCCTCTACGGCCTCAAGCAGGCGTCGCGGGCTTGGTACAGCCGCATCACCACCTACTTAGCCTACATCGGCTTCGTCGAGGCCAAGTCTGATACGTTTGTCTTCATCTACCAACGTGGCGAGGACATCGTTTACCTCCTCTACGCCGATGACATCGTGCTCACGGCATCCACCGTCGATCTCCTACAGCACACGATCATCGCCCTCCAGAGGGAGTTTGCGATGAAGGACCTGGGGCCTCTCCATCACTTCCTTGTCATCACCGCTGAACATCGGCCCCAGGGACTCTTCCTGCACCAGCGCCAGTACGCCATCGACATTCTAGAGCGGGCTAGCATGTCCGACTGCAATCCCTGCTCCACGCTTGTTGACACTCAGGCGAAGCTCTCTAAGGACGATGGGCCCCCGGTCGCCGATGCGACGTCTTACTGGAGCCTGACCGGCACGCTCCAGTACCTCACTTGCTCCAACCCCAACAGTTGCCTCCTGCGTCGCTGCTCCTGGGAGGTTCAACCTTCCCTCCCAAGGGCGGCCTCCCTCCTCCCAGCAGCTAGGCCCCTCCTCCCTCAGCAGCCGGCAGCGCGGGCACGGTGGCCTGGCGCATGCGGGCGCAGCTCCCCGGCAGCTCGGGCGCCCCCCCAACAATCCTCGGTGGTGCGGGGCCCGGCGGCTCTAAGCGTGTGGGCGCGGCCCTGCGACGGCTCGGGCGCCCCCACCCCCCGGCAACCCCCGGTGTGTAGGCCCCTGTGCGTGGCCAGGCCGGTGGTCCCGACGCGCGGCATTGGCCCTAGTCGCCGCCGCCCCCACGCGTAGCGCCCTCGGCGTCCGTGCCCCCACGTGTAGCGTCCTCCCGACCTTTTTGCGCGCCCTGCGCGCCGCCACCCCTCCTCGGCGTCCGCCGCCCCCACGCGCAGCCCCCTCCCCGGCCTTCCTGTGCCACTGCCCGCCGCCGCTCCGGGCCTCTGCCCACCACCGCTGGCTCCCTCTCTGCTGCGTCCTCCGCCGACACCCTCGCCCGTGCAGCCCCTCCTCATCGCGCTGACCACCTCCTATCTGCCTGCGCCGACACCCAGCAGCATAAACTTATCGAGCTTCTTTCATCGCCGTCGTCAAAACTGCCTGCCAAGACCTGCGCAGGCCCCTGCCCGGCTGGACTCGACCCGCTGTCCACCCCTTCATCACCTTCGTTGGATCCGTCGCTGTCGCGGCCTTCCCGGCCGGATTCACCATTGCTGCGACTTTCCCGGCTCGATCTGCCATCCCTTTGGCCGGATCGCGTCTTCCCGACCGGATCCTTCGCTGTCATGGCCTTCCCATCGGATCCGCCGTTACCCCTTATATTCTGCCGCGGGCGCGGACACCATGACCGACGCAGACGCGTGCGCTGCCATCGGCCTCCCTGGCGGGGCTCCTCGACATCCGGATGATCAAAGAAGCAAGAAGGTTGACCTGCTAGTGCTCTTTTGTTGTATCGCCCTCGCCAATCGTTAACGCTCAAACGTCGACCCCTCCTGAAGAACAGGCTTCTGCTGCGTGTCTCTCGATCGCGACCACCTCGACTTCGGCTACCTCGGCATCTAGGGGTTATCGTCTCCTTGGCGCACACACCGGTCTCTGCTACAGCCGCAACATTCGCACCCTCACGACGCTGTGAATGCGGGGGGATTCAACTCGTTGGCTCCTACCTTCGGCTTTTACTCCAGTCTCATTGTGTGTGGTGTCCCCGTTGCGACTGCGGGGGGATGTTAGACTGTGTGTGTGTGAGTGGGCTGGCACCACTGTCGGGCTGCCGGCCCATTAGGGTTAGGGTTGTGAGTCTATATATTGTACCCCATCTCCTATCAATATATCAAGCACTACTATTTCCTACACATGCGTCACATTCTTGACAGTTTTGCTCATGCACTTATTGCGCCGTGTGTTCCCGATGGCGCATGCTCCCGCTATCGAATTGGGCCATGCAAGTGCGGCAGCAGCCAAAACCGCAAAAAAAATGTTTCGTGGCATCGAACCCACGATCTCAGCCTTTCGCTCAATAAAGACAACCAAGCGGATAAACACACATATGTGATTTAAGTGGACCCGATGCTCTATTTAATAGGGGCATACGATGGAAAATCACCATGCATTAAATCACTCCTTGGTATCACAAATGGTGTCCTAAACGACCTTAATTCTGAGTATGGAGGGAGTACTTTGTCATGCTCGCCTACTACTGTTTTTTTACCATTGTTCAAAATACAAAGGTATTGACTTTATTAAAAATACGACTTTGTATCCTATTACTTCATTTTGATTCTGTGCAGATTTTGGCACTTGTGCCTTGTGCCCTTATCTAGTTCATGGTTTGAGCTAATGTTTCTTTTCTCGTCCCTTTAATTTTTAGCTGGCGTGCCAAACCTTGATATGGTTGAGAGTGTCGATGATGAGAAGGTATGTGATCAATTTAATCTTTTCTTGGGAAACACTTACATTTGAGGCACTCATACATCAGTGGCTCACTCTGTCATTCACTTGATTGCCTTCTAGTAAAAGGGTCTCCTTTGCCGAGTCAAGGAGGAGGAAAACATTAATTATACTGTCAGACTCATCCCTATCAGCATCAATTATAACTTGTTATTTTCTGTGTTCATTATGTATATTCAGCTTGGGTTCAAACCTAGCATTCTTCTGTACAGCAAGATATTGTTGCATGACTTAGGTCCTAAATAACAATAGCTGTGTCACATAACTTTGTGTTACTCATGATGATGTCTTAGTTTTTCAATCTTTAACCTATAACCAGATTAAATGTAATAATCATTATTTCAGATTGCTAACCGTCTTGATCGAGTGGTAGCTGACTTGGGGAGAAAACCTCTTAAGGTTTTGGTCCAAGTCAACACTAGTGGAGAAGAATGTAAGTACTCATTTCCTTTCTTAAGACTAGTGTGAACTTGGTCTTTAGTTTCCTTTGTCTATACGATACTGAAAGGATGAAAGTTCTCACTTTGGGCTTGGTTATAGTGGTTTTTTTGTAATGTGGAAACTGTGTTCCTTTTAGTTTTAAGCATTGATAGTTTGTAGTAGTTCCTTTTAGTACGCAGCGCACTGTCTTGGATATGCATTTGGAAGCTGTAGGCTGATCCGCGAGCATGCTGGGAGGGCATGTATGTATGTAGTTCTGAATACTATTTTTTTTTCTTGCAGCGAAATTTGGAGTAGATCCCTCAGGATGCATGGAACTAGCAAAGCATGTCAAACTGAACTGCCCGAACCTTGTGTTCTCTGGTCTGATGACAATTGGGATGCTTGATTACTCCTCAACCCCTGAGAATTTCAAGGTAAAAATATAGTATATTCTGGGATACAGAAATTTTGTACGAGTGGCAATATGGCATGCATATGTGCGCTTATGTCTGTTAAATTCATAGGCGCTGGCTAACTGCCGGGAAGAGGTGTGCAAGGAGCTTGGAATACCCGAAGAGCAGTGCGAATTGTCTATGGGCATGTCGGCTGATTTTGAACAAGCGGTAAGGGAAATACTGTGATCCGTGAGTGAAGAAACATGGTAGGCTGGTAGCTGCATTAATACCAATATATGTTTGTGCCTGCAGATTGAAATGGGAAGCACAAATGTAAGAGTTGGGTCAACCATATTTGGTGCAAGAGAATACCCAAAGAAGAACTAGGGTGTTTAACTATATTCGGTGCAAGAGAATGCCCAAAGAACTAGGGTGCTTATGCATTCCTGTCATGATGGCAGTGGCACAGAAATATAGGAATCTGCAACAGATCCAAATCTGATGATGCATCATATATGTGCAGTTGTGTGCCCATTCTACTCAGCTGAAAACATTTTGTCATCTTTTTTTTGGCCCAAAGTATCAATAAGAAAGTTAATAAAAGGCATTAGACCACACGAGTATCGATTGTATTTTGACGTCGACAGATTTTGTTTACAGTTCAGCCATCCCTGTTGTAGTACTCAAAGAGTGTACAGCAGGCATCCCTGTTACATTATCTTTTACGCCTATATCTGCTTATTTGTATGTTCTCGACTTAAACGAAACTGAAAGGAAATATCGGACTGTCACGTGCAAAATTTAGTAACTTAAATTAGACAGCATATGTAATGTAAAAAGAAGAATATTAAATTTTGTCTATAGGATCCATCATCTACTACCGAGTGGAATTCGATAGACTCAGTCGTAGACGGTTGATCCAAAGGACATAATTTGATGTTAACATATTAGCGTCATAATCATTTATACACTAGGTACGGTGCCCTTACATTACAGTTTCGGTTGGTATTTTTACAAGCTCAGGGACATTTCCCACAGCAAACACCTGGAGGCGGTCGTGATCAATCAGCGCCAGCTTCCGGCAAGCATGAGAGACCTGCATGCTAGTTTGGGAGCCACAAAAGCGGAGAGGACTATAGAGGCTAAAATTCTCTCCTTATTCAATTTTGAATAAAAAGGGAATTTTATCCCTCTAATCTCCTCCGGTTTTTAGACTTCCAAACTAGCCCGTAATAAACCAACTAAGTTGCGGAATATATGTAAAAACATCTAGCTTCAAATAATTTAGAAATAAGTCTATATAACCCCTGACTTTTAGAGGGTGGTCTAATTCATCCTTACACCTTTAAAATCAATTTTTTAATCCCTTGACTTTATAAAAAAACACAAATAACCTCTATATAGTTTTAGTTTTTTATTTTGATGACGTGGCACTTATTGAAATGACATCAATTTTGTCCTTTCAATTCTATCTTTTACTGATATCTAAAATTTATATAATTTTACACAAAAATCCGTAATTAAATATTATATTTGTCCTAATTTTTCTAAAATTTTAGGAGTATTAATTACTAAAAATTTAAAACTACATAAAAATAGCTTAATATTTTTGTGTCTCATTAAATTCTTATTTTCTAAAGCTAAAAATTTTATTAGAGCTGTCGGCGTTTCGGACCCGGGGGACCCTCAACCGGACCGACTAGCGAATTTTGTGCCGCGTGTCCCTGTCCAGATGGGTTGATGCAAGATGGAACACACGAGGAGGGATGAGGCTTATATTATCTTGCACCAGGGGTGCTTGCAGTAGGGGTTACAAGCTTCGCGAGAGAGGGAACAGGTCCTAGGCCTCCTGAGGAGTCTAGTGTTGCGGAGTGGAGCTCGATGTTTGAGTGAGTCCGTCCCCGTTGTCCTTGCTGCCCGTGCCCCCCTCTCCCCTTTCGTGAAGGCCCTGGGCATCCCCTTTTATAGATACAAGGGGATGGTCTAGCTGTACATATGGGGGTGTTGCTATGTGCTAACGTGGCCGGCGGAGAAGTGCTTGAGCCCTGTAGAAGCGTAGCTGGCGGTGAGGTCCTGGATCCTGCTGACGTTTCTTTGCCTTCGTAGAGAGCTTAAGGACTACTAACGTCATGGACGCATGCGGGGAACCATCATTACCTGTTGCCGGAGTAATCTAGATGTGACTCCGGTCTTGTTCCTTCGTAGCCTGAGGCGGCTAGCTAGAAGTAGGGTAATGATGTGTCCCCTGTAGCGTAGTCGGTCCGAGGCCGAGGTCGGGCGAGGCGGTGACTTCTCCTGAGGTCGAGGCAGAGGTCGGGCGTGGCAGAGACCTTCTCCTGAGGCCGAGGCTGAGGTTGAGGTCGGGGTCGGGCGAGGCGGAGACCTTCTCCCGAGGCTGAGGGCGAGGCCTGGGGTCAGGCGAGGCGGAGCTCCCTGTTGCGCCCGAGGCTGAACTCGGGAGAAGCCGTGACTCACTGTTGATAGTCTTACCCTGGTGGTTTGCACAGTAGTCAGAACGGGGTGAATAGTGTTTTTTTCCTGTTAGAACGATCAGTGAAGGGGCGAAGTGACTGCGGTCACTTCGACCTTGCCAACTGAGGCGCGCGTGTCAGGATAAGGTGTCAGGTGATCCTTGCATTAAATGCGCATGCATACGGTCGGCGGTAAGGTGATTTGGCCGAGGTTGCTATACGATAAAGTCTACCCGAGCTTAGCCTCGGACGAGCCGGGGGTGCGCCCGCTGCCTGAGGGGGCCCTCGGGCGAGGCGTGAATCCGTTCGGGACCACTGCTCTTGCCCGAGGCCGGGCTCGGGCGAGACGAGATCGCGTCCCTTGGTAGATGAGGCCTTAACTTTGCGCTGTGCTTACCAACCCTTATGGCCTGTTTCGAAGACGTTTTTCAGCCATGCTTAGGAGTATTGGGGGTACCCCTAATTACGGTACCCGACAGTAGCCCCCGAGCCTCGAAGGGAGTGTAGGCACTCGCTTGGAGGTTCTGTTGGATTTTTTGCAAGGAGACTAGCCTTTCTTGGTTATGTTTTGTTCCGATGGGTGCGCGCGAGCGCACCCGTCGGGTGTAGCCCCCGAGGCCTCGGAGGAGTGGTTTGACTCATCTTAGGTCTTAATTCTTCTTGTGATTCCTCGGTCGGCCTTGTTGTTCCCTCATGCGGCCTGGCCGCAGCCCGGGTGCATGGTCAGACTCCAAGTTTTTAAGCTGGTTTGTTGACGTGGTCAACAATTTGGCCGTAGCCTGGTGCGAGAGCAGCCTCCGAGCCTCTGCACGGAGCGAGAGGACGATCGAGGACCGTCTCGGCTTTTTATTGTACGCCCCTTCGTCGCCTTTCTGCAAGGAGGAGGGGGGGGGGGAACGTGCCATGCTGCCCTCGGTGGGCGCTGAACAAGGTGTTTCCAGTGAGTTGCTAATGGATGGGTAATCCGAGTGGACGCTCGAGCCCCGTTCGATAAGGGTCGGCTAGTGCCCAGGGGCGCGCTCCAAAAGTACCTGCAGGTGATTCGCTGGACCCGGACCCATTCGATAGGGTCCGAGGGCTCGGTGCCTCCCTTCGGTGGGATTCCATTACAAATCGTTTCCACTGGTCTCGGAAATGTCCTAAGGTACCTCGGGAGCGTAGCCCGAGCCTTGGCTGTGTAACGGACGTACCCAGGGTCATCTCTGACTCTGCATGTTCTGGGGCGACTGTCAAATCCCTTCGAGGGGCCAGCCTTCGAACCCCTGATCAGTAAAGGGCTCGGAGCCCGAGTGCTCTGGGGCGGTCGCCGAACCTCGCGAGGCGCAACCTTCGAACCCCTGATCAGTAGGAGGGCTCGGGGCCCGTTTCCTTTGCTGCGAAGGACTCCTTCGAAATGTCCCGTTTCCCGATCCCTGCGAAGAGAGAGAAAGAGAAAGGAGATATTTCAAAGCAGTGTGGCGCACCTTTTTTGAGGCAGTCATCATGACGGAGACGAAACAGTGCCCGTCCGCCTGCCTGAGGAGACATGTGTCCTGCCAAGGAGTTAATGCGACGGGACGGGCGACCCGCGGGGTATCTGTTGCGCGTGCGCGAGCCGATCGAGGAATGGAAACACCGTTTTGACTTCGAGTTTGAATTTCACGAAGGGTTCGGGCAAAGTTTTGGGTGGATTTCGCCTGGGCCTTTATATACCTAGAAGAGGGGCCGACAGTGGTTCTTTACCCTACCGTTTGCGCTTGTCTTCTGCTTTTGTCTTCGCGACCTAAGAAAGTAGACAGAGAAGAGAAAACCGCACACCTCATCCCCTCCGCTTCCACCGCTTTAGCCCGGCGATGGCTGACAAGGCGACCGTCATTCCACCGCGCGACCCGTGGCCTTTCTCCACCGTCACTGCGGAGGATCTGCAGGTCCTTGTTACCGAGGGTTTGCTCCGTCCTCTCTCCGGGGGGCCACAGCCTGAGTGGTTGGCCCCTGGGAGCGAGGCCGATCCGACTCTGCCGCCGGGATACGTGGTCAGTTTTACCCCCTTCCATGAGCGGGGGTTTGGGATGCCGGCGAGTCGCTTCATGCGGGCGCTCCCGCACTACTATGGGGTGGAGCTGCATAACTTCAACCCCAACTCCATTGTGCAGGCGGCCATTTTCATGGTGGTTTGTGAGGGGTTTTTGGGGATTGACCCCCACTGGGACCTGTGGACCCATCTCTTTTGCGCGGAGTTTTTTGCTGCGTCGACGGACGTGAAGAAGGTCCGTATGGCGGTGCGGGCTGGTGGCTGCACCCTTCAGCTGAGGTTAGGGCGCGCACCGCAGTACATCCCTGCCTCCCTTGTATCTTCGAACAAAGGGTGGCAGAACCGGTGGTTTTATCTCCGGAACGACGATGGGATGCTTCCGCCGTATTCTCAACGAGTGGTGACCGCCGCCGGTGATAACTGGCGTTGGGGGCCACTCGCGAGAACCAGGAGAAGCTCCAGCCCATTCTCCGTGCCCTGTAGAAGTTACAGGCCGAGGGCCTTACCGCTACGTGGGTCGTTGCCGCTATCCACCGCCAGAGGGTGCTCCCATTGGCAGAGCGGCGGTTGCGGCTCTTGGAGATGAAGCCGGGGATTGATTTGGAGGGTTCACGGATGTCCTCGACCTCCCTCACCGCCGATGACCTCCTCAGACGGGTAGCGGGCACGGTGGGGAGGCTGGACGCTGGTGTCCTTAGCCAGCCCCCGATGCGTCCCGATCATGGATATGTGTCCCTGGTAAGTGTCCAACCCTCCTTCTGTTTTGCGCCGTGTTTCTTACGTCTTTTAGTTCTTACTGTTGGGATTTTTGTTCGTCCCCAGGGGTTGAGGGGTTTTAAACTCTCCTGGCCACCGGTCCCGGAGGACGCGGCGGGCCGAACCGCGCGTAGGCTCGCCGTGGAGAAGGATAAGGAGAGGAAGGACGTGGAAAAGGCCCGAGCTCGCGAGAGGATGCGAGCTCGGGAGGCCTTGGAGAAGCGTCGTCGGAGGCAAGCAAGGGATGGGCTCCCGTTGGAGTCATCGCTGGACACGCCTGACGATGACGACGACGATGATGATGATGATGACGAAGACAACGACATGGCGGCCTGGCTTGGCCTCAGTTCGGATCCGAGGCTAGGTCAGAGGTCGTCAAGCCAGCCTCCAGGTGGGCTGGTGCCACCAGAGTTCGGGGTCGGGACGCCGGGGTCCCAGCCTGAGGAGCGGAGGCGGGCCGAGGGGGTACTTGACCCCTTGGCCGAGATAATCAGGGTGACCCCGGGGGGTCAGGCCGAACCACATATTCCCCAAGAGCAGGTGCTCATGCCGGCCGTACGGGAAGTTGGTCCCCCGGCTATCATGACGTCGCCTGGGCAGGCCGCCCCCTCGGCGCCTCGGGCGTCCGAGGCGGAAGCAGCGTCGAAGCCGGCTGTGGGACAACCCTTGGCAGCACCTACGGAGACCGGGGCCCGAGGGATCTCCCCGCAGGCACGATTGGCTTTGCCCCGGAGCGGGTAAGTATCTGAGGGTACCTCTGTTTCAGTTATTTCGCTGCGTGTCTTGAGTTTGCCCCTTTTTTCCTTTGAGCAAGCGGAAGCATGGCTCGGCTGGACTGACCCCCACGAAGGCGCTTAAGACGGGGCCGGCCCCTGCAGCCGGAGTCGCGGCGCGCCACACTGGTTGGTTGGCCTCCGCGCAAGGCGCCCTCCGGCGGGGGCCCAAGCGGCACGGGCTATCATGGGGCAAGCCTCCCAGGTCGAGCCCCCTGTTGGAGCGGCCATCATGCCGGGGGAGGTCGTTGATGCGGCCGCAGCCCCGAGTCCGCCTGTCTCGTTGCCGGCGTCGGCGTCGATTCCTGCCGGGGCCGCTGCTGATTCGTCCGCAGAGCCGCCCGCCACCGCCGTTGTTGAGATGGCTGAAGCGCCTCTGCCCTCGGTCATCCCCGATCTCCCCATCTTCGACCATGAGGAGGGGACGACCGTTGTTGCCGAGGCCGGTGAGCGGAGGCTTGTCACCTTGGTTGAGGAGAGGCCCGATACGTCGACTGCGGCGGCACTCGATGCATCGACTGCAGGGGAACCCGACGCCTCGATCGTGGGGCGCGCAAAATCGTGGCCCATCTTGGGGAGCAGCGGCCTTATCCCCACGCAGTTCAATCCCAATGAGTGGTGTGGGCAGCCGCTCCTGTTCTGGAGCCGCGACACCTCGGAGCCCCTCCTTTCCCTTAACGATGAGTTGGAGGAGCAGCTCCGGGGTAACTTCCACGAATATACCGAGGCGGCGATGAGGTCGCTTCGGATGACCATGGAAATCCTTTCTAGGGACGTTCCCAGGGTCTTCCAGGTAAGGATTTAGACGTACGCCTCGCGTGATCAGGGCATTCTTTGTGATATCCCATTTTTCTCCCTCAGGAGCTCGCGAACATGAGCACCACAAAGTCATTGTTCATCCGTCGTGAGAGTGACATTTGGGAGTCGCTGCGGTCCCAGTGGGCCGCGCTTACCGAGGCTAATGAGTGCCTCGCCCAACGGAGCGCCGAGGTGGCGGACCTTCGGCTGCTCTGTGATGAGCTGAAGTCGGAGGTGGCGGCGGCACGGACAGAGGCTTCGTCGGCATGGGAGCAGGTGGCCTCCCAGGCCGGGGAGATGCAGCAGCGGCGGCGGGAGCTCGACCAGGTCACCAGCAAGTGGGACCAATTCCGGGGCCAAGCTGCTGAGGCCGTGAGCCGGGCTGAGGCCCTTAGGGGACAGCTGGCAGAGGTTACGGAGCGGCTGGCCGAGGCGACCACTCGGGCCGGGACCCTTGCGGAGGGCCTGGCCGTGGCCATCGAGTCTGGCTGGTCCGCCCAAGCCATGGCCTCGTAGCAGCGTGCCCGGGCCGAAGGTATGTTTTGCCTGCTTTGTGACTTTGGTTTAGCTTCATCCTTTTCCTTGTGTCTGAAGAACATCATCTGGCTGTCTTCAGGGTTCGAGGCGGCTCTCGATAAGTCCGTCAAGAACTGCAAGGCACTTGCCCAGGCGGCTGAGCAGAAAGAAGCCGACCGCATGGCCATGTCTGAGGCCATCTCGGCCTTCTACCGGACCTTTGGCCTCGACGACGTCCCCTCGGGCAGCTCCCCTAGAGTCACCTGTGGGCCTTGGGCGACCACGTGCACAGCAGACTCCGCGGGGCGCTGCACCACGGCGTTAGGCGGGCCTTCGCCGTCCTCGCTTCCCACTACGACGTGGATCTGGAGCGGGTCAGCGAGGGCTACTGCTTAGCCGACGAAGAGGAGGTCGCTCTGGCCAAGGTTCAAAGGCTCGATGCGGCTGCCGAGGGCCCAGGCACGGCGTTGGCTTCCTTTTTTGATGTGGAGATCCTTCCGCTTGGGTCACCGTTCGAGGCCGGGCCAGATTCCGCCGCAGGTAGGAATGACGCCGAGGGTGCTGCTCCTCCCCCTGCCGACACCTGAGCCTGTGGGGAACAGTTTATTCTAAGTATGTGTATGTTTCTCGCGGCCGCTGATGCCTAAACATTTTCAATGTTAGAGTATAAAGCTGCGTTTCCTTTCCTCTTGTTTCGAGCATTAGGACTTGTTCGGTAGCAGAGTCACTTATCCGAGCGTGAGCTACCCTTCGTGGAAGGTGACGAGTGAGGTATCCGTATCCCAGAGGCGTAGGAGTCCCTCGGCTCGGTCAGCCTTGCCGTTCAAGGTCTCTCTCGCTCGTTTTTAGGATTCTGTTATCGATATAGTCAAAAAGGCATGAAAGTCGTTTTCTACCCGAGCGTTAGGACTTGTTCGGTAGCAGAATCACTTATCCGAGCCTGAGCTGCCTTTCACGGAAGGTGATGAGTGAGGTATCCGTATCTCGGAGGCATAGGAGTCCCTTGGCTTGGTCGGCCTTGCCATTCAAGGTCTCTCGCTCGTTCTTAGGATTCTGTTATCGATATAGTCGAAACGCACAAAAGTCGTTTTGGTAGAAAACCTTTCTGAGGAAAATTTTGATGCAGAGGGGGTTCCCCCCTTCTAGCCCCCGAGGGAGGGTTGGTTTTTGCTGAGGCAAGGCCGATCCTCCCTTGATAGCTAGACTTTTTAATTGTACATGCAAAGGGACCGAGGTACATGAACGACTTGAAACACTTTAAGGGTAAAAGCGACGTAGCTGTTCGATGTTCCAAGCGTTGCTGTAGACCTCGCCTTGATCGTTGGCCAGCTTGTATGTCCCGGGCTTCAAAATTTTGGCGATGATGAACGGCCCTTCCTAGGGAGGAGTAAGTTTGTGGCGTCCTCGGGCGTCTTGTCATAGCCGAAGCACCAAATCTCCCACCTGGAAGCCTCGGGGCCGAATCCTTCGGGCGTGGTAGCGTCGCAGAGACTGCTGATACCGCGCTGAGTGTAGCAAGGCTACGTCCCGAGCCTCTTCTTGCTGGTCCAAAGAATCCTCTCAGCTGGTCTAGTTGTTTTGGTCGTCATATGCCTTCGTCTTCGGGGAGCCGTATTCTAAGTCCGTGGGTAGGATGGCCTCTGCCCCATAGACTAGAAAAAACAGTGAGAAAGCCGTGGCCCGGCTCGGTGTCGTCCTCAGACTCCAAACCACCGAGGGTAGCTCTTTTATCCACCGCTTGCTAAACTTGTTGAGGTCGTTGTAGATCCTTGGTTTTAGCCCCTGCAAAATCATGCCATTGGCGCGCTCCACTTGCCCATTTGTCATTGGGTGAGCTACGGCGGCCCAGTCCACACGGATGTGGTGGTCTTCGCAGAAGTCTAGGAACTTTGTCCCAGTGAACTGCATGCCATTGTCGGTGATGATAGAGTTTGGGATTCCAAAGCGGTGGATAATATTCGTAAAGAACGCCACCGCCTGCTCGGACCTGATGCTGGTTAAGGGTCGAACTTCGATCCACTTGGAAAATTTGTCGATGGCGACCAGCAGGTGCGTGAAGCCCTCGGGTGCCTTCTGCAAGGGACTAACGAGGTCTAGACCCCACACAACGAACGACCAAGTGATAGGTATTGTTTGTAGAGCCTGAGCAGGCAGGTGTGTTGTCTCGCGTAGAATTGACACCCTCGGTAGGAGCGTACAATCCTAGCGGCGTCGGCCACTACGGTTGGCCAGTAGAAACCTTGTCGGAAAGCGTTTCCTACGAGGGTCCGAGGTGCTACATGGTGACCGCAAGCCCCCGAGTGTATTTCTTGTAATAGCTCTTGTCCTTGGGCGACGAATATGCATCGTTGGAGAATGCCTGAGGGGCTGCGGTGGTACAACTCCTTTTCATCACCCAGTAAAACGAACGACTTGGCGCGCAGATCCAGTCGCCAAGCTTCGGTTTGTCAAGGGGCAGCTCTCCCCGGAGGAGATATTCTAGGTACGGGGTCTGCCAGTTTAGGTTTGGTGTGACCCCATTCTGCTCCATCTCGACGCGTAGGGCCTCACCCTCGGCGACCGAGGGTACCTCGGGCTGGGCCGAGGTCTCCTCGGGTTCGGGTGCGTCATTGAGTTTGACGGATGGTTGATATATGTCTCTGGAGAAGACATTCGGGGGAACCGTTGTTCGTCCCGAGGCTATCTTAGCCAGCTCATCTGCAGTCTCGTTGTACCGTCGAGCAACATGGTTGAGTTCTAGCCCATAGAACTTATCTTCCAAGCGCCAAACTTCGTCGCAGTAGGCCTCCATTTTCTGATCGTGGCAATGAGAGTTCTTCATGAGTTGGTCAATAACGAGCTGCGAGTCGCCACGGGCGTCGAGGCACCGAACCCCTAGCTCGACAGCGATGCGCAACCCATTAACCAAGGCCTCGTATTCGGCCACGTTGTTTGATGCCGGAAAATGGAGGCGTATTACGTAACGCACATGTTCTCCGAGGGGTGAGATGAAGAGCAAGCCCACGCCTGCTCCGGTTTTCATCAACGACCCGTCGAAGTACATGGTCCATAGTTCGGCCTAGATTGGGGCCGTTGGCAACTGGGTGTCGGTCCATTCAGCCAGGAAGTCGGCCAGGACTTGGGATTTTATGGCCTTCCGAGGTGCAAATGAAAGTGTTTCCCCCATGAGTTCCACTGCCCATTTTGCTATCCTACCCGAGGCCTCTCGGCACTGGATGATCTCTCCTAGGGGGAAAGATGACACCACAGTAACTGGATGAGACTCGAAGTAGTGTCGCAGCTTCCACCGTGTCAGAATCACCGCGTACAGTAGCTTCTGGATTTGCGGGTAGCAGGTTTTTGTCTCGGATAGCACCTCGCTGATGAAGTAGACTGGCCTCTGGATGAGCAGTACATGCCCTTCTTCTCGTCTCTCGACAACGACTGCAGCGCTGACCACCTGAGTGGTTGCGGCTACGTAAATCAAGAGGGCTTCTCCTGCAGCGGGGGGCACCAAGATGGGCGCATTAGTAAGGAGTGCCTTTAAGTTTCCGAGGGCTTCTTCGGCCTTAGGAGTCCAAGTGAAGCGCTCGGCCTTCCTTAAGAGGCGGTACAAGGGCAATCCTTTCTCGCCAAGGCGCGAGATGAAGCGGCTCAGAGTCGCAAGGCATCCCATGACCCTTTGTACTCCTTTCAAATCTTTGATGGGTCCCATGTTGGTGATGACCGCGATTTTCTTCGGGTTGGCCTCGATGCCTCGTTCGGAGACGATGAACGCTAGGAGCATGCCTTGGGGGACTCCGAAGACACACTTCTCAGGATTGAGTTTTACGCTCTTCGCTTTTAGGCACCTGAATGTTACCTCAAGGTCAGAGAGGAGGTCAGAGGCTTTCCTTGTTTTGACAACGATGTCATCGACGTGAGCCTCGACCGTTCTATCGATGTGCTCTCCGAACACATGGTTCATGCACCTCTGGTATGTTGCACCTGCATTCCTCAAACCAAATGGCATAGTGGTATAGCAATACATGCCAAAAGGTGTGATAAAAGAAGTTGCGAGCTGGTGGGATTCTTTCATCTTGATTTGGTGATAGCCTGAATAAGCATCAAGGAAAGACAGGGTTTCGCACCTAGTGGTGGAGTCCACAATTTGATCGATGCGAGGCAGAGGGTAGGGAATCTTGGGACATGCTTTATTTAGCCCAATGTAGTCTACACACATCCTCCACCTCCCACCTTTTTTCTTTATAAGTACAGGGTTAGCCAACCATTCTGGATGGAATACCTCTTTGATGAACCCTACAGCCATTAGCTTGTGGACCTCCTTGCCTATGGCTCTGCGCTTTTCTTCATCAAAACGGCACAGGTGCTGTTTCACGGCTCGGGCTCCAGCTCGGATGTCTAGTGAGTGCTCAGCGACATCCCTCGGTATGCTCGGCATGTCCGAGGGACTCCACGCAAAAATTTCGGCGTTTGCATGGAGAAAGTCGACGAGCACTGCTTCCTATTTGGGGTCGAGCTCGGAGCCGATCCTGACTTTCTTGCTGGCATCGTTGCTGGGGTCGAGAGAGACAGACTTGACTGCCTCGGCTGGCTCGAAGTTGCCGGCGTGCCGCTTCGCGTCGGGTGCCTCTTTAGAGAGTCAATCCAGGTCGGTGATGAGGGCTTCGGACTCAGCGAGGGCTTCAGCGTACTCCACGCATTCCACGTTGCATTCGTAAGCGTGGCGGTATGTGGGTCCGACGGTGATGACTCCCTTGGGGCCAGGCATCTTGAGCTTAAGATAAGTGTAGTTGGGGACGACCATGAACTTGGCGTAGCACGGTCTTCCCAACACCGCGTGATAGGTCCCTCGGAACCCGACTACCTCGAAAGTGAGGGTTTCCCTTCGGAAGATGGAGGGAGTTCCGAAGCAGACGGGCAAGTCAATCTGTCCGAGGGGCAGGATACGCTTTTCGGGTGGCGTCATCAGTCCGCCTGGGGCTGACGTTTTGCTGGGAAGCGACACCCATCGTTGTCTCAGGTGCGAGGATAACACCCGACATGTCCCCCGCAGGGGTGTCGTCGTCGTTGACTCGCTCTGGTCCGACAGCCGTCGAGGTGCTGCCTCCTGCCTGGCCATGGTTGCCCCGTCTCCGTCTCCTCCGGCGAGGAGGGTGGCAGGGTTGACTCGAGTGTTCCTCTTCCGCCACGGGGAGATGTCGTCGTCGAGTTCGCCTCCGCCGGGCAAGCTGACGACCGTCATTGTTATCGTGATGCGGGGGGAGGAGTACCATGTCGTAGCCGCCGTCGGGGGACATGAACTCGAGACTTCCAAAGTGGAGCACCGTCCCAGGCTGAAGAGGCTGCTGAAGATTGTCCATCTGGAACTCAACGAGAAAGTATTGTCAACACGCAGCGTGCCCCTACCTGGCGCGCCAACTGTCGACGTATTGGACCCGGGGGACCCTCAACCGGACCGACTAGTGAATTTTGTGCCGCGTGCCCCTGTCCAGATGGGTTGATGCAAGATGGAACACAAGAGGAGGGATGAGGCTTATATTATCTTGCACCGGGGGTGCTTGCAGTAGGGGTTACAAGCTTCGCGAGAGAGGAAACAGGTCCTAGGCCTCCTGAGGAGTCTAGTGTTGCGGAGTGGAGCTCGATGTTTGAGTGAGTCCGTCCCCATTGTCCTTGCTGCCCGTGCCCCCTCTCCCCTTCCATGAAGGCCTTGGGCATCCCCTTTTATAGATACAAGGGGATGATCCAGCTGTACATATGGGGGTGTTACTATGTGCTAACGTGGCCGGTGGAGAAGTGCTTGAGCCCTGTAGAAGCATAGCTGGTGGTGAGGTCCTAGATCCTGCTGACGTTTCTTTGCCTTCGTAGAGAGCTTGAGGTCTACTGACGTCATGGACGCATGCGGGGAACCATCATTACCTGTTGCCGGAGTAATCTAGATGTGACTCCGGTCTTGTTCCTTCGTAGCCTAAGGCGGCTAGCTAGAAGTAGGGTAATGATGTGTCCCCTGTAGCGTAGTCGGTCCGAGGCCGTGGTCGGGCGAGGCGGTGACTTCTCCTGAGGCCGAGGCAGAGGTCGGGCGTGGCGGAGACCTTCTCCTGAGGCTGAGGCTGAGGCCGAGGTCGAGGTCGGGCGAGGCGGAGACCTTCTCCCGAGGCCGAGGCTGAGGCTGAGGCCTGGGGTCGGGCGAGGTGGAGCTCCCTATTGCGCCTGTTGGGGACTTGTTCTCAAATGCTATGAATTAAGAACAAGGCAACATAGAAAGAAATCAGTGATACGAACCCTTCGTCCTTCGAAGCGTTATTTCCCTTAGGATATAACGGTCTTTAGACGAGGGTCATGAAGGACATACCTTCATCATTACAGTTTATATTGATAAAAGGAGAAGTATATGAAACATGAGAGGATAACATGAATAATCACATAATATTATCATGTGTCCTTATTATATAATCATGGAAAAATAAGAACAATATTGAATTACATTTGTACCTTCGGCTTGACAGAAGGCAAAAGTACAAGCGTGACGCACGAGCGAATACCAATCAGCGTGTATAGCATGGGGGTACTGTTCATCTATTTATAGACACAGGACACAGCCTGTGAAGAATTACAATTATGCCCCTCATAAAAGTTTACAACATCGACTCAGACCTTTATGGACTAAAAGGTCATTCTATCTTTAAGTCGGTTTGTAATACCGAAGCTTTATGAAGAGAGACCTTCGGTCATCTTCTGCGGACAGCTTCAGCCGAATCTGCTTCTTCCTACAAGACCTTCGGCGCCACGAAGCATAGTCCCAATAGTAGCCCCTTTCGCGGCGCTAGATCGTTTTTCGTAACGAGCTTGATCCGTGAAAAAAGTCTCTTAAGCTTCGGGAAGCCGAAGGTCCAAAAAACACCCTCCCTGAGCTCGTTGTCGAGAAACGATTTAGTTTCCGAGCGCGTAGCAGTCCCAGCTTGCCGAGTTACTATTTGGTCTCTGCGATCCACCGCGCAGCGAGTGCGAGCGGCTGTCCGTGTGGTGTAAAAATCTTGGCGCTTCGCCTTCTTACCTGCAGCACTATATAAACAGACAAGTAGGTGTGAAGTTACCACAGCATTCATTGCTATTTGCACTGTTTTGCTGCCAAAATTTTTAACCATAGCCGAAGCTTGACTCTCGAAATCAAACGAAGCTCCATCTTGAAGCCTACTTCATCAGAAGAAAAAACTTCGGAAGAAAAATTTGATAGTTCCCGCAAATTTAGAATTAAATGGCCAGAGTGCGGTCTATCGCTAGGATTGAGCGTGAAGGAGACGAAGCTGAAGGCTCGGAGACTATTCCCATCTCCGAAGCAATGCAACAATCCGGACTGGTAACTTCGGAAGAAATCCCCGCTGTTGAAGCAAAACAAGCAACTGCCGAAGCAGAAGATGAGAACATTGAAGAAACTGATCCCGAAGATGATTATCGTATTGCCATGCCAAGTAAGCCCAGCCACTTGGACTTCGAAAAGTCGACCGTTTCGAAGGCTGATCTCTCCAAGATGGTAAAGTCAGGTTATTTCAGTGATAGTCAGAAGAAGCTACTTCGCTTCGGGGGGGAAGAAACTACCCCGAAACCAGAGAAGGATGAAATAGTCATTTTCAAAAGCTTTCTAAAGGCTGGGTTGAGATTCCCTCTTCATAGGATCATTGCAGATGTATTGAAGAGGTTTGGTATTTACTTTCATCAGTTGACTCCTAACGCTATCGTTAGGCTTAGTGTTTATATCTGGGCCCTCCGAAGTCAGGCGGTGGAGCCGTTTGCCGATAGCTTTTGTCGAGTTCATGAGCTGCATTACCAGACGAAGGCTAGAAAAGATGGATTACATGATAACTTCGGTTGCTACAATTTTGCCTATCGGAAAACCACAAAGTTTCCTGTAATAAGCTACAGAAGCAAATGGCCGGCAGGCTGGAAATCAGAATGGTTTTATGTGAGAGTTGACGAAGACAAAGAGAAGCTGGTACAAAGCCCTCTTGAATTGATCTTCGGAGAAACAAGACCACGATGCCAAATGTCATTAGAAGGTTCCACTTGGGCTGCACTGGCTGAGTTTAAAATTATTTCAGAGCATATCAGTACTAGGGACCTGGTTCAGGAGTTCTTGGCCTTCAAGGTTTTTCCTACTTTAAAAGAATGGGAAATGCCGAAGCTAGAGGGGGAGAAGAAAGAAGGGGAACTTGTGCGGTTACCTTACTATTACAAGTTTAAGAAATACTTTAAAAAACCTTGCCAAGAATGGCTGGACACAGTTGAAATAATGTGCAATGAAATACTCGGTAACTACTCCAAAAAAGAAGATCAGTTGATGACCGCGGCCTTCGGTACCCGTCCGAAGCGAAGACTGAATCGAGTGCTGGATGCTTTGGGTTTTGAATACCCTGACTACGAAAATCTGAATAAAGGTGCCGAAGGTCGGAAAAGGAAAAGGGGAGCCGAAGCTTTAAATGAAGATGAGGAAGAACCACCAAAAAAGAAAAATATTCCGAAGAAGAAGAAAATATCATCTCCGAAGCGACAAGTATCTGACGAAGAGGAGACCCCCGCATCGCGCTCTGCCACTGACGTGGAAGAGATTTTAAAGGTAATGACTGAATCCCTGCCTGCGAAGCTAAGTCCATTGGGGCCTCAACTGACAAAGTTTTTTCAGAAGGAAAAGGAGCCCGAAAAAACGAAGAAAACAACTAAAACAAAGAGGCAAAGAATCATCGCAGTGACAGAAGTGATTGACAAGACACCCCCGAGAGCTTCAGCTCAAAAGATACCAGCGGCTGAAGAAATAACAAATATCGAAATCACACCTTCGGAGGTCGCGGCTGCCGAAGCTACCTCAACTGAAGGTTTGAACTTGGAAAGCACAATTGAACACATCGATAAAATACTGCTAGACATGGCCACAGAAGAAGCTACTGCTGCCGCCGAAGAGACCATGGCCGCAGTGTCTGGGAAAGAAAAGGAAATTGCTGACGAAGCTTCAGAGGACGAAGCCTTCATGTTCCAAAATTTGGTTGGAGAAGAGTTGTCAAAAACCGAAATAGAAGAGCTTAAAGAGTATGCCAAATCCTGCGGATATAAACCAGGAGCACTCCTCTTCGGGGGTATTGACGATGAAAAATTGGACTGCATCCGGGATCAAACTGGAGCTAAGGTCATCGGTACTCTATCAAAGAGTATCGGTTTTCCGAAGCTGGAAATGGACATTAGCCGCTACCGACGACAACATATCGTTGGTAGTTTATTTTATTCCAATTTCAAGGTGAACTACTATTCCTTTGACTTTTATTGTTTTCAATAGTGTGGACCTGTCTTAACGAAGGTTGTTTTCGTGCAGAGTATGCTGCTGAGCAAGGCTTTGAAATTGCAGCAAGATCTGGAAGACAAAAAGCACGAGGTTATAATTGAAAATTTAGAGAGCAAAATAAAAGAGCAATTAGCTACTATTGAAAAGAAGAACTTTGAGCTTCAGGCAACTGAAGGCTTATTGGCAGAAGCCGAAGCTAAAATAACGGAATTAAATACAAAGCTTCTCTGCCAATCTGAACAGTTTGAACAAGAAAAACAAGAACTAAATGCGAAGCTTGAAGCCGAAGTCGAAGAAAATTCAGTTTTGAAAAAATTATTGGCAAGCCTTCAAGATAAATGTTTGGAATTTAGCAACAAATGTATTCAACGACTGAGAAAAATCTTCCACTCAGTTGGAGCTAGCTGTGAGAAATTCACCCCGTCAATTGAAGATTTACCAAAGACCTTCGAACATATTGAAGGTGAAATAGATGAGCTTGACGAAGTTATAGCCGGGCACGGTGACTTCTGTGCCTGGGTAGCTTCCCGGGGTACTGCTGCTGCTTTCCTAAAAGCTGGCTGTGATCATGGAAAAATTGTCAACAGGCCTAATTTCACTCTATCACCAATAATTTTAGATGATATTCCTGACCTCGCCCGAAGCATTTCTAACAGATTTGTAAAGATGATATGGACAAAAGGCGGTCGAGAAAAGGCTGGAGACGAAGCTCGGAGTCATCTTGAACCAGTAAGAAATCATACCTTGTGCTTACCTCTCCCTTCAAACTTGGTTTCTACTCACAACACCTTAATTCATGTAGGATGACGAAGCTGAGACCGATGCTTGAAGAGTATGACGCCGAAGCTAAGGCCCCATGAAGATCAATAGGAGTAGACTGTAGAAAAACTCAAGAGACTTTTGTAATAATTTTGTAAATACAACTAAACTGTTCTTAATGAACTTTGTTCATACCTTGTAATATATTCCTACCCTTCCACCAATGTATGAGGTGCTTTGATGTGGACGAAATTAGCATTTTGAGCCGAAGGCGAAAAAACACCCTCCCTTCTTTTCGTACACAACGAAGCATAAAAGACAATTTTTTCTTTCTGCCGAAGCCCTTCTACACGACGAAGCACAAAAGACTGCTTCCTCTTTTTCCCAAAGCCTTTTCTTTTTTGTACACGAAGAATCTCTTCTCTTATGCCGAAGCAACGACTTATGCCATGATGATGATTATCCTACATATGCCTGGATGAATGTTTATGAATGCAAATGCTATGATGTAATGTGATGTGCAAATGAATGTCCAAACACATATCCGAAGCCATACCCTCAGCCATTATTTCCTTAGAAACAATTACACATTAGCTCTGCATTCCCTTAGGAACGACTTTGGAGCTTCTTCGCCTTTTACTTTCGGTGCAATCAGCGTTGACTTTTCGCTGTAAGCTCTGCATTCCCTTAGGAACGACTTTGGAGCTTCTTCGCCTTTTACTTTCGGCGGAATCAGCGTTCACTTTTCGCTGTAAGCTCTGCATTCCCTTAGGAACGACTTTGGAGCTTCTCCCTTGTTTCTTTTCGGCACTTGATGGTGCGTTCTCAGCTTTTACATTTACATTCCTTGGGGGATTTTACTCTTATAGAACTAAAAAAGGAAATTACATATGATGGCCCCATTAAAAACCTTTCTCCCCCTTTAGAAAGGAAAAGGGTGCCATAGAAAAGAAAAAACATAAAAAGTTACATCAAGTTACACATAATATCGCCGAAGCTCATCCGCATTCCAAGATCTGGGAATGTCGTTGCCGTCCAAATCCTTCAATCTGTATGAACCGGGTCTTGATGAAGATACTACCAAAAAAGGTCCCTCCCATTTCAACTGCAACTTGCCCACTGTATCTGGGTTAGCGACTCTCCGAAGCACCAAATGTCCTGGCTCAATATTCTTCAGCCGAACCTTTCTATCACGCCACTTGATCGTTTCGGCTTGATATTTATTGATGTTCTCCACGGCTTGAAGTCTGATCCCTTCTATAGCATCTTTTTCAACAGAATGATCAGCTTCAGGTTCTGACTCTGTCGAAGCTACTACTCTTATTGATCCAGTTTTAGCTTCCTCTGGAGTTATTGCTTCGTCACCAAACAATAATTTGAATGGGGTAAAGCCTGTTGACCTTGATGTTGTCGTGTTGTGGCTCCATACTACTTTGATTAGTTGATCTGGCCACTTTCCCCTGGGTTGGTTGAAAATTAACTTCATTATTCCTGTCATTATGATGCCATTGGCTCTTTCGACGAGTCCATTTGACTCCGGATGCCTGACTGATGCAAAATGGATCTTCGTGCCGATTTGATCACAGAATTCTCTGAAAGCTTCGGAGTCGAACTGTGTTCCATTATCTACAGTGATGGCCTTTGGTACTCCGAAACGACAAACAATATTCTGCCAGAAAAACTTTTGAATGGTGGCCGAAGTTATTGTGGCTAAAGGCTTTGCCTCAATCCATTTAGAAAAATATTCCACGGCCACTACAACATATCTTAAGTTTCCTTGGGTCGGTGGTAACGGACCTAACAAGTCAAGACCCCACCTTTGCAGTGGCCATATGGGTTGTATCAGCTGAGATAGAGACGAAGGTTGTTTTTGATCTCTAGCACATTTCTGACAACCTTCGCACTTTTGAACTAACTCCGCTGCATCCGAAGCTGCTTTTGGCCAATAAAACCCTTGACGAAAAACTTTTCCAAGTAACGGTCTAGATCCAATGTGAGATCCACACAAGCCGGCATGTATTTCTTTCATCAACTCTATGCCTTCGGCTCTGGATAAACACTTGAGTAGTGGAGCACAAACTCCATGTTTGTACAACTCCCCTTCTATCATGACATATGGACGAGCTCTTGCCTCTATCCTCCTGTTATAAGTTTCGTCATCTGAAAGGAAATTACCCTGAAGGTAAGAGATGATCTCAGTTCTCCAGTCTTCACTATAAACAGGAGATATATTGAGGACTGCTCTTTCAAGAAGTTCCACTGAAGGTGCTTTTATTGTTTCGAAGAACACATCCGAAGGTAAGGGCAGCCCCTGTGCTGCTGACTTAGCTAGCAAATCAGCATGCTCATTTTGTCCTCGAGGGATATTTATGACAGAAAATCCTTCGAAGGAAGCTTCGATTCTTCGGACCGTGTCTAGATATTTTTCAAGCTTCGGATCTTTAGCCTTGCAACTCTTGTCGATATGACCCGAAACAACCTGGGAATCAGTTTTAAGAATGGCCCTTCTGATTCCCATTGCTTTTAATTTCCGAAGGCCCAAAAGCAAGGCTTCGTACTCAGTAACATTGTTTGTACAGCTAAAATCGAGTCTTGCCGCATAACAAGTTTTAACTTTGGATGGTGAGACCAACACAGCGGCTGCTCCTGCTCCGAAGGTTCCCCAAGACCCATCGCAAAACACTGTCCACACTTCGGCATTTTTATTTGTTTCTTCGTCCTGAGCCCCTGGTGTCCAATCGGCAATGAAATCTGCCAACGCTTGAGACTGGATCGAGGATCTATGCACATAATCAATGCAAAATTCATTGAGCTCTGCAGCCCATTTTCCAATCCGTCCAGTAGCTTCTCTATTTCTCATAATATCCTTCAACGGCTGCGAAGAAGGAACAACAATATTGTATGCCTGAAAATAATGCCGAAGCTTCCTGGATGCCATCAAAACAGCATATAATACCTTCTCCAATTCTGTATAATTTTTCTTTGATATAGTAAGAACTTCAGATACAAAATACACTGGAACCTGCTTCTTGACTTGGCCATCAAGCTTCTCCTGGACAAGTGCTGCACTTACCGCTGAGTGCGAAGCTGCCACGTATAACAACAAAGGAGCCCCTGGCGCTGGTGGAGTTAATGTTGTTAAATCTATCAAATATTGCTTCAGTTCTTCAAAGGCTTTTTGTTGGCTTGGTCCCCATTGAAAGACTTCGGCTGATTTTAGCACTTCGAAGAATGGTAAATTTCTTTCTGCTGATCTGGATATGAATCTATTGAGAGATGCCAGCCTCCCTGTCAATCTTTGGGCCCCCTTTCTTGTAGTTGGTGGCTCCATTCGAAGTATAGCTTCAATTTTACTTGGATTAGCTTCAATTCCCTTTGTTGAAACCAAGCATCCAAGAAATTTCCCCTTCTTTACTCCGAAGACACATTTTTCTGGATTCAACTTTAAGCCAGCTTGTCTGAAACTGGCGAAGGTCTCCTGCAAATCAGCAATATGATTTTCCTGTTTCGTGCTTTTTACAATGATGTCATCAACATAAGTTAGCACATTTCTGCCTATCTGAGACTAGAGAACCTTCGCAGTCATCCTGCTGAAACTTCCTCCAGCGTTTTTGAGCCCCTCAGGCATCCGAAGATATCAATATGTGCCACTTGGGGTTATGAAGCTAGTCTTCGGCTCATCTTCCTTCTTCATCCAGATTTGGTGATAGCCTGAGTAACAGTCTAGCAGACTCATGAGCTCTGAAGAAGCTGCTGCATCAACTAAAGAGTCTATCCTTGGCAATGGGAATTCGTCCTTCGGACAAGCCTTGTTGAGATCTGTAAAATCGATACACATTCGCCACTTGCCATTGGCCTTTTTGACCATAACAGTGTTAGCCAGCCATTCTGGGTACTTTACTTCTCTGATAACTCCTGCACTGAGGAGTCTTTTTACTTCATTACGAGCACCTTCGGCCTTATCATCAGACATTTTCTGAAGCCTCTGCTTTCTGGGTCTGAAGGATGGGTCAACATTGAGCGAGTGTTCAATAACATCTGTTGGGGGCTTGTTCTCAAATGCTAAGAGTTAAGAACAAGGCAACATAGAAAATGTTAAGTGTTAAAGTCCTTCGTCCTCCAAATCATTATATCCCTTCAGGATATAAAGAATTTCGGACGAAGGTTACGAAGGGCGTACCTTCGTGAGTTTAATAATGAGCAATGAAGTGTTCATACGAATCATGAGGTATAAAATAAACATTTAAATATTATCATAGAATCATCTCTATTCTTATTGTCATGAATGAATATAAATGGCTTTAAATTACAAATGTACCTTCGGTCCTGAGGAAGGCAAAAGTACAGGTGTGATGCGAAAGCAAATGTCAAGTTCGCGTGAACAGTACAGGGGTACTGTTCATCTATTTATAGACACAGGACACATCCTGTGACGAATTACAATTATGCCCCTTACAAAAGTTTACAACATTGACTCAGACCTCTATGGATAAAAAGGTCATTCTATCTCTATGTCGGTTTGTAACGCCGAAGCTCCATGAAAAGGAACCTTCGGCCCTCTCCTGGGGACAACTTCAGCCGAAGCTGCTTCTTCGTGTAAGACCTTCGGCGCAACGAAGCATGGCCCCAACAGTAGCCCCTTTCGCGGCGCTAGATCGTTTTTCGTAACGAGCTTGATCCGTGAAAAAAGCCTCTTAAGCTTCGGGAAGCCGAAGGTCTAAAAAACACCTTCCCTGAGCTCGTTGTCGAGAAACGATTCAATTTCCGAGCTCGTGTCGGACCCACCTTGCAGAGTTACTGTTTGATCTTTGCGGTCCACTGCGCAGCGAGTACAAGTGACTGCCCGCCTGGTGTAAAAATCCTGCCGCTTCACCTTCTTACCTGCAGCACTATATAAACAGACGAGTAGGTGTGAAGTTACCACAGCATTCATTGCTATTTGCACTGTTTTGCTGCCAAAATTTTTAACTATAGCCGAAGCCTGATTCTCAGAATCGAACGAAGGTCCATCTCGAAGCCTGCTTCGACAGAAAGAAAGGCTTCGGGAGAAAAGGAAAAAGAAAAAAGTGTCTAACTTCCCCAAACTCAGAATCAAATGGCCAGAGTGCGATCTACTGCCAGAGTTGAACGTGAAGGAGACGAAGCCGAAGGTTCGAATACTGTGCCCATCTCCGAAGCAATGCAGCGTTCCGGACTGGTGATTGCGGAAGAAATGCCCGCCGCTGAAGCAAACCCGACAACTGCCGAAGGAGAAGAGGAGAACATTGAAGAAACTGATCCCGAAGATGACTATCGCATTGCCATGCCCAGCAAGCCCAGCCACCTAGATTTCGGAAAGTCGACTGTTTCAAAGGCTGATCTTTCCAAGATGGTGAAAGCAGGTTATTTCAGTGAAAATCAGAAGAAGCTACTTCGCTTCGGGGGAGAAGAAACTACCCCGAAGCCAGAGAAGGACGAGATTGTCATTTTCAAGAGCTTTTTAAAGGCTGGGCTGAGATTCCCTCTTCATGGAATTATTGCAGATGTATTGAAAAAATTTGGTATTTACTTTCATCAATTGACTCCTAACGCTATCGTTAGGCTTAATGTTTATATCTGGGCCCTTCGAAGCCAAGCTGTGGAACCGTTTGCCGACAGTTTTTGTCGAGTTCATGAGTTACATTACCAAACAAAGGCCAGAAAAGATGGGCTACATGATAACTTCGGTTGCTACAATTTTGCCTACCGGAAGACAACAAAGTGTCCTGTTATCAGCTACCGAAGCAAATGGCCAGCAGGCTGGAAATCTGAGTGGTTTTATGTGAAAGTTGACGAAGACGAAGAAAAATTGGTACAAAGCCCTCTTGATTTAATCTTCGGAGAAACAAGGCCGCGTTGCCACATGAAATTGGAGGGTCCCACCTGGGCTGCACTGGGTGAGTTTGAAATTATTTCAGAGCATATCGGTACCAGGGATCTGGTTCAAGAATTCTTGGCGTTCAGAGTCTTCCCTACTCTGAAAGAATGGGAAATGCCAAAGCTAGAGGGAGAGAAGAAGAAGGGGGAACTTGTCCGGCTTCCTTATCACTTCAAATTCAAGAAATACTTTAAAAAGCCCTGCCAAGAATGGCTGGACACAGTTGAGGTGATGTGCAATGAAATTCTTGGGAATTATTCCAAAAAAGAAGATCAACTGATGACCGCGGCCTTCGGCACCCGTCCGAAGCGAAGGCTGAACCGAGTGCTTGACGCCCTGGGCTTCGAGTACCCTGACTATGAACGGCTGAACAAGGGTGCTGAGGGCCAAAAAAGGAAAAGAGTGGCCGAAACTTTGAACAAGGATGAAGAAAAACCACCAAAAGAGAAGAAAATTCCCAAGAAGAGAAAAATATCAACTCCAAAGCGAAAATTATCCGATGAAGAGGGGACCCCCGCACCACCTTCTACCAGCGACGTGGAGGAAATCTTAAAGGTAATGACTGAAACCCTGCCCACGAAGCTAAGTCCATTAAGGCCTCAACTGACGAAGCTTTTTCGAAAGGTGGAGGAACCCGAAAAATCGAAGAAGATAACAAAAACAAAAAGACAAAGAATTATTGCAGTGACTGAAGTTATCGACAAGACGCCACCGAGGGCGTCAATTCAGAAAACGCCAGCTGTTGAGGGCACAACAAACGTCGAAGTCGCACCTTCGGAGGTCGCGGCTACCGAAGCCGCTACAGCCGAAGATGTGAACTTAGAAACTACCATTGAGGACATCAACAAAATTTTGAAAGACATGGCTGCAGAAGAAGCTGCCACCGCTGCTGAAGAAACCATGGCCACAGTGCCTGGGAAGGGGAAAGAAATAGCCGAAGACACTTCGGACGACGAAGCCTACACATTTCAAAATTTAGTTGGGCAAAAACTGTCGAAGGCCGAAATAGAAGAGCTTAAGGAATATGCCAAATCTTGCGGATACAAGCCAGGAGCTCTTCTATTTGGAGGCATTGATGATGAAAAATTGGGCTTCATTCGTGATCAAACTGGGGCTAAGGTCATCGGTACTCTATCAAAGAGTATCGGTTTTCCGAAGCTAGAAACAGATATCAGCCGCTACCGACGACAACATATCGTCGGCAGCTTATTTTATTCCAATTTCAAGGTAAACAACCTTTTCTCTGGTTTTTATTGCTTTTAATAACGAAAATGTTACTAACGAAAGTTGTTTCTGTGCAGAGCATGCTACTGAGCAAAGCTCTGAAGATGCAACAAGATCTAGAGGATAAAAAACACGAAGCTATAATCGAAAATCTAGAGAGCAAGATAAAAGAGCAGTCAGCCATTATTGAGAAGAAAGACTTTGAACTCCAATCAACTGAAGGCTTGCTGGCAGAGACTAAAGCTAAAGTATCAGAATTGAATTCGAAGCTTATCTGCCAATCAAAACAATTTGAACAGGAGAAGCTAGAGCTTAATTCGAAACTTGAAGCCGAAGTCCAGACCAACTCAGACTTGAAGAAATCATTAACAAGCCTTCAAGACAAGTGCTTGAAATTTAGCAATAACTGTATTGAACAATTAAAAAAGGTCTTTTACTCAGTCGGAGCCAGCAGCGGGAAGTTTAACCCTTCAGCTGAAGATTTGCCAAAAGCCTTCGATCATATTGAAGCTGAAATTGAAGAGCTTGACGAAGTTATAGCCGGGCACGGTGACTTCTGTGCCTGGGTAGCTTCTCGGGGTACCGCTGCAGCGTTCCTGAAGGCCGGCTGTGAGCATGGAAAAATCGTCAACAGGCCCAACTTCACCCTGTCTCCATCAATTCTGGACGATATTCCTGACCTCGCCCGAAGCATCTCAAATAGATTTATAAAAATGATATGGACAAAAGGCGGGCGAGAGAAGGCCGGAGACGAAGCTCGAAGTCATCTTGATCCAGTAAGAAATCATACTTTGTACCTACCTTCTCCTTCACACTTGATTTTTACTCGCGATACCTTGATTCATGTAGGATGACGAAGCTGAAGATGATGCTTGAAATATGTTGCCGAAGCTGAAGCTTAGCGAAGATCAGTAGAAGTATACTATAGAAAGAACTCAGGAGACTTTTGTAACAACTTTTGTAAATACAATTAAACTGTTCTCAAGGAACTTTGTACATACCTTGTAATATATTCTTACCCTTCTATTGAGGCGCTTTGATGTGGACGAAATTAGTATTTTGAGCCGAAGGCGAAAAAACACCTTCCCTTCTTTTCGTACACAACGAAGCATAGAAGACCACTTCTTCTTTTTGCCGAAGCAACAACTTAGGAACACAAATGCTATGAATGAATGCTTATGAATGCAAATGCTATGATGTAATGTAATGTGCGAATGAATGTCCAAAACATATGTCCGAAGCCACACTCTCAGCCATTATTTCCTTAGAAACAACCACACATCAGCTCTGCATTCCCTTAGGAACGACTTTGGAGCTTCTTCGCCTTTTACTTAGGCGGTATCAGCGTTGACTTTTCGCTGTAAGCTCTGCATCCCCTCAGGGACGTCTTTGGAGCTTCTTCGCCTTTTACTTTTGGCGGAATCAGCGTTGACTTTTCGCTGTGAGCTCTGCATCCCCTTAGGGACGTCTTTGGAGCTTCTTCTCTTTTTCAGTTTCGGCACTCGATGGTGCGTTCTCAGCTTTTACATTTACATTCTCTGGGGGATTTTGCTCTTATAAAACTAAAAAGGAAATTACATATGATGGCCCCATTAAAAACCTTTCTCCCCCTTTAGAAAGGAAAAGGGTGCCATGAAAAAGAAAAGAAAAACATAAAAAGTTACATCAAGTTATACATAATATCGCCGAAGCTCATCCGCATTCCAAGATCTTGGAATTTCGTTGCCGTCCATGTCCTTTAATCTGTACGAACCAGGCCTTGACGAAGATACTACTAAGAAAGGTCCTTCCCATTTCAACTGTAATTTGCCCACTGTGTCTGGGTTGGCCACTCTCCGAAGCACCAAGTGTCCCGGTTCAATATTTTTTAGCCGGACCTTTCTATCTCGCCATTTGACTGTTTCAGCCTGGTATTTATTGATATTCTCCACAGCTTGAAGCCTGATCCCTTCTAAAGCATCTTTTTCCACAAAACAGGCATCTTCAGAACTTGATTCTGCCGAAGCTACCACTCTTATTGATCCAGCTTTAGCTTCTTCCGGAGTTATTGCTTCGTCTCCGAACAATAACTTGAATGGAGTAAAGCCTGTAGACCTTGATGCTGTTGTATTGTGGCTCCACACCACTTTGGTTAACTGATCTGGCCACTTTCCCCTGGGTTGATTGAAGATTAACTTCATTATTCCTGTCATTATAATGCCGTTGGCCCTTTCAACGAGCCCATTCGACTCTGGATGCCTGACTGATGCAAAATGGATCTTCGTTCCAATTTGATCACAGAAATTTCTGAAAGCTTCGGAGTCGAACTGCGTTCCATTATCTACAGTGATGGCCTTCGGTACCCCGAAGCGACAGACAATATTCTGCCAGAAAAACTTTTGGACAGTGGCCGAAGTTATTGTGGCTAATGGCTTCGCCTCAATCCACTTGGAAAAATACTCCACAGCCACTATAACATATTTTAGATTCCCTTGAGCCGGTGGTAATGGACCCAACAAGTCAAGGCCCCACCTTTGCAATGGCCAGATGGGTTGTATCAGCTGTGTCAAAGACGAAGGTTGCTTTTGATCTCTTGCACATTTCTGACAACCTTCGCACTTTTGAACTAACTCCGCTGCATCCGAAGCTGCCTTCGGCCAATAAAACCCTTGGCGGAAAACTTTTCCAAGTAACGGCCTAGATCCGATGTGGGATCCACACATGCCTGCATGTATTTCTTTCATTAACTCTATACCTTCGGTTCTAGACAAGCACTTGAGCAGCGGGGCGCAAACTCCATGTTTGTATAATTCCCCTTCTATCATGACATACGGACGAGCTCTTGCCTCTATTCTTTTATTGTAAGCTTCGTCATCTGAAAGGAACTTACCCTGAAGGTAAGAGATTATTTCAGTTCTCCAATCTTCGCTGTGAACAGGAGATATGTTGAGGACTGCTCTTTCAAGGAGCTCCACTGAAGGTGCCTTTATTGTTTCGAAGAACACATCCGAAGGTAACGGCAGCCCCTGTGCTGCAGACTTGGCTAGCAAATCAGCATGCTCATTTTGTCCTCGAGGGATATTCTTGACAGAAAATCCTTCGAAGGAGGCTTCGATCCTTCGGACCGTGTCTAGATATTTTTCAAGCTTCGGATCTTTAGCCCTGCAACTTTTGTCAATATGACCCAAAACAACCTGGGAATCAGTTTTAAGAATCGCCCTTCTGATTCCCATTGCCTTTAATTTCCGAAGGCCCAGGAGCAGGGCTTCGTACTCAGTAATATTGTTTGTACAGCTGAAGTCAAGTCTTGCTGCATAACAAGTTTTAACCTTGGATGGTGAGACCAACACAGCAGCTGCACCTGCTCCGAAGGTTCCCCAAGAGCCATCACAAAACACTGTCCACACTTCGGCATCTTTATTTGCTTCTTCATCCTGAGCCCCTGGCGTCCAGTCGGCAATGAAATCTGCCAATGCTTGAGACTGGATCGAGGATCTATGCACATAATCAATGTAAAATTCATTGAGCTCTGCAGCCCATTTTCCAATCCGTCCAGTAGCTTCTCTATTTCTCATGATATCCTTCAACGACTGCGAAGAAGGAACAATAATGTTGTATGCCTGAAAATAATGCCGAAGCTTCCTGGATGCCATTAAAACGGCATATAATAACTTCTCCAGCTCCGTATAATTTTTCTTTGATACACTAAGGACTTCAGATACAAAATATACTGGAACCTGCTTCTTGACTTGTCCATCAAGCTTCTCCTGGACAAGTGCTGCACTTACTGCCGAGTGCGAAGCTGCCACATATAACAACAAAGGAGCCCCTGGCGTTGGTGGAGTTAATGTTGTTAGATCTATCAAATATTGCTTCAGCTCTTCGAAGGCTTTTTGTTGACTTGGGCCCCATTGAAAGACTTCAGCTGACTTCAGTACCTCGAAGAATGGTAAATTTCTTTCTGCTGATCTGGATATGAATCTGTTTAGAGATGCCAGCCTTCCTGTCAATCTTTGGGCCCCCTTTCTTGTGGTTGGTGGCTCCATTCGAAGTATAGCTTCGATTTTATTTGGATTAGCTTCGACTCCCTTTGTTGAAACCAAGCATCCAAGAAATTTTCCCTTCTTTACCCCGAAGACACATTTTTCTGGATTCAGCTTCAGACCAGCTTGTCTGAAACTGGCGAAGGTCTCCTGCAGATCAGCAATATGATTTTCCTGCTTCGTGCTTTTTACAATGATGTCATCGACATAAGTCAACACATTTCTGCCTATCTGAGACTGGAGGACCTTCGCTGTCATTCTGCTGAAACTTCCTCCAGCATTTTTGAGCCCCTCAGGCATCCGAAGGTAGCAATATGTGCCACTTGGGGTTATGAAGCTAGTCTTCGGCTCATCTTCCTTCTTCATCCAGATTTGATGATAGCCTGAGTAGCAGTCCAGGAGACTCATGAGCTCTGAAGAAGCTGCTGCATCGACTAAAGAGTCTATCCTTGGCAGCGGGAATTCATCCTTCGGACAAGCCTTGTTGAGATCTGTGAAATCGATACACATTCTCCACTTGCCATTGGCCTTCTTCACCATAACAGTGTTAGCTAGCCACTCTGGATACTTTACTTCTCTGATTACTCCTGCACTGAGGAGTCTTTTTACTTCATTGCGAGCCCCTTCGGCCTTGTCATCCGACATCTTCCGAAGCCTCTGCTTTCAGGGTCTGAAGGATGGGTCAACATTGAGCGAATGTTCAATAACATCCCGATTTACTCCACAGAGATCATTAGCTGACCATGCAAAAACATCTTTGTTGTTGAATAAAAACCTTATCAAGGTTTTCTCCTGGTCTTCAGATAATTGCGAGCCCAACAGCACCTTCTGCTCTGCTATGTCCTCACACAATAGCATGGGCTTCGGCTGATCTGCTGAAGCTGCTTTCTCCCTTCTGAATTTGTACTGTTCACAAGCTTCAACTCCATCTATGTTATGGATTGCTTTGGAGTCAGTCCAGCTTCCTTCGGCCCTTCTAGCAGCTTCCTGGCTTCCATGAATAGCAATAGGCCCTTGGTCCGAAGGTATCTTCATGCAGAGATAAGCTGGGTGAAGAATTGCTTCGAAGGCATTAAGAGTACCGCGACCAATGATAGCATTGTAAGGATACTCCATGTCAACAATATCAAACACAATTTGCTCAGTCCTTGTGTTGTTAACAAATCCGAAGGTTACCGGCATGGTAATCTTTCCAAGTGCTGCAATCTGCCGTCCTCCGAAGCCACAAAGAGGGTGCGTAGCATCATGGACCTTGTCTTCGGGCTCTTGCATTTGTCTGAAGGCCTTAGCAAATATAATATCAGCTGCACTGCCTGTATCAACTAAGACATTGTGGACCAGAAATCCTTTGATCACGCAAGAGATAACCATGGCATCATTGTGAGGATAATCCTTAAGCTGAAGGTCTTCCTGAGAGAAAGTAATTGGAATGTGGGACCATTTTGACTTGATGAAGGGTCCCTGCACTTCAACATGCTGCACCCTTCTCTGAGCCTCCTTCTTCTGCTTCTTGTTAGCCGGCTCTGAGCAAGAACCACCTGTTATCGGGAGCACCAGCTTCGAAGCCGAAGCAGCTCCAGCTTGATTGTTGAACGAAGCCATCAGCTCAGAAAAGTGGAAGTGAGTTCACCGGAGGTGGGCGCCAATGTTGGGGGCTTGTTCTCAAATGCTAAGAGTTAAGAACAAGGCAACATAGAAAATGTTAAGTGTTAAAGTCCTTCGTCCTCCAAATCATTATATCCCTTCAGGATATAAAGAATTTCGGACGAAGGTTACGAAGGGCGTACCTTCGTGAGTTTAATAATGAGCAATGAAGTGTTCATACGAATCATGAGGTATAAAATAAACATTTAAATATTATTATAGAATCATCTCTATTCTTATTGTCATGAATGAATATAAATGGCTTTAAATTACAAATGTACCTTCGGTCCTGAGGAAGGCAAAAGTACAGGTGTGATGCGAAAGCAAATGTCAAGTTCGCGTGAATAGTACAGGGGTACTGTTCATCTATTTATAGACACAGGACACAGCCTGTGACGAATTACAATTATGCCCCTTACAAAAGTTTACAACATTGACTCAGACCTCTATGGATAAAAAGGTCATTCTATCTCTATGTCGGTTTGTAACGCCGAAGCTCCATGAAAAGGAACCTTCGACCCTCTCCTGGGGACAACTTCAGCCGAAGCTGCTTCTTCGTGTAAGACCTTCGGCGCAACGAAGCATGGCCCCAACAACATCCCTATTTACTCCGCAGAGGTCATTGGCTGACCATGCAAAAACATCTTTGTTGTTGAACAAAAACCTTATCAAGGTTTTCTCCTGCTCTTCGGATAATTGAGAGCCCAACAGCACCCTCTGCTCTGCTATGTCCTCACATAAGAGCATGGGCTTCAGCTGGTCTGCTGAAGCTGCTTTCTCCCTTCTGAATTTGTACTGTTCACAAGCTTCAGCTCCATCTATGTTATGGATTGCTTTTGAGTCAGTCCAGTTTCCTTCGGCCCTTCTGGCAGCTTCCTGACTTCCATGAATAGCAATGGGTCCTTGATCCGAAGGTATCTTCATGCAAAGATAGGCAGGATGAAGAATTGCTTCGAAAGCATTGAGGGTGCCACGACCAATAATTGCATTGTATGGGTATTCCATGTCAACAATATCAAACACAACTTGCTCAGTTCTGGTGTTGTTGATGAACCCGAAGGTCACTGACATGGTGATCTTGCCCAGCGCTATAATCTGTCTTCCTCCGAAGCCACAGAGAGGGTGCGTAGCATCATGAATCTTGTCTTCTGACTCTTGCATTTGCCTGAAGGCCTTAGCAAATATAATATCTGCTGCACTGCCTGTATCAACCAAGACATTGTGGACCAAAAATCCTTTGATAACACAAGAGATAACCATGGCATCGTTGTGTGGGTAATCCTTGAGTTGAAGGTCCTCTTGGGAGAAGGTAATAGGAATGTGAGACCATCTCGACTTGATGAAGGGTCCCTGCACCCCAACATGCTGTACCCTTCTCTATGCTTCCTTCTTCTGCTTCTTGTTGGCTGGCTCTGAACATGAACCGCCTGTTATCGGGAGTAGCAGCTTCAGAGCCGAAGCAGCTCCAGCATGATTGTTGAACGAAGCCATCAGCTCAAAAAAGTGGACGTGAGTTCACCGGAGGTGGGCGCCAATGTTGGGGACTTGTTCTCAAATGCTATGAATTAAGAACAAGGCAACATAGAAAGAAATCAGTGATACGAACCCTTCGTCCTTCGAAGCGTTATTTCCCTTAGGATATAACGGTCTTTAGACGAGGGTCATGAAGGACATACCTTCATCATTACAGTTTATATTGATAAAAGGAGAAGTATATGAAACATGAGAGGATAACATGAATAATCACATAATATTATCATGTGTCCTTATTATATAATCATGGAAAAATAAGAACAATATTGAATTACATTTGTACCTTCGGCTTGACAGAAGGCAAAAGTACAAGCGTGACGCACGAGCGAATACCAATCAGCGTGTATAGCATGGGGGTACTGTTCATCTATTTATAGACACAGGACACAGCCTGTGAAGAATTACAATTATGCCCCTCATAAAAGTTTACAACATCGACTCAGACCTTTATGGACTAAAAGGTCATTCTATCTTTAAGTCGGTTTGTAATACCGAAGCTTTATGAAGAGAGACCTTCGGTCATCTTCTGCGGACAGCTTCAGCCGAATCTGCTTCTTCCTACAAGACCTTCGGCGCCACGAAGCATAGTCCCAACAGCGCCCGAGGCTGAACTCGGGAGAAGCCGTGACTCACTGTTGTTAGTCTTACCCTGGTGGTTGGCACAGTAGTCGAAACAGGGTGAATAGTGTTTTTTCCTGTCAGAACGATCGGTAAAGGGGCGAAGTGACTGCGGTCACTTTGACCTTGCCAACTGAGGCGCGCGTGTCAGGATAAGGTGTCAGGCGATCCTTGCATTAAATGCGCATGCATTCGGTCGGCGGTAAGACAATTTGGCCGAGGTTGCTATACGACAAAGTCTACCCGAGCTTAGCCTCGGACGAGCCGGGGGTGCGCCCGCTGCCTGAGGGGGCCCTCGGGCGAGGCATGAATCCGTCCGGGACCACTGCTCTTGCCCGAGGCCGGGCTCGGGCGAGACGAGATCACGTCCCTTGGTAGATGAGGCCTTAACTTTGCGCTGTGCTTACCAGCCCTTATGGCCTATTTCGAAGACGTTTTTCAACCATGCTTAGGAGTATTGGGGGTACCCCTAATTATGGTACCCGACAAGAGCTAAATAATACTATTGCTAAACTATTATAACTTTTGTTGATTTTATTAAGCAGGTTAAGTAGTCTTTATTCTAATTATAACTAAATCAATTTGCATTTGTTACTTCTAAAATTTTAAGAAAAATGAGGCGAATATATTATCTTACTACCGATTTTTGTATAAAATTTTATAAATTTTAGACACTAGTAGAAGACAAAATTGAAAAAGACAAAATTAGTGTCAATTAAATCAGTGTCACGTCATCAAACCACCAACATAGAGTGCTTCATGGAGTGCTTCACGTTGCTCACATAGAGCAGAACTGTCACATCCGGGTTTAGGAGGCAAACCCAGGTGCACCTCAAATATGTGCTAGGATCAAGTCTCATACATATGATGACTCATGGTATAGAACGAAAGTCACATCTTTACTATATAATGAAGTTCTAAACAAAATAGTTAAATAATTATATCATAAGAAGACAACGATCCAGCACCATAGTTGACTGGGAGACAACGACCTAGACCTCTTACAAACTCATCGCGACATCCTTCATGTTCCTCATCTTGTAGTACTTGTCATTGACCTGGGGGGTGTGAGTACAGCAAGGGTGAGCTTACATATGTTCATCGCTCAACAAGTTGTGGGGACTAATGTGTATGAGCTCACTTACAATGAGGGCTCATGTGAAGTGTAAGGCTTACCAAAGAAGATGGTTAAAGCTGAGCATTGCTTTTAAAGTTGATCAAAATTTTATTAGCAGTTACTAAGAATAAGTAAATACCAATCCAATTAAATATGAGATCACAATTAATAATAACATCCACAATGCAATGCAAATGACAGATTGAGTTTAGTTCCATAAATTAATCATGCGAGAGTCCTGTGTCACTCTTGACTGTGAGCACGACTGATATACCAGTTTTACACTCTGTAGAGGTTGCGTCCTTTACCCACAAGTCATGTTACCTATTTGCCAAGGGATCGTGACTTTCCATTCATCTCTACCGAGGAGACGAGGCAGGGTAGCACTACGAGCCCTTTACAAAATTCCACTAGCTTCAGAAAACCCACTACAGTTTCTGAGTAGAGCGATATAAGAATCCCTCGTCTAAAAAGCCATCGCAGCATGATCAACCCGAGAACCTCCCTATACCGACAACTCCCCTACCATCATTGCCCCTTTTGGGTAAGGTAGTCCTCCACTAGCTTTCCTAATTAGTCAGCCAAGGGTGTCCCATGTCACCCTTGTGGTAGCATTGTTATCTCAAGTTAAGCTCTAGGTTCCAATTAACATAATGATCTTGTCATGAACAATAATAAAACAACAACAAAATTGGAACATGATCATAATTTAAATGTAACATTAATCCTAAAACTAGGTAGAGCAATATCAAGTCTATCCAATAGTTAATTTGTCTGCAAGGAGTGGGGTAAACAAAAATAGGGAAACCTATTAGGTCTCATCAAATTAATTTGAGCATGTCACAATGATTTAACATGAACATTATTAGGTAAAGAAGAGTGATCAAGGGCACAACTTGCATGTGACTTGATATTCTAGGTACATCACCAAGATGGACTTCGGGTTACTCGCAATCTCGCTGCTACTCGTAGCAATACATACAAATAGATAAGAAGTACATAAAAATAACAGTACACTGAACATGAGAACAAACATCGTAAGGATATTCTACACATCGCTACGAGATTGTAGGTTCAAGAACTACTAAAATCAGAGTTACGTTGAAAAGGATATGATTTTCTAAAGTTTTAAGTGATTAATTAGTGAGATATATATTCAATAATAACTTTTGAGAAAATATTATGAAGGAATAATCGATCAACTTTTAATCTAAGTTATGAATTATCTATGTTTTAGAATTATTTTTATACCTAAAAATCATTTATTATATATTTTCTCGAAAATCTGGGTGGTGGCTTCTAATACCCAAGAGTTCAGGGTCTTTTGTGCAAATGTTAGGACTGATTTGTAATGTTCTTTATATTGCACTGGATCGCGGGTTGAAATATGGAAAACAGAGGGTCTCTTTTGTATATCTGCTTGGCCGAATGGGTACCGGTAATCATGAGTCATCAGATCTATATCGGACCGCCTAGATTAAATCATCCATTATGTGAACTGGCATGCACCCTTGGCCGCTGGATCCATGAAGAACGGTCACCATGCAACCCTTCATCGCCCACTCCCACCGGCCGCGAACCACGGCGGCACCAGCTACCTTATGGCGGTGCCATGGCTGGGTGCAACCATATCACGTGCTAGGACTCTAGACCATGACCCAAATGACTCTACACAACGTAGGGAGGAAGGCGAACTAGATGGGTGTAGTCTTACCGTGAATGGTGTTGTGACGGATTCTATACACGGTGCGCAGGAGCACCATGGCGACACAAGAGCGTCGATGAGAAATTGCCCTCACGCCAAGGCTCCTTACCACCTAGCAGGGCCACGGCCATAACCCGCAAGCTCATCCCACCCTCCCAAACCAGTTACCGAGTCCGAACTAGTGGTCCAGGCGAGGACCGACCGCGGCGACCCTTTCTCTCCCATGGCGGTCGGGTATGGATGACTCGAAGTCGAGTGCTAGCTCGATAGAAGGAGGGGGGACCGGGACGCATCATATAGGGCTGAGGAGCGCCTAGGTTGGGTTGAGTCATGCTAAGTCCGTGAGATCCGCGCGGCAGGTTTGGTGTTGTGAGGTTGAAGGAAATTCTGACGCCTCGGATCCACACGACGGCGACCAGATGAGATGGTGCACAATGGGGAGGAGGAGAGAGAAATTGTCTCGCGGGTCCCACATCGCAGTGGATGGATCCTGCGCCCGAGCATGCGTGAATGGGATGAGGGAATGGGCAGCGCACCCAGACTGTCAGCGAAGTGGTGGGCTGGGCTAATGGTGGACTGGGTCGCGTTTAAGGCTTTGTTAAGTTCTTTTTTCTCCTTTTTCTTTGTTTTCTTCTTTCATTTTCCAAACTTTCAAATCAGATTTTAATTTTAAAATCACATTTAAATAGAGTCCAATCTTCTAGTGCATTTAAATGCACAAACAAAATCTCAGCATGGATGCAAGGTTTACTTTGAATTTCCTAGTTATTACCTTAGCTAAGCAAAGGTTTTTAAATGCGCAAATCATACTGGAAAAAAATAGAAGTTACTTTAAGAATAATAAAACCAAGGGTAGAACTTTTATTAATAAAAGATGTTTTTAACTTAAATATAGGATTAAACAGAAGGATGGCCAAATAGAAAAAAAATCTTATTAAAGGATATTCTAATGCAACTTTTGGAGAATTTTACCAAATCTCTGAATAAGATTTTGAGGTGTTACAAATTCTACCCCTTAAAAATAATCTCGTCTTCGAGATTAGTAAAAAGAGGGATGCAACAGGTTTGGTTTGCTGCTTTTAGTCCCTGATCAGTTCAAGAATCAAAGTTTTTCTTTTCTTTAATATTAACATGTAGGTGAGTAGGAAAGTATGAGCTTCTTTTATGTCGAGCCATCTAGTAGATATTGTGAGATATGGTTAGAATAGGTTAGAATGAGGTAAGAAGGATTAAGACAAAGAAAGTTTTTAGTTTAAATGGTAATTCTTGACTCATTTGGGGGTCTTGTATGACTCTTCTCCATCTTTGACGAGGTTGATCCTCACTTCTCGGTCTTGATGTTTTCTCTGGTTTTGGTGTTTAGTGTTCATCATCAGAGTTAGGGACATATGGTTAAGATAGCTGAGGGTACATGAGGTGGGTAGGTCAAACAGGGTTTACTTTGCTTTTAGGTTGGGATACATGGATTAGGCAACCCCTTAGTAACATGTAGTTTAAGTTGTTTGTTTTATGACCAAGTTGGTCTAAGGCATAAATATAGGTTAAAACATATTTATAAGAGTGGGGTCTAGATTAGTTTGACACGACTAGATTTAACTAGATAAGATCTACTTAATTTATTTTGGACTAGACCATGGACAACAGGTTATCGCAAGTATAAGGCAAGTTGTATATGGTCATGTTAGTCTAGGGCACCAATTTAGGTTAAATCATATTTTTAGGAGTAAGGTATAATCTATTTCACTAGTATTAACTAACCCGTTAAGTAACTCACATTAGATTAGATCATATTAGTTTAGATGGGATCTAGATTAGATTTGTATGAGTAGATTAGACTTGATAAAATCTAATTAATTTGGATTGGGTCACGGTTGTTACTCTAGGATGAGACAAGCAAAGTGTTAGGATGGAAGGGTAAGATAAAATCTTTATAAGGTAAGATGGATATATAAGATAGATTTATTTGTTTTTTATATATGGGTTAATCTACCTTTCTAAATATATTTTCTTGCCTATATGTATTTAGATGAAATTGTGGATGCTACTCCACAACTCATCACACTCAATCAAAGAGCCAAATCAGACAGGTATCATAAGAACAAGCATTCAAACGCATAGATATCTACAAAAATAGTTTTGCTTTTTTTTGTTCCTACGATTGGGGTCTCTTATTCCTAATGGTCACTTTTGGTATAGGATTTCAAGGTTTTAAGAAAAAAGGTAAGAGTAATCAGAGTAAAGTAGCAATAGATGAGAAAAGATTAAGGAAGGTTTAGAAAGAATTCAGAGTAGCAAAGGTAAGTATGCAAGGGTTGTCCAGTTCTATCTAGGTTACGTCCTACAATCAACATCCTTCTGATACCACTTCTATCACACCCGAGTTTAGGGGGCAAACCCGGGTGCGCCTCAAATGTGTGCTAGGATCAAGTCTCACACATATGATGACTCATGGTATAGAACGAATATCACATCTTTACTATATAATGGAGTTCTGTACAAAATAGTTAAATAATTACATCACAAGAAGACAACGATCCAGCAACAATAGTTGACTGGGAGACGACGACCTAGACCTCTCACGAACTCATCGTGACATCCTTTATGTTCCTCATCTTGTAGTACCTATCCTTGACCTAGGGGGATGTGAGTACAACAGGGGTGAGCTCACATATGTTCATCGCTCAACAAGTTGTGGGGACTAATGTGCATGAGCTCACTTACGGTGGGGGCTCAGGTGAAGTGTAAGGCTTACCAAAGAAGATGGTTAAAGCTGAGCATTGCTTTTAAAGTTGGTCAAAGTTTTATTAGCAGTTACTAAGTATAAGTAAATACCAAATCAAATAAATACAATATCACAATTAATAATAACACCCACAATGCAATGCAAATGACATATTGAGTTTAGTTCCATAAATTATCATGCGAGAGTCCTAAGTCGCTCTTGACCGTTGAAAGTTGCCTAGAGGGGGGTGAATAGGCATAACCTAAAATTTATAACTTAATACACACACTACAAGCCGGGGTTAGCGTTAGAGTTAAATTCAAGTCTAGGAGAGAGGGTGAAAAGAAATCAAATGAGAATCAAGCGGATGAACACGATGATTTGTTTTACCGAGGTTCGGTTCTAAAGAACCTAGTCCCTGTTGAGGTGGTCACAAAGACCGGATCTCTTTCAACCCTTTCCCTCTCTCAAACGGTCACTTAGACTGAGTGAGCCTTCTTAATCTCACGGGTCACTAAGACCCCGCAAGGACAACCACACACTTGGTGTCTCTTGCCTCGCTTACAAAGCATTTGAGAATAAGAGAAAGAAAAGAAGAAAGGCAATCCAAGAAGCAAGAGGTCAAAAGAACACAAAAACTCTCTTACACAAGTCACTAAGTGTTTGAGATGAATTTGGGACTTGGAGATGCTTTGATCTTTTGAATTGTGTCTAGGAGTGAATGCTAGAGCTCTTGTATTGAATGTGATACTCAGAAATCTTGGATGCTTGGAGTTGTGGTGGTTGGGGGGTATTTATAGCTCTCAACCACCAAGGTAGCTATTGGGGAGGCTGCTGTCGATGGGCGCACCGGACAGTCCAGTGCGCCACCGGCCAGGCACTGTACTATGTCTGATGTGCTGCCACGTCAGCCAACCGTTAGGGTTCAGAGCTTGGTCGACCGTTGGAGCTTTGTCCTCTTGCGGCACTGGACAGTCTGGTGCCTCACCGAACAGTCCAGTGCCCTCTGACTTCGCTGCTCTGACTTCTGCTGTTCACTGTAGCTGCACTGTACACTTTGCAGAGTCGTCTGTTGCGCACTGGATAGCCATTGCCCGCTGACTCACCGGGCAGTCCAGTAAATTATAGCGGAGCGCGCCTTCGTTTTCCCGTGAGTGGCTGGTTTGAGTTATACGGTCCTAGCACAACAGACACTGTCCGGTGGCACACTAGACAGTCCGGTGCGCCAGTCCACAGCACACTCAAGTTGTTTGCTCCATTTCAAATTGAGTCTCTAACTTGAATCTTTTATTGGTTTGTGTTGAACCTTATGCACCTGTAAAACATGTATTCTAGAGTGTTGGGGACTTGTTCTTAAATGCTATAAATTAAGAACAAGGCAACATAAAATATTAAATGTTAATGTCCTTCGTCCGCTGAAGCATTATCTCCCCAAGGATTTAATGAACTTCGGACGAAGGCCATGATCAGAGTATCACGGAGGTCATACCTTCGTGATCAAACTTATAAAATAATTTAAAATGAAGTATAAATTATAAAACGTTAGAAAGAGATATGTTAAACATAAATAACAAATAACATTATTAACATATCTCATTATATTTATACCTTCGTCTTGGCAGAAAGTGACAATTCCAGAGTAATGTGTCAGCGATTACAAGATTGCGTGAACAGTACAGGGGTACTGTTCATCTATTTATAGGCACAGGACGTAGCCTGTGTGAAATTACAACTATCCCCTTTATAATCGACTACAATAATGACAGAAAACATCATGGGTCTTTAAGTCATTTCATCTTTAAGTCGGTTCACCCCTTCGTCTTGAGATTTGTCACTGTGCCGAAGCTCTATTGGTGATAGCTTCGGCGCTGCTTGTGAAGAGATCTGCCAAAGGTGTTTTCCTTTTTTAGGATCTTCGGCTACGAAGCATACCCCCAACAGTAGCCCCTTCACGGTGCTAGATCGTTTTTTGTAACGAGCTTGATCCGTGAAAAAGTCTTCTAAGCTTCGGGATGTCGAAGATCCAAAAAACACCTTCCCTGAGCTCGTTGGCGAGAAACGATTAAAATAATCTGCGTGCGAGGTGGCTCCATCTTGCAGCAGTTACGCGCGCCCTGGCGATTCTCCTTTCCGGACCCTGTGGCCCACCATTCAGCGGGTGTATGTGATTGTTTGTCCGGTGTAGAAGAACTTGGCGATTCACCTTCCCTCCTACGGCACTATATAAACAGACGGGTAGGTGTGAAGTTACCACAACATTCATTGCTATTGTACTATTTTGCTGCCAAAAATTTAACCATAGCCAAAGCTTGATCATTGTGTTCAAACGAAGCACCGCTTTTGATTCTGCTTCGTCAGAAGAAGAAGAGCTTCAGAAAAATCAAAAAGGTCAATAACTTCAAAAAAATTCAAGAAATTCATAATCAAATGGCAAGAGTGCGCTCTACTGCCAGGGTTGATCGTGAGGGAGATGAGACCGAAACTACTGAAACTGTTCCAATATCCGAAGCAATGAAGCGGTCTGGGCTGGTAACATCGAAAGATGTACCTGCCGCTGAGGCAGAGCACGCTGATGTTGAGGAGACTGATTCCGAAGATGATTACAGCAGTGCAGTGTCGAGTAAACCCAGCCACTTGGACTTCGGAAAATCCACCATATCCGAAGGTGATTGGCCTAAGATGCTGAAGTTGGGCTATTTTAGTGAAGCAAAGAAAGAGCTGATCCACTTTGGAGGGGAAGAAACTACTCTGAAGCCAGGAAAAGATGAAGTAGTGGTCTTCAAAAGTTTCTTTAAGACTGGTTTAAGATTCCCTTTGAACAAGATGATTGCTGATGTGCTGAAAAAGTTTGGGATCTACCTTCATCAGCTAACTCCTAACACTATCGTTAGGCTTAGCGTTTATATTTGGGCCCTCCGAAGCCAAGGGGTGGAACCATTTGCTGATGGTTTTTGCCGAGTGCACGAGCTTCATTACCAGACCAAGGCTAGAGCAGATGGGCTACATGAAAACTTTGGCTGCTACAATTTTGCATACCGCAAGACTACAAAGTTTCCTATGATCAGTTATCGTAGCAAGTGACCAGCTGGCTGGAAATCCGAGTGGTTTTACGTCAAAGTTGACGAAGATAAGGAGAAATTGGTCCAGAGTCCGTTGGAATTAATCTTCGGAGAAACCAGACCCCATGCAACATGACACCAGAAGGTCCGACCCAAATTGCTCTGGCTGAATTTAGAGTTATTGCGGAGCACATCGGCACTAGGGACTTAGTGCAAGAATTTTTGGCCTTCAGAGTGTTCCCAACTATAAAAGAGTGGACCATGCCGAAGCTTGAAGGAAAAAAGAAGGAAGGGGAGCTTGTTCGGTTGCCTTACCATTACAAATTCAAGAGACATTTCAAAGTGCCTTGCCAAGAATGGCTGGACACGATTGAAGTAATGTGCAATGAAATACTCGACAATTACTCTAAAAAGGAAGATCAGTTGATGACTGCGGCCTTCGGCACCCGTCTGAAGCAAAGACTGAACCGAGTAATGGATTCTATTGACTTTGAATACCCCGACTACGAGCGGCTAGACAAGGGTGCCGAAGGGCAAAAAAGGAAGAGAGTGGCTGATGTTCTGAATAAAGATGATGAAGATCAATTGAAAAAGAAAAAACTGAAGCCTGAGCCAAAAATAGATGCTGCAAAGAAGAGAAAAGCTACAGCGCCGAAGCAGAAGGCAACTGACGAAGAAGAAGAAACTGCTGCATCACCTTCTACCATCGCCGTGAAGGAAATTTTAAAGGTAATGACTGAATCCTTGCCTATCAAGCTGAGTCCATTAGGGTCACATCTGAGGAAGCTTTTTCAGAAGGACAAGGAGCCCACAAAAACGGAGAAGGCAACTAGGCCGAAAAAACAAAGAATCATTACAGTGACGGAAGTCATTGAAAAGACACCACCAAGAGCTTCTGCTCCAAAGGCGCCAGCTGTTGAGGACATAACGGCTACCGAAGCTGCACCTTCGGAGGCTACAGCTGCTGAAGCTGCCACAGCCGAAGATATTGAGCTAGAAACCACAATTGCAGATATTGATAAAATACTACTAGACATGGCCGTAGAAGAAGCTGCAGCAGCTACTGAAGAGACTTCGACCCTAGAGCCCGAGAAAAAGAAAGAAATAGCCGAAGACACTTCGGAAGACGAAATTTTTAATTTTCAAAACTTAGTTGGGCAAGAGCTGACCAAGGCCGAAAAAGAAGAGTTAAAAGAGTTTGCCATATCTTGCGGGTATCGGCCAGGGGCATTTCTCTTTGATGGTATCGATGATGAAAAGTTGGGCTGTATCCGGGATCAGACCGGAGCGAAGGTTATCGGTACTCTATCAAAGAGTGTCGGTTTCCCGAAGCTTGAAATAGATATCAGCCGCTACCGACGACGGCACATCGTCGGTAGTTTATTTTATTCCAATTTCAAGGTAAACAACTTTGTCTCTAACTTTTTGTTGCTTTTAATAGCGAAGATATATATTTTTATTTTATTTTTTTTAATGAAGATTGTTTGTGTGCAGAGTATGTTGCTGAGCAAAGCTTTAAAAATGCAGCAAGATGTGGAAGACAAAAAACACGAGGTTATAATCGAGAATTTAGAGAGCAAAATAAAGGATCAAGCTGCAACTCTCGAGAAAAAAGACTTCGAGCTTCAAACGACTGAAGGCTTATTGGCAGAAGCAGAAGCTAAAATAGTAGAACTAAATACAAAGCTTCTCTGTCAATCAGAAAATTTCGAACAAGAAAAGCAGAATCTTAACGAAAAATTTGAGGCCGAAGTTCAGAAGAGCTCAGATTTGCAGAAATTATTATCAAGCCTTCAAAGTAAATGTTTGGAATTCAGCAATCGATGTGTTCAACGGCTGAAGAAGGTCTTCTATTCGGTCGGGGCCAGCAGCGAAAAATTTATTCCTTCAGCTGAAGATCTACCAGGGGCCTTTGAACACATCGAAGGTGAAATTGATGACCTCGATGATGTTATTGCTGGACATGGTGACTTCTGTGCCCTGGTAGCTTCTCGGGGCACCGCTGCTGCATTCCTAAAATCTGGCTACGAGCACGGAAAGATTATCAATAGACCTAATTTTAGCTTATCACCAGCAGATCTGGATGATATCCCCAACCTTGCCCGAAGCATAGCGAATAAATTTATAAAGGTGGTATGGACAAAGGGTGGACGAGAAAAAGCTGGTGACGAAGCTCGGAGTCATCTTAAGCTGGTAACAAAATCATACCTTGTGCTTACCTCTTCCTTCGAACTTGGATTTTGCTTACAATACTTTAATTCGTGTAGGATGATGAGGCCGAAGCTGAAGCTTGAAGAGTAAGAAGATGACGCCGAAGTTTTAATGGATGACTATGTCGAAGCTGAAGTTCGATGAATACTGATGAAGCTTGAATAGATGACTGTAGAAAAAGCTCTAAAAACTTTTTGTAATAACTTTTGTAAATGTAGTTAAATTTTACTTGATGAACTTTGTCCATACCTTGTAATATATTCTTACCTTTCCATTAGTGTATGAAGTGCTTTGGTGTGAATGAAATTAGCATTTTTGAGCCGAAGGCGAAAAACACCTTCCCTTCTTTTCGCACACAGCGAGGCATAACAACTGCTTCCTTTTCTCTTTTGCCGAAGCCTGATCTTTAGAGCCAAAGCTACTGCCTGTGTTATGATGATGATGATCCTACGTATGTCTAAATGAATGTTTATGAATGCAAATGTTATGATGTAATGTACTGTGCAGATGAATGTCCAATCACATATACGAAGCTACAACCATAACCTTCATTCCCTTAGGAATAAACAAAGTTTCTTTGCCGTTTATTTTTTGGCTTCATCGTTTATTTTTTGGTGTATCAGCGCTGACTTTTCGCTGTAAGTTCTGCATTCCCTTAGGAACGTCTTTTGAACTTCTTCGCCTTTTATTTCGGCGGTATTCGCGTTGACTTTTCGCGCTTCGCCTTATATTTCGGCGGAATCAGCGTTGACTTTTCGCTGTAAGCTCTGCATTCCCTTAGGAACGACTTTTGAGCAGAAAACTTACTCTATGCTCCCTTAGGAATGGCTTTTTGTAGCTTCGTCGTGCTCTGCATCCCCTTAGGGACGTCTTTCGAGCTTCTCCCCGTTTCTTCTTTTTTCTTTGCACTCGATGGTGCGAGCTCAGTTTTTACATTTACATATTTGGGGGATATTGCTCTTGTAGAGCTATAATAAGAAAAAGGAAAATTACATGCTATGGCCCCATTAAAAACCTTTCTCCCCCTTTGGAAAGGAAAAGGGTGCCATAGGAAAAAATAAAAAGATTACATCAAGCTATACATAATATCGCCGAAGCTCATCCGCATTCCAAGATCTAGGAATGTCGTTGCCGTCCATATCCTTCAATCTATAGGAACCGGGTCTTGACGAAGATACTACCCGGAAAGGTCCTTCCCATTTCAATTGTAGCTTGCCTACTGTATCTGGGTTGGCAACCCTCCGAAGTACCAAGTGTCCTAGCCTGATATTCTTTAATCGAACTTTTCTGTCCCGCCATTTTATTGTTTCGTCTTGATATTTATTGAAGTTCTCCATAGCCTGAAGCCTGATCCCTTCTAAAGCATCTTTTTCCACAGAATAATCAGCTTCATCTTCTGCCGAAGCCACTGTTCTTATTGATCCTGCTTTAGCTTCTTCCGGAGTTATTGCTTCGTCACCAAATAGTAATTTGAATGGTGAAAAGCCTGTTGACCTTGACATTGTTGTATTGTGGCTCCACACCACTTTGATCAATTCATCTGGCCACTTTCCCCTGGGCTGATTGAAGATTAACTTCATTATTCCCATCATTATAATGCCATTAGCTCTTTCAACAAGTCCATTTGACTCCGGATGCCTAACTGATGCAAAATGAATCTTCGTGCCAATTTGCTCATAGAACTCTTTGAAAGCTTCAGCATCAAACTGTGTTCCGTTGTCCACAGTAATGGCCTTCGGCACTCCGAAGCGACAAACAATATTTTGCCAGAAAAACTTCTGAACAGTGACTGAGGTTATTGTGGCTAAAGGTTTTGCTTCAATCCATTTGGAAAAATATTCTACCGCCACCACAACATATCTTAAATTTCCTTGTGCTGGTGGAAGTGGACCTTGCAAATCAAGGCCCCACCTTTGCAATGGCCAAGTGGGCTGTATTAATTGAGTTAGAGATGAGGGTTGTTTCTAATCCCTTGCACATTTTTGACAGCCTTCACATTTTTGAACTAATTCTGCTGCATCCGAAGCTGCCTTCGACCAATAAAATCCTTGACGAAAAACTTTTCCCAGCAAGGGCCTAGATCCGATGTGGGATCCACATAGACCTGCGTGTATCTCCTTCATCAATTCAATACCTTCAGTTCTTGATAAACATTTGAGGAGTGGTGAACAAACTCCATGTTTATACAATTCCCCTTCTATCAAGACATATGGTCTTGTTCTTGCCTCCATTCTTTTGTTATAAGCTTCATCACTTGAAAGACAATTTACTTGAAGGAAAGATATTATTTCAGTTCTCCAATCTTCACTGTGCACTGGAGAAATAGTGAGCACTGCTCTTTCCATGAGCTCAACCGAAGGTGCTTTTATTGTTTCAAAAAATACTTCGGAGGGTAAGGGGAGCCCCTGAGCCGCTGATTTGGCTAGCAAATCCGCATGCTCATTTTCACCTCTTGGAATACTTTTGACGGAAAATCCTTCGAAGGAAGCTTCCAACCTTCGGACCGTATCCAGATATTTTTCAAGCTTCGGATCTCGTGCCCTGCTGCTTTTATCCACATGGCCAGCTATGACTTGAGAATCAGTCTTTAAGATGGCCCTTCTTATTCCCATTGCCCTTAGTTTCCGAAGCCCCAATAAAAGTGCTTCGTACTCAGCAATATTATTTGTGCAGCTAAAAGCCAGTTTGATTGCGAAACATGTTTTGACATTTGAAGGTGTGACTAGAACTGCAACTGCTCCTGCTCCGAAGGTTCCCCAAGAACCATCGCAGAATACCATCCAAGCTTCATTATCTTTACTTGTTCCTTCTTCGTGAGACCCTGGTGTCCAGTCAGCTATGAAGTCTGCTAGCGCCTGAGATTGAATTGAAGATCTATGCACGTAATCAATGGTGAATTCATTGAGCTCCGCGGCCCACTTTCCAACCCTTCCAGTAGCTTCTCTATTCCTCATAATATCCTTCAAAGGCTGTGACGAAGGAACAATTATATGGTAAGCCTGGAAATAATGCCGAAGCTTCCTGGAAGCCATTAACACAGCATACAACAATTTTTCCAACTCTGTATAATTTTTATTTGACACGCTCAACACTTCGGAGACAAAATATACCGGGACTTGCTTTTTGCTTTGTCCTTCAAGCTTCTCCTGTACCAGTGTCGCACTCACTGCAGAGTGCGAAGCTGCCACATACAACAGCAGAGGAGCCCCTAGCGTGGGTGGAGTTAGCGTTGTTAGATCTATCAGATACTGCTTCAACTCTTCGAAGGCTTTCTGCTGAGCTGGTCCCCATTGAAAGACTTCGGCTGATTTCAGCACTTCAAAGAATCGTAAATTCCTCTCCGCTGACCTGGATATGAATCGATTCAAGGATGCCAGTCTTCCTATCAGCCGTTGAGCCCCTTTTTTTGTGCTTGGCGGCTCCATCCAAAGAATGACTTCGATTTTATTTGGATTAGCTTCGATTCCCTTTGTCGAAACTAAACAACCAAGGAATTTCCCCTTCTTTACTCCGAAGACACATTTTTCTGGATTTAACTTCAGGCCAGCTTGCCTAAAGTTAGCAAATGTTTCCTGCAAATCAGCAATGTGATTTTCTTACTTTGTACTTTTTACTATGATATCATCAACATATGTTAGCACATTTCTGCCTATATGAGAATGAAGGACTTTGGCTGTCATTCTGCTGAAGCTTCCTCCAGCATTTTTGAGCCCCTCAGGCATCCGAAGGTAACAATATGTTCCACTGGCGGTTATGAAGCTGTTTTTTGGCTCATCTTCTTTTTTCATCCAGATTTGATGATAGCCTGAATAACAATCTAGCAGACTCATGAGCTCTGACGAAGCTGCTGCATCTACTAGAGAATCTATTCTTGGTAATGGGAACTCATCCTTCGGACAAGCCTTGTTGAGATCAGTAAAATCAATGCACGTTCTCCATTTACCATTGGCCTTCTTCACCATAATAGTGTTAGCTAGCCATTCTGGGTATTTCACTTCTCTGATGACTCCAGCGCTAAGAAGTCTTTTCACTTCATTTCGAGCACCTTCGGCTTTGTCATCAGATATTTTCTGAAGCCTCTGCTTTCTGGGTTTGAAGGATGGATCAACATTGAGCGAGTGTTCAATGACGTCCCTGTTGACACCACAGAGATCATTGGCTGACCATGCAAAGACATCTTTGTTATTGAATAGAAACCTTATCAGGGTTTTCTCCTGCTCCTCAGACAATTGAGATCCCAACAGCACCTTCTGCTCTGCTATATCTTCACATAAGAGCATGGGCTTCGGCTGATCGGCCGAAGCAGCCTTCTCCCTTCTGTACTTGTACTGCTCACAAGCTTCGGCTCCATCTATATTATGGTTTGCCTTTGAATCTGTCCAGTTCCCTTTAGCCTTTCTGGCAGCTTCCTGACTCCCATGAATAGCAATAGGCCCTTGATCTGAAGGTATCTTCATGCAAAGATATGCTGGATGAAGAATTGCTTCGAAAGCATTGAGTGTTCCACGACCAATGATTGCATTGTAAGGGTATTCCATGTCGACAATATCAAACACAACTTGCTCAGTTCTTGTGTTGTTAACAAATTCGAAGGTTACTGGCATCGTGATTTTGCCAAGCGCTACAATCTGTCTTCCTCCGAAGCCACAAAGAGGGTGTGTAGCATCATGAATCTTATCCTCTGGCTCTTGCATCTGTCTGAAGGCCTTAGCAAATATAATATCCGCTACACTGCCTGTATCGACCAGAACATTGTGGACCAGAAATCCTTTGATAACACAAGAAATAACCATAGCATCATTGTGAGGGTAATCCTTGAGCTAAAGGTCTTCTTGGGAGAAGGTAATTGGGATGTGAGACCATCTTGACTTGATGAAGGGTTTCTGCACCCCGACATGTTATACCCTTCTCTGTGCCTCCTTCTGCTTCTTGTTGGCCGGCTCTGAGCATGAACCGCCTGTTATCGGGAGCACCAGCTTCGTAGCCGAAGCAGCTCCAGCTTGGTTGTTGAATGAAGCCATTAGCTCAAACAGTGGAAGTGAGTTCACCGGAGGTGGGCGCCAATGTTGGGGACTTGTTCTCAAATGTTATAAATTAAGAACAAGGCAACATAAAATATTAAATGTTAATGTCCTTCGTCCGCTAAAGCATTATCTCCCCGAGGATTTAATGAACTTCGGACGAAGGCCATGATCAGAGTATCACGGAGGTCATACCTTCGTGATCAAACTTATAAAATAATGTAAAATGAAGTATAAATTATAAAACGTTAGAAAGAGATATGTTAAACATAAATAATAAATAACATTATTAACATATCTCATTATATTTATACCTTCGTCTTGGCAGAAAGTGATAATTCCAGAGTAATGTGTCAGCGATTACAAGATTGCGTGAACAGTACAGGGGTACTGTTCATCTATTTATAGGCACAGGACGCAGCCTATGTGAAATTACAACTATGCCCTTTATAATCGACTACAATAATGACAGAAAACATCATGGGTCTTTAAGTCATTTCATCTTTAAGTTGGTTCACCCCTTCGTCTTGAGATTTGTCACTGTGTCGAAGCTCTATTGGTGATAGCTTCGGCGCTGCTTGTGAAGAGATCTGCCAAAGGTGTTTTCCTTTTTTAGGATCTTCGGCTACGAAGCATACCCCCAACATAGAGCAAACTAGTTAGTCCATGTGTTTGTGTTGACGATCAACCACCAAAATTAATTATAGGAAAAGGTTAACCCTATTTCCCTTTCAAACTCCCCCTTTTTGGTGATTGATGCCAACACAAACCAAAGCAAATATAAAGTGTAGAAATGAACTAGTTTGTATTTATGATGACAGTGCATAGGTTACTTGGAATGGAACCAATATAAAAATCTTACTAAGAATAAGAGTGAATGGATTGCTTTCTTTTGTTTAACATTTTGGACCACTTTTGCACCTCTTGTTTTGTTTTTGCAAATCCTTTTTGAAAATGTTTTCAAAGTCTTTTTGCAAACAGTCAAAGGTATATGAATAAGATTGCACGAAGCATTTTCAAGATTTGAAATTTCTCCCCCTGTTTCAAATGCTTTTCCTTTGACTAAACAAAACTCCCCCTGAATGAAATGGATATCAATTTTGAGATCTTTTCATAAACATAGATACCAATTGATACCAATTTGAAAATACATTATTTGAAAAATTCATTTCAAAAATTTTGAGAAATGGTGGTGGTGCGGTCCTTTTGCTTTGGGCTTAATATCTTCTCCCCCTTTGGCATAAATCGCCAAAAACGGAGAACGTTGGAGCCCTATGAATATTTTCTCCCCCATTGGTAAAGGAAATATGAGTAAAGGATTATACCAATTTGAGAGATTTGTGGAGTGACGACGAAGGGTAAATGATACCGTTAGAGTTGAGTGGAAGCCTTGTCTTCATCAAAGACTCCATTTCCCTTTCAATCTACTACTTAGTATAGAAATACACTTGAAAACATATTAGTCGTAGCTTTGGTACAAGAATAATAACAAATATGTATTTGTACCAAAATGAAAGAGATATGATCAAAGGTATGTAAATGAGCAATGTGTGCAATGTTTCAATCAAAATTCTGAGAATCAAGTATATTTAGCTCATTCCTAAGTTTGCTAAAGGTTTTCTCATCTAGTGGCTTGGTAAAGATATTGGCTAATTGATCTTTGGTGTTTACATAAGCTATTTCGATATCCCCCCTTTGTTGGTGATCTCTCAGAAAGTGATACCGAATGTCTATGTGCTTACTGCTGCTGTGTTCAACGGGATTATCCGCCATGCGGATTGCACTCTCATTATCACATAGGAGAGGGACTTTGCTCAATTTGTAGCCATAGTCCCTAAGGGTTTGCCTCATCCAAAGCAATTACGCGCAACAATGGCCTGCGACAATGTACTCGGCTTCGGCGGTAGAAAGAGCTACGAAGTTCTGTTTCTTTGAAGCCCAAGATACTAGGGATCTCCCCAGAAACTGACAAGTCCCTGATGTGCTCTTCTTATCAATTTTACACCCTGCCCAATCGGCATCGAAATATCCTATTAAATCAAAGGTGGATCCCTTGGGATACCAAAGCCCAAACTTAGGAGTGTAGACTAAGTATCTCATGATTCTCTTCATGGCCCTAAGGTGAACTTCCTTAGGATCGGCCTGAAATCTTGCACACATGCATACAGAAAGCATAATATCCGGTCGAGATGCACATAAGTAGAGTAAAGATCCTATCATCGACTGGTATACCTTTTGATCTACGGATTTACCTCCCATGTCAAGGTCGAGATGCCCATTAGTTCCCATGGGTGTCTTGATGGGTTTGCCGTCCTTCATTCCAAACTTCTTCAGTATGTCTTGAATGTATTTTGTTTGGCTGATGAAGGTGCCATCTTGGAGTTGCTTGATTTGAAATCCTAGAAAATATCTCAACTCCCCATTATTGACATCTCGAATTTCTGTACCATGATCCTACTAAACTCTTCACAAGTAGACTTGTTAGTAGACCCAAATATGATATCATCAACATAAATTTGGCATATAAACAAGTCTTTTTCAACAGTTTTAGTAAAGAGTGTAGGATCGGCTTTATCGACTTTGAAGCCATTTAGTGATTAGAAAATCTCGCAGGCAATCATACCATGCTCTTGGGGCTTGCTTGAGCCCATAAAGTGCCTTTGAGAGTTTATAAACATGGTTAGGGTACTCACTATCTTCAAAGCCGGGAGGTTGCTCAACATAGACCTCTTCCTTGATAGGTCCATTGAGGAAGACACTTTTCACGTCTATTTGATAAAGTTTAAATCCATGTTAAGTAGCATAGGCAAGTAATATACGAATTGACTCAAGCCTAGCTATGGGTGCATAAGTTTCATTGAAATCCAAACCTTCGACTTGTGAATAACCCTTGGCCACAAGTCGGGCTTTGTTTTTTGTCACCACACCATGCTCATCTTGCTTGTTGCGGAATACCCACTTGGTACCTACAACATTTTGGTTAGGACGTGGAACTAAATGCCATACCTCATTCCTCGTGAAGTTGTTGAGCTCCTCTTGCATTGCCAGCACCCAATCCGGATCTCTTAGTGCATCCTCCACCCTGTATGGCTCAATAGAGGACACAAAAGAGTAATGTTCACAAAAATGTGCAACCCAAGATCTAGTGGTTACCCCCTTATGAATGTCACCAAGGATGGAGTTGACGGGGTGATCTCGTTGAATTGCTTGGTGGACTCTTGGGTGTGGCAGGTTTTGACCCTGTATCTCCTGCTCATCTTCCTTGTCTTTATTTTCTTCATCTCCCTCTTGATAATTGTCCTCCTCTTGAGGTGGCTCATCCTCTTGATCTTCATCTTCATTATCTTGAGCCTGATCCTCATCTTGGGTTGGCGGAGATGCTTGATTGGAAGATGATGGTTGATCTTGTGCTTATGGAGGCTCTTCGGATTCCTTAGGACACACATCCCTAATGGACATGTTCCTTAGCGCGACACACGGAGCCTCTTCATCATCTAGTTCATCAAGATCAACTTGCTCCACTTGGGAGCCATTAGTCTCATCAAACACAATGTCACAAGAAACCTCAACTAATTCATTGGATTTGTTGAAGATTCTATATGCCCTTGTGTTTGAGTCATAACCTAGTAAAAAGCCTTCTACAGCCTTAGGAGCAAATTTAGATTTTCTACCTCTTTTAACAAGAATAAAGCATTTACTCCCAAAGACTCTAAAATATGAAACATTGGGTTTTTTACTAGTGAGGAGTTCGTATGATTTCTTCTTGAGGATTTGGGGAAGGTAGAGCCGTTTGATGGAGTAGCAGGAGTTTTAATCGCCTCGGCCCAAAACCGGTCCAGTGTCTTGTATTCATCAAGCATGGTCCTTGCCATATCCAATAGAGTTCTATTCTTTCTCTCCACCACACCATTTTGTTGAGGTGTGTAGGGAGAAGAGAACTCATGCTTGATGCCCTCCTCCTCAAGAAAGCATTCGATTTGAGAGTTCTTGAACTCCGTCCCATTATCGCTTCTTATCTTTTTTATCCTTAATCCAAACTCATTTTGAGCCCGTCTCAAGAATCCCTTTAAAGTCTCTTGGTTTTGTGATTTTTCCTGCAAAAAGAATACCCAAGTGAAGCGAGAATAATCATCCACAATTACTAGGCAGTACTTACTCCCGCCGATGCTTATGTAAGCTATCAGACCGAATAAATCAATGTGGGGTAGCTCGAGCGGCCTGTCCGTTGTCATTATGTTCTTATGTGGATGGTGAGTGCCAACATGCTTTCGTGCTTGGCATGCGCTACAGACCCTGTCTTTCTCAAAATGAACATTTGTTAGTCCTAAGATGTGCTCTCCCTTTAGAAGCTTGTGAAGATTCTTCATCCCAACATGGGCAAGTCGGCGATGCCAGAGCCAACCCATATTAGTCTTAGCAATTAAACAAGTGTCAAGTTCAGCTTTGTTATCATTAAAATCAACTAAATATAGCTGACCCTATAACATTCCCTTAAATGCTATTGAATCATCACTTCTTCTAAAGATAGTAACACCTACATCTGTAAATTGACAGTTGTAGCCCATTTTGCATAATTGAGAAACTGAAAGCAAGTTATAATCTAATGAATCTACAAAAACATTGGAAATAGAATGGTTAGGAGATATAGCAATTTCACAAACCTTTGACCAAACTTTGATTTCTATCCCCGAATGTGATAGCTTTTTGGGGATCTTCATTTTTCTCATAGGAGGAGAACATTCTTTTCTCCCCAGTCATGTGGTTTGTGCACCCGCTATCGATTATCCAACATGAACCACCGGATGCATAAACCTACAAAACAGATTTAGGCTTTGTTTTTAGGTACCCAAATAGCCTTGGGTCCTTTGACGTTAGATACAAGTACCTTGGGTACCCAAACACAAGTCTTTGGACTCTTGTGTTTGCCCCCCAACATATTTGGCAACTACTTTGCCTAATTTGTTAGTTAAAACATATGAAGCATCAAAAGTCTTAAATGAAATGTTATGTTCATTTGATGCAGCAGGAATTTTCTTTCTAGGCAATTTAGTATGAGTGGTATGCCTAGAGCTAGATGCCTCATTTTTATACATGTATGCATGGTGAGAAACAGTATGAGTTTTTCTAGCATGAATCTTCCTTATTTTGTGCTCAGGATAATTAGCAGGATATAAAATGTAGCCTTCATTATCCTAAACCATGGGAGCCTTGCCCTTAAAAAAATTAGACAATCTTTTAGGGGCATTAAGCTTGACATTGCTCCCCTGTTGGAAACCAATGCCATCCTTAATGCTAGGGGGTCTCCCATTATAGAGCATACTACGAGCAAATTTAAATTTTTCATTTTCGAGCTCATGCTCGGCAATTTTAGCAGTTAATTTAGCTATGTGATCATTTTGTTGTTTAATCATGGCAAGGTGATCATCCATAGCTTCTACATTAACATATCTACATCTAGTACAAATGGAAACATGTTCAACAGTGGATGTAGAGGGTTTGCAAGTACTCAATTTCTCAATCTTAGCATTTAAACTATCATTCTCAATTCTAAGACTAGAAATTGTATCATGGCAAATAGTCAATTCATCAATCTTAGCATTTAGACTAGCATTTTCATCTCTGAGACAGATAATTGAATCACTGCAAACATTAAACTTTTCAACCTTAGAAATTAAACTAGCATTCTCAGTTCTAAGGCTTGAAATAGAGTCATGACAAATGCTAAGCTCTTTAGTCAAGTTTTCACATTTTTCTACTTCTGAGCATAAGAATTTTTCAACTTAACATGCTTTTTGTTTTCTTTAATAAGGAAGTCCTCTTGGCTTTCCAAGAGTTCATCCTTTTTATTAATAGCCTCTATTAATTTATTCAATTTTTCTTTTTGTTCCATGTTAAGGTTGGCAAAAAGAGACATTAAATTATCTTCATCATCACTAGAACTACCCTCATCACTAGATGTTGTATATTTGGGGGTGGCTCTAGATTTTACCTTCTTCTTTTTGCCGTCCTTAGCCATGAGACATTTGTGGCCGACGTTGGGGAAGAGGAGTCCCTTGTTGACGGTGATGTTGGCGGCATCCTCGTCGGAGGAGGAGTCAGTGGAGCTCTCGTCGGAGTCCCATACCCAAAACACGTGGGCATCGCCACCCTTCTTCTTGTAATACCTCTTCTTCTTCTTATTCCACTTCTGTCGTCGCCCTTGTCACTATCACTTGAAATTGGACATTTAGCAATAAAATGACCAGGCTTACCAATTTGTAGCACACCCTTTTGGAGCGGGGTTTGTAGTCCTTCCCCCTCTTTTGCTTGAGGATTTGGTGGAAGCTCTTGATGTTGAGCGCCATCTCCTCGTTGTCAAGCTTGGAGGCGTCGATTGGAAGCCTACTTGGTGTAGACTCCCTCTTCTCTTCTTCCGTCGCCTTGAATGCGACGGGTTGCACCTCGGGTGTGGAGGTGGCGCCTTGCTCCAAGTTGACGATATGTTTGGAGTCTTCGATCATTAGCTCAAAGCTCACAAACTTACTAACCACTTCCTCGGGGGACATCTGTTTGTATCTAGGATCTCCACGTATTAATTAAACTTGAGTGGGATTACGAAATATGAGAGATCTTAGAATAACCTTGACCATTTCATTTTCATCCCATTTTGTGCTCCCGAGGTTGCGCACTTGGTTCACCATTGTCTTTAGCCGGTTGTACATTGCTTGCGGCTCTTCTCCTTTGTTGAGGACGAATCGACCAAGTTCACCCTCGATTGTTTCACGCTTGGTGATCTTGGTCACTGTAACACCACAAAAGCCATCAACTAAAAATAATGAATTTAGTTATTATGGTAATTAGGATAATAATTTTTTAGTGTTTAATTATTTATTTATTTGCATTTTAATCAATTTTCTTTGTATGCGCTTGATTGATTATCGGATGTTTATTATCAATTCTTTTTAAAGAAAAATCCTAGTGAATAATATAATAATTAAATAATATAATAATTATTAGTCTAAAAACAAGTATTTTATTTATAAATAACTTTGGTGAATTTTTAGGGAATTTTCGAGCTCTTTAAAAATACATTTCAGAATTAGAAAAAACTAAACCTAACCTAGCCGGCCCAACTAAGGGCCCAATCCCCAAAACCCTAGGGCGCGCGCGCCTGGCTCCCAGCCAATCGAAGCCGCCGCTGCCTCCCTGCTACTCTCTCCCTCTCCCCCTATTCTCTCTCCTCTGCTTCTCTCTCTATCGCACGCGCTAGGAGCCGTTCCTTTCTCCCTTCCCCTTTCTCACTCTTCTCTCCTCCCTGCTCTCTTCCACGCGCACCCGACGGAAGCCGCGACGCCGTGGCTACCCTACGCCTATGCCCGCCCTACCCTGACCGGCGCCCAGGCGTCCCTGCACTGAGTCGCCCCTGCACGCCGCGTGACGCGCGTGCCCCATGCCGGCCCGACGCAGCCGGGGCCGAGCGCTCGCCTTGACCTCGCGCGTCCACCTCGCCGCGACCTCGACGCCGAAGTCCAAGCGCCCGCTGCACCGACCGTTCTTCGTCTCCGAATTAATGAAGCTTTATGCGATCGTTTCTTCTCCTCCCCCCATTATCCTCCTTGTAACCGACGCCATCGATGGCCAATGAAGGCCACCGGCGCCCCATGACCTCCCTGGCGTCCCTTTCCCTCTCCTCTCCCTCTCTCTATAAAAGGGTAGCAGAGCTCTCTCCCATTCTCCCTTACCCAAGCTCGCCCCCATCTCTCTCTCACTCTCCTCGCCGTTAGAGCCACAACTGTCGTCGCCGGAGTTTGCCGTTCGTCGCCGGAGTTCACCGGAGTTCGTCGCCGGAGCCCGTGGAGTTCGTCGGAACTACGCCATCCATCGTCCGAAGTCGAGCCCCTGCTCCTCTTCACCCGGCCGAAACCCCGTCGAGTCCTCGCTGTCACACGCACGAACCCAAGGTTGAAGACGACCCAAATTAAATTTGTGTATTTTATAAAATATTTTTGATTCGATTGTATATTTAGTTGTTGTAATATGAACACGTGTGATCCGCAATTTATGTGTATGTGCGTTATGGAATTTTTGGTAGAGATATGCGATTGTTAGTACACCGTGATATTTCATGTTAGTCGTGGCGTTGATTTTTGGATTAGAGAAATATGACGTAGATTTAGTAGTCATACATTGGTGATAAAAATACTAGATAAGAAACTTTGTAGTCAAATTTGGTCACAATAAACTTTAGAAACTAATTGAAGAATTATAGTCATAGGTTCATTTTAATGGATTTAGAAAATGGTATAGAACTTATGTCATATGAATAATATAGGATTTTTAGATGATTTATTCGATTATTTTATTAATATCTTCTTTTAGAAAGAAAAGAGACAATATCACCGGTAGTATGGAAAATAGATTTTTGCTAGTCAAATAAACATGTTCACAAATTTAGCACTTAAATTTTTAGAGTAAGCAAAATACTAGTTTATGTCAAAATAACCTCGCTTGTGTTATAAAAAGTTCAATTAGTATTTATAGGGATTTTTTAGAATGTTAAATTCATTTTTGCTATACTCAATAAATTGAGTTAGAAATAAAAAGGATAACAGCTATTAATTTATTTATTAGTATTAAAGACGATAATAATTATTTAATTTCAATTGATGATGTTAAAATATATTAATACTAGTTAAAACTGTATTTATTGCTTCCATTCATAAATTCATCATCTAGGACTCAGAATAATAACTATAATTGAATTAATAAGTATTTACGCGTTTAGGACGTATTTAAGGTATGATAAGTGCGATGTGTGTTTATTTGTGTAATGGTGTATGTTTATGTAATGGTGCAAGTTTATTTATTGGTGTATGCTTTCTTTTTGTATGGCGATGTGTAACGTTAATAGAGGCTGACAGTGTGGTAGACGAACCGAATTCGTTTGAAGACGATCCGCATGACGCGTTTGAGCAAGGCAAGTGGATTATCCCTCTGCATATTCTTTTTGTACCCACTCATTGCATATAATAATGTTTACTTTTTGATATACTACATAATTTGATGAGTTTACCTAATTAAGGATTTCCTAAATTTACCAAATGTATTCCTTGTTTAACCTGGGGAAATAATTAAGCTTTGCAAAATTTATGCTACCGCTCAACTTAATGATTTTAATGTCACTCATTAATTGGTATTAATGTTCCAAAATTGAAACTGGCAATTATGGCATTAACCCGATGGTTAAAATAGCATTATTTCAAATTAATTGGAACATGGAGTGACCACCTAGGATAACAGTGCAACCACGAGTGCTATCATGGCTCTGGCTTTGGTAATTAGCTTTATATGCTTAGTGCCTGGCAACCTTACTTGAAATATAGGCAAGAGGGGGAGCGGTAGGTGCTGGCAGCCCACGTTAACATAGGGACGTATTCTTGGCTAAGGTACCTCACCCAGGGGGCCACCACCATCGTCTTTAGAAACCTTAGCGGGTTGCTTCGTATTAAGTGTATTTTGTGAAAGCCTCATAATGGATCCCTAGCCATTCACCTCAGCAGTGTTTAAGGGTCCGATCAACCCGAGCTAGATGGGATACATGGCTTGTGGGTAAAGTTGTACCACCTCTGCAGAGTGTAAAACTGATATATCGGCCGTGCTCCCGGTTATGAGCGACCTAGACTCCTCACATGATAATTGAACTTGAAGATGGAATTAAATTGAGATCCGATGATCTACCAATAATTTGCTTAAGTGGTTTCACTTAAGTGTTTTTGTTATATTCATATTCCTTTGTTTAAATGGGATATTTGGGATTCACACTTATTAGTAAGACAAGTGTTGTTAATAAAATATTGACCAACTAAAATGCTTACTGCTCAACCTTGGCCTCACCTTGTTATACCTGCATTAATTTTTTTCCTACTTGCTGAGCCCCGACCATAAGTGAGCTCACCCTTGCTAATATTTTGATCAGAGGGTGATGCTGGAGACTTTGATGGAGATTTTATCGACGTTGATGAATTCTAAGTCTAACGATGCGTCAGTCATCTTCCTGTGGGAGATTGCCCCTGTTATTTATTTCCGCTTTACTTTGATGTGATACTTGTTCAAGATACAATGATGCAGATGATGTAATAAAGTATTATACACTCTCTTTATGCCTTTATTGCATTGTCTTTTGATATATTACACTTGTGACGTCAACATATGTGTGGAAATGGATCCTGGCACACATATGGTATGCGCTCGGTCTACCCCCTGGAACCGGGTGTGACAGTCACCTCATCTCCTTCGTGCGCGGTTTTGAGGACATCCCAAATTTCTTTGGCACTCTTTAACCCTTTCACCTTATTATACTCATCTCGACATAGAGAGGTGAGGAGTATAGAAGTTGCTTGGGAGTTAAAGTGTCGTATTTGGGCTGCCTCGTCCGAGTCATAATCCTTGTCCCCTACCTTCGGTACCTGCGCTCCAAACTCAACAATTTCCCAAATACTATCGTGGAGTGAGGTTAGATGATGCCTCATTTTATCACTCCACATAGAATAATCTTCACCATCAAAATATGGTGGTTTGCCTAAGGGAACGGAAAGCAATGGAGCGCGCTTAGAAATACAAGGATAGCGAAGGGGCATCTTACTATACTTCTTGCGCTCATGGCGCTTAGAAGTAGTGGACGACTTGGAGCTTGATGTGGAGGGCGACGATGAGTTTGTCTCGTAGTAGACCACTTTCTTCATCTTCTTCTTCTTGTCGCCTCTCCGATGGGACTTGATGGAGGAAGAGGATTCCTCCTTGTGCTTGTTACCAGACTCCCTTGAAAGAGTCCTCCCCGAGCTTGTGGGCTTGTTTCCGGTCATGATCTCCCTCTTGGCGTGATCTCTCGACATTACTTCGAGTTGTTAGACTCTAATAAAGCATCGGGCTTTGATACCAATTGAAAGTTGCCTAGAGGGGGGGGGGGTGAATAGGCATAACCTGAAATTTATAACTTAATACACAGACTACAAGTCGGGGTTAGCGTTAGAGTTAAATTCAAGTCCGAGAGAGAGGGCAAAAACAAATCAAATGAGAATCAAGCAGATGAACACAACGATTTATTTTACCGAGGTTCGGTTCCAAAGAACCTAGTCCCCGTCGAGGTGGTCACAAAGATCGGGTCTCTTTCAACCCTTTCCCTCTCTCAAACGGTCACTTAGACCGAGTGAGCCTTCTTCCTTAATTTCACGGGTCACTAAGACCCCGCAAGGACCACCACACACTTGGTGTCTCTTGCCTCGCTTACAAAGCACTTGAGAATAAGAGAAAGAAAAGAAGAAAGGCAATCCAAGAAGCAAGAGCTCAAAAGAACACAAAACTCTCTCTCTCACAAGTCACTAAGTGTTTGAGATGAATTTGGGACTTGGAGAGGCTTTGATCTTTTGAATTGTGTCTACGAGTGAATGCTAGAGCTCTTGTATTGAATGTGATACTCAGAAATCTTGGATTCTTGGAGTTGTGGTGGTTGGGGGGCATTTATAGCCCTCAACCACCAAGGTAGCCATTGGGGAGGCTACTGTTGATGGGCGCACTGGACAGTCCGGTGCGCCACCGGACATGCACTATACCTTTTTCGGTGTGCCGCCACGTCACCCAACCGTTAGGGTTCAGAGCTCGATCGACCGTTGGAGCTTTGTCCTCTTGCGGCACAGGGCAGTCTGGTGCCTCACCGGACAGTCCGGTGCCCTCTGACTTCGCTGCTCTGACTTCTGCTATTCACTGTAGCTGCACTCTACACTTTGTAGAGTTGACCGTTGCGCGCTGGATAGCCGTTGCCCGCTGACTCACCGGACAGTCCGGTGGCACACCGGACAGTCCGGTGAATTATAGCGGAGCGCGCCTTCATTTTCCCGAGAGTGGCTGGTTTGAGTTGTATGGTCCTGGGGCACCGGACATTGTCCGGTGTGCCAGTCCACAGCACACTCAATTTGTTTGCTCCATTTCAAATTGAGTCCCTAACTTGAATCTTTTATTGGTTTGTGTTGAACCTTATGCACCTTTAAAACATGTATTCTAGAGCAAACTAGTTAGTCCATGTGTTTGTGTTGACGATCAACCACCAAAATTAATTATACGAAAAGGTTAACCCTATTTCCCTTTCAATCGTGAGCATGGCTGATATACCAATTTTACACTCTATAGAGGTTACGCCCTTTACCCACAAGTCGTGTTACCCATTTGCCAAGGGATCGTGGCTTCCCATTCATCTCTGCTGAGGAAACGAGGCAGGGTAGCACTACGAGGCCTTTACAAAGTTCCACTAGCTTTAGAAAATCTGCTGTGGTTTCTGAGGAGAGAGATATAGGAATCCCTCGTCTGAAAAGCCATCGCAGCATGATCAACCCGAGAACCTCCCTATACCGACAACTCCTCTACCGCCCTTAACCCTTTCGAGTAAGTGAAAGGGAAATAGGGTCAAACCTTTTTCCTATAAATGATTTTGGTGCTTGAATGCCCAACACAAATATTGAACTAACTAGTTTGCTCTAGATTATGTATTCTACAGGTGCATATAAGTTCAACACAAACCAATAAAAGATCAAAGTTAGGGTTCAAAATAAAGGAGCAAAAGAAACCGAAGAGAACCCTGGTCTGGTGCACCGGACAGTGTCCGGTGCACCAGGGGCCGTACAGTCTGAACTCTTCACCTTCGGGTTTCTTAGGCGCCGCTTCGCTATAATTCATCGGACTGTCCGGTGTGCCACCGGACTGTCCGATGCACCAAGTGGAGCAATGGCTAACAGCGCAACGGTCGTCTGCAAAAGAGTGAACAGTGCGTGAACAGTGCGCGCAGAAGTTAGAGCAGGCGTCAGAGGCGCACCGAACAGTGAACAATAGCTGTCCGATGTAGCACCAAACTTTCCGGTGTGACATGGAGTCAGCGCTCCAACGGTCAGAATCTTCAGAACCCTAATGATTGGGTGACGTGGCTGGCGCACCGGACTGTCCGGTGCGCCCATCGACAGATAGCCTCCCCAACGGCTATGTGGTGGTTGAGGGCTATAAATACCCCCAACCACCACCAGTCCAAGTATCCAAGCTTTTCAGACATCTCATTCAATACAAGAGCTAGTGCAATCAATACAAGACACAATTCAAAAGAATCAAAGCCTCTCCAAGTCCCAAATCCACTCCAAACAACTAGTGACTAGAGAGAGTGTTTTGCTCGTGTTCTTTGAGCTCTTGTTCTTGGTTCGGTTTCTTATTTCTCATTCTTGTTCTCAAGACACTTGTAATCAAAGCAAGAGACACCAATTGTGTGGTGGTCCTTGTGGGGTCTAAGTGACCCATTTGATTAAGGAGAAAGCTCACTCGGTCTAAGTGACCGTTTGAGAGAGGGAAAGGGTTGAAAGAGACCCGGTCTTTGTGACCACCTCAACGGGGAGTAGGTTTTCAAGAACCGAACCTCGGTAAAACAAATCACCATGTTATCCACTTTATTTCTTGGTTGATTTGTTTTCGCCCTCTCTTTTGGACTCGATTTTAATTCTAACGCTAACCCCGGCTTGTAGTTGTGCTTTAAGTTTATAAATTTCAGATTCCGCCTATTCACCCCCCTCTAGGCGACTTTCAATTGGTATCGGAGCTGGTACTTCATTAGAGTCTAACCACTCGAAGTGATGTCTGGAGATCACGCCAAGAGGGAGATCGTGACCGGCGAGAAGGCCGCAAGCCATGGGAAGGCTCCATCAAGGGAGTCCGGCAACAAGCTAAAGGAGGGATAACCTCCTCACAAGTTGCATCGGAGTGACGACAAGAAAAAGAAGATGAAGAAGGTGGTCTACTACGAGACCGACTCTTCGTCGCCATCCACCTCCGGCTCTGACGCGCCGTCCGTCACTTCTAAGCGCCATGAGCGCAAGAAGTTTAGTATGATCCCCTACGCTATCCTCGCATTTCCAAACGCACTCCTTTACTTTTTGTCCCACTAGGCAAACCACCAGTTTTTGGTGGTGAAGATTATTGTAAATGGAGTGATAAAATGAGGCATCACCTAACCTCACTCCACGCAAGTATTTGGGACATTGTTGAATTTGGAGCACAAGTACCATCGGTGGGGGACGAAGGCTACGATTTGGACGAAGTCGCCCAAATCAAGCACTTTGATTCCCAAGCAACTACTATACTCCTCGCCTCTCTATGTCGAGAGGAGTATAATAAGGTGCAAGGGTTGAAAAGTGCCAAGGAGATTTGGGACATGCTCAAGACCGCACACGAAGGAGATGAGGTGACCAAGATCACCAAATGGGAGACGATTGAGGGGGAGCTCGGTCGATTCGTCCTCAACCAAGGAGAGGAGCCATAGGCAATGTACAACCGGCTCAAGACCTTGGTGAACCAAGTGCGCAACCTCAGGAGCACCAAGTGGGATGACCATGAAATGGTCAAGGTCATTCTTAGATCACTTGTTTTTCATAATCCCACTCAAGTTCAATTAATTCGTGGTGATCCTCGATACAAGTTAATGTCTCCCGAGGAAGTGATAGGAAAGTTTGTGAGCTTTGAATTGATGATCAAAGGCTCCAAACAAATCATCAACTTGGAGCAAGGCAACACCTCCACACCCAAGGTGCAACCCGTCGCATTCAAGGCGACGAAGGAAGAAAAGAAGGAATCTACACCAAGTAGGATTCCAATCGACGCCTCTAAGCTTGACAACGAGGAGATGGCACTTATCATCAAAAGCTTTCGCCAAATCCTCAAGCAAAGGAAGGGGAAGGATTACAAGCCCCATTCCAAAAGGGTGTGCTACAAATGTGGTAAGTCCGGTCATTTTATCGCTAAATGTTCTATGTCTAGTGATAGTGATAGGGGCGACGACAAGAAGGAAAAGAGGAAGGAGGAAAAGAGATACTACAAGAAGAAGGGCGGCGATGCCCACGTGTGTCGGGAATGGGACTCCGATGAGAGCTCCACCGACTCCTCCTCTGACGAGGACACCGCCAACATCGCCGTCAACAAGGGCCTCCTCTTCCCCAACGTCGGCCACAAGTGCTTCATGGCAAAGGACGACAAAAGGAAGAAGGTAAAATCTAGAGCCTCTACAAAATACACAACATCTAGTGATGAGTGTAGCTCTAGTGATGATGAAGATGAATTGCTCACTCTTTTTGCCAACCTTAACATGCAACAAAAAGAAAAATTAAATGAATTGATAGGTGCTATTCATGAGAAGGATGAACTCTTGGATAGCCAAGAGGAATTCCTCATTAAGGAAAATAAAAAGCATGTTAAGGTAAAGAATGCTTATGCTCAGAAAGTAGAGAAATGTGAAAAATTGACTAATGAGCTTAGCATTTGCCATGACACCATTTCCAACCTTAAAACTAAGAATGCTAGTTTTATTTCTAAGGTTGAGAAATTAAATGCTTGTGATGATTCAATTTCCAATCTTAGAAATGATAATGCTAGTTTAATTGCTAAGATTGATAAATTGAATGAATCCATTTCTAGCCTTAAAATTGAGAATGCTAATTTAACTTTTAAGGCTAAAGATTTAAATGTTTGCAATGATGTTATTTCCAATCTTAGAAATGAAAATGCTATTTTACATGCTAAGATTGATGAATTAAGTGTTTGCAAACCATCTACATCTACTGTTGATCATGTTTCCATTTGCACTAGATGTAGAGATGTTAATGTAAATGCTATCCATGATCACCTAGCTTTAATTAAACAACAAAATGATCATATAGCTCAATTAACTGCAAAAATTAATGAGCATGAAAATGAAAAATTTAAATTTGCTAGGAGCATGCTCTATAGTGGGAGACGCCCTGGCATTAAGGATGGCATTGGCTTCTAACAGGGAGACAATGTCAAGCTTAATGCCCCTAAGAAATTGTCTAATTTTGTTAAAGGCAAGGCTCCTATGGTTTAGGATAACGAGGGTTACATTTTATATCCTGCTGGTTATCCTGAGCACAAGATTAGGAGAATTCATGCTAGGAGGTCTCATTCTGTTTCTCACCATGCTTTTATGTACAAGAATGAGGCATCTAGTTCTAGGCAATCAACCCATGTCAAATTGCCTAAAAAGAAATCTCCCACTGCATCAAATGATCATAACATTTCATTCAAGACTTTTGATGCTTCTTATGTTTTAACTAACAAATCAGGCAAAGTAGTTGCTAAATATGTTGGGGCCAAACATAAGGGCTCAAAGACTTGTGTTTGGGTGCCCAAGGTGCTTGTTTCTAACATCAAAGGACCCAAGACTATTTGGGTACCTAAGAACAAGGCCTAAATTGTTTTTTAGGTTTATGCATCCCGGGGCTCAAGTTGGATCATTGATAGCGGATGCACAAACCACATGACAGGGGAGAAAAGGATGTTCTCCTCCTATGAGAAAAACCAAGATCCCCAAAGAGCTATCACATTCGGGGATGTAAATCAAGGTTTGGTCAAAGGACTTGGTAAAATTGCTATATCACCTGACCATTCTATTTCCAATATTTTTCTTGTAGATTCATTAGATTACAACTTGCTTTCAGTTTCTCAATTATGTAAAATGGGCTATAACTGTCTTTTTAGTGATACCGGTGTTACTGTCTTTAGAAGGAGTAATGATTCAGTAGCATTTAAGGGAGTGTTAGAGGGTCAGCTATACTTAGTTGATTTCAATAGAGCTGAACTTGACACTTGCTTAATTGCTAAGACTAATATGGGTTGGCTCTGGCATCGCCGACTAGCCCATGTTGGAATGAAGAATCTTCACAAACTTCTAAAGGGACAACACATTTTAGGACTAACAAATGTTCATTTTGAGAAAGACAGGGTTTGTAGCGCATGTCAGGCAGGAAAGCAAGTTGGAACCCATCATCCACACAAAAACATTATGACAACAGATAGACCACTGGAGCTACTCCACATGGATTTATTCGGCCCGATAGCTTACATAAGCATCGGCAGGAGTAAGTACTATCTAGTTATTGTGGATGACTATTCTTGCTTCATTTGGGTATTCTTTTTGCAGGATAAATCACAAACCCAAGAGACCTTAAAGGGATTCTTGAGACGAGCTCAAAATGAGTTCAGCTTAAGGATCAAAAAGATAAGAAACGACAATGGGACGGAGTTCAAGAACTCTCAAATTGAAGGCTTCCTTGAGGAGGAGGGCATCAAGCATGAGTTCTCTTCTCCCTACACACCTCAGCAGAATGGTGTAGTAGAGAGGAAGAATAGAACTCTACTGGACATGGCGAGGACCATGCTTGATGAGTACAAGACATCGGACCGGTTTTGGGCCAAGATGATTAACACCGCCTGCTACTCCATCAACCAGTTATATCTTCACCGATTCCTCAAAAAGACACCATATGAACTCCTCACCGGTAAAAAGCCAAATGTTTCATATTTTAGAGTCTTTGGTAGCAAATGTTTTATTCTTGTTAAAAGAGGTAGAAAATCTAAATTTGCTTCTAAGGCTGTAGAAGGCTTTTTACTAGGATATGATTCAAACACAAGGGCATATAAAGTCTTTAACAAGTCCACTGGACTAGTTGAAGTTTCTTGTGACATTGTGTTTGATGAGACTAATGGCTCCAAAGTGGAGCAAGTTGATCTTGATGAGCTAGATGATGAAGAGGCTCCGTGCGTAGCGCAAAGGAACATGTCCATTGGGGATGTGTGTCCTAAGGAATCCGAAGAGCCTCCACAAGCACAAGATCAACCGTCATCTTCCGTTTAAGCATCTCCACCAACCCAAGATGAGGATCAAGCTCAAGGTGATGATGAAGAAGATCAAGAAGATGAGCCACCTCAAGAGGAGGACAAGGATCAAGGGGGAGATGAAGATAATCAAGACAAGGAAGATGAGCAAGAAATTCAGGGTCAAAGACCGCCACATCCAAGAGTCCACCAGGCGATTCAAAGAGATCACCCCGTGAACTCCATCCTCAGCGATATTCATAAGGGGATGACTACTCGATCTCGAGTCACTCATTTTTGTGAACATTACTCTTTTGTTTCGTCTATTAAACCATACAGGATAGAGGATGCACTACGAGATTTGGATTGGGTGTTGGCAATGCAAGAGGAGCTCAACAACTTCACAAGGAATGAGGTATGGCATTTAGTTCCACGTCCTAATCAAAATGTTGTAGGTACCAAGTGGATATTCTGCAACAAGCAAGATGAACATGGTGTGGTGATAAGGAACAAAGCCCGACTTGTGGCCAAGGGCTATTCACAAGTCAAAGGTTTGGATTTCGATGAAACTTATGCACCCGTAGCTAGGCTTGAGTTAATTCACATATTACTTGCCTATGCTACTTACCATGGCTTTAAGCTTTACCAAATGGATGTGAAAAGTGCCTTCCTCAATGGACCAATCAAGGAAGAGGTCTATGTTGAGCAACCTCCCGGCTTTGAGGATAGTGAGTATCCTAACCATGTGTATAAACTCTCAAAGGCGCTTTATGGGCTCAAGCAAGCCCCAAGAGCATGGTATGAATGCTTGCGAGATTTCCTTACCACTAACGGCTTCAAAGTCGGAAAAGCCGATCCTACACTCTTTACTAAAACTATTGCAAATGATTTGTTTGTATGGCAAATTTATGTTGATGATATTATATTTGGGTCTACTAACAAATCCACTTGTGAAGAGTTTAGTAGGATTATGATTCAAAAATTCAAGATGTCAATGATGGGGGAGTTGAGATATTTCTTAGGATTCCAAATCAAGCAACTCCAAGAGGGCACCTTCATCAGCCAAATGAAGTATATTCAAGATATTCTTAAGAAGTTTGGAATGAAGGATGCCAAGCCCATCAAGACACCCATGGGAACCAATGGGCATCTCAACCTCGACACGGGAGGTAAATCCGTAGATCAAAAGGTATACCGGTCGATGATAGGATCCTTACTCTATTTATGTGCATCACGACCGGATATTAATGTTTCCGTATGCATGTGTGCAAGGTTCCAAGCCGATCCTAAGGAAGTTCACCTTAGGGCCGTGAAAAGAATCATGACATATTTAGTTTACACTCCTATGTTTGGGTTTTGGTACCCCAGGGGATCAACCTTTGATTTAATAGGATATTCCGATACCAATTGGGTAGGGTGTAAAATTGATAGGAAGAGCACATCAGGGACTTGTTAGTTTCTAGGGAGATCCCTGGTGTCTTGGGCTTCAAAGAAATAAAATTCCGTAGCCCTATCAACCGCTGAAGCCGAGTATATTGCCGCAGGCCATTGTTGTGTGCAATTACTTTGGATGAGGCAAACCCTCAGGGACTATGGCTACAGATTGAGCAAAGTCCTCTCCTATGTGATAATGAGAGTGCTATCCGCATGGCAGAGAATCCCGTTGAACACAGCCACACTAAGCACATAGACATTCAGTATCACTTTTTGAGGGATCACCAACATAGGGGGATATAGAGATAGCCTATATAAACACCAAAGATCAATTAGCCGATATCTTCATCAAGCCTTTAGATGAGAAAACCTTTAGCAATCTTAGGAATGAGCTAAATATACTTGATTCTCGGAATTTTGATTGAAACATTGCACACATAGCTCATTTATATACCTTTTGATCATATCTCTTTCCTTTACTATGACTAATGTGTTTCCAAGTATATTTTTATGCTAAGTCGTAGATTGAAAGGGAAATGGAGTACTCGACGAAGACAAGTGTTGGGGACTTGTTCTCAAATGCTATGAGTTAAGAACAAGGCAACATGAAGAATGTTAAATGTTAAAGTCCTTCGTCCTTCGAAGCATTATTTCCCTTAGGATATAACGACTCTCGGACGAAGGTTACAGAAAGCGTACCTTCGTGAGTACGACGTATGTAAAAATGAAGAAGGATTTATACAAAACATGAACAATACGAACAATCGAATATGTTGTCATTATTGTATTATCTTTATGTTATTATCATGAATAAGTAAAGATAATGATTTATTACAAGTGTACCTTCGGCTTGAAGGAAGTAAGAATACAAGCGTGACGCAAAAGCAAATGCCCAGTCAACGTGAACAGTACGGGAGTACTGTTCATCTATTTATAGGCACGGGTCGCAGCCCATGTAAAATTACATTCAGGTCCTTTGCATTTGATAACTACTCTATAGTAATTCATTGGGGTCTAGATAGCCTTTTCCTCTTTAAGTCGGTTTCCTTTTTCCTGTCATCATGCTGAAGCTCCCTTGCGTACAGCTTCGGCTCTGTTCCATCCTTCGTTCCCCTTGTGTTTCTTCATACAGTGATTTTGACTCAAGTCCGAAAAGTCCATGTCCGAAGGTACCTGCTCATGTATTATACTCCAGAAACATTGTTAAATCACGTTTTTGAGGACCTTCGGAAGCCGAAGGCCCCCAACAGTAGCCCCTCGCAATATTAATTTGTTAGAATGATAAATTTAGATTGCGACAAGGACGAAGGCTCTGAGCCGAAGGTCCGAAAAAATACCTTCCCTTTGCTAGAATAGCAACAGCTACTGACAAGCGGGCCCTCCAGCACGTAATGCACTAGGCATATAAATAAGAGCGCACCACTAGCTCATTTGGCACACTTTCTTGCCATCTGCTTTGCCTGCTCAAACAGCTCTTTGCTTACAAACACTTGACCAGATTTTTAAATTTTTAAGCTTCGGCTTTGAGAGCACTTTTCTCAGCACTTTCGAAGATGTCTGAGGATAAGAAAGCTACCGCTGAAACGAAGCTGAGCCTTTCTGAGGAGATGAATCTTGGCTTTATTGAATCAATAGCAAGGACAAATGCGGAGAAGATTGCTAGGGAAGACTCCAAAGATACTAGTGACAGTGACAGCTATGATGTGGAGAGCGGTTTGTCTGAAGATACTAGTGACAGTGACAGCTATGATGTGGAGAGCGGCGGGGAAGACTCCGAAGATCGACCCAGGCGACCAAGCCATGCAGTTTTTGGAAAATTAACTATTAAACAAAGCCATCTTGACAACATGAGGGGGAAATACTTTCGGGATATGTCTATTGTGAGGGCTGACGATGGAGAAAAAACTTGTCCTACTCCAGAGGAGAATGAAGCCGTGATCTTTCAGAGCTTTTTGAAGGCTGGGCTTCGGCTTCCTCTTAGCAGCTTCATAGTCGAGGTTTTAAAGATATTTCAGATTTATCTTCACCAGATTACCCCCGAAGCTATTATAAGAATGGGAATCTTCGTGTGGGCTTTAAGGAGTCAAGGCTTGGAACCTAATGCAAAAAGTTTCTGCAGCATGCATAAATTGTTATATGAGACGAAACCCTGGGGTAAAGAACAGTATCATAATAATTTCGGCTGCTATAGCTTCATTGCTCGTTCTGGTTCAAGCTCCCCAGTACCAACTTTTCGGAAAAAATGGCTCGAGGAGTGGACAAAAGAATGGTTTTATGTAAAGAATGATTTAAAGGCACGAGAAGACATTAAAGATATAGTCATGCGCCCTATCTGGCAACGCTTCGGGCTCCGAAAACCGAAGGTAGAAATTAACGAAGCGGCCGAAGAATGCCGCAAGGCTTTCGGCTTAGTCTGCTCTTTCATTGGGACAAGGGACTTAGTTCAAGAGCACGTGGCCTACAAGATATGGCTGTTGCTAGCCGACTGGGAGGTGCCAAAAGAATCCATCAGCAATCCCCATGAAGGTGGTCTGGTTCGACTAAAATATACCTTCAGATTCAGAGACCAGTTTATCGAGCCAGACGATGACTGGCTGAAAAGCGTCGAAGCTATAAGCGATGATCTGCTTGGGCTGTATTCTAGAGCAGAAGATAACGCATTATCTATGGCCTTCGGGAACCGTAAAAAGAAGAGACTAAACAGAGTTTTCGATGCCATTGGGTTCATGTATCCTGACTATCGTTACCCGCCCCGGGGACAAAAAAGAAAAAGTGGAGATTCCGGGAGAGATGATGCTTCAGCTGCTCCGGGAGAGATGATGCTTCAGCTGCTCCGAGCGAGTCTGCGCCGAAGAGGAAAAGAGTGAAAGTCCTTACTCATCGACCACGCTATATTGAACCGGCCATAGTGCCTGATTTTGGCGGTGAGACCTCTTCGGTGTCCGAAGGCAAAAAACCTGCGATTACGCAAAAAAGTGAACCGGCTGTAGCGCCGAAGACATCATCAGCCAAATCGGATGAGCCGAAGGCTATTAACATTGAAGAGATGAAGGTTGGGAAAACGAGAATATTGGAAGCAATATGTCCTTCGGCGGAGGTGGCAATGCCGAAGGCACAAAAGGATATCTCGACAACCCCCAAGAGAAAAAGAATGATCAATGTATTAGATGTGCTAGAAACAATAAAATCTTCAAGCTCTACTCCGAAGAAAGCTGTCGAAGCTTCAGAAACACACATTGAGACCAAAGCTTCCAAGGTCCAAGTCGATACCAAAGCTGGGCCCTCAGAGCCCGCCAAGGAGAAATCCTTGGAAATCAGAGGCAAGATTGAGAAAGAAACTGCAGAAGCAAGCAAAACTGAAAAAACCGCCATTCCTATTCCCGAAACATTATCTGAAGCTACTGATTATATTATACGACATGCTTCGGGAAAAAGATTATCTAAAAACGAGAAGCAAGAGGCTCAATTTTATGCTCAAAGATTGAAATATCCAAAGGGGGCCCTGGTATTCAACGACAGCGGGAAAGAAGACTTCTTGTATTGCCTCTCAGATAGCAAAGAAATTTCTGTTTGCCAAGAGATGAGCAAGAGCTTCGGTTTCCCTACACTAGAAGATGGGCTCTCAGTGTTATCAAAAGATGAGTTGGCCGACAACTTAGCATACAATAGCTTAAAAGTGAGAAAATTAGATTTTTGTATTTAAAGGCTAAATCTTCCATTTACTTACACTTAATACCGCATTTTTTGCAGGGCCTTATTCTTAGCAACGCCCTCAGGGCACAAAAAAGTGTCGAAGATGAAGTGTTGGGGACTTGTTTTCAAGTGCTATGAATTAAAAACAAGGCAACACAAAAAGGGTTAATGATTAATACCCTTCGTCCTTCAGAGCATTATCTCCCTTGGGATATAATGATCTTCAGACGAAGGTCATGAAGGACGAACCTTCGGCATCACAATATATCTCAGTGGAAAGAGAAACATATGAAACATGAGAGATAACATGAATAATCTCGTGTCATCATTGATATCATTTAATCATATGATCATGAATGTACTTGAATAATATTGAGTTACATTTTTACCTTCAGCTCGATAGAAGGCAAAAGACCAAGCGTGACGCGCGAGTGAATACAAGTCAGCGTGAACAGTACGGGGTACTATTCATCTATTTATAGACACAGGACACAGCCTGTGACGAATTACAATTATGCCCCTCATAAAAGTTTACAATCATTGACTCAGACCTTTATGGATTAGAAGGTCATTCTATCTCTATGTCGGTTTGTAATGCCGAAGCTTCACGAAAAGGAACCTTCGGCCATCTTCTGGGGACAACTTCAGCCGAAGCTGCTTCTTCCCGTAAGACCTTCGGCGCAACGAAGCATGGCCCCAACAGTAGCCCCTTTCGCGGTGCTAGATCGTTTTTCGTAACGAGCTTGATCCGTGAAAAAAGCCTCTCAAGCTTCGGGAAGCCGAAGGTCCAAAAACACCTTCCCTGAGCTCGTTGCCGAGAAACGATCCAGTTTCCGAGCGCGTGCCAGGCCCACCTTGCAGAGTTACTGTTTGATCTTTGCGGTCCACCGCGCAGCGAGTGCAAGTGACTGCCCGCCTGGTGTAAAAATCCTGGCGCTTCGCCTTCTTACCTGCAGCACTATATAAACAGACGGGTAGGTGTGAAGTTACCATAGCATTCATTGCTATTTGCACTGTTTTGCTGCCAAAATTTTTAACTGTAGCCGAAGCTTGATTCTCAGAATCGAACGAAGGTCTATCTCGAAGTCTGCTTCGTCAGAGAGAAAGGCTTCGGGAGAAAAAGAAAAAGAAAAAAGTATTCAATTTCCCCAAACTCAGAATCAAATGGCCAGAGTGCGATCCACTGCCAGGGTTGAGCGTGAAGGGAACGAAGGTGAAGGTTCGGAGACTGTTCCCATCTCCGAAGCAATGCAACGATCCGGACTAGTAACCGCAGAAGAAACCCCCGCTGCCGAAGCAGACCCGACAACTGCCGAAGGAGAAGAAGAGAACATTGAAGAAACTGATCCCGAAGATGACTATCGCATTGCCATGCCCAGTAAGCCCAGCCACTTAGACTTCGGAAAGTCGACCATTTCGAAGGCTGATCTCTCGAAGATGGTAAAATCTGGTTATTTCAGTGAAAATCAGAAGAAACTACTTCGCTTCGGGGGAGAAGAGACTACCCCGAAGCCAGAGAAGGACGAGATAGTTATTTTCAAGAGCTTTTTAAAGGCTGGGCTGAGATTCCCCCTTCACGGAATTATTGCAGATGTATTGAAGAAGTTTGGTATTTACTTTCATCAATTGACTCCTAACGCTATCGTTAGGCTTAATGTTTACATCTGGGCCCTCCGAAGCCAGGCTGTGGAACCGTTTGCCGATAGTTTTTGTCGAGTTCATGAGTTACATTACCAAACGAAGGCCAGAAAAGATGGATTACATGATAACTTTGGTTGCTACAATTTTGCCTACCGGAAGACAACAAAGTTTCCTGTTATCAGCTACCGAAGCAAATGGCCAGCAGGCTGGAAATCTGAGTGGTTTTATGTGAAGGTTGACGAAGATGAAGAGAAGTTGGTACAAAGCCCACTTGAATTAATCTTCGGAGAGACAAGGCCGCGATGCCACATGACATTAGAAGGTCCCACCTGGGCTGCACTGGGTGAGTTTGAAATTATTTCAGATCATATCGGTACCAGGGATCTGGTTCAAGAATTCTTGGCGTTCAGGGTTTTCCCTACTCTAAAAGAATGGGAAATGCCAAAGCTAGAGGGGGAGAAGAAGAAGGGGGAACTTGTCCGGCTTCCTTACCATTTCAAATTCAAGAAATACTTTAAAAAACCTTGCAAAGAGTGGCTGGACACAGTTGAGGTAATGTGCAATGAAATTCTTGGGAATTATTCCAAAAAAGAAGATCAACTGATGACGGCGGCCTTCGGCACCCGTCCGAAGCGAAGGCTGAACCGAGTGTTTGATGCCCTGGGTTTCGAGTACCCCGACTATGAACGGTTGAACAAGGGTGCTGAGGGCTAAAAAAGAAAAAGAGTGGCCGAAAGTTTGAACAAAGATGAAGAAGGACCAGCAAAAGAGAAGAAAATTCCAAAGAAGAGAAAAATATCAACTCCAAAGCGAAAATTATCCGATGAAGAGGGGACTCCTGCACCACCTTCTACTAGCGACGTGGAGGAAATCTTAAAGGTAATGACTGAACCTCTGCCCGCGAAGCTAAGTCCATTAGGGCCCCAACTGACGAAGCTTTTTCGAATGGTGGAGGAGTCGGAAAAAACGAAGATAACCAAAACAAAGAGGCAAAGGATTATTGCAGTGACCGAAGTTATCGACAAGACGCCGCCGAGGGCGTCAATTCAGAAAACACCAGCTGTTGAGGGCACAACAAATGCCGAAGTCGCACCTTCGGAGGTCGCGGCTACCGAAACCGCTTCAGCCGAAGATTTGAACTTAGAAACTACCATTGAAGACATCGACAAAATTTTACTAGACATGGCCGCAGAAGAAGCTGCCACTGCTGCTGAAGAAACCACGGCCACAGTGCCTGGAAAGGGAAAAGAAATAGCCGAAGATACTTCGGAAGACGAAGCCTACATATTTCAAAATTTAGTTGGGCAAAAACTGTCGAAGGCTGAAATAGAAGAGCTTAAAGACTATGCCAAATCTTGCGGATATAGGCCAGGAGCTCTTCTTTTCGGAGGTGTCGACGATGAAAAATTAGGCTGCATCCGAGACCAAACTGGAGCTAAGGTCATCGGTACTCTATCAAAGAGTATCGGTTTTCCGAAGCTAGAAACAGATATCAGCCGCTACCGACGACAACATATCGTCGGCAGCTTATTTTATTCCAATTTCAAGGTAAACAACTTTCTCTCTGACTTCTATTGTTTTTTAATAATGGAAATATTCCTAACGAAGGTTGTTTATTTGCAGAGCATGCTACTAAGCAAAGCTTTGAAGATGCAGCAAGATTTAGAGGATAAAAAACACGAAGCTATAATTGAAAATTTAGAGAGCAAGATAAAAGAACAATCAGCTATTATTGAAAAGAAAGACTTCGAACTCCAATCAACCGAAGGCTTGCTGGCAGAGACTGAAGCTAAAGTAGCAGAATTGAATTCGAAGCTTCTCTGCCAATCAAAACAATTTGAACAAGAGAAGCTAGAGCTTAATTCGAAACTTGAAGCCGAAGTCCAAACCAACTCAGACTTGAAGAAATCATTAACAAGCCTTCAAGACAAGTGCTTGAAATTTAGTAACAACTGTATCCAACAATTAAAGAAGATCTTTCACTCAATTGGAGCCAGCAGTGGAAAGTTCAACCCTGCAGCTGAAAATTTGCCAAGAGCCTTCGAACATATTGAAGCTGAAATTGATGAGCTGGACGAAGTTATAGCCGGGCACGGTGACTTCTGTGCCTGGGTAGCTTCTCGGGGCACAGCTGCAGCGTTCCTGAAGGCCGGCTGTGATCATGGAAAAATCGTCAACAGGCCGAATTTCACTCTGTCTCCATCAATTTTAGACGATATTCCTGACCTCGCCCGAAGCATATCAAACAGATTTATAAAAATGATATGGACAAAAGGCGGGCGAGAGAAAGCTGGGGACGAAGCTCGAAGTCATCTTGAACCGGTAAGAAATCATACCTTGCTCTTACCTTCTCCTTCACACTTGATTTTTACTCGCAATATCTTGATTCATGTAGGATGACGAAGCTGAAGGTGATACTTAAAGAATATGCCGCCGAAGCGGAAGCCTGACGAAGATTAGTAGGAGTAGACTAGAAAAACTCAAGAGACTTTTGTAACAACTTTTGTAAATACAGCTAAACTGTTCTTAATGAACTTTGTTCATACCTTGTAATATATCCTTACCCTTCCATTGAGGTGCTTTGATGTGGACGAAAGTAATATTTTGAGCTGAAAGCGAAAAAAACACCTTCCCTTCTTTTCGTACACAACGAAGCATAAAAGATCGCTTCATCTTCTTTGCCGAAACCTCTATTTTTTATACACAACGAAGCATAAAAGACCGCTTCTTCTTTTTTGCCGAAACAACCACGTATGCCATGAATGAATGTTTATGAATGCGAATGCTATGATGCCATGTGATGTGCGAATGAATGTCCAAACACATGTCCGAAGCCATACCCTCAGCCATTATTTCCTTAGAAACAAGCACACATTAGCTCTGCATTCCCTTAGGAACGTCTTTTGAGCTTCTTCGCCTTTTACTTTCGGCGGAATCAGCGTTGACTTTTCGCTGTAAGCTCTGCATTCCCTTAGGAACGTCTTTTGAGCTTCTTCGCCTTTTACTTTCGGCGGAATCAGCGTTGACTTTTCGCTGTAAGCTCTGCATTCCCTTAGGAACGTCTTTTGAGCTTCTTCGCCTTTTCAGTTTCGGCACTCGATGGTGCGTTCTCAGCTTTTACATTTACATTCTTTGGGGGATTTTGCTCTTATAAAACTAAAAAGGAAATTACATATGATGGCCCCATTAAAAACCTTTCTCCCCCTTTAGAAAGGAAAAGGGTGCCATGAAAAAGAAAAGAAAAACATAAAAAGTTACATCAAGTTATACATAATATCGCCGAAGCTCATCCGCATTCCAAGATCTTGGAATTTCGTTGCCGTCCATGTCCTTTAATCTGTACGAACCAGGCCTTGACGAAGATACTACTAAGAAAGGTCCTTCCCATTTCAGCTGTAACTTGCCCACTGTGTCTGGGTTAGCCACTCTCCGAAGCACCAAGTGTCCCGGCTCAATATTTTTTAGCCGGACCTTTCTATCTCGCCATTTGACTGTTTCAGCCTGGTATTTATTGATATTCTCCACAGCTTGAAGCCTGATCCCTTCTAAAGCATCTTTTTCCACAAGACAGGCATCTTCAGGACCTGGTTCTGCCGAAGCTACTACTCTTATTGATCCAGCCTTAGCTTCTTCCGGAGTTATTGCTTCGTCACCGAACAATAACTTGAATGGAGTAAAGCCTGTAGACCTTGATGTTGTTGTATTGTGGCTCCACACCACTTTGGTTAACTGATCTGGCCACTTTCCCCTGGGTTGATTGAAGATTAACTTCATTATTCCTGTCATTATAATGTCGTTGGCCCTTTCAACGAGCCCATTCGACTCCGGATGCCTGACTGATGCAAAATGGATCTTCGTTCCAATTTGATCACAGAAATTTCTGAAAGCTTCGGAGTCGAACTGCGTTCCATTATCTACAGTGATGGCCTTCGGTACTCCGAAGCGACAGACAATATTCTGCCAGAAAAATTTTTGGACAGTGGCCGAAGTTATTGTGGCTAATGGCTTCGCCTCAATCCATTTAGAAAAATACTCCACAGCCACTATAACATATTTTAGATTCCCTTGAGCCGGTGGTAATGGACCTAACAAGTCAAGGCCCCACCTTTGCAATGGCCAGATGGGTTGTATCAGCTGTGTCAAAGACGAAGGTTGCTTTTGATCTCTTGCACATTTCTGACAACCTTCGCACTTTTGAACTAACTCCGCTGCATCCGAAGCTGCCTTCGGCCAATAAAATCCTTGGCGGAAAACTTTTCCAAGTAACGGCCTAGATCCGATGTGGGATCCACACAGGCCTGCATGTATTTCTTTCATCAACTCTATACCTTCGGTTCTAGATAAGCACTTGAGCAGCGGAGCGCAAACTCCATGCTTGTATAACTCCCCTTCTATCATGACATACGGACGAGCTCTTGCCTCTATCCTTTTATTATAAGCTTCCTCATCTGAAAGGAACTTACCCTGAAGGTAAGAAATGATTTCAGTTCTCCAATCTTCGCTGAAAACAGGAGATATGTTGAGGACTGCTCTTTCAAGGAGCTCCACTGAAGGTGCCTTTATTGTTTCGAAGAACACATCCGAAGGTAACGGCAGCCCCTGTGCCGCAGACTTGGCTAGCAAATCAGCATGCTCATTTTGTCCTCGAGGGATATTCTTGACAGAAAATCCTTCGAAGGAGGCTTCGATCCTTCGGACCGTGTCTAGATATTTTTCAAGCTTCGGATCTTTAGCCTTGCAACTTTTGTCAATATGACCCGAAACAACCTGGGAATCAGTTTTAAGAATCGCCCTTCTGATTCCCATTGCCTTTAATTTCTGAAGGCCCAGGAGCAGGGCTTCGTACTCAGTAATATTGTTTGTACAGCTGAAGTCAAGTCTTGCTGCATAACAAGTTTTAACCTTGGATGGTGAGACCAACACAGCAGCTGCACCTGCTCCGAAGGTTCCCCAAGAGCCATCACAAAACACTGTCCACACTTCGGCATCTTTATTTGCTTCTTCATCCTGAGCCCCTGGCGTCCAGTCGGCAATGAAATCTGTCAATGCTTGAGACTGGATCGAGGATCTATGCACATAATCAATGTAAAATTCATTGAGCTCTGCAGCCCATTTTCCAATCCGTCCAGTAGCTTCTCTATTTCTCATGATATCCTTCAACGGCTGCGAAGAAGGAACAATAATATTGTATGCCTGAAAATAATGCCGAAGCTTCCTGGATGCCATTAAAACGGCATATAATACCTTCTCCAGCTCCGTATAATTTTTCTTTGATACACTAAGGACTTCAGATACAAAATATACTGGAACCTGCTTCTTGATTTGTCCATCAAGCTTCTCCTGGACAAGTGCTACACTTACTGCCGAGTACGAAGCTGCCACATATAACAACAAAGGAGCCCCTGGCGTTGGTGGAGTTAATGTTGTTAGATCTATCAAGTATTGCTTCAGCTCTTCGAAGGATTTTTGTTGACTTGGGCCCCATTGAAAAACTTCAGCTGACTTCAGCACCTCGAAGAATGGTAAATTTCTTTCTGCTGACCTGGATATGAATCTGTTGAGAGATGCCAGCCTTCCTGTCAATCTTTGGGCCCCCTTTCTTGTAGTTGGTGGCTCCATTCGAAGTATAGCTTCGATTTTATTTGGATTAGCTTCAATTCCCTTTGTGGAAACCAAGCATCCGAGAAATTTCCCCTTCTTCACTCCGAAGACACATTTTTCTGGATTCAGCTTCAAACCAGCTTGTCTGAAACTGGCGAAGGTCTCCTGCAAATCAGCAATATGATTTTCCTGCTTCGTGCTTTTTACAATAATGTCATCAACATAGGTCAACACATTTCTGCCTATCTGAGACTGGAGAACCTTCGCAGTCATTCTGCTGAAACTCCCTCCAGCATTTTTGAGCCCCTCAGGCATCCGAAGATAGCAATATGTGCCACTTGGGGTTATGAAGCTAGTCTTCGGCTCATCTTCCTTCTTCATCCAGATTTGATGATAGCCTGAGTAGCAGTCTAGGAGACTCATGAGCTCTGAAGAAGCTGCTGCATCGACTAAAGAGTCTATCCTTGGCAGCGGGAATTCGTCCTTCGGACAAGCCTTGTTGAGATCTGTGAAATCGATACACATTCTCCACTTGCCATTGGCCTTCTTCACCATAACAGTGTTAGCTAGCCACTCTGGATACTTTACTTCTCTGATAACTCCTGCACTGAGGAGTCTTTTTACTTCATTGCGAGCCCCTTCGGCCTTGTCATCAGACATTTTCCGAAGCCTCTGCTTTCGGGGTCTGAAGGATGGGTCAATATTGAGCGAATGTTCAATAACATCCCGATTTACTCCACAGAGATCATTAGCTGACCATGCAAAAACATCTTTGTTGTTGAACAAAAACCTTATCAAGGTTTTCTCCTGGTCTTCAGATAATTGCGAGCCCAACAGCACTTTCTGCTCTGCTATATCCTCACACAATAGCATGGGCTTCGGCTGATCTGCTGAAGCTGCTTTCTCCCTTCTGAATTTGTACTGTTCACAAGCTTCAGCTCCATCTATGTTATGGATTGCTTTGGAGTCAATCCAGCTTCCTTCGGCCCTTCTAGCAGCTTCCTGGCTTCCATGAATAGCAATAGGCCCTTGGTCCGAAGGTATCTTCATGCAGAGGTAAGCTGGGTGAAGAATTGCTTCGAAGGCATTGAGAGTACCGCGACCAATGATAGCATTGTAAGGATACTCCATGTCAACAATATCAAACACAATTTGCTCAGTCCTTGTGTTATTAACAAATCTGAAGGTTACTGGCATGGTAATCTTCCCAAGTGCTGCAATCTGCCGTCCTCCGAAGCCACAAAGAGGGTGTGTAGCATCATGGACCTTGTCTTCGGGCTCTTGCATTTGTCTGAAGGCCTTAGCAAATATAATATCAGCTGCACTGCCTGTATAAACTAAGACATTGTGGACCAGAAATCCTTTGATCACGCAAGAGATAACCATGGCATCATTGTGAGGATAATCCTTAAGCTGAAGGTCTTCCTGAGAGAAAGTGATTGGAATGTGGGACCATTTTGACTTGATGAAGGGTCCCTGTACTCCAACATGCTGCACCCTTCTCTGAGCCTCCTTCTTTTGCTTCTTGTTAGCCGGCTCTGAGCAAGAACCGCCTGTTATCGGGAGCACCAGCTTCGAAGCCGAAGCAGCTTCAGCTTGATTGTTGAACGAAGCCATCAGCTCAGAAAAGTGGAAGTGAGTTCACCGGAGGTGGGCGCCAATGTTGGGGACTTGTTTTCAAGTGCTATGAATTAAAAACAAGGCAACACAAAAAGGGTTAATGATTAATACCCTTCGTCCTTCAGAGCATTATCTCCCTTGGGATATAATGATCTTCAGACGAAGGTCATGAAGGACGAACCTTCGGCATCACAATATATCTCAGTGGAAAGAGAAACATATGAAACATGAGAGATAACATGAATAATCTCGTGTCATCATTAATATCATTTAATCATATGATCATGAATGTACTTGAATAATATTGAGTTACATTTTTACCTTCAGCTCGACAGAAGGCAAAAGACCAAGCGTGACGCGCGAGTGAATACAAGTCAGCGTGAACAGTACGGGGTACTGTTCATCTATTTATAGACACAGGACACAGCCTGTGACGAATTACAATTATGCCCCTCATAAAAGTTTACAATCATTGACTCAGACCTTTATGGATTAAAAGGTCATTCTATCTCTATGTCGGTTTGTAATGCCGAAGCTTCACGAAAAGGAACCTTCGACCATCTTCTGGGGACAACTTCAGCCGAAGCTGCTTCTTCCCGTAAGACCTTCGGCGCAACGAAGCATGGCCCCAACATGAAGGATACACCATAGCCTTGAACAACCTTCGTTTCGAAGTGATTGAACTAAGGAACGAAAGTCTTGAAAAAGACAAAATATTACACTCATTGTTGAACAAAATAAGGGAAAATGAAGCTGCTTCTATAGCCCAAGCTGAAGCTCAAAAATGCGAAATCAAAGATCTTCGGAAGCAGTTATTCGAAGCTAAAGAAAAATGCGGTGTTGCATAGGCTGAATGAGATATTAGTATATTTTGGAGGAACCATTTACAAAAAACAGTTGATGAACTTCGTGCATCCAAGGAGAGGTGCTATGAAAAATCTATAGAGTGTGTTAAGAGAATAAAAACTAGCTTCGCCAATGTTGGCACATACTCAAGCGAGGAGAATTTCATAAGGGGCGATCCCGAAGGCCCAATTGAATGGATCAGCCACGAAGCTGAAGCCTTTGAGGAAGTTTTGAGTGGCCGTGGAGACATATGCGCCTTCTCGGGTGCTAGGGGGATTGCTGCTATCTTGGAGAAGATAGGCTGCGAACACGTAAAATCTTTGGCGCAAACCGGAGGTGCCTTATCTATTGAAGATACAAAAGACACATCGGCCGAAGCAAGTTTAGTTGGTGGAAAGTTTTTCACCGACATCTGGGAAAATGGCGGCCGGGAGATGGCCCAAGAAATCATAAGGAAAAGTGAAGGAGATACTCACGATGCTAGAGAAGTAGCAACGGTCGCTGAGAAAGATGCGAATCTCGAGAGGCGGATAGGTATTGCTTAACAGCTTTTAACTTTATGTTCTAATTTTGTGACTTCGAACTTATTTACGTTTTGCATCACAGCCGCGCTATCTCCTCCCCTAGAGCCCGTCGAGCCATTAGCGGACCCCGAAGCAAAGAAAGAAGATGGAATTATTAAAATGGCTGAAGCTATTATGGATGAAGTTGTTGATCAACTACTAAACGAAACTGCGGAAGTAGTTTTAAAAGAAGAATAGCTATTATTGTAAAGACATTTGGAATGTAATATTTGCTGAACAAAGTGTGAAATATTTTATGATTTTGAATAGAATGTATAAGCTGTTTGTAATTCAATTCTTTACGATGCATGAAACTTTACGTACATACCATTTTTGAGCCTTCGGCGAAAAAACACCTTCCCTTCTTTTCATGCTTCGTGAAAGAATATCAATATTCCGTAAAAATATTATGCTTCGTAAGCAATAGATCTCCTTTTCATATTAAAGTTGACGAAGCCATACTTTTTTCAAAATTTATTTTGTGCATTGTCACTTCTTCGAAACAATCTCCAAAGATCAACATTATAGGTCAACATTGTATACCCTTCCGAAGGTCAACATTACATCCCCTTCTTGTGCCATTGATGCAATATGATGTATGATGTTATGCTATGCAAATGATGTAATGATGTTATGACGTGCAGAATGATATTTGTGCCGAAGATACACACACATTCCCTCAGTAAAGCATACAATCTCTTTGCCGTTTATTTTTCGGCTTCACCGTTTATTTTTCGGTGTATCAGCGTTGAATTTTCGCTGTAAGCCTCCCTTGGGAGCTTCTTCGCCTTTTACTTCGGCGGTATCAGCGTTTATTTTTCGCTGTAAGCCTCTCTTAGGAGCTTCTTCGCCTTTTACTTCGGCGGTATCAGCGTTTATTTTTCGCTGTAAGCCTCCCTTAGGAGCTTCTTCGCCTTTTACTTCGGCGGTATCAGCGTTTATTTTTCGATGTAAGCCTCCCTTAGGAGCTTCTTCGCCTTTTACTTCGGCGGTATCAGCGTTTATTTTTCGCTGTAAGCTCTGCATTCCCTTTGGAACGACTTTTGAGCAGAAAACTTACGCTGCGTTCCTTAGGAACGACTTTTTGTTGCTTCGGAAAACTTACGCTGCGTTCCTTAGAACGACTTTCCTAATGATTCGGCAAAACTTGTTATGTGATTATGAACCCCGCGCTCTCTTGAGAGCAACTTTCGTGCTTCACCAACTTTTTGGACTTCGTGAGTCTGTAAAAGAGACACATTTCCACTATGGCCAAAACGAAGCTATTACAAGGAATTGAAAATGACAGGAAAAACTTAGGCTTTTAACGATTGTTCTCTATTAAAAAAGGAAAAATGATAACGAATGCCAGGACTATTTCAGAAGTAGGATATCCTCTTAGTAGATGTGCTTGGATTCTGGCACAATACTGTTGACTGTGTGAGCTTCGGACTCCTCTCTAAAGTCTCGTTGCTGATGAGTGTGGTGGCTCCCTTCTGGCTGCTGGCCTTGTTGCAATGGTGGTGGAGGTGGAAGCTGTTGCCAAGATGCCTGAGGTTGGCTTGCCGAAGCAACAGAGGCTGCAGGATGGTTACCCACATACTCTAGAATGTACGGTGAGTGGTACGAAGCAGTATGCATGACTTGCTTCGGCTGATTCTGTTGGGCTGCAGCTTCTGCTATCTCTTTTTGTTTCTGGATGGTGACGTGGCACATCCTGGTAGTGTGGCCCTTGTCCTCACCACAGAATAGACAATAAATTTTCCTAGGCTGATCCGCAAACCTTCCTCCGAAGCCCCTGGCACCTCTGCCCCTTGGAGTTGGGGGCCGAGGATAGCTCTGTTGCTGTCCCGAAGCTTGGGAGGAATATTGTGGCCTCTGTTATTGACCTCCCCTGTCGTCATTCTGAGTGGAATGAATTGATCTGACATGCCTAGGGTGAATTCTCCCTCCGAAGCCCCTGGCCATTCCGGAGAACCTGTAAGCTTCCTCCCTTCTCTGTCGAAAATCATTGTCAGCCTGGATGTATTCATCTATCTTCTGAAGCAGTTTCTCCAGGGTTTGAGGGGGTTTCCTGGCGAAGTATTGGGCTGAAGGTCCTGGCCGAAGCCCCTTAATCATGGCCTCAATGACAATTTCATTGGGCACTATTGGCGCTTGTGCCCTCAGATGCAAGAACCTTCGGACATACGGCTGGAGATATTCCTCTTGATCTTGCGTGCACTGGAACAAGGCCTGAGCGGTAACTGGCTTCGTCTGAAACCCTTGAAAACTGGTGACCAGCATGTCCTTCAGCTTCTGCCATGATGTGATTGTTCCTGGCCGAAGAGAGGAGTACCAAGTTTGTGCAACATTTTTTACTGCCATGACGAAGGATTTCGCCATGACTGCAGTGTTGCCACCATACGAAGATATAGTTGCTTCGTAGCTCATCAGAAACTGCTTCGGATCTGAGTGTCCGTCATACATGGGGAGCTGTGGTGGCTTGTAAGACGGGGGCTAGGGCGTAGCCTGCAGTTCTACTGACAGAGGAGAAGCATCATGAAAAGCAAAATTTCCATGATGGAAATCCTCATACCAGTCATCTTCGTTGAAGAAGCCCTCTTGGTGCAGCTCTCTGTGGTGGGGCCTTCGGTGCTGCTCATCTTGAGCAATATGACGCACTTCTTCGGTGGCTTCGTCAATCTACCTTTGCAGGTCAGCTAACCGAGCCATCTTCTCCTTCTTCCTCTGTACCTGCTGATGAAGCATCTCCATATTCCTGATTTCTTGGTCCAACTCATCCTCTTGTGGTGTTGGACTAGTGGCCTTCCTCTTCTGGCTTTGGGCCTCCCAAAGAGAAAGGGTCTCCTGGTTCGGGTCCAGCGGCTGCAGAACGGCAGCCCCCGTTGCCGAAGCTTTCTTTAGCGGCATGATGAAGGTCGATGGTTGTCGAAGGTGGTCGAAAAGGGGTTCACCGAAGGTGGGCGCCAATGTTGGGGACTTGTTCTCAAATGCTATGAGTTAAGAACAAGGCAACATGAAGAATGTTAAATGTTAAAGTCCTTCGTCCTTCGAAGCATTATTTCCCTTAGGATATAACGACTCTCGGACAAAGGTTACAGAAAGCGTACCTTCGTGAGTACGACGTATGTAAAAATGAAGAAGGATTTATACAAAACATGAACAATACGAACAATCAAATATGTTGTCATTATTGTATTATCTTTATGTTATTATCATGAATAAGTAAAGATAATGATTTATTACAAGTGTACCTTCGGCTTGAAGGAAGTAAGAATACAAGCGTGACGCAAAAGCAAATGTCCAGTCAACGTGAACAGTACGGGAGTACTGTTCATCTATTTATAGGCACGGGTCGCAACCCATGTAAAATTACATTCAGGTCCTTTGCATTTGATAACAACTCTATAGTAATTCATCGGGGTCTAGATAGCCTTTTCCTCTTTAAGTCGGTTTCCTTTTTCCTGTCATCATGCCGAAGCTCCCTTGCGTACAGCTTCGGCTCTGTTCCATCCTTCGTTCCCCTTGTGTTTCTTCATACAGTGATTTTGACTCAAGTCCGAAAGGTCCATGTCCGAAGGTACCTGCTCATGTATTATACTCCAGAAACATTGTTAAATCACATTTTTGAGGACCTTCGGAAGCCGAAGGCCCCCAACAACAAGGCTTCCACTCCACTCTATCGGTATCATTTACCCATTGTCGTTACTCACTCTCCAAATTTGGTATAATCTTTCACTCATATGTTGTTCACCAAAGGGGGAGAACATATAGATAGGGCTCACAAAGTCTCCATTTTTGGCGATTAATGCCAAAGGGGGAGAGAGTATTAGCCCAAAGCAAAAGGACCGCACCACCACCACCAATTTCAAAATTTTCAAGAACTTTTCAAGTTGGTATCTAAATGTATTTGATTTGGTATTTTTCAAAATTGGTATTCTTCTAGAAATTATATCTCAATTGGTATCTATATTTCAAATTGATATATATCTCAAAACCCTCTTGAACATTAACAGGAGAATTTCATTCAGGGGGAGTTTTGTTGTTAGTCAAAGGAAAAGCATTTGAAACAGTGGGAGAAATTTCAAATCTTGAAAATGCTTCTCTTCAATCTTACTCATATGCCTTTGACTATGTGCAAATGACTTTGAAAAGAATTTCCAAAAGAATTTGCAAAAACAAAACAAGTGGTACAAGCGTGGTCCAAAATGTTAAATAAAAGAAAGCAATCCATGCATATCTAGTAAAATTATAAATTGGTTTAATTTTAAGTAACCTATGCACTTACATTATGCAAACTAGTTCAATTCTGCACTTATAAATTTGCTTTGGTTTGTGTTGGCATCAATCACCAAAAAGGGGGAGATTGAAAGGGAAATAGGGTCAAACCTTTTACCTATAAATGATTTTGGTGGTTGAATATATGCCCAACACAAATATTGAACTAACTAGTGTGCTCTAGATTATGTATTCTACAGGTGCATATAGGTTCAACACAAATCAATAAAAGATCAAAGTTAGGGTTCAAAAGAAAGGAGCAAAAGAAACCGAAGAGAACCCTGGTTTGGAGCACCGGACTGTCCAGTGTGCCACTGAACAGTGTCTGGTGCACCAGGGGCCATACAGCCTGAACTCTTCACCTTCAGGTTTCTCAGGCGCCGCTCCGCTATAATTCACCGAACTATCCGGTACACCAAGCGGAGCAACGCCTAACAACGCAACGGTCGTCTGCAAAAGTGTGAACAGTGCATGAACAGTGCGTGCAGAAGTCAGAGCAGGCGTCAGAGGCGCACCGGACAATGAACAGTACCTGTCCGGTGCAGCACCGGACTGTCCGGTGCGACATGGGGTTAGCGCTCCAATGGTCAGAATCTTCAGAACCCTAATGGTTGGGTGACGTGGCTGGCGCACCAGACAGTGTCCGGTGGCGCACCAGACTGTCCGGTGCACCCAACGACAGACAGCCTCCTCAATGGCTATGTGGTGGTTGAGGGCTATAAATACCCCCAACCACCACCACTCCAAGTATCCAAGTTTTTCAGACATCTCATTCAATAGAAGAGCTAGTGCAATCTATACAAGACAAAATTCAAAAGAATCGAAGCCTCTCCAAGTCCCAAATCGACTCCAAACAACTAGTGACTAGAGAGAGTGTTTTGCTCGTGCTCTTTGAGATCTTGTTCTTGGATCGCTTTCTTCTTTCTCATTCTTGTTCTCAAGACACTTGTAATCAAAGCAAGAGACACCAATTGTGTGGTGGTCCTTGTGGGGTCTAAGTGACCCATTTGATTAAGGAGAAAGCTCACTCGGTCTAAGTGACCGTTTGAGAGAGGGAAATGGTTGAAAGAGACTCGGTCTTGTGACCACCTCAACTTGGAGTAGGTTTTCAAGAACCGAACCTCGGTAAAACAAATCACCGTGTCATCCACTTTATTTCTTGGTTGATTTATTTTCACCCTCTCTTTTGGACTCAATTTTAATTCTAACGCTAACCCCAGCTTGTAGTTGTGCTTTAAGTTTATAAATTTCAGATTCCACCTATTCACCCCCCCTCTAGGCGACTTTTAGTAAGGTAGTTCTCCACTAGGTTTCCTAATTAGTCAGCCAAGGGCATCCCATACCACCCTTGTGGTAGCATTGTTATATCAAGTTAAGCTCATGTTCCAATTAACACAATGATCTTGTCATGAACAATAATTAAAACAACAGCAAAATTGGAACATGATCATAATCCAAATGCAACATTAATCCTAAAACTAGATAGAGCGATAGCAAGTCTACCCAATAGTTCATTTGTCTGCAAGGAGTGGGTAAACAAAACTAGGGAAACCTATTAGGTCCCATCAAATTAACCTGAGCATGTCATGGTGATTTAACAGGAACATTATTAGGTAAAGAAGAGTGATCAAGGGCACAACTTGCTTGTGACTTTAGATTCTAGGTACTTCACCAAGATGGACTTCGGGTTACTCGCAACCACGCTGCTACTCATAGAAATACATACAAATAGACAAGGAGTACATAAAAATAATAGTACACCAAACATGAGAACAAACAGCGTAAGGATATTCTACATGTCGCTACGAGATTGTAGGTTCGAGAACTACTAAAATCGGAGTTACGATGAAAAGGATATGGTTTTCTAAAGTTTTAGGTGATTAATTAGTAAAATATATATTCTATAATAACTTTTGAGAAAATATTATGAAGGAAAAACTTATCAACTTTTAATCTAAGTTATAACTTGAGTGGAGATCATATTTTAGTCCTTTCATATTTATAGACCAATTTAAAATATTACATTATTTTTAATTTAGAAAATTTATCTCATAAACATGGGCCCAACAAATTAGTTGGTTACTTTTGAAAACATGGCATAAGAAAAAAAAAATAATGTACTAAAGCGTAGGTAATATTATTATGAAGCTAACGCAAATGGAACGTAGTAAAACGAAGTTCAATAGCAAAAGTTATGAATTATCTATGTTTTAGAATTGTTTTTATAGCTAAAAATCACTTATCTTATATTTTCTCGAAAATCTAGGTGGTGGCTTCTAATACCCAAGAGTTCGGGGTCTTCTGTGCAAATGTTAGGACTGATTTGTAATGTTCTTTATATTGCACTGGATCGCAGGTTGAAATAGGGAAAACATAGGGTCTCTTTTGTAAATATGCTTGGCTGAAGGGGTACCAGTAATCGTGAGTCATCAGATCTATATCGGACTGCCTAGATTAAATCATCCATTATGTGAACGGGTATGCCCCTTGGCCGCTGGATCCATGATGAACAAACACGACTTAAAATAGGGCAATTGATTCTCCTACGTCCGATCTGAATTGGATGGCCCACAACGCTCACAACCGAAGCAGTACGTGCATCCTGATCTCGGAAGCCCACCCCGATCTGACGGTCGCCATGCAACCCTTCATCGCCCACTCCCACTGGTCGCGAACCGCGGCGGCGCCATGGCCTGGTGCAACCATCTCACGCCCTAGGACTCTAGACCATGACCTGAACAACTCTACACAACGTAGGGAGGAAGGCGAACTAGATGGGTGTAATCTTACCGTGAATGGTGCCGTGACGGCTTCTATACACGGTGCGCAGGAGCACCCTGTGGCGGAACTGCCCGAATTATTCCAATTTAAGTGCCTAAGCCCCGCCTTGGAGGCTAGACCACACTTAAATGGGAATAACCCGTCAATCCCTCGGATCTAGTCCGACACGGCCACTGATAGGATCAAGTACCACAATCTCACTCGATGGTGAGTCACAGAGCAAATACAATAAAGCATAAAACCATGCATGGGAGAGTATTGCATTATTACATCATCATCATTGGAGTTTTGCAAAAGTAGTCATCATTGTTCGAAGTGCAGCGGAATAAAACTAACGGTAAATAAACAGAGAGATGGGGAAGCCTGTCCCATCACTCCTCATGCTCCTCCTCAGCCGAGGTGGGGTCCCACTCGACAGTCCAACCCGGTGGCAAGATGGACGACCAAGTCACTCCCGCAACCATGTCCTCCAGAGAACCTGTAAAATTATGCCACAAGCAAGGCTGAGTATACTAATACTCAGCTAGACTTACCCGGTGTGAGAAGTCTACTCCTCTACCTCTAGACATGCAGCTGTTTGGCTTTGGGGTTTGGTTGCCAGAAGCACTAGCTGAGTTTCTAAGTCAAGTTTTAACTTTGTCAATTTAAGTGTGACTCTCTTAAGGCTAAATGTGTACTATCTACTCATACATAGTAGCAAACATTATTAACAATCAACATCTTATATCAACTCATCATATTTTAACTTGTTACTCAATGCAGTACAATGGATCAAGCAGTCTCATTAGCTGCGAGAAGCAGACGATTCGAATCGAGTTTTTAAACCTTGCAAGGTAAACCTAAACACACGACGTGGCGAGGCACTTCGTCCCCACACACATCAACCGTCCCCCTCGATTCCCCGTCAGCAGAGAGGGGCTCACCGCCTTGGCGTACAATGCCTCATTGACCCCGACCGCCGTCGTGCAGTGACCGCACTTGTACCCACCATAACCGGAATGGGAGACCACGTCTCAGGTCGCGTGAGGAGGGCAATCTGCTGCCAGGTTCAATCAGGTACTAGGCTTACCGATTTACCATATTTCTCGGCATATGTTTAGTACGTTCAAACGCTTGACACAGGTATCCGCACGTTAATCCTTATTCCCATTTTCACCTCGTAGACCACGCATCCCCATGGATCCATGTCCACCAACCAACTATCAATATGATAAAAAAAGTGGGTACAACCAATTCCTGATCTCGCGCGAGTGTTAGAAAAATCACTCGTCTTCTACCGAGATCCTAATTAAATAAAGCAGCTACTCGACCTAGCATACTAGTATCCATCTCAAAAGGAATCCTGAGTTCATGCAACTAGGGTTTCAGTCAACTCCTACACTTAAGTACACAGTACAAGCCTACAAACAATAAGTGTAGTAAAATAGCATAAATAACAGGTTATGCATAAAACCGGGGCTTGCCTTCCAAAGCAGTGGCAGGCAGATCCTCTGGTGTAGGCTCTGGTGCTGGATCCGGGGCTACCTCCTGAGCAGCTCCTTGCTCCGGTACGAGGACGTACTCTCCGTCAGCAAGGTTACAGTCTATCGAAATGCAATGAACACGTATGTCATGATTATACAGGATTTAATAACATTATGCTAAGAGAAGAAAAACTAAGTTAATGAGCAATTTAGGGTTTCTGGGTCATACGTGGCTTTTAATGGTTTATGCTTATCATTTCTAGGTTTAGGTTTTGCTAGGGATAGGCATAGGGAATTGGTATTGCTTTATATATCTCAGTGGACAAGTTATAAAGGTTTTCTTTCCCTTTCTTTATTTTCTACTTATGGTTTCTAGTGTAGGTTTGATCTACGACAGTGGTTTAATATTTTCCAAAAATTCTATAAAAATTATAGTGGGTTGCCATTGGTCATTATAGCCTGTTCTAGGAATTTGAGGTTTAAAATAAAAGGCTATGCTTTAGACAAAAATAGCAAAAGTTGTGTAAAATGGGCCACTTTGTACTACAATTCTTAATTAGGAGTAGGTTCTGCTCTAAGGGTTATTTTTGTTGGTATCTAACAGTAATAATAAGCTTCTGTGCCAAAAATCACAGAAGGTTAATTGGTGGTTATTTAGTTGTGATTTCTTAAAGTTCTATGCCACAAAGGTGCTTATAACTAACTTGCCATTTGAAAAATATCAAACAACAGATTTTGTATTTTTCCTATGTTCATAATAACAAAACATTAGTTATCCCAAGGTTTGGGGTGTTCTCTCCTTGGGGTTATTTTTCTAGGGTTTTTCTAAATTTTCCTTGTTTTCTTAAAATAAAAGGTATCCTATTTATTTTATACTAAACCAGGGTATCATAGATTTTTCTAGTGAACTACCTTAAATAAGTACCCTAACAAAAGTAGGAGTGCCCTCTGGTTCCTCATTTTAATCACCTTTTCTATTTTTCTTAACTTTAAGCATATTATAAAGTAAAGGGCAAAAGCTAACTTAATGGGATGGACAGAGAGGTTTAACATTTTTAAACAGGTCAGTATGTGGATATAAACTTCTCCAAATTTTTCTAACTCTAGTCAAATAGTGCAACTATTTTTATCTCTATTATTTAGCTTTTGGTCAAAATAATAATTGAATCAGAACCCTAAAGTTTTCTATAGTACATAGGGGTTTTATATTTTTCCTAAGTAGTTTACATTATTTAGAGTCTGACAAAATTGGTTTGACCAAATTTGGATGAACTAAACAGAAGTTATGAATTATTAAAGTTTATGTTCAAATTTAAAATCAGATTTAATAAAGGTTTTCTGGAAAAGCGGTTTACACCGAGGACCCTGGGGTATTTCCAAACTAACTCTCTCAGTTATGCCCCCGCGTTACTATTTATTTGAGTCACTGACAGTTCAAAAAGCCCCCTGACCTTTCCTTCTTCTTCCCCGAAGTCCTTTCCCCAATGTAAACAGTACCCGCGGGAAAGAAAAGGGCGACGCGGCTTACCGGCGGCGAGATAGGTCCGGCGAGGGGCGGGGTTGGCTCGGGGAGGCTCTGGCGGTCACAGCGATGTACGGCTCGACGACGGGGATGGCCGGAATCGCTCGGTCCACGTGCACAGGCGGGTGCCCTCATCGGCGACGGGTGTGCCGGCCAAATCAAGGCGATCTGGTTCAATCCAATGGCACGGTGAGCTTCACTGGGTGACGTAGAGACTGTGTGTACAAGGAATCAGAAAATGGCTTAGTGGATTACCCGGTCCACGCACTCCGGCGGGGTTGTGAACTCCGGCGACCGTGGACTGGCCTCTCCGGCGAAGCAGGCTTCGATTCCTCGCTCGGGGAGCTTCACCGAGGTGTGCTCACTCGTCTCCGAGGGTTGGACAGGGTTGGGAAAGGCTGGGCTAGCCAGTCCACGATGGCAGGGGCTCGGGTGGCCGCGAACACGCCGTGCACGGGCAAATGACGGTGAGTTGAGCTCCGGTGAGGTTTGAGCGTGCGCGGAAGAGTGTGGTCGACGCCTGAGTGGGCTTTATAGGCGCGGCGCACATAGGGGACACGGGCGCGGCTCGGCGCGGCGCTGGGTCGGGCGCGAGCGTGCTCTAGCGTGCGCAGAGCGCGTCGAACACGTGGAGCTTTTCTTCTGCTCGTGTTCCACAGCTCACCCAAGTCGCAAACGTGCGAATCTTGGCAAAAATCCGGCGTGAGTCTTTTCCTGGCACCTAGGGCTGTCTCTCATCCGTGAGTTGCCATGGCAGATATGGCCTAGGTAGGGAGATCTTCGGTCGCCAAATCAGGTATGTCACTCTGCCCACCTCGCGACAAAAACCATGCCAAGGCATGTCAAACATCAAGGTCTCGGGCTCAGCTTTTTCCAGTGGGTGCCCTAGGTGGTATGCCACATTTTTGGTATAGAACATAGGTGGTTTTGGTGCCATATTCAAGGTGAACACGGTTGATCTTTAGTGTAGGTGTAGTTTTTGACTTAGAGAGAATTAGAGAGCTCTAGCTCTCGCTCTACTTGGAGATTTGATTTGGGGTTTCTCCAGGGGTCTTTTTGCAATATTTCCTTCCTATAATTGTAGGTTAATAAGTTACTTAACTTTGTGCCAAAAGTTTGGTCATGAAATGCACCTTTGCTTAATCTCTCCCCTTTAACCAAGGTGCTTAGGAGATAGGGTTCAAGAGAGGTCTAGGGTTTACTCCCCCCCCCCTTGTCCAAAGTGATAAGTGCACACAAATTGGGTAATGCTTTTGGTCATCCACATCTCTTGGTTAAAACCTAGCTTCCAAGGCCCTTCCACTTTTTGCTCCTTAAGTTTCTTCCACATGTGATCATAGTCATTAGTGCATAGGTGTGCCCTAGCCATGGTAACACCTAGGGTGTTACAGACTTCCCCCCTTAAAGGAATCTCGTCCCGAGATTTTAGGCAGAGTCCTCTAGAGGGGTGCTATGAAGGTGCGCTGGTGTGGGGTTTCTGCTTTTCCTTGAGTTTCTCTAGTTAACTGTTCTTCGAATGTCATCCTCTTTGCAACTTCAGAAGGAAGTCCTTTTTAAGTTAAAACCACAACTTAGACTACCCTTACTATATAAGTTTTTCTTATAATTGTATTCAAAGGGCAGGTGGGGGTGGGATTCTGGGTTACGTACTGACTTCTTTGGGCAGAAAGTCGGGGAAGCGAGAGCGTAGAAAATCTTAGTTTCCCATGTGGCTTCTTCCGCTGAATGGTGACTCCACTGAACCTTATACATTCGGATCGACCTTGCCCGTGTTGATCTCTCCTTCTGATCTAATACTTTGACAGGGTACTCTTGATAGGACAAGTCTGGTTCTATCTCAATGTCCAGTTCCGGTAGCACTTCAGTGGGTAGGCGAACACATTTCCGCAGCTGAGATACATGAAATACATTGTGAACTGCTGACATGTGAGGGGGCAATTCCAATTGATAGGCTACGGGTCCGGGTCCAATGTATTGAGGAGTTAACTTGCCCTTAATTCTGAATCTCTGGACACCCTTGGTGGGTGATACCTTAAGATAAACATGTTCTCCCACCTCAAACTGTAGAGGCTTCCTTCTCTTGTCATGATAGCTCTTTTGCCTGGCCTGAGCAGCTTCTAAGTTCTTTGTAATAACTCTGACCTTTTCCTCTGCTTCAAGTACCAAATCTGGCCCAAATATTTCCCTTTCTCCTGCTTGAGACCAATTCAGCGGGGTCCTACACCTTCTCCCATATAAGGCTTCAAAAGGTGCCATCTTTAGACTGGACTAATAGTTGTTATTATAAGAAAACTCTACCAAAGAAAGACACTTGTCCCAGTCCTTTCCGTAGTGTAGTGCACATGCCCGCAACATGTCTTCCAAAATCTGGTTTACCCTTTCTGTCTGGCCATCGGTTTGGGGATGGTATGCTGAGCTTCGTATTACCTGGGTCCCAAGTGATTCTTGCAGCTGCTCCCAAAAGCGTGCCACAAACAGTGCTCCTCTGTCAGATACAATGGTCTTTGGAATACCATGCAACCGCACTATTTGATCAACATAAATTTCTGCATACTTCTCTGTCTTGTGGGTGGTATGCACTGGTAAGAAATGAGCAGTCTTGGTCAATCTGTCCACAATAACCCAAATGGAATCATGGTGCCTGGAAGTATTGGGTAATCCCACGATAAAGTCCATGCAAATGTCCTCCCATTTCCACGAGGGTATGGGAAGGGGTTGCAGAGGACCTGCTGCCTTCAAATGACTAGCTTTGATCCTCTGGCAGGTGTCACACTCGGATATGTACTTGGCAATCTCCCTTTTCATTCTGGTCCACCAATATAAAGATCTGAGATCATGATACATTTTGTTGCTACCAGGGTGCATGGAGAATTTGGAAAGGTGGGCTTCATCCAATATCTTCTTTCTGAGCTCAGGGTTCTTGGGAACAACCAATCGATCTCCAAACCATAGAATTCCCTTGCTGTCCTGACAGAAGCACTTGTATTTTTCTTCCTTCTGCTTAATCATTCCCTTGATAACCTGAACACCCTTATCCTCAATCTGCGCCCTGACTATTTGCTCTTGCAATGTGGGCTCCACTGAGATATAACTTAATTCACCGGAAGGAACAACTTCTAGGTTCAGCTTATACAACTCATCACACAGGGTGGTAACTCTTGCATCCATGCTCATACAATTGCACTGAGCCTTTCTGCTCAAGGCATCTGCTACAACATTGGCTTTGCCAGGATGGTAATGCACTTCCAAATCATAGTCCTTGATTAACTCCAACCATCTCCTCTGCCTCATCTTCAGATCTGCCTGAGTGAAGATGTATTTGAGACTCTTGTGATCAGTGTAGATGTTACAGTGAGCTCCCATCAAGTAGTGTCTCCATATCTTAAGAGCATGAACCACAGCTGCCAACTCTAGATCATGCGTTGGGTAGTTCTGCTCATGGGGTCTGAGTGCTCGGGAAGCATAAGCAATTACTCTGTTATCTTGCATCAAGACACATCCCAATCCCGTACCAGAAGCATCACAATATACTTCGAAGGGCTTGGTGTTATTAGGTTGAGCCAGCACTGGGGTTGTTGTCAAATGCTGCCTCAGCGTATGAAAAGCATCTTCGCACTTCTGGCTCCAATCATATTTAGCTCCCTTCTTTAATAACTCGATCATTGGCTTGGCAGTTCTAGAGAAATCCGGAATAAATCGTCGATAATACCCTGCCAATCCCAGAAAACTCTGAATCTGCCTTACTGTAGTCGGGGGTTTCCAATCCATCACCTCTTGTACCTTCTCAGGATCAACTGATATCCCATCCTGAGAAATTGTGTGACCCAAGAACTTAATTTCCTTCAGCCAGAATTCACATTTAGACAACTTAGCATAAAGACGATGATCGCGCAGTCGCTGAAGCATGATGTGCAGATGCTCAGTATGTTCGTCTTCATTCTTGGAATAGACCAGAATATCATCAATGAAAACGACCACGAACTTGTCCAACTCTGGCATGAACACTGAGTTCATCAGGTACATGAAATAAGCCGGGGCATTGGTCAGCCCAAAGGACATCACCAAAAATTCATAGAGCCCATATCTGGTAGAGAAGGCCATCTTGGGAATATCACTGGCACGGATCTTGATCTGATGGTAACCTGAGCGGAGATCTATCTTAGAGAATACCTTGGCTCCCACCAATTGATCAAACAAGACATCAATACGGGGTAGTGGGTATTTGTTCTTGATAGTCACCGCATTGAGAGGGCGGTAGTCAACACACATCCTCAAACTCTCATCCTTTTTCTTCACAAATAATGCAGGACATCCCCAAGGTGAAGTACTTGGGCGAATGAACCCCTTGTCCAACAATTCTTGCAGTTGCTTCTTCAGTTCTGCCAGTTCCGCGGGAGGCATCCTATAGGGTCTCTTGGAGATAGGAGCAGTCCCGGGTTGCAACTCAATTGCAAACTCAATGTCTCTATCAGGTGGCATTCCTGGTAATTCATCCGGAAAGACATCTAGGTAGTCACAGACCACTGGGATCTTTTCCACTGGGGATTCTATCATAACGAAGGCACAAGAACGGGTACAACCCTGGTCAGGCAAATATAAAACAGTCTTGCCATAAGTAGGGGAATGAATTTCAATTGCCCTGGCTGCAATATCCAATACTGCCTGATGCCTGGTCAACCAGTCAGCTCCCAATATAATATCCACGCTATCCAATCCTAAGATGAGAAGGGTGGTTCTAATCACAAGACTACCAAATTTTATAGGCACTTGCCTGCTGATTTGATTGGTGGCAATCCTGCCCCCTGGTGTTGAAATTGTGATACCCCCATTGGTGTGGTGAAAAGGCAACTGGCACTTGGCACTAAATTTGGCACTGATAAAACTATGTGATGCGCCAGAATCAAAAAGAACAATAGCAGGATAATTCAAAACTGTAAAGATACCAGTCATGACGGGTGCTCCCTCTGGAATATCAGCCATGGTGGTGAAGTTTAGCCTGCCTTGCCTCACTTGCACCTTCTGCCTCTTGCCTTGATTCTGATTCACATTCTGCCCTTGCCTCTGCTGGTTCCTGGGGCAATTTTTGGCATAATGTCCGGTGTTGCCGCATGTGAAACACCTGTTGTCATTTGCCTGGCGATACTGCTGCTGCTGCTGATTGTTCCTCTGAGCTGGAAACTGGGTGCGGTTGGGTGCCTGCTGCTGCTGCTGTGGTCGGATCACCCATCTCCCTTGCTGCTGCTGGGGTCCCCTGTTCTGAGTGTCGGACACAATCCTGAAGCGCTGTGGCTGAGCTGAGGGTCCTGCCACAGGGGTCTTCCTCTTCTTTTCTGCTTGTCGGGCTGTGATGCAGTCCTCCTGGGAGATAGCCATGTTGACCAACTCATTGTAGCTGTTGGCCCTGACGGTGTTGAGACGGTCACGGAGCTTAGTGCTGAGCCCCCTTCTGAACCTGTCTCGCTTCTTTTCATCCGTATCTGCATGGCACCCAGCATACTGGCACAAATCATTAAAAGCCTGAGCATATTGCAACACTGTCCTGTTGCCCTGAGTGAGTGCCAGAAACTCGTTGAGCTTTCGGTCCATAATGCCAGCTGGGATATGGTGTCCTCTGAAAGCTGCCTTGAACTCTCTCCAATCCACTTCATGGTCAGCTGGTTGCATAGCAAGATAGTGGTCCCACCATGTCCGCGCGGGTCCGCGAAGCTGCTGGGTGGCGAACCTGACCTTAGTCACCTCGGAACAAACTCCATTGAGTAGTGGGAATTTAGATTCCACTACCCTCAGCCATACATCAGCATCAAGTGGATCCTCTGCCCTGGTGAACAAAGGCGGCTGAGTACTGAGGAACTCCTGGTAAGTGGCCACTGTGGGGTGACGCTGATGATCTCCACCACCATAGTGCTGAGGTGGTGGCTGATGCTGAGCTAGCTGCCTCAAGATCTCATTCTGCTGAGCCATTAGCTCCTGCAGAGTGGGCGGTGGTGGCGTTGGTGGAGGAATGCACTCATTCTGGCCACGACGCGCTCTCCCAGCCATCTGAAAAATCACACATTTCCTCAATAACACATCTTCAAATTCAAGGTTTAATCGCGGTGAAAGAGTCAAAGGCAAACTGATAGATTCCAATCATAAACCAAAAAGGATTTAAAAAGGCATAAACTTCCCTTCCTAAATTAAAATTAACAGCATCCATCAACCGTGCTTCCAAAAGAGTTTATCACGATTACATCAATGGTCCCAAAAGACTCAACTCTCTCTAGCCTAGTACCCCAAGGGTGCAAAAGCTAAGCTAGCTGTGAGGAGTCCTACCATCACTGACTTCCAACTCTATCCCCGATATCTAATGAGCGAACGAGGCAACACTTGACTCGGGGGAAGGTGGCCTCCCTGAGCCAGCGGTGTCTACACTGGAAGCAGGCTCCTCTCCTCCCTCAATGTCAACGTCCTCGTTAGCCTCCACATCCTGGATTTCCTGGTGATGCATATCCAGGTGCTCATTAGCCTCGGCAAGCTGCTGCTGGGTGTTGATGAGCTGATCTTCGAGAACCTCGATGGTGTTCTCCCTGGTCCCCACCAATTCCTCCAGCTCTTGGATCTCATCGGACAACTGTTCCACTTGTAAGTCCTTTTCCACCATCTCCTGGGACAAGTCAACCACAAGCTCCTCCCTGTTGTCTAGGGTGATCTTGGTTGCCTCTAACAACGCCATCAGATGGGACATTGCCTCGCCACGCATCACTTGCAGACGGTACAAGGCATTCATGCACCGTACTGTCAAATGAGCGGTCTGACCCGGGTAGATAGCCCAGATATCCTTGGCATGCTCTACCCGATCCTTCCACATTGGGTCGTCCTCCCTCTTAGCGGGGAACAAGCCAATGGGGTGGGTGGAAAGCTCCAAGGGGTGAAATCCGCAGAAAGTAGTCAACCCGTGCAGAGCGATCGCCTCAATTGTGTCCTCAGCCCGGTATCCAAAGGACTCAGAGTCTAGTGAACGCCAGCCTGGCTGCAGGGGATGAGGCTCCAAGGTCATCCTCACCCTACAGCGGGGCACCCGGTGCTTCTCGAACTGCTGCACCGCGTACTGAGGGGGTGTCATGTATCCGGCCCCCTGAAGTACCTCCCACAAAATGCGGGGAAAGCCCTCTCGTGCAAGCCCGTCAGTGTGGGACAGTGCATTCCCGTCATCTGAGGATCCGTGGGAAGTCATCTGTGTACGGTTAAGCGTAAGTAAAAGAAAAGAATTATAAAAAGAACAAGAAAAATAAGACTCAGCTTCTCTCTAATTAAAAACAAAATTGTACTGGGAAACTTAGTCGGTCATAATTTAAGTCCTTACAAATTTTTCCATTTGTTCAATTAAAGAATGCATGCATGCTCGTCCTGAACGACCTCACAACAAAGTAAAGGGAATAGGGAAGAACTCCCATCCTCTAAAGTGGCCTGTTGGGCCTAATCACTTAGCCACCTAGCTACCCTTCTATCATCCTAAGGCTTCACGTCCTAGGTCTATCCTGCTCGTCCTACTATCTATCCAACATTGTTCCTATCAAATTTTTACTTCGGAAAAAGATGGTATTTATATTTTATTGATTCCTCTGTGGTGGTACAAGCTCCGATACCAGCTGTGGCGGAACTGCCTGAATTATTCCAACTTAAGTGCCTAAGCCCCGCCTTGGAGGCTAGACCACACTTAAATGGGAATAACCCGTCAATCCCTCGGATCTAGTCCGACACGGCCACTGACAGGATCAAGTACCACAATCTCACTCGATGGTGAGTCACAGAGCAAATACAATAAAGCATAAAACCATGCATGGGAGAGTATTGCATTATTACATCATCATCATTGGAGTTATGCAAAAGTAGTCATCATTGTTCGAAGTGCAGCGGAATAAAACTAACGGTAAATAAACAGAGAGATGGGGAAGCCTGTCCCATCACTCCTCATGCTCCTCCTCAGCCGAGGTGGGGTCCCACTCGACAGTCCAACCCGGTGGCAAGATGGACGGCCAAGTCACTCCCGCAACCATGTCCTCCAGAGAACCTGTAAAATTATGCCACAAGCAAGGCTAAGTATACTAATACTCAGCTAGACTTACCCGGTGTGAGGAGTCTACTCCTCTACCTCTATACATGCAGCTGTTTGGCTGTGGGGTTTGGTTGCCAGAAGCACTAGCTGAGTTTCTAAGTCAAGTTTTAACTTTGTCAATTTAAGTGTGACTCTCTTAAGGCTAAATGTGTACTATCTACTCATACATAGTAGCAAACATTATTAGCAATCAACATCTTATATCAACTCATCATATTTTCACTTGTTACTCAATGCAGTACAATGGATCAAGCAGTCTCATTAGCTGCGAGAAGCAGACGATTCGAATCGAGTTTTTAAACCTTGCAAGGTAAACCTAAACACACGACGTGGCGAGGCACTCCGTCCCCACACACATCAACCGTCCCCCTCGATTCCCCGTCAGCAGAGAGGGTCTCACCGCCTTGGCGTACAATGCCTCACTGACCCCGACCGCCGTCGTGCAGTGACCGCACTTGTACCCACCATAACCGGAATGGGAGACCACGTCTCAGGTCGCGTGAGGAGGGCAATCTGCTGCCAGGTTCAATCAGGTACTAGGCTTACCGATTTACCATATTTCTGGGCATATGTTTAGTACGTTCAAACGCTTGACACAGGTATCCACACGTTAATCCTTATTCCCATTTTCACCTCGTAGACCACGCATCCCCATGGATCCGTGTCCACCAACCAACTATCAATATGATAAGAAAAGTGGGTACAACCAATTCCTGATCTCGCGCGAGTGTCAGAAAAATCACTCGTCTTCTACCGAGATCCTAATTAAATAAAGCAGCTACTCGACCTAGCATACTAGTATCCATCTCAAAAGGAATCCTGAGTTCATGCAACTAGGGTTTCAGTCAACTCCTACACTTAAGTGCACAGTACAAGCCTACAAACAATAAGTGTAGTAAAATAGCATAAATAACAGGTTATGCATAAAACCGGGGCTTGCCTTCCAAAGCAGTGGCAGACAGATCCTCTGGTGCAGGCTCTGGTGCTAGATCCGGGGCTACCTCCTGAGCAGCTCCTTGCTCCGGCACGAGGACGTACTCTCCGTCAGCAAGGTTACAGTTTATCGAAATGCAATGAACATGTATGTCATGATTATGCAGGATTTAATAACATTATGCTAAGAGAAGAAAAACTAAGTTAATGAGCAATTTAGGGTTTCTGGGTCATACGTGGCTTTTAATGGTTTATGCTTATCATTTCTAGGTTTAGGTTTTGCTAGAGATAGGCATAGGGAATTGGTATTGCCTTTATATATCTCAGTGGACAAGTTATAAAGGTTTTCTTTCCCTTTCTTTATTTTCTACTTATGGTTTCTAGTGTAGGTTTGATCTACGACAGTGGTTTAATATTTTCCAAAAATTCTATAAAAATTATAGTGGGTTGCCATTGGTCATTATAGTCTGTTCTAGGAATTTGAGGTTTAAAATAAAATGCTATGCTTTAGACAAAAATAGCAAAAGTTGTGTAAAATGGGCCACTTTGTACTACAATTCTTAATTAGGAGTAGGTTCTGCTCTAAGGGTTATTTTTGTTGGTATCTAACAGTAATAATAAGCTTCTGTGCCAAAAATCACAGAAGGTTAATTGGTAGTTATTTTTGTTGGTATAGAACATAGGTGGTTTTGGTGCCATCTTCAAGGTGAACACGGTTGATCTTTAGTGTAGGTGTAGTTTTTGACTTAGAGAGAATTAGAGAGCTCTAGCTCTCACTCTACTTGGAGATTTGATTTGGGGTTTCTCCAGGGGTCTTTTTGCAATATTTTCTTCCTATAATTGTAGGTTAATAAGTTACTTAACTTTGTGCCAAAAGTTTGGTCATGACATGCACCTTTGCTTAATCTCTCCCCTTTAACCAAGGTGCTTAGGAGATAGGGTTCAAGAGAGGTCTAGGGTTTACTCCCCCCCCCCCTTGTCCAAAGTGATAAGTGCACACAAATTGGGTAATGCTTTTGGTCATCCACATCTCTTGGTTAAAACCTAGCTTCCAAGGCCCTTCCACTTTTTGCTCCTTAAGTTTCTTCCACATGTGATCATAGTCATTAGTGCATAGGTGTGCCCTAGCCATGGTAACACCTGGGGTGTTACACACCCTAGCGACATAAGAGCACCGACGAGAAATTGCCCTTGCACCGAGGCTCCTTACCGCCCAGCAGGGCCACGGTCACAACCCACGAGCTCATCCCACCCTCTGAAACCGGTTACCGAGTCTGGACTGGTGGTCTAGGCAGGGATCGACCGCGACGACCCTGCCTCTCCCATGGCGGTCGGGTATGGATGACTCGAAGTCGAGTGCTAGCTCGATGGAAGGAGGGGAGTACTGGGACGCATCATATAGGGCTGAGGAGCGCCTAGGTTGGTTTGAGGTGCGCCAAGCCCACGAGATCCACGTGGCAGGTTCGGTGTTGGGAGGTTGAAGGAAATTCTAACGCCTCGGACCCACACGACGATGACTAGATGTGATGGTGCACAATGGGGAGGAGGCGAGATAAACGTCCCATGGGTCCCACATCATAGTGGATGGATCTTGCGCCCGAGCATGCGTGAATGGGATGAGGGAATGGGCAGCGCACCCAGACTGTCAGCGGAGTGGTGGGCTAGGCTAATGGTGGACTGGGTCGTGTTTAAGGCTTTGTTAAGTTCTTTTTTTCTCCTTTTTCTTTGTTTTATGCTTTCATTTTCCAAACTTTCAAATCAGATTTTAATTTGAAAATCACATTTAAATAGAGTCCAATCTTGTAGTATATTTAAATGCACAAACAAAATCTCAGCATGGATGCAAGGTTTACTTTAGATTATCTAGTTATTACTTTAGCTAAGCAAAGGTTTTTAAATGTGCAAATCATACCGAAAAATAGAAGTTAATTTAAGAATAATAAAACCTAGGGTAGAACTTTTATAAAAAGATGTTTTTAACTTAAATATAGGGTTAAACAGAAGGGATGACCAAATCCATATAGAGATTCTTTCATCAAATTCTTGTTAGAGAACATATTTATTCTAGGTGATGTGATATTAATGGCAAGAAAAAAAAGTCTTATTAAAGGATATTCTAATGCAACTTTTGGAGAATTTTACCAAATTTTTGAATAAGATTTTGAGGTGTTACAAGAACGGCAAAGAGCAATCTTGAACTTCACCTCCAACAGCACAATAGAACTGAATGAGATATTTGTTACCTATCTCTTCTTCTCATGTCAACTTCAATCTTCACAATTGTTATCGCGTCTCCGCTAGCTCTAGAGGTTTCTATTAGATGTGTCCAAACAATATTTTTATAATTAATGGTACCTCTAGCCTATCATTTATATCATCATTCTAGACTTATATATGTTGAATAATTAGATAATTTCCAGATTAAATTCCGAATATAAATCATGACCAAATCAGAAGAACTAAAATAAAAAGTCAAATCAGATGATGTGTACTGATTAGACATACTGATAGATGACGTAGGCCAGAATCAGCAGGGTCGGCGATGTCGAAGCAGCGGGGTTGATGATCAGCGGAATCAGCGAGCAGTCGCGTGAGGACGCTTCCCAAAAACCTTATTCGCCCTCTCCCGGTGCAGGATCTCGAAGGGCGAAGGGTTCCAGAGACCTGCTCTCTCGATCGTGGATGCACGTCGGCGATCGGAATGAAGGGAACTGAAGGCGGCTCAGTTGTGAAGAGAGGAGAAAGCAAAAACTAGGATGATATGGATGCTGGCTGCCAGACGCCTTTTATAGGGTCGAGTCTACGACCAGATAGCTATCTTTGATCTTATCCGCCCGCGAAAATCTCGCGTTCAGTTTAGATTTTATAGCGATCGGTTAGGATTCAGATCTTAACAGCCAAGCAACCAAAAAATTAAAACGACAAAAGGAAGTCGCGCCCCCGCAAGGCGAGGGGCTGGATTTCGGCGGACCATTCACGCGCATGTCGTGCGCCCGCGCCCTTCGCCCCGGCCCGGCCTGGCTAGGCGAGGCGAGTGAGCATGCGCGTGTGGCTCTCCACACTCTCTCCTCTCATCTATGACTTGGTGAGTGAGTGTGGCTTCCATATTTAAACTAGCTCCACTCCACTAAGACTAGCAATATGGTGCTATTGGTTCTACCATTCCCTAGCCACACACATATATAGGCCTTTGAGATTTTCCTGTGATTTAATTGAATTTCTCAATTGGGCCTAACCCATAAATCCTAATAATCTCCCACCAGATCTCAAATGCCCATCTACAGTTTTCGCCACTATTCACTACTGTTTAATTATACTAGTGTTTCAGCAGAGACTGTTAAGTTGAACTTCCGCCTAGAACTCCAAGCTACACCAACCCACAACTTGAACAATGGACTATGCCTTGAATTGCAAGTTTTGTGTGAATGGGTTTCACTTGAAGCCATGACCAGTACTTGGCTACCAGTAGTCCCCTTCTCGGGTGGAGCATATACGTCGTACTCCAAGGTCTCTTCATGAGTTTACTAGAGATCACCCAGATCTCATAGACTGCGACGTTAGACAGTCTAACTCATATAGGTGAGTTCTTTCAAGAATGTTCTGCAGGACAACATCTTTGCTAATACAAGCCAACAAAACACATTAAGGCACAAAGCCAACCTGCCTTACAACATTTGAGAGTATTGCATCTTTACTTAGAGAGGGTCAAAGATTACTCTCCTCAGTTCACCAATGGCTTGTTCTTCCCAGGACCTAATTCATGGGATCTCCGATCACATAGATTGGGTTTCCACCATGGCAACTTATATGGGTCTCATACCCATCTCTCTCTATGCAATTTCTATCACATTACGTGGTAGTCCCTTGGTAAAAGGATCTGCCAAATTTTTATCTGTTGAAATATAAGTCACACTTATAACTCCGGAGTTTCTCAACTTTCTGACAGACTTCAATCGTCTTTTGACATGTCTTGATGACTTCCCATTATCCTTAGAACTCGTCACTTTAGCAATCACTGTCTGATTGTCATAGTTCATAAGGATAGCTGGTATTGGTTTCTCAACCATTGGCAAGTCCATCAAGAGTTCACGCAACCATTCTGCCTCAACGGTTGCTGTGTCAAGTGCAGCTAGCTCGGCTTCCATGGTTGACCTCGTCAAGATGGTCTGCTTACATGACCTCCATGATACCGCACCTCCACCAATAGTGAAGACATAACCACTGGTGGCATAAAGCTCGTCTGCATCAGATATCCAGTTCGAATCACTATATCCTTCAAGTACTGCATGCTGACCAGAATAGTGAATTCCATAACTCATTGTACCTTGCAAGTAGCGCATAACCCGCTCAAGTGCATGCCAATGATCAGTCCCGGGATTTGATATGAACCTACTCAATTTGCTCACAGCAAACGAAATATAGGGCCTTGTTGCATCAGCAAGATACATGAGTGAACCGATGATCTGAGAATATCTCAATTGGTCTAAACCAATTCTCTTGTTCTTTCGCAGTGTCACACTGGGATCATAAGGTGTTGGAGAAGGTTTGCAATCAAAGAAGCCAAATTGCTTCAAAACCTTTTCAACATAGTGAGATTGCGAGAGAGTAATCCCACCATCTGCCTTAATCAGCTTGATGTTTAGAATCACATCAGCTTCTCCCAGATCTTTCATATCAAAACTCTTTGATAGAAAAGACTTGACTTCATTGATCAAATCAATGTTTGTGCCAAATATAAATATATCATCAACATATAAGCACAATATAACTCCTTCGCCCCCACCACAGTGATAATATACACACATGTCTGCCTCATTAATGGCAAAGCCTGCAGACGTTAGAGTCGTGTCAAACTTCTCATGCCACTGCTTTGGTGCTTGCTTCAGACCACACAAAGATTTCAATAACTTGCACACCTTGCTTTCTTGACCCTTTACTACAAATCCATCAGGCTGTTCCATATAGATTTCCTCGTCCAGCTCTCCATTAAGAAAAGTTGTCTTTACATCCATCTGATGAACAAGGAGACCATACGAGGCAGCCAAGGAAAGTAGTACTCGAATAGTAGTCATTCTACCAACAGGTGAGTATGTATCAAAGAAGTCTTCTCCTTCTTTCTGAGTATAGCCTTTAGCCATAAGCCTAGCCTTGTACTTCTCAATTGTACCATCGGGCTTGAGCTTCTTTTTAAACACCCACTTACAACCCATAGGTTTGCATCCATAGGGTCGATCAGTGACTTCCCACGTACCATTTTAAAGAATGGAGTCCATCTCATTATGAACTGCTTCTTTCCAATCATCTGCATCTGGAGATGCAAATGCTTCTACAATGGTAGGAGGAGTATTGTCCACAAGGTACACAATGAAATCATCACCAAAGGATTTTTCAACCCTTTGTCTCTTGCTCCTTTTAGGAGCATCATTGTCATCCTCCTCTAGGACAATTTCATGTGGCTGTTCAGAACTCTCAACGGGTGTACTATGTTTAGGAGTTATCTCAGAAGAGTATCTAGAATTGCTATGAATGTCTTTCATTGGAAATATATGTTCAAAGAAAGTAGCATCACGTGATTCCATAATAGTATCAATATACACATCAGGAACTTCAGATTTAACTACTAAAAATCTATATGCTATGCTACACGAAGCATATCCAAGAAAGACACAATCCACTGTCCTTGGACCAAGCTTGCGCTTTTTATTAATTGGTACATTGACTTTCGCCATGCACCCCCAAGTGCGCAAGTATGAAAGTGATGGTTTTTGAAAGTCGCCTAGAGGGGGGGTGAATAGGCGGAATCTGAAATTTAGAAACTTTAAGCACAACTACAAGTCCGGGTTAGTGTTAGAATAAAATCCGAGTCCTAGAGAGAGGGTGAAAAACAAATCAAAGGCAAATGAAGCGGATGACACGGTGATTTGTTTTACCGAGGTTTGGTTCTTGCAAATCTACTCCCCGTTGAGGTGGTCACAAGGACCGGGTCTCTTTCAACCCTTTCCCTCTCTCAAACGGTCACCTAGACTGAGTGAGCTTTCTCCTTAATCAAACGGGTCACTTAGACCCCTACAAGGATCACCACAACTTGGTGTCTCTTGCTTTGATTACAAGTGTCTTGAGAACAAGAATGGGGAAGAAGAAAGCCAACCAAGCAACAAGAGCAACAAAGAAACACAAGTGATCCTCTCACAAGTCCTAGAGCACTAGAATTGATTTAGGGACTTTGATTGGATCGGAGGCTTTGATTTGTGTCTCGAAGTGTTGTGTTTTGCTCTTGTATTGAATGCACTGTTGTGAATGCTTGGATGGTTGGAGTGGAGGTGGTTGGGGGGTATTTATAGCCCCAACCACCAATTCAACCATTGGGGAGGCTGTCTGTCGATGGGCGCACCGGACAGTCCGGTGCGCCAGCCACGTTACCCAACCATTAGGGTTCTGACGGTTTCGACCGTTGAAGCTCTGACTTCTTGGTGCACGGACAGTCCAGTGCTGCACCGGACTGCTACTGTTCACTGTCTGGTGTGTCTTCTGTGCTTGCTCTGACTTCTGCCGCAAACTGTAGCTCTGTCAGGGCACTGTGCAGTCGACCGTTGCGCTGGTAGTCGTTGCTCCGCTTGGTGCACCGGACAGTCCGGTGGCACACCGGACAGTCCGGTGAATTATAGCGGAGAGCGCCTGGAGAAACCCAAAGCTGAGGAGTTCAGACTGTACGGTCCCTGGTGCACCGGGCACTGTCCGGTGGTGCACCGGACACTGTCTGGTGCGCCATACCAGGGCACACTTCGGTTTCTTTTGCTCCTTTATTTTGAACCCTAACTTTGATCTTTTATTGGTTTGTGTTGAACTTTTATGCACCTGTAGAATACATAATCTAGAGCAAACTAGTTAGTCCAATTATTTGTGTTGGGCATTCAACCACCAAAATCATTTAGGAAAAAGGTTTGACCCTATTTCTCTTTCAATCTCCCCCTTTTTGGTGATTGATGCCAACGCAAACCAAAGCAAATATATAAGTGCAGAATTGAACTAGTTTGCATAAGGTATGTGCGAAGGTTACTTGGAATTAAACCAATTTAATAATTTCAATGGATATGCATGGTTGCTTTCTTTTATTTAATATTTTGGACCATGCTTGCACCACTTGTTTTGTTTTTGCAAATTCTTTTGAAAAAGTCTTTTCAAAATCTTTTTGCAAATAGTCAAAGGTATATGAATAAGATTGTAAGAAGCATTTTCACGATTTGAAATTTTCTCCCCCTGTTTCATATGCTTTTCCTTTGACTTAAACAAAACTCCCCCTAAATGAAATTCTCCTCTTAGTTTTCAAGAGGGTTTTGATATATATATATATATTAATTTGAAATATAGATACTAATTGAGATACTTCTCATTAGAGGAATACTAATTTGAAAACTTTATTTCGAAAATTTTGAAATTTGTGGTGGTGCGGTCCTTTTTGCTTTGGGCTAGATACTTTCACCCCCTTTGGCATTAATCGCCAAAAACGCAGACATTTGAGAGCCCTTCTTAAATTCTCTCCCCCTTTGGCAAACAATATATGAGTGAAAGATTATACCAATGTGGAGAGATGGCGGAATACCGGTAGAGTGGATTGGAAGCCTTGTCTTCGTCGAGTACTCCATTTCCCTTTCAATCTACGACTTAGCATAAATATACACTTGAAAACACATTAGTCGTAGCAAATGAAAGATATATGATCAAAGGTATATATATGAGCAATGTGTGCAATGTTTCAATCAAAATTCCGAGAATCAAGAATATTTAGCTCATTCCTAGGTTTGGTAAAGGTTTTCTCATCTAGTGGCTTGGTGAAGATATCGGCTAATTGATCTTTGGTGTTAATATAGGCTATCTCGATATCCCCCTTTGTTGGTGATCTCTCAAAAAGTGATGTCGAATGTCTATGTGCTTAGTGCGGCTGTGTTCAATGAGATTCTCTGCAATGCGTACAGCACTCCCATTGTCACATAGGAGAGGGACTTTGCTCAACTTGTAGCCATAGTCCCTGAGGGTTTGCCTCATCCAAAGTAATTGCGCACAACAATGGCCTGCGGCAATATACTCGGCTTCGGTGGTTGATAGGGCTACTGAATTTTGTTTCTTTGAAGCCCAAGACACCAGGGATCTTCCCAGAAGCTGACAAGTCCCTGATGTGCTCTTCCTATATCAATTTTACACCCTGCCCAATCGGCATCGGAATATCCTATCAAATCAAAGGTTGATCCTCTGGCGTACCAAAGCCCAAACTTAGGTGTGTAAACTAAATATCTCATGATTCTTTTCATGGCCCTAAGGTGAACTTCCTTAGGATCGACTTGGAACCTTGCACACATGCATACGGAAAGCATAATATCCGGTCGAGATGCACATAAATAGAGTAGAGATCCTATCATCGACCGATATACCTTTTGATCTACTGATTTACCTCCCGTGTCGAGGTCGAGATGCCATTTGTTCTCATGGGTGTCTTGATGGGCTTGGCATCCTTCATTCCAAACTTGTTAAGAATGTCTTGAATATACTTGGTTTGGCTGATGAAGGTGCCCTCTTGGAGTTGCTTGATTTGGAATCCTAAGAAATATCTCAACTCCCCCATCATAGACATCTCGAATTTCTGGACCATGATCCTACTAAACTCTTCACAAGTAGATTTGTTAGTAGACCCAAATATAATATCATCAACATAAATTTGGCTTACAAACAAATCATTTGTAACAGTTTTAGTAAAGAGTGTAGGATCGGCTTTTTCGACTTTGAAGCCATTAGTGATATGAAAATCTCGAAGGCATTCATACCATGCTCTTGGGGCTTGCTTGAGCCCGTAAAGCGCCTTTGAGAGTTTATAGACATGGTTAGGGTACTCACTATCTTCAAAGCTAGGAGGTTGCTCAACATAGACCTCTTCCTTGATTGGTCCATTGAGGAAGGCACTTTTCACATCCATTTGATAAAGCTTAAAGCCATGGAAAGTAGCATAGGCAAGTAATATGTGAATTGATTCAAGCCTAGCTACGGGTGCATAGGTTTCACCGAAATCCAAACCTTCGACTTGTGAATATCCCTTGGCCACAAGTCGGGCTTTGTTCCTTGTCACCACACCATGCTCATCTTGCTTGTTACGGAATACCCACTTGGTTCCTACAACATTTTGATTAGGACGTGGAACCAAATGCCATACCTCATTCCTCGTGAAGTTGTTGAGCTCCTCTTCATTGTCAACACCCAATCTGAGTCTCTTAATGCATCCTCCACCCTGTATGGCTCAATAGAGGACACAAAAGAGTAATGCTCACAAAATTGTGCAACTCGAGATCGAGTAGTTACCCCCTTATGGATATCACCGATAATGGAGTTAACGGGGTGATCTCTTTGAATCGCTTGATGGACTCTTGGGTGTGGCGGTCTTTGACCCTGTACTTCTTGTTCATCTTCCTTGTCATTATCTTAATCATCTCCTCCTTGATCATTGACCTCGTCTTGAGGTGGCTCATCCTCTAGATCTTCTTCTTCATTATCTTAAGTCGGTTCCTCATCTTGGGTTGGTGGAGATGCTTGATTGGAAGATGATGGTTGATCTTGTGCTTGTGGAGGCTCTTCGGATTCCTTAGGACACACATCCCCAATGGACATGTTCCTTAGCGCCACACACGGAGCCTCTTTGTTGGGGACTTGTTCTCAAATGCTATGAATTAAGGACAAGGCAACACAAAAATGTTAAATGTCAATACCCTTCGTCCTTCTAAACATTATTCCCCTTAGGATATAATGATCTTCAGATGAAGGTTACGAAGGACATACCTTCATCACCACAATATATGATAATAGAAGAAGAAGCATACAGAATATAGAAGACAACATAAGCAATCATATAACATTATTAATTCATTCTCATTATATTATTACGGAAAGATAGAAACAATATTGAATTACAAATGTACCTTTGGCTTGATGGAAGACAAAAGTACAAGTGTGACGCACAAATGAATACAAGTCAGCGTGAATCAGTATGGGGGTAATGTTCATCTATTTATAGGCACAGGGCACAGCCTGTGCAAAATTACATTCATGCCCTTCATGTTTACTATTGACATTAGGACAATCTATCGAGGACTAAAAAGCCTTTTCCTCTTTAAGTCGGTTCCTTTTCTGCTACTGAGTTGAAGGTTCCTTGCGCATAGCTTCGGAACTGGTTCGACCTTCGTCCAAACCATGCTTTTCATATTGTGGGCAGCTTCATTCCGATTTTGAAGGCTCCTGTACATATATTACACTTGGGAAAACATTGTTAATCATGTTTTTGAGGACCTTCGGAAGACGAAGGCCCCCAACAGTAGCCCCTCGCAGTATTAATTTGTTAAGATATTGAATTCAGACTGCAACATGGACGAAGGCCTTAAGCCAAAGGTCCAAAAAACACCTTCCCTTTGCTAGAATAGCAACAGTCAATGATAGATGGGGCCCTCCAACTTGCAGCGCGCTGAGCGTATAAATAAGAACTCACACAAGCTGCATTTTGATACACTGGTTGTGCCATTTGCTTTATTTTCTCAATTTTATAGCTCTTGCTCACTAGCGCTTGATAGTTTTTCAAGCTCTCTGAGCTTCGATTTAAAAGACGTGTTTTCTCCGTGTCTGAAGAAAAAATGTCTCAAGGCAAGAAGGTTGCTGCTGAGACGAAGCCGACTGAGGAGGAGAAGCTATTTGAGGAGAAGAAGACTGTCGATCCTTATATTACTGGATTTGTGGAGTCGATGGCAAAAACAAATACAGAGAAGATTACTAAAGAGATATTGGAAGGCTTATCTGAAGATACTGATGACAGCGATAGCTAAGATGTAGAAAGTGGGGATGAAGATTCTGAGGATCGGCCCTGGAGGCCAAGTCATTCAATCTTCGGAAAATCAGTCATCAAACATAGTCATCTTGAAAATATGTGAGGAAGGTACTTTCGGGATATGTCTATTGTTAGGGCTGGCGGCAACAACAATGTCCTTGCTCCTGAGAAGTTATGATTTTCCGAAGCTTCTTCAAGGTTGAGCTTCGGTTCCCTTTAAGTAAGTTTGTAGTTGAAGTGCTGAAGACCTACCAAAGCTTCCTTCATCAGATCACCCCCAAAGCCATAATAAGGATGGGGATTTTTGTCTGGGCAGTAAGGAGCCAAGGGCTAGAGCCAAGTGCAAAGTGCTTCTGCAGTATGCACAAACTTCTATATGAGAAGAAGGCCACGAGTAAAGAACAGTACCACAACAACTTTGGTTGTTATGGATTTAACGCTCGCCCCAACGCAAGCCACCCAGTGCCAACATTTCGGAAGAGATGGCCTGGGGCTTGGATGGAAGAATGGTTCTATGTGAAGAATGATTTGTCAGCGAGGGAAGATATTAAGGAAGTCATTATGCGCCCCATTTGGTCCAGCTTCGGCCTCCGAAGGCCGAAGGTAGAAATTAATGACGCCGCCGAAGCGTGTCAGAAGGCCTTCGGTACTGTCTGCTCCTTCATCAGCACAAGAGATTTAGTTCAAGAGCATATAGCATTCATAGTGTGGCAGCTTGTAGAAAGCTGGGAAATGCCGAAGGAGACCATCACTAAGTCTAGCGAAGGTGATTTAGTCCGGCTGATGTATACATTCAGGTTTGGGGATAAATTTGATGAACCAAACGATGACTGGTTGAAGTGCATCGAAGCTACAAGTGATGATTTGCTTGGAGCTTATTCCAAGACAGAAGACAATGCCTTGTCCGCAGCCTTCGGGGGTCGGAATAAGAAAAGGTTGAACAGAGTATTCAATGCTATTGGCTTCGTATACCCTAACTATTGCTACCCTCTACGAGGGCATGGGGTAAAAAGAAAGATCATTGCTTCTGGAAAGGTTGCCGCCTCGACCATCACAGCTAACCCAAAAGGCAAGAATATGAAGGTTCTGACTCACCGACCGCGTTTCATCGAACCGGCCGTGATACCTGAATTTAGCAAAGGGGCCTCTTCGGCTGTCAAAGCAAAAGAAACCGCCCATCCTGCGCAGAGGATTGAAGAGCCAGCTAAAATGCCGAAGGAGCTTTCAGTTAGGCTAGTTGAAACGAAGGCTGATAAGGCTGAAGGGCTAGAAATTAAAGAAATGACAAAAATGCTAGAGACTTTGAACCCTTCAACAGAGGCAACTATGCCGAAGACACAAAAAAGTTTTGCCACAACTCCCAAGAGGAGAAGGATGGCAAATGTGCTAGATGTTGTGTTAGAAACAGCAAAAGCCTTGAGTCCTACTCCTTCAAGAAAAATTGTCGAAGCTTCGAAAGTGCACCCCGAAGCTAAAACAAAGTAGGCAGAAGTCGAGGCTGGAACAATTGAAATTGAAACCGAAGCTGGGCCTTCAGAGCCCACCAAGACGGAACCTGTCGTAGTTGAAGAAAAAGCGGCAAAGGAGATTGTGTCTGAAGAGGTTGAAGCTGCTGCTACCGAAGCTTCAAAGGAAAGCATTGATTACATCATCCATCACGCTTCGGGAAAAGAACTTTCTTTAGAAGAAAAGCTAGAAGCACTACATTATGCCCAACAATTGAAATATCCGAAGGGGCGTTAGTGTTTAATGGTAGTGGGGAAGAAGATTTTTTGTACTGTCTCCTGGATAATAAAGAGATATCCGTTTGCTGGGAGATAGGTAGAAGCATCGAATTCCCGAAGCTAGAAGACGGTCTTTCAATCTTGTCGAAGGATGAGCTTGCTGATAGCTTAGCATATAATAGCATAAAGGTATAAAAGCTAATTTTGTATTTGAAAAATGAAATATTTTATTTACTTTACTTAATTCTATCTTCCTCTTGTAGGGCTTAATTCTTAGTAATGCATTAAGGGCTCAAAAAAATATTGAAGATGAAGGATACACAATGGCTCTGAACAACCTTCGTTCAGAGGTAATTGAATTAAGGAACAAGGGTCTTGAAAAAGATAAAATTTTGATTTCATTAGTAAACAAGGTGAAAGAGGATGAAACTAGTTTCAAGGCTCAAGCCGAAATCCAGAAGAATAAAATTGAAGACCTTCGGAAACAGTTGGCAGAGGCCAAAGAAAAATGCGCTCTCGCAGAAGCTAACCGAGAGGCCAGCGAATATTGGAAAAACTATTTAGAAAAAACAGTTGAAGAACTTCGCGCATCCAAAGAAAGATGTTTTGAAAAATCTTTGGGTTGCGCGGAGAAGATAAAGGCTAGCTTCGCCAACGTGGGCGCCTATTCTAACAAAGATAACTTCATATGAGGCGACCCTAAAGGTGTGATCGAATGGATAAGTGGAGAAGCCGAAGCTTTCGAAGAAATCTTATGTGATCGCGGGGATGTTTGCGCGTTCTTTGGCGCAAGGGGAATTTCAGCCATCCTGGAGAAGACGGGATGTGACCATGTCAAGACCCTAGCCCAGGTCGAAGCTGCCTTTTCCGTGGATGACACAAAGGATCCCTCAGCTGAAGCAAGTTTAATGGGCGGGAAATTTTACAATGACATCTGGGTAAATGGTGGCCGAGAGATGGCTCACGAAATTATGAAGAAAAGCGAGAAAGACATCCATGACGCTCGAGTTCAAGCAAAACAGGCTGAAGAAGTTGCAGAGCGCGAGAGATGCATAGGTATTGTTTTGCGGCATCTAGCTTTGGCATTTGTTTTTGTGGCTTCAGACTGATTATTATATTATTATTATTTTATTTATTTTACTTTTTTTTACTGTAGCTGAATTATCTCCGCCACCGAAACCGTTCGACCCCCTGGCCGATCTAGAAACGAAGGAAGCACTTGAGATCATCAATATGGCCGAATCTATCGTTGACAAAGTCGTCAATAAATTGCTGAATGAAGTTGTGGAGAAGGTTCTGAAGGAAGACTAGTACTTATTGTAGAAACATTTTTAGATGGACAATGTAGCTTTGTTGTAACAAAACTGTAATATTTGATGTGCATATTTTTGAATTTAATATATAAATTATTTATAATTCACTTCTTTGCGATGCATGAAACTTTATATACATACCGTTTTTGAGCCTTTGGCGAAAAAACACCTTCCCTTCTTTTCATGCTTCGCAAAGAAAAAGATCCATGCTTCGTGAAAATATCCATGCTTCGTGACAACAACCAAGCTTCATAGAAATATCCATACTTCATAAAAACATCCATGCTTCGTAAACAGGGAATCCCTTCTTTTACAACAAAGCTGACGAAGTTGTATTTCTCAGCTTACTTAGTGCCTTCGTAAAAACATCCATGCTTTATATTCAATTCGTATCCTTGGTGCGATATGATGTATGATGTGATGCTATGCGAGATGATGTGATGGTATGATGTTAAAAATGATGCTAATGTCTATGACACACACCCACACACCCACACTGAAACACACAATCTCTGTGTCCCCTTAGGAACGATCAAAATCTCTTCGCCGTTTATTTTTCGACTTCACCGCTTATTTTTCGGTGTAAGTTCTGCATCCCCTTAGGAACATCTTTTGAACTTCTTCGCCTTCTATTTCAGCGGTATAAGTTCTGCATCCCCTTAGGAACGTCTTTTGAACTTCTTCGCCTTCTATTTCAGCGGTATAAGTTCTGCATCCCCTTAGGAACGTCTTTTGAACTTCTTCGCCTTATATTTCGGTGGTATTTGGCTCTGCATTCCCTTTGGAACGACTTTTGAGCAGAAAACTTACACTGCGCTCCCGTAGGAATGACTTTTTGTATCTTCGGCAGAACTTACGCTGTGCTCCTTTAGGAATGACTTTTTGTAGTTTCGACAATTTTTAGCTCTGCATTCCCTTAGGAACGACTTTTGAGCTTCGTCATTTTTTGAGCTTCGTAAGTCTATGAAAAAGATATATTTCATTCTAATAAAAGCGAAACTATTACAGAGAATTGAAACTAGATTTACATTGCTTGTTTCTTATTAAAAACAAAATGACATAAACCATAAAAGTATTTTGGGGGTAGGATATCGCTCAATAAATGTGCTTTGATTCTGGCACAGTACTATTGACTGTGCGAGCTTCAGATTCCTCCCTGAACTCCCGTTGCTGTTGGGTGTGCTGGCGCCCTTCTTGCTGCTGGCTTTGAGAATAGGTTGGTTGCAGTGGTGGTGGAGGAGGGAGTTGTGGCCAGGAAGCCTGGGAATAACTAGCCGAAGCGGCAGAAACTGCAGGATGATTGCCCACATATTCTGGTATGTAGGGGGAGTGGCACGAAGCAGTGTGCAAGACCTGCTTCGGCTGATTCTGTCGAGCTTCGGTTTCCGCGATCTCCTTCTGCTTCTGAATGGTGATTTGGCACATTCTTGTAGTATGGCCCTTATCCTCACCACAGAATAAGCAATAAATCTTCCTAGGTTGATCTCCATATCTTCCTCCGAAGCCCCTGTTGCCTCTGCCCCTTGGAGCTGGCGACCTGAAAGAGCTTTGATGTTGCCCCGAAGGTTGTGAGGTGTACTGTGACCTCTGAGGCTGACTTCCCTTGTCATCGCTCTGGTTGAAGCTGTGGATCGACCTGACATGCCTTGGGTGAATTCGTCCTCCGAAGCCCCTGTCATCTCAGAGAATCTATAAGCTTCCTTCCTTCTTTGGCAGAAGTCGTTGTCAGCCCGGTTGTACTCATCCATCTTCTGAAGCAGCTTCTCCAGAGTCTGTGGGGGCTTTCTTGTAAAATATTGAGCAGTAGGTCCTGGCCGAAGACCCTTGATCATGGCCTCAATGACAATTTCATTGGGCACTGTAGGCGCTTGTGCCCTCAGTCGCAAGAACCTTCGGACATATGCCTGAAGGTATTCTCCGTAGTCTTGCGTGCATTGGAACAGGGCCTGAGCTGTGACTGGCTTCGTTTGAAAGCCTTGGAAACTGGTAACCAACATGTCCTTGAGCTTCTGCCATGATGTGATAGTCCCTGGCCGAAGAGAAGAATACCATGTCTGGGCTACATTCCGGACTGCCATGACGAAAGACTTCGCCATGACTGCAGTGTTGCCCCCGTACGAAGATATAGTTGCTTTGTAACTCATTAGAAACTGCTTCAGATCTGAATGCCCATCATACATGGGAAGCTGGGGTGGCTTGTATGATGGGGGCCATGGAGTAGCCTGTAGTTCTGCTGCCAAGGGAGAAGCATCATCAAAAGTAAAAGTATCATGACTGAAATCATCATACCATCCATCTTCGTTGAATAGGCCCTCTTGATGAAGCTCCCTGTGCTGGGGCCTTCGGTCTTGTTCATCTTGAACAAGATGACGCACTTCTTCGGTACCTTCGTCAATCTTCCTTTGAAGATCGGCCAGCCGGGCCATCTTCTCCTTCTTCCTTTGTACTTGTTGATGGATGATTTCCATGTCCCTAATCTCTTGGTCCAACTCCTCCTCCTGGAGTGTTGGACTGGTGGCCATTCTCTTCTGGCTTCGAGCCTCTCGAAGAGAGAGAATCTCCTGATTTATGTCTAGTGGCTGCAGTGCAGCAGCCCCTGGTGCAGTTATCTTCTTCGGCGGCATGACGAAGGTCAATGCTTGCCGAAGATGGCCGAATGAGTTCACCAGAGGTGGGAGCCAATGTTGGGGACTTGTTATCAAATTCTATGAATTAAGGACAAGGCAACACAAAAAAGTTAAATGCCAATACCCTTCGTCCTTCGAAACATTATTCCCCTTAGGATATAATGATCTTTAGACGAAGGTTACGAAAGACATACCTTCATCACCACAGTATATGATAATAGAAGAAGAAGCATACAGAATATAGAAGACAACATAAGCAATCATATAACATTATTAATTCATTCTCATTATATTATTACGGAAAGACAGAAACTTCGGCTTGATGGAAGACAAAAGTACAAGTGTGACGCACAAATGAATACAAGTCAGCGTGAATCAGTACGGGGGTACTGTTCATCTATTTATAGGCACAGGGCGCAGCCTATGCAAAATTACATTCATGCCCTTCATGTTTACTATTGACATTAGGACAATCTATCGAGGACTAAAAAGCCTTTTTCTCTTTAAGTCGGTTCCTTTTCTGCTACTGAGCCGAAGCTTCCTTGCGCGTAGCTTCGGAACTGGTTCGACCTTCGTCCCAACCATGCTTTTCATATTGTGGACAGCTTCATTCCGATTCCGAAGGCTCCTGTACATATATTACACTTGGGAAAACATTGTTAATCATGTTTTTGAGGACCTTCGAAAGACGAAGGCCCCCAACACTCTTCATCATCTAGCTCATCAAGATCAACTTGCTCCACTTGGGAGCCATTAGTCTCATCAAACATAATGTCACAAGAAACCTCAACTAATCCAGTGGATTTGTTGAAGACTCTATATGCCTTGTGTTTGAATCATATCCTAGTAAAAAGCCTTCTACAGCCTTAGGAGCAAATTTAGATTTTCTACCTCTTTTAACAAGAATAAAACATTTGCTACCAAAGACTCTAAAATATAAAACATTGGGCTTTTTACCGGTTAGGAGTTCATATGATGTCTTCTTGATGATTCGGTGAAGATATAGTCGGTTGATGGAGTGGCAGGCGGTGTTAATCGCCTCGGCCCAAAACCGGTCCGGTGTCTTGTACTCATCAAGCATGGTTCTTGCCATGTCAAGTAGAGTTCTATTCTTCCTCTCCACTACACCATTTTGTTGAGGTGTGTAGGGAGAAGAGAACTCATGCTTGATGCCCTCCTCCTCAAGGAAGCCTTCAATTTGTGAGTTCTTGAACTCCGTCCCATTGTCGCTTCTTATCTTTTTGATCCTTAAGCCAAACTCATTTTGAGCTCGTCTTAAGAATCCCTTTAAGGTCTCTTGGGTTTGTGATTTATCCTGCAAAAAGAATACCCAAGTGAAGCGAGAATAATCATCCACAACTACTAGACAGTACTTACTCCCGCCGATGCTTATGTAAGCTATCGGGCCAAATAGATCCATGTGGAGTAGTTCCAGTGGCCTATCCGTTGTCATTATATTTTTGTGTGGATGGTGGGTGCCAACTTGCTTTCCTGCTTGACATGCGCTACAGACCCTGTCTTTCTCAAAATAAACATTGGTTAGTCCCAAAATGTGCTCTCCCTTTAGAAGCTTGTGAAGATTCTTCATTCCAACATGGGCTAGTCGGCGATGCCAGAGCCAACCCATATTAGTCTTAGCAATTAAGCAAGTATCGAGTTCAGCTCTATTAAAATCAGCTAAGTATAGCTGACCCTCTAATACTCCCTTAAATGCTACTGAATCATCACTTCTTCTAAAGACAGTAACACCTATATCCGTAAAAAGATAGTTATAGCCCATTTTACATAATTGAGATATAGAAAGCAAATTGTAATCTAAAGAATCTATAAGAAAAACATTGGAAATAGAGTGGTCAGGTGATATAGCAATTTTACCAAGTCCTTTGACCAAACCTTGATTTCCATCCCCGAATGTGATAGCTCTTTGGGGATCTTGGTTTTCTCATAGGAGGAGAACATCCTTTTCTCCCCAGTCATATGGTTTGTGCATCCGCTATCAATGATCCAATATGAGCCCTACATGCATAAACCTGCAAAACAGTTTTAGGCCTTGTTCTTAGGTACACCCAAACAGTCTTGGGTCCTTTCACGTTAGAAACAAGCACCTTGGGTACCCAAACACAAATCTTGGAGCCCTTGTGTTTGCTCCCAACATATTTGGCAACTACTTTGTCTGATTTGTTAGTTAAAACATAAGAAGAATCAAAAGTCTTAAATGAAATGTTATGGTCATTTGATGCAGTAGGAGATTTCTTTTTAGGCAATTTAACATGGGTTGATTGCCTAGAGCTAGATGTCTCATTCTTATACATAAAAGCATGATGAGGACCAGAATGAGACTTCCTAGAATGAATTCTCCTAATCTTATGTTCAGGATAACCGGCAGGATATAAAACATAGCCCTCGTTATCCTGAACCATGGGAGCCTTGCCCTTAACAAAATTAGACATTTCTTAGGGGCATTAAGCTTGACATTGTCTCCCTGTTGGAAGCCAATGCCATCCTTAATGCCAGGGTGTCTCCCATTATAGAACATGCTTCTAGCAAATTTATATTTTTCATTTTCTATTTCATGCTCATTAATTTTTGCAGTAAGTTGAGCTATGTGATCATTTTGTTGTTTAATTAGAGCTAGGTGATCATGGATAGCATCAACATTAATATCTCTACATCTCATGCAAATAGAAACATGATCAATAGTAGATGTGGAGGGTTTGCAAGATTTTAATTCATCAATCTTAGATTTTAGCATGGCATTTTCATCTCTAAGATAGGAAATGGAATCATTGCAAACAATCAAATCTTTAGCCTTTGAAATTAAACTAGCATTTTCATTTCTAAGGCTAGAAATTGTAACATTCAATTTATCAACCTTAGCAATTAAATCATCATTTTCATTTCTAAGACTAACAATTGAATCATTACATGCATCTACTTTTTCAACCTTAGCAATTAAGTTGGCATTTTCAGTTCTAAGGTTGGAAATTGATTCATGGCAAATGCTAAGCTCTTTAGTTAAGTTTTCACATTTTTCTATTTCCTGAGCATAAGCATTTTTCACCTTAACATGCTTTTTATTTTCCTTAATAAGGAATTCCTCTTGCTATCCAAGAGTTCATCCTTCTCATGAATAGCACCTATTAATTCATTTAATTTTTCTTTTTGTTACATGTTAACGTTGGCAAAAAGGCTAAGCAAATCATCTTCATTATCACTAGAGCTAGCCTCATCACTAGATGTTGTATATTTGGTGGAGGCTCTAGATTTTACCTTCTTCCTTTTGCTGTCCTTTGCCATGAAGCACTTGTGGCCGACGTTGGGGAAGAGGATACCCTTGTTGACGGCGATGTTGGCGGCGTCCTCGTCGGAGGAAGAGTCGATGGAGCTCTCATCGGAGTCCCATTCCCGACACACGTGGGCATCGCCGCCCTTCTTCTTGTAGTATTTCTTCTTTTCCTTTCTCTTTCCCTTCTTGTCGTCGCCCTTGTCACTATCACTAGATAATGGACATTTAGTAATAAAATGACTGGGCTTACCACACTTGTAGCACACCATTTTGGAATGGGGCTTGTAGTCTTTCCCCTTCCTTTGCTTGAGGATTTGGCGAAAGCTCTTGATGATGAGCGCCATCTCCTCGTTGTCAAGCTTGGAGGCGTCTATGGGGATTCTACTTGGTGTAGAATCCTTCTTTTCTTCTTCTGTTGCCTTGAATGCGACGGGTTGCACCTCGGGTGTGGAGGTGCTACCTTGCTCCAAGTTGATGATTTGTTTGGAGCCTTTGATCATTAATTCAAAGCTCACAAACTTTCCTATCACTTCCTCGGGAGACATTAGCTTATATCTAGGATCACCATGAATTAATTGAACTTGTGTAGGATTACAAAAAACAAGTGATCTTAGAATAACCTTGACCATCTCATGGTCATCCCATTTGGTGCTCCCGAGGTAGCGCACTTGGTTTACCAAGGTCTTGAGCTGGTTGTACATTGCTTGTGGCTCCTCTCCTTGGTTGAGGATGAATCGACCGAGCTCCCCCTCGATCGTCTCTCGCTTGGTGATCTTGGTCACCTCGTCTCCTTCGTGCGCGGTTTTGTGTACATCCCAAATATCCTTGGCACTCTTCAACCCTTGCACCTTATTATACTCCTCTCGACATAGAGAGGCGAGGAGTATAATAGTGGATTGGGAGTTGAAGTGCTGGATTTAGGCAACCTAGTCCGAGTCATAGCCTTCATCCCCCATGGATGGTACCTGCGCTCCAAATTCAACAATGTCCCAAATGCTAGCGTGGAGTGAGGTTAGATGGTGCCTCATTTTATCACTCCACATACAATAATCTTCATCGTCAAAAACCAGTGGTTTGCCTAGTGGGACGGAAAGTAAAGGAGTGTGTTTAGAAATGCGAGGATAGCATAGGGGGATCTTACTAAACTTCTTGCGCTCATGGCGCTTAGAAGTGACGGACGGCGCATCGGAGCTAGAGGTGGATGGCGACAATGAGTCGGTCTCGTAGTAGACCACCTTCTCCATCTTCTTTTTCTTGTCGCCACTCCAATGCGACTTGTGAGGAGGTGATCCCTCCTTTAGCTTGTTGCCAGACTCCCTTGATGGAGCCTTCCCGTGGCTTGTGGACTTCTCGCCAGTCACGATCTCCCTCTTGGCATGATCTCCCGACATCACTTCGAGTTGTTAATCTCTAATGAAGCACCAGGCTTTGATACCAATTGAAAGTCACCTAGAGGGGGTGAATAGGCAGAATCTGAAATTTACAAACTTTAAGCACAACTACAAGCCGGGGTTAGCGTTAGAATAAAATCCGAGTCCTAGAGAGAGGGTGAAAAACAAATCAGAGGCAAATGAAGCGGATGACATGGTGATTTATTTTACCAAGGTTCCGTTCTTGCAAACCTACTCCCCGTTGAGGTGGTCACAAAGACCGGGTCTCTTTCAACCCTTTCCCTCTCTCAAACGGTCACCTAGACCGAGTGAGCTTTCTCCTTAATCAAACGGGTCACTTATACCCCTACAAGGATCACCACAACTTGGTGTCTCTTGCTTTGATTACAAGTGTCTTGAGAACAAGAATGGGGAAGAAGAAAGCCAACCAAGCAACAAGAGCAACAAAGAAACACAAGTGATCCTCTCACAAGTCCTAGAGCACTAGAATTGATTGGGGACTTTGATTGGATCAGAGGCTTTGATTTGTGTCTTGGAGTGTTGTGTTTTGCTCTTGTATTGAATGCACTGCTGTGAATGCTTGGATGGTTGGAGTGGAGGTGGTTAGGGGGTATTCATAGCCCCAACCACCAATTCAACCGTTGGGGAGGCTGTCTGTCGATGGGCGCACTGGACAGTCCGGTGCGCCAGCCACGTCACCTAACCGTTAGGGTTCTGACGGTTGCGACCGTTGGAGCTCTGACTTCTTGGTGCACCGGACAGTCCGGTGCTGCACCGGACTGCTACTGTTCACTGTCCGGTGCGTCTTCTGTGCCTGCTCTGACTTCTGCCGCAAACTGTAGCTCTGTCAGGGCACTGTGCAGTCGACCGTTGCGCTGGTAGCCATTGCTCCGCTTGGTGCACCGGATAGTCCGGTGGCACACTGGACAGTCCGGTGAATTATAGAGGAGAGCGCCTGGAGAAACCCGAAGTTGAGGAGTTTAGACTGTACGATCCCTGGTGTACCGGACACTGTCCGGTGGCACACTGGACTGTCTGGTGCGCCATACCAGGGCACACTTCGGTTTCTTTTGCTCCTTTCTTTTGAACCCTAACTTTGATCTTTTATTGGTTTGTGTTGAACTTTTATGCACCTGTAGAATACATAATCTAGAGCAAACTAGTTAGTCCAATTATTTGTGTTGAGCATTCAACCACCAAAATCATTTAGGAAAAATGTTTGACCCTATTTCCGTTTCAGTTTTCTCCCAACCCACTTCTCATAAGGGGTTTTCTCTTCTTTGCCCATAAGAATTCTATTCAGAACATGACATGAAGTCAGGACTGCCTCCCCCACCATGCCTTAGGTAAACCACAAGTGTTTGACATGGCATTCACCAGATCAGTAAACGTACGGTTTTTCCTTTCAGCAATCATGTTTGATTCGGGTGAATAGGGAGGCATCCTCTCATGAATAATGCCATGTTCTGCACAAAAATCATCAAAGACTTTGGGAAAGAATTCACCACCACGATCTGATCTAAGACGTTTGATCTTTCTCTCTAGTTGGTTTTCAACTTCAGCCTTATAGATTTTAAAGTAGTCTAAAGCCTCATCTTTAGTTTTTAGCAAGTATACATAGCAAAATCTAGACACATCATCAATCAATGTCATGAAGTATCTCTTGCCACCTTTTTTCAACACACCATTCATCTCGCAAAGATCATAATGTATGAGTTCTAGAGGTGTCAGGTGTCTCTCCTCAGCAGCCTTGTGAGGCTTTCGAGGTTGCTTCGACTGCACACAACTATGGCACTTAGAACCTTTGACTATGGTGATATTCGGAATTAAACTCATAGTTGAAAGCCGAGACATAGAGCCAAAATTAATATGACACAAATGAGAATGCCAAATACTCGCAAGATCATCAATATTAGCGCAAATATGGTTCACAGACTTATTATTGAAATGTAACACCCCAGGTGTTTATCGTCTGCTCGACCACGAGTGCGGACCTTAACACGTGATAGCGATGAATAAAATGGACACTAAATTCTAATTATCTCGCAAAGGTTCAGTTTGGTGCCATTTTCGTTTCGATAATCTACGTAATTAAAAGGGGTTCGAGAAATTGTTGGATTATCAAATCTTCGTTTGCTGGCGATTTTTGAACTGTTCGGATCACGCGCGTAAGTGAATACGGAAATCAGAAAACTTCTAATTTTATGAACGATTTGGAGCCCGCGATGTCCGAACAGAACAATGCGCTAGCTGATTAAGTAAATTGTTCCTTTCAGCATGTGATCATTGGCGTCAGATCAAATGATCGATCACTGGTGAGGATCGTAAAAATTAGACGGAACTAAATAACAGTCTCTCTGTTTTAATCCGTTTTGTCTGTCGCGGGTTCGATATCATTTTTATCTTTATCTATCCAGGCTTTTCCTAAATTTTCGTGATGTTCAGAATATATTTGTTCTGAAAATTAGCGAGTCTGGTGATTATTTAAAATTCTTCGCTCGCGCAAAGACGAATTTGGGAATTTAGTTCAGCCCTCTAAGTTCATCCTAAACAAATTAAATAGAACTCGACGACTAAAGTTTTCAGTGCAAAATAATTCAGTCTCCACTCGTCAACTGAGAAGTTGCGTCCAAGGAATTATAATTGAGATTCGATTCTCCACATAAATTATCTGTGGCTATGGAATCGAGTGTTGAGACTGCGAATGAAATTATTTAATTTCAAATCAAATCAAATAGAGTCTAAAAATATTTCACGAAGTTCGGACTTTAGTAACCTTCAAAAAGGTCGAGTCCAGTGTTGTTCAGATTGGTCGAGAGCGTGAATACGACATCGGAAAATAGTTCGAGTTTATAAATTCGACCGCGTTCATGTCCAAGAAATATAAGGCATAGAGTTATTAATCGAATTGCTCTCTAGTCGAATGTTTAGATAGCGGGCAAAATTCATCTAAATCTAATCAAAATGAATGCAAATTAAAATTTATCAATTAAGGTAAATTAGAAACGTCGCCTAATTATTTCGCTCTTGTTCGAGCGATCTCTACGAACTCTGTAGCGATAATATTAAGGGCGGACTGTTTAGAATAAACCAAACTTGAACTAAATAAAACCAGAACAATAGTTAGCTGATTCGCTTTCCTATTTAAAAATCCGAGAAACTAATCTATTAATTGATAGCGCTTTAAATTGGCCCGTTTACTCCTCGTTTTAAATCCAAATCCTAATATTCAGAACATATAAGGTTTATCTGTTTTAAACTAGGTTCGACATAGTTTAAAATATCCAAGCCGATCTTGTTTGGTTGGGTTCGTGTGTTTCTCGTCTCAATCTAAATCTTCAAACATAAAAAGCGGGTACAAGTTCATCTGACTTCGGAGTATTCATGGAATTAAATCCTATCTAAATATTGTGTCCAATATTGTTTTCGATCAACTCCTTGTTGTCTCTTTTAAACCCCAATCCTAAAATCCGTGTTTAGCTTTACTCTCCTATTAAAAAGAGAAAGAAAATAAAAAAACAACAAACAAAGGAAAATAGAAAATATCTATCTAGCCTAATCCTCCACCGCACACTCTCTCTATACTCATCCTGTCCACCGCTCACCAGAATTGTTTTTTCTTCTTCACGCCTAGAAATATGGCACTTTACTCCTCCAGCCGGTGTAGTTATCTCCATTTCCCTCGTCATCCTAATCTCCCAGCTGCTGATCTCTGTTGTGCCTTTGTGTTCGGCCTCCTGTTGTCTATGCTGATCGGCCAAGGTGCCAGCCTCCTCACTGGTGTTCGCCGTCAATTGCCGCCGGTGCTCGACGAATCGCTTGAACCCGGAGTTCGTCGTCGTTTCTCATCCGCGATCTCGTCAGCCTATGCTCGATAAGTGTTCGGTGAAGGGCCTAAGCCAAGTGTTGTTGCTGCTTCCACGGATTTCTAATCAAATTGGTAATAGTACTATGGCTCGCTACTCCTACTAATTAATTTGGGGAATAAATTAGATGGATATTAATCGCGACGTTCGAATCAGATACTTGTGATGTGCTGTAGTGATTATCTGTATTTCATTGCATATGTTTGTTGTTAGGTTATTTCTCTACAGGATAGGATATTGTATTTCGCTTATTTAATCTCGTCCGGTACGTAGACTTGTTAGGTGTTCGAGAAAATGTCTGAATTAGAAAATCGTTGCTGTTATCAGGTGTTGAGTCAAATATGGTCGCAATGAGCTGTGCTGTTTTTGTTGCTATTAGAATTGATGAATGGTTCGATTAAAAATATTATCACGATGATTCTCTTATTTATAGCACAGATGCGCGGTGGCGATCTGCATTACTTAGCTAGTTTGTTTCCTTTGTGTGTTTGCGTGTAGGTTCATTCCCTACGAGGCATCGCCGTTTGCGCTAAGCACGTTTGGCCTATCCAGTTCACTTGAATGCCAGGTGTTCGATGAATCACCTGAACTGGGACTCGTTGTCGTTTCCACGACATCTGAGTCAATTTAGCATTAGTAAGCCGGTTTGTTAATTCTCTAGCTTAGGAATATATATAGGACTTGTGTTTCATATTAGCGCTTCTTGTTCAAGTCAGATTCGGTTAAGTTAAAATGACGTGGACGTGGTACTTAGTAATATCCCGACTTCTGGTAATTGCTTTTTAAATGTTATTTGTGCCTCGTCACTAGGTATTCGATTCACTATCGTGTAGCCAAAATTAGGCTAATTATATTAAATATGTATTGTTTGTTGTATCGTGATGTTTGCGTTAGATTCGGTTAAGCTAGAGAAGCGTAATTATTGCGCTCAGTCATACATCGATAACTAGTGTTTTCGTATAAAACGGTACAACTCCTCGCCGCTAGGTGTTTAATGCGCTATCGTATAGCACTATTTAGATTTGTGCTATTCCTGTTGATATGCATTCATGTGCATAATGCATTTCATTCAGGTACGTGAATTAACCACGTGATGCGGAGAACCCGAGCCAAGTCGACCCCAAGCGCAGACTGATTCGCAAGGTGATGCTGATGGATGAACCGGAAGATGGATAATCTGAACAAGTGTCAAGCCCAAGGCTGATCGTCAAGTGGACGTCACCTAACAACACTAACGTAGTGTTTATTCTAGGCAAGCCCCGGTGCATGTAACCCCTTCCTTGTGTTTTTAAATAATTTTTGCACACTTTAAGTCTAGTGAAATGTGCATTAGGTTTATAGGAGTTGCTTGGAACCCTTTGATGCATTGCCTTCCTTGATATCCATACCTTTATAGATACTTCTGATGAAGTATCAAAATATGAATTACAAAAATGCTTAGCCCTGCTCAGATCTTGTGGATAGAGGTTGTCTTTTGCGTTAAGGCCTTGCTCAGGGGTTATCCTGAGGAAAGATGGCTTCTACCTACAAGAATATTTTCATTGCGAGCGTGGTGGGATCTTACTGCAAAGTTCCCTTTGATGCTCTTTTCATCCTAAGGAATACAAACAATCCTAAGGGTGGAAGTACTTAAATCGGGACTTGGGCTAGGAACAGGTGATGTTCTGTCCAGGTTAATTAAGGATTAGATGCGTATTTAGGCCTGTTGATCAAGGACTATCTTAACTAGCCACATGCCCTGGATATGGGACAGGGTAAGCTTGAACCCGGCTATTCCATACATGAAAAGACAATCGCGCACTGGGAGTGGAGAGATGGCGAGAGTGGCACGTACCCTCCTGGCAAAGGACCGCCTAAAAGGGGTGGTGTGCTCTCGGGTGGCGCGGACCTGTTCATGCAGTGGAGGATCCGTGGGAATGGTAGACATGCAAGGTTTACGAGAAACATATGTCGTGTGGTTAGAGATCCACAGCTGAGTAAATCGATTCGGATCGCCGTTATATCCCCGGAGAGTGGAGCTTGATCACTGACCTGCAACCTAAGTCAGGATGTAAACATTATGAATAAAAATGATGTTGTATTGATGAGATGGTGAAATTAGACTAGGTGCAAACAGAGTCTATTAATATTTAATCTGGCATTAAAATATTGAAAGTAAGGACTCACTTTAGTAAGCTTTTTCTGCAAAAGTATCTAAGTTGATTCTTGCTAAGAGCCTCTCCTTGATTCCTAAATCCAGCATACCCTTGAGAGTCTTTTCTTTAGTCAGGTAAGTCTTGCTGAGTAATTCCATACTCAGGGTTTTATTCCCTGTTGTTTTTCAGGTTTTAACTTTGTGCTGTTGTTGATGGTGTTAAGTGTCGGTGGTCTCGGCCTTCTTATAAGTCCAAGTAACCCTTCTATACTTCTTACTGAGGATGGTCACTTGAGCTAGCATATATTTCAAACTTATACTTTGGTAATCACTCCGATGAATATTATGTAAAAATTTTTTGTAACCTGTAAAATTTGGTAATAAGATTTCCGCTGCAAAAATGTTGATGTGTGTGATTTATGTTACTTAATCCCGTGGTTCTGGTTGTAAGTGGTTTATCTGATGTCCTTGGGGCAATCGGACGGATCCTGTTAAGTTATCTGGTGCACATGCATGGCCGTCTGAGGTCTTTGGGACAAGGACAGGTGCATGTGGGCCTGATACCTTGGGAGGTTCGCCACATGAAATCTAATAGAGAAAAGCAGAACAAGCCTCCGCAATCATAGCCTTTCCCAATAAATTGTCCAGACTTAGACACAACTAATTTATTGGACTCCAAAACTACCTTGAACCCATCTCTACATAGAAGGGTTCCGCTAACGAGATTCTTATGTATAGAAGGGACATGATGCACGTTCTTCAGCTGCACGATCTTTCTCGAATTAAACTTTAGATCCACCGTGCAGTGCCATGAACAGAAGCATGTGACCCATTCCCCATTAGGACGGAAGAATCCTGGGCACCCTGATAAGAAGAGAACAAATTAATGTCAGAATACACATGAACATTAGCACCAGTATCAAGCCACCAACTAGGTGATTGAAATACTGAGAAGATGAAAGGTAAATTACTATACCCTTTATCTTCCTCATTGTTAGCGATCACTGTGTTGACATTGCCCTTTTTGCCACGACGATCCGCTCGATCAGGACAATCCTTGGCAAAATGACTCGTCTTGCCACATGCAAAACATGTCAGTTCAACCTTGTTCTTCTTCTTCTTGAAGTTGGTAGTTTTGTTGGGCTTGTTAGATTTTGGCTTTCCTTTGCCCTTGTTGTGGTTCCTTTGAACCATGTTGGCGCTGGAGTGGCCCTCGCCTCCTTTAGATCCCGTGTCCTTAGCCCGAGCTTTCTCCTCAACATCCAGAGACGCTATCAGATTTTCAACTGATATCTCCTGTCTCTTATGTTTCAGAGATGTGGCGAAGTTCCTCCATGTAGAAGGCAACTTTGCAATAATGCATCTAGCCACAAATCGGTCAGGAAGGACTATCTTAAGGTTGTCGAGCTCCTTGACTATACACTGTATTTCATGAGCTTGCATTACAATAGAGCGATTATCAACTGTTGGGGGCCTGCTTCGTCGCCGAAGGTACTTTAAGAAGAAGCACCTTCAAAAGATCAGCGTATAATCAAACACAGCGTGAAGATACACGCCGAAGCGACGATTCAGGGAGCTTCGGCATAGCGACATGCCTTGAGACGAAGGACTGCACCGACTTAAAGAGGAAAAGACCGATCAGTCATGATGATTTGTGTCATGATTGTAACTAGTCATCAGGGGCATAAATGTAATTCTGACCGGGTTGCGTCCCGTGCCTATAAATAGGTGAACAGTACCCCCATACTGTTCACGCTGACTTGTATTCGCTCGTGCGTCACGCTTGGACTTTTACCTTTTGTCAAGCCGAAGGTAAAAATGTAATTCAATAGTATTTCTGTTTATACATGGTAATAAAAAGAAGAGATATTAATAATATCATATGATTATTCATGTTGCCTCTTATATTTCATATGCTTCTTCTTTCATTATCATATACTGTGATCATGAAGGTATGTCCTTCATGACGTTCGTTTGAAGATCATTATATCCTAAGGGAGATAATGCTTCGAAGGACAAAGGGTATTAACCTTTAACATTTTGTGTTGCCTTGTTCTTAACTCATAGCATTTGAGAACAAGTCCCCAACATTGGCGCCCACCTCCGGTGAACTCACTTCCACTTTTGAGCTGATGGCTTCGTTCAACAACCAAGTCGTAGCACCTTCGGCTACAAAGCTGGTGCTCCCGATAACAGGCGGTTCAAGTTTAGAGCTGGCTAACAAGAAGCAGAAGAAGGAAGCGCAGAGAAGGGTGCAGCATGTTGGAGTGCAGGGACCCTTCATCAAGTCCAAATGGTCTCACATTCCAATCACCTTCTCCCAGGAGGACCTTCAGCTCAAAGATTACCCTCACAATGATGTTATGGTCATATCTTGTGTCATCAAGGAATTTCTGGTCCATAATGTTCTGGTTGACACAGGCAGTGCAGCGGATATCATATTTGCTAAGGCCTTCAGACATATGAAGAGCCAGAAGACAAGATTCATGATGCTACACACCCTCTTTGTGGATTCGGAGGAAGGCAGATCGTCGCACTTGGTAAAATCACAATGTCAGTGACCTTCAGCTTTGTCCACAACACAAGGACCGAACAGGTTGTCTTTGATATTGTTGACATGGAGTACCCCTATAATGCAATCATTGGCTGAGGAACACTTAATGCATTTGAAGCAATACTTCATCCAGCATATTTATGCATGAAGGTACCTTCGGAACAAGGGCCTATTGCTGTTCATGGGAGTCAAGAAGCTGCCAGAAGGGCCGAAGGAAACTGGACAGATTCAAAGGCAATCCATAACATAGATGGAGCCGAAGCCTGTCAGCAGTATAAATACAAAAGAGAGAAGGCTGCTTCGGCGGATCAGCCGAAGCCTATGCTTCTATGTGAAGACATAGCAAAACAAAGGGTACTGCTAGGGTCTCAATTATCTGATGAGCAAGAGAAGACTTTGCTAAGATTTTTATTCAACAACAAAGATGTTTATGCTTGGTCAGCTAATGATCTATGTGGCATCAACAGAGATGTTATTGAACATTCACTCAATGTGGACCCATCCTTCAGGCCAAGAAAACAAAGGCTTCGGAAGATGTCTGAAGACAAAGCTGAAGGTGCTCGGAATGAAGTCAAGAGACTTCTTAGTGCCAGTGTCATCAGAGAGGTGAAATACCCAGAATGGCTAGCCAACACTGTTATGGTGAAGAAGGCCAATGGTAAATGAAGAATGTGTATTGATTTCACAGATCTCAACAAGGCATGCCCAAAGGACGAGTTCCCTGCCAAGAATAGACTCTCTAGTAGATGCAGCAGCTTCTTCAGAGCTCATGAGTCTACTATATTGTTACTCAGGCTATCATCAAATTTGGATGAAGAAGGAAGACGAGCCGAAGACTAGCTTCATAACTCCTAGTGGCACTTATTGCTACCTTCGGATGCCTGAGGGGCTCAAGAATGCCAGAGGAAGCTTCAGCAGAATGACAGCCAAGGTCCTTCATTCTCAAATAGGCAGGAATGTACTGACCTATGTTGATGATATCATAGTGAAAAGCACGAAGCAAGAAAATCACATTGCTGATTTGCAAGAGACATTTGGTAATTTCAGGCAAGCTGGCCTGAAGTTAAATCCAGAAAAGTGTGTTTTTGGGGTGAAGAAGGGCAAGTTCCTTGGCTGTTTGGTATCAACGAAGGGAATTGAAGCCAACCCGAGCAAGATTGAAGCTATCCTTCGGATGGAGCCGCCAAGCACAAAGAAGGAGGCCCAACGGCTGGCAGGAAGACTAGCATCATTAAACAGATTTATATCCAGATCAGCAGAAAGAAATCTACCATTCTTTGAAATACTGAAGTCAGCCGAAGTTTTTCAATGGGGTCCAGCTCAGCAAAAAGCTTTCGAAGAGCTGAAACAATACTTGATCAATCTAACAACACTAACTCCACCTTCGCCAGGGGCTCCATTACTCTTATATGTGGCAGCTTCGCACTCTGCAGTTAGTGCAGCTCTTGTACAGGAGAAGTTAGATGGCCAAATCAAAAAGCAAGCTCCAGTGTACTTTGCCTCTGAAGTTTTAAGTTTATCAAAGAAAAATTATACAGAATTGAAGAAGGTGTTGTATGCTGTGTTAATGGCCTCCAGGAAGCTTCGGCAATATTTTCAAGCATATCACATAATTGTTCCTTCGTCACAGCCTCTGAAGGACATAATGAAGAACAGAGAAGCTACTGGAAGGATTGGAAAATGGGATACAAAACTTAATGAATTCAGTATCGACTATGTGCATAGATTCTCAATTCAATCCCAGGTGTTAGCAGACTTCATTGCTGATTGGACGCCAGGAGCTCAAGAAGAAGAAACAAATAAAGACGCCGAAGCTTGGACAATGTTCTGCGATGGTTCTTGGGGAACCTTCGGCACAGGAGCAGCTGCTGTCCTAGTTGCGCCTTCCAAAATCAGAACATGTTATGCAGCAAAGCTTGACTTCGGTTGTACAAATAACATTGCTGAATACGAAGCACTTCTGTTGGGACTTTGGAAGTTAAAGGCAATGGGAATAACAAGGGCCATCCTTAAAACTGACTCTCAAGTCATTTATGGTCATGTAGACAAAAGTAGTAAGGCGAGAGATCCGAAGCTCGAAAAATATCTCGATACATTTCGAAGGTTGGAGGCTTCTTTCGAAGGTTTTTCTGTCAAGAGTATTCCAAGAGGAGAAAATGAACATGCAGATCTATTAGCCAAATCAGCGGCACAGGGGCTCCCTTTACCTTCGGAAGTATTCTTCAAAATAATAAAAGCACCTTCGGTTGAACTTATGGAGAGAGCAGTGCTTACAATTTCCCCTGTACATAGTGAAGATTGGAGAACTGAAATTATATCTTTCCTCCAAGGTAATTGTCTTTCGAATGACGAAGCTTATAATAAGAGAATGGAGGCAAGGACAAGACCGCATGTGATAATAGAAGGGGAATTATATAAGCATGGAGTCTATTCTCCACTCCTCAAGTGTTTATCCAGAACCGAAGGTATAGAATTAATGAAGGAGATACATGCAGGTCTGTGTGGATCTCACATTAGGTCTAGACCCTTGTTGGGAAAAGTGTTTAGACAAGGATTTTATTGGCCGAAGGCAGCTTCGGATGCAGCAGAGTTAGTTCAAAAGTGCGAGAATTGTCAAAAGTGTGCAAGAGATCAAAAGCAACCTTCGTCTCTCACACAGCTGATACAGCCTACTTGGCCGTTGCAAAGATGGGGCCTGGATCTGTTAGGCTCACTTCCATCAGCGCAAGGTAATTTGAAATATGTTGTGGTGGCTGTAGAATATTTTTCTAAGTGGATTGAAGCAAAGCCTTTGGCTACAATAACTTCAATTACAGTCCAAAAATTCTTCTGGCAAAATATTATTTGTCGCTTCGGCATGCCGAAGGCTATAACTGTGGACAATGGAACACAGTTTGATGCTGAAACGTTCAAAGACTTCTGTGACCAGATTAGCACAAAGATTCATTTTGCATCAGTAAGGCAACCAGAATCAAATAGATTGGTAGAAAGAGCAAATGGCATTATAATGACAGGGATAATGAAGCTAATCTTCAATCAGCCTAGAGAAAAGTGGCCACATGAGTTGATCAAAGTGGTGTGGAGCCACAACACAACCATGTCAAGATCAACAGGATTTACACCTTTCAAACTATTATTTGGTGACGAAGCTATAACTCCAGAAGAAGCTAAAGCAGGATCAATAAGAACAGTAGCTTCGGCAGAAGACGAAGCTGATTACCACGTAGCAAAAGATACTATAGAAAGGACCAGACTTTAGGCTGTAGAGAACATCAATAAATATCAAGCCGAAACAATAAAATGGCGTGACCGAAAAGTTCGGTTGAAAAATATTAAGCTAGGGCATTTGGTGCTTCGGAGAGTGGCCAATCCAGACACAGTAGGCAAATTGCAGCTGAAGTGGGAAGGACCTTTTCTGGTGGTATCTTCGTCGAGGCCCGGTTCTTACAGATTGAAGAATATGGACGGCAACAACATACCCAGATCTTGGAATGCGGATGAGCTTCGGCGATATTATGTGTAATTTGATGTAATCTTTATTCATTTTTTCTATGGCACCCTTTTCCTTTCCAAAGGGAGAGAAAGGTTTTTAATAGGGCCATAGCTTGTAATTTTTCCTTTCTTATTTAGCTCCACGAGAGCCAAATCCCCCAAAAGGATGTAAAATGTAAAATTTGAGCATGCCCCATCGAGTGTAGAGAGAAAAAAGAAAAGCATGGAGAAGCTCAAAAGTCGTCCCCAAGGGGATGCAGAGCATGACGAAGCTACAAAAAGCCATTCCTAAGGGAGCGCATCGTAAGTTTTCTGCTCAAAAGTCGTTCCTAAGGGAATGCAGAGCCAAACACCGCCGAAATATAAGGCGAAGAAGTTCAAAAGTCGTTCCTAAGGGGATGCAGAACTTATACTGCCGAAATAGAAGGTGAAGAAGTTCAAAAGACGTTCCTAAGGGGATGCAGAACTTATACCACCAAAATAGAAGGTGAAGAAGCTCAAAATATGTTTGTAAGGGGATGCAGAGCTTAAACTCAAAAGACGTTCCTAAGGGGATGCAGAGTCTGGGTGTGGCTTCGTGTGCGTGTGTTTGGACATTCATTTGCACATTACATCACATCATTCATTTGCATTCATACACATTCATGTAGACATTTGTAGGATCATCATAATAACATAGAGTACAAACAGATGCTTCGGCTTTGATGACAATGCTTCGACGAGTATAGAGAAGCAAAGATATGCTTCGATGTGTACGAAAAGAAGGGAAGGTGTTGGGGACTTGTTCTCAAGTGCTATGAATTAAGAACAAGGCAACACAGAAAAAGTTAATGGTTAATGCCCTTCGTCCTTCGAAGCATTATCTCCCTCAGGATATAATGATCTTCAGACGAAGGTTTTGAAGGACATACCTTCATCATCATAACACATTTGTATAAAAGATGAAGCATATGAAACATGAGAAACAACATGAATAATTGTATGATATCATAATATATATATATATATCTCATTATATAATCATGAATGAATATGAACAATATTGAATTACATTTATACCTTCGGCTTGACAGAAAGTGATAATACAAGTGTGACGCGAAAGCAAATGCCAAGTCAGCGTTAACAGTACGGGAGCACTGTTCATCTATTTATAGGCACGGGACGTAGCCCATGTAAAGTTACACTCATGCCCTTTACATTTGCTAATGACTCTATAGTAATCCATCGAGGTCTAAATAATCTTTTCCCTTTTAAGTCGGTTCTCCTTTCTGCTATCATGCCGAAGGTCCTCTGCGCATAGCTTTGGCTTTGCGCCAACCTTCGCATTCCTTGTACTTCTTCACATTGTGGTTCTGATCCAAGTCCGAAGGTACCTGTTCATGTATTATACTCCAGAAACATTGTTAAATCATATTTTTGAGGACCTTCGGAAGACAAAGGCCCCCAACAGTAGCCCCTCGCAAGGTTAATTTGTTAGAATAACGAATTCAGATTGCGATATGGACAAATGCCCTAAGCCGAAGGTCCGAAAAAACATCTTCCCTTTGCTAGAATAGCAACAGCCAATGACAGACGGGGCCCTCCAACTTGGAGCGCGCTGGGCGTATAAATAAGAACTCACCCCGAGCACATTTGGTACGCATGCTTTGCTTTGCTTGATTTCTTAGCTCTTGCTTTCCATCAGTTTCTTAGTTTCTTAAATTTTCTAAGCTTCGAATTTAAGGACATTTTTTCGTCAGTTCTGAAGATAAGATGTCTCACGACAAGAAGACAGTTGCTGAAACGAAGCTAACCGAAGAGGAGAAGCTTCTTGAGGAAAAGACTGCTGGATTCATTGAGTCAATTGCAAAGACAAATATAGAAAAGATTACAAAAGAAATTCTAGAAGGCTTATCTGAAGATACCGATGACAGCGATAGTTATGAAGCGGAAAGTGGGGGCGAAGACTCCGAAGATCGTCCCTGGCGACCAAGTCACACGGTCTTTGGGAAATCGACTATCAGACAGAGTCATCTTGATAACATGAGAGGAAGGTATTTTCGAGACATATCTATTGTGAGGGCTGACAACGGAGATAGGACTGTTCCTGTTCCTGAAGAGAATGACGTCGTAATCTTCCAAAGCTTCTTCAAGGCTGGGCTTCGGTTCCCCTTAAGCAGATTTGTTGTTGAAGTTTTAAAGATATATGAGATTTTCCTTCACCATATTACTCCCGAAGCAATTATCAGAATGGGGATCTTCGTCTGGGCCGTGAGGAGTCAAGGTTTGGAGCCAAGTGCAAAATGTTTCTGCAGCATGCACGAACTTTCGTATGAGACGAAGCCTTGGGGTAAGGAACAGTATCATAACAATTTTGGTTGCTATAGCTTCATTGCTCGCTCAGGCTCAAGCTTCTCAGTGCCAACATTTCGGAAAAGATGGCCCGTAGACTGGATGAAAGAATGGTTCTATGTGAAGAATGATTTAAAAGCAAGAGAAAATATTACAAAGATCATTATGCGCCCCATTTGGTCCCGCTTCGGTCTTTGGAAACCGAAGGTAGAAATTGATGAAGCAGCCGAAGAATGCCGAAGGGCCTTCGGCATAGTTTGCTCTTTCATCGGGACGAGGGATTTAGTTCAAGAACATGTGGCCTACAGGATATGGCCATTGGTAGACAACTAGGAGATGCCAAAAGAGATCATCAGCAACCCTAACGAAGGTGGTTTGGTTCGATTGAAATATACCTTCAGGTTTAGAGACCAATTTATCAAACCAGACGATGACTGGCTGAAATGTGTTGAAAATACCAGTGATGAACATCTTGGAGCCTACTCCAAGTCTGAAGATAACGCGCTATCTGCGGCCTTCGAGAGCCGAAAAAAGAAGAGGCTAAATAAAGTTTTTGATGCTATTGGATTTATGTACCCTGACTACCGCTACCCGCCAAGGGGGCAGAAGAGAAAGAGTGGATCTTCTAGGAAGGATGTTGCTTCAGCCGCCTCAAGCGAGCCCGCGCCGAAGAAGAAAAAGGTGAAGGTTCTTACTCACCGACCACGCTACATTGAATCGGCCACAGTGCCTGACTTTGGCGGTGAGACCTCTTCGGCTACTGAAGCCGAAGGACCTGCCCTTACGCAGAGGATTGAAGAGCCGGCTGCAATGCCGAAGGCTGACAAAATTGAAGAACCAAGACCAAAAGAGACAAAAACAACAGAAATTCTAAGCCCTTCGGCAGGAGTGGAGGCGCCGAAGATACAAAAAGATCTGGCAGTAACCCCAAAGAGAAAAAGGATGGCTAGTGTGTTAGATGTGCTGGAGACGATAAAAACTTCAAGCTCTACTCCAGGAAAAATTGCCAAGGTTTCGGAAGCACAAGTTGAAATCGAGACAAAGCTGACCGAAGCCAAAGCTACAATTAGCCGGGCCGATGCTGAAACTAGGCCTTCAGAGCCCATCAAAGAGAAATCCTCGGAAATTGGAGAAAAGGCAGCGGAGGAAGAAGTTATAGAACAAATTTTGCCTGAAAAATCTGCCGCTCCTACTCCCGAAGCTTTGAAAGAGAATACTGAATATATTATCCGTCATGCTTTGGGAAAAAATCTCTCTAAAGAAGAAAAGCGAGAAGCTCAACACTATGCCCAGAAACTGAAATATCCAAAGGGGGCATTGGTATTCAACGGCAGCGGAGAAGAAGATTTCTTGTATTGTCTCCCAGACAGCAAGGAGATTTCTGTCTGCCGGGAGATGAGCAGAAGCTTCGGATTCCCAACACTAGAAGTCGGGCTTTCGGTGCTATCGAAAGATGAATTGGCGGACAGTTTAGCATATAATAGTTTAAAGGTGTGAGAATGAATTTTTTGTACTTAAATTTTTTTATTTGCTTATACTTAATACCACACTTCTTTTGCAGGGCCTGATTCTTAGCAATGCCCTCAGGGCGCAGAAAAATGCCGAAGACGAAGGATGCACTATAGCTCTGAACAACCTTCGTTCCGAAGTAATTGAACTAAGGAACGAAGGTCTTGAAAAAGATAACATATTAAATTCATTGGTGAGCAAAATAAAAGAAGACGAAACTAATTCCAAAGCCCAAGCTGAAGCCCAGAAATGTGAAATTGAAGACTTCGGAAATAGCTGGCTGAAGCAAAATTAAAATGCGTTGTTGCCGAAGCTGGACGGGGTGCCAGTGATTACTGGAAAAATTAATGGGAAAAAACAGTTGCAGAACTTCACGCATCAAAAGAAAAATGTTTTGAAAAATCTATAGAATGTGTAAAAAAGATAAAAACTAGCTTTGCCAATGTTGGCGCATATTTAAGTGAAGAAAACTTTGTACGAGGCGACCCCGAAGGCCCAATTGAGTGGATTAGCAACGAAGCCGAAGCTTTTGAAGAAATTTTGAGCGACCGCGGGGACGTCTGTGCCTTCTCTGGTGCAAGAGGAGTTGCAGCTATTTTGGAGAAAGTAGGGTGCGAACATGTGAAAACTTTGGCCCAAGCCGAAGCTGCTCTATCGGTTGACGATACAAAGGACCCCTCGGCCGAAGCAAGCTTAGTGGGCGGAAAAAATTTCACTGACATCTGGGAAAATGGCGGCCAAGGGATGGCCCATGAAATAATAAAGAAGAGCGAAAAAGATAGTCATGACGCTAGGGAAGCAACGAAGGCAGCTGAAAAAGCTGCGGAACTCGAAAGGCGGATAGGTATTGCTTAATGGGTTTTAACTTTATTGTTTATTTTTGTGACTTCGAATTGATTTACGTTTTCTACCACAGCTGAACTATCTCCTCCCCCCGAACCCTTTGAGTCATTGGCCGACCCAGAGGCAAAGGCATCAGCAGAAATTATTAGGGTGGCTGAAACTATTGTAGACGAAGTCGTTACCCAACTGCTGACCGAAGCTGCAGATAAAGTTTTGAAAGAAGAATAGCTATTGTAAAAACATTGCTGGAATATTAATGCAGCATTTGCTGAACTATGTTTGTAATATTTGGTGCTCATGTGTTTTGAATGTAATATATGAATGGTTTTGTAATTTATTTCTTTACGATGCATGAAACTTTTATGTACATACCGTTTTTGAGCCTTTAGCGAAAAAAACCGCCTTCCCTTCTTTTCATGCTTCGTAAAGAAGATCTTTTATGCTTCGTAAAGAAGATCTTTTATGCTTCATGAGAAATCCTCCAATCGTCGCAGAAACATTAATGCTTCGTCAATAATGGATTTTTGCCTCCATATCAGAGCTGATGAAGCTGTATTTCTTCAATACTTCTTTTGTGCCTTAGCACAATTTCATTTTTCCGAAGCATTCTCCGAAGGTCAACATTGTATCCCCTTCTTGTGCCATTGATGCAATATGATGTATGATGTTATGTTGTGCGAATGATGTGATGATGTTATGCTATGCAAAATGATATTTGTGCCGAAGACACACACATATCTCCATAGTGGAATACACAATCTCTTTGCCGTTTATTTTTCGGCTTCACTGCTTATTTTTCGGTGTACCAGCGCTGACTTTTCGCTGTAAGTTCTGCATTCCCTTAGGAACGTCTTTTGAACTTCTTCGCCTTCTATTTCAGCGTTATTCGTGTTGACTTTTCGCGTTTTGCCTTATATTTCGACGGTATTTGGCTCTGCATTCCCTTTGGAACGACTTTTGAGCAGAAAACTTACACTGCGCTCCCCTAGAAACGCCTTTTTTTAGCTTCGGCAAACTTACACTGTGTTCCGTAGAACGACTTTTTGTAGCTTCAGAGATACTTGTGACGTAATTTTTAGCCGCGCGTTCTCTTAGAAATATCTTTTTGTGCTTCAGCGACTTTGTTAGACTCCGTAAGTCTGTGGAGAAGATATATTTTCACTATGGCAAAAATGAAGCTATTACAAGGAATTGAAAATGACAAGGCAACTAGGTTTTCGATAATTGTTCCTTAGTAAGAAAGAAAATGATAATGATTGTAAAAACTGTTTCAGGGGTAGGATATCTCTCAGTAGATATGCTTGGATTCTAGCACAGTACTGTTGACTGTGCGAGCTTCGGACTCCTCCCTAAAATCTCGCTGTTGGTGGGTCTGTTGGCTCCCTTCTGGCTGCTGACCTCGTGGATATGCAGGTTGTAGTGGTGGCGGAGGTGGAGGCTGTGGCCAAGATGCCTGCGGCTGACTAGCCGAAGCAACAGACGCTGCAGGATGGTTACCCACATACTCTGGTATGTAGGGTGAGTGATACGAAGCAGTATGCATGACCTGCTTCGGCTGGTTCTGCTAAGCTGCAACTTCTACTATTTCTTTTTGTTTCTATATGGTGACATGGCACATCCTTGTAGTATGGCCCTTGTCCTCACCACAGAATAAGCAATAAATTTTCCTAGGTTGATCCCCAAACCTTCCTCCAAAGCCCCTGGCACCTCTGCTCCTTGGAGCTGGCGGCCGAAGATAGCTTTGTTGTTGCCCCGAAGCTTGTGAGGGATATTGTGGCCTCTGTTGTTGACTTCCTCTGTCGTCACTCTGGGTGGAGTGGATGGACCTGACATGTCTTGGGTGAATTCTCCCTCCGAAGCCCCTGGTCATCTCAGAGAACCTATAAGCTTCCTCCCTTCTCTGACAAAAATCATTGTCAGCGCGAATGTATTCATCCATCTTTTGAAGCAGCTTCTCCAAAGTCTATGGAGGCTTTCTAGCGAAATACTGGGCAGTAGGTCCTGGACGAAGCCCCTTGATCATGGCCTCAATGATAGTTTCATTGGGCACTATAGGCGCTTGTGCTCTCAGACGCAAGAACCTTCGGACGTATGCCTGGAGATACTCCTCATGATCTTGCGTGCATTGAAACAGAGCCTGAGCTGTGATTGGCTTCGTCTGGAAGCCCTGGAAACTTGTCACCAGCATGTCCTTGAGCTTCTGCCATGAAGTGATAGTTCTTGGCCGAAGAGAAGAATACCATGTTTGGGCCACATTCTTAACTGCCATGACGAAGGATTTGGCCATGACAGCTGCATTGCCTCCATATGAAGATATGGTTGCTTCATAACTCATCAAAAACTGCTTTGGGTCTGAATGCCCATCATACATTGGAAGCTGAGGTGGATTGTATGATGGGTGCCACGGGATAGCCTGCAGTTCTGCTGCCAAGGGAGAAGCATCATCAAAAGTAAAGATATCATGATTAAAATCATCATACCATCCACCGTCGTTGAACAAGCCCTCTTGATGAAACTCCCTGTGCTAGGGCCTTCGTTCTTGTTCATCTTGAGCAAGATGGCGTACTTCTTCAGTGGCTTCGTCAATCTGCCTTTGAAGGTCGGCTAGTCGAGCCATCTTCTCCTTCTTCCTTTGTACTTGTTGATAAAGCATCTCCATGTTTCTGATTTGTTGGTCTAACTCGTCCTCCTGTGGTGTTGGACTAGTGGCCTTCCTCTTCTGGCTTCGTGCCTCTCGAAGAGAAATGGTCTCCTGGTTCGGGTCCAGCGGCTGCAGAACGGCAGCCCCTGTTGCTAAAGCTTTCTTTGGTGGCATGACGAAGGTCAGTGCTTGCCGAAGGTGGTCGAAAAGGATTCACCGGAGGTGGGCGCCAATGTTGGGGACTTGTTCTCAAGTGCTATGAATTAAGAACAAAGCAACACAGAAAAAGTTAATGGTTAATGCCCTTCGTCCTTCGAAGCATTATCTCCTTGAGGATATAATGATCTTCAAACGAAGGTTTTGAAGGACATATCTTCATCATCATAACACATTTGTATAAAAGATGAATCATATGAAACATGAGAAACAACATGAATAATTGTATGATATCATAATATATATATATTTCTCATTATATAATCATGAATGAATATGAACAATATTGAATTACATTTATACCTTCGGCTTGACAGAAAGTGATAATACAAGCATGACGCGAAAGCAAATGCCAAGTCAATGTGAACAGTACGGGAGCACTGTTCATCTATTTATAGGCTCGGGACGTAGCCCATGTAAAGTTAGACTCATGCCCTTTACATTTGCTAATGACTCTATAGTAATCCATCGAGGTCTAAATAGCCTTTTCCCTTTTAAGTCGGTTCTCCTTTCTGCTATCATGCCGAAGGTCCTCTGCGCATAGCTTCGGCTTTGCGCCAACCTTCGCATTCCTTGTACTTCTTCACATTGTGGTTCTGATCCGAGTCCGAAGGTACCTGTTCATGTATTATACTCCAGAAACATTGTTAAATCATGTTTTTGAGAACCTTCGAAAGACGAAGGCCCCCAACAGAAGGTGTTTTTCGCCTTCGGCTCAAAAGATACAAATTTCATCCACACCAAAGCAATTCACACACGGATGAAAAGGTAAATATATATTACAAGCTTTGTGCAGCAGCTTCATCAGTCTCCGTCAAGCTTCGGATTATTGACCTTCGGCATCGTCATCCTGTACACAACAAAGCAGTATAAGGTAAAAAAGTAATCTCAGGAGAAGGTAAGCAAATAGGTACAAGGTTAATACCGGCTTAAGATGACTTCGAGCTTCGTCACCAGCTAAGTCCCGCCCACCCTTCGTCCAAATTTGTGTTATAAATCTATTCCCGATACTTCGGGCTAGGCTGGGGATATTGGCTAGGTCCGCTGGTGATAGGCTAAAGTTCGATCTGTTGACAATCTTTCCGTGCGTGCAACCAGCCTTCATAAAAGCTACAGCTGTGCCGCGAGAAGCTAGCAGGACACAGAAGTCGCCGTGCCCAGCTATTACTTCGTCAAGCGCCTCAACTTCGCTCTCAATATGTTTGAAGGTGCTTGGCAGGTCTTCAACCGAAGGTTCAAATTTTTCAGAGCTGGCTCCCACTGAGTTGAAGACCTGTTTTAGCTGCTGCACGCACCGGCTGACGAAGTTCAAGCATATGTTCTGAAGCTCTTTTAAGGATTTTTGTAGATTCAAACTTTTCTCGACTTCGGCTTCGAGCTTCACATCAAAATTCTTCTTTTCTTGCTCAAAGCTTTCCGATCTTCGGAGGAGTTCATCGTTTAATCTGGCAACTTCGGCTTGGGCTTTAGCCAATGAACCCTCCATTGTCTGAAGAAGGAAGTCTTTCTTTTATAGAGAAGCTTCATGATCTTTGATTTTATTTTCCAAGCCCTCGATTATAACCTCATTCTTCTTATCTTCGAGGTCTTGTTGCATTCTCAAGGCTTCGCTTAGCAGCATACTCTGTGCAAAAATAATCTTTGTCAGAAATCTTTGCTTCATCACAAAACAATAAAAACTGAGGAAAAAAGCTTTACCTTAAAGTTGGAGTAGAATAAGCTACCAATGATATGTTGTCATCGGTAGCTGCTGATGTCAGCTTCAAGCTTTGGAAAACCAACACTCTTCGACAGAGTGCTGATAACCTTTGCACCGGTGCGGTCTCGAATGCATCCTAAGGCTTCTTCGTTGATTCCACCAAAGAGCATGGCTCCTGGTTGGTATCCACAGGATATAGCATACTCTTGCAGCTCCTCCTGCTCGGCCTTGGATAATTCTTGACCAATCAGATTTTGAAAGTTGAAGTTTTTTTCTTCCGAAGTATCTTCGGCAATTTCTTTTCCTTTTCCAGGCACTGCGGCCAGGGCTTATTCTATAACCGCAGCAGTTTCCTCTGCAGCTAGGATTCCCTCTGTAGCCGCGGTAGTCTCCTCCGTGGCCAAATCCAAGAGCACTTTATCAATAGCAGATAATGTACTCTCCAGATTGGTAGCTTCGGCAATCGCAGCTTCGGCAGAAGTAGCAGCTTCGGCAGCTGGTGTCATTTTTTATGCTGAGGCCGGCGGAGTTTCCTCAATGGCTTGCATAAAACAATTCTTCGCTTTTTTGGCCCAACCGCCTTTTTCGCTGTCGAAGGCCCGTCCTTCTTCTGTAAAAGCTTCGTCAGATGTGGCCCCAGAGGACTTAGCAGCTTGATAGGTAAGGATTCTGTCATTACCTTTAAAATTTCTTCTACTTCGCCAGCAGAAGGCATCAAAGGAGCTTCCCCCTCTATCTCAGCCATCTTCGGCTCTGGAGTTGCAGTTTTTCTTTTCTTCGAGGTCGCCACCTTTGGCTCAGGACTGGATTTTCTCTTTTTCAGAGCTTTTTCGTCCTCTTTCACCATCCTAGCAGCCTGTCTGTTCATAACACTGACAACCCTTTTTTCTTTGGTCCTTCAGCACCCTTGCTTAGTCGTTCATAGTCAGGGTATTCAAAGTTTAAAGCGTCCATTACCCAATTCAGCCTTCGTTTTGGTCGGGTGCCGAAGGCTGCAGTCATCAGTTGATATTCCTTTTTAGTATAATTGCCCAAAATTTTGTTGCACATAGCCTCAATCATCTCTAGCCACTCTTGGCAAGGATCTTTAAATTGTTTCTCAAACTTGAAGCGATAGGGCAATCGAACAAGTTCACCCTTCTTCTTTGTTCCTTTTAGCTTCGGCATACTCCATTCACTCAATGTTGGAGAGACCCTGTTCGCCAAGTATTCTTATACTAGATCCCTGGTGCTGATATGTTCAGCCACCACTCTGAATTCTGCTACGACTAGCTGGCATGGTAACCCTAGCTTCATGTTGCACAAAGGTCTGGTCATCCTGAAGCTTAAACTCAGTGGGCTCATGACCATGTCTTCAGCTTCTTCCTCTTCTTCTCATCGGCCTTGATATAAAACCACTCACTCTTCCAGCCAGTTGGCCACTTGGTGCGATAACTGAGGACCAGAGCCTTCGTATCCTTGCGATACGCGAAGTTATAACAACCAAAATTTTCATGCAGACCGTCTTCTCTGGCCTTTGTTTGGTAATGCAGCTCATGCACTCGGCAGAAAGCTTCAGCATTTGGGTCCATCCCTTGGCTTCGAAGGGCCCAGATGAAAATGCTGAGCCTAACGATGGCGTTAGGAGTCAGCTGATGAAGAAAAATCTCAAAATTATCCAAAACCTCTCCAATCATCTCGTTCAAGGGAAATTGCAATCCTGCCCTGAAAAAGCTTTTCAACAGCACAACAGTGCAATAGCAATGAATGTTGTGGTAACTTCACACCTACCCGTCTGTTTATATAGTGCTGCAGGTGGGAAGGTGAATCGCCAAGTCGCCCACACCCGCCAAACAATCACCCGCACCCGCTGAACGATGGACCACTACCCCGCTGTGTGGTGGCCCACCTCGCGCCTGAAATACTTTAATCGTTTCTCGACAACGAGCTCAGGGAAGGTGTTTTTCAGGCCTTCGGTATTCCGAAGCCTTGAAGATTTTTCACGGATCAAGCTCGTTACGAAAAACGATCTAGCACCGCGAAGGGGCTACTGTTGGGGGCCTGCTTCGTCACCGAAGGTCTTTAAGAAGAAGCACCTTCGAAAGATTAGCGTATAATCAAACACAACGCAAAGATACACGCCGAAGCTACGATTCAGAGAGCTTCGGCATAGCGACATGCCTTGAGACGAAGGGCTGCATCGACTTAAAGAGGAAAAGACCGATCAGTCATGATGATTTGTGTCATGATTGTAACTAATCAGGGGCATAAATGTAATTCTGACCGGGCTGCGTCCCGTGCTTATAAATAGGTGAACAGTACCCCCGTACTATTCACGCTGACTTGTATTCGCTCGTACGTCACGCTTGAACTTTTACCTTCTGTCAAGTCGAGGTACAAATATAATTCAATACTGTTTCTGTTTATCCATGATAATAAAAAGAAGAGATAGTAATAATATCATATGATTATTCATGTTGCCTCTTATATTTCATATGCTTCTTCTTTCATTATCATATACTGCGATCATGAAGGTATGTCCTTCATGACCTTCGTCTGAAGATCATTATATCCTAAGAGAGATAATGCTTCGAAGGACGAAGGGTATTAACCTTTAACATTTAGTGTTGCCTTGTTCTTAACTCATAGCATTTGAGAACAAGTCCCCAATATCAGCCATCTTATAATCATGAAAGCTATCCATGATATACAGGTCACTGCCAGCATCTGATGCACCATACTTAGTAGTAAGTGCATCCCACAACTCTTTCCCGTCTGTGTGCTGAATATTCGCATAAACTAGATGGTCAACAAGGGCGCTAATAACTGCTCCCGTAAAGATAGTATTGGCATGGTCATACTCTTTCTCCTGTTCAGGAGTCAGTGCACTCTCAGGTTTGCTTTTACTAACATGAAAGACATTCATAGCAGTAAGCCAGAGTGTGGCCTTGACTTGCCACATCTTAAAGTGTATACCATTGAACTTTTCTGGCTTCAGCGCGTCGGCAAAAGCAGCCATAGAAAAACTAGGAAAGTGTCTAGAATAAGGTTTTTGGATTGTTGAATAATTAGACAATTTCCAGTTAAATTCCGAATATAAATCATGACCAAATCAGAAGAACTGAAATAAAAAGTCAAATCAGATGATGTGTACTGATTAGACATACTGATAGATGGCGTAGGCCGGAATCAGCAGGGTCGGCGATATCGAAGCAGCGGGGTTGATGATCAGCGGAATCAGCGAGCAGTCGCGTGAGGACGCTTCCCAAAAACCTTATTCGCCCTCTCCCGGTGCAGGATCTCGAAGGGCGAAGGGTTCCGGAGACCTGCTCTCCCGATCGCAGATGCACGTCGATGGTCGAGATGAAGGGAACTGAAGGCGGATCATTTGTGAAGAGAGGCGAAAGCGAAAACTGGGATGATATGGATGCTGGCTGCCAGACGCCTTTTATAGGGCCGAGTCCGCGACCAGATAGCTATCTTCGATCTTATCCGCCCGCGAAAATCTCGCGTTCAGTTTAGATTTTATAGCGATCGGTTAGGATTCTGATCTTAACAGCCAAGCAACCAAAAAATTAAAACGACAAAAGGAAGTCGCGCCCCTCGCAAGGCGAGGGGCTAGATTTCGGCGGACCATTCACGTGCATGTCGTGCGCCCGCGCCCTTCGTCTCAGCCCTGCCCGGCCAGACGAGCGCGCGCGTGTGGCTCTCCACACTCTCTCCTATCATTCATGACTTGGTGAGTGAATGTGGCTTCTATATTTAAACTAGCACCACTCCACTAGGACTAGCAATATGGTGCTATTGATTATACCATTCCCTAGCCACACATATATGAGCTTTTAAGATTTTCCTGTGATTTAATTGAATTCCTCAATTGGGTCTAGCTCATAAATCCTAACAATATATCATAAGACAATCAACTAGACAGTGGATGAAAATTGAGGCGGACTTATCTAACATAGTGCTACACTTATCTACTAAACATAAGCACACTGGACAGTGGATGGAAATTGAGGCGAACTTTCAAGACCACGGATGGTTAACAGGCTAGAGCTTCCTCACTGATCGAGCAGAAGCTTCTGCGATGTAGCAGAAATGGCAAAAACCAGGCAATCAAGAGAACCAAGTAACAATCCACGAGCCATGAGCCATGTACGAGCTGAACACAATGTATTACATATAGGTCTACAGGCGTAATGCCACAGTCAGGATTGCGCGCTTGGTACAATCTACATGTACATACAGGCAGCGGAGGCTGTGAGCATTCAATCAGGCCCTCGGGATAGTGTTCAGATGTCAACATGGCCAAGCCACGCTAGCCTCAACAAGTTCAAAAGACCACTATGGCACACTTTACAATAAGCTTCAGGAGAAACAGGTGGTGATGTCAAGGACCTCCCGATCTAGGGTAGCTGGCCCCTGACTACGGAGTTCGTAGCCACGGTCCGTCGTCGCCGGTGAGGTTTTTCCCCTCAACCGTCGGCTTGTTTAGAGAGAGATTAGGAAATAATAATTTTGCTTGCTTTATTCCCTGCTGCCATGTGGCTTATAAATAGCCCTATGGCTAACCAACTTCTCCTATAAACTCTCAACTAACTCCTATTTTCTTGGACTTATCTGCTGCCAACTAACTCTCCACAATTCTCTCGTCTCAATCTTATTCTCTAGCCTTATCTTTATTTCTAAATCTATCCACTGGTTGTGGCCTCCTCCTGTGCGCGTTTAGCGCGCTCTGCAGCGCGGCGTGCGTCACGGCGGCGCCTATATGTGCGCCCGCACATGACATCTCTCCCCCCCTCGAGACCCAGCTCGTCCTCGAGCTGAAAGTCTGGGTACTTGTTGCGGAATTCGTCGAGGTCTTCCCAGGAAGCAGACTCGGCCGGTTCGCCCCTCCAGTGGACGAGAACTTGACGCACGCCTCGCGCCAAGCGTGCCTGAGTAACCTGCATCGGCTCAGGGACCACGGCGCCATTGTGGATGATTGGTAAGGCAGGCGGGGACGCTGGTGGAACGCCGACAAACTTCTTGAGGAAACCCACGTGGAACACATCATGGAGGCGTGCCCCTGGCGGCAAGGCCAGGCGAACGGCGACGTCGTTGATGAGCTCGACGACGCGGTAGGGCCCCACAAAGCGAGGCTTGAGCTTGCCCGTGGTGGTCCTGGGCATTGAAGAAGCTGCCTGCTGCCGAAGACGAAGGAGGGCCCAATCCCCTGGCTGGTAGGAGACTTGACGGTGGTGCCGATCGTAGTAAAGCTTCTGGGTCGCCTGGGCCTGCTCTAGGCGGTACCGGACCTCCTCCAGGAAGGCCTCCCGAGCCTCCATGTCCCGAGCGACGGCTGCCACCCTCGTCTCCCCCGGCTCATAAGAGCAGATGGAAGGTGGCTCTCGGCCATACACCACTCGAAACGGTGTGTCCCGAAGCGAAGTCTGGTACGCGGTGTTGTAGGTGTACTCAGCCCACGGCAACCAGCGCAGCCATTGGCGGGGGCGATCTCCAGTGAAGCAGCGCAGGTACATCACTATGACTCGGTTGGCGGCTTCAGTCTGGCCGTCCGACTGGGGATGAAAAGCGGACGTCATGTGAAGCTTAGTACCCATAAGCCTCATGAGCTCCTGCCAGAATGTCGAGGTGAACACGGGGTCACGATCGGAGACGATGGACTGCGGAACGCCGTGGAGGCGCACAATGTGGGTGAAGAATGCCTGTGCCACCGTCTCTGCCGTGTACGGGTGCGCGAGTGGAATGAAGTGGCAGTACTTGCTGAAGCGGTCAACCACGGACAGGATCACCGTCTTCCCATTCACGCGGGGTAGCGCCTCCACAAAGTCCAGCGCGATGTTAGCCCAGACCGCTGAGGGCACGGGTAGAGGCAAGAGCAACCCTCCTGGATGGAGATGCTCGGACTTGTACCGCTGACAAGTGGAGCATGCCCGCACAAATTCCTACACCAAACGTCGCATGTTGGGGAAATGGAAATCACGGCGGAGCCGGTGCAGTGTACGGTGGACGCCCTCATGCCCGTCGCTGTGGACGACCTCCAAAATTTCTTGCAGTAGTGGAGAGGCGGGGGGAATGTATAGGCGCCTCTCGTAGGTGACCATGTCGTCGACGACCGACCAGGGCGCGGTGCGGGTGCCTCGGCGCACCTCATCGTGGATGGCCACCAGTGCTGGATCGGTAGCTTGGGCGTGACGCAGGTGGCCGATGAAGTCAAAGCGCGGCGCAGAAATGGCCAACACGGCGCCCTCCTCAGTGTCGCGGCGGGAGAGGGCGTCGGCCACCGTGTTCGTGGAGCCTGACCGGTACTCGACGGAGAAGTCGAACCCCAGCAACTTGCCGACCCAATGGTGCTGCGGAATCGTGGCGAGGCGCTGGTCGAGCAAGTATTTGAGACTATAGTGGTCCGTCTTGATGGTGAAATGCCGCCCCCAAAGGTATGGCCGCCAGTGGCGAACGGCCTGTACCAGGCCGATGAGCTCCCGCTCATAAGCTGCGAGGGAGCGGTGACGTGGAGCCACCGGCCGACTGAAGAAAGCAATGGGGTGGCCCTCCTGGACGAGCACCGCGCCGAAGCCGTACGTCGAAGCGTCGCACTCTACGACGAACTGCTTGGTGAAGTCAGGGAGCGACAGTACGGGTGCGAATGTCACGGCCTCCTTGAGAGTACTGAAGGCCCCCGCTGCGTCGTCGTTCCATCGGAACCCCTCCTTTTTCAGGAGAGCGGTGAGGGGGGCTGCGATGATGCCGTAGTTGTGGACGAATTTCCTGTAGTAGCCTGCGAGCCCGAGGAATCCACGCACCGCCCTGGCCGAGCGCGGTTGCGGCCAATCACGGATGGCCTGCACCTTGGTCGGATCCATGGCCACGCCCGACGTCGAGATGGTGTGGCCGAGGTAGGCGACGGTGTCCACGCCAAAAGCGCACTTGGAACGCTTAACGAAGAGACGGTGCTGTCGGAGCACCGAAAGGACGACGCGGAGGTGGCGCAGGTGGTCCGCCCAGGATGAGCTGTAGATCAGAATGTCGTCAAAGAAGACAAGCACAAACTGGCGGAGGTAAGCGCGCAGCACGTCGTTCATGAGAGCTTGGAAGGTGGCTGGGGCGTTGCAGAGTCCGAACGGCATGACCAAAAATTCGAAGAAGGCGTCATGCGTCCAGAATGCTGTTTTGTCGATGTTGGCCGGTCTCATGCGGACTTGGTGGTATCCGGATCGGAGGTCGAGCTTGGTGAAGAAGCTGGCGCCATGGAGCTCGTCCAGCAGCTCGTCGACGACCGGGATGGGGAACGCATCCTTGATGGTTATGGCGTTCAGCGCGCGGTAGTCGACGCAGAACCGCCACGAGCCGTCTGGTTTCTTGACCAAGAGCACCGGAGACGAAAACGCGGAGCTGCTGCGCCGAATGAGCCCCTGGTCCAGCATAGCTGTGCACTAACGCTCCAGTTCGTCCTTGTGCAGGGCGGGGTAGCGATATGGGCGTACTGCCACTGGCGATGCCCCCGGCACCAGGGTGATGCTGTGGTCCCGACTGCGTGGGGGAGGTAGGCCACGAGGCTCGCTGAAAACATCGTCGAAGTCCGCCAAGAGCTCGTCGAGGAGCGTACTGGTGGCGGTGGTTGTGCTGACAGCAGCCGGTCGGCAGGCCGCGAGCCCCTGCCAGCAGAACGCCCTGCCCTAGAAGGTGAAGGAGATCGCGTGGTTGCTGAAATCCCACATGATCGGTCCCAGCGCTGCCAGCCATCGGGTGCCCAGGACCACGTCGTAGCCCGCCAAAGGCATGACGTATAGGTCAGCAGGGAAGCAGTGGCCGCCGATGTCCAGTGATGCGTTGCGGATGACGCCCACACACGCGACGCGCTCCCCATTCGCGACCATTGCCATGAGGCGTGGTCGGTGTTCGAGGGGCAGGCCCGTGCGTGCAGTCGCGGCTTCCGATATGAAGTTGTGGGTGCTGCCCGAATCCAGCATGGCGACGAGGGAGGTGGCCCCCAGCATGACCTGTAGCTGCATCGTGTCGGTGAGCGCCACGCCCGCAAGAGCTTGGAGGGAGAATACCGGGGTCTCCTCAGTCCCGGCATCCTCGACAGCCTCATCTTCCTCCTCCTCAAGGCCCTCCAGTAAGAACAGCCGCTTACAGATGCGATTGTGGCCCCTTGTGAATTTGTCGTCACAATTGTAGCAGAGGCCAAGGCGGCGGCGCTCTTCTTGTTCTGCCTGCGAGAGGCGCTTGATGGTGCGGCCTTCGACGGTAATGGTCCACGGCGCAGCCGGTTTGGCTCCTGGCAGCGCGGGTAGGGCCAGCCGGGCGACAGGGGCCGGTAGTAGAGGACGCCCAGGAGCGCGTGCGGCCAGGGCGACGAATTGCTCGCGCAACTCGAATTGGCGCGCCAGACTCATGGCGGCGGCCAACGTCTGAGGATTCTGGATCCTGACGTCGATGCTGAGTGGCGGCTGGAGTCCGCCGACGAAGAGCTATACCCGCTGCGCCTCCTGGAGTGGTCCCGCGCGAGGAAGCAGGGCCTGGAACCGGTCCTGGTACTCGGCAACCGTACTGGTGCGCCTACACTCCGCTAGTTCGGCCAACGGCGCGGAACATAGGGGCGGCCCGTACCGAAGGTGCAGCAGCTCTGTGAAGCGGCGCCAGGAAGGCGTGCCCTCGTCCTCCTGGACCATAAGGTACCACATCTGTGCGCCCTCCTCAAGGTTGTAGGAGGCCATCCATACCTTCTCCTCCTCCATGATGCGCTGCTGATGGAAATACGATTCGCACCGACTGGTGAAAATCAGTGGATCAGATTTCCCATCATAGCGGGGGAAATCCATCTTTTGAAAGCGCGGCGGTCGATCATTGTGGTGCTGCCCATCATTGGTCCCATGGCCGCCCGACGAGGTCTTTCCCCTCTGGAGCTCGGCGACAGAGGATTGGAGGGCGGCGACCGTTGATGTCAGGGTCTCGATTATCTTGGCCAAATCAGAGGTGGTTGGCTCGGCCATGTAGAGGTGGTGTCGGCGTAAGGCGGCAAGGTTGGTGGGCTTGGCTGGGATTGCGACTGGGTGGAAGAAGTTGAGGAACGACTGGATCGCGATACCAGGTTGTCAAGGACCTCCCGACCTAGGGTAGCTGGCCCCTGACTACGGAGTTCGTAGCCACGGTCCGTCGTCGCCGGTGAGGTTTTTCCCCTCAACCGTCGGCTTGTTTAGAGAGAGAGATTAGGAAATAATAATCTTGCTTGCTTTATTCCCTGCTGCCATGTGGCTTATAAATAGCCCTATGGCTAACCAACTTCTCCTATAAACTCTCAACTAACTCCTATTTTCTTGGACTTATCTGCTGCCAACTAACTCTCCACAATTCTCTCATCTCAATCTTATTCTCTAGCCTTATCTTTATTTCTAAATCTATCCACTGGTTGTGCCTCCTCCTGTGCGCGTTTAGCGCGCTCTGCAGCGCGGCGTGCGTCACGGCGGCGCCTATATGTGCGCCCGCACATGACAGGTGACGAATCTAATACACTAGCTAAGTTACAGTGACTGATACCGCGGTGCTGGCAGTTCCGAGGATGTTGCGGTTTTGATGCGCACTGGATCTGCATACAGTTACTTGGCAGCTGGAGAACAGAACTCATGTCTCTTCCACTTGCTCTTCCTCTTCCTGGAGAAGGTTCTCCCTGTTGTCGTGGGCCCAGAAGCCACGCACATCCACAAGCATGCTGGCGATAGTCCCGCCTTGCTTGCAAGAAAGAAGATCTGATAGCGAGATCCTGAGAGGATCTGCGGGCTTCACCATGTCCCAGATTTCATCCCTCACATCTTCGATGCAAAGCTCGTAGTTCCCGCCCTCGATCCATTTCTGGTGTACATCTCTGGAAACATGAAAAAGGGTTGCATGAGAAAGATGAATGGTCAAATTAAACAGACAGAATCAGTTCGATACATAAGACTTCACTAATCAGTTCGATTCATGTGGCACATCGTAGAATCAGTTCGATACATAAGACTTCACTAATAAGGTGTTGTAAGAATTGAGAGCACAACATATTGTGAAGACTAATGAGAAATGAGAAAATATCAAAAAAAATCAGATCAAATGTCTGAGTTGACTAACTTGTTGCATTGAGCATTTTCTAGTATCAGCTATAATAGTTGAAACTGTTTTTAATCAACAAATTACAGTCAAATCTTACTGGATTTAGTAAATACACATGTAGCTAGTTAGATTCCATAAAAGCAAAACAGCAACTGAACAGCCCCTGTTCAAGCCTTCTAGGATAACTAGCTGAATACTCGTGCGTTGCAACGGGAATATATAATACGCGTATACTACAATAACTTATATACAAAAAATTTAAGTTGAAAATATTATTCAAACAAAAGAAATTGCATGAAAGGCTCTTCTTTAAATACTACTCCCTCCATCCAAAAATATAATTCAAGAATTTCGGTGATACTTATCTACTATTACGCATTGTGCAAGGGTAGCAGGTGGGTTTGGCGAGAGATGTAGTAGATGTGTTTTATATTATAGATGTAGATATAAACACACATGTGGTGTAGTGGTAGCTACCACTGGCATTTGCTTGAGAGGTCGTGGGTTCGAATCCCCTTGGGGCCATGTGTATTTTTTTAATTTTAGCTAGGCGTTGGCTACACAGAGAACATAGGAATGGACTGTGCGTGGGGAGGAGGGAATCGGAATGGGCAGGAAGGAATCGGAAAGGCAGAACATAGAGAACATGGGAATGGACTGTGCGTGGGGAGGAGGGAATCGGAATGGGCAGGAGGGAATCGGAAAGGCAGAACACGGAATGGGCAGAACGCGGAATGGCAGACTACTATTGCAGTCTTAATAGTAGTAGAGATATTTCTCAGTCACATCCATGACTTGCCTAACAAGATTGCAACTGGTCGGGAAGACCCAATGCCGGAGATTCCCACGAGTGAGTGGGAAACTGGAAGTGATAAAGGTAAGCCTCACCACTGCACCAGACCTATCATTCAACAAGATTGCAACTGGTGATTAAAATTAAACTAGTCGGTTACCCGTGCTTTACGACGGCTCACAACAATATCCACGTAAATTATCCACCAAAAAGATCTCAAAATTTTTATTGATTGTCTATGCTCTTCGCATAATATTTTTATGAACGCACGGGTACCATAGGCAGCAAATCAGAGACCATCATCCCTCGCCTCTCCACTTCTAAGGTTTCGTAGAGCAGGAGGGGAAGGGAAGAGGCGGACATGCCTGTTCGTTGCCGGAGAAGGACACGATGAAGACCTAGGCATCTGGAGGCGACATATGCAGTATACCGCTAGATATATAGGGAGAGAGCACGCAAGCGGAGAAAGAAGCCCAGCCGAAGCAGCTCCAAACCGAGAGGCACCCGCACCAGGCGTCAATCCGAGAAGGGCGAGAGAATGCAAGTGTCTTCCTAGCCCTGGACCCGCCGAAGCAACACAACACCACCACCAACTCCGTAGCATATGCCGACTGCTGCCACGCTACGGGTCTTGGTTGTCCAATATCTCAAATCTGGACTTCTCATCGCCAAGATAACCTAAGCGTGGTAGGCGCCACCATGTCCTCCTCGACGGCACGCACGGAGAAAGACCAGGAGCATGACCGACTCGCCCCGTACCCGCGTCGACGAGCGTCGGTCGGCTCACGGCTGCGACCGTGGGTGAGGACAGCAGGTTGGGGAGAAAGAACAGGGCGAAGGCCGGGAAGACGAACGGGACGTCCAACGACGGCAAAAACGATGGTGCGTGCATGATGTGAAATGTCCTCGTGGGCGTGCAATAGCCACTGCGCGAGTCGGTGTCGGGGCTGGTGTCGGATGAATACGGGGATGAGACGCATGCTCCTATGCCTTCTGCTGAGAATGGGGTGATGCGGAGGTGGAGGCATGAGGGGAGAGAAAAGTAGAATGGCGAATGAGGTGGTGGCAACTGAGGCGAGGACAATCATTATCGTGCGGAGATATAGATGGGCAGATGGGCCGTGCCTGGCGAGCCGGTCTGAGGCACGACCCATTTAATAGTGTCTGGGCCAACCCGGCACGAGCGCGCGTGCGGTGCTTGGGCCGTAGCCGTCCGTAGTGCTGGCCCGGCCTGACACGATTATTTTTTATTTTACAAAAAATCATATATACATATGTACAATTTATATTCAATATTATAAACACTTGAGCATGATGTTCTATTGGTTAGAGAAATTCGTCTAGTGTCTCCCACCCTTCTTCCATCAAGTTGTGGGTTCAAACCCCAACTCCTGCACCGCTTTTTAATATAATCCACCTCCTGCACCGCTTTTTAACATTTTACGCTGAGTTGATTTGAAAGAAATGTAGGGACTTTTTGTAAAAAAATGTCCGTTGAAACTGGTGCTTTAAGTATAGTAGAGATTAAAATAAAAAGGATCTACGCTGTGGCCATGGCCCATGGGTGCAAAAGAAGAAAAACAGAAAGATTAACTATTGTAACAGCTGATATACTGCCTGTAAAGGCCAGCAGAATAGACTAAAAGTTCAGCAAGCACAAAAATGACAGAATCTTTACTACTATTAAGACTGCAAGGGGTAGGCTGCCTCCCTGGTTCTGCCTTCGGTGAATCTGCACCGTCTCCTCGCTTCCGTAAATCTACACCGTCCGCCTGCCCACGCCCACGTTCGTCCCCCCGCCTCCCCTTCCCCCATCCCACGTGAACCGCCACCGCCCCGCCTCCCCCCTCCAGTCCGCCGCCCCACCTCCCCCCTCCATGGCCTGTCATCTCTGTCCCCTCTTCAATCTCCGACTCTTGCTGCTGCTCGGCGCGGTTCTCGTGAACGCCGACCTCGGCCGGGGCGGCGGAGCGTAGGCTTCAGATCGGGTGGAGCCGGACCCGTACTCGATCCTGATGTGGCACGACTACTCGCCGCCGTTGCCCCCGCTCCCGCCCCCGGACCCGCCGTCGCCGACGGCGACATGTGACGGGGACCTCCACGGGAAGGGGGACTTCCACACGCGCTGTGAGGTCTCCGAGGAAGTGGAGCTAGACGGCGACGTCTACATCACGGGGAACGGCAGCCTCGTGCTCCTCTCTGGCGCCTCCCTGACCTGCGAGAAGTACGGGTGCGTTATATCCGCCAATTTCTCAGACGAGGTGCGCCTCAGCCGCGACGTCCGCGTCACAGCCGGCAGGGTCTCGTTGGTTGCCACCAACATCACGGTCGCTGACACGGTCGTTGTGAATACCACCGCGCTCGCTGGTGATCCGCCTGACCAGACCAGTGGCGTTCCCACGGGGACGCACGGCGACGGTGGCGGGCACGATGGCCGTGGCGCCAGCTGCTTCGTCAAGCAAGGGCAGACGCAGGAGGATTCATGGGGCGGCGATGCCTATGCATGGTCTGACCTCGAACACCCCTGGAGCTACGGGAGCAAAGGGGGCTCGACCAGCGTTGAGAAGGACTATGGTGGTGCCGGTGGTGGCATCGTGTGGCTGTTTGCTGAGGACCTGGTCATGAATGGCACAGTTCTCGCCAACGGTGGGGATAGCAATGAGAAGGGTGGAGGTGGTTCTGGAGGGAGCATCTTTATAAAGGCTGCATCGATGTGAGTGTTTATGGAATGATTTTTTGTTCTGCTTTCTTTATGCTAAGTGAATTGAGATATGGGAATGCAAGCTTAGTTAATCAAGTAGTGTTTGTGGAATGATTTTCTGTTCTGCTTTCTTATGCTAAGTGATTTGAGATGTGGGAATGCAAGCTTAGTTAATCAAGCAGAATTTGGAAAATAGTTACCAATTGGGAAGACCAGCAGTATAAATTGGTGAGAAATATATGGCAGGAAAACAGTTCCTGAAAAGTGTATCTTTCTGTCTCATGCTATTTTTTCTTGTATATTTTGGGGGGGGCCAAAACATGTATTCATGACGACATTTTTTATATGGCAGGAGCTAGATGTGATGATGAGAAATCACTTCGTATGTCTCAAATGAGCTTGGCGAAGAGATTTGGCTAATCTAGATCTTTTGTTGCCTCCACTCTGATGGAATATGGTGGTACTCCTCAGTCTACAACTCCAGAATCTATTCTTTCAGTTTTATATTTATTGTTGTTATTGCTCAGTTTTGGTTACACAAGTTTGTGTTCCTGCAGGTTTTGGATCCTGAAGGAGAAAGCGGGTCCTAAGGGAGGAAGCAGAGCAATTGGAGCTCGAACTGGAGATGCGTAGAGAGTTAAGGGAGTAGATGTTGCAACTCTTGTGGCCTACGCTCGAGCTGAAGCCAGATTAGTGGTTAATGTTATGAATTACTTTAACAATAGCGGAGTTCTCTTTGAATTCTTGGTCTTGACAAATTTTGGCATGTTTCTGTTTTTTGGCAGATGAGGGGCAGTTGTCCTTGCTGCTAAGCATGCGAAAACAATGGTCGGGAAGCCATTGTTGTATGGAATAGGTACCCTGTTGGTCATGCCGCTGAGGACACTGTATGGAGTGGGTTGTGTTTTTGGCGCACGGTGGTTCCTCTACAATATGACAAGCGTATCTCCATCGCTGCAAATTGAGTTTGTAAGTGGTCCGAAACAACTAGGTAGCTACTAGCTATTGAGTATTTAGGAGTCAATGCTTCATGATATTTACTTAATGCTTAATTGCTTATCGAAGTAAGAACCTTGTTTTTTGTATTGACATGGTGGTGCTCTTTAGGAGAGAAGCCAGGGGTAAAAAACAATTAGTTCTGTGGATTTTATTTATTTCGATCAGTTGTGAGAGTTTCTTACAATTGGATGGCATTGCTTTGTAGAAAGAAAATACAAGGTATTTTTTAGTAGGAAAGAGTTGCATTTTCTGTGCTCATATACAGCTTTGCCGTTCGTTTTCTAAAATGTTGAAAAGGATCATGTCATTGGTGTAACACTCCTGTTTGTCTTAATTGAAGAAGTGGTACCAACGAGATGTCATTTCCTATCAGAATTTTATCTGATGCATATGTTGTAGTAGAGCTCTCAGCAATTGATTCCTCTCATGTTCTTGTATCAAGGTAGGCAAAGAAAACCTAAACAATAAATTCCTAACTTCTAAGCCATTTCCATTAGTCTTGCTAAACGTTGGTGTTGGGAACTTGTTCTCAAATGCTATGAGTTAAGAACAAGGCAACACAAAAAATGTTAAACGTCAAAGTCCTTCGTCCTTCGAAGCATTATTTCCCTTGGGATATAATGATTTTCGGACGAAGGTTATGAAGGACAAACCTTCATCAACACAACATATCATAATGAAGAAGAAATCATATGTAATACAAGAGATATCATAAACAATTTTGTATAATTATCAACTCATTTCTATCCTATTATTATAGGAAAATGGAAATGATATCAAATTACAAGCGTACCTTCGGCTCGAAAGAAGGTAAAAGTACAAGCGTGATGTAAAAGTAAATGTCAAGTCAGCGTGTCCAGTACGGGAGCACTGTTCACCTATTTATAGGCACGGGACGCAGCCCATGTAAAACTACATCCATGTCCTTTTCATTTGATAATAATTCTATAGTAATTCACCGAGGTCTGAATAGCCTTTTCATCTTTAAGTCGGTTTCATTTTCTGCTATCACGCCGAAGCTTTCCTGCTCACAGCTTCGGCGCTGTATCAACCTTCGTATTCTTTGGGCTTCTCCCACTGTGATATCGATTCGAGTCCGAAGATACCTGTTCACACATTATACTCCCGAAACATTGTTTAAATCATATTTTTGAGGACCTTCGGAAGCCGAAGGCCCCCAACAGTTGGTCTCACTTCAGAACAATTGGAAAAGCATAATTCGAGATAAGGTTGTATTTTGCAGCCCCAAATATACATGTTGTTTCTGATATATATAAAAACATGCGTTTGATTCTCATGGAGATGGCGACATCAACTAGCAAATCCCAACCTCTGCTCTTGAATAGAGCATGTATGTGGTCAGTGACAAAAGAGAAAATAACTTTACTTGGGACCTTTTGCTATGTTGGTTTTGATCTTTTGCCCTAGCCTTCATTTAAACTATACCTGCACATTTTAATCAGTAGAGAGTCATTGAATTGTACTCCAGGTTAGATAGCCTTCATTTTAAACTATACAACGACATTGTTAAATACAATTTCGCTATGCTAATCAATGAATCAAGATGCATTCCATTTTATATTGTTAGTAGATATGGTCATTTTTTTCTCAGGAATCATCACATGATTCAAGCTGCAGAGGTTGGCTCGTGTTTTGTTTGTCTTTCATGTCTGTGCTGCTTTTATCTATTATTTAAGCACCAAACTTCCTATAGTTCTTCAGAGTGACACACTGACATGCTTTTGCCTCAGGATACTTCTGGGCAAGTTACCTGATGGAAATTGTAAGATGTCTAGGGATTCGATTCTTGCAGCGGAGCTTCCATCTGCATACTCTCGTTTTAGTTGGCAAGGCCTCTCTCCACGAGATCTCCTTTGCTCATTTTGTCGCCTTCAGAGGTTGCCAGAGCCCCATTTTGCTGTCAGTAGGGTCTCCTGTGATACATTAATGTCAGCTTTGAGCTCTGAAAAAAGAGGAGCGCCAGCAGGCAGCGCAGAAAATCAGTACACCAATGATGTCAGGATCAACAAGGAAAAACCATATCTTTTTAAATGTGAAGTGAACATACGTTCACGGAAGCAAGAAATTTTACTAGAGTATTCTGCAGCTGACACTTGGAGCAAGGAATCCGATGCTATTCAGAATTCTTCATTGAAGGTCTTGATTTGGTTCAATAATTATTTTAAGAAACTAACCTCAAAAACAGGCAAGCTATATCTTTCTGAGTCTACTGCTGGTGTCAAGGTACATTCAAATATTTTTCTTCAAGAGTTTGCAATGTGTCTATCTGTTTATGGCAAGAATGGAGGTAGTGATTCAGCAATGTGCAGTGCAGTTGGACCATTTTCTATGGATACACAAAAGAAGCACCTTGAAAGCACTGCAAAGTTAACACACATTGAAGGTCCAGACTCTGGTGTTTTCCCGTCCCACAGATCATTGACTTGTATAAGTTATACTGCTTCCCTTGTGACAAAGGATAAAGCAAAAACATATTTGTTGGAGAGCCACAATGAGTTTGAGTTTGAGATTGGGACGGGTGTTGTTAGTAATCAGCTTGAATCATGTGTAACTCATCTGTCAGTGAATCAAACTGCACGTTTTGTAGCTGAACTGCCTCCTAGGGATTTAATCATGGCTGCATCTTGTGAGTTCTCACATGACCTCTCCAATGTATCTAGCGGTGAGCCACCTAAACTTATAATTTTATTTCAGCAATCTTTTTTATTCTGCTTCAGCAGGTGTACATATTTTAAACATTGTTGCAGAGAGCTGCTTCGTGGAGTTCTCTGTAAAGGTTCTGCAGGTAACTGAACCATTAGAAGATTGAATGGAGAAAGCCCTGTTCAGTCCTCCATTATCTAAACAAAGAGTCGAATTTGCTGTACGACACATCAACGAGCTGCATGCTACCACACTTGTAATTTCCCCACCTAATTCCCTTGTTCATTTATGGAAAATACTATTTTTCATTGCAAAGATGCATTTTCAGGTTGATTTTGGCTGTGGATCTGGTAGCCTTCTTGATTCATTGTTAGAGCATCCAACCACGCTGGAAAAGCTTGTTGGCGTTGATATTTCTCGAAAAGGCCTCACACGTGCAGCAAAGGTACAAAGCATATCCTTGACTTGTTAACTGCTGATGTTCCATCCATCTTGTTCTTTCCGTATGCATTATAACTTTAGCTTGTTTTGACTCTCCTGGAATTGCAGAGCCTTCATCAGAAGCTGAGCAAAAAATCAACGACGCAGACAAATGTTCCAACTGCTGTGCTATATGACGGATCAATAACTGACTACGATTCTCGCTTATATGGGTTTGATATTGGCACTTGTCTTGAGGTGACGGACCTTACCTCTTGGACCTTTTCTATTGTATTCTTATTTGGTTTCAGCGCATAAGGTGTCCCTTCTAAACATGAAACGCTTTGCAATTAACATCTCGGATCGTACTGTTAGGGGTTGTTGCTGATGCATCTATAAAACATTTCTATAGGATGCTCGTCTACACAGACTAAATTGGTGTTCATGATTCGACTATATGAAATGCAGGTGATCGAGCACGTCGAGGAGGACCAGGCGACTTTATTTGGCAACATCGTCTTGAGTTCATTCCGCCCGACCGTGCTCATTGTTTCCACACCCAACTACGAATACAATCCTATCCTCCAGGGGTCTGCTATGCCCAACAAGGACGACGAGGCAGACGAAAGCACTGGTCCCTGCAAGTTCCGCAATCACGACCGCAAGTTCGAGTGGACCAGGCTACAGTTCCAGTGTTGGGCTACTGGCCTCGCGGTGAAGCATAGCTACAGCGTGGAATTCTCCGGCGTCGGTGGCTCAGGCGAGGAGCCAGGCTACGCTTCCCAGATCGCTATTTTCAGAAGACTGGTGCAGGGCCAGGAAGCGATGTGCCTGGACAAGGATGGCGATCAGCCTTACGAGGTTCTCTGGGAGTGGCCTAACGCGTGTGTGAACTAGGTAGATTGCACGTCTAATCTCTCTAGGGCTTGGAACTTCGAATCGTGTCCCCGGTTTGGAACTGATTAATATATCTGTCAGGAAAGTGGGCATCTGACTTGTGGCAAGAACACAAAAAATTAACATTGCTGCATGCAAGTGCAGAAATTCAGTCTGCTTCTAGGTTCTGGATGTACGGCAGTTACTACACTGTATATACGAAACATTTAATTTAGAGCAACTCCAATAGTTCATGAAAAACTTACTCTCTACTACTTTCTGCAAGAGTAGTCTGTCATTCCGTGTTCTGCCACCAATCCTGTTCTGTCATTCTCGTTCTGCCACCATTCCCATTCCTTGTTCTGCGTTTCTCATTTTCATGTTCTGCCATCATTCTATGTTCTCTCATTCACATTCTTTGTTTTGTCTTTCTCATTTCTTCCTCCCCGCAAAGCTCATTCTCATTTCCCCGTACATAAGGGTGGTAATGGATCATGACCCTAATACTTGCTTCACAAACCAACAAAGCCACCACATGTATGTTTATGTCTATATCTATGACAGGAAACACATCTACTAAATCTCTCACCAAGCCCACTTGCTACATTTACACAATGCGTAGTAGTAGATAAGTATCACCGAGATTCTTGAATTATATTTTTGGATGGAGGTAATATTATTTAAAGAAGAGCTTTGCATGCAATTTCTTTTGTTTGAATAATGTATTTTATTTAAATTCTCTTTTTTGCATGCATGACATTTTTTTGTAATATTTTTTCCATCGATCGGACTTGTGAGTCATTTTCATAAACCAACGTCAAGCATGAATCCATGTTTCTTACTTGAAACCCCGAACAAACACCATAAGAAGGAGGCACTCGCGTTGGCGTCGCTCATCGATGACGAGAAGAAGCTTGGTGACTGTCAGTTCGACCTTTAGAGGCAGTCCTACGTCGTCGCATGCGCCGCTGTGTACGACAAGCTCCCGCGAAGCCGCCGCTTGGACGCGGTCCAGAGCAGCTGCACCGCGTTGTCCATCGTTAAGCGGGGGGCCTCATGGTTGTTGCCAACGTCGACGACTATCGGGTTGTTCTGGACACCACATCCGACAACGACGCCATCACGCCGTCCAGCTCATCGTCCACCTGAAGCCCAACCTGTCACGTAAGTCGCTACTGACCGGACATGATGTATGTAGTGTTCTCGACGTAAGTCGCTACTGATCGGACATGATGACCTGTAGTCGCTACAGATCGGACATGATGATCTGTAGTCGCTACCAACCTGCCACGTAAGTCGCTACTGACCAGACATGATGACCTGTAGTCGCTACTGACCGGACATGATGTAAGTCGCTACTAACCTGCCACTGGGACGATGGACGTTGCTGACGTTATGTGAGTGTCCTCGAACATGATGTATGTAGTGGAGTAGCGTATCCGGTGGTGCAACAGCCAGGGGTACTACCTCGCTGATGAGCCCGGGGTGCACTTCGTTTGGCAGCCCAACCAAGAGTCATCGGTACTCGTCATGTCACGCGCGTTCGACGACTACTATATCGAGGATTGTGGCATCATCTTGGCGCCGGAGGTGACGCAGAGGATGATCGACAACAGTGACCAGTTCGTCATCCTCGCCACCGTCAGGGTAGCTTTTGTGCCGGCCTGCCTTTAATTCTCTTCGCAAACACACACACTTACCTTTTTGTTTAAGCAAGAGCGTATGGTGGTGCGTGTCTGATGACTAACGATGTACGAGAAAATTTCTTCCGGCATGTGTGGAACATGCTCTCCAATGATGAGACCATACAAATCATGGCATATATCAGGGCCGGGCCAGAGAAATTTGAGGCCCTGTGCCAAATCTAAAGCAGTGTAATGTATGTTTTTATTAAAAACCAGTAATAACAATCTGCAAATTACAGTAATATATATTGCAATAGAATATCTAAAGAAACATTTCTATTTTATTTGAATAACATCGCTCTTTTGGTGGGTTTTAAAGAAAATTTGTACAATATGCTTATATTCGATCTTCTCCAAAGCTTCACTCTCGAATGCTATTGTAGCTAAATAATACGTTTTTTTATCATAGTAGAACACAAATATGAATTTAGTAGCTTTAATTTAGAGAACTTCATTCACGCGGACAGATATGTTAAGATTCTATGAAGATTTTTTTTCTTTAGTGGAGCGCTCGGTAGTTTCGCTTCAGCGCAGCGGTATGGTAGGGAGAAAAATATGTGCTACATGTGTAGAAAATCATAAAACTAGAATATATATACATATACTAAGTTTTGAGGCCCTCAATTTTTGGAGGCCATGTGCGAGCGCACGGCTCGCACATGCCTTGGCCCGGTCCTGGCATATATCGAAGTCTGCATGAAACTGATGGTTGCAATGTAGTGGTGAAACAACTAGATTAAAATAACAAAATTTATGTATGGCTAGATCACAAATTGATTATGAAATATTTTCTCATAACAATATAACACATATTTTGTATATAAGTTATCGTAGTATACTTGTATTATATATTCCCGTTGCAACGCACGGGCACTCAGCTAGTCAATATAGGAAGATTGTATCAGGTAGGAATGTCAACTCTAACAGTCTCCTTTCTTTTCTTCCAGGATACAGGTGCTTCTCAAAATTGGATTTGAACAGAACCCAAGTTTTGTACTTCACAGTAGTATACTAGTATTGAACGCAAATTTCAAATTATAATGTTGTTATATATACTTGTAAATCCATATTGATGACAGGCTGACTCTAGGCCACTTACAATAGAAGAGAATTAGGTAGTGTGACTAAATCAACGACAGTAAGCTTCAAAACAACCTCATGCAGTTTTAGGAGTCAGTCCTTTTTCACCCCTTTTACTTTTATAGGCAGGTAGGTAGTTCTTCGCAAAATACAAGTCAAAGTAGAGCATCGCAGTGGAGCAAGTCAAACCAAAGTAAGTTCAAAACTGTTTTCAAGCCAAATAGATTCAGCACAAGGATTCAATTTTCAAACTTAAGTTTGAAATGGTATGCAAAGACACTTTAATTCAGCCATCAGAAAAAGGGGGTCTGCATCTGCATGCCATGATCATGAAGTAGATCTATCATCAGACTAACAACTGTCATAAGAATCCAGTAACAATATAGGTGCTGTTTGGTTCAGCCGTGGGAATGGCACCGTTAATAATTAGCGCTTTAATTCCTTAACTGACCGGGAAGGGAACGGATAGCACCGGTCAAGGAGTGGTTCCGTCATTGTATAATATCGTATCAGATAACGTTGTGAATTAATACGGGCTGCTGTACCCAAACACGAAACAACGCGATCAGATCACACTGTAAATTGATAACGGGCCAAAAGGACCGAACCAAACAGCCAAATAGTGTAAATTAGTCCATACATAATTACATACCTAAATAGAGTGTGGATGTCTGCAGTTGTAAGGAACCCCCTTCCATTAAGATCAAGGCATCTAAATAAATATGTCAAGCCTTCAGGGGTATCTTTGTTTTCTAGAGCCAAAACAAAATCAAGAAAGCTTTCGAAGTCCATCTCGCGACTGTTTCCACCTCCAACTTTGCTCCGGCGGACATGCTCATCAAAAACTGAAAAACTCAACCACATTGTTGTTACGTAGTCATGAATAAACCCTCAAAGACAGTTCATGATCTAAATACAAGCTTGGACACAACAACAAAAGTATAACCAAAACAGTGGCAGATTTTAACCTCTTTCAATGAAAATCTCAGTCAATGTGCCATCTGCATATTCCTTGAGTTCTTGTTTGCTCAGTGTACCGTTCGTATCCTTATCTAGTGCAAGAAACATGTCTGCACAGGCATGAGGTAAATATTAAATACAGAGCATACAGCACACTAGAACGGTAGGTAGAGAACACATTACAAATCCAAGGGGGAAAACAACTATTTTGCTAGAATTACAGCTGACATACCACATATGCGCTGAGCTGAAGTTAAGGAAAACCAGTTTTCTGCCTGCTCGGCATCAGTTACCTCTTCCTCGCTTTCCTGAAAATAAAAGTGACAATAATCATCAAAATGTGCAAATTCTCAAAATCATGTGAAATACAAATATGCAGCAACATTTTTTTCTCAAATACGCAGGAGAGCTGTGTATCATTATATTAATAGGAGAGGAAAAAAGCATCAGGCCCAAAACAAAGAAAAACAAACACACACACACACACCCTGGAAAAAGCCCTAAACGCACACAACACACCAGCGCACACAACCTAAGAAATTCTCCTCCTTTAGCCAGGGTCAAATAGAGTTCAAATGTTATTGGCACCTGCCAAACTGCCAAAGTCCATAGTTGCAGCTCATCTCTGAATCCCTCCTCTAGGGAAGATAGGCAGGGTCGCGAAAAACACATTTATTTCTATTCTTCCAAATGTTCCATGCTCCAAGGATGACAATACTATTGAAACCCTTTCTTTTGCCTTTGGGGCTAGATGAGAAGTTTTCCTCCACCAGTCCACGAAACAGCTATCACCTCGCTTAGGCACCACATTATTAAGGCTAATCGAAGATAGAATACCATGCCCAAACTGCCTTGCAAAAACACAGCTGGTTAAGATGTGCTGGACAGTTTCTTCCTCTTGGTCACAAAGGACACAGCTCTGGGTATAGTCAAGTCCTCTTTTTTGAAGTCTGTCCGTTGTCCAACATTTATTATTACTAGTCGGTTGCCCGTGTGTTGCGACGGTTCACAACAATACCCACGTAAACTATCCACCAAAAAGATCTCGATTTTTTATTGATTGTCTCCGCTCTTTGCATATTTTTTTTATTTGACTAACTGATGTTGTTTACTCCATCTAATATATCTTGATACAACATGGCCAATAAAGAGAGCGATTAGAAAAGAGTTCACAACGACTGACTGAACGAACAGAGATTATAGAATGACATAATTCCACCATATAGAGACCGGCCTATTTAATAGTGCCTGAGCCAGCCCGGCACGAGCGCGGTGCCGTGCTTAGGCCGTAGCCTCGGTCCGTAGTGCTGGCTCGGCTCGGCACGATTATATTATTTTATTTTACAAAAAATCATATATACATATGTATAATTTATATTTAATATTTAAAACACCTGAGCATGATGTTCTACTGGTTAGATAGCTTCACCTAGTGTCTTCCGCCCTTCTTCCATCAGGGCGTGGGTTCAAACCCACATCCTGCACCGCTTTTTAACATTTTACGCTGAATTAACCAAATGGTCCGACGGGCTAATGGGCCGACCCGACACGGTCAGCAGGCCGGCATACCGTGCCTAGGCCGAAGCTGCAGCACGTGGGCATCGGGCCTAGCGAGCCCATGCCGGGCCGCCGTTTGGCCATCTATACTGCGAAGATGTGGTTTGGGACGTGGAGGTTGGTTGCACGGAGGGGACGGGCGTGTAGCGGGTTAATTTGAAATAAATGTGAGGGATTGTCAAGGGCGGTAGTGCCCAAGGTAGGAGGACCTCGGCTACGAAGCTCGTAGCTTTGATCCGTGGTTGTCGGCAGGGTTATACCCCCACGCCGAGCTACACGTGGACTGGAGAAGCTCTCCTGGTCGCCGGCTTAAGAGAAGAGAGGGAGAGACTTGATAGGTGAATTCTTTATTGATTTCCAAAGTGCCACCATACATGGCTATATATAGCCGGCGGCTTACACAAATGGAGAAGGTTCTCCTTGATTGTAGACTAATCAAATAGGAAAGATACAAATTAGCTAGCTACTTTCTCTCCTAGCCAATCTCCTTCTATGTTTGCTGCATGCACAATCAATCAGGTGGCTGCTTTCCCTCCTAGCCACTCACCTGTTGCGTCTGTGCCTTTGCTGCCTGCTCAGCCCGGCGCACATCGCGGGCTCTCCTACGCCTGGCGTATGTGTGGCCGTACATGACATCTCTCCGCTCCTCGAGAAGCAGCTCGTGCTCGAGCTGAAAGGTGGGGAATTTGGTGGTGAAAGTGTCCATGTCCTCCCAAGTTGCAGATGCGGGAGTCTGATCTTTCCACTGCACCAGTACCTAGCGCACTCCGCGGTTGAGCCGGGTTCGGACGGCCCTATCTGGCTCCAAGGTGACGGCCCCATGGTGAAGCGGGGGTAGTGGCGGCGTAACCTACGGCGGTGTGCCGTGATACTTTTTGAGGCCGCCCACGTGAAACACATCGTGGATACGAGCGTGGGCCGGAAGTTCGAGGCGGACAACGACCTCGTTGATGAGCTCCAGCACACGGTACGGCCCATAGAACCGGGGCTTCAGCTTGCCGGGTGTCAGTGGCGAGGGAGGCAGGGGAGCGTTGTCGGAGACGGAGTAGCACCCACTCGCCTACTTGATACGTGACGGCGCGGTGTCCCTGGTCATAATACTTCTTCTGGACAGCCTGTGCCTGCTCCAACCGGTGGCGCACATCAGCTAGGAACTCTTCGCGCTCCTCCATGGTTCTGGCCACAGCCGCCACACGTGTGTCCCCGGGCTCATAGGACCGGATGGATGGAGGATCACGCCCGTAGACGATCCTGAAGGGCGTGTCGCGGAGAGAGCTCTGGTAGGCGGTGTTGAAGACGTACTCCACCCATGGGAGCCACTGCAGCCACTGGCGAGGCCGATCGCTCTTAAGGCACCGCAGGTACATGATGATTACCCTGTTCGCCGATTCGGACTGGCCGTCCGACTGAGGGTGGAAAGCCGACGTCATGTGGAGGTTGGTCCCCATCAACCGCATGAGCTCCCTCCAGAACTTTGAAGTGAACACGACGTCGTGGTCCGACACCATGGACCATGGCACACCATGGAGGCGTACAATCTCTGCGAAGAACGCCTGAGCCACGGACTCTGCTGAGTATGGGTGTGCCAGTGGAATAAAGTGGCAGTACTTGCTGAACCTGTCCACCACCGTCAAGATGACGGACTTGCCACGCACTCGGGGCAGGGCTTCGACGAAGTCCAGCGCCACGTCCGTCCAGACTCCCTGCGGAATCGGTAGGGGAAGGAGTCCGGCCGGGTGTAGATGCTCGAACTTGTGGCACTGGCAGGTAGGGCACTCCCGTACATAATCTTGGACCACCTGTTTCATGTTAGGAAAATGAAAGTCACGTCGAAGGCGGTGTAGCGTGCGCTGGACCCCTTCGTGGCCCTAGGCGTGCACAGCTGCCAGCAGCTCTCGGAGCAATGGTGAGGAAGGTGGTAAGTAGAGCCGGCCCGCGTACTGGACCATCCCATCAACCACCTCCCATGGCGCGCGCCTGGTGCCGTCCTCCACCTCGTCACGAATGGAAGCGAGGGCGGGATCGGTGAGCTGCGCCTGACGAAGGCGGTCCAGGACGTCGAAGCGCGGGGCCGAGAGAGCCAGGAGAGTCCCATCGTCCGGCGTGTCCCGGCGGGAGAGGGCATCTGCCACCACATTGGTCGACCCCGGCTTATACTCGACGGAGAAATCGAAGCCCAGGAGCTTGTCGACCCAATGGTGCTGCAGGATCGTTGCGAGCCGCTGGTCCAGTAGATACTTGAGGCTGTAGTGGTCGGTTTTGACGATGAACCGGCGCCCCCAAAGATACGGCCTCTAGTGCCGGACCGCCAGGACGAGGCCGATGAGCTCCCGTTCGTAAGCCGCCAGCGCCTGATGCCGGGGTGCGACAGCCCGGCTGAAAAACGCGATGGGGTGGCCTCCCTAGACCAGCACCGCGCCGAACCCATGGGACGATGCGTCGCACTCAACGACGAATGGCTTGGAGAAGTCTGGCATGGTGAGGACGGGGGCCGAGGTGACCGCATCCTTGAGGGCGGCAAACGCCTCCGCGGCTCCTGCGCTCACGAGAACCCCTCCTTCAACAAGGCCGTCAATGGCGCTGCTACGGTACCGTAGTGATGGACGAACTTCCGGTAGTAGCCCGTCAGTCCCAGGAAACCCCGTACCGCCCTTGCTGATCGAGGCGTGGGCCAGTCCCGGATGGCCTGGACCTTGGTCGGATCCATGGCGACGCCTGCTTCGGAGATGACGTGGCCGAGGTAGCCAACCGTCGTCGCGCCGAACGCACACTTGGTGCGTTTCAGGAACAGCTGGTGGCGTTGGAGCTCGTCGAGGACAGCGCGGAGGTATCGAAGGTGTTCTCCCCAGCTCTTACTGTAGATCAAAATGTCATCAAAGAACACAAGAACAAACCGACGAAGAAATGGTCGCAGCACGTCATTCATCAAAGCCTGGAATGTCGCCGGAGCGTTGCACAGCCCGAACGGCATCACCAGGAACTCGTAAAGGCCGTCGTGGGTGCGGAAGGCCGTCATGTGGACATCCTCCGGGCGCATCCGGACCTGGTGGTAGCCCGAGCGCAGGTCGAGCTTGGTGAAGAATTTCGCGCCGTGGAGCTCGTCTAGCAACTCGTCCACCACCGGAATCGGGAATGCGTCTTTGACGATGAGCGCGATCAGCGCCCTGTAGTCGACGCAGAACCGCCAGGAGCCGTCCGGCTTCTTGACGAGGAGTACTAGTGATGAGAACGTCGAGTCGCTGCGTCGGACAATGCCCTGCTCGATCATGGCGGCGCACTGCCGTTCGAGCTCGTCCTTGTGCGCTGCCGGGTATCGGTACGGACGGACCGCCACCGGCAACGCTCCCGGTTTGAGGATGATGCGGTGGTCACGAGAGCGTTTGGGTGGAAGTCCGCGGGGCTCGGTGAAGACGTTGCCAAGGGAGTGGAGTAGGGCGTCGAGGAGGGGCTCCTGGGCTGGCTGGAGCTGTAGCATCGGCGTCAGAATCGTCGTGACTGTGCGGAGGCCCGGCTTGTCCGCGGGGGTGAGGCCGGTCCAGCAGACAGCGCGTCCCTCGCGCTGGAACTGCATGGTCCGCGCGGCGACGTCCCAGACAATGGGTCCGAGGGTGCCCAACCACCGTGTGCCGAGGACGAGGTCGAAACCGGCCAAGGGCATGACGAAGAGATCGACGTGGAATATGTCACCATGCACCCTGATCGGCGCGTCGCGGATGACCCCTGGGCAAATGATGCGCTCGCCGTTGGCCACGGTGGCGGTGAGTCGTGGGCGCGGTTGGATGTGCAGCCCGGAACGGTGCGCGGCACGCTCTCCGATGAAGTTGTCCGTTGATCCCGTGTCGAGGAGGGCGACCAGCACTGCGGTCCCGAGGAACGCGCGGACCTGCAGCGTGTCGAAGGTGGGCACCCCGGCCACGACATGTAGGGAGTAGATGGGGGCCTCCCCTGCTGGGACAGCATCGCCTGCGGCATCGTCTGCCATCTCAAGTTCAACGCCGTCGACGTAGAAGAGGCAGCGACAGGTGCGGTTGTGGCCGCGGGCGTACTTCTCATCGCAGTTGAAGCACAACCCGAGTCGACGGCGTTCCTGCTGTTCTTCCACGGAGAGACGATGGCCCGGCTGTCGCTCGCGTGCGGCTGGTGCAGCACCCGCCGGCGGTGCCAGTATTGCGAGGAGCGGGGGCGCCTATGGTACGGCCAACGCCTGCTGTGGTTTCATGGTGGCCGGGAGCGCGCGATGCGCCGGTTTGGCCGGGGCCGCCGCCATCTTGTCGAGCTCCATCAACTCCACTTGCCGGGCGAGGCTCATGGCCGCGACCAGCGTCTCCTGGTTGTGAAGCCGGACGACGTGGCTAAGGGGTGGGAGCAGACCGCCGGTGAAAAGCTGGACTCGCTGAGATTCGTCAAGCCGCCCGGCGCGGAAGAGGAGGCTCTGAAAACGGTTGGAGTATTCCTCCATCGTCCCGGTGCGTCGGCACTCCGTCAGCTCGAAGAGCGGCGCCGAGCGCAGCGCCGGTCCGAATCGCAGATCAATGAGATCTTTGAATCGTCCCCACGACGGCGTGCCTTCGTCCTCCTGAAGTTGCATGAACCACTCCTGGGCGACGTCTTCGAGGTTGTATGCCGCCATCCAGACGCGCTCCTCGGCCATGGTACGTTGCTGACGAAAATAGGACTCACACTTGTTGATGAAGAGGCGCGGGTCAGACTTGCCGTCAAAACGGGGAAATTCCCACTTCTGGAACCTGGGGGCCGATCCGGTTCGCGAGGAGGCTCCAAGCGAATGTCACCACCGACGCCGGATGACGAGGATGCCTTCTCCATCATGCAAGCCATCTCAATCTGCATCTCCTTGATCTCCATCTTGAGCTCCGAATGCCAGGATTTCATCATCTCCATGAGGTCGGCCATGGATGGTTCTGACATGGTGTTGGAGTGACCGGTGGAAGTGGTAGAGGCTGAGGGCGAGGGTGGGGTTGAGGGGTGTTTAGTGGCTGCGGTGGTGGATGTTGATGGTTGTGAAGAAGACGAGGATCGTCGGCTTCGTGATACCAGGTTGTCAAGGACGGTAGTGCCCAAGGTAGGAGGACCTCGGCTACAAAGCTCGTAGCTTTGATCCGTGGTTGTCGGCAGGGTTATACCCCCACGCCGAGCTACACGTCGACTGGAGAAGCTCTCCTGGTCGCCGACTTAAGAGAAGAGAGGGAGAGACTTGATAGGTGAATTCTTTATTGATTTCCAAAGTGCCACCATACATGGCTATATATAGCCGGCGGCTTACACAAATGGAGAAGGTTCTCCTTGATTGTAGACTAATCAAATAGGAAAGATAATAATTAGCTAGCTACTTTCTCTCCTAGCCAATCTCCTTCTATGTTTGCTACATGCACAATCAATCAGGCGGTCGCCTTCTATGTTTGCTGCATGCACAATCAATCAGGTGGCTGCTTTCCCTCCTAGCCACTCACCTGCTGCGCCTGTGCCTTTGCTGCCTGCGCCTGTGCCTTTGCTGCCTGCTCAGCCCGGCGCACATCGCGGGCTCTCCTACGCCTGGCGTATGTGTGGCCGTACATGACAGGGGTTATTTGTAAAAAATGACGCGGAACGACCGTTGAAACTGGTGCTTTAATATAGTAGAGAATGGCAAGCCAAACAAAGGTTTTACATTTGCGGGCTGCTCAGGTCTTCCAAATTCTCTTCCAAGGTTCAAAGGAAACTGCACCACTGAAAAAAAAATTATGTACACAGACTTGGAGCTGAATACCCCATCACTAGAAAATCTCCACACATGTGTATCATTATTATCTTCTATGTTGAAATTTTCTAAGACATCTCATAGCTGTAAGTACTGTCCAATGCCCACAAGAGAGAGGTTTCCCTGTATATCATGAACCCAAGAATGAGAAGGGAGGGCCTGCTGCACAGTCCCAACTTTCCTAAATTTTTAGGAACTGCAACAACAATAAGTGGTGCTAGATCTTCAATATAGCACCTATTAATCCACTTATCCATCCAAAAGTAAGTTGTAACTCCATCACCAATAATAGAGGTCACAGCTATCTGAAATAAACCTCGGGCTTGTGAGGAAACATTAAGGATCTGTTTGGTTGGACTATGGCTGTGAAAAAAAAACTGATATGGGATGTGAGCTGTGAAAAAACTGTTGTAGGCTGTGAGCTGTTAAAAAACTAAAAACTATTTGGTGCAAACCACTAAAAGCCGCTAAAAGTTCTTCCATATATATTTTCACAGTTCAATCCGAAAGCCACTAAAAGCAAGTCCAAAGGTGCTTTCAGTTTTGCACTGCGAGAAAGTCCACTTTTAAAAAAACTGCGAGAAAGTCCAAAGGTTTGGCTTTTGGCTTTTGGGGGGCAAAAGTCAAACCAAACACACTCTCCAAGTCCAAGGTTTGGCGGTGTTTGTTTTCTGAAACCATAGCCATCTCATTTGCAATGCCTAGCTCATGGTGAGAAGGTTAGGTATTCCAAGGCCTCCCAATTCAATAGGCCTAGTAACCTATTCCCAAGCTATAAGTCAATTTACACTGTAGAAGTATAATATTCTCAAGTTCACCATGTTGGACAGTGCAAAAAAATGTATTAAAAAAATACCTGATGTAGTTCCATTAGCTCCTGAAGACAATTGCTCAGCAACACTTTCTTTATGCATGCTTTCCCTGCAAGAATAAATAGTATAATGCAACTAGGCGGTTAATCTCGTAACGTTGTGTTGGATATAAATTCAATGTATAAGTCTAGTTCTTTTTTTATACCCCGTTTGTGTGGATCACAGAAGAAAAAGAACTTGCGTGCAGCTATGCGGCAGAACATCTGAACAAATGCAGTAGGCATGTCACGCAATTGTGCCAAATTGGGGATGAGTCCTCTAATATATGCTTCCATTTCCTATGAAAATAAATGAGTGAGTCCTCTTATACATGTTTCCATTTCCTACGAGAACAATTAAGGTATAAAAAAACACTTCTAAGGTGCAAAGTATGATCAACATGTCCTGGGGTGTCCTTACATGAGGCTGAAGGAAACCATCAGAATCCTCATCAAGCTCACTCATATCAATTCTTGCTTGAGTAAGAGAAACCTGCACAAGAACCAGTAAGCAAATTATCAGTACATAGCACCATAATTTGCACAATTAGATTCTAAGGTGTAGCCTAACCGTTATTTAGACAAACTTTGTATAAATAACGAAACAGTATAACTAATGGAGTAAAAATTACTTCAGATAAGAATAGAGAACAGAATCGCTAATAATGTGGATTTTAACCAACCCACAATCTATTAGAAACAAAATGAAGCATCTGGGACAAAACTAGCTGGCAAGTTTAACTAACTGCTCTTTCTCGCAGAAAATAACTCACTGTTCGCATGACATAAAGATAAAATGGTAGGATAGCAATCCTCCCAGAGTCATCCTTCTCAAACTTCATGAAGTTTGAAGGGCTGAAGAAGCGTTTGCATTTCTGACCAATCTGCTCCGTGCAGACTGTAGCGATATGGCAGGAATCTTCATAATTCATCTGCAGTATCTCAGGAAGAATAAGAAAGGGAGATATCATAAGAAAACAGTGCTACATAGTCAGATAAAGAAATATAAATGGAGATCATGAATGTAGTTGTTAGCGGTAAGCCGGTGAGCTAGAACAAAACTAGTATTCCGATATTCAAAAATGCAACAAGAATTAAGACTTTTACAAATGGATGTGATGTAAAATACATGTATCAAAAAAGAATCTTACCTTTTCAGCACCAGTAGCATCATCGATTACACAATTTTCTCTGAGACAAACCCACATGGCATCAAGATCATCAGCATTCAGCAGCATCTCTGATTGTTTCTGTAATTGGTTTTGAAAAGATACCATAAGGCACAAGTCATGAAAAGGAAAATACCAACTAAATAAAGCTTAGCATGTCACCGGCCTTATGTTACCTTTAAAAACCTATACTTGGCCAACCTTTGAACTCTAGAGCTAATAGATCCTTCTTCAGGTTTCTGGACACATGATGGAGATTAGTATCCACAACTAAGGTGTAAGATTCTACAAAAAGGACCAAGTGTAGTTACTAGGGGAACCCAAAAGAAATTATTACCTATACTATTGCATTAAGCTGTAAATATCATCTTAAAAGTACAAATATAAAAGGACAAGAATAGTCAGCAAACTGAACTGTGCACCTTCTTGTAGAAACTTGGGATGGAACCAGCTTCAGCACTCTTCCGCTGCCGCTCCTTGAAAATCTCAAGCAATATCCTTTTAGTCTCCAGTTCTGCAAATTGTGCATATGGAACAGATCATGAACATGGTGCGAAATGTATATGTTGATTAACAAAGCAACCACAGGAGTCTAGCATTTTATTTTAAGCTTGTTTCCAAAGAGAACATGCTAGTTTTTTGTATCACTTTAGTGCGCCCACGAGTAAGGAATAACGCCAAACTACATTAATTCAATAATTGTAAAAAATTGCAAAAGAAAAAAGGTCCCAGTTCTCTGTGCAGGTGCAGTGACAGAAGTACTAGCACTCAGACCCACCGTCCTAAGGCCAGGCCGGCGGGATCCTCTGCAGGTACATCTGTGAACGGAGCTACAGCTGGCCGGCTGACGTGTGGGGCCTGCCACGGCCTGGCCCCACACGTCAGCCGCCGGACATACCTGTATCGGAAGAGTTTCCAAGGCCAGGCATCCCCTATCGTCAAATTATGAGTATGGGTGCGAGCTCAAACAGCAGAAACCCAAAATATATATCCTCCATAAACATCACTACCTCTTCAGAAAGCACCATTGTTCTTCCCGAATGAATCACCACCAAAATCAACAGCTGCAAATCAGTATCCAACTTTTTCAGGTGCCCCTTGGGCTGCATTACATCAACATAAATACTATGCTGCACAAACCCCATCCTCCTACTACACACATTTCAAACTGGGGCGGATGTAAACCTTAGTCCTAGCACCTAAACCACCGCCTCGAAATCCAAGGCGCGCAGCTCCGACCGAGCCTAGCGCGGAAGCCGGGGGCTAAGGGAGGAACAGAGGAGAGAGGCACTGACCCATGAGGGCCTCGGATCCGAGGCCCGCGCCCATGCCGACGAAGCGGCGGAGGTTGCGTACCCACGGCATGGAAGAGGCAGGTGGGATCCGCCTCCCGGCGGGCGCCGACGCGGCGGCCGCCGCAGACGAGGCCTCGTCGCCGCCGGCGTCCGTGCCATCGCCGGAGGCGGTGCTCATCGCCGCCGCGGTGGTGGATCGGGTGCTCAGGGCGGGCGCGTGGGGGAGCACTGAGTGAAATGGGCCCGACGCTCTCCGGTTTGGGAATGTTGAGAACTTTACCACATATCAACATATTCTCCCTTTCCGTAAGTAGATTAGGCTGCCCGCAGTGGCAAGCTCCAAAGCGAACGCTACCGAGATAGCGTAAAGAAAGGTGCCGCAGCGGAGCACTCTATGTACGACGCTATTTTAGCGTAGTGCTGCAGGAACGGCAGATTAAGCGCAGTACGAAAACAACGCTATGCACTGTGGAAGATTGCAGGAACGGCAGATCGAGCAGAGCACTGCATATGCGGCCGCATGCGTTGAGATATAATTGGAAAGAAATGATATAATATGTGGTAGTAGGTATAGAGTTGAGATATAGAGTAAACATGACTGCAGAGGATTGTGGTATAGAGTAAACATGACTACTGACGGGGATAGAATATTCCTTTTAGAGTAGAAATTTAGAGTAGTATGAGTGCGGATAGCCTTAGGTACGAGAAGTGAAAGACTTATCTACCTTGACAGAAGTCCACGCACTAAAAAGAACATATGAGATACAAGATGTAAGACTGGTTCTTTAGCCTCTTTCTCTTCTGATCCTATATATAAAGATAGGATACCTTTAAGGGGCATTTTCGGTATTTGCTCATATAACCCTTCATTAGAGTTTCTCAACACTCTCCTTTAGGCGAATACCGCGACCAGCAGATGCCTTATTAAAACTCTCAAAAACCTAGTGAAAAAATATAGAGAAAGAGCGCATGATGACGCATATTGCATTTGCACTTTATTGCCTCGTTAAAAACCTCATGTGAGAAACTTCAGGAAAACTCACTAAGGCCTTGTTCGTTTATGTCGGATTGCACCCGGAATCGTTCCACCTAATCAAAGTTTAATAAATTAGAGAAGCAATCCGGTTAGGAACCGTTCTGACCCACCAATCCGACAGAAACGAACAAGGCCTAAAGGAAAAAATAGTACAACAATTGTCATCTGGACAGATTTTCGATCTTCTGGATTTGGATTGTGTCGAATCTTCTACGAGGGCTAACTTTAAAAATATGCTCCCCTGATCTTCGCGAAAACTATCTCAATATGACAAAACATCTTTGCAAGGATTATTTCAGGAACTTCACCTCAACTCACTTCTAGGATACACGAGGTAAGTGCACATATCAACATAAACAAGCCACTTCGACGGGTGGTGTTTGATCGACTAGATCTACATATTTGATAGAAACTTTCACAAAGGTTCACATATTGATCAAACTAACGCCTTCGGGGCATACAATATGACATTCAGTGTCTCACAATTGTGATCAAGATTTAGCATCCGCTCCCCCTGACGATGACATCCATCAAAGTTATTATCCCTCATAACTTAAACATATTCTTCAAGAAATATGCCTCATTGTTCATCTGGAAGAATGAGCATGGATGGGGCTAGGGAGCTACACCTTTCATTCTATCATACACTACAATGTATACATAGTTGTGTAAAGCAAATAACTTGCCCTTCCATAGGACTCAGGGGGATACAATAGTTGTGATGATACATATTCTAGATATGACTCATCGCTCCAGGCGTTCATTCATTACAACATTTTGCCAGTAACACCGAAACCTTATAGGTTTCTGCCATCGGGGCTTTAAAGGATACCGTAATTCCACATCTAGTGGAAAATAGCATGAGTAAAACTCGTGGAATGCACATGTGCTTATTCGGTGAACTTTAAGTCCTTTGGTATCTCATCTCATTCCTTTTCGGGTATGTATAGATCTTTATCCCTTTATCGGGATTAATCAATTTTGGTGTTCAACTCAGACTTTGTTTCTTCTAGAAAGTTTCTATTAGAGAAATACAATCTTAATTACGAGATATTGTCTCTACACAGGAGAATGACCATTCATCAGGAATGTATTGTCGGTATGAAATTTGTATGTTGCATATTTATAATCTATACTACTTATTAAGGCTCTAAGGGTAGCCTGCCTTTTCTCGTTCTGCCTTCCAATGATCTCAATCGTCCATCCATGACTCTGTTTTCATCGACGGATGCAACCCTGCCAACGCCGGATGACGCCCACGCCTCGCGTGAGCACCGCCTCCCCCTATCCATCCCTCCTCCCCACCCCTCTCTCACCTAACTGCCCCGCTCCGATCCCGCCGCCGACGCCCTGGCCCCGCGCAAGCACCAGCTCCGACCCCGCCGCGTCTCTCATCCCGCCGATCCCTCCTCCCCTTCGTCCCAACTCTCCTCCTCGCGCCCTCTCTGACCTAACCACGCTCCATCGCCACACGAGCGCCGCCAGCCTGAGCCCGCCTCTCGACGCGAGGACTTCCTGGAGTCCATCGCACTCACCTCGCCACGCCATGGGGGAGGCGCAGATAGCGCCTATAAAGGCTGACTCCAGAACTCCAGCTCGCGCGCTGGATCCCAGTGAGCAGCTGAGACCTCGCGTGTGTGCAGAAGATGGACGATGAGGCGCTGGATCAAGGAGATGGAGGCGAAGGCCGCCGCGGCCACCTCGTCCAGGTCGAGTACGCCCCCGAGGGTCGTACGCAAGGGCAACGCCACTGTCAGCGTCCGCGGCGTCGAGAAGAAGTCCACCCCAAGCTCTAGGGCTACAGGTCGGTACCTCTCCCTCCCTCCCTTCCACCAGATCTCTTGATCCCAGCAAGAATTTTCTTGGACCTATCAGCGAGTTCATCGACTCATGATCAGAACACGGTAGCAAGAATATATCTTCTGCGATTATGCGCTGATGGCTCTACTCCTTGGCTCCAGGTGTTCCCGAAGCCACAAGCATGCTGTCCCCCGATACAGAGAAGAAGAGGAAGAGCATGTGGATCCAGATCGATGGCGTGCACGAGGTCAATCGCTTGTTGCACCTTGGAGAATGGCGAGCTCGTCGGCGTGCATAAGGTCAATCGACTGCCATGCCTTGTTGTCTGACCAGCGGCAGCGGGCATAGGGCACGCCGTCGGCATAGATCCCCTTCAACCGGTCACCTCGGCAGCAAACTTCGGCGGCCACATCGGTATGTCTCTGCTCAACCTTCTGTAAGTTCATTAGGCTGCCTATGCGCAAGTGGTTCATTCCCTTAGTCACTATACGAGGATTGTGAAATGGCTTTTGTCACTTACGAATGAAAGGGAGGCTCAACAGACATTTACGGGAGGAGTCTGATGTGAGCTGGGTAGCAGAGTGCTCCCAGTCTGTTGACCCACACTTACGAAATACTAAGAACATTGTAGTTGTATGATTAAAATTTTTTTGCTCTGCTTTGCAGTTTGCACGCACAACTCGATCGCCCCCTTCGCTTCTCCGAGTTCTTAATAATGGTGCGCGGAGTGCAGTACCACCAGACGGCCGTGGTGCCCCGGGAGTCCATCCTCAAGACCGAGGCGGAGTGGCTCAACTCTATCAAGGCCGACCTTGTGGTACCAATACTATGATCACTGATCGTTACCGGTTTATGTTGTCACTCTTCTGTCTGAACATCTCTGCACACCGAGTAGAGCTTAACTGAACCCACTTGAGCAAACGCTGGCAGGTTTCAGATGTTGTACCCGTCGTGTGTAGGGCAGCTACAGATGCTGGCATTCGATCCGTGTGCGTCACGAATTTTAGGTAAGCGGCGGTCCTGTTGCTTCTTTGTTTCCGCGTGTCGTTAAGAGCATGGAGGAATGCTGATAAACACTAGAATATGCTATAGTCTGTTATATTTAATTTTGATTCGTCAGGTAAGTGTCTGGGCGATCTGCCTGTAGTTACTACAGGCAACATGTAAATTTGGGGATCGGATCCCCTGACGTCGAAGTCACCTGACGCACCAATATTTTCTGCAGCTGGGACTTCACTTATGCAGAGTACGTTGTAGCTGCTGGACATCATCATCGCTCAATTGTGTGGCAGGTACCTTACTCACATAGTTCGTGAATTGTGACACCTACGTAAGATGGTTGGGCTGGTGGGATGTAAAGCAGCACAAATGATAAAATTTAGATCCAAGCTTCTCTCTGGGAGCAAATTTAAAAACGCATGGGTTAAAAGGCACACTTTTTCAGTAGTGAATCTGAGTTATACATGTAATCACCTAATGCGCTTTCCGCGAGATGCACATGGTCACAGACATGTGTTCTGTCCTTCTGGGTGCTCAGTGGCCGACCTTCCGGTGTTTCAAGGCCTGTGTGTGAGAAGTATCTTCTTAGTGCAATGCAGCTGAAGCTGTTTTCTCCCTCCGTAGGTTTTTTTATAGTTAAAGCAAGATTGCTGGCTACAATTGCCTAACCTTGCTAAATTCCAACATTCATGAACATAGAAGTTTTTTTGGAAGAAAGAATTGCAGATAGTTCTTGTTTAGCATCTGGTTTGTTCGATAATGTCGCTTTGATTATAGTGCAGCTTTAGCCCATTCATTTGAGCATGGTGGATCTGTTTCTCTGGCAACATGACAGTGTGCAACAGCATCCAAAATTTTAGGAAGCCAAAAGGCTTATGTACTCAATCCATTTTCTGCTATCCCAAGTTCAGCCAATGTATATGTGCAGTCAGCTAGGAAAACCAGTCACTTTTTTCCCCTTCTCGAACGATGCACGAGAGTTAGTGCCATTTCATTTCATCTCTACTAATCCTTAAGGGTGGACGGAGGGCGTCCACAGGCCTCACCACGCCCCCGCCCGTGATGCCTGCCGCCGCGCGCGTCTTCCTCCTTCCTCCCGCATCCCGCACACCCCGCGCCGCGAATTGCTCCTCCCCCGCCCCACGAACTGCTCCCGCCCGCGCACCGCGAACTGCTCCCTCCCACACGCGCCCCTCGCCCTCGACGGCGCTGCCCTCTGTGATGGCGGACGCGCCCCCACCAACCCCGACCTAGAGATCCATTGCCAAAAAAACATCCATCGTCTTCCCCGCCCCGCTCACGTGAAACTGCCACTGATTTGGCCTCCCCCAACGCCGTCGAGACAACCACCGCCTTCCCAATCGTTGCCCCACGCGATTTGACCCGCCACGCAACTGCTTCCTCCCTCCTCGCTCCTCCTCATGCAAACCCTACTCTCCTCTCCCTCGCACCTACATCCGACGCAACGGTGGAGCCCGACGACCTTGTGCGGCCTTCTCCGCTCCATGTAAGGCCACCTCTCGCCTCTCACCTATTGTCGACGCGTTGGGTGTTTGGCCCTGGCCAAAAGCATGCTGGTGGCCACCGGCGCAGGCGTCCCCGATGTGGCCTGGTCCTGCCATTAGCCGGCGCGCTCGACCTCGCCGTCGTCGTCGACGCAGAGTTCTTCGATGGGCCCACGCTCTCTGTCTCCTCGTGCTTCCACCAGTTGCCTGCTCTGCTCCACCACCCTTTGATTTGATTTGATTTGATTTGATTTGATTGCGATGCAGGTCATTTTAGCTAAGGTACTGCCATGAAGTTTACATCATGTGTGTGCTAAACACTTGAATTCTTGTCTTGATAATTATTTTTGTCTTGATAATTATTTTGGCTCTGCTTTGGTAATGCAGAGTGATAAAGAGATGGTTTTGCCGATCATGGTTGGAGGTTACACAAACTTGTTTTGTTCTATGCACCATACAAGTAATTGTGGATTCATCTTCTGAGGGCCATAGACTCCAGTCAATCCAAATTGGTATGTGTTTTCTTGGTCAATCCAAAATTTCTCCTTGCAACCATTTATGCGTGAGGCCCTGCTCCTTTGCATTTTTGGCTACCTGATGAATAACAGTTTGTCTCTCTGTCTTTTTGGAAACACATAACTGAAGTTTCAGATGATCGCTGGGCGCAGGGTAATGTCTGTTTCTCTGATGTAAACAATCTGTGACTTTTGTTTGGTTTCCAGGTAATCAGCCAAATATAGTATGTGGTCTGGAGTTCATATTTTTGCTACTTTTCTGGCGCGACGATGTGGCGGAGGCGATGGCAGGGCCTAGAACAGATTAGCCGTCCTGCTCTGTGTTGGAAGATATGTGAATTTTCTGCCTCCTAGCGCTAGACGGATGATTTTCTTCATTTTGCCAACTCCTTGCCATTGCTTTCTACTGTTGTTTGTTTATTTTAGTGCAGCAACGGAGCCTATGAAGAAGCCCTATTTTCTGTTGTTGTTTGCCAACTCAAAGCAGATCGCTCGCTGAAGAAGCCCACCCTCCTCGCTATAGAAGGTATGTGTTTAACAGATATGAAATATTGTTCTGAAAGAGCATGGAACAACAAAGAAAAATAAAAATAAAGAATTGCATTCGGTTATAAATGGGGCAAACAACAACAGAGAGCATGGAACAACAAAATAAAAATAAAAATTGCATGGAACAACAAAGAAAAATAAAAATAAAGGCACCAAAGAAAACTTTTGAGAAATGCAGCATTGAAACTTTGTAGGTACTATTTGTCTACTCTTCAGTTTCTGTGCTACGGACACATTATTTATTCCTTTCAACAAGACCTTATTCTTTTGGTTAAATTAATTTATGAGAACTCATTCAGTGTTTGTCTTAATGTAGGATTCCCAACTTGATATATCAGTGAGAACTCATTTAGTTTCTGTGCTATGTGAGAACTCATTTAGCCTGTAGCTATAATTATTGAAATGCATGTCAATTTAGTATTCTCTTTAGTAAGTTGGGTCCAACCTTTCTTACTGCTGCTGAGTTGCATTTCATGAGATTATGTATTCTTTATATCAGATCTCCATGCGCCATAAATTTATGTGGATTTATCTAATCAGCTTTTCATTTGTCACATTGATCGTCATCCCAGTACACATACCTTTCTTACTGCGTTCGTTCGGTTCATCGCTCGGTGGAAGTGCTGTGGCGGAGCTCGGCAGTAGACCTCACCGTGGACTCAGGAGATCGGCATCCCCAATCGTAGCGAGAGGGACGACCAGCGGGACACGGTCCAAGCGGCAAGGCTTCCCCATGGTAGATACGAGGCGATTTCTAGAGTTCAATTATCCTGAGGTATGGATCTTGTTCCATTCATCCTCGATTTGGAAATCAACATGGTTATCCAACTAAAATCAAAGCCTTCAACCTAACTGTGTTGGCTCGATTAGTCCTCTATGCATTTAGGGTTAACTTGGTACATATTAGATTTAAGTTTTGGAAATGTTTTTGGAAAAGTAAGAATACAAAATGCATGACCATATTGTTAATCTGTTCTTGTGATTTTGCAAGAAGCATATGTTGTCGATTTAATTTAAAATTAACACAGCCGAATAATATAGACAACAAAGGTGATAGATGTCCTTTTCAATTGTGCTCCTTTTCTCACTGCAATTTTCAATTTTAGTCTACTTTGATATGTAGCCTTCGGTTGATCTTATTGCAATTTTGTCCATTTACTTTTTTCCAGATGCTCAGATGTTTGCTGCGTGAAAATCTTCCTCTCCTTTCAAGCTCTCAGGTTGATTCAGAACGAGAATTTTTTAGTCTAGAAAAAAAGAGTTTGTACAAAGTATGTACAAACTTTATCAACAAAATCACTCACTTTGCCAAGTAAAGCTTGGGACTTCCTGATCAACAGTAAATACCATTCCTATTACTGCAAAAGGGCGTTATCACCTTCCAATTCTTTTTTGCATGTGTCATATAATACGTGCAAAACTGTTTTTAATCCATTTCTCTATGATGACAGTTAAAATGTGTATAATATTGGATTCATGAGAGAAACATTGGAGATATTCCAGTGTGCTTTTATATGGAATGACCCGACCTGCAGCACAACTGTCTAATAGTCTCATAGTTAATTTCTGTTATATTTACATTTTTAGTATTTCTTATTTCATTTGCAGTTCAGTTTGTTTGTCCATAAAACTAGATCCCAGACTGCTTTGCACTCAGCTCAGACCAAAGCCCCACTCTACATGGACCAATGTGTAATCTTTCTGTATGCATCATCTCTCTCTCATGTAATTTATCTCTATCACACATGTAGGTTGTGGTTACGCAACCCATATGGTTAGTTCATTATCCTGGAGTTGCAGAATTTATTGCAGTAATTTTTTACTTAGTGTGTTGAGCTGACACTTTTTGCTTCTGTATGACTGTATCTATAAAGCCAGCAGCATCACAAACAAAGAATGCACGATCAATGTGGCAGTGCCCAATTTTTGTCATTATTATATGTCAAGGAATCATCTTATTTGCTTGCGCTTCCCTGTTTGCAAATGCCTAAGTCCTGGAGCAACTGCTGGCATTATTTGTTTGTTGCTTGAGGTTGATGGCAGTTTGAGGCATTATTTTTATAATGTTCATTTGTTGATACATTCCATTGTTAGTATGCCAAGGAATCATCTTATTTGCTGAAAAAAGTTGTCTGATCTGTTGAAAAAGGACCAGATGTCAAGTGTTGCATGAAGAAGTTTAGTTTCAATTTTTTTGTTGATTTTGAGTAGGCTGAAATCTCTTGTAGAGAATTTGAGTGAACATCAGTCCCAGGATTGTGCGTTTCATTTTTTATACGGCATTTTTTATATGGCAGGAGCTAGACGTGATGATGAGAAATCACTTCGTATGTCTCAAATGAGCTTGGAGAAGAGATTTGGCTAATCCAGATCTTTTGTTGCCTCCACTCTGATGGAATATGGTGGTGCTCTTCAGTCTACAACTCCAGAATCTATTCTTTCAGTTTGATATTTATTGTTGTTATTGCTCAGTTTCGGTTACACAAGTCTGTGTTCCTGCAGGTTCTGGATCCTGAAGGAGGAAGCGGGTCCTAGGGGAGGAAGCAGAGCAATTGGAGCTCGAACTGGAGATGCGTAGAGAGTTAAGGGAGTAGATGTTGCAACTCTTGTGGCCTACGCTTGAGCTGTAGCCAGATTAGTGGTTAATGCTATGAATTACTTTAACAATAGCGAGGAAGGAAAAAGGTGTTCTATCTCACAGCATAACCACCTGCAGGGACGTTTCCTTCAACCTCGGTCTCAACGGCCGAATGCCTGCTACAATTGGGAACCTCGCGCAGCTCACCACGCTGTATGGCGCTACTACACTACTCTCCATTTCTGATCCTGCTTTCCCTTACCTTAACACACAAAATCACCAGAGCTTAACCGAACTATATATATACATCTCAGGATCCTGGCAGGCTGTAGCTTCACCGGAGGCATCCCACAGCAACTCGGCAACCTGCAGCAGCTCTCGTTCCTGTAATCAACTAACTACTACCCTGATTATTTGTTCTGATGGAAAATCCATAGAGAGAAAAAAAGATCTGTTCTGTCTTCAATCCTTGTGATTTGTTGGAGCATAGACTGAACGTCTGAACTGGTGGTTTTGCCGCACATTCTCTCTAGGGCGTTGAATTCAAACAAGTTTACCGGCACAATACCCCCTACGCTTGGGTTACTCTTGAACCTCTTCTGGCTGGATCTGGCTGACAATCAGCTCACTGGATCTATCCCGGTCTCCACAACAACAACGCCGGGGCTCGACCAACTTACCCACACGAAGCACTTGTAAGTCAATGTCAATCTTGGTTTGTGCTTTTCGTATCAACATATTTGTTACTGAACATGATGATCATTTCAAAATTCAAAACTACAACTTCGTTAAAAAATTCAATGCATTATAGGAACAATTGTAGTTAAGGAGTTCAAGGGAGACTGTATTCTTGCAGAGTTTGTAACATGTTGTAATCTTTATAACTTTATTTGGCTCACGGGTATGTGCTACACTTGCCGTACATTTAAATATCTTCCTTAGGTATGCTCATCTGAACTTCAGGTCACCATGGCCCCATATCCTTGTATATGGTGCTTATTTAATTGTTTCTTCTCGGGGTCTCATATCTGTTCTTGTCCCTGTCCAATATTTTATACGGTATATGCTGTGTAGATTTGGATATGTCGTCACATCGATTCATATATCCCAGTGGACCTATCACCGGTCAAACTTTTTTGTTTTTTAGATTGATTATTTGGTGTCCATTTTGATGTTTTGTTTACCCATTCCCCATTTTCTTTTTTCAGGTTCTGGTCACTGTCAGAAACAATGCACAACTGTCTGTGGTAGTTTCAAGGGAAAGCCTCCCCATCGACTATACTGTCAAGGAACTTGATTGGATTTCTGAGATTTCTATGCTGAAGATACATAAATGGTAATGGATTTTCTTCTATACAAACATGGCCCAAAATAAAGCATCTTCTATAAACTACTAGGCTACTTGGTGACCAGTCTATCAGTATAGTTGAGGATTTGTATTCTAGGAATCCTATTGGTATAACATGAGGACTGTGTAGTTTAGTTTAGTTAAAAAAGTATACTATCTATGATCTGGAAGAAAACTGATCAGAAAATTCTTTTGATGCACGATTTTAACATGATCATCATGCTAAATTTATAATCTGGTAAAGTTTATTATCATATTCAGAATCATAGATTCATATAGTAGCTTCGCCTCCATATCCCTAAGACCACTGATCCCTCAGAACACAAAGAAGTTTCACCATGACTGATATATACAAGCAGCAAAATTCTTGTCGTCTCTGAATTTGCTTCCCAGTTATAGATTTGTAAAATAATGAGCTCATTGATCATTCACTCAAGCCAGATCTAACATCATCTGTCGTCCACGTGGAGAAGGCAGAGAGCACTCGCCCTTTCCATCCAGTGAGGAGCCACTCGTGATCCTCATTGATCACTATGTATTTGTGGTATTCCTCTTTCACCTTGTCTTTGAACATCTGAACAATGTTCGGATCCAATGGAAGCTGCCTCAGCCCTGCTCGTTCGCTTCTCACCTGCCACTGCGTGTAGCTGTGAGGCCGCGACACCCGGTCCACACCCTCACACGCGACGATGTTCATGACACACATTGCTAACCACTGCTCAGCCAGCAACCTATTCTGGTTTTCCTGCGGCATAATGGTGTCCATCGCATTGAACATTGCAGCAAAGTATTTGAGGGCCTCACGGAACCTTGACACAAAGAAAGCCCCGCTGTATGATCCATTGAGGATGTCATGGATGAACACTTCCGGCCTCATGTTGGCGATGTTTTTGAGCACCGTGTCTCTGGGGTTTGGCCTGTCGACAGTGACACTCTCATCCATCAAGTTTTTGAAACAGAAATGGGAGATGACGACAAGCACCTCATCGGGATCTATGTCCAGGTCCTCGGCACATACCGCCTCTAACTTTGCCAAATAAGTAAATTGTTCCTTGACTGTTGGGCTCACCTTGCCCAGGTACATTCTACTATTTCCAACACTGTACATGTACATGTTTTTTCTTCTTGTCTTATATGCCTCTTGTCTTATATGCCTGTACTTTGTACACATATTTTCTTTCACCATAAAGCACATGAAAGACACAAAAGAACCCCACAAATATGCATAAATCATTGTCTTAATGACTCTCTACAAGCAATCTTAGTTGGGTGAGAGGCTACCGACCTATAATGGTAGGAAGAACCTGTACACAGCTGGCCCATTGTCGTTTTCTTCACATAAATTTCATATCAGTTTCCTTGACGATGATGCTGGTTGTGGTTTTTAGAGGTCTGCTTGTTGATACATATGGTTTTGGTAGAATCATCGAAGATGGGTTGGTCTTCAGGTAAAACATTTCGATTCGGTCCTATTAGATTGGTGTTGATCGTACGACTTCTATAGAGACATTAATGAATCATTTCCAGGTGGCACAATGATACCATGAAACTTAGTTTATTTACCCTTTTTTTGCTCTATTTACTTTTGGTCCATTTTATTTTGCTGTACCTCACTTTATTTTGAATTTTCAGGAAATAACTCTTGACCATGTGAAGGCAGTTGACTTTCTTGGAGATGGTTTTGGCGCCACACCAGAGACGAGCAAATGAAACTTGATATAGTCACATCAGAGATGAGCAAATAACTCTTGTTCTTATATGATCTCTTTCCAGCATGTCCAGGCCTTAATTATCTGAAATATGTTCCTTTTTTCGTCAAACCAATGTAGCTTGTTTCATGGGAAGAAGGTGGTTACAAGATTTCTGATTATCCGATGCCGAGAGGAGAGGTAGTGGTTGGCGGACACAGTACAACAAAAGGCTATAGGACTAACTGTATTGTATGTGATATTATGTGAACTTATATATTTGGACTTGTGTGAATTTGTGATATGAACATGTATCAATGTGTTTGAAATATGTATTGTATGTGATATTCTGTGTTGCATGTGATATTATGTGTGTCTAATTTTTCATTTCTGTATTTTTATTTTTTTCTGGAAAAGGGTTAAGAACGTGGGTACCCACGTTCTTAATGTTAAGAACGTGGGTACCGTCGAACTTAATGTGCAGTCCTCGCAGACCCACGCAGGACACATAAGTTCGACGACCACGTGGCCCTGTAGAACTTAACCGTAAGAACGTGAGTACCCACGAACTTATGGGAAAAAATTCGACGACCCCCGTCGAACTTAAAAACGCACGTTCTTAATGTTAAGTTCGACGGTACCCACGTTCTTAATGTTAAGTTTGACGGGGCTATCGAACTTACTTCTCTAAGTTCGTCCAAAAATCATCGTCGGCTATATTCGTCGGTAAACCCACGTTCTTACGGTAAGTTCGACGACTTATTACATTAAGTTCGACGGTAAACCCACGTTCTTATGGAAAGGTACGTGTCAGTTTAGATGACATTATTTATGCTACTGTACCATTGTACTATTATGAGTATGTCCCTTTTAATGCCTCCAATCTAGCCTTTTGTTATCTGTAAAAGATAGAGGCCTTTAATGTGATTGCAAAAATGGACCGTGTTTATGTGATTTTTTCTAACTTATATTGTGACTTTTGACTTCACTGCAAGTGAGCACACAAGACTAATTTGAGGCTTGATCTTTATCCTTTTTGACGTGAGAAGATTACTTATGTTTATGTTATTTTGTTACATGGTTCCACAATTTTGATACAATTGACATATAGCTAGAAGATAAGATGTTGGTTGTTGCATGCTTTAGAGGAAATCAAAGCCTCTCTTCCTTTTTTTACTCCATGGTTCTTTTAGGCAAATGTAGCTTGTGGATGTAAAGTTGTATAGAAGTTGACATGGATAAACTAGCTTCATATATAGTTGGTGCCCAATATAACCAAGCTTTATACAATATTGTGGAATCCACAATGTTTCACGCACATATAGAAATACAGTTGGTAACTGAAATATAGGAATGGTTCGTGTTAAAATAGGATATGTCAATCTCTACTTATCTCGATGAAGAAGGTAGTCTAGAAGATCACGAGGGAAAGGTATAAACACCAAACAAACTTTACTTGCAAATTCTGTTGGAACACGTTTAAATAATTAAACAAGGTCTATGTATGTCCGTAACAACGTACATGTAACTGACTATACTACTATGAAGAAGGCAAGGGGTAGGCTGACCTTCTCTGGTTCTGCCTTTCCTATCTCCGACAAATGGACTCGACACTTTTGGCACAACAATCCACGCCTGGCCTCCTCCAGCCCTTCCCCGCCTCTCGATTCAACTACACCGCGCTCCGCATGCCACGACCTCTAGCCCCCTTCCCCGCCTCTTGCTTCAAATGCACCGCGCTCCGCATGCCACAAGCTCCAGCCACCTGCTGCCCTCGAGCCTACCTCTCGACGCGATTCACGGTCGCACAAACCCGATGCCCTACCCGAGCCCGCCTCTCGATGCCACCTCCCTCGCCTGCCGACCCGACGCGCAGAGTTCGGTTGATAACATCACTAAACAATGACATATGCGTACACAAGTGTGACTCATCGATTGATAACACCAGTAAACAATGATCTATGCGTGCACAAGTGTCACCCGTTGCAACGCACGGGCATATACCTAGTTCAAGAATATGAGTCCTTCTAGGATCTTATGATGGATCTTCTGAATCCCTTTTAACTGCATATTTTAGTTCATGCCATTTGCCAGATTATATCATATAATGGAACAGTGTTATTTAACACATATGTGGGAATGGGTCTCTCACAAGACCACTTGAACCATCACATTCACCACCCATTGTTTCGATAGCGCCCATAAATGTCCGAACGTCACGCTCGCGTTGGAAGCTGCGTCTCGCCCACGCCAAAGCCTTGTCCTCGCTAATGGCACGTCTTCGCATTGTCAGGCCCGCGCCCACGCCGAAACAGTGCCTCACCGTGCTAGAGGTCGCACCCGAGGCGGTGGCACCAGCGACCGTCTGCCGATCTCGTCCCTCTTCCTTGCGTGGAGACACGGTCGAAAGGAGCACTCATGTTCCCCATCCGTTTTCCCAGGCGTAGACGGTTGAAAAAAACCTGGTCCCATCCGCGTTCTCACCCAGGAAAACTGGATCTTGACTCAGTGAGAAGGCAGGGAGTTGGTCGACACTTCTTTCGTGCTGATAACGTGTTGAGAACTACGTTACCATGGATCACCAGATCCGCTCCCTTCCCTTCCATCAGCAGATTAGTCGCGAGAAGATGTGGAAGACCCATCTCCCTTCCCAGAAGTCCATACACTCAGAGAACACACGAGATACAAGATGTAGGGTTGGGCCTTTGGCCTCTTTCTCTTCTGTATTCCATATGAGGGGGTACATGTTCTATATATAAAGACGTGATACCCCTCAGGGCATATTCAGTATTTGCCCACATAACCCTTCATTAGGGTTTCTCAATAGGGAGCACTCGGTCTCGTGTTCTCGGTCTCGTGGTCGAGGAGCGTTGGTTTAGTTTTGGCTTTAGTTTTTGCTGTCTAAGAAAAACTTCAATAGTTCTCTAAAAAAGAGATTGCTAAAATCATGTTTAGCAAGTTGCTAAATAGATATCGCGAGTAAAAAATAACTTAGTCTCCAATAGTTTCTTATATTTAGGAAGTAGTTTGATTTTGAATCTAGCTTTAGCAGCCCTGTCCTCATTAGATCTAGCTGATGGCAGGGTTGAGAGGAGAGGATGTCGAGGATGGAAGAGAAAAGGCTCATCGGCATGACTTATAGAGGAGCAGTGGTCAGGTGGCGCAATCTATGGGGCAGTAAGATGAAGGAGAAACTTGTGTCATGCATGTTCGACCAAGCTACCTCATTGTGCTAGAAAGTGGGAAAAGAGCTTGCCCTACCTGGCTACCTCACTGTGTGGAAAAGAAGAAAAATAATCACGCGAGTGTGAAGAAATTGTCGTTAACTGCATTTTATGCATTTAGTGAGTTCCTATCGAGTTGCTAAATGTGGAGAGTAAATGGAGTTGGATAGCAACTAACTAAATTTAGCAAGTCTATTTAAAGAACTATTGGAAAAACAATTTTCTGTTCACTTCTTAAATTTAAGATTTAGAGAGTTGTTTAGAGAACTATTGGGGTTGCTCTAAGACCTTATTTGGGAGAGCTTCATTTCAAGAATTTTAGGTCTATTTCAGCTTTTTCTATCCAAACATGTCTAGCTCCACAAGATCTAGCTTCAAAAAAAATATGAAACTAGAGGCCAGTTTCATGAAATTTTTGAAACTCCTCAAAGGGTGCTTCAAAAACATTGTTTTCATACATCCTCATGAAGTTGCACAAAAATTACTCACCATGCCATTGGTTACATGACCTACCAATTCATGTCTCTTTCTCCATCCGCTAATCATCAAGGTGATTAAGGAAACTCGCACAAATTAATTGTATTACAGAAGCTGGAGTCTATGTGCAAGTCATACACTCTTGAACCATGTCTTACCAATCTGTTGAAGTAGTTTCACGGTGAAGCTAGAAAACCGAAGCTGCAATTCTTGAAATGAAGCCTTCCCAAACAGGGTCTAAGGGTATGTACAACCCCATTTAATATGGAGTCTTTTGAGGGTCTATAAGGTGTTATTTGAAAAAGATGCAAGACTCTCCATACATGTTGTCTCTTAACTGCATTTATGATCTAGTGTCTCAGGGTCATATCATGCAGTCTCTTAACTGTCTCTTGTACTTGGAAAACCGAACCAGAGTCTCAAGGTTGTACATTTCCTAAAAGCCAAAAACCAACCCAAAGGGTTGAATTCAAAAGAAGCTTTTTCTAAAAGCCAACTTTCTCATATTGCAAAACTGAAAGCAACGTTGGATCTGCTTTTAGCAGCTTTAGGATGAAACTGTGAAAATATATATAAAAGAATTTTTAGTGGTTTTCACCGAATGGTTTTTAGCTTTTTAGCAATTCACAGTCTACAACAGCTTTTTTTCACAGCTCAAAGCTTACAACAACTTTTTTCACGGCCACAGCCCAACCAAACGGACCCTTATAATAGCTGCACTCTAAGGGTGTGTTTGACATGGCTCTAGAGCAGAACTCTAGGAAGGAGCTAGCAAGAGCTTGCCAAACACCCTAACTCAAGAGTTACGAACTCCATTAAGATTTCAGAGTTGTAGTACAAATTGTTGGAGTACCTCTTTTGTTTCTCCGAAAACTCTAAAAACAACCTAAACATGGAGTTTGGAGTTATTTACCCACCACTGCTACTGGTTATGAGAAACAATTTAAACTCTAGAGCAAAGCTGCTCCACCTGGAGTTTTAGAGTGGAGCTGCTATGAAGTGGAGCAGAGCCATGCCAAACACGCCCTATAACTCTTGGTGAAGTAGCTCTGCTCTAGAGTTTAAATTGTTTCTGATAACCAGTAGCAGTGGCAGGTAAATAATTTTAAACTCCAGGTCTAGGTTGTTTTTAAGAGTTTTTGGAGCAACAAAAAATGTACTCCAAAATTTTGTACTACAGTTTGTTATCACCGGAATTTAATCAGGCTGAAGATGGGTTGTATCGTAAAATGGGCTATAAGGAGCGATTCGAAAAATTGGAAGATCGGCCCCTACGTGAGGCTAAGGCGGCCGTGGATTTAGTATGATAAGTTGAACTAGCTTAAAAGTAGGGAGATAGAGTTCATTTTTAAACACATTAGGGTTGGCAAGCCTCCGGACTATAAATATATACCTGAGGCCACTCATTAGGGTAATCGTAAATCTTCACACATTTTGCAACCACGAGCTTGGTGTATCGCCGCTCCTGTTCCAGGGTTTTCCACGAGTAAGTGCCATGCCACCCTGATTGCATCTCACGATCAGGATGGTGTTGCTCTCATTCGTTTACCTTTGTGCCTTCTTGTATGGAAGCATTTTTATGGCGAGAAACACTAGTTATCGTAGTATGCATGGAGTAGGATCGGTGGTTTCATGGTATGTGTATGTTGTCTACCGATCGCGAGAGTTTAACCGTCCCCGTGTGTATCTCCGAGCACGAGGGCGGCGCCTTGTCCCGTTTCATCTAATAGATCTGATTTGTCATGGTTAGTCCTCGTGCGTCTAGGATCTACCTAACATTCGCATAGTTAGGCCCTACACACGGGTCAAATGTTCCGGTAACGTGTCGAACGCATTGCGTCAGCCGGGGCAAGGATTGTTCCAGGGATCGGCTCTTGCTGGTCCTTAGGCCTCTTGTCCAGTTGGCGTTCTATTTGTAATACCCAAATTGTAAGTGAGAGCACCTAGAGGGGGGGGTGAATAGGTGATCTTGTGAAAACTTAAAACTTAAGCCACAAAAAGTTGTTAAGTGTTAGCACAATAGTTGCCAAGTGGCTAAAGAGAAGTCTCAACAAAACACAATACCACAAGAGATCTAGCACAGAGGTGACACAGTGGTTTATCCCGTGGTTCGGCCAAGACCAACGCTTGCCTACTCCACGTTGTGGCGTCCCAACGGACGAGGGTTGCAATCAACCCCTCTCAAGCGGTCCAAAGACCCACTTGAATACCACGGTGTTTTGTTTTTCCTTTCACTATCCCGTTTGCAAGGAATCTCCACAAATTGGAGTCTCTTGCCCTTACAAGTATATGATCACAAAGAAGCACAGAGTAAGGGAGGGAAGCAACACACACAAATCCACAGCGAAACGCGCACACACACGGCCAAGAATCGAGCTCACAAGAGTATCACAAAGTTCTCACTAGAACGGAGCTCGAAACACTTAGAATGACAAACAAATGCGCAGAAACTGAGTGTGGATGATCAAGAATGCTCAAAGGTTGCTTGTGTGTATCCTCCATGCGCCTAGGGGCTCCTTTTATAGCCCCAAGGCAGCTAGGAGCCGTTGAGAGCAAATCCGGAAGGCCATCCTTGCCTTCTGTCGTCGGGGGCACCGGACAGTCCGGTGCACACCGGACACTGTCCGGTGCCCGATTTCTTTCCTTAACTGGCGCTTCCGACCGTTGCAGACCGTTGGCAGATCTGGAGCCGTTGGCGCACCGGACATGTCCGGTGCACACCGGACAGTCCGGTGCCGTCTTCCGACCGTTGGCTCGGCCACGTGTCCCGCGCGGATTGCGCGGCCGACCGTTGGCCCTGGCCGACCGTTGGCTCACCGGACAGTCCGGTGCACACCGGACAGTCCGGTGAATTTTAGCCGTACGCCGTCGGCGAATTCCCGAGAGCGGCCAGTTCGAGCCGAGTCAGCCTGGCGCACCGGACACTGTCCGGTGCACACCGGACAGTCCGGTGCTCCAGACCGAACTGAGTCTTGGCTGCACTCAGCCAAGTCTTTGTCTCCTCTTTTCTTTTCTTCTACTTTCTGTTTCTAACACTTAGACAAGTATATTAGTATTCAAAACCAATGTACTAAGGCTTAGAAACATACCTTTATCTCATGATTTGCACCTTGTTCATCCATGGACATAAATTCACAATTAAGCACATGTGTTGGCACTCAATCACCAAAATACTTAGAAATGGCCCAAGGGCACATTTCCCTTTCAATCTCCCCCTTTTTGGTGATTTATGCCAACACAACATAAAGCAACTAGAACAAGTGCAAACTCACTTCAAATAAAACCTAAATTTATTTTGAATCAATTTTGGCATATATGGATCATCCTTTGCCACCACTTGGTTTGTTTTTGCAAATCAAACTCAAATCTCTATCTCTAAGTCAAACACACATGTTGAAGCAAAAAGAGAGTCATTTCAAGAGAGATTGATCAAAGATGTCAAAAACTCCCCCTTTTTCCCATAATTACTACTTCTCCCCACAAGAAGCCAAAAGAGACAATAAAAGAGTTTTGACAAACCAAAAACTCTACTCTACTATTTTCAAATTTCTCAAGTGGTAGCTGATCCATTTATTGCTTTGGCCTTTATTTTCTCCCCCTTTGGCATCAAGCACCAAAACGGGATCAATCTTGGCCCTTTAACCCCATTGCCTCACCAAAATCTTCAATTTAGAGCAAATGGCAATAAGAGTTCATGAGATGAACTTGGAATAAGTTACCCTCTCATCGGAGTGCAGTGGAAGTCTTGCATGATCCAAGTCCACCTTTTCCCTTTCAATTCTCCTTTGAGACTAAATCAAACAAACTCAAGCATATGGTTAGTCTCAAGGGATCAAGTTGTAACACATCTCCCCCTAAACATGTGCATCACTTTGCAACGGACTTGTGAGGTCCAGGGAGTGTTTGTACAACTTGAGCACCATAATAAGCAACAAAATGCAGAATGAACATGATCAAAGGCATAAACACATGTATGCTATAATTCAATCCAAGTTCCGCGAATCTAAGACATTTAGCTCACTACGCAGCCTGCAAAAGGTCTTCTCATCTAAAGGCTTGGTAAAGATATCGGCTAGCTGGTTCTCGGTGCTAACATAAAACACTTCGATATCTCCCTTTTGCTGGTGGTCTCTCAAAAAGTGATGCCGGATGTCAATGTGCTTTGTGCGGCTGTGCTCAACAGGATTTTCCGCTATTCGGATAGCACTCTCATTATCACATAGGAGTGGGACTTTGCTCAGATTGTAGCCAAAGTCCCGGAGGGTTTGCCTCATCCAAAGTAGTTGCACGCAACACTGTCCTGCGGCAACATACTCGGCCTCAGCGGTGGATAGGGCAACGGATGTTTGTTTCTTAGAGTTCCATGACACCAGGGACCTTCCTAAGAATTGGCACGTCCCCGATGTACTCTTCCTATCGACCTTACATCCAGCATAGTCGGAATCTGAGTACCCAATCAAGTCAAAGTTAGACCCCTTTGGATACCAGATCCCGAAGCAAGGCGTAGCGACTAAATATCTAAGAATTCGCTTCACCGCCACCAAGTGACACTCCTTAGGATCGGATTGAAATCTAGCACACATGCATACGCTAAGCATAATATCCGGTCTACTAGCACATAAATAAAGCAAAGAACCTATCATTGACCGGTATGCTTTTTGATCAACGGACTTACCTCCTTTGTTGAGGTCGGTGTGTCCGTCGGTTCCCATCGGCGTCTTTGCGGGCTTGGCGTCCTTCATCCCAAACCTCTTTAGCAGATCTTGCGTGTACTTCGTTTGGGAGATGAAAGTGCCATCCTTGAGTTGCTTCACTTGGAACCCAAGGAAGTAGTTCAACTCGCCCATCATTGACATCTCGAATTTCTGCGTCATCACCCTGCTAAACTCTTCACAAGACTTTTGATTAGTAGAACCAAATATTATGTCATCGACATAAATTTGGCACACAAACAAATCACCATCACAAGTCTTAGTGAAAAGAGTTGGATCGGCTTTCCCAATCTTGAAAGCATTAGCAATTAAGAAATCTCTAAGGCATTCATACCATGCTCTTGGGGCTTGTTTAAGTCCATAGAGCGCCTTAGAGAGCTTACACACGTGGTCGGGGTACCGCTCATCCTCGAAGCCAGGGGGTTGCTCCACGTACACCTCCTCCTTTATTGGCCCGTTGAGGAAAGCGCTCTTCACATCCATTTGGTACAACCTGAAAGAATGGTGAGCGGCATATGCTAGCAAGATACGAATAGACTCTAGCCTAGCCACAGGAGCAAAAGTCTCCTCAAAGTCCAAACCTGCGACTTGGGCATAACCTTTTGCCACAAGTCGAGCCTTGTTCCTTGTCACCACTCCGTGCTCGTCTTGTTTGTTGCGGAACACCCACTTGGTTCCCACAACATTTTGCTTGGGACGAGGCACCAGTGTCCAAACTTCGTTGCGCTTGAAGTTGTTGAGTTCCTCCTGCATGGCCAACACCCAGTCCGGATCTAGCAAGGCCTCCTCTACCCTGAAAGGCTCAATAGAAGAGACAAAGGAGTAATGCTCACAAAAATTAACTAATCGAGATCGAGTAGTTACTCCCTTGCTAATGTCACCCAGAATTTGGTCGACGGGATGATCCCTTTGAATCATCGCTCGAACTTGGGTTGGAGGTGCTGGTTGCGCTTCTTCCTCCATCACATGATCATCTTGTGCTCCCCCTTGATCACACGCCTCCTTTTGATGAACCTGTTCATCGTCTTGAGTTGGGGGATGCACCGTTGTTGAGGAAGAAGGTTGACCTTGTTCATCTTGTTCCTGTGGCCGAACGTCTCCAATCGCCATGGTTCGTATAGCGGCCGTTGGAACATCTTCTTCATCTACATCATCACAATCAACAACTTGCTCTCTTGGAGAGCCATTAGTCTCATCAAATACAACGTCGCTAGAGACTTCAACCAAACCCGATGATTTGTTGAAGACTCTATACGCCTTTGTATTTGAATCATAACCTAATAAAAACCCTTCTACAGCTTTGGGAGCAAACTTAGAATTTCTACCCTTCTTCACTAGAATGTAGCACTTGCTCCCAAAAACACGAAAGTAAGATACATTGGGTTTGTTACCAGTTAGTAGCTCATATGACGTCTTCTTGAGGAGGCGGTGAAGGTAGACCCTGTTGATGGCGTGGCAAGCCGTGTTCACGGCTTCCGACCAAAAGCACTCGGGGGTCTTGAACTCTCCAAGCATCGTCCTCGCCATATCGATTAGCGTCCTGTTCTTCCTCTCTACCATACCGTTTTGCTGTGGTGTGTAGGGAGCGGAGAACTCGTGCTTGATCCCTTCCTCCTCAAGAAACTCCTCCACTTGAAGGTTCTTGAACTCAGACCCGTTGTCGCTCCTAATCTTCTTCACCTTGAGCTCAAACTCATTTTGAGCTCTCCTGAGGAAGCGCTTGAGGGTCCCTTGGGTTTCAGACTTATCCTGCAAAAAGAATACCCAAGTGAAGCGGGAAAAGTCATCAACAATAACTAAACCATACTTACTTCCTCCTATGCTTAGATAGGCGACGGGTCCGAAGAGGTCCATATGCAGCAGCTCCAGAGGTCTTGATGTGGTCATCACATTCTTGTTGTGATGTGCTCCTCCCACCTGTTTACCTGCTTGACAAGCTGCACAAGGTCTATCTTTTTCGAAATAAACATTTGTTAGACCTATCACGTGTTCTCCCTTTAGAAGCTTGTGGAGGTTCTTCATCCCCACATGTGCTAAGCGGCGATGCCACAGCCAGCCCATGCAAGTCTTAGCCATTAAGCATGCATCTAGACCGGCCTCTTCTTTTGCAAAATCAACTAAGTAAAGCTTGCCGTCTAGTACACCCTTAAAAGCTAGTGAACCATCACATCTTCTAAAGACAGACACATCTACATTAGTAAAAAGGCAATTATATCCCATGTTGCATAGTTGACTAACAGATAGCAAATTGTAACCAAGAGACTCAACTAAAAACACATTTGAAATTGAGTGCTCATTAGAAATTGCAATTTTACCTAACCCTTTTACCTTGCCTTGATTCCCATCACCGAATATAATTGAATCTTGGGAATCCTTATTTTTGACGTAGGAGGTGAACATCTTCTTCTCCCCCGTCATATGGTTTGTGCATCCGCTGTCGATAATCCAGCTTGAACCCCCGGATGCATAAACCTGCAAGGCAAATTTAGGCTTGGGTCTTAGGTACCCAACTCATGTTGGGTCCTGTAAGGTTAGCACAAATGTCCTTAGGGACCCAAATGCAAGTCCTGTCTCCCTTGCATTTTGCCCCTAACTTCCTAGCAACTATTTTCCTATCCTTTCTACAAATAGCAAAGGAAGTGTTTAAAGCACAATAAATTATAGAAGGTTCATTCACTACTTTCCTAGGAGCATGAATAACATTCTTTCTAGGCACATGAGCAATATTTCTCCTAGGCATATGTACAACATTTCTCCTACGCATATCTCTATCATGCTTATAAGAAGAACTAGAAGCAAACATGGCATGAGAATCATAAACATGTGAATCAAAATCATTATAAACATTTCTAGCATTTCTCCTATCATTATACATAAAGGCATGGTTCTTTTTCGCACTACTAGCCATAGGGGCCTTCCCCTTCTCCTTGATGAAGATGGGAGCCTTATGGCTTGTTAAGTTCTTGGCTTCCCTCTTGAAGCCAAGCCCATCCTTAATTGAGGGATGTCTTCCAATTGTATAGGCATCCCTTGCAAATTTTAACTTGTCAAATTCACTTTTGCTAGTCTTAAGTTGTGCATTAAGACTAGCCAATTCATCACTTAGTTTGGAAATTGAAACTAAGTGTTCACTACAGGAATTAACATCAAAATCCTTACACCTAGTGCAAATCATAACATGTTCTACACAAGAATTAGATTTATTTGCTAGTTCTAACTTAGCATTTAAATCATTGTTAACACCTTGTAAAGTAGAAATGGTTTCATGACAAGTAGATAGTTCATAAGAAAGCATTTCATTTCTTTTCACTTCTAAAGCATATGATTTTTGTGCCTCTACAAATTTATCATGTTCATCATACAATAAATCCTCCTGCTTTTCTAAAAGCCTATCCTTTTCATTCAATGCATCAATCAATTCATTGATTTTATCTATCTTAGATCTATCTAAGCCCTTGAACAAGCATGAATAATCTATGTCATCATCATCACTAGACTCATTATCACTAGAAGAAGCATAAGTGGAGTCTTGAGTACTCACCTTCTTCTCCCTTGCCATAAGGCATGTGAGACGCTCGTTGGGGAAGAGGGAAGACTTGTTGAAGGCAGTGGCAGCGAGTCCTTCATTGTCGGAGTCGGAGGAGGAGCAATCCGAGTCCCATTCCTTTCCTAGATGTGCCTCGCCCTTTGCCTTCTTGTATTGCTTCTTCTTCTCTCTTTTGTTCCCCTTTTCCTGGTCACTTTCATTATCGGGACAGTTAGCGATAAAATGACCAAGCTTACCGCATTTGAAGCATGAGCGCTTCCCCTTTGTCTTGGTCTTGCTTGGCTGCCCCTTGCGACCATTTAGCGCCGTCTTGAATCTCTTGATGATGAGAGCCATCTCTTCATCATTGAGTCCGGCCGCCTCAATCTGTGCCACCTTGCTAGGTAGCGCCTCCTTGCTTCGTGTTGCCTTGAGAGCAAGGGGTTGTGGCTCGTTGATCGGACCATTCAAGGCGTCGTCCACATACCTCGCCTCCTTGATCATCATTCGCCCGCTAACAAATTTCCCAAGAACTTCTTCGGGCGACATCTTGGTGTACCTGGGATTTTCACGTATATTGTTCACCAAATGAGGATCAAGAACGGTAAATGACCTGAGCATTAGGCGGACGACGTCGTGGTCCGTCCATCGTGTGCTTCCGTAGCTCCTTATCTTGTTGATAAGGGTCTTGAGCCGGTTGTATGTTTGCGTCGGCTCCTCGCCCCTTATCATTGCGAACCGTCCAAGCTCACCCTCCACCAACTCCATCTTGGTGAGCAAGGTGACGTCGTTCCCCTCATGAGAAATCTTGAGGGTGTCCCAGATTTGCTTGGCGTTATCCAAGCCGCTCACTTTATGGTATTCATCCCTGCACAAGGAAGCTAGAAGAACAGTAGTAGCTTGTGCATTCTTATGAATTTGTTCATTAATGAACATGGGACTATCCGAACTATCAAAGTGCATTCCACTCTCTACAATCTCCCATATACTAGGATGGAGAGAGAATAGGTGACTACGCATTTTGTGGCTCCAAAATCCGTAGTCCTCTCCATCAAAGTGTGGGGGCTTGCCGAGTGGAATGGAGAGCAAATGTGAATGTGAACTTTGCGGAATATGAGAGTAATCAAAAGAAAAATTCGAATTAACCGGTTTCCTTCTCTCGTAGTCGTTGTGGTCTTCGTCCTTTTGGGAAGAAGTAGACTCATCGCTGTCGTAGTAGACGATCTCCTTGATGCACCTTGTCTTCTTCTTCTTCCCTTCCTTTCGTCTATGACCCGAGCCGGAGTCGGTAGGCTTGTCGTCCTTCGGCTCGTTGACGAAGGATTCCTTCTCTTTGTCGTTGATCACGATACCCTTCCCCTTAGGATCCATCTCCTCGGGCGGTTAGTCCCTTTGTGAAGAGAACGGCTCCGATACCAATTGAGAGCACCTAGAGGGGGGGGTGAATAGGTGATCTTGTGAAAACTTAAAACTTAAGCCACAAAAAGTTGTTAAGTGTTAGCACAATAGTTGCCAAGTGGCTAAAGAGAAGTCTCAACAAAACACAATACCACAAGAGATCTAGCACAGAGGTGACACAGTGGTTTATCCCGTGGTTCGGCTAAGACCAACGCTTGCCTACTCCACGTTGTGGCGTCCCAACGGACGAGGGTTGCAATCAACCCCTCTCAAGCGGTCCAAAGACCCACTTGAATACCACGGTGTTTTGTTTTTCCTTTCACTATCCCGTTTGCAAGGAATCTCCACAAATTGGAGTCTCTTGCCCTTACAAGTATATGATCACAAAGAAGCACAGAGTAAGGGAGGGAAGCAACACACACAAATCCACAGCGAAACGCGCACACACACGGCCAAGAATCGAGCTCACAAGAGTATCACAAAGTTCTCACTAGAACGGAGCTCGAAACACTTAGAATGACAAACAAATGCGCAGAAACTGAGTGTGGATGATCAAGAATGCTCAAAGCTTGCTTGTGTGTATCCTCCATGCGCCTAGGGGCTCCTTTTATAGCCCCAAGGCAGCTAGGAGCCGTTGAGAGCAAATCCGGAAGGCCATCCTTGCCTTCTGTCGTCGGGGGCACCGGACAGTCCGGTGCACACCGGACACTGTCCGGTGCCCGATTTCTTTCCTTAACTGGCGCTTCCGACCGTTGCAGACCGTTGGCAGATCTGGAGCCGTTGGCGCACCGGACATGTCCGGTGCACACCGGACAGTCCGGTGCCGTCTTCCGACCGTTGGCTCGGCCACGTGTCCCGCGCGGATTGCGCGGCCGACCGTTGGCCCTGGCCGACCGTTGGCTCACCGGACAGTCCGGTGCACACCGGACAGTCCGGTGAATTTTAGCCGTACGCCGTCGGCGAATTCCCGAGAGCGGCCAGTTCGAGCCGAGTCAGCCTGGCGCACCGGACACTGTCCGGTGCACACCGGACAGTCCGGTGCTCCAGACCGAACTGAGTCTTGGCTGCACTCAGCCAAGTCTTTGTCTCCTCTTTTCTTTTCTTCTACTTTCTGTTTCTAACACTTAGACAAGTATATTAGTATTCAAAACCAATGTACTAAGGCTTAGAAACATACCTTTATCTCATGATTTGCACCTTGTTCATCCATGGACATAAATTCACAATTAAGCACATGTGTTGGCACTCAATCACCAAAATACTTAGAAATGGCCCAAGGGCACATTTCCCTTTCAGTAAGATTACTAAAGGAGAAAAGATATTTCCTTTATTTGTATGTGTGTGTTGAAGCTACATACCATCACATGTGAACATCATATTTAAAAACAAATAATTAATAAAAGATATGCCACTAAATCATGCTTAGATTTCCTTTTGTGTGCATTTCGTGACATTATAAAAATCATGTGAAAAGAAATATATCAAAGTTCAATGTAGAATTTAAGATCTAAAGGGAAATTCAAGATTTAAAAAAAGAAGAAAAATATTAGGTGAGTGAAAATGAGTATAAAATATATATACTCCCTCCGGTGCAGTAAAAGAAGTCATCCTGCGCGTGACCGAGCGTGCACAAAAAGAAGTCATAGCGCGCGTGAGTCTGGGATTTGGACGTTGTTGCCCCTAGTAATTGCACAAAAAAAGATGCATTTAAGAGGAATCGAACTTGAGACCTCCAGTTTAGAATACCTTGGAGCTGCTACAGCAACCAATCAAGCCTGATTGTTTTAGTGACGTTAATGCACCCATATCCCTATTTAATAGGGGCAAACAGGGAAAACTCTATGATAATTAATCACTCCTTGGTATGCACAATCATGTCCTAAACGACTACCTTTACTGCACTGGAGGGAGTATAACAAAATATATTATTTCTATAAAGGGATTGGAATGTGTACATCTGACTCAAGGATGAAACCCATAAAAAGGTATCAAATTCAAACTTGGGATTCAAAGTAAAAAGGAGACAAATTAGGAGAATGAAAATATAAAAGGAAAAACGAACTGTGCGCAGTTGGGCCAAATCAACCAAATCTGGCCCACTCCCGTGTTCCCTTCTGTGCGGCCCACGCGCTTGGCACTACTCCCGTTGGCGCTGGCAAATGGGCTCCGGTGTCAGCGCTACAAAAAAATTAATCTGCGCCCATTCGTTTGCCACTGGTTTGTGGGACCGCATGGTCGGCTGCATGTCTTGTGTCCACGCGCCGTAGTGACCACTGACGCATGGGTCCTGGATGTCAGACCATTCTCCCTCCCTTCGTAAGCTCGCGCACACCAAGCCATAACAATCTCCGTTTCCTCGGGATTCCGTTGCAACAACCCTGGGTGCGATCACTGGGCCTCTGCCACCTGCCCATACCCTCTTAGCGACTACATATACGGTGTCAGCGCGGCTCCCCCTTAAATGAAGGTGAGCGCTATCGCTCGCAGGGTGGCCGGAGTAGGGGGTGAGCACCGCCATTACTGCTGCTGGCCTGGCTTGGTGGGGTGGCCCCATAACATGATCTGGGGAATCCTCGAAGTTCCCTGATCAGGTCTAGGAAAGTCTTCGGGCTCGGGTGGACGTGGTGGTGCGGCGATTTCTCGCCGGTGTGGGGCCTCCGTAGTTGAGTCGCCATACTCCGTCGCATCATGCCTCGACTATACAATCGCCGGTATGAAGTTTTCTACTGCCTTCGCCATTCTTCCAGCCTTGCGTGGGCGCTGCTCCCGATATTCGCGTCGCCAGGGAGGTGGCCGGGGTTGAAGACGCGTCGGGACGCGCTGGCCGCTGGGTCCAAGCGCTGCGTTGTGGAAGATATCGGTCAGCCGTTGGATTTAGAGTTTGTGGTTAGGATGGGGAGAGGGAAATATCTCTTGCGCATTTTAATCCTGACTATGTGTCACTAATCCGACGGCTACGATCGGGCTTTAGGCGTGGTCATATTCCGGGCTTAGATTTCAGATCCAACGGTAGTGAGGGAAGCGGGATGTTCTGCCTGGGCCGGTCTAATCTGGGCGCTCGGTCGCCGATCGGACGGCTCAGGATGGCTAATACCCTTTCGGCTTGGCAGCTTTGCAAAAGAGCCCTCGCAGTTCTGCAGTAATCAACCCGCCGTTCGCAGCAGGGACGCTCTGAGTCTGAGATAGTTTATGGTTAGACCCCTGCACTTCCCTATTTTCATGTGCCCAGTCCAGAGACTTATAAAATCCAGTAAAAATAATTAGAAATGATTTTTAGTGTGAGAAAAAAATGCTAGAATTTGTTTAATTCCTAGAAAATGCATTCTAACTCCTTTTTACTCCATTCCAGTTCCTAAAACTTTGTAATATTATTCTCTACCACTTGGAATCTCTGTTTTGACATGAAAACAATAAGAAAATTAATCTCTCATTTAATACTATTTAAAGCACATAAAATCATCAGAAATTCATAATTTAAAATATATAACTCCAAATTGATTCATTCCGGTGGCATTTATTTTGTTTAAATATTGTTTATCACCTGGTATCCTTGTCTAACCATGAAACTTGATTTAAAATTATCCACATAAATAAATTTATTCTCGGCATTAAATAACTTCAGAAAATCATAACTTAATAACTCTAACTCCGATTTTAGTGGTTTTTGAACCCGCGATCTCGTAGCTTCGCGTAGATCATTATTATTCAGTTTGTACTTATGCTTGGTGTGATGTTAATTTTATCTATACCATGTTTGTTTGTATTGCTACGACTAGCGCGAGGTCACGTGTCATCTGAAAAGCAAGTTGGTACCTAGAATCTCAAGAGCCAGGCAAGTTATGCCCTTGATCACTTTTGTTTACCCAATAATGTTCTTTATTATCACTATTCAATGTATAGGTTTAATTTTGATGGGACCCAATAGGTCACCCTAGTCTGTTTATCCATTTTACCTTGTTTACCCCTGAATCATATGGGTAGTTATGTTATTGCTTTACATGGTTTTGGGTTAATATTTCATTATATCCATGTTCCAGTGTTATTCTATTCATGTTCATGTCAAGATCATTATAATATTGTTAATTGGAACATGGAGCTTAACTTGAGAAACACGTGCCACCACAAGGGAGGAATGGGACCCCTTGGCTGACTAATTAGGAAAGCTAGTGGAAGACTACCTTACCCGAAAGGGGCAAGGGCAGTAGGGGAGTTGCATGCAAGGAGGTTCTTGGGTTTATTTTGCTGTGATGGCGGTCAGACGAGGGATTCTTGCAAGTGCTCTTCCCATAAACTGTAGCGGGTTTTCGGAAGCTAGTGGAACTTTGTAAAGGCCTCGTAGTGGATCCCTAGCCATTCACCTCGGTAGTGTCTAAGGGTCTAGCTAGCCCTGGCGACATGGGAAACACGACTTGTGGGTAAAGGGTACAACCTCTACAGAGTGTAAAACTGGTATACTAGTCGAGCTCATGGTCATGAGCAGCTCAGGACTCTCTGATGATTAATCTATGCAACTTAAATTCAATTTGTCATTTGCATTGCATGGGATTATTATTAATTTTGTTCTATTACTTTATTTAAGGTTTGGTATTTACTTACATCTAGTAATTGCTAATAAAATTTTGAGCAACCTTAAAAGCAATGCTCAGCTTTAACTATTCTCTTTGGTAAACCTTTCACTTCATGAGCTCTCACCTTTAGCGAGTTCATACACATTATTCCCCACAACTTCTTGAGCGATGAACATGTGTGAGCTCACCCTTGCTGTCTCACACCCCGCACAGGTCAAGGACAGGTATCACTGGATGAGGCACATGATGGATGTTGCACTGTGTTCGTGAGTGGTCTAGGTCGTCGTCTCCCAGTTGACTTTCTGCCACCAAGGATGGATTTTAGATCCTGTTATATTTATCTTTTATTTTGTAAGACTTCCGCTTTGTAATAAGTACTATGATTATATTATGACATTTATCTCTATACACTCTGTTATTATATATGTTGTCTTCTTTGGCGCATGTATGAGATGCACCCGGCTTTGTCCCTTAAAGCCCGGGGTGTTACACTATTGCTCGCCACGTTTGTTAGGCTCGATCACGTGCAGGATGTTCCGATTATGTGGCAAATTAACCAAAACTAAGTAATAAACATTTAGCTCACTACGCAGCTTACAAAACCTTTTCTCATCTAAAGGCTTGGTAAAGATATTAGCTAGCTGGTGATCGGTGCTAATATGGCAAACATCGATATCTCCCTTTTGCTGGTGATCTCACAGAAAGTGATGTCGGATGTCTATGTGCTTAGTGTGGATGTGTTCAACGGGATTATCCACCAAGCGGATTGCACTCTCATTATCACATAGGAGTGGGAGTGTGGGACTTTGCTCAGATTGTAGCCAAAGTCCCGGAGGGTTTGCCTCATCTAAAGTAGTTGTGCGCAACACTGACCTGCGTCAACATACTCAGCCTCGATGGTGGATAGGGCAACAGATGTTTGTTTCTTTGAACTCCAAGACACCAGGGACTTTCCCAGAAACTGACATGTCCCTGATGTGCTCTTCCTATCAACCTTGCACCCGACATAATCGGAGTCTGAATATCCAATCAAGTCAAAGGTAGACCCCTTAGAATACTAGAGCTCGATGTAAGGCGTAAGAACTAAATATAGAAGAATACGCTTCATAGCCACAAAGTGACATTCATTGGGGTCAGATTGAAATCTAGCACATATGCAAACAGAAATCATATTATTCGTTCTACTTGCACAAAGATAAAGCAAGGATCCTATCATAGACCGGTATACCTTTTCATCTATGGACTTACCTCCTACGTTGAGGTCCAAGTGTCAGTCAGTTCCCATTGGCTTCTTAGCAGGCTTTGCGTCCTTCATCCCAAACTTCTTTAGTATATCCTGTGTGTACTTCATTTGAGAGAGGAATGCCCCTTCCTTGAGTTGCTTTATTTGAAATCCGAGGAAGTAAGTCAATTCTCCCATCATGGACATCTCAAATTTCTGTGTCATCACCGTGCTAAACTCCTCACATGACTTTTGATTAGTAGAATCAAATATTATGTCATAGACATATATTTGGCATATAAACAAATCACCATTGCAAGTCTTAATGAAAAGAGTAGGATCAGCTTTCCCAACCTTGAAAGCATTAGAAATAAGGAAATCTCTAAGGCATGCATACCATGCACTTGGAGCTTGCTTAAGTACATAGAGTGCCTTGGAGAGCTGAGAGCACCTAGAGGGGGGGGGGGGTGAATAGGTGATCCTGTAAAAACTTAAACTTAAAGCCACAAAAACTTAATTAAGCGTTAGCACAATAAGGCCAAGTGGCTAGAGAGGAGTTCTTGCAAAACACAACAACCACAAGAGGATCAACACAGATAGACACAGTGGTTTATCCCGTGGTTCGGCCAAGTACAAAACTTGCCTACTCCACGTTGTGGCGTCCCAACGGACGAGGGTTGCAATCAACCCCTCTCAAGCGGTCCAAAGACCCACTTGAATACCACAGTGTTTTGCTTTGTTTACTTTATCCCGCTCGCGAGGAATCTCCACAACTTGGAGTCTCTCGCCCTTACACTTTGATGTTCACAAAGAAGCACGGAGTAAGAGAGGGATGAGCAACACACACAAGACACAAAATCAGAGTGACAACACGCACACAAGTCGCAACAAGAGCTCACAACACAACCCGACGAGTTCTTAACTCAAATAGAGCTCTAGATGCTATCACAAAGAATCAAATGCGCGAAATCGAAGTCTTGGTGCTTAGGAATGCTTAGAGAATGCTTGGATGTCTTCTCCATGCGCCTAGGGGCCCCTTTTATAGCCCCAAGGCAGCTAGGAGCCATTGAGAGCATTCCAGGAAGGCAATTCTTGCCTTCTGTCGCCTGGCGCACCGGACTGTCCGGTGCGGATCTCTTTCCTTATTTGGCGAAGCCGACCGTTGCAGATTCAGAGCCGTTGGTGCACCGGACACTGTCCGGTGCACACCAGACAGTCCGGTGCCCCCTTGTGACCGTTGGCTCGGCCACGCGTCACGCGCGGAATCCTCGGCCGACCGTTGGCCCGGCTGACCGTTGGCTCACCGGATAGTCCGGTGCACCACCGGACAGTCCGGTGATTTTTAGCCGTACGCCGTTAATCATCTCCCGAGAGCGACGAGTTCGCCTGTGAATGGCTCACCGGACAGTCCGGTGAACCACCGGACAGTCCGGTGATTTATAGCCGTACACCGCCGTCGAAGTCCCGAGAGCAGCCAGTCCGCCCAAGCCAGCCTGGCGCACCGGACAGTCCGGTGCACCCAGACTGAGCAGACTTTGGCTGAACAAAGCCATCTCTTTTCCAATTCGATTTCTCCTGTTTCCAGCACTTAGACACAATACATTAGTCCATAAAACAATGTACCAAGTCTAGAAACATACCTTTACTTTTGATTTGCACTTTGTCCACCAGTTGGCATAGATTTACACTCAAGCACTTGTGTTGGACACTAAATCACCAAAATACTTAGAAATGGCCCAAGGGCACATTTTCCTTTCAATCTCCACCTTTTTGGTGATTTATGCCAACACAACACAAAGCAACTAGAACAAGTGCAATATCAATGCAAATAAGAGCACAAATTGTTTTAATTCAACTTGGGCATATTTGGATCACACTTCGCCACCACTTGGTTTGTTTTTGCAAATCAAACTCAATTTCCTATCTCTAGGTCAAATTCACTTGTAGAGACATAAAGAGAGGTATTCCAAGAGAAATTGATCAAAGATTCAAAAACTCCCCCCTTTTCCCATAATGAAACGTTCTCCCCACAAGAGACCAACTTTTGACAAAGAAATACAATAAGAGGATTTTGACAAAACAAAAGCTCTATTCTGTTTTCAAAAATTCTCAAGTGGTAGCTGATCCATTTATTGCTTTGGCCTTATTTTCTCCCCCTTTGGCATCAAGCACCAAAACGGGATCAATCTTGGCCCTTTAACCCCATTACCTCACCAAAATCTTCAAATAAGAGTATAAAGGCAATAAGAGTACATGAGATGAACTTGGAATAAGTTACCCTCTCATCGGAGTGCAGTGGAAGTCTTTCATGGTCCAAGTTCACCTTTTCCCTTTCAAACTTCCTTTGAGACTAAATCAAGCAAACTCAAGCACATGGTTAGTCTCAAAGGGTCAAGTTGTAGCACATCTCCCCCTAAATATGTGCATCACTTGCAAAAAGGACTTGTGGGGTCCGGGGAGTGTTTGTACAACTTGAGCACCACAATTAAACAACAGAATGCATAAGGAACATGATCAAAGGCATAAACATATGTATGCTATAAATCAATCCAAGTTCCGCGAATCTAAGACATTTAGCTCACTACGCAACCTGCAAAAGGTCTTCTCATCTAAAGGCTTGGTAAAGATATCGGCTAGCTGGTTCTCGGTGCTAACATAAAACACTTCGATATCTCCCTTTTGCTGGTGGTCTCTCAAAAAGTGATGCCGGATGTCAATGTGCTTTGTGCGGCTGTGCTCAACAGGATTTTCCGCTATGCGGATAGCTGTAATACCCAACTTTTGGAATATAAAAAGAAAGGGATAAAACTTTATGTGTATTGCCTTCTATTTCATGAGAACCATTAAGGAGCATATCTAAAGTGAATAATTCTCTAATAAAACATAAGTAACCCCTGCGTCATGCTGGAGTTTGGTGTGTTTGCGCATTTAATAAATTAGTAATATGGATAAAAATATAATAATAGGTTGAGAATTTGGATTTAACCCAAAAGTGCAAATTGGGAGAATTGGAAACACTATAGAAAGAGAAATAATATACAAAACAAAATAAAATTTATAAGTAAATAAATAATCACCATACTATGTTCAAACTGGACATTTAATGTGAAGATGAATTGGCTACACATTTTGAATTTAAAGTGGAATTGAAATTTGATTTGGAAATAAAATTGAAGAGAAAGGAGCAAAAAAAGGGAAAGAAAATAGGAATTGGAAAAGGGCGCCTGGGCCTAATCTCCTCTCGGCCTAGCCAAACTAGACCCCGCGCAGCCCACTAGCCAAACGGACATGCCGACAGGTGGGGTCCCCTGGATCGGCCTCTTGCGCGCGTTGCTCTCCCGTTTCTCGCTGCGCAGTGGGCCCAAGCCTCCCGGTCGTCGTCTCCGCGATACGCGCGGCGCTTCTGCCGATCTCCAGCTGCAACAGCCTCCCCGCCAGTGTCGCGCTGACCGTCCCGCACCCCTTCCACCTCGGCACGGGCTCGCGGGCCCATAAAGGGAGGGCGCAGACCTTTCTCGGCCTCCAAACCACCATCACCGTGCCGCACCCAAGCCTGGCACCACCGTCGCTGCGCGCCTGCAACCGAGGGTGTGCGCTCACCGCTGCCAGCCCATTCCTTCGATTGGTGTGGCTCGGGGTCCAGGGAGGGGTCAGGGACGTTCACCGGCGACCGGGGATCCTGTGTGGGCTGGCAATCGGGCGTGGGTGTCACCTTAACCCGACGAATAGCTCGCTGCAGACTTGCTCCTCCGGCCGAACCGCCATTCACCGTCAGGCCACTTGCGTCGACACTCTCCACCGTTGGTATGTGGCTTATTGTGTTCGTCTCTCCTTGCTCTTTGTTAATCACGGGTGTATGTGGGGGATTCAAGATCGAGGCCCCTGTTGACCGTAACTCCGGCATGGTCTCCACCGTCGGACCTGGGCGCCGCCGGGTACCGTGACCGGGATTGGGGAAAGTAGCCCTCGCCGTAGATCATTGCATGGACGGCCTCAATTAGATCTAGAGATACCGGTTCGGCTGGATGGCATCAGTGCCGTTGGATTGTAGACGTGTGGCCAGGATTAGATCTAGAAGATGAGTGTGTGACCCTCGGATCTGGACGAATGGTTCAAATTTTATCCAGCGTGAGGCATTGATCCGAGCCAATTCGGACCGTTGGATGCGATCTGTTCGACCCCTATTAGATCTCACTTCATAAAACCCTGACCATCGATCCTTAATCGGACGGTCGTAGTTTCATACTGGTTCATATAAAACTCCATCTAATCCCACGCGTCCGATTTAGATCGTGCGGCTCACATGCCACGATACCCCTTTGCGTAACCACTTTGCAGAAAACCCCCTATAAGTTTAGAGAATCAACCCGCAGTCCTTCCCTGGCTAGTCTGTGTCTTAGGATCTTTTGCGCCAACACCCCTGCGCTTTCTGGAATTTGAGGCCCAATCCAGAGAGCATTGAAAATCAGAAATTAATATCAGAAATCAATTTTTAGTGCATAAATAAATGTTAGAACTTGTTTAAATTGTAGAAAATGCATATGAACTCCAAATTGACTCATTCCAGTTCCTATAATTTTGTAATATTATTCTCTATCAAATAGTACCACTGCTTTTACATGAAATACACATTAAAATTTATTTCTCACTTAACCCTATATTAAATGCATAAAATCTTTGGAATTTCATAACTTAAAATATATAACTCCAAAATTATTAATTCCAGTTCCTATGATCATATTTTAATGTCTAGTTTATTACTGTATATTCCATTTGCATGTTTGATGTGATGTTAATTTATGCTATGCTATGTATGTATTGTGTTGATGCGAGTAGACGAGCAAGCCACTGGAGATCCTGAGGTTCAGCTGTTAGAGACTGCTGAGCAGGAGCTCGTGGAAGGCAAGTTGTGCCCTTGATCGCTTCTTTTACCCATTCATGTTCTTATTAATCATAATGATCTGCATAGGTTAATTTTGCTGGGACCTAATAGGATACCCTAGATTTGACTATCTTTATACCTTGTTTCACTACTGGTTTTACTACTAAACTTTTGGGTAGTACATGCTATTGCTTTTATGTGGCTTTGGGTATGGAGATATTCATCACTCATTTTTATACTTGTTATTATCTGTTCATTATTTTTTGTTCATGTTAAGATCATTATGTTAATGGGAACATGGAGAACCACCCGGGAAAACAGTGCTACCACAAGGGTTTAATGGGACACCCTTGGCTGATTAACTAGGAAAGCTAGTGGAGGGCTACCTTACCCGAAAGGGGCAAGGGCAGTAGGGGAGTGGTCAGTGTAGGGAGGTCCTTGGGTTGATTTTGCTGCGATGGTGGTCAGGCGAGGGATTCTTGCACTGGAGCTTCCTATAAACTGTAGCGGGTAGTCTGAAGCTAGTGGAACTTTGTAAAGGCCTCGTAGTGGTACCCTGCCTCGCTTCCTTGGTAGAGGTGTATGGGGTCTGATCAACTCCGTGGCAAATGGGTAGCACGACTTGTGGGTAAAGATGTGCAACCTCTGCAGAGTGTAAAACTGGTATACTAGCCGTGCTCACGGTCATGAGCGGCTCAGACACTCACATGATTAATTTATGGAACTTAAACTTAATTTGTCATATCATTGCATTTGGGATTATTTTATTATTACTTTTACTTATTATTTCTAAGGTTTGGTATTTACTTACACATAGTAACTGCTAATAAAATTTTGACCAACTTATAAAAGCAATGCTCAGCTTCAGCCTTCATTTCATTGATCAGCCTTACACTTCATGAACTCCCACCTTTGGCGAGTTTATGCCACATTATTCCCCACAACTTGTTGAGAGATGAACATGTGTGAGCTCACTCTTGCTGTCTCACACCCCCCCACAGGAGAAGAGCAGGTGGTTCAGGAGGAGCCACAAGGCGAGGAGTTTGATCTGATCTAGGTGGCGTTTCTCAGTCGACATTGGCGCCGACGATCCTTAGTTCGTTTTATATTTATTCTTTTATTTTGTAATAAGTCTTCCGCTATGTAATAAGTACTCTGATGTTTTATGACATTTATCTCTATACACTCTGTTATTATATATGTTGTCTTCTTTGGCGCATGTATGAGATGCACCCGGCTTTGTCCCTTAAAGCCCGTGTGTTACAGAAGTGGTATCAGAGGAAATGTTGACTGTAGGACGAAACCTAGATAGAAATGGACAAAACCCCTACCTACTTATCTTATTCTGATTCATTTTATACTTACCTTACTCTGATTCTCCCTATACTTATCTTGATCCTGTCTCATCTTCTACTGTTCTACTCTGATCATTCTTATCTTCTCTATTCTAAGACAAGTCGGATTTCACACCTTGGAATCCCTACCCCTGTGACATTTTTAAGAGACAGGAAGCCTAAGACAAAAATCAAAACTATTTTCTATATTTAAAAATGTTGTTTGATTGTTCTGATGAAAAGTGTCTGATTTGCTTCTTTGATTGATTGAAGTATTATATATGGACATCTTAGTATGTACCACTATAAGGTAATAAATTAGCCATGGTAGGTAAAACATTAAACTGCTTAGCTAATAAATCCCCGAAAGTAACATGATTCGTAATTACTGCCTTGTCTACTACTCCCTCTTACCATATGTATCTAACTCAGATGATCAATACCAGGAGGGGTGGTAGAATTGATTTGCCTCCTAATCGACACACTCGAAGGATATATTGACAACCTCAGCCACAACCAGCAGAGATGAATCCTCCTAATCCCCCACCAGGTGGAGTTGATCCACTGGTTGCAGCTCAGATGGCGGTGATGCAGCAAATGGCGGACACTATGGCTGATATGCATGCACAGATGCAGCAAGAACGCCAGGAGATGCGTCAGGAAAGAGAAGATATACGCCAAGAGTTGCGCCAGGAGAGAGAGGAGATACGCTAGGAGAGAAGGGCGCAACAACAGCAGCTGCAACAACAACTTCAACAACAGCAGCAACAGCAACAAGTACCGCTGCCCCCACCACCACCACCAGTTCCACCTCGTGATAAGCACCGGGAATTTATGAGCCATAAGCCACCGACCTTCGCCAGCTCGCCAGATCCACTTGACGCGGATGACTGGTTGAAGTCAATTGAGAAGATGCTCAACATCGCCCAATGCTCAGACCAGGAGAAAGTTCTTTATGCCTCAGGTCGTCTGATAGGTCCTGCTGCTGACTGGTGGGATTCTTATACTGCTGCCTATGATGCTGCTGATACTATTACTTGGGCAGAGTTCAGTACACAGTTCAGGAACTACCATATTCCAGCTGGTATGATAAAGATCAAGAAGAAGGAGTTTCTGTCATTGAAGCAAGGCAACATGTCGGTCAGCGAGTACAGAGATAAATTTATTCAGCTATCGAGATATGCTCCGGAGGAAGTTGCTGAGGATGAGAGGAAGCAGGAGCACTTTATTGAAGGACTTAATGGACCCTTGCAGTATGCACTGGTTGCACACACCTTTCCATCATTTCAGAGGCTGCTGGATAAGGCTCTTGCTATTGAACACAAGCGTGTTCAACTGGGTGATTTGAAGAGGAAGGCTATCTCGCAGGGACAGGGTAGCAGCAGTGTTCGTCCCCGCTATGTTTCACCACAGGGTACACCGACTCGACCAGGAGGACCTCACCCAGTTCAGTATGCTCCACAGGGGTCTCCACGGACACCTACTCGTCAGGCTACTCCCACTGGCACCCCGGCGAGGTCTGCAGGACAGAAGACCGACCCTACATGCTTCAAGTGCAGTCAGATTGGGCACTATGCTAATGCTTGTCCTATGGGAAATTCTGGTACACCAGCTAAGAACAAGCAACGGACTCCCGGCAAGGGATATTCTATTGCCAAGGTTAATCAAGTCAGCGTTGATGCTACTCCGGATGGTGGGGACATCGTACTTGGTATGTTTTATGTTAATGCAATTCCTGCAACCATATTATTTGATTCTGGTGCTACACATTCATTCATGTCTGCTCGTTATGCCAACACAAATGAGATACCACAGTTAAATATGAGAAAACCCATGATAGTAATCACACCTAAAGGGCCTATTGAGGCAAATCAAATGACACGTAGATTGACATTAACCATTATGGGGAGAGAATTTGGAGCTACGACTATAATATTAGAGGCCAGCAATATAGATCTGATCCTTGGTATGTCCTGGTTAAGGAAGGCAAAGGCCATTATAGCATGTGGTAGAGGTACTATAGAGCTCACTAGTCCTAAAGGAGAAACATTTCAAGTTAATATTGCAGTAACCACCTCATCCATGCGTGCAATGTTCTTTATACCTGAGGAGTTTGTTGGTGACAACATCCGGGTGGTTAGAGATTTTCCGGATGTCTTTCCAGAGGAGTTACCAGGGATGCCACCAGATAGGGAAGTTGAGTTTGTGATTGATCTTTTACCTGGAACTGCCCCTATTTCTAAGCGACCATACAGGATGGCTGTAGAAGAACTCAAGGAGCTTAAGAAGCAGTTAACTGAGTTACAAGACGCGGGGTACATTCGTCCGAGTTCCTCACCTTGGGGAGCGCCGGTGTTATTTGTGTAGAAGAAGGATGGATCGCAACGGATGTGTGTGGACTATAGATCACTTAATGGTGTCACGGTGAAGAACAAGTATCCATTACCCCATATTGAGGATTTGTTTGACCAGATGAGAGGAGCCAGGGTATTCTCGAAGATTGATCTCCGATCGGGATACCATCAGATGAAGATTAGACCCTCGGATATTCCTAAGACAGCTTTCTCAACCCGATATGGATTATATGAGTTTACCGTTATGTCATTTGGATTAACCAATGCACCGGCTTATTTCATGAATTTGATGAATAAGGTGTTTATGGAGTATTTGGACAGATTTGTTGTGGTGTTCATCGACGATATTCTTATCTATTCTAAGAATGAAAGTGATCATGAACAACATCTAAGGTTGGTGCTACAGAAGCTACGGGATAATCAGCTCTATGCCAAGTTCAGTAAGTGTGAGTTTTGGATTGACAAGGTGCCATTCCTTGGTCATATTATTTCTAATGGAGGAATAGCAGTGGATGCTGCTAAAGTGAAGGAGATAATGGAGTGGAGAGTGCCCACTACAGTTACTGAGATTCAGAGTTTCTTAGGGCTTGCAGGATATTATCGGAGATTTATTGAAGGATTCTCTAAGATTGTCAAGCCTATGACATCGCTTCTGGAGAAAGGAAAGGAATTTAAGTGGGATGTGAAGTGCCAAGAAAGCTTTGATCAATTGAAGGAGAGATTGATGTCACCACCAGTATTGGTTATGCCAGACTTGCAGAAAGGATTTGACATTTATTGTGATACATGTGGCCAAGGATTGGGATGTGTTCTTATGCAAGAAGGACATGTGATCGCTTATGCGTCTCATCAGTTGCGGAAACACGAATTGAACTACCCCACTCATGACTTGGAACTGGCAGCAGTTGTGCATGCACTTAAGATTTGGAGACATTATATTATGGGAACTAAGTGCCAAGTATACACGGATCATAAGAGTTTGAAGTATATATTCACTTAGAAGGATCTCAACCTTAGGCAACGCCGTTGGTTGGAGCTCATTAAGGATTATGATTTGGAGATTCACTATCACCCGGGCAAGGCAAATTTGGTTGCGGATGCCTTGAGTCGGAAGGAGCATGTTCACTCCGCTTTTGTTGTCCAGCTACCTGATGAATTAGCAAAAGATTTTGAGAGGCTCAACCTAGGGATTGTTACTCACACTGAAGGAGTTACCATTGAGTTGGAACCTACCTTGGAGCAAGAGATTCGTAAAGGTCAGGTTGGTGATGCTAAAATTCAAGAGATCAAGGATCTTATTACTGAAGGAAGAGTGCCAGAATTCACGGAGGATGAGCAAGGTACTATATGGTTCAAGGACAGAATGTGTGTTCCTGATATTGAAAGCCTTCGTGAGACGATATTGAAAGAAGCTCATGATTCTGATTATTCTATCCACCCTGGTAGCACTAAGATGTATCAGGATTTGAAGCAAAAGTATTGGTGGTATGGACTGAAAAGAGATGTTGCTGCACATGTGGCTAAGTGTGATGTGTGTCAAAGAGTCAAGGCCGAACATCAAAGACCAGCTGGATTATTGCACCCATCGAAGATACCCGAGTGGAAATGGGAAGAAATTGGTATGGATTTCATTGTTGGACTACCCCGCACCCCTGCTGGGTATGACTCTATTTGGGTAATTGTGGATAGATTGACAAAAGTGGCTCATTTCATACATGTGAGGACTAATTATACGGGAGCCAAGCTAGCAGAATTGTATATGACTCGGATAGTTTGTTTACATGGAGTACCTAAGAAGATCGTGTCTGGTCGAGGATCGCAGTTTACTTCTCGGTTTTGGAAGAAGTTACATGAGAGCTTGGATACAAAGTTGAATTTTAGCTCAGCCTACCATCCCCAGACTGATGGACAGACAGAGAGGACTAACCAAGTGCTGGAAGATATGTTAAGAGCTTGTGCTCTCAAGCATGGTGGCAGTTGGGAGAAGAGCTTACCATATGTTGAGTTTTCTTATAATAATAGATACCAGGCTAGTTTGAAGATGTCACCATTTGAGGCTCTATATGGCAGAAAGTGCAGGACTCCACTGTAATGAGATCAAACTGGAGAAAGACAGTTCTTTGGACCTGAACTTATTCAAGAGACAGAAGAACAAGTTCGAATGATAAGGGAGAATTTGAGAATTGCACAATCAAGGCAAAAGAGCTATGCTGATAATAGGAGAAGACTACTGGAGTTTAAGGAGGGTGATCATGTCTATCTAAAGGTGTCACCACTCTGGGGTATGAGGAGATTTAAAGTTAAAGGAAAGTTGTCCCCTCGCTTCATTGGACCTTTCTTGATCTTAAAGCGAGTGGGTGAAGTTGCATATCAACTGGAGTTACCCGATCATCTATCAGATGTACATGATGTATTTCATGTGTCTCAGCTAAAGAAGTGCCTCAGGGTACCTGAGGAACAACTACCGATGGAGGACCTTAGTGTTCAAGATGATCTGACTTATGCTGAGTACCCTATCAAGATTTTGGACACTTTGACTCGAGTTACAAGAAATAAGGTGATAAAGATGTGCAAAGTACAATGGAGTCACCACAGTGAAGATGAAGCTACTTGGGAAAGGGAAGAAGAGCTTCGCATAGTGTCAGGGACCATAATTAGGGGTACCCTCAAGACCCCTAAATCTCAGCTGGTAACCCCCATCAGCACGAAGCTACAAAGGCCTGATGGGTGCGATTAAGTCAAGGATCGGTCCATTCAAGGGACATGATCGTGCCTCGCCCGAGCCTAGCCTCGGGCAAGGGAAGCCGACCCTGGAGAACCTACGTCTCGCCCGAGGCCCAGTCTTCACCGAGAAGCAACCTTGGCCACATCGCCACGCCGACCGACCAAATCGCAGGGGCATTTAATGCAAATGTGGCCTGACACCTTTATCCTGACGCGCGCCCTCCAGTCGACAGAGCCGAAGTGACCGCAGTCACTTCGCCGCTCTACTGACCGTTCTGACAAAAGGACAGTGCCGCCTGCGTCGCTCCGACTGCTGAGCCACCCGACAGAGTGAGGCTGACAGTAGCCAAGGCTAACCTCGAGCGTCATAGGAAACTCCGCCTCGCCCGACCCCAGGGCTCGGACTCGGGCTCAGCCCCGGAAGACGGCGAACTTCGCTCCGCCCGACCCAGGGCTTGGACTCGGGCTCAGCCCCGGAAGACGGCGAACTCCGCTCCGCCCGACCCAGGGCTCGGACATGGGCTCAGCCCCAGAAGACGGCGAACTCCGCTCCGCCCGACCCAGGGCTCGGACATGGGCTCAACCCCGGAAGACGACGAACTCCGCCTCGCCCGACCCCAGGGCTCGGACATGGGCTCAGCCCCAGGAGACGACGGACTCCGCTTTGGCCGACCCCAGGGCTCGGACTCAGCTCTGGCCTCAGCCGACGGTCTCCGCCTCGCCTGACCCAGGGGCTCGGACTCGACCACGGCCACGGGAGACAGACTCGACCTCGACCACAGAGGAGCCTCCACATCGCCCAACCTAGGGCGCGGACCGACCACGTCGACAGGAGGCGCCATCATTACCCTACCCCGAGCTGACTCAGGCTACGGGGAACAAGACCGGCGTCCCATCTGGCTCGCTCCGCCAGATAGGCAATGATGGCGCCCCGCACGCTCTGTGACGACGGCGGCTCTCGGCCCTCTTACGAAAGCAAGAGGACGTCAGCAAGGACTCGACAGCCCCGACAGCTGCCCTCTCGCCAGGCTCCAACACTCCTCCGACGGCCACGACATCACATGAACTAGGTGCCAAAACCCCTCCGGCTGCCACGATGGCATGTACTTAGGGCGCTAGCTCTCCTCCGCTAGACACGTAGCACTCTGCTACACCCCCCATTGTACACCTGGATCATCTCCTTACGCCTATAAAAGGAAGGACCAGGGCCCTCTTACAGAGGGTTGGCTCGCGCGGAGAAGGACGGGACGGCGCTCGCGCAAGGCCGCTCGCTCCCACTCCCGCGTGGACGCTTGTATCCCCCTACTGCAAGCGCACCCGACTCAGGCGCGGGGCTAACACGAAGGCCGCGGGATCCACACTCTCTCACGCCTGCCTCCCTCCGGCCGCTTCCTTTCCCCCCTTCGCGTTCCGCCTTGCGTCGACCCATCTGGGCTGGGGCATGCGACGACAATTCACTCGTCGGTCTAGGGACCCCCCGGGTTTCGAAACACCGACACATAGACTTCCCCCACCTTTTACCTAGATCTTCTTAAATCTCGAGGACGAGATTATTTTTAAGGGGGGTAGGATTTGTAATACCCAACTTTTGGAATATAAAAAGAAAGGGATAAAACTTTATGTGTATTGCCTTCTATTTCATGAGAACCATTAAGGAGCATATCTAAAGTGAATAATTCTCTAATAAAACATAAGTAACCCCTGTGTCATGCTGGAGTTTGGTGTGTTTGCGCATTTAATAAATTAGTAATATGGATAAAAATATAATAATAGGTTGAGAATTTGGATTTAACCCAAAAGTGCAAATTGGGAGAATTGGAAACACTATAGAAAGAGAAATACTATACAAAACAAAATAAAATTTATAAGTAAATAAATAATCACCATACTATGTTCAAACTGAACATTTAATGTGAAGATGAATTGGCTACACATTTTGAATTTAAAGTGGAATTGAAATTTGATTTGGAAATAAAATTGAAGAGAAAAGGAGCAAAAAAAAGGGAAAGAAAATAGGAATTGGAAAAGGGCGCCTGGGCCTAATCTCCTCTCGGCCCAGCCAAACTAGACCCCGCGCGGCCCACTAGCCAAACGGACGTGCCGACAGGTGGGGTCCCCTGGATTGACCTCTTGCGCGCATTGCTCTCCCGTTTCTCGCTGCGCAGTGGGCCCCACGCCTCCCGGTCGTCGTCTCCGCGATACGCGCGGCGCTTCTGCCGATCTCCAGCTGCAACAACCTCCCCGCCAGTGTCGCGCTGACCGTCCCGCACCCCTTCCAACTCGGCATGGGCTCGCGGGCCCATAAAGGGAGGGCGCGGACCTTTCTCGGCCTCCAAACCACCATCACCGTGCCGCACCCAAGCCTGGCACCACCGTCGTCGTGTGCCTGCAACCGAGGGTGTGCGCTCGCCGCTGCCAGCCCATTCCTTCGATTGGTGTGGCTCGGGGTCCAGGGAGGGGTCAGGGACGTTCACCGGCGACAGGGGATCCTGTGCGGGCTGGCAATCGGGCGTGGGCGTCGCCTTAACCCGACGAATAGCTCGCCGCAGACTTGCTCCTCCGGCCGAACCGCCATTCACCGTCGGGCCACTTGCGCCGACACTCTCCACCGTTGGTATGTGGCTTATTGTGTTCGTCTCTCCTTGCTCTTTGTTAATCACGGGTGTATGTGGGGGATTCGAGATCGAGGCCCCTGTTGACCGTAACTCCGGCATGGTCTCCACCGTCGGACCTGGGCGCCGCCGGGTACCGTGACCGGGATTGGGGAAAGTAGCCCTCGCCGTAGATCATTGCATGGACGGCCTCAATTAGATCTAGAGATACCGGTTCAGCTGGATGGCATCAGTGCCGTTGGATTGTAGACGTGTGGCCAGGATTAGATCTAGAAGATGAGTGCGTGACCCTCGGATCTGGACGAATGGTTCAGATTTGATCCAGCGTGAGGCATTGATCCGAGCCAATTCGGACCGTTGGATGCGATCTGTTCGACCCCTATTAGATCTCACTTCATAAAACCCTGACCATCGATCCTTAATCGGACGGTCGTAGTTTCATATCGGTTCATATGGAACTCCATCTAATCCTGCACGTCCGATTTAGATCGTGCGGCTCACATGCCGCGATACCCCTTTGCGTAACCACTTTGCAGAAAACCCCTTATAAGTTTAGAGAATCAACCCGCAGTCCTTCCCTGGCTAGTCTGTGTCTTAGGATCTTTTGCGCCAACACCCCTGCACTTTCTGGAATTTGAGGCCCAATCCAGAGAGCATTGAAAATCAGAAATTAATATCAGAAATCAATTTTTAGTGCATAAATAAATGTTAGAACTTGTTTAAATTGTAGAAAATGCATATGAACTCCAAATTGACTCATTCCAGTTCCTATAATTTTGTAATATTATTCTCTATCAAATAGTACCACTGCTTTTACATGAAATACACATTAAAATTTATTTCTCACTTAACCCTATATTAAATGCATAAAATCTTTGGAATTTCATAACTTAAAATATATAACTCCAAAATTATTAATTCCAGTTCCTATGATCATATTTTAATGTCTAGTTTATTACTGTATATTCCATTTGCATGTTTGATGTGATGTTAATTTATGCTATGCTATGTATGTATTATGTTGATGCGAGTAGACGAGCAAGCCACTGGAGATCCTGAGGTTCAGCTGTTAGAGACTGCTGAGCAGGAGCTCGTGGAAGGCAAGTTGTGCCCTTGATCACTTCTTTTACCCATTCATGTTCTTATTAATCATAATGATCTGCATAGGTTAATTTTGCTGGGACCCAATAGGATACCCTAGATTTGACTATCTTTATACCTTGTTTCACTACTGGTTTTACTACTAAACTTTTGGGTAGTACATGCTATTGCTTTTATGTGGCTTTGGGTATGGAGATATTCATCACTCATTTTTATACTTGTTATTATCTGTTCATTATTTTTTGTTCATGTTAAGATCATTATGTTAATGGGAACATGGAGAACCACCCGGGAAAACAGTGCTACCACAAGGGTTTAATGGGACGCCCTTGGCTGATTAACTAGGAAAGCTAGTGGAGGGCTACCTTACCCGAAAGGGGCAAGGGCAGTAGGGGAGTGGTCAGTGTAGGGAGGTCCTTGGGTTGATTTTGCTGCGATGGCGGTCAGGCGAGGGATTCCTGCACTGGAGCTTCCTATAAACTGTAGCGGGTAGTCTAAAGCTAGTGGAACTTTGTAAAGGCCTCGTAGTGGTACCCTGCCTCGCTTCCTTGGTAGAGGTGTATGGGGTCTGATCAACTCCGTGGCAAATGGGTAGCACGACTTGTGGGTAAAGATGCGCAACCTCTGCAGAGTGTAAAACTGGTATACTAGCCGTGCTCACGGTCATGAGCGGCTCAGACACTCACATGATTAATTTATGGAACTTAAACTTAATTTGTCATATCATTGCATTTGGGATTATTTTATTATTACTTTTACTTATTATTTCTAAGGTTTGGTATTTACTTACACATAGTAACTGCTAATAAAATTTTGACCAACTTATAAAAGCAATGCTCAGCTTCAGCCTTCATTTCATTGATCAGCCTTACACTTCATGAACTCCCACCTTTGGCGAGTTTATGCCACATTATTCCCCACAACTTGTTGAGCGATGAACATGTGTGAGCTCACTCTTGCTGTCTCACACCCCCCCACAGGAGAAGAGCAGGTGGTTCAGGAGGAGCCACAAGGCGAGGAGTTTGATCTGATCTAGGTGGCGTTTCTCAGTCGACATTGGCGCCGATGATCCTTAGTTCGTTTTATATTTATTCTTTTATTTTATAATAAGTCTTCCGCTATGTAATAAGTACTCTGATGTTTTATGACATTTATCTCTATACACTCTGTTATTATATATGTTGTCTTCTTTGGCGCATGTATGAGATGCACCCGGCTTTGTCCCTTAAAGCCCGGGTGTTACAATAGCACTCTCATTATCACATAGGAGTGGGACTTTGCTCAGATTGTAGCCAAAGTCCCTGAGGGTTTGCCTCATCCAAAGTAGTTGCGCAACACTGTCCTGCGGCAACGTACTCGGCCTCATCGGTGGATAAGGCAACGGAGGTTTGTTTCTTAGAACTCCATGACACCAGGGACCTTCCTAAGAATTGGCACGTCCCCGATGTACTCTTCCTATCGACCTTACATCCAGCATAATCGGAGTCTGAATATCCAATCAAGTCAAAGGTAGACCCCTTTGGATACCAGATCCCGAAGCAAGGCGTAGCAACTAAATATCTAAGAATTCGCTTCACAGCCACTAAGTGACACTCCCTTGGTTCGGATTGAAATCTAGCACACATGCATACGCTAAGCATAATATCCGGTCTACTAGCACATAAATAAAGTAAAGACCCTATCATTGACCGGTATGCCTTTTGATCAACGGACTTACCTCCTTTGTTGAGGTCGGTGTGTCCGTCGGTTCCCATCGGAGTCTTTGCGGGCTTGGCGTCCTTCATCCCAAACCGCTTTAATAAGTCTTGTGTGTACTTCGTTTGGGAGATGAAAGTGCCATCCTTGAGTTGCTTCACTTGGAACCCAAGGAAGTAGTTCAACTCGCCCATCATCGACACCTCAAACTTTTGAGTCATCACCCTGCTAAACTCTTCACAAGACTTTTGGTTAGTAGAACCAAATATTATGTCATCGACATAAATTTGGCACACAAATAAGTCACCATCACAAGTCTTAGTGAATAAAGTTGGATCAGCTTTCCCAACCTTGAAAGCATTAGCAATTAAAAAGTCTCTAAGGCATTCATACCATGCTCTTGGGGCTTGCTTAAGTCCATAGAGCGCCTTAGAGAGCTTACATATGTGGTCGGGGTACCATTCATCCTCGAAGCTAGGGGGTTGCTCCACGTACACCTCCTCCTTGATTGGCCCGTTGAGGAAAGCGCTCTTCACATCCATTTGGAACAACCTGAAAGAATGGTGAGCGGCATATGCTAGCAAAATACGAATGGACTCTAGTCTAGCCACAGGAGCAAAAGTCTCCTCAAAGTCCAAACCTGCGACTTGGGCATAACCTTTTGCCACAAGTCGAGCCTTGTTCCTTGTCACCACCCCGTGCTCGTCTTGTTTGTTGCGGAACACCCACTTGGTTCCCACAACATTTTGCTTGGGACGAGGCACCAGTGTCCAAACTTCATTCCTCTTGAAATTATTGAGTTCTTCCTGCATGGCCAACACCCAGTCCGGATCTAGCAAGGCCTCTTCTACCCTGAAAGGCTCAATAGAAGAGACAAAAGAGTAATGCTCACAAAAATTCACCAATCTAGAGCGAGTAGTTACTCCCTTGCTAATATCACCCAAAATTTGGTCGACGGGATGATTCCTTTGAATCGTCGCTCGAACTTGGGTTGGAGGTGCCGGTTGTACTTCTTCCTCCATCACATGATCATCTTGTGCTCCCCCTTGCTCACACGCCTCTTCTTGATGAACCTGTTCATCGTCTTGAGTTGGGGGATGCACCATTGTTGAGGAAGAAGGTTGATCTTGCTCCAATTGTTCCTATGGTCACACATCGCCAATCGCCATGGTGCGTATTGCGGCCGTTGGAACGTCTTCTTCATCTACATCATCAAGATCAACAACTTGCTCTCTTGGAGAGCTATTAGTCTCATTAAATACAACGTCGCTAGAGACTTCAACCAAACCCGATGATTTGTTGAAGACCCTATATGCCTTTGTATTTGAGTCATAACCTAGCAAAAACCCTTCTACAGCTTTGGGAGCAAACTTAGAATTTCTACCTTTCTTCACTAGAATGTAACATTTGCTCCCAAATACACGAAAGTAAGACACATTGGGTTTGTTACTGGTTAGAAGCTCATACGAAGTCTTCTTGAGGAGGCGGTGAAGGTAGACCCGGTTGATGGCGTGGCAAGCCGTGTTCACGGCTTCCGACCAAAACCGCTCGGGGGTCTTGAACTCTCCAAGCATCGTCCTCGCCATGTCTATGAGCGTCCTGTTCTTCCTCTCTACCACACCATTTTGTTGTGGTGTGTAGGGAGCGGAGAACTCGTTCTTGATCCCTTCCTCCTCAAGGTACTCCTCCACTTGAAGGTTCTTGAACTTGGACCCGTTGTCGATCCTTATCTTCTTCACCTTGAGCTCGAACTTATTTTAAGCTCTCCTTAGGAAGCGCTTGAGGGTCCCTTGGGTTTCAGATTTATCCTGCAAAAAGAATACCCAAGTGAAGCGGGAAAAATCATCAACAATTACTAAACCATACTTACTTCCCCCGATGCTTAGGTAGGCGACGGGTCCGAAGAGGTCCATATGCAGCAGCTCCAGGGGTCTTGATGTAGTCATCACGTTCTTGATGTGATGAGCACTTCCCACTTGTTTACCTGCTTGACAAGCTGCACAAGGTCTATCTTTTTCGAAATGCACATTTGTTAGACCTATCACATGTTCTCCCTTTAGAAGCTTGTGAAGGTTCTTCATCCCCACATGTGCTAAGCGGCGATGTCACAGCCAGCCCATGCTAGTCTTAGCAATTAAGCATGCATCTAGACCGGCCTCCTCTTTTGCAAAATCAACTAAATAAAGTTTGCCGTCTAGTACACCTTTAAAAGCTAATGAACCATCACTTCTTCTAAAGACAGACACATCTACATTTGTGAATAAACAGTTATATCCTATATTATAGAGTTGACTCACAGACAACAAGTTATATCCAAGCGACTCAACTAAGAACACATTAGAAATAGAGTGCTCGGATGAAATAGCAATTTTTCCTAACCCTTTCACCTTGCCTTGGTTCCCATCACCGAATATTATTGAATCTTGGGGATCCTTGTTCTTGACGTAGGAAGAGAACATCCTCTTTTCCCCCGTCATGTGGTTTGTGCATCCGCTGTCGATAATCCAGCTTGAGCCCCCGGATGCATAAACCTGCAGGACAAATTTAGGCTTGGGTCTTAGGTACCCAACTCATGTTGGGTCCTACAAGGTTAGTTACAATAGTCTTAGGGACCCAAATGCAAGTTTTGTCTCCCTTACATTTGGCCCCTAACTTCCTAGCAATTACCTTCTTATCCTTTCTACAAATAGCAAAGGAACCATTGCAAGCATAATAAATTGTAGAAGGTTCATTCATTACTTTTCTAGGAGCATGAACAATATTTCTTCTAGGCGTATGATGAACAACATTTTTCCTAGTCAAATTTCTATCATACATAAAAGAAGAACTAGAAGCAATCATGGCATGAGAGTTAAAAGCATCATAACTTCTATAAACATTCCTAGAATGTCTCCTGTCATGCCTTATGGCTTGTTAAGTTCTTGACTTCCCTCTTGAAGCCAAGACCATCCTTAATTGAGGGGTGTCTACCAATTGTGTAGGCATCCCTTGCAAATTTTAGCTTGTCAAATTCACTCTTGCTAGTCTTAAGTTGGGCATTAAGACTAGCCAATTCATCATTCAATTTAGAAATTGAACCTAGGTGTTCACTACAAGCATCAACATCAAAATCTTTACACCTATTACAAATTGTAACATGTTCTACACAAGATGTTGATTTATTTGTTATTTCTAACTTAGCATTCAAATCATCATTTATGCTCTTTAAGCTAGATATAGAGTCATGGCATGTAGACAATTCGCTAGAAAGCATTTCATTCCTTTTAATTTCTAAAGCAAGGGATTTTTGTGCCACTACAAACTTATCATGTTCTTCATACAAAAGATCCTCTTGCTTTTCTAATAACCTATTCTTATCATTCAAAGCATCAATTAATTCATTAATTTTATCAACCTTGGTTCTATCTAGGCCCTTGAATAAACATGAATAATCTATTTCATCATCATCACTAGACTCATCCTCGCTTGAAGAAGCATAAGTAGTATTCCGAGCACATACCTTCTTCTCCTTCGCCATGAGGCATGTGTGACGCTCGTTGGGGAAGAGGGCCGATTTGTTGAAGGCGGTGGCGGCGAGTCCTTCGTTGTCGGAGTCGGACGACGAACAATCCGAGTCCCACTCCTTGCCAAGGTGTGCCTCGCCCTTAGCCTTCTTGTAAGCTTTCTTCTTTTCCCTCTTGTTCCCTTGTTCCTGGTCACTATCATTATCGGGACAGTTAGCGATAAAATGACCAACCTTACCACATTTGAAGCATGAGCGCTTCCCCTTTGTCTTGTTCTTGTTAGGCTGCCCCTTGCGTCCCTTTAGCGCCGTCTTGAAGCGCTTGATGATGAGGGCCATCTCTTCATCATTGAGCCCGACCACCTCAACTTGTGCCACCTTGCTAGGTAGCGCCTCCTTGCTCCTTGTTGCCTTGAGAGTGATGGGTTGAGGCTCATGGATTGGATCGTTCAACGCGTCGTCCACGTATCTCGCCTCCTTGATCATCATTCTCCCGCTCACAAACTTCCCAAGTACTTCTTCGGGTGACATCTTGGTGTACCTAAGATTTTCACGAATATTGTTCACAAGATGTGGATCAAGGACAGTAAAAGACCTTAGCATTAGGCGAACGATGTCGTGGTCCGTCCATCGCGTGCTTCCGTAGCTCCTTATTTTGTTGATGAGGGTCTTGAGCCGGTTGTATGTTTGGGTTGGCTCCTCTCCCCTTATCATTGCAAATCTCCCAAGCTCGCCCTCCACCAACTCCATCTTGGTGAGCATGGTGACGTCGTTCCCCTCATGTGAGATCCTGAGGGTGTCCCAGATCTGCTTGGCATTGTCCAAGCCGCTCACCTTATTGTACTCTTCCCTACACAAAGATGCTAAAAGGATAGTAGTAGCTTGTGCATTTTTATGGATTTGTTCATTTATAAACATAGGACTATCAGTACTATCAAATTTCATTCCACTCTCAATAATCTCCCATATGCTTGGATGGAGAGAGAACAAATGACTACGCATTTTGTGACTCCAAAATCCGTAGTCCTCCCCATCAAAGTGTGGAGGTTTGCCAAGAGGGATGGAAAGCAAATGTGCATTTGAACTATGCGGAATACGAGAATAATTGAAAGAAAAGTTTAAGTTAACCGTCTTCTTTTTCTCGTAGTCGTTGTCGTCGTCCTTTTGGGAAGAAGAGGACTCGTCGCTGTCGTCGTAGTAGACGATTTCCTTGATGCGCCTTGTCTTCTTCTTCTTCCCATCTTTACGTTTGTGGCCCGAGCCCGAGTCGGTAGGCTTGTCATCCTTCGGCTCATTGACGAAGGACTCCTTCTCCTTATCATTGATCACAATCCCCTTTCCCTTAGGATCCATCTCTTCGGGCGGTTAGTCCCTTTCTTGAAGAGAACGGCTCCGGTACCAATTGAGAGCACCTAGAGGGGGGGGGGTGAATAGGTGGTCCTGTAAAAACTTAAACTTAAAGCCACAAAAACTTAATTAAGCGTTAGCACAATAAGGCCAAGTGGCTAGAGAGGAGTTCTTGCAAAACACAACAACCACAAGAGGATCAACACAGATAGACACAGTGGTTTATCCCGTGGTTCGGCCAAGTACAAAACTTGCCTACTCCACGTTGTGGCATCCCAATGGACGAGGGTTGCAATCAACCCCTCTCAAGCGGTCCAAAGACCCACTTGAATACCACGGTGTTTTGCTTTGTTTACTTTATCCTGCTCACGAGGAATCTCCACAACTTGGAGTCTCTCGCCCTTACACTTTGATGTTCACAAAGAAGCACGGAGTAAGAGAGGGATGAGCAACGCACACAAGACACAAAATCAGAGTGACAACACGCACACAAGTCGCAACAAGAGCTCAAAACACAACCCGACGAGTTCACAACTCAAATAGAGCTCTAGATGCTATCACAAAGAATCAAATGCACGGAATCGAAGTCTTGGTGCTTAGGAATGCTTAGAGAATGCTTGGATGTCTTCTCCATGCGCCTAGGGGCCCCTTTTATAGCCCCAAGGCAGCTAGGAGCCGTTGAGAGCATTCCAGGAAGGCAATTCTTGCCTTCTGTCGCCTGGCGCACCAGACAGTCCGGTGCACCACCGGACACTGTCCGGTGCGGATCTCTTTCCTTATTTGGCGAAGCTGACCGTTGCAGATTCAGAGCAGTTGGCGCACCGGACACTGTCCGGTGCACACAGGACAGTCCGGTGCCCCCTTGTGACTGTTGGCTCGGCCATGCGTCACGCGCGGAATCCTCGGCCGACCGTTGGCCCGGCTGACCGTTGGCTCACCGGACAGTCCGGTGCACCACCGGACAGTCCGGTGATTTTTAGCCGTATGCCGTTAATCATCTCCCGAGAGCGACGAGTTCGCCTATGAATGGCTCACCGGACAGTCCGGTGAACCACCGGACAGTCCGATGATTTATAGCCGTACACCACCGTCGAAGTCCCGAGAGCAGCCAGTCCGCCCAAGCCAGCCTGGCGCACCGGACAGTCCGGTGCACCCAGACTGAGCAGACTTTGGCTGAACAAAGCCATCTCTTTTCCAATTCGATTTCTCCTGTTTCCAGCACTTAGACACAATACATTAGTCCATAAAACAATGTACCAAGTCTAGAAACATACCTTTACTTTTGATTTGCACTTTGTCCACCAGTTGGCATAGATTTACACTCAAGCACTTGTGTTGGACACTAAATCACAAAAATACTTAGAAATGGCCCAAGGGCACATTTTCCTTTCAAGAGCTTGTACACATGGTCGGGGTACTTGTCATCCTCGAAGCCATGGGGTTGCTCCACATAAACCTCCTCCTTAGTTGGGCCATTGAAGAAAGCGTTCTTCACGTCCATTTGATAGAGCTTAAAAGAATGGTGAGCAACATAGGCTAATAGTATTCAAATAGAATCAAGCCTCTCTACAGGAGCAAAAGTCTCCTCAAAATCCAAACCTGTGACTTGGGCATAACCTTTTGCCACAAGTCTTGCTTTGTTTCTTGTCACCACCCCATACTCAACTTGTTTATTGCGAAACACCCACTTGGTGACCACAACATTTTGCTTTGGACATGGCACCAAACTCCGTACTTCATTTCTCTTGAAGTTGTTTAGCTCCTCTTGCATGGCCAACACCCAGTCCGGATCCTGTAAGGCTTATTCTACCCTGAAAGGCTCAATAGAAGAAACAAGAGTAGTGCTCACAAAAATTTGCAATACATGAACGTGTAGTAACTCCCTTACTAATGTCACCAAGGATTTGATCCACCAGATGATCCTTTGAATGTTGATGCGGACTTGGGTTGGAGGTGGTACTTCTTCCTCCTCCTTTCCTTTTTGTTCTTGTGCTCCACCTTGATCCATGCCATCGTCTTGATGTACCTGTTCCTTATCTTGAGTTGGGGGTTGCACCATCATTGAGAAAGAAGGTTGATCTTGCACTTGTTGTTCATGTGGTCGCACATCGCCTATCGCCATAGTCCTCATTGAGGTCATCGAAACCTTGTTTTCATCTATGTCATCAAGATCAACTTGCTCTCTTTGAGAGCCATTAGTCTCACCAAATACAACATCACTAGTGACTTGAACTAAACCCGAAGATTTGTTGAAGACCCTATGTACCTTTGTATTTGAGTCATAACCAAGTAAAAACCCTTCAATGACTTTGGGAGCAAACTTTGAATGCATACCTTTATTGACCAAGATGTAGCATTTGCTCCCAAATATACGAAAGTAAGAAACATTGGGTTTGTTACCGGTGAGTAGCTCATATGCCGTCTTCTTGAGGAGGCAATGAAGATAGAGACAATTTATGGCATGGCAAGCCGTATTTATGGCTTCCGACCAAAACTGTTCCGGTGTCTTGTATTCTCCCAGCATCGTCCTTGCCATATCAATGAGCGTCTTGTTTTTCCTCTCTACTACACCATTTTGTTGTGGCGTGCAAGGAGCAGAGAACTCATGCTTGATGCCTTCCTACTCAAGATATTCCCTACTTAAAGATTTTCGAACTCATATCCATTGTTGCTCCTAATCTTCTTCACTTTTAGCTCAAAATCATTTTGAACCCGTCTTAGAAAGCGCTTGAGAGTTTCTTGGGTTCTAGATTTATCCTGTAAAAAGAATACCCAAGTGAAGCGGGAATAGTCATCAATAATTACTAGACCATACTTACTTCCACTGATGCTAAGATAAGCAACGGGCCCTAAAGAGATCCATATGGAGAAGTTCCAATGGTCTTGATGTCGTCATCACGTTCTTGCTTGGATGACTAGTTCCCACCTGTTTACCTGCTTAACACGCTGCACAAGGTCTATCTTTCTCAAAATAGACATCGATTAGTCCTAACACATGTTCTCCCTTTAGAAGCTTATGAAGATTCTTCATCCCAACATGTGCTAGACGGTGATGCCAAAGTCAGCCCATGTTAGTCTTAGCAAGTAAACATGCATCTAGATCGGCATTTTCTTTAGTGAAATCTACTAAATAAAGCTTGCCGTCAGATACACCTTTAAATGCTAATGAATCGTCAGATACATTCTCGCCAGTAGTGATGCTTAAATCTATTCGGATCATTCTAGCCATTGTCGCATATTTCGATTATGAGATTTGACATATGGATGTCAAAACAGCTTTCCTTAATGGAAACCTAGATGAGGATGTGTATATGATACAATCCAAGGGTTTTGTCGATCCAATCAATGCTAGAAAGATATGCAAACTTTAGAAATCTATTTATGGGTTGAAGCAAGCATCTCAGAGTTGGAACATTCGTTTTGATGAAGTGGTCAAAGGGTTTGTGTTGGGGGCCTTCTTCTCTGCCGAAGGTCCTTTAAGCAAAAACACCTTCGGATGGACGATATGCAAACAGATACATGAAGATATATGCCGAAGTTACAATTGAAAGAGCTTCGGCATGATGGCATGCCTAAGACGAAGGATGGCACCGACTTAAAGAGGAAAAGACCACATAGTCCCTAGTAGTTTTGTGTTATGATTATAATTAATTATTAAGGGCATGAATGTAATTTTGCCTGGGCTGCGTCCCGTGCCTATAAATAGATGAACAGTACTCCCGTACTGGATACACGAACTTGTAATCATCTTTGTGTCATTCTTGTACTTCCGTTATCTATCAAGCCGAAGGTACAAATGTAATATAAACATTATTGATGTTTACTCATGTTTATAAAATGCGAATATGCATAGTCTAATGATTTGATATGATTATTTATACTCCTTTTATGCTTTATATGCTTCTATTTACACCTTTGCTCGTCAAAATGATGAAGGTATGCCCTTCATGACCTTCGTCTGAAGATTATTATATCCTAAAGGAGATAATGCTTCGAAGGACGAAGGTCTCTAATCATTAACATTTGTGTTGCTTTGTTCTTGGTGTATATCATCCGGGAACAAGGACCAACATTGGCGCCCACCTCCGGTGAACTCACTTCCACTGTTGTGACGATGGCTTCGTACAACAACCAAGCTGTAGCAACTTCGGCCACGAAGCTAGTGCTCCCAATCACAGGTGGTTCAAGCTTAGAACCAGCCAACAAGAAGCAGAAGAAGGAAGCACAAAGAAGAGTGCAACATGTTGGGGTGCAAGGACAATTCATCAGATCCAAGTGGTCTCACATTCCAATTACCTTCTCCCAGGAAGATCTTCAGCTTAAAGATTATCCTCACAATGATGCTATGGCTATATCTTGTGTCATCAAGGGATTTCTGGTCCACAATGTTCTGGTTGACACAGGCAGTGCAGCGGACATCATTTTTGCAAAGGCTTTTAGACAGAGGCAAGAGCCAGAAGACAAGATACATGATGCAACCCACCCTCTTTGTGGCTTCGGAGGAAGACAAATTGTAGCATTCAACAAAATAACAATGTCAGTGACCTTCGGCTACGTCCATAACACAAGAACTGAATAAGTTGTTTTTGATATTGTTGATATGGAGTATCCATATAATGCCATCATTGGTTGAGGGACGCTCAATGCCTTTGAAGCCATTCTTCATCCAGCATATCTATGCATAAAGATACCTTCAGAATAAGGGCCCATTGCTGTTCACGGGAGTCAAGAAGCTGCCAGGAAGGCCGAAAGAAGCTGGATGGATTCAAAGGCTGTCCATAACATAGATGAAGCCGAAGCCCATCATCAGTACAAGCACAAAAGAGAGAAGGCTGCTTCAGTAGATCAGCCGAAGTCTATGCTCCTATGTGAAGACATAGCAGACTAAAAGGTACTGTTGGGATCCCAGTTATCTGATGAACAAGAAAAGACTTTGCTAAGGTTTTTGTTCAACAATAAAGACGTCTTTGCTTGGACAGCTAACGATCTCTGTGGTGTTAATAGAGACGTCATTGAGCATTCACTCAATGTGGATCCATCTTTTAGGCGAAGAAAGCAGAGGCTTCGGAAAATGTCCGAGGATAAAGCCGAAGGTGCTCGGAATGAAGTAAAGAGACTTCTCAGTGCTAGTGTTATCAGAGAAGTCACATATCCAGAGTGGCTAGCTAGCACTGTTATGGTGAAGAAGGCTAATGGGAAGTGGAGAATGTGCATTGACTTCACAGACCTTAACAAAGCATGTCCGAAGGATGAGTTCCTCTACCAAGAATAGACTCCCTTGTAGATGCAGCAGCTTCTTCAGAGCTTATGAGCTTATTGGATTGTTACTCAGGCTATCACCAAATCTGGATGAAGAAAGAGGATGAGCCAAAGACAAGCTTCATAACTCCCAGTGGAACCTATTGTTACCTTCGGATGCCCGAGGGTCTCAAGAATGCTGGAGGAAGCTTCAACAGGATGACTTCCAAGGTCCTCCACTCTCAAATTGGCAGGAATGTACTGACTTATGTTGATGACATTATAGTCAAAAGCACAAAACAAGAAAACATGTTGCTGATTTGCAAGAGATGTTTGCCAATTTCAGGCAAGGTGGTCTCAAGTTGAATCCAGAAAAGTGTGTTTTTGGAGTGAAGAAGGGCAAGTTCCTTGGCTGTCTGGTATCAACAAAGGGTATCGAAGCTAATCCAAGCAAGATTGAAGCTATCCTTCGGATGGAACCACCAAATTCAAAGAAGGGTGCCCAGTGATTGGCAGGAAGGCTGGTATCGTTGAATAGATTCATATCAAGGTCAGCAGAAAGAAATTTACCATTCTTTGAAATAATCAAGTCAGCCGAAGTCTTCCAGTGGGGTCCGGCTCAACAAAAAGCCTTCGAAGAGTTAAAGCAATACCTGATAGATTTGACAACTCTAACTCCACCTTCATCAGGAGCTCCGCTACTTCTGTATGTAGCTGCTTCCCATTCTGCGGTCAGTGCCGCACTTGTACAGGAGAAGCAAGATGGTCAAGTAAAAAGACAAGCACCGATATACTTCGTCTCCAAAGTACTCAGTCTATCAAAGAAAAATTACATAGAATTAGAGAAGGTATTGTATGCTGTGTTGATGGCCTCCAGGAAGCTTTGACATTACTTTCAAGCATACCATATAATAGTGCCTTCATCACAACCTTTGAAGGACATAATGAGGAACAGAGAAGCTACAGGAAGGATTGGAAAATGGGCTACAGAGCTTAATGAATTCACCATTGACTATGTGCATAGATCCTCAATTCAATCTCAGGCGTTAGCAGATTTCATTGCAGATTAGACGCCAGGGGCTCAGGGAGAAGAGGCAACGAAAGATGCCGAAGCTTGGACGGTATTCTGTGATGACTCTTGGGGAACCTTCGGTGCAGGAGCAGCTGCCTCCCTAGTAGCGCCCTCTAAAGTCAGGACATGTTATGTAGTATGTTAGACTTTAGTTGTACAAATAACATTGCCGAGTACGAAGCTCTTCTTTTAGGGCTTCGAAAGCTAAAGGCAATGGGAATAAGAAGGGCAATCCTCAAAACTGATTCCCAAGTTATTTTTGGCCATGTGGACAAAAGTAGCAGGGCAAGAGATCCGAAGCTTGAAAAATACTTGGATGCAGTCCGAAGATTGGAAGCTTCTTTCGAGGGATTTTCTGTAAAAAATATCCCAAGGGGGGAAAATGAGCATGCGGATTTGCTAGCTAAGTCAGCGTCACAGGGGCTCCCTTTGCCTTTGGAAGTATTCTTTGAAACAATAAAAGCACTGTTGGGGGCCTTCGTCCTCCGAAGGTCCTCAAAAACATGATTTAACAATGTTTTCCAAGTGTAACATGTGGACAGGTACCTTCGGACATAGATCAAAATCATACACGACATAAGAAGCATGGTCAAGACGAAGGATGATGCTGCTCCGAAGCTACGGGCAGAGGAGTTTTGGCTTAACAACGAAAAAAGGAACCGACTTAAAGAGGAAAAGGCCATCCAGTCCTCGTCGAGTTGTCCATAATTTAGTAGTAAATATGAAGGACATAAATGTAATTTTACACAGGCTGCGCCCTGTGCCTATAAATAGATGAATAGTACTCCTATACTGTTCACGCTGACTTGTATTTGCTCGTGTGTCACTCTTGGACTTTTGCCTTCTGTCAAGCCGAAGGTATAAATGTAATCCAATATTTTTCACGTTCATTCATTATACAATTAAGAGATATTAATGGTGTCATATGATTATTTATGTTACTTTTCATGTCTCATATTGTCGGCGTTTCGAGACCGGGGGGTCCCTAAGCCGACGAGTGAATGTCGCCGCGTGCCCCAGCCCAGATGGGTCGACGCGAGGCCGAGCGCGAAGGGGGGAAATGAGGTGGCCGGAGATGGGCGTGAGAGAGGTGGAAATCCCGCGGCCTTCGTGTTCGTCCCACGCCCCGGTCGGGTGCGCTTGCAGTAGGGGGTTACAAGCGTCCACACGGGAGAGGGAAGCGAGCGGCCCCAAGAGAGCGCCTGTCCCGTCCTCGTCCCCGCGCGGCCAACCTTCTCTAAGAGGGCCCTGGTCCTTCCTTTTATAGGCGTAAGGAGAGGATCCAAGTGTACAATGGGGGTGTAGCAGAGTGCTACGTGTCTAGCGGGGGAGAGCTAGCGCCCTAAGTACATGCCGATGTGGCAGCCGGAGAGATTTTGGCACCCAGCTGGTGTGATGTCGTGGCCGTCGGAGGAGCGACGGAGCCGGGCGGAGGGACAACTGTCGGAGCGGTTGAGTCCTTGCTGACGTCCTCCTGCTTCCGTAAGAGAGCTGAGAGCCGTCGTCGTCACAGAGCATGCGGGGCGCCATCATTGCCTATCCGGCGGAGCTAGCCAGATGGGACACCGGTCTTGTTCTCTGCGGCCCGAGTCAGCTCGGGATAGGGTGATGATGGCGCTTCCTGTTGACGTGGCTGGCCTGCGCCCTAGGTTGGGCGACGTGGAGGCTCCTCCGAAGCCGAGGTCGAGTCTGTCTTCCATGGCCGAGGCCGAGTCCGAGCCCCTGGGTCGGGCGAGGCGGAGGTCGTTCGGCAGAGGCCAGGGCGGAGTTCGAGCCCTGGGGTCGGGCGAAGCGGAGTTCATCGTCTTCTGGGGCTGAGCCCGAGTCCGAGCCCTGGGGTCGGGCGAAGCGGAGTTCGTCGTCTTCCGGGACTTAGCCCGAGTCCGAGCCCTGGGTCGGGCGGAGCGGAGTTCGCCGTCTTCTGGGACTTAGCCCGAGTCCGAGCCCTGGGTCGGGCGGAGCGGAGTTCGCCGTCTTCCGGGGCTTAGCCCGAGTCCGAGCCCTGGGTCAGGCGGAGCGGAGTTCGCCGTCTTCCGGGGCTTAGCCCGAGTCCGAGCCCTGGGTCGGGCGGAGGGAGTTCGCCGTCTTCCGGGGCTTAGCCCAAGTCTGAGCCCTGGGTAGGGCGGAGCGGAGTTCGCCGTCTTCCGGGGCTTAGCCCGAGTCCGAGCCCTGGGTCGGGCGGAGCGGAGTTCACCGTCTTCTGGGGCTTAGCCCGAGTCCGAGCCCTAGGTCGGGCGGAGCGGAGTTCGCCGTCTTCCGGGGCTTAGCCCGAGTCCGAGCCCTGGGTCGGGCGGAGCTTCCTATGGTGCCTTTGGCAGGGCCTGACTGCCTGTCAGTCTCACTCTGTCAAGTGGCACTGCGGTCGGAGTGGCGCAGGCGGCGCTGTCCTTCTGTCAGGCCGGTCAGTGGAGCGGTGAAGTGACGGCAGTCACTTCGGCTCTGCCGGGGGGCGCGCGTCAGGACAAAGGTGTCAGGTCACCTTTGCATTAAATGCTCCTGCGACTTGGTCGGTCGGTGCGGCGATTTAGTCAGGGTTGCTTCTTAGCGAAGGCAGGGCCTCGGGCGAGCTGGAAATAAGTCCGCCGTTGGAGGGGGGCCTCGGGCGAGACGGAAATCCTCCGGGGTCGGCTACCCTTGTCCGAGGCTAGGCTCGGGCGAGGAGTGATCGAGTCGCTCGAATGGACTGATCCCTGACTTAATCGCACCCATCAGGCCTTAGCAGCTTTATGCTGATGGGGGTTACCAGCTGAGAATTAGGAGTCTTGAGGGTACCCCTAATTATGGTCCGCGACAGTAGCCCCCGAGCCTCGAAGGGAGTGTTAGCACTCGCTTGGAGGCTTTCGTCGCACTTTTTTGCAAGGGGACCAGCCTTTCTCGGTTGCATTTTGTTCCGGTGGGTGCGCGCGAGCGCACCCGCCGGGTGTAGCCCCCGAGGCCTCGGAGGAGTGGTTTCACTCCTTCGAGGTCTTAATGCCTCGCGTAATGCTTCGGCTGGTCTGGTTGTTCCCTCATGCGAACTGGCCGTAGCCCGGGTGTACGGTCGGGGCCCAAGCTCTCGGGCTGGTATGTTGACGCTGTCAACGGTTCGGCCGGAGCCGGGTTTGCGAGAGCAGCCCCCGAGCCTCTGCACAGGGCGAGAGGGCGATCAGGGACAGACTCGGCTTTTTTACATACGCCCCTGCGTCGCCTTTCTGCAAGGAGGAGGGGGGGAAAGCGCCATGTTACCCTCGATGGGCGCCGAACATGGTGTCTCCGGTGAGCTGCAAGCGGGTAATCCGAGTGGACGTCCGTGCCCCGTTCGTTAGGGGTCGGCTAGGGGCCCAGAGGCACGCCCAAAAGTACCTGCGGGTGATCTGCCGGACCCGGTCCCCTGGCGACGGGGTCCGAGGGCTCGATGCCTCCCTCCGATGGGATTCCGTTACAAGATTGCTCCCGCTGGTCTCGGAAATGTCCTAGGGTACCTCGGGAGCGCAGCCCGAGCCTTGGTTATGTATTGAACGTACCCCTGGTCATCCCTCCACTACACCAAAATCATACACTTCCTACGGTTTTTTAACTTCCTACAGCTTTTATAACAAACCGTAGGAAATAAATAACTTCCGAGAGGCAACTGGTAGCTCTAGGAAATAAACATAACTTCCTACGGTATTTTATAAAAGTTGTAGGAAGTTAGCTTTCACATGCTGACTCATGTGTTCGGTCAAGCGAGCCGCTAACTTCCTACGGCAGCCTCTAGGAAGTTAGCATGGGCAGCTAACTTCCTACAGCCTCCTCTAGGAAGTTAGCTTTTAGTTGCTGATCCGCGGGTGTGGTCAAACGAAAAACTAACTTCCTATGGCTGCCTCTAGAAAGTAAGCATGAGCATCTAACTTCCTACGGCCTCCTCTAGGAAGTTGGATTTCAGCTTTTGACCAGTCAAACGAAAAGCTAACTTCCTACGGCTGCCTCTAGAAAGTTAGTATGGGCAGCTAACTTCCTACGACCTCCTCTAGAAAGTTAGATTTCAACTTTTGACAGTCAAACGAAAAGCTAACTTCCTATGGCCGGCTCTAGGAAGTTACTTAACTTCCTAGAGTACATATACAAACTCTAGGAAATTATGCAACTTCCTACGACTTTACTCTAGGAAGTTATATTTTTTATCTTAAACCTCTACTCAATCTTATCCTCTTCTCACCCCTTTCTCAATCTCGTGTCTCTTCCACCAAATCAAAGCCGCCGCTGGATGCCTGCTCCCACCCGCGCAAGCCATGCCCGCCGACGCACCAGCCTCGGCCCCGCCCGCCGTGGCCACCCCTGCCCCCGGCCGCCGCTCCCGCCGGCGTGGCCACAGATGGGGCCAGAGAGCCTGCAGTGTGGCAAGCTGAGCACATGGAGCTCGGGGCACGATGCAGCCACGATGCTGCACCAGCGCCAGCGCGGCCCGACGCCGTCGTCGCTGGAGAGGACCACGAGGTACAGCTCCCTTAGGTTTCTTAGGTTCGCGACCAAGGTCTCGAAGATTTGGACCGTGAGTCGCGCGTCTGAGTTTGAGTCTCTGTGCAGCAGGAAACCGTCGTCGAGTAGATCGTAGAACTCGTAGCTGGTAGAGAGGTCGAGGGAGACCAGGCTCGTCAGGCCGCCGATGCAGCTGGCGCTTTGGACCGTTTTGGTGTGTAGATTTATCTGACATGTCACAGCAGGCGCTTGATTCATTGAAGCAACTATGCAATGTTGAAGTTGTACCTTATACACTAACCCTAGGTTATTCATATTGGAGTGCAGGTCTGTTTAAGATCTTTTCTTTATAATCTGATTTCCGTTATGTTTAGTATCGTTCGACTTTGTGGTACATATGTTCCATATTCTTTGTTCTATAATTTTTCCATGAAGTTTTAAGTCTTCTTTACTAAAAAGGGTGCCATAATTCACCCATTACTGCTTATTAATTGTCATCAACATTTGCCTTTTCCTTTATTGATGAGTTTTGAGCTGACAAAACCAGTTCAACCATTTTTAAATTTTTTAATACTATGGGTTTGATCAATGTTTTTTTATTTCTGATAGATCACATTTTGAACCGAATCCTGCCTGCTGGAGTGGAGGTACCCTCTTCGTTTAAGACAATTGTCAAGTATACTAAACTTCTTTTCACGAAACACAGCTCGCCTATGCACGACAACCATACACCAAGACATTGTATACATTTATGTTGTCTTAGGCTGTGCAGTGCATAAGGTCTAATGCAAGCTAAGCCTAATGCAACCAACGAATCACTCCCTTATTGTCACGAAACTTCTTTGAGTGTGCCAGATTCCTAATTAAACGAAAATTTTCTACCTGTCTCCAATAGGTGATGAACCTGATTGCCAAGATGCTAATAAAACAAAAAGAGAGTGGGAGGATTAGGGCCACTGCCATCCAAGCCATGGGAACACTTTGATCATGTACTGATGAATCTACCTGCTTCCGCTTTGCAGTTCCTCGGTAATTTTTTATCCTCATGCTTTTGTGTTATAATTTAATTATAGCATCACATTGTAGCCATTGGCTTTTTTATAGCATGATATGTAAATTCTTGTTTGGGCAGAAATGCAGATAGAGCAGCCTGACAGGTTTATTTTCTATCAGAATTGTAGCCTATAGTCGAGAAGCACTGAGATGTATAGTACAAAGATATTCATTCGTCCACCACATTAGTGCATGATTTGTGCTTATAATAATTTTGTCCGCCACATTGAGTGTGCCTATAGTCGAGAAGCACTGAGATGCTAGATGGAGCTAGCGTCCTTGTTCAAACAAAGCATCGTAGAACTGTTTGGATCTACATATTGAATTGATGGCTAGGTGCATGCATATGTACTTGAACAGCAGGGCTTTTCTAAACCTCTGATCAGCAGAATCTAGCATCTGTTTTTCTCAAACTGTTATGCTTTTAAATCGCGGGTACTTGTTAGTATCCATGCACAACACACAATGTGGTCGTGTGGTGAACAAATCTCTTTTCAGATTTGCGCTCAGCTCATCATTTGTGGTGTACCAAATTAAGCTTATGTTTCTTTTCTGTATTCTTTCTTTCTTTTTTATAAGGGTGCTCCTGTTAAATCGGTTGAAACAAAAGCGACATTATTGGTTATTAGCAAATCCTGGAGAATGCATGCAAGTTCTTCTTTATTTGTATCACTATCTCTTAGCACAGTTCTCTAACTTTCGATGCACGTACAAGTCTATTTTTTTATAAAAAACTGTCTATATATGGGGGCACACAGAATTCTATGGACATCTGCATCAATCATAACATGTTGTTATGCCTGATGTCCTGTGGATTGGTGTTCGATCTCGTGAATTCGAGCTGTCCTCCATTCCTCCTGCATGATAGATATACTAGACATTTGGAACTGTTTTTTGGCAGCTACATATATACCAATTGACAGACATTTGGAACTGTTTTTTTGTGTGTTCAGGTTACTGAATTGGAACAAAAAAAAATCCATAAAGTGCTGAAGACTAAGTGGATCGAGCGCGCGCACGAGGGTTGTCGTAAAATGTCCACCGTTATTAAGAGGGCTAACGAATTCCCAATCGACTGTAGCTACATGCATGGAGTGCACACAGTGTCCTATGTCCACAAGATCGTCAGCTATTTCATGCAAGCATCCGCACAAGTGTCCTACTATATGTTATTGTGTTTTGATACTTGAGACTTTTATTATGACTATGTATGAGATATTATCTCTTATTAGTACCGAATGAGATGTGTCTTATTATGACTATGGATGAGACTTTTGTGATGTAATTGATGAGATTATGGATTTAAATATTGTTATGTGATTGTGTGTGAGATGTTTTATGTGAAAATATGTTGTGTTATATATTTGTTATGATGTGGAATGTGGTGTAAAATAAAAATAAACAATATTTGTAATGCTAGTCAAATTAACTTCCTAGAGGCTTATTGGGCCGTAGGAAGTTAGCCAGCTAACTTCCTAGGTGCTACAGTCAGTCATAGGAAGTTAGCCAGCTAACTTTCTAGGGCTACAGTCAGCCGTAGGAAGTTGGGCGTAGGAAGTTAGTCAGCTGACGGCGCTGACGGCGTGAAGCTATTAACTTCCGAGAACCTACTAACTTCCGAGAGGCTTCTTTGGCTGTAGGAAGTTAGCTAACTTCCTAGAGGGCTCTAGGAAGTTAAGCTAACTTCCGACAAAAAATTTTCGAGAGCCAAACTTCCGACGGGATGACTTAACTTCCGAGAGTTTAGCTAACTTCCTAGAGTTTAGGGCTAACTTCCTAGGGTTTAGGCTCTAGGAAGTTCACTATTTTGGTGTAGTGCTCGCTCGGCGTCTGAGGCGACTGTGAACCCTTCGGGGGCCAGCCTTCGAACCCCTGATCAGTAATGGGCGCGGAGCCCGAGTAGCCTGAGGCGGCCGTGGAACCCTTCAGGGGGGCCGGCCTTCGAACCTCTGACCAGTAGTGGGTGTAGGGCCCACGCGATCTGAGGCGGCTGTTGAAACCCTTTGGGGGGCCAGCCTTCGAACCTCTGATCAGTAAGGAGGCTCGGAGCCTGGTTCCTTCACGGGGAAGGATCCTTTTCGGGGTATCCCCCTTTCCCGGTCCCTGCTGTAAGAGATAGAGAAAGAGGAAAAAAGGAAAAGGATACAAAATCGAACGACGCGACGTACCTTTTTTTTGTCGCAGTTATTACGGCGAAGGCGAAGCGTCGCCCACTGCTCCCGCTGGAAGCGCTGCTTGTCCTGCCGCGGAGTTAATGCGACGGGGCGAGCAGTTGGCGGGGCGGCCGTTGCGCGTGCGCGAGCCGTTCGAGGAACGGATCACGGGCGCGTTGTCTTCACGCCGTGAGAGGGGGTTCTCTTGCTGCCCCCGGATGGGACGTGAGCTTGGCTGACGACGTGACCGCTGCTCCCGCCCGCCTGCCACCGTCATCACTGCCGGTCCACTTTTGGCCGCATTGACCGCCGCGTCAGGCTGGCACTGCTGGGTCGTGCGCCTAGTCGCCTCGAGTCGCGGTATTGGTTCCGCAATCGAGGAGGCGCGGTGGTGGCGCAAGTGGCGGTGCAGTTGCTTGCATGCAGCATCCGGCGCACCGGTTGCGTGACGCGTGTCCATGCCGGCGTGTCAGGAGTCGGAGAAGCGCGTCCACTTGGCGCGGTTGCATGCCGCCTGCATGGCTGCCCGCCTCTTTTGCCCGTTGGTCTGGGCGAAAGTGGAGGGTCACTTGTAACCGCTAGGCGGTTGTGTGCACCACGTGCGGCGGTTTGGCTTCTTCTGCTCTGAGCCGGTTTGCATGACATGCGAGACCCAGCCCCCGCGCCGCAGGAGAGAGCCTTGGAGCGTGTTGGAGAAGACTCAGCCCGTGACGGTTGGGGGCGCAAGTAGGGAGAGTTGCCTTTAAAAGGAGGGTGACACCCTTCGGAAGGCGACCATGTCCTCTCGCTCCCTTATGCATTGCGTCTTTCCACCTTCCAAGCCCCCGAATGGGGGATACCCGCCGTCTTTTCGCCTCATCGTTGGAGGAACGCAACTCCGTAGGAGTTGGTACCTTTCAGCCATCATTCGGCTTCAAGGATTTTCATCATGCGGCCCGGCTGCACCCCTCCACCGGTGGTCACCCAAGATGGTGACCTCCAGCTTGATGGTGGGGGAAAGCGAGCCGGGCCGCGGCCTCTGCCCCTCCCTCAGCCTTAAGGATTTTCGTCATCCAGGCCAAGATGGAGGATGAGGCGAGTCGGGGGGGCTGCCTCTGCGTGGGTCGGTTACCCTTTTCTTCCCTGGCGTCTGGGGGAGAATGGCATCCTCCAGCTTCGCAGAGACTTCCTCCGGCCATGCCGGGATAGGCGGGCCGCCGTCACTCAGCCAGGACGCAGCACTACGTCCTCCATCCGGACGATGGTTGCGCCGCATACCGCGAGGGCAGCGCCCACGCTCTGGGCGGTTCTGGCTAGGGCGAAGACCTGCCAGCGCGCTTCGAGGCGTCGGCAGCCGGAGATGGCTTCTCTACCGATGAGATTGCCAACTCCACCAGTAGCCCTGGGTCTCCGTCTCCCGGCCTGAATGGCTGGCTCTCGTCCTCGGTGAGTGAGAGTCCTTCTGCCGTAGCACCTGCCCCGAAGCCGCTGCTGAAGCTGCTTCGTCGCCCGGGGCAGGGGTGGTTGTCGCTGTTGCCGGATCGGGCGGCGGCGGGCCGCCCGTCGGTCCGCGGGTTCCCCAATCTTGTGGGGTTGTTCGTACCCGCGGGGACGGAACCGGAGTTCCGTTTGTAATGGCACTTCGAATGCCAGGGTTTTTGTTCATTATGGCTGTCGAGGCCTGAACATGTATGTAATTTTGGCACGGAGCTGTGTTTTTTCCTCATTTTCGAGCATTAAGACTCGCCTGTTGATTATCTGAACCGCTTCACCAAGCATGAGTCGCCCTGTGTCAAGGTGACGAGTGAGGTATCCGTATCCCGGAGGCGTAGGAGTCCCTCGGCTCGGTCGGCCTTGTTGTCTGAGGCTCCTCTAGCTTAGTTAAAGGGACCCCTTGGCCGCTCTTCGACGAGCCGAGGCCAGGGGTAGTGATATCAGCATGAACAGAGGCGGAGTTGGCTCGAAAATGAAACCTGGTCGGCCGGAGCCTAGCCGGGTTGTCCGTTAGCGGGACCGACGTCGGAGTCGATCAGCCGAGGCCTCGGGTCGGGCTGGCGCCCTTGGGAGATGGTTGGCCGAGGCCCCAGGGGTAACCGGCCGAGCCGCCTGCTCGGGCCGGATTCTCGGAGAAGTCCCTGGCAGCGATTGTCCGGGCGTGACGATGACGTCGTCCTCCAGAGTGGGGATCCCTGGACCGCGTCGCCGTCCGAGGCTAGGTCGGGCCTCCCTGAAGGTGTCGTCGATGCCGAGGGTGCTACTGCCCCCTTCCAGCATCAAGACCCGAGCCTGCAGGATCAGAGTGTCTTGTAGCGTGTGCCTTCTGCGGCCGCCGAGGCCAGAATATACACACCCTCGCTGTGTTGTAAAGCTGCGTCTCCTTTCCTCTTGTTTCGAGTATCTAGACTTTTTTGTCGGTAACAGGGATGTTTGTGCGAGCGAGAGTTGCTTCTCGCGGAAGGTGATGAGTGAGGTATCCGTATCCCGGAGGCATGGGAGTCCCTCGGCTCGGTCGGCCTTGCCGCTTATGCGCACTTTCACCCGTCCATGAGGCCCTGTCACCGACTCAGTCGAGAAGGCTCGAAGGATCGCTTCGGCAGAAGAGCTTCCGAACGTGAAGACTTGTTCGGTCCGCGGAATCACTTTATCCGAACGCGAGTTACTTATCACAGAAGGTGATGAGTGAGGTATCCGTATCCCGGAGGCGTAGGAGTCCCTCGGCTCGGTCAGCCTTGGCTGCTTACGTGTACTCCGTCATTTTCAGGGTCCACTTTTCGAAGTAGTCAGAAAGCACGAAAGATATTCTGGCAGAAGAGATCTTTTTTCGAGGAAAATTTCAACGCAGAGGGGGTCCCCCCCCCTTTTAGCCCCCGAGGGAGGGTCGGGCTTTGTCGAGGCGAGGCCGACCCTTCCTTGATGACTAAACTTTGCGTGGGTGCGAGGTATATGAACAACTTGAAAACATCTTAAGGGTAGAAGCGACGTAGCTGTTGGATGTTCCAAGCGTTGCCGTAGACCTCGCCTTGACTGTTGGCCAGCTTGTACGTTCCGGGCTTCAAAACTTTGGCGATGACGAATGGCCCCTCCCAGGGGGGCGTGAGCTTGTGCCTCCCTCGGGCGTCTTGCCGCAGCCGAAGCACCAGGTCGCCCACCTGGAGGTCTCGGGGCCGGACCCCTCGGGCGTGGTAGCGTCGCAGGGACTGCTGGTACCGCGCCGAGTGTAGCAAGGCCTTGTCCCGAGCCTCTTCCAGCTGGTCCAGCGAGTCTTCTCGGCTAGCTTGGTTGCTTTGATCGCTGTAGGCCCTCGTCCTCGGGGAGCCGTACTCCAGGTCAGTGGGCAAGACGGCCTCGGCCCCGTAGACCAGAAAGAACGGCGTGAAACCCGTGGCCCGGCTCAGCGTTGTCCTCAGGCTCCAGACCACCGAGGGGGAGTTCCTTCATCCATCACTTGCCGAACTTGTTGAGGTCGTTGTAGATCCGAGGCTTGAGCCCTTGTAGAATCATGCCGTTGGCACGCTCTACTTGCCCATTCGACATGGGATGAGCCACGGCGGCATAGTCCACCCGGATGTGGTGATCCTCGCAGAAGTCCAAGAACTTTCTGCCGGTGAACTGGGTACCGTTGTCGGTGATGATGGAGTTCGGGACCCCGAAGCGATGGATGATGTTGGTGAAGAACGTCACCGCCTGCTCGGACCTGATGCAGTTCAGAGGTCGGACCTCGACCCACTTGGAGAATTTGTCGATGGCGACCAGCAGGTGCGTGTAGCCCCCGGGCGCCTTCTGCAAGGGGCCGACGAGGTCCAGCCCCCACACAGCAAAGGGCCAGGTGATGGGTATCGTCTGCAGAGCCTGAGCGGGCAGGTGGGTTTGCTTCGCGTCGAATTGACACCCTTCGCAGGTGCGGACAATTCTAGTGGCGTCAGCCACCGCCGTTGGCCAGTAGAAGCCTTGCCGGAAAGCATTCCCGACAAGGGATCGAGGCGCCGCGTGATGGCCGCAAGCCCCCGAGTGTATCTCTTGCAGGAGTTCCTGACCTTCGGCGGCGGAGATGCATCGCTGGAGGATTCCCGAGGGGCTGCGGTGGTAGAGATCCTTCTCATTGCCCAGCAAGACGAACGACTTGGCGCGTCGCGCTACCCGCCGAGCCTCGGCTCGGTCAGGGGGTAGTTCTCCTTGGCGGAGATATTGCAGGTACGGGGTCTGCCAATTTCGATCAGGCGTGGCCCCGTTTCGCTCCTCCTCGATGCGCAAGGCCTCGCCCTCGGAGGCCGAGGGTACCTCGGGTTGAACCGAGGCCGCCTCGGGCCGAGCTGAGGGTGCCTCCGGCTGTGCCGAGGGCACCTCGGGCTGGACCGAGGGCGCCTCAGGCTCGGGCGCATCGTCGATCTTGATGGAGGGTTGATGCAGATCCCGGGAGAAGACGTCCGGGGGAACCGTTGTTCGCCCCGAGGCTATTTTTGCTGGCTCGTCCGCAGTCTCGTTGTAGCGCCGAGCGATGTGGTTAAGCTCGAGCCCGTAGAACTTGTCTTCCAGGCGCCGAACCTCATCGCAGTAGGCCTCCATCTTCGGGTCGCGGCAGTGGGAGTTCTTCATGACTTGGTCGATGATGAGCTGCGAGTCACCGCGAGCGTCGAGGCGCCTGACCCCTAGCTCGATGGCGATCCACAACCCGTTGACCAGAGCCTCGTACTCAGCCACATTGTTGGACGCCGGGAAGTGGAGGCGTAGCACATAGCGTAGGTGTTTCCCGAGGGGCAAGATGAAGAGTAGGCCCACGCCGGCTCCCGTCTTCATCAGCGACCCGTCGAAAAACATGGTCCAGAGCTCTGGTTGGATCGGAGCCGTCGGTAGCTGGGTGTCGACCCATTCGGCTACGAAGTCCGCCAAGACCTGGGATTTGATGGCCTTCCGAGGGGTGAACGAGATTGTCTCGCCCATGATTTCCACTGCCCACTTTGCAATCCTGCCCGAGGCCTCTCGGCACTGGATGATCTCCCCCAGGGGGAAGAATGACACCACAGTTACCGGATGAGACTCGAAGTAGTGTCGCAACTTCCGCCGTGTCAGGATCACTGCATACAGCAGCTTCTGAACTTATGGGTAGCGGATCTTGGTTTCGGACAGTACCTCGCTGACGAAGTAAACTGGCCTCTGAACGGGCAATGCATGCCCCTCTTCTTGCCTCTCGACCACAATCGCGGCGCTAACCACCTGGGTGGTCGCGGCGACGTAGACCAAGAGGGCTTCTCTGTCAGCTGGGGGCACCAAGATAGGCGCCTTTGTGAGGAGCGCCTTCAGGTTCCTAAGAGCTTCCTCGGCCTCAGGGGTCCAAGTGAAGCGCTCAGCCTTCCTTAAGAGGCGGTACAGAGGCAGGCCTCTTTCGCCGAGGCGTGAGATGAAGCGGCTCAGAGCCGCGAGACATCCCATGACCCTCTGTACGCCCTTTAAGTCCTTGATGGGACCCATGCTGGTGATGGTTGCGATCTTCTCGGGGTTGGCTTCGATGCCCCGCTCGGAGACGATGAACCCCAAGAGCATGCCCCGGGGCACCCCGAAGACACACTTCTCGGGATTGAGCTTGACGCCCTTCACCTTGAGACACCGGAATGTCACTTCAAGGTCGGAGAGGAGGTCGGAAGCTTTCCTCATCTTGACTATGATGTCATCGACGTAGGCTTCGACCGTGCGACCGATGTGTTCGCCGAACACATGGTTCATGCACCGCTGGTACGTCGCGCCCGCATTCCTCAAACCGAACGGCATGGTGACATAGCAGTACATGCCGAAGGGCGTGATGAAAGAAGTCGCGAGCTGGTCGGACTCTTTCATCCTGATTTGGTGATACCCTGAGTAGGCGTCGAGGAAAGACAGGGCTTCGCACCCAGCAGTGGAGTCCACGATTTGATCGATGCGAGGCAGAGGGTAGGGAACCTTCGGACATACTTTGTTGAGACCAGTGTAGTCTACACACATCCGCCATTTCCCCCTTTCTTTCTCACAAGCACAGGGTTGGCAAGCCATTCGGGATGGAATACCTCTTTGATGAACCCGGCTGCCATTAGCTTGTGGATCTCCTCGCCTATCGCTCTGCGCTTCTCCTCGTCGAATCGGCGCAGAGGCTGCTTGACGGGTCGGGCTCCAGCCCGAATATCCAGTGAGTGCTCAGCGACATCCCTCGGTATGCCGGGCATGTCCGAGGGACCCCACGCGAAGACGTCGGCGTTCGCGCGGAGAAAGTCGACGAGCACTGTTTCCTATTTGGGGTCGAGCCCGGAACTGATCCAGACCTGCTTGGAGGTGTCGCCACTGGGGTCGAGGGGGACGGCCTTGACCGTCTCCACTGGCTTGAAGTTGCCGGCATGACGCTTCACGTCTGGCACCTCTTTGGAGAGGCTTTCCAGGTCGGCGATGAGGGCCTCAGACTCGGCGAGGGCCTCGGCGTACTCCACGCACTCCACGTCGCATTCGAACGCGTGTTTGTACGTGGGGCCGACGGTGATGACCCCGTTGGGGCCCGACATCTTGAGCTTCAGGTAGGTGTAGTTGGGGACGGTCATGAACTTCGCGTAGCATGGCCTCCCCAGTACCGCGTGGTAGGTTCCTCAGAACCCGACCACCTCGAACGTTAGAGTCTCCCTTCGGAAGTTGGAGGGTGTTCCGAAGCAGACAGGAAGGTCGAGTCGTCCGAGGGGCTGGATGCGCTTCCCGGGAATGATCCTGTGGAAGGGCGCAGCACCTGCTCGGACGGAGGACAGATCGACGTGCAGGAGCCTGAGGGTCTCGGCATAGATGATGTTGAGGCTGCTGCCCCCGTCCATAAGGACCTTGGTGAGCCTGACGTCGCTGATGACGGGGTCGACGACGAGCGGGTATTTCCCCGGGCTCGGCACGTGGTCGGGGTGATCGTCTTGGTCGAAGGTGATGGGCTTGTCGGACCAGTCTAGATAGACCGGCGCCGCCACCTTGACCGAGCAGACCTCTCGGCGCTCTTGCTTGCGGTGCCGAGCCGAGGCATTCGCCGCTTGCCCACCGTAGATCATGAAGCAGTCGCGGACCTCGGGGAACTCTCCTGCTTGGTAATCTTCCTTCTTGTCGTCGTCGCGGGCCCTGCCACCCTCCGCGGGTGGCCCGGCCTTATGGAAGTGGCACCGAAGCATGACGCACTCCTCAAGGGTGTGCTTGACGGGCCCCTGATGATAGGGGCACGGCTCCTTGAGCATCTTGTCGAAGAGGTTGGCACCTCCGGGGGGCTTCCGAGGGTTCTTGTGCTCGGCGGCGGCGACAAGGTCCGCGTCGGCGGCGTCGCATTTCGCTTGCGACTTCTTCTTGCCTTTCTTCTTGGCGCCGCGCTGAGTAGACGCCTCGGGAGCATCTTCCAGTGGGAGGCCCTGGGGCTGCTTGTCCTTTCGGAAGATAGCCTCGACCGCCTCCTGGCCAGAGGCGAACTTGGTGGCGATGTCCATCAGCTCGCTCGCCCTGGTGGGGGTCTTGCGACCCAACTTGCTCACCAGGTCGCGGCAGGTGGTGCCGGCAAGGAACGCGCCGATGACATCCGAGTCGGTGATGTTGGGCAACTCGGTGCGCTGCTTCGAGAATCGCCGGATGTAGTCCCGGAGAGACTCTCCCGGCTGCTATCGGCAGCTTCGGAGGTCCCAGGAATTCCCGGGGCGCACATACGTGCCCTGGAAATTGCCGGCGAAGGCTTGGACCAGGTCATCCCAGTTGGAGATCTGCCCCGGAGGCAGGTGCTCCAACCAGGCGCGAGCGGTGTCAGAGAGGAACAGGGGGAGGTTGCGGATGATGAGGTTGTCGTCGTCCGTTCCACCCAGCTGGCAGGCCAGGCGGTAGTCCGCGAGCCACAATTCCGGTCTCGTTTCCCCCGAGTACTTTGTGATAGTAGTCGGGGGTCAGAACCGGGTCGGGAACGGTGCCCGCCGGATGGCCCGGCTGAAGGCCTACGGACCGGGTGGTTCGGGCGAGGGACTCCGATCCTCCCCGCTGTCGTAGCGTCCCCCACGCCTGGGGTGATAGCCTCGGCGCACCCTCTCGTCGAGGTGGGCCCGACGGTCGCGATGATGGTGCTCGTTGCCGAGGTGGCCCGGGGCCGCAGGCGCGGTGTTGCGCGTGCGCCCGGTGTAGACCGAGGCTTCCCGCATGAATCGGGAAGTCGCGGCATGAGGTTCCGAGGGGTATCCTTGCCTTCGGGAGGCAGAGCTCTCGGCCCGTCGGACCGCAGTGCCTTCCAGGAGATTCTTGAGCTCTCCTTGGATTCGCCGACCCTCGGTGGTTGATGGCTCCGGCATTGCGCGGAGAAGCATCGCTGCTGCAGCCAGGTTCTGACCGACCCCACTGGATGCGGGTGGCGGCCTGACCCTGACGTCATTGGCGACGCGGAGCTGGAGACCCTGGGGCAGGTGACGTATTTCTCCGGCCGGGGGTTGGCCCGCCCATGCCTGCCCGACGTCCCGGCGGATCGGCTCAAGCGCTCCTGCTCCCTCGTCGAGCCTGGCCTGCGCCCCGCGGACTTGCTCGAGCTGTGGGTCGTGACCCCCCGCCGGAACGGGGACCACAGCTAGCTCCCGCGGGATGTCAGCGCGGGGCACCGGCCTAGGGAGATCACCGTCCTCCGGCATGCCGAGATGATTGCCTTCGGAGGGACCCCCTAGATCGACGTGGAAACATTCGCGGCTTGGGCCGCAGTCCTCGTCGTCGAGGCTGCGGCTACTGTCGGAACAGTCGGAGAGGCAGTAGTTACATGCGGTCATGAAGTCCCGCATGGCACTAGGGTTGCCAAGTCCAGAGAAATCCCAACAGATGCTGGGGTCGTCGTCTTCCTCGGACCCGGAGGGCCCATAGGTCGAGACGTCCGTCAGCCGGTCCCAAGGCGACCGCGTGCGAAACCCCAGAGGGTTTGAATTCGCCTCTACGAGAGTGTCCGCCAAAGCAAGGTCGCTAGGCGGGTTGAGGCTGAATCTAAATGACGTAGGATGGGAATCGGTCGGTACCTTTTGGACGACGAACGGCGATGAAGTCGCGTCGGGGACTGACTGCACCGTCGTCTCAGGTACGAGGGTGACGCCCAGCAAGCCTTCCGCGAGCGTGCTGGCGTTGTCCGCTTGCTCGGGATTGGCGTGTCGTGGGGAGACGGCGCTCGCCTTCATCTCAAACGTGAGGTTGATGCCTGACGCGCCCCCCGTTGGGGCGCTAGGGACGTCGATTCGCTCGATAGCCGACGAGGCGCGGCCTCCCGCTTGGCCTTGGTTGCCCCGCCTCCTCCTCCGTTGGCGGGGGATTGGACGGGGCGAGCTCGAATGTTGTTCTTCCACCAAGCGGGGAAGACGTCATCGATTCCGCCGCCGGCGGGCGGGCTGTCGGCCGCCATTGTCGTTGTCGCGCGGCGGTGGAAGGAGTATCATGTCGTAGCTGCCGTCGAAGGACATGAACTCAAGACTCCCGAAACGGAGCACCGTCCCGGGTTGGAGAGGTTGCTGGAGACTGCCCATCTGGAGCTTGACGGGAAGCTGTTCGTCAACACGCAGCAGGGCCCCTACCTGGCGCGCCAACTGTCGGCGTTTCGAGACTGGGGGGTCCCTAAGCCGACGAGTGAATGTCGCCACATGCCCCAGCCCAGATGGGTCGACGCGAGGCCGAGCGCGAAGGGGGGAAATGAGGTGGCCGGAGATGGGCGTGAGAGAGGTGGAAATCCCGCGGCCTTCGTGTTCGTCCCGCGCCCCGGTCGGGTGCGCTTGCAGTAGGGGGTTACAAGCGTCCACGCGGGAGAGGGAAGCGAGCGGCCCCAAGAGAGCGCCTGTCCCGTCCTCGTCCCCGCGCGGCCAACCTTCTCTAAGAGGGCCCTGGTCCTTCCTTTTATAGGCGTAAGGAGAGGATCCAGGTGTACAATGGGGGTGTAGCAGAGTGCTACGTGTCTAGCGGGGGAGAGCTAGCGCCCTAAGTACATGCCGATGTGGCAGCCGGAGAGATTTTGGCACCCAGCTGGTGTGATGTCGTGGCCGTCGGAGGAGCGACGGAGCCGGGCGGAGGGACAGCTGTCGGAGCGGTTGAGTCCTTGCTGACGTCCTCCTGCTTCCGTAAGAGAGCTGAGAGCCGTCGTCGTCACAGAGCATGTGGGGCGCCATCATTGCCTATCCGGCGGAGCTAGCCAGATGGGACACCGGTCTTGTTCTCTGTGGCCCGAGTCAGCTCGGGGTAGGGTGATGATGGCGCTTCCTGTTGACGTGGCTAGCCTGCGCCCTAGGTTGGGCGACGTGGAGGCTCCTCCGAAGCCGAGGTCGAGTCTGTCTTCCATGGCCGAGGCCGAGTCCGAGCCCCTGGGTCGGGCGAGGCGGAGGTCGTTCGGTAGAGGCCAGGGCGGAGTCCGAGCCCTGGGGTCGGGCGAAGCGGAGTTCATTGTCTTCTGGGGCTGAGCCCGAGTCCGAGCCCTGGGGTCGGGCGAAGCGGAGTTCATCGTCTTCCGGGACTTAGCCCGAGTCCGAGCCCTGGGTCGGGCGGAGCGGAGTCCGCCGTCTTCTGGGACTTAGCCCGAGTCCGAGCCCTGGGTCGGGCGGAGCGGAGTTCGCCGTCTTCCGGGGCTTAGCCCGAGTCCGAGCCCTGGGTCGGGCGGAGCGGAGTTCGCCGTCTTCCGGGGCTTAGCCCGAGTCCGAGCCTTGGGTCGGGCGGAGCGGAGTTCGCCGTCTTCCGGGGCTTAGCCCGAGTCCGAGCCCTGGGTTGGGCGGAGCGGAGTTCGCCGTCTTCCGGGGCTTAGCCCTAGTCCGAGCCCTGGGTCGGGCGGAGCGGAGTTCGCCGTCTTCCGGGGCTTAGCCCGAGTCCGAGCCCTGGGTCGGGCGGAGCGGAGTTCGCCGTCTTCCGGGGCTTAGCCCGAGTCCGAGCCCTGGGTCAGGTGGAGCGGAGTTCGCCGTCTTCTGGGGCTTAGCCCGAGTCCGAGCCCTGGGTCGGGCGGAGCTTCCTATGGTGCCTTTGGCAGGGCCTGACTGCCTGTCAGTCTCACTCTGTCAAGTGGCACGGTCGGAGTGGCGCAGGCGGCGCTGTCCTTCTGTCAGGCCGGTCAGTGGAGCGGTGAAGTGACGGCGGTCACTTCGGCTCTGCCGGGGGGCACGCGTCAGGACAAAGGTGTCAGGTCACCTTTGCATTAAATGCTCCTGCGACTTGGTTGGTCGGTGCGGCGATTTAGTCAGGGTTGCTTCTTAGCGAAGGCAGGGCCTCGGGCGAGCCGGAAATATGTCCGCCGTTGGAGGGGGGCCTCGGGCGAGACGGAAATCCTCCGGGGTCGGCTGCCCTTGTCCGAGGCTAGGCTCGGGCAAGGCGTGATCGAGTCGCTCGAATGGACTGATCCCTGACTTAATCGCACCCATCATGCCTTAGCAGCTTTATGCTGATGGGGGTTACCAGCTGAGAATTAGGAGTCTTGAGGGTACCCCTAATTATGGTCCCTGACACATATGCTTCTTCTTTCATTAATATATATTGTGATGACGAAGGTACGTCCTTCATGACCTTCGTCCGAAGATCATTATATCCTGAGGGAAATAATGCTTTGAAGGACGAAGAACATTAAGCATTAACCTTTTTGTGTTGCCTTGTTCTTAACTCATAGCATTTGAGAACAAGTCCCCAACATTGGCGCCCACCTCTGGTGAACCCTTTTTCGACCACCTTCGGCAAGCACTGACCTTCATCATGCCGCCAAAGAAAACTTCAGCGCTAGGGTCTGCCGCACTATAGCCACTGGATCCAAATCAGGAGACCCTTTCTCTCCAAGAGGCCCGAAGCCAGAAGAGGAAGGCCACTAGTCCAACACTCCAGGAGGAAGAGTTGGACCAAGAAATCAGAAACATGGAGATAATCCATCAGCAAGTACAAAGGAAGAAGGAGAAGATGGCCCGACTGGCTGATCTTCAAAGGCAGATTGACGAAGCCACTGAAGAAGTACGCCATCTTGTTCAAGACGAACAAGATCGGAGGCCCCAACACAGGGAGCTTCATCAAGAAGGCTTATTCAACGAGGATGGATGGTATGATGATTTTAATCATGATACCTTTACCTTTGATGCTGCTTCTCCCTTGGCAGCAGAACTGCAAGCTATCCCATGGCCTCCATCATACAAGCCACCTCAGCTCCCTATGTATGATGGGCATTCGGTTCCGAAGCAGTTTTTGATGAGTTATGAAGCAACCATATCTTCATATGGAGGCAATGCAGCTGTCATGGCCAAATCCTTCGTCATGGCAGTTCGGAATGTGGCTCAAACATGGTATTCTTCTCTTCGGCCAGGGACCATTATTTCGTGGCAGAAGCTCAAGGATATGCTATTGACAAGTTTCCAAGGTTTTCAGACGAAGCCGGTCATAGCTTAGGCCCTGTTCCAATGCACGCAAGACCATGAGGAGTATCTTCAAGCATATGTCCGAAGGTTCTTGCGACTGAGAGCATAAGCGCCTACAGTGCCCAATGAAATTGTCATTGAGGCCATGATCAAGGGGCTTCGTCCAGGACCTACTGCTCAGTATTTTGCTAGAAAGCCTCCACAGACTCTAGAGAAGCTGCTTCAAAAGATGGATGAATATATCTGAGCTGACAATGACTTCCGCCAAAGAAGGGAGGAGGCTTACAGGTTCTCTGAGATGACCAGGGGCTTTGGAGGAAGAATCCACCCAAGGCATGCCAGATCAATTCACAACTCAACTTAGAGTGATGACAGAGGAAATCAGCTGCAGAGGCCATAGTATACTTCACAATCTTCGGGGCAGCAACAAAGCTCTTTCCGGCCGCCAGCTCTAAGAGGCAGAGGCGCCAGGGGCTTCGGAGGAAGATACGGGGATCAGCCTAGAAAGATCTACTGCCTATTTTGTGGAGAAGACAAAGGCCATACTACAAGAATGTGCCAAATTACTATCCAAAAGCAGAAGGAGATCGCAGAAGCCAAAGCTCGGCAAAACCAACCGAAGCAGGTTCTGCATACTGCTTCGTGTCACTCACCCTACATACCAGAGTATGTGGGCAACCATCCTGCAGCCTCTGTTGCTTCGGCTAGTCAGCCACAGGCTTCCACCTCCGCCGCCACTACAACCTGCCTATTCACGAGGTCAGCAGCCAGAAGGGAGCCATCAGACCCATCAGCAGCGAGATCTCAGGGAGGAATCCGAAGCTCGCACAGTCAACGGCACTGTGCCAGAATCAAAACACATCTATTGAGAGATATCCTACCCCTGAAGCATTTTTATATTCATTGTCATTTTCTTTTTAATAAAAGACAATCAATGTAAATCTAGTCTTTTTGTCAATTTTTAATAGCTTTGTTCTTGTGAAATAAATCTTTTTATAGATTTATGAAGCCCCAAATTGCCGAAGCTCAAAAGTCGTTCCTAAGGGAATGCAGAGCTAAAAATCGCATTGTAACTTTTACCGAAGCTATAGAAAGTCGTTCCAAAGGAACGCAACGTAAGTTTGCCGAAGCTACAAAAAGTTGTTCCCAAGGGAGCGTAGTGTAAGTTTTCTGCTCAAAAGTCATTCCAAAGGGAATGCAGAGCCAAATACCGCCAAAATATAAGGTGAAGCGCGAAAAGTCAATGCGAATACCGCCAAAATAGAAGGCGAAGAAGTTCAAAATATGTTCCTAAGGGGATGCAGAACTTACACCGAAAAATAAGCGGTGAAGCCGAAAAATAAACGGCAAAGAGATTTTAATCGTTCCTAAGGGGACGCAAAGATTGTGTTTCAGTGAGAGTATGTGTCTTCGGCATTAGCATCATTCTTTGCATCATATCATCACATCATATCACATAGCATCTCATCATACATCATACACACCAATGACATCAATTGGAAACAAAGCCGATCTTCGGAGGTTGCCTTACAAAAATGAAAAGGTGCTAAGACAAAAGCAAGCTAAGAATCACGGCTTCATCAGTCCTGATATGGAAGAAGGGATCTATTGTATACAAAGCATCGACGTTTTTACGAAGTGTGGATGTTCTTACGAAGGATAAAAATTCTTCTTTGCGAAGCATGAAAAGAAGGGAAAGTGTTTTTTTCGCCAACGGCTCAAAAACGGTATGTACACAAAATTTCATGCATCGTAAAGAGTTGACTTACAAATAACTTATATATTACATTGAAAAATATAAACACCAAATATTACAAACTTAGTTCAGCAAATGTTGCATTAACACCCTAGAAATGTTTTTACAATAACTCCTATTCTTCCTTCAGAACCTTCTCTACAACTTCGTTAAACAGTTTGGTAACAACTTCGTCGACAATAGCTTTGGCCACATTAATGACTTCTATTGCTTTCCTTGTTTCTGTGTCGGCCAATGGGTCGAACGGCTCTGGGGGAGGAGGTAGTTCAGTTGCGGTAGAAAACATCAATCAGTTCGAAGTCACGAAAATAAACGACAAAGCTAAAAGCCATTAAGAAATACCTATCCATCTTTCGAGTTCCGCAGATTTCTCAGCTTTTTTCGTTGCTTCCTGAGCGTCATGAATATCTTTTTCGCTCTTCTTCATTATTTCATGAGCCATCTTTCGGCCACCATTTTCCTAGATATCAGCGAAAAATTTTCTGCCTATTAAACTTGCTTCGGCTGATGGGTCCTTCGTATCGTCAACAGAAAAGACACTTTCGGCCTGGGCCAAGGTTTTAACATGTTCACAACCCGCCTTCTCCAGGACAGCGACAACTCCTCTCACGCCAGAGAAGGCGCAGACGTCCCCACGATCACTTAGGATTTCCTCAAAAGCTTCGGCTTCACAACTGATCCACTCAATAACGCCCTCAGGGTCGCCTCGTATGAAATTGTCTTCGTTAGAGTAGGCGCCCACGTTGGCGAAGCTAGTCTTCATCTTTTTTACGCACTCCATAGATTTTTCAAAACACCTTTTCTTTGATGCGCGAAGCTCTGCAATTGTCTTTTCAAAATAATTTTTCCAGTACTCACTGGCATCTCGATCAGCTTCAGCAACATCACATTTTAATTTGGCCTCAGCCAATTGTTTTCGAAGATCTTCAATTTCACTCTTCTGGGCCTCAGCTTGAACTTTGGAATTAGCTTCGTCTTCTTTTATTTTGTTTATCAATGAAATTAATATTTTATCTTTTTCAAGGCCTTCATTTCTTAGATCAATCACCTCTGAGCGAAGGTTGTCCAGAGCCATTCTATACCCTTCATCTTCGATATTTTTCTTTGCCCTAAGGGCATTGCTAATGATCAAGCCCTGCAAGAGGAGTACAGAATTAAGTATAAATAATTAAAATAATTCGTTTTCAAATACAAGAATTGATTTTCATACCTTTATACTATTATATGCTAAACTGTCAGCTAGTTCATCTTTTGACAACACGGAGAGGCCGTCTTCTAACTTCGGAAATTCAAAGCTTCTTCCTATCTCCCGGCTGACGTATATCTCTTTGTTATCCAAGAGACAGTATAAAAAATCTTCTTCTCCGCTGCCATTAAACACCAGTGCCCCTTTCGGGTATTTTAGTCTTTGGGCATAGTGCTGGGCTTCTCGTTTTTCTTCCAAAGTAAGCGTCTTTCGCGAAGCATGGCGAATGATGTAATCAATGCTTTCTTCCAAAGCTTCGAGAGCAGGAGTAGCAGCCTTTTCAGGCAAAGTTTGCTTTGAGGTTTTTTCTTCTGTGGCCTTTTCTTCAGTTTCCGAAGGTCTTTTCTCGGCAAGCTCTGAGGGCCCAGCTTCGGCACTAGCTTGGCCTACTGTAGCTTCAATTTCAGCCGGTTTTGTTTCAGATTCAGTTTGCAGTTTCGAAACCTCGACGATTTTCCCTGAAGGAGTAGAGCTTAAAGCCTTTACTGATTCTAACACATCTAGTACATTTGCCATCCTTCTTCTTTTGGGAGTTGCCGCAAAACTTTTTCCAACCTTTGGCATTGTTACTTCTGCCGAAGGGCTTAAAATTCCCAACACTTTTGCTCCTTCAATTTTTGGATCTTCCAACTTATTTTCATCGGCCTTTGACTCAGCTAGCTCGGATGAAGGTACCTTCGGCATCGTAGTCGGATCTTCAACCTTCTGTGTAGAAGGAATATGCTCCTTTGGTTTAGCAGCTGAAGAAGTTTCCCCGCCAAATTCGGGTATCACGACCGGCTCAATATAGCGTGGCCGGTGGGTAAGGACTTTCAACCTTTTGCTCTTCGGCGCCGGCTCATCTGCAGTGGCCGAAGCAGCAGTCTTGGCCGAAGCAGCGGTTCTCCTCTTCCTTCCCCGTCCTCGCAGTGGGTAGCAGTAGTCGGGGTAAACAAAGCCAATGGCATCAAAAACTCTATTCAATCTCTTTTTTCTTCGGCCCCCGAAGGATGTGGATAATGCATCATCTTCGACTTTGGAATATGACCCAAGCAATTCATCACTTATAGATTCAATACATTTCAGCCAGTCGTCATTTGGTTCATCAAATTTATCTCCATATCTGAAGGTATATTTTAGTCGAACTAGGTCACCTTCGCCAGACTCAGTGACAGTCTCCTTCGGCATCTCCCAATTCTCTGCAAGAGGCCATACTCTGAATGCTATATGTTCTTGAATTAGGTCCCTTGTACCAATAAAGAAGCATACAGTACCAAAGGCCTTCTGGCATGCTTCGATAGCTTCATCGATTTCAACCTTCGGCCTTCGAAGGCCGAAGCGGGACCATATGGGACGCATAATAACCTCCTTAACATCCTCTCTCTCTACTAAATCGTTCTTCACATAGAACCATTCCTCCATCCAATTTCCCGGCCATCTTTTCCTAAATGTTGGTACTGGGTAGCTTAAGTTGGGACGGGCGATAAATCCGTAACAACCGAAGTTGTTATGGTACTGTTCCTTCCCCGTAGCCTTCGTCTCATACATAAGTTCATGCATGCTGCAGAAGCATTGTGCGTTTGGTTCTATCCCTTGGCTCCTTACTGCCCAAACGAAGACTCCCATCCTCAATATGGCTTCGGGGGTCAGTTGATGAAGGAAAATTTGGAAGGTTTTCAATACTTCCACTACGAACCTGCTCAGTGGAAACCGAAGTCTAGCTTTGAAGAAACTTCGGAATATCACAACTTCATTCTTCTCAGGCGCAGGAGTGGTATTGTCTTCGCCAGCCCTCATAATAGATATATCCCAAAAGTACCTTCCTCTCATGCTCTCAAGGTGACTTTGCTTGATGGTTGACTTTCCGAAAATTGTATGGCTTAGCCGCCACGGCCGATCTTCGGAATCTTCACCCCCACTCTCTGCATCATAACTGTCACTATCACTGGTATCCTCAGACAGGCCCTCCAATATCTCTTTTGTAATCTTCTCTGTATTTGATTTTGCCATTGATTCTAGAAACGCAGCTATATAAGGGTTCGCTGCCTTCTTCTGTTCAAAGATCTTCTCCTCTTCGGTTAGCTTCATCTTAGCAACAACTTTCTTGTCTTGAGACATCTCTTCAGAAATAACGAAAATGTGCCCCTCAAGACAAAGCTTAGAGAACTCAAGAAACTAAGCAAGCGTTGGTGAGCAAGAGCTATAAAATTGAGCAAATAAAGCAAGCGGCTTAAATAGCATACCAAATGTGGTCAGGGTGAGTTCTTATTTATACGCTCGACGCGCCCCAAGATGGAGGGTCCCGTCTGTCATTGACTGTTGCTATTCTAGCAAAGGGAAGGTGTTTTTTTGGACCTTCGGCTTAAGGCCTTCGTCCAGGTCGCAGTCTGAATTCGTTATCTTAAACAAATTAATACTGTGAGGGGCTACTATTGGGGGCCTTCGTCCTCTGAAGGTCCTCAAAAACATGATTTAACAATGTTTTCCAAGTGTAACATGTGGACAGGTACCTTCGGACATAGATCAAAATCATACACGACATAAGAAGCATGGTCAAGACGAAGGATGATGCTGCTCTGAAGCTACAGGCGGAGAAGTTTCGGCTTAACAACGAAAAAAGGAACCGACTTAAAGGGGAAAAGGCCATCTAGTCCTCGTCAAGTTGTCCATAATTCAGTAGTAAATATGAAGGACACAAATGTAATTTTACACAGGCTACGCCCTGTGCCTATAAATAGATGAACAGTACTCCCGTACTGTTCACGCTGACTTGTATTTGCTCGTGTGTCACGCTTGGACTTTTGCCTTCTGTCAAGCCAAAGGTATAAATATAATCCAATATTGTTCACGTTCATTCATTATACAATTAAGAGATATTAATGATGTCATATGATTATTTATGTTATTTTTCATGTCTCGTATGCTTCTTCTTTCATTAATATATATTGTGATGACGAAGGTACGACCTTCATGACCTTCGTCCGAAGATCATTATATCCTGAGGGAAATAATGCTTCGAAGGACGAAGGACATTAACCATTAACCTTTTTGTGTTGCCTTGTTCTTAACTCATAGCATTTGAGAACAAGTCCTCAACAAGCACCTTCAGTCGAGCATATGGAGAGAGCAATGCTTATAATATCACCTATACATAGTGAAGATTGGAGGACTGAGATTATATCATTCCTCCAAGGCAACTGTCTTTCGGATGATGAAGTTTACAATAAAAGAATGGAAGCAAGAACAAGACCATATGTAATCATAGAAGGGGAGTTATATAAATATGGAGTCTGCTCTCCATTACTCAAATGCTTGTCCAGAACCGAAGGTCAGGAATTGATGAAGGAAATACATGCAGGATTATGTGGGTCTCATGTTGGGCCTAGGCCTTTGCTGGGGAAGGTTTTCAGACAAGGATTTTACTGGCCGAAGGCAGCTTCAGATGCAGCAGACTTGGTTCAAAAGTGTGAAAATTGTCAAAGATGCGCCAGAGACCAGAAATAACCTTCGTCTTTAACCAAGTTAATGTAGTCAACTTGGCTATTGCAAAGGTGGGGTCTGGATTTGTTAGGTCCACTTCCACCAGCACAACGAAATTTAAAGTATGTTGTTGTAGCAGTGGAATATTTCTCTAAGTGGATTGAAGCAAAGCCATTAGCCACAATTACTTCGGCAACAGTACAGAAATTCTTTTGGCAAAATATTGTTTGTCGCTTAGGCGTGCCGAAGGCAATAACCATTGACAATGGAACTCAATTTGATGCTGAAACATTCAAAGATTTTTGTGACCGAATTGGTACAAAAATACACTTTGCATCAGTAAGACATCCAGAATCAAATGGGTTAGTAGTAAGAGCAAATGGAATCATAATGACAGGGATAATGAAGCTAATCTTCAATCAGCCTAGAGGAAAATGGCCAGATGAGTTGATCAAAGTGGTGTGGAGCCATAACACAACTGTCTCAAGGTCAACAGGTTTTACACCTTTCAAGCTCCTATTCGGTGACGAAGCAATAACACCGGAAGAAGCAAGAACATGATCAATAAGGACTATAGCTTCAGTGGATGACGAAGCTGATTCTCAAATAACAAAAGACACTATAGAAGGGACTAGACTTCAAGTCATAGAGCACATCAATAAGTATCAGGCAGAAACAATAAAATGGTGTGATAGGAAAGTTCGATCGAAAAATATCAAGCCAGGCCATCTGGTGCTTTAGAGGGTTGTAGCCAACCCAAATACAGTGGCAAGCTACAACTGAAATGGGAAGGTCCTTTTCTGGTAGTATCTTCGTCAAGACCTGGTTCCTATAGATTGAAGGATATGGACGACAACGACATACCTAGATCTTAGAATGCGGATGACCTTCGGCGGTATTACGTGTAATTGATGTAATCTTTTTTATCTTTTTTCCTATGGCACCCTTTTCCTTTCAAGAGGGGAGAAAGGTTTTTAACGGGGCCATAGCTTGTAATTTTCATTTTTGTGTAGCCCTATGCAATACAAGGGCCAAACTTCCCCAAAAATGTAACATGTAATATCAAAACTTGCACCATCGAGTGCAAAAAGAGAACAGGGAAAAGCTCAAAAGTTGTCCCCAAGGGGATGCAGAGCTGAAATCACTTCAAGAATGACGAAGCTACAAAAAGTCATTCCTAAGGGAGCACAGAGTAAGTCCCGAAGCTCAAAAGTCGTTCCCAAGGGAATGCAGAGCAAAATACCACCTAAATAGAGGTGAAGAAGCTCCAAAGTCGTTCCTAAGGGGATGAAGAGCTTAAATGCCACCGAAATAGAAGGTGAAGAAGCTCCGAAGTCGTTCCTAAGGGGATGCAGAGCTTAAATGCCACCGAAATAGAAGGTGAAGAAGCTCCAATGTCATTCCTAAGGGAATGCAGATCTTAAAGACTCCAAAGTCGTTCCTAAGGGGATGCAGGGTCTGGGTGTGACTTCGTGTGCGTTCGGGGTCATACATTTGCATGTCACATTACATCATCCATTGCATTCATACATTCATTAGACATTCGTAGGATCATCATCATCATAACATAAAGCACGAACAGAAACAGACTAGCTTCGGTGACGAAATGCTTCGTTGAACACGAAGAAGGCATTCTATGCAAAGAAATGCTTCGATGTGTACGAAAAGAAGGGAAGGTGTTTTTCGCCTTCGGCTCAAAAGATACGTGAATTTCGCCCACAACAAAGCAATACATACATGGGTCAAAAAGGTAAAATTATATTACAAGGTATGGATAGATATACACAGTACTGAGTTCAATTCTCGATTACAATCCTTTGCAAAAATAATGCAAATATTCCCTAAGCCCTGTACAGGAAGGCATAAAAAAGAAGCTTCGGGCCAGCAACCTTCGGAATGTGTTGTGGACTATCAACCTTCGGCACCACCATCCTACAGACAAACGATGGTATAAGGTAAAAGTGACAATAAAAATAAAGGCACAAAACATGTATAAGTTTCTTACCGATTTAAGTAAATTTCGAGCTTCGTCTCTAGCCAACTCCTGTCCGCCTTTAGCCCAAATTTGTGTAATGAATCTATTCCCAATTCTTCGGGCCTCGCTAGGAATATTAACCAAATCTGACGGCAACAGGCTGAAGGTTGGCCTGTTTACTATTTTTGCATGTGTGCAGCCGGCCTTCAAGAATGCAGCCGGCCTTCAAGAATGCAGCAGCTATGCCGCAAGAAGCTAACAGAGCACAGAAGTCACCATGCCCTGTTATCACTTCATCAAGCGCATCAACTTCGTTTTCAATATGTTTGAAGGTATCTGATATTTCTTCAGCTGAAGGGGCAATCTCATCAGAGCTAGCCCCAACCGAGCTGAAGATTCCCTTTAATAGTTGAACGCAGCGACTACCAAATTCTAGGCATTTGTTCCGAGGCTCTTTCAAGGATTCCTGCAGCTTCTTATTATTATCAGCTTCGGCTTTGCATTTTGCTTGCAGTTCTTGCTTCTCTTGTTCAAAGCATTCTGAATTTTTCTTTAAAGCTACTTGAGCTTGGAGAAGCTCCTCGTTTAATCTAACATTCTCAGTTTGAAGCTCCACGAGGGAACCTTCCATCGCCTAAAGCAAGAAGTCCTTCTTCTCAAGAGAAGCTTCGTAATCTTTAATTTTATTTTCCAAGCCCTCGATTATGATCTCATTTTTCTTGTCCTCGAGGTCTTGTTGCATCCTCAATGCTTTACTTAGCAACATACTCTGTGGAAAGATGATGTCAGAAAATTTTTATTCATCACAAAGATAACAAAAAGTTTAGGCAAGCAAAATTTTACCTTGAAATTGGAGTAAAAGAGACTGCCGACGATATGTTGTCGTCGATAGCCGCTTATATTAGACTCGAGCTTCGAAAAACCGACACTCTTTGATAGAGTACCGATTATTTTTGTCCCGGCATGATCAAGAATACATCCTAAGGCTTCTTCGTCAATTCCACCAAAAAGCATAGCTCCTGGCTGGTAGCCATATGATATCACATATTCCTGTAGCTCCTTCTTCTCATCCTTGGATAATTCTTGACACACCAGGTTTCGAAGGTCAAAATCTTTTTCTTCTGTAGTAGCTTCATCAATCTTTTTTCCTTTGTCAAGCACTGCGGCCATGACCTCCTCCACAGCCGTCTCTTCTGCAGCCATATCTAAAAGAAGTTTGTTAATTCCAGACAGTGTAGTTTCAAGATTGGTAGCTTCGACAGCAGTTGCAGCTTCGGCAGATGGTTCAGCTTTGGCAGTGGCCTCGGCGCTTGCAACAGACATTATTTTGGATGCCGAGGCCACCGGTGGTGTCATCTCAATAGCTTGCATAACGTTAACGATTCTTCGTTTTTTCTGACGTTCAGCCTTCTCCTTTGTAGCCGAAGGTTCATCTCTCTTCTGTAAAAGTTTTGTCAGTTCTGGTCTCAGAGGACTTAGCAGTTGAATGGACAGGGATTCAGTCATTACCTTTAAAATTTCTGCTATTTCAGCAGCAGAGGACGTTGGAGTTTCTTCTGTTGTCCCAACTGCCTTCGGCTCTGGTACCTCAGGTTTTCTCTTTTTTGGCACTACCGTCTTTGGCTCAGGAGCAGTTTTTGTCTTCTTCGAAGCCTTCTCATCCTCCTTAACCATTCTGGCAGCTTGTCTGTTTAGAATACTAACAATTCTTTTCCTTTTCATCCCTTTGGCACCTTTGTCAAGTCTCTCATAATCGGGGTATTCAAAATTCAAGGCGTCCATTACTCGATTCAATCTTCGTTTCGGTCGGGTACCGAAGGCTGCGGTCATCAGCTGATCTTCCTTTTTGGTATAATTCCCAAGTATCTCATTACACATGGTCTCAATCATGTCTAGCCATTCTTTGCAAGGCTCCTTGAATTGTTGTTCAAACTTAAAATGATAAGCAAGTCGAACAAGTTCATGCTTCTTCTTCGCTTCTTTCCTCTTCGGCATTCCCCATCCACTTGACGTTGGATATGTCCTGTTTGCCAAGTATTCCTGTACCAAGTCCCTAGTACTGATCTGTTCAGTAACCACTCTAAACTCTACTTCAGCTAACTGACAAGGTGACCCTAGCTGCATATTGCATAAGGGCCTGGTCATTCCAAAGCTTAAAGACAGTGGACTCATGACCATGGTCATCAACTTCTCTCTCCTTTTTTCATCAGCCTTCATATAGAACCATTCAGTTTTCCACCCGGTTGGCCACTTGGTGCGATAGCTAAGGACTGGTGCCTTCGTATCCTTCCGATACGCAAAGTTGTAACAACCAAAATTTTCATGAAGACCATCTGCCCTAGCCTTTGTCTGGTAATGAAGCTCGTACACTCGGTAGAAAGCTTCGGCATCAGGCATCATCCCTTGGCTTCGAAGAGCCCAAATAAAGACGCTGAGTCTAACAATAGCGTTGGGAGTCAGTTGATGAAGATATATCTCAAAGTTCTTTAAAACTTCCCCTATCATCTCATTCAGGGGGAATCGAAGCCCTGCTCTGAAGAAGCTCTTGAAAATGACAACTTCATCCTTCTTCGGCTCTAGGATTACCTCTTCTCGAGCAAATCGAACAAGTTTGCTCTCAGCTTCTCCAAAATAGCCCAATTTCATCATCATAGGCATGTCATCTTCCGTCACAATAGATTTTTCAAATTCAAGGTGACTAGGCTTTGTTGGGATTAGAATGCTATAGTCTTCTACGCTCTCATCAACATTTTCACCTTCGACTATAGTTTGTTCAGCTTCGGCATTAGGAGCACCTTCATCAGTAGCCTCCTCTGTCGCAGCTAGACCTGATCGTTTCGTTACTTCTGAAATCGGCGCTATCTCGGCAGCCTTGGCTTCGTCTCCCTCACGAGACACCCTAGCAGTTGATCGCACTCTGGCCATTTCGATGATTTTACCATTTAACGAAGCTAACTGCAAACGATGAAGCGTTTGCTCGAAAGCGCAATGCAGAAAGCTTTGGCTATGGTTACATTTTTTAACAGCATAACAGTACAGTGGCAATGAATGCTGTGGTAACTCCTCACCAACCTATCTGTTTATATAGTGATGCAGGGGGGAAGGTGAACCGCTAGGCCACTGGCACTCGCTGAACGGTGGACCGCTCAATGCCTGGAATATTATAATCGTTTCTCGGCAACGAGCTCAGGGAAGGTGTTTTTTGGACCTTCGGCATTTCGAAGCCTTCGAGTTTTTCGCGGATCGAGCTCATTACAAAAAACGATCTAGCACCGCGAAGGGGCTACTGTTGGGGGCCTTCTTCTCCACCGAAGGTCCTTTAAGCAAAAACACCTTCGGCTGGACGATATGCAAACAGATACATGAAGATATATGCCGAAGTTACAATTGAAAGAGCTTCGGCATGATGGCATGCCTAAGACGAAGGATGGCACCGACTTAAAGAGGAAAAGACCACATAGTCCCTGGTAGTTTTGTGTTATGATTATAATTAATTATTAAGGGCATGAATGTAATTTTGCCCGGGTCGCGTCCCGTGCCTATAAATAGATGAACAGTACTCCCGTACTGGATATGCGAACTTGTAATCATCTTTGCGTCATTCTTGTACTTCCGTCTTCTGTCAAGCTGAAGGTACAAATGTAATATAAACATTATTGATGTTTACTCATGTTTATAAAATGCGAATATGCATAATCTAATGATTTGATATGATTATTTATACTCCTTTTATGCTTCATATGCTTCTATTTACACCTTTGCTCGTCAAAATGATGAAGGTATGTCCTTCATGACCTTCGTCTGAAGATCATTATATCCTAAAGGAGATAATGCTTCGAAGGACGAAGGTCTCTAATTGTTAACATTTGTGTTGCTTTGTTCTTGGTGTATAGCATCTTGGAATAAGGACCAACAGTTTGGTTTTCATCAGAATGAAGAAGAAGCTTGTATTTACAAGAAAGAAAGTGGGAGCATTATTGTATTTCTGGTTTTGTATGTGAATGACATGTTATTGATTGGGAATGACATTCCTATGCTGGAGTCCGTCAAGGCTTCACTGAAAAAGAGTTCTTCTATGAAGGACTTAGGGGAAGCAACATATATTTTGGGCATAAGAATCTATAGAGATAGGTCGAAGAGGCTTATAGGATTAAGTCAAGATAGATACATTGACAAGGTGTTGAAACGGTTAAACATGGAATAGTCCAAGAAAGGGTTCTTACCTATGTCACATGGTATACACCTTAGCCAGAAGCAGTATCCTATGACAGTTAATGAGCGAGAGCGCATAAGTAAGGTACCATACGCCTCAGCAATTGGATCAATCATGTATGCTATGATAAGTACACGCTAGATGTTTCATACGCTATAAGTGCTACGAGTAGGCACCATGCTGATCCAGGTGAGGATCACTGGTGTTGGGGGTCTTCCTCTTCTGAAGGTCTTCAAAAACATAACTAACCATCTGCTTTTAGCATAACATGGATTACTACAGGGAGCTTCAACTTCAGGATGGAAGTTTTCTCCCATGGAAAAGGTATACAAGATGAAGATATAGCCCAAAGATGATAAGAATAAACATTGAAGCTATAGCCGAATAGTAACAACTTCGGCTTAAAATGATGATGAAGACCAAACATGATGTTGACCCGAAGAGAAAAAGACTAGCTAGTCCCTAATGATTTATGTTATAGTTGTGAATAAATGTTGAGGACACAAATGTACTTTTACTCGGGCTGCGTCTCGTGCCTATAAATAGATGAACAGTAGCACCGTACCGTTCATGCTGAATTGTAATCATTCTCGCATCTTCACCTTCGAACAAGCTGAAGGTACCAATGTGATATAAATTTTGTTAATATTCATGTGTATTATGAAATATTCATATGTAAGAGCCAATAGATCACATTTATTGTCTCTATGCATTTTTACCCTCATGAATCATGAAGGCTTGTCTTTCATGACCTTTGTCTGAAGATTATTATATCCAATAGATAATACTTCGGAGGATGAAGGTCCTTAATCCTTAACAATTGTGTTGCCTTGTTCTTGATTCACAACATTTGAGAACAAATGACCAACATTGGCGCCCACCTTCGGTGAACTCAAACGACCACCTTCGGCAAGCATTCACCTTCGTCATGCCGCCGAAGAAGGCAATAGTGCCAGGGGCTGCCCTTCAGCCACTAGACACCAACCAAGAGACTCTCTCGTTAAGAGAGAAGCCTAGAGCCAGAAAAGGAAGGTTACCAGCCCAACACCGCAGGAGGAGGCGTTAGACCAAGAAATCAGAGACCGGGAAGCCATACAACAACAAGTGCAGAGGAAGAGAGAGAAGATGCTTTGGCTAGCTGACCTTCGGTGGAAGATCGACGAAGCTGCTGAATAAATGTGTCACATCACACAAGATGACCAAGGACAAAGGCCTCAGCAGAGAAAGCTTCATCAAGAAAGTCCAATAAATGATGATGAATGGTATGATGACTTTGATCATGATAACTTTGCTTTTGATGATGCTTCTCCTCTAGCAGCAGAATTGCAGGCTACCCCATGGCCACCATCTTACAAGCCAACGCGGCTTCCCATATACGATGGGCATTCGGATCCAAAAAAATTTCTCATGAGTTACGAAGCAACCATATCCTCATATGGTGGCAACACGGCTGTCATGGTGAAATCCTTCGTCATGGCAGTCAGAAGTGTAGCTCAGACGTGGTATTCTTCCCTTCACCCGGGAACGATCACGTCATGGCAAAAGCTGAAGGACATATGCTAGTAACTAGTTTTCGGGGTTTCCAGACGAAGCCAGTAACCGCCCAAACCTTGTTCTAGTGTACACAAGACCATGAAGAGTACTTGTAGGCATATGTCCGAAGATTTCTGCGACTTAGGGCCCAGGCACCAACGGTGCCAAATGAGATTGTCATCGAAGCTATGATCAAGGGGTTCCGACCAGGACCGACAACGTAGTATTTTGCTAGGAAGCCACTGCAAACTCTAGAAAAGCTCCTCCAGAAGATGGATGAATACATCAGGGCTGATAATGACTTTCGGCAGAGAAGGGAAGAGACCTACAGATACTCTGAGATGACTAGGGGCTTCAAAGGAAGGCTCCACCCTAGGCATGTCAGAACAATCCACAATCTCGGCTCAAGTGATGACAGGGCAAACCACACTCAAGGCAACCAGCAAAGCTCCCAATCTTCAGGAATACAACAAAGCTCTTACAGGCCACCAGCTCCAAGGGCAGAGGAGGAAGAAGCTTCGGAGGAAGGTTTAGCTCCCAACCCAGTAGGTTGTTCTGTTTATTCTATGGGGAGGATAAGGGACATACAACAAGGATGTGCCAAGTTATGATCCAAAAGCAAAAAGAGATAGCTGAAGCCGAAGCACGACAGAATCAGTCGAAGCAGGTCCTGCACACTACTTCATGTTGTTCGTCGTATATCCCTGAGTATGTGGGCAACCAGCAACCCACAACATTAGTTGCTTCGGCAAGTCACTCTCAAGCTACATGGGCTCAGCAACCACCACCACCACCTATGGCACCAACCTTGATTCACAATCAGCAGCCAGAAGGGCATCGCCAAGCGCAGCAACATCGCAACACATGAGAGGAGTCCAAAGCTCGCACAGTCAACAACACTGTGCCCGAATCAAGACATATTTACTAAAGCAATACAAGGGCTCGACCAGAAAGTTTCCAAGTTCAATGTATTTTTTACTTTTCTGTCTTTACATTTCCCCTCCAAAAACAATATAAGAAGGTTCAACATTTGGCCTGTTGTAACAAATTTGTGGTTACACCATCGAGTGTAACAAGAAGGGTGATGAAGCTCCAAAGTCGTTCCTAAGGGAATGCAGAGCTAACATACCACCTAAGTAAAAGGTGAAGAAGCTGCGAAGTCGTTCCTAAGGGGATGCAGAGCTTAGCTCCAAAGTCATTCCTAAGGGGATGCAGAGCTTAGCTCCAAAGTCATTCCTAAGGGAATACAGAGCTGAAATACCACCTAAGTAAAAGGTGAAAAGACTCCAAAGTCGTTCCTAAGGGGATATAGAGTCTTGGTTTTTCTTTGGTGATTCGTGCATAAACATCATTTGCATCATACCATCACATCATATTGCATAACATCGCATCATACATCATTTTGCATCGACAGAAGCAGTGGAAAATAAGGAAAATTGCTCCTTCAAATATATCGTCCAACCCATGGGTCAAGTATACCTTCGGCAAGGAATCACGAAAGAATGTAACAATAACACAAGATATGCCTTTGGCAGAGATGTTTTTATACGGGGATGGTAACTTCGTCAACAGTATTACTATACAACAACCATGACAAGATATTCAATATTGCCTTGGCAAAGAACGGGGATTTCTTTCTTTATGAGCGTAAAAAAGAGGGAATGTGTTTTTTCTCCTACGGCTCAAAAACGGTATGTACAAAGATTTCATGCATCACAAAGAAATATATTACATTAAAAACTATGCTAATAGTCAATAATAGTTTCTTACAAAAAGTGAAACTATATACAAAGATTTTAAGCTCCCAAACAGACAAGCTCTAGTCATCTTTCAAAACTTTCTCAATAGCTTCGTCTAAAAGCCTTTGGACAGCTTCATCAACAACTTCGTTTGCTATCCTATTTATGTCTAGCGCCCCCTTCAGAGAAGGATCAACTTTAGGATTGTATGGTTCTGGAGGGGGAGAGAGCTTAGCTACACCAAAATACAAGTATTTGATTAGTTCGAAGCTAAAATAATTTACGAAGCTAGGTCATGATAAATGTACCTATAAGTCTAGCACGTTCAGCAGCTTCTTCTATTCTTCTAGCCTCTTCCATGGCATCATGGGTTTCTTTCTACTTTTTTTCTAATAGCTTCATCAGTTATATCTCGACCACCTTTCAGCCATACATCAGAATAAAATTTTCCACCTAGCGCAATGGCTTCGGCCGAAGGATTCTTGATATCATTGGCTGAGAGTGGAAATCATGGCTGAACTATAGCCTTGCCATGTTCACAGCCGACCTTTTCTAGGACCGATACGGCCCCACGAGCACCAGCAAAGGCACAAAAATCCCCTCTGTCACTAAGAATCTCCTCAAAGGCTTTGGCTTCACCGTTAATCCACTGGATAACTCCATCGGGGTCACCGTAGATGAAGTTCTGCTCTGAGGAAAATGCACCAACTTTAGAAAAGCTATTCTTCAAATTCTTGGCACATTCTATAGCTGCATTGTATCATTTTTGTTTAGCTTCACGAAGCTCTTCAATATTTTTCTGTACCCTTGATCGTTCAATATCAGATATTTCACGTTTTCTCAGCTCCACATTAAAATTTTCAGTTGCTTCGCCTAGTTTCTTCTCTAATCCTTGAATCTCAGATCTATGTAGCTCTGCTTGAGTAGATAACTTAGCTTCACTAGATTTTAGCCTTTCAACCAAGGAAAGCAAGATCTTATCTTTTTCAAGGGCTTTGTTCCTCAAAGTTATAACCTCCGATCGGAGGTTTCCAAGTGTTATCTAGCAGCTTTCGTCTTCTGCATCTTTTGAGCTTTCAGAGCCTTACTAAGGATTAGACCCTGCCAAACAGAAGGACGAACAAACAATAACAGTAAGAATTACCACAAAAATAGTTCACTGTAACGAAAAGTACCAAATACGAAGCCAAAATTGTACAAACCTTCAAGCTACTATAAGCGAGGTTGTCCGCAAGCTGATCATTCGTCATAGCGGACAAACCAAGCTCAAGCTTCGGAAACCCCATGTTGTTCATTATCTCTCGGCAAACATTGTTCTCTTTACTGTCAGGAAGACAGTAAAGGAAGTCATCCTCATTTTCTCCTCCATAAACCAAAGATCCTTGCGGGTATCTCAGTTCCTTGGCATAATGTTGCACTTCAGCAATTTGTTCCAATGATAACTGCTTTCCCGAAGCATGTTGAACAATGTATTCTAAATTACCCTAGGGAGGTGCTTCGGGAGCAGGCGATGCAGATCTTTCTAGAAGACTCTCTTCCATCAACCTTACTGGTACAGCTCCCGAAGGTTCAACTTCAGCAAAAGCAGCAACATCGCTTGCAGTAATCATTTCCTTTGAATCTCCAATTTTCTGGCCAGAAGTTTCGGAAGTGGCAGGAGTTGGCATTTTCATTGATTCCAAAATAGCATCCAAAACACTAGCCATCCTCCTCTTCTTCGGGGTCATTGTCGTAGTGGTTGATAGTTTCGTTAACTCTGGCTTTGGAGGGCTCAACAGCTTTGGCCGTTCTCTGTTGTTTTCACTATTTCTGGCTTTTTTATCACATCAACACTAGCTTCGGCTGGCAGGGCAGGGACAGCTTTGGTGCTCTCAGTAAGCTTCACTTCCTCTATTGTGGACACCACAGCCATCTGTTCTGAAGATTGTAGCTTTGGCCTACAGGTCAGGACTTTGGCCTTCTTCGGCTTCGACACACCAAAAGTGGTTGAAGTAGCAATTTCCCTTTTCTCCTTGCCTTTGAGCAGGAAAACAGTAATTAGGATAAACAAACCCAATTACATCAAAACTCTATTCAATCTTCTTTTCCCTCGAGCGCTGAAGGCAACAGTCATGGCCTCGTCCTCTGCCTTCGAGTAGGCTCCCAACAGCTCATCACTGGTCGCCTCTATAGCATCTAGCCAATCAACATTTGGCTCATCAAATTTGTTTCTATATCAGAAGGTGTACCTAAGATAAACCAAACCACCTTGGTTGGAGCCAGCAGCAGTTTCCTTCGGCATTTCCCATTCACTCACAAGAGGCCATACTTTGAAAGCAATGTGTTCTTGTACCAAATCCCTTGTACCAATGTAAGTACATACGGTGTTGAAAGCCATTAGGCACGCTTGCACCTCATTCCCAATTGCAATTGATGGTCTTCTAATGACGAAGTGCGACCATATGGGACATTGAATGATGCCCCTCACATCCTCCCTCTGATTCAGATCATTCTTTATGTAGAACCATTGCTTCATCCAAGAGCCCGACCACTTCTTTCGAAATGTTGGCACATGATAATTCGCCTCAGAACGGGGCACGAAGATGTAACATCCAAAATTGTTATGGTATTGTTCCTTTCCGGTTGTCTTTGTCTGGTAGGATAACTGATCAATATTGCAGAAACACCTAGCATCCGGCTCTAGCCCTTGACTCTTCATAGCCTATATAAAACCCCCACTTTAATAAAGGCTTCGGGGGTAAGTTGATGAAGGTATATTTTGAATGTCTTCAGAACTTCAACCAACATCTTGTGCAGTGGGAAGCGAAGCCTAGCTTTCATGAAGTTTTTAAAGACTACCACCTCATCAACTTTGGGAAGAGGAACAGTGCTTTCTCCCCCGGCCCTCACTATATAAATATCACGAAAATATTTGCCCTTCATCACTTTGATTAGCCCTTGCTTAACAGTTGACTTCCCAAAAACAACATGGCTCAGCCTCCACGGCCGATCTTCGGCATCTTCATTTCCACTCTCCACATCAAAACTGTCACTGTCGCTGGGATCCCTAGACAACCCAGCTAGCATCTCATTGGTGATCTTTTCCGTGTTGGTCTTTTCCATTGCTTCGTAAAACCGAGCAATTTTGGGGTCTACAATCTTCTTGTCCTTGGCCATTTGGATGATGGTTACTGAAAGCTCTCTTGTGGGTTTTGGTGTTTGGATGACAACCCAATTAAAGGACTAACAAGTGTGCTAAGTGTTGAACAGGTGCTTAATGCAAAGCTAACAGGGTTCAACACAAGTGAACAAGTGTGATGGTCCAAAGACTGGATTATCTAGATAATGGACATAACAAGTGATATGGACATTGCTTAAGTGAGAATCGATGTGCGTAACTCAGAGACAACCGATCAAGCCAAGGATGGAGGCAAGAAGAGCTTCGAGGTATCGAGTGCACGGGAGAAGGTCAAGGAGACCAGGAACCCAAAGCTAGGGGTGAAGAAGAAGACTTGCAAAGTCAAGGTTGATCGAGTTAAGAAGAGTTATAAGGCTCAAGATCAAGCTCGAGAAGTGAACAAGGGGGTTGAAGCACAAATATGTCAATCTAGATCAAGTCAAGTTGACTTGATGGTTTAGAGTCCAACATCAACCTCAAACATGCCAAATTGGGTAAAACGATGAAAAAGAGAAAGTGCCATTCTGAGCTCTGCTTGAGGAGAAATAGAAAAGCTAAGAGAAGAACAAGAAAGAGGTAAGCTCTAGACACTTAGTCAATTATTTTATTTGCTAAACGTGCTTGTCTAAGTGCCAGGGACCAAATTGATCCAAATCCAAAAGGAGCAAAGGAAATCTAGCGGAAAAGCCAGTAGAGCACCTGCTATGGGTGCACCGGACTGTCTGGTGTGCACCGCACAGTGTCCGATGCCCCGGCTACTCGGCTGGCGAACTAGCCGCTCTCGGGAATCGCCGAGGGTGCTGTGGCTAAAAATCACCGGACTGTCCGGTGGTGCACCGGACTGTCCGGTGAGCCAACAGCGCCCGCGCCAACGGTCAGCAGCGGAATCAGCGGGCGACACGTGGCCTGTGCCAACGGTCACCAGGCGGCACCGGACTGTCCGGTGCGCCAAGGGAACTGAAGGCTCAACGGTCGGCTTCGCCAGGAAAGGAAAGAAATCGGGCACTGTTCATGTCTGGTGGTGCACCGGACTGTCCGGTGCGCCAGCGGACAGAAGGCAAGAATTGCCTACTAAATGAAGCTCCAACGGCTCCTAGGCCCCTTGGGACTAAAAAAGGGACCCTAGGCGCCTCCAACAAGGACACAAGAGCAGTCAACAAGTCCATACATCATTTCGATCAATTTTTTCTCTCCCTCTCTTGTGTATCTCTCTAGTTTATGTAGAGGCGAAGTTATAAGCCTTTAGAGAGAGGGAAAGTGCTGCTGAGAGCTAGAGCAAAATCTTAGGCGCATTGTTACTCTGTCGGAGTGCTGTCAAGAAGATTGTAAGCAGCCATGACATCGTTGTAACTGATATCAACATAGTGCAAGGCTCTATCTGTCGCACAGACAGATCTGAGAAAACGGAGGAAGGAGTTGAAATAGACTCCAAGCCAAGGTGTGGCTAACTCCAACGAGGACTAGGCAAGTATTTCAGGCTTGGCCGAACCTCGGGATAAATCCTTGTGTCTGTGTGCTCTGCTATGTGTTGTGTGCTGTTTCTCTATCTTATTTGCTATTTGTACCTGCACTTCAATACTTATATGTGGTACAAGTTGTCTTCGAAGTGCAGGGTATTTTAAGACAGGAACTTCAATTCCGCCGCAACCTACTCGAAGGGTCTTTCATTCCACTGCGATCCAGCCTTCGAGTAGAGTAAGAATTTCTAGTTTTAAATTGATAATTATTATTCGCCTATTCACCCCCCTCTAGGCGACATCCTGATCCTGTTTCCGGGCATAGGGAAATTTTAGTTACGGCAAATGCCGAAGCTTAGAAATTAATCGAGCTCGTAGAGAGAGGAAGGCTAAGATAGCAATAACAACACAAACAGCTAAACGACACACAAAATATTTATGGTACAGGCTTCTGTATATATACTCAGAGCTCCACCGCTCGGCGGGTCCCATAGTTTAGAATGATTAGCTATTGTAGCGAAGGGATGATGTTTTTTTGGACCTTCAACTAAAGGTCTTCGTTCACGTCGCAGTCTGAATTTGTTACAAAGAAACAAATTAATACTGCGAGGGGCTACTGTTGGGGGCCTTCCTCCTTCGAAGGTCCTCAAAAACATAACTAACCATCTGCTTTTAGCATACATGGATTACTATAGGGAGCTTCGGCTTCAGGATGGAAGTTTTTTCCCATGACAAAGGTATACAAGGCAAAGATATAGCCCGAAGATGATAAGAATGAACGTTGAAGCTATAGTCGAAGAGTAACCACTTCGTCTTAAAATGATGATGAAGACCAAACACGATGTTGACCCGAAGAGAAAAAGACTAGCTAGTCCCTAATGATTTATATTATATAGTTGTGAATAAATGTTGAGGACACAAATGTACTTTTACTCGGGCTGCGTCCCGTACCTATAAATAGATGAACAGTAGCACCATACTGTTCACACTGAATTGTAATCATTCTCGCATCTTCACCTTCGAACAAGCCGAAGGTACCAATGTGATATAAATTTTGTTAATATTCATGTGTATTATGAAGTACTCATATGTAAGAGCCAATAGATCACATTTATTATCTCTATGCATTTTTACCCTCATGAATCATGAAGGCTTGTCTTTCATAAACTTCGTCTGAAGATTATTATATCCGAAAGGAGATAATACTTCGGAGGACGGAGGTCCTTAATCCTTAACAATTGTGTTGCCTTGTTCTTGATTCACAACATTTGAGAACAAGTGGCCAACAACTGGAAATTGGTAAAAGGCATTCTTAAGTACTTGAGAAGGACTAAAGATGTGTTCCTGGTATATGGGGTAAGGAGGAGCTCGTTGTAACTGGTTACACCGATGCTAGCTTCCAAACTGACCCAGGCAAGTTAAAATCGCAATCAGGTTTTGTGTTCACAATTAACGGTGGTGTTGTTAGTTAGAAGTGTTCCAAGCAGGAGACTATGACTGATTCTACAACAGAAGTCGAGTACATTGCAGCTTCTGAATCTACGAAGGAAGATGTTTGGATAAGGAAGTTCCTCATCGAGCTTGGTGTGTTTCCTAATGCCTCTAGTCCATTGAACCTCTACTGTGACAACAGTGGGGCTAGTGCGCAAGCTAAGAAGCCAAGGAACCACCAGAAAAGCAAACACGTACTATGGAAGTTTCACCTCATACATGAATCCGTTAGGCGGGGTGAGATAAAGATATGCAAAATACATACAGATTTGACTGTTGTTGATCCTTTGACAAAACCTCTTCCACAACCCAAGCATGAGGCACACATGAGATCTATGGGTATTAGATATCTTCTAGATTAACTCTAGTGCAAGTGGGAGACTATTAGAAATATGACCTAGAGATAATCATAGAGATGAGCATATTTCTTTGTATCCATGATATATATATTGCTTAATTGAATATCCATGAAAGGCACTGTTGGGGACTTGTTCTCAAATGCTATGAGTTGAGAACAAGGCAACACAAAATGTTAATAGTTAAAGACCTTCGTCCATCGAAGCATTATTTCCCTTAGGATATAATGATCGTCAGACGAAGGTTATGAAGGACATACCTTCATCATCATAGTGTACAATAATAGAAGTAGAAGCATATGAAACATGAGAAGTATTGTGAATAATCATATGAAATTATTCATATCTCTTTATTATAACATCATGAATGAATATGAACAATACTGAATTACATTTATACCTTCGGCTCAACAGAAGGCGGAAATTCAAGTCTGACGTGCCAGTGAATACCAATCAACGTGAACAGTACGGTGTCACTGTTCATCTATTTATAGGTATAGGACGCAACCTGTGTAGAATTACATTCATGCCCTTGACATTTGCTATTGACTTAAGAATAATCTATCGAGGACTAGACAACCTTTTCCCCTTTAAGTCGGTTTCACTTTCCATCGCTGAGCCAAAGCTTTTCACATGTAGCTTCGGCACTAGTTCATCCTTCTCTCGAACCGTGTTCTTCATATCATGTATGATTTCATCCTATGCTTGAAGGTTCCTATACATGTATCATACTTGGAAAACACGTTAGTCGTGTTTTTGAGGACCTTCGGAAGACGAAGGCCCCCAACAGTAGCCCCTCACAGTATTAATTCGTTATAATAACGGATTTAAACTGCGACATGAACGAATGCCTTAAGCCATAGGTCAAAAAAACACCTTCCCTTTGCTAGAATAGCAACAATCAATGACAGATGGGGCCCGCCAAGTTGCAAAGCACTGGGCATATAAATATGAACCCACAGTGGCAGCATTTTGTACGCTATTTCTGCCATTCGCGTTATTTTCTCAAATTTCTAGCTCTTACCTGATTTTCGAGTTTTTAGAGCTTCAGTTTAAAGGCGTGCTTGCTCCAAATTTGAGGAGAAGAAGATGAGTGGGGAGAAGAAGATGACTGAAGAGAAGAAAATAACCGAAGAGAAGAAGCTATATGAAGAGAAGAAAGCTGCAGATCCTTACATTGCTGGATTTTATGAGTCCATGGCAAAAATGAATACAGAGAAAATTACTAAGGAGATCATGGAGGGCTTGTCCGAAGATTCTGATGACAGTGACAATTATGACATGGAGAGTGGGGATGAAGATTCTGAGGATCGGCCCTGGCGGCCAAGCCATACAATCTTCGGGAAATCGAGCATCAAACAAAGTCATATTGATGCCATGAGGGGGATATATTTTCGCGATATGTCCATTGTGAGGGTTGGAGGTGACAACACTGCCCCTGCTCCTGAGGAAAACGAAGTTGTCGTTTACCGAAGCTTCCTGAAGGCAGGTCTCTAGTTCCCACTAAGCAAGTTTGTGGTTGAGGTACTAAAGATTTTTTAGATTTTTCTCCATCAGATTACCCCCGAAGCTATAATTAGGATGGGGATGTTTGTCTGGGCTGTAAGAAGCCAAGGGCTGGAGCCGAGCGCGAAGTGATTCTGTAGTTGCATGAGCTTTTATACGAGACGAAGGCTGTTGGCAAAGAACAATACCACAACAACTTTAGCTGCTACGGGTTCATTGCCCACTCTAATGCAAGCTACCCGGTGCCGACATATCGGAAAAGATGGTCCGGAGCCTGGATAGAGGAGTGGTTTTATGTTAAAAATGATCTGATTAAAAGAGAAGACATTAAGGAGATTATCCAGCACCCCATTTGGTCTTGCTTCGGCCTCCGAAGGCCGAAGGTGAATATTGATAGTGATGTTGAAGCATGTCAGAAGGCCTTTAGTACTGTTTGCGCCTTCATTGGCATGAGGGATTTAATTCAAGAACACATAGCCTTCAGGGTGTGGCCACTTGTGGAGAGCTGGGATATGCCAAAGGATACTACTGCTGAATCCAGTGAAGGTGGTCTAGTCCGATTGAAGTATACCTTCAGATTTAGGGAGAAGTTTGATGAGCTAGATGATGACTGGTTGAAGTGTATTGAAGCTACTAGTGACGAGCTGCTTGGAACATATTCTAAGGCCGAAGATGATGCCTTGTCCGCAGCCTTCGGGGGCTAGGAAAAAAAGATTGAACAGGGTATTCGATGCAATCGGCTTCGTATACCCTGATTATCACTACTCGCTATGAAGGAAAGGGAAAAAGAGAAAAGCTGTCGCTTCGGCCACCACTGATGTGCCGAAGGGTAAAAAAGTGAAGGTTCTGACCCACCAGCCGTGGTATATTGATCCGGCCGTAGTGGCTAAATTTGGCGAAGGGGCTTCTTCAACTGCCGAAGCAAGACAAGCTGCTCCGATTGTGCAGAGCGTTGAAGAGCCGACTGTAGTGCTGAAGGTACCTACAGTCGGGCCAGCCAAAGCTAAGAGTGATAAGTCCGAAGAGCCATAGGTGGAAAAAATTGAGAAAATGCTAGAAATTCTGAGCCCACCAGCTGAGGCAAAATTGTCGAAGGTGCAAAAGGCTCCTGCCGCAACTCCCAAGAGGAGGAGAATGGCCAGCATGCTGGACGCTGTCTTGGAGACTACGAAGGCCTTGAGCCCTGAACCTATTAAGAAAAATGCTGAAGCTACCAAGGTCCAAGACGAGGCCGAAGCTGGACCTTCAGCGCCTGTTGGGATAAAGGCTGTCATGCCTGAAGATAAAGTTGATCAACAAACTGCAGATACTAGCATGGCAGCAAGGCAAGACATGGCAGAAAAAGCAAAGCCTTTTGTCCCCGAAGCCCTAGTTGAAGATATTGATTACATTTTTCGACATGCTTCGGGGAAAAATTATCCGAAGAAGAAATCGTGGAAGCAAGACATTATGCTCAAAAACTGAAATATTCGAAAGGAGCCTTAGTGTTTAACGGTAGTAATGAAGATGATTTCCTGTACTGTCTCCCGGATAACAAAGAAATATCCATTTGTTGGGAGATAGCTAAAAGTATGGGATTTCCGAAACTTGAAGAAGGCCTTTCGGTTATGTCGAAGGATGATCTTGCTGATAGCCTAGCGTACAACAGTATAAAGGTATGGAAGTTAACCTTGAAGTTGGGAATGAAGAATTTTATTTGTCATGCTCAATTCTTTCTTCTTCTTTGCTGGGTTTAATTCTTAGTAATGCCTTGAGGGCACAAAAAAGCGCCGAAGACGAAGGCTGTACAATAGCCCTTAACAACCTTCGCTCAGAGGTGATTGAGCTAAGAAATGAAGGTCTAGAGAAAGACAAGATTTTGGTTTCATTAGTAAATAAAATAAAAGAAGACGAAGCTCAATACAAAGCTCAAGCCGAAGCCTAAAAAGCTGAGATTGAAGACCTTCGGAGACAACTGGCCGAAGCTAATGAGAGGTGCGTGCTTGCACAGGCTGACAACGAGATTAGTGAATATTGGAAAAATAAACTAGAGAAAAATGTTGAAGAACTTCGCAAATCCAAGGAGAAGTGTTTTGAAAAATCATTGGATTGCGTGAAGAAACTTAAAAGTAGCTTATCTAAAGCGGGCGCCTACTCTTCTGAGGAAAATTTTATCCGAGGCGACCCTGAGGGCGTTATTGAATGGATTAGTGGAGAAGCCAAAGCTTTCGAAGAAATCTTAAATGATCGTGGGGATATTTGTGCTTTCTCCGGTGCCAGGGGAGTTGCAGCTATTCTGGAGAAGGCAAGATGCAAATACGTGAAAACTGCAGCGAATGCCGAAGCTGCGTTCTCCATAGACGATACAAAAGATCCTTCAGCCGAAGCAACTTTTGTTGTGGGCCTTTGGCTTCCGAAGGTCCTCAAAACATGATTTAACAATGTTTCTGGAGTATAATACATGAACAGGTACCTTCGGGCTCGGATCAGAACCACAGTGTGAAGAAGCACAAAGAATACGAAGGTTGGCGCAGAGCCGAAGCTATGTGCATGAGAGCTTCGGCATGATAGCAGAAAACGAAACCGACTTAAAAAGGAAAAGGTTATTCAGACCTCGATGGGTTACTACAGAGCCATTAGCATATGTAAAGGGCATGGGTGTAATTCTACATGGGCTGCGTCCCGTGCCTATAAATAGATGAACAGTGCTCCCGTACTGTTCACGCTAACTTGGCATTTGCTTTTGCGTCACACTTGTACTTTTACCTTCTTTCAAGCTGAAGGTACATTTGTAATTTGATATCATTTCTATTTTCCATAATAATAAAATAGAAATAAGTTGATAATAATACATGATTGTTTATGTTATTTTATATTTCATATGATTCCTTCTTCATCATTATACGTTATGCTGCTGAAGGTATGTCCTTCATAACCTTCGTTCGAAGATCATTATATCCTAAGGGAAATAATGCTTCGAAGGACGAAGGACTTCAACGTTTACCATTTTCTGTGTTTCCTTGTTCTTAATTCATAGCATTTGAAAACAAGTCCCCAACATTGGCGCCCACCTCCGGTGAACTCTTTTCGACCACCTTCGGCAAGCACTGACCTTCGTCATGCCACCGAAGAAAGCTTCAGCGACAGGGGCTGCCGTTCTGCAGCCGCTGGACCCGAACCAGGAGACCCTTTCTCTTCGAGAGGCCCGAAGCCAGAAGAGGAAGGGCACTAGTCCAACACCCCAGGAGGACGAGTTGGACCAAGAAATCAGAAACATGGAGATGCTTCATCAACAAGTACAAAGGAAGGAGAAGATGGCTCGACTAGCCGACCTTCAGAGGCAGATTGATGAAGCCACTGAAGAAGTATGCCATCTTGCTCAAGATGAGCAAGAGCGAAGGCCCCAACACAGGAAGTTTCACCAAGAGGGCTTCTTCAACGAGGATGAATGGTATGAGGATTTCCGTCATGGAAATTTTGCTTTTGATGATGCTTCTCCTCTATCAGCAGAATTGCAGGTTACACCTTGGCCCCCGTCCTACAAGCCACCCCAGCTCCCCATGTATGATGGGAACTCAGATTCGAAGCAGTTTCTGATGAGCTACGAAGCAACCATATCTTCATATGGAGGCAATACTGCAGTCATGGTGAAATCTTTCGTCATGGCAGTCAAGAATGTTACGCAAACCTGGTACTCCTCCCTTCGGCCAGGAACAATTACATCATGGCAGAAGCTGAAGGACATGCTGATCACCAGTTTCCAAGGGTTTTAGACGAAGCCGGTTACCGCTCAAGCTTTGTTCCAGTGCACGCAAGATCACGAAGAATACCTCCAGGCGTATGTCCGAAGGTTCTTGCGTCTGAGGGCACAAGCACCAACAGTGCCCAATGAAATTGTCATTGAGACCATGATCAAGGGGCTTCGGCCAGGACCTACGGCCCAATACTTCGCCAGGAAACCCCCTCAGACCCTGGAGAAATTGCTTCAAAAGATGGATGAATACATCCGCGCTAATAATGACTTTCATCAAAGAAGGGAGGAAGCTTACAGGTTCTCCGAGATGACCAGGGGCTTCGGAGGGAGAATCCACCCAAGGCACGTCAGATCAATTCATTCCACCCAGAATGATGATAGAGGAAGTCAGCAACAGAGGCCACAATATTCCTCGCAAGCTTCGGGGCAGCAACAAAGCTATCCTCGGCCGCCAGCTCCAAGGGGCAGAGGCGCTAGGGGCTTCGGAGGAAGGTTTGGGGATCAGCCTAGGAAAATTTATTGCTTATTCTGCGGTGAGGACAAGGGCCATACTACAAGGATGTGCCATGTCACTATTCAGAAACAGAAGGAAATAGCAGAAGCTGCAGCTCAGCAGAACCAGCCGAAGCAGGTCATGCATACTGCTTCGTATCACTCACCCTACATACCAGAGTATGTAGGTAACCATCCTGCAGCATCTGTTGCTTTGGCTAGTCAGCCACAGGCATCCTGGCCACAACTCCCACCTCCGCCACCACCACAACCTGCATATTCACGCGGTCAACAGCCAGAAGGAAGTCAACAGACCCATCAGCAGAGAGACTTCAGGGAGGAGTCCAAAGCTCGCACAGTCAACAGTACTGTGCCAGAATCGAAGCATATCTACTAAAGAGATATCCTGCCCCTAAAACAGTTTTTACAGTTATTGTCATTTTCTTTCTTACTAAGGAACAATTGTTGAAAACTTAGTTTTCTCGTTGTTCTCAATTCCTTGTAATAGTTTCGTTTTTGCCATAGTGAAAATATGTTTTCTCCACAGACTTACGGAGTCTAAAAAATTGCCGAAGCACAAAAAGTCATTCCTAAGAGAACGCGCGGCTAAAAAAGTACATCAGAAGAATTTCCGAAGCTACAAAAAGTCGTTCTACGGAACGCGGCGTAAGTTTGCCGAAGCTACAAAAAGTTGTTCCTAAAGGATCGCAGTGTAAGTTTTCTGCTCAAAAGTCGTTCCAAGGGGAATGCAGAGCTTACAGCGAAAAGTCAACGCTGATTCCGCCGAAATATAAGGCGAAGCATGAAAAGTCAACGCGAATACCGCCGAAATAGAAGGCGAAGAAGTTCAAAAGATGTTCCTAGGGGAATGCAGAACTTACAGCGAAAAGTCATCGCTAATACACCGAAAAATAAGCGGTGAAGCCGAAAAATAAATGGCAAAGAGATTGTGTATCCTACAGTGGGGATGTGTGTGTATCTTCGGCACAAATATCATTTTGCATAGCATAACATCATCACATCATTCGCATAACATAACATCATACATCATTTTGCATCAATGGCACAAGAAGGGGATACAATGTTGACCTTCGGAGAATGCTTCGAAAAAGTGAAATTATGCTAAGGCACAAAATAAGTTTCGAAGAGATACAACTTTATCAGCTCAAGTGGAGGAAAAAGTTTATTGTTGACGAAGCATTAATATTTCTGTGACGATTAGAGGATTTTTTACGAAGCATAAAATCTCTTCTTTACGAAGCATGAAAAGAAGGGAAGGTGTTGTTTCGCCGAAGGCTCAAAAACGGTATGTACAATAAAAGTTTCATGCATCGCAAAGAAATGAATTACAAAGCCATTTATACATTACATTAAAAGTTCATGAGCACCAAATATTACAAGCATAGTCCAGCAAATGTTACATTAATTTTTCTAGCAATGTTTTTACAATATCTATTATTCTTCCTTCAAAACTTCGCCTGCAGCTTCGGTCAGCAGTTGAGTAATGACTTCGTCCAAAATACTTTCGGGCATATTAATGATTTCTGCTGATTCCTTCGCCTCTGTCTCGACCAATGACTCGAGGGGCTCTAGGGGAGGAGATAGTTCGGCTGCGGTAGAAAACGTAAATAAATTCGAAGTCACAAAAATAAAAAATAAAGTTAAAAGCTATTAAGCGATACCTATCCGCCTTTCGAGTTCCGCAGTTTTTTCAGCTGCCTTCGTTGCTTCCTTTGCATCGTGAGTATCTTTTTCGCTCTTTTTTATTATCTCGTGAGCCATCCCTCGGCCACCATTTTCCCAGATGTCAGTAAAGAATTTTCCACCAACTAAACTCGCTTCGGCCGAGGGGTCCTTCGTGTCATCAATAGATAAAGTAGCTTCGGCTTGGGCCAAAGCTTTCACATGATCGCAACCTGACTTCTCCAAAATGGCTGCAATTCCCCTAGCACCTGAGAAGGCACAGACGTCCCCACAGCCATTCAAAATCTCCTCAAAGGCTTCGGCCTCGCTACTGATCCACTCAATCGGCCCTTCGGGATCGCCCCGTACAAAGTTATCTTCACTTGAATATGCGCCAACATTGGCGAAGCTAGTTTTTATCTTTTCCACACATTCTATAGATTTTTCATAACATTTTTCTTTTGATGCCCGAAGTTCTGCAACTGTTTTTTCCCAGTAATTTTTCCAGTAATCACTGGCATCTCGTTCAGCTTCGGCAACAATGCATTTTAATTTTGCTTCAGCCAGCTGTTTCTGAAAGTCCTCAATTTCGCATTTCTGGGCTTCAGCTTGGGCTTTGGAAGTAGCTTCGTCTTCTTTTATTTTGTTCACCAATGAGTTTAATATCTTATCTTTTTCAAGACCTTTGTTCCTTAGTTCAATTACTTCGGAACGAAGGTTGTTCAGAGCTATAGTGCATCCTTCGTCTTCAACATTTTTCTGCGCCTTGAGGGCATTGCTAAGAATCAGGCCCTGCAAAAGAGGTGCAGTATTAAGCATAAGCAAATAAACAAAAATTTTCGTTTTTAAGTACAAAAAATTTTATTCTCACACCTTTAAACTATTATATGCTAAGCTATCCGCCAATTCATCTTTTGATAGTGCCGAAAGCCCGACTTCCAGTGTCGGAAATCCGAAGCTTCTTCTCATCTCCCGGCAGACAGAAATCTCCTTGTTGTCTGGGAGACAGTATAAGAAATCTTCTTCTCCGCTGCCGTTGAATACCAATGCCCCCTTTGAATATTTCAGTTTCTGGGCATAGTATTGAGCTTCTCGTTTTTCTTCTTCAGACAACCTTTTTCCAGAAGCGTGTCGTACAATATAATCAAGAGCTTCGAAAGATGCTTCGGGAGTAGGAGTGGCAGTTTTTTCAGGCAGAATTTGTTCTGCAACTTCTTTTTCCGTTTCTTCTTCTCCAGTTTCCAAGGATTTCTCCTTGGCGGGCTCTGAAGGCCCAGCTTCGGTCTCGATCTGGCTCTTTGCAGCCTCGGCTTCGGTTACTCTTGTCTCAGACTACGTCTTTGGAGCTTTGGCAGTTTTCCTTGGAGTAGAGCTTGTCTTTATTGTCTCCAGCGCATCTAGTACATTGACCATTCTTTTCCTCTTAGGGGTCGTTGTAAGACCTTTTTGTGCCTTCAGCACTATCACTTTTGCCGAAGGGCTTGTAATTTCTGATACCTTTGTTCCTTCGACCCCTATATTATCGGCCTTTGGCTCCGCTAATTTGGCTGAGGATGTCTTTGGCATTGCAGCCAGCTCTTCAATCTTCTGCGTAGGCGCAGGCTCTTTGGCTTCAGTAACCGAAGAGGTCTCACCGCCAAATTCGGGCACTACGGCCGGTTCAATATATCGCGGCCGGTGGATAAGAACCTTCACCTTTTTCCTCTTCGTTGCGGGCTCGCTTAGAGCAGCTGAAGCAGCATCTTTCCCGGAAGTTGCACTCTTTCTCTTCTGCCCCCGTGGCGGGTAGCGGTAATCAGGGAACATGAACCCAATAGCATCAAAAACTCTATTTAGCCTTTTCTTTTTCTGGCTTCCAAAGGCCGCAGATAACGCATTATCCTCCGCTTTGGAGTATGGCCCAAGCAGTTCATCACTTGTAGCTTCGATACGCGTCAGCCAGTCATCGTCTGGTTCGATAAATTGGTCTCCAAACCTACAAGTATATTTCAGTCGAACCAACCCACCTTCATTGGGATTGCTGATAGTTTCTTTTGGCATCTCCCAGTTGACTATCAATGGCCATATCCTGTAGGCCACGTGCTCTTGGACTAACTCCCGTGTCCCAATGAAAGAACAAACTATGCTAAAGGCCCTTCAGTATCCTTCGGCTGCTTCATCAATTTCTACCTTCGGTTTCCGAAGGCCGAAGCGGGACCAGATGGGGCGCACAATGATTTCTTTAATATCTTCTCTCGCTTTTAAATCATTCTTCACATAGAACCATTCTTTCATCCAGTCTCCGGGCCATTTTTTTCGAAATGTTGGCACTGGGAAACTTGAGCCTGAGCGAGTAACGAAGCTATAGCAACCAAAATTGTTATGATACTGTTCCATACCCTAGGCCTTCGTCTCATACGAAAGTTCATGCATGCTGCAGAAACATTTTGCACTTGGCTCTAAACCTTGGCTCCTCACAGCCCATACGAAGATTCCCATTCTTATGATGGCTTCGGGAGTAATCTGGTGAAGAAAAATCTGGTATATCTTTAAAACTTCAACCACAAAACTGCTTAGGGGGAATCGAAGCCCAGCCTTGAAGAAGCTTCGATAGATTATGACTTCATTCTCTTCAGGAGCAGGAGCAGTCCTGTCTCCGTTGTCAGCCCTCACGATGGATATGTCTCGAAAATATCTTCCTCTCATGTTATCAAGATGACTTTGCCTGATAGTCGATTTTCCGAAGACTATGTGACTTGGTCGCCACGGTCGATCTTTGGAGTCTTCACCCCCACTTTCCACATCATAACTATCGCTGTCATCGGTATCTTCAGATAAGCCTTCTAGAATTTCTTTTGTAATCTTTTCTATGTTGGTCTTTGTAATTGACTCGATGAATCCAGCGGTTTTTTCCTTAAGAAGCTTCTCCTCCTCGCTCAGCTTCATTTCAACAACAGCTTTCTTATCTTGAAACATCTCTTCGGAAATGGTGAAAATGTGCTCTTAGAGCCGAAGCTTAGAAAATCTAAAAAACCAAGCAAGCGTTGGTAGGCAAGAGCTAAAAATTGAGCAAGCAGAGCAGATGGCAAAAAGCGTACCAAATGAGCTCGTGGTGTGCTCTTATTTATACGCCTAGTGCGTTGCAGGGTGGAGGGCCCCGCTTGTCATTGACTGTTGCTATTCTAGCAAAGGGAAGGTGTTTTTTTGGACCTTCGGCTTAGGGCCTTCGTCCGTATCGCAATCTGAATTTATTATTCTAACAAATTAATATTGCGAGGGGCTACTGTTGGGGGCCTTTGGCTTCCGAAGGTCCTCAAAAACATGATTTAACAATGTTTCTGGAGTATAATACATGAACAGGTACCTTTGGGCTCGGATCAGAACCACAGTGTGAAGAAGCACAAAGAATACGAAGGTTGGCGCAGAGCCGAAGCTATGTGCAGGAGAGCTTCGACATGATAGCAGAAAAGGAAACTGACTTAAAAAGGAAAAGGCTATTCAGACCTCGATGGGTTACTACAGAGCCATTAGCATATGTAAAGGGCATGGGTGTAATTCTACATGGGCTGCGTCCCATGCCTATAAATAGATGAACAGTGCTCCCATACTGTTCACGCTGACTTGGCATTTGCTTTTGCCTCACGCTTGTACTTTTACCTTCTTTCAAGCCGAAGGTACATTTGTAATTTGATATCATTTCTATTTTCCATAATAATAAAATAGAAATAAGTTGATAATAATACATGATTGTTTATGTTATTTTATATTTCATATGATTCCTTCTTCATTATTATACGTTATGCTGCTGAAGGTATGTCCTTCATAACCTTCGTTCGAAGATCATTATATCCTAAGGGAAATAATGCTTCGAAGGACGAAGGACTTTAACGTTTAACATTTTCTGTGTTGCCTTGTCCTTAATTCATAGCATTTGAGAACAAGTCCCCAACAACTTTGATGGGTGGAAAATTCTATTCTGATGTCTGGGTGAACGGTGACCGAGAATTGGCCCATGAAATTATAAAAAAGAATGAAAAAGACACCCATGACGCCCGAGAAGAAGCTAGGCGAGTTGAAGAGGCTGCTGAGCGCGAAAGACGCATAGGTATTGTTTTTGAATTCCAGCTTCGGCACTTACTTTGTGTCTTCGAACTAATAGTTTATCTATTACAGCTGAGCTGTCACCACCACCGGAGCCTTACAATTCCCTGGCTGATCCAGAGATGAAGGAAGCACTAGATATAATAGGCCTTGCTAACTCTATTATGGACGAAGTTGTTGACAAACTTTTGAACGAAGTTGCAGAAAAAGTTCTCAAAGAAGAGTAGACTGTTTTGTAAGAATATTTTGTAATATTTGATGTATGGAACAATTTGAAGGAAGATTAAGCTTCTATTGTAACATAACTATGTAACATTTGAATATGTAAGCTATTGTAATTTATTTCTTTGCGATGCATGAAACATACACATATACCGCTTTTTGAGCCTTCGGCGAAAAAACACCTTCCCTTATTTTCATGCTTCGTAAAGAAGGATGCCCCTTCTAGGGCAGATCTGATAAAATTGACACCCTAAGCTTGCTTCGTGACTTAGCACATTTTGTTTCAATGAAGTGTTGCCGAAGATTTGCTTCGTATCTTAGCATATTTTCATTCAACGAAGTATTCCCAAAGATTTGCTTCGTATTCGATCTTTCTGTTGATGCGATATGATGTATGATGTGATGCTATGCCAAATGATGCGATGATATGATATGATGCAATATGATGATGCCTTAACACCCACACATACGCCCACACTGGCACACGGAAGACTCTGCATCCCCTTAGGAACGACTTTTGAGCTTCTTCACCTTCTATTTCGGTGGTATAAGTTCTGCATCCACTTAGGAACGACTTTTGAACTTCTTCGCCTTGTATTTCGGCAGTACAAGTTCTGCATCCCCTTAGGAACGACTTTTGAACTTCTTCGCCTTATATTTCGGTGGTATTTGGCTCTGCATTCTCTTTGGAATGACTTTTGAGCAGAAAACTTACACTGCGCTCCCTTAGGAACGACTTTTTGTAGCTTTGTCAATTTTGGCTCTGCATTCCCTTAGGAACAACTTTTAAGCTTCGAAATCTACTTTGTTTCTTCAAGAGTCGTCTTTCGAGCTTCGTAAATCTATGAAGAAGATATATTTCATTCTGGTGTATGTAGAATTATTACAAGAAATTGAAACTGAGTTTTTCATTACTTGTTTCTAATACAAAAAGTAAATTGACATAAAAGAGAAAAATGCTTCAAAAGTAGGATATATCTCAATATATGTGCTTCGATTCTGGTATAGTGTTGTTGACTGTACGTGCTTCGGACTCCTCCCTTAAGTCGCGTTGCTGTTGGGGGTGCTGGCGCCCTTCTGGGTGCTGGTTTTGGGTATGAGCAGGTGGCAATGGTGGTGGCAGTGGAAGCTGGGGGCCAGGAAGCTTGTGAATGGCTTGCCGAAGCAACAAAAGTTGCAGGTTGATTGCCCACATATTCTGGTATGTAGGGAGAGTAGCACGAAGCAGTATGTAAAACCTGCTTCGGTTGATTCTGCCAAGCTTCTGCTTCGGTCTCTTTTTGCTTCTGAATGGTAATTTGGCACGTTCTTGTAGTGTGGCCCTTGTCTTCACCATAGATTTTCCTGGCTGATCCCCATATCTTCCTCCGAAGCCCCTGCCGCCTCTGCCCCTTGGAGCTGGTGGCTTGAAAGAGCTTTGCTGCTGTCCTGAAGACTGTGAGCTATGCTGTGGCCTCTGAAACTAACTTCCTTTGTCATCACTCTGACTAGAGCTGTGGATTGATCCAACATGCTTAGGGTGGATTCTTCCTCCGAAGCCCCTAGTCATCTCAGAAAACCTATAAGCTTCTTCCCTTCTTTGGCGGAAATCATTATCGGCCTAGATGTACTCATCCATTTTCTAAAGCAGCTTCTCTAGAGTCTGGGGGGGTTCCTGGTGAAGTATTGAGCCGTGGGTCTTGGCCGAAGACCCTTGATCATGGCCTCAATGACGATTTCATTGGGCATTGTAGGCGCTTGTGCTCTTAGACGCAAGAACCTTCGGACATACGCCTGAAGGTACTCCTCATGGTCTTGTGTGCACTAGAACAAGGCCTGAGCAGTAACTAGCTTCATCGAAAACCCTTGAAAACTGGTGACCAGCATGTCCTTAAGCTTCTGCCATGATGTGATTGTCCCTGGCCGGAGAGAAGAGTACCATGTCTGAGACACACTTCGAACTGCCATGACGAAGGACTTTGCCATGACAGCGGCGTTGCCTCCATATGAGGATATTGTTGCCTCATAGCTCATCAAGAATTGCTTGGGGTCCGAGTGCCCATCATACTTGGGAAGCTAGGGTGGTTTGTATGATGAAGGCCATGGTGTAGCTTGCAGCTCTGCTGACAGAGGAGAAGCATCATCAAAAGCAAAATTTCCATGGTGGAAATCATCATAGCAAATGCCATCATCATAGGAATTGTACTGACGAAGCTCTATGCGTTGAGGGCGCCGGTCCTGGTCATCTTGGGTGAGATGACGCATTTCCTCAGCGGCTTCGTCGATCTTCCTCTGAAGATCAGCAAGACGAAGCATCTTCCACTTCCTCTTCTCGTTGCAACCGAAATTCATCAACCACACTTGCATTGACATTAACAGATTCGTCAGCATCCTGATGTCCAGTTATCACCATATCTCCTTCATTAACTTGCACTTCAGAACCAACACATGTATCATCTTGGTATGATAGTCCTGAGGAACTAGGTCTTTCATCAATGTCATTTTCAGCCACACTCCACAAGTGCCTATGTGTAAATTTTTGAACAATCTTCCAGTTTCCAGAATTCTTGATGTCTTGCAAATAAAATACCTTAGTTGCTTGTGCTGCTAAAATAAAAGTATCATTTTTGTACCAATAAGGTATTTAGTTTGCAAGACATCAAGAATTCTGGAAACTAGAAGATTGTTCAAAAATTTACACATAGGCACTTGTGGAGTGTGGCTGAAAATGACATTGATGAAAGACCTAGTTCCTCAGGACTATCATACCAAGATGATACATGTGTTGGTTCTGAAGTGCAAGTTAATGAAGGAGATATGGAGATAACTGGACATCAGGATGCTGACGAATCTGTTAATGTCAATGCAAGTGTGGTTGATGAATTTCGGGTGCAGGAGGGCGCTTGGTTTGCGCAGGCGGCGTGATTGGGAGACGATGTACGGAGGTATTGGAGACCTGCTTTTCTTTTTTCCCCTATAATATGGTTTGAGACTTGGATATTAGGTGCTATTGGAGTTGCTCTTATCTCCTCTTTTTCTATCAAAGGCAACATATATGCATGGCCACTAGTTACTTCTTTTTGTTTACAAGAAAATAACAAACGAATTGGTGAATCGTTAACATCACTTATTCCGAACTGAGCACCAATAATTACTTTACAACTGTTTACTACTATGTTCCACCAACTGTCATGTTGTTATCACAATTCTGATATTTATCTAGTTCAACAGAATTCCAATTAGTTTACTTGCTCCAAACAGTTTAGTAGTCGTGTCCTATTCACTTGCTTCAATTAGTTAACAGAACTTGCATCAATTAGTTCACTTGATGCAACACTCATATTTTGTCTATTTAATGTATTTTCAGAGGTGCCAATTACTGAGTATGAAAAGGAGAGGGCTTTAAATGTGATGAGGAACAACAAAATGTTGAGTAGCCTTGGTATAACTGGATTAACATCACTTATTCGATCAAGTAGTACAAGGAAGAACTCTATCGCTCGTGAAGACTTTGATCCATTGTATGAACCTGATCATAGTGAGGACAATGATCATCATGTGGCTGATCAGGTACATAGATTTCTTATTGTACCCCTTTGGTGTTATTACTGATTTGTGCTCAATGTGCAATAAGATAAATTTGGGTTTAATTCTTTTATTATACCTACGAGGCCATGCAGGATGAACCTTTCTACATTGAAAGAAGGAACACCAACATGTCTACTGGTTTTGGAGGAACAAAAGGATCCAAGAGAGTGGTAGCACCTAATGTAGAAGACCAAGTTGGTAGAGTAACTAGGCAGAAGACAAAGGAACTATCCTTAGTTGAGAAAGATATACATGGTTCGACTGCAGATACAGATGAGCACACATTGATTTCTGCCAATTTTCCTGCACACCATGATGACGAGATTCAGATGTGTGATGAAGGCAAGAAAACAGTGATCTATTCTAAAACAAATATGTTCTAGAAATTTGCATTAAACTGATTATAATCTACATTATTTTTGTGAAAAAGTTCATTATTTTCAGGTCAAATAGATGTCATGACAGATAAATGGATAAGGGGAAAAAGTATGGGCAGACAATTGGAAAGGATAAGTCGAGGCTTAAACACTAAGATCCCATTGGTCATCACTGAAGGGAATAGACGTCCTGAGGTTCCTATGCAAGCTGCAATGCTTGCATCAGAAGGAGGAATTGTAATTAGGCAACATATGCCAATCCTAACACACTGGAAGGAATACAAGAATGACAAATCCTATTTGGAAGACTTCGTCGGTAGAATTGGTGTAAGTAAATAGTCTTTCTTCCTAAACATCAAATGAATAGGGTGGTAGGGCCTATGTCCTATATTGCCAATTTATTAGTATACAGTTAGTAGGTGCACTTTGTCTCATAAATAGCTAAAAGAACTATGGCAGAAAGAATTGCATATGTTTCTCTATTCCAAATGACACCTTACCTTAGAAATTGTTCTATCCAATTTCATTAGACACTATGAATCTCTCTATTCTAATATGCATGTTTTTTACTAGGGTCAATTTGCCATAGACACCCAAAACAAAGATGTCAAATATGCATGTGCTGATTTGATGAGGTGTAATCAGCGACAAATGAGATATAAGCTCAAGAAGGCTTACTTTAATGGTGTGGCAGCTGACAAAGTGAGAACAACATCACCGTTGAGTACTATGACAGATGAGCAATGGATGCAACTAGTCAATATGTGGTCTACCCCAAAGCACAAGGTATAGAATTACTAGTTGCAATTTGTGTTTTCTACTATTGTCAACATGAAATTAGACATAAACTATCTTATGCTTTGAGCTATTTCCACTTGTGGTTTGTACTTAAATCAAAAGATTTTGATTTTGATTATAATACAAACTTTAGAGGATAAATTGTTGGATACTATTGTTTTCTCAAAAAATACTGGTTTTCTCAAGCATGTAGGAGTGTTATGTGTCTTTAAGTTAAAAAGAGATAACTGGTTTGAAACACACACAAAATAAATAATATAAACGCTTTTTTAGTTGCTCTATGAACACAAGGGTGTATCCTTTGCAACTGTTTGGGTCATTTTCATGACTCACTTCTTAGCTTAACCTCCATATGCGAAGCTGAAAAGAAAGCAAGTTTGGACTGCTCTGGTGTAGACTTAATATTCCAGGGCATATGAGGTTAGAAACGTGTGTGGTGCCATTGTTTCTTGAGCTACATTTTTTGTTGAAAGGAATATGCAGGAACATACCTTGTTGTGCTGTTGAAAGGAACACACAGTAACATACCTAGTATTCCAACAAAACATACCTTCTTCAAAGGAACAAGCTGGAACATACTTTAATCTATGTTTCTAGTTTTACAATATAATGGTTTTATAGGACAAATGTGTGAACAACAAAGTGATCCGTGGAAAAGTTCGATTCCAGCAAAAGACAGGATCTCAGAGTTACATTGCACATATGCATGCCGTGGTAATATACATATACAATATGTGTTTAATTGTTCCTCACCTATCCTTTATGTTTGAGCTTACATTTAGAAATTGTTTGCATGTATTTTAGAAGCAAGCCAAATATGGAGATGCACCACCAAGTGCGATTGATCTTTTTAAAGAGTGCCATTGTAGTAGGAAGACTGGTGTAACACCCGGATTTTAGGGATCCAAAACCCGGGGTTAACATAAACACCAGGTATGCTGGGACCAAGTCTCATACATATGATGTATAGTGGCACAGGATCGAATGTCACATCTTTACATATAACAGGAGTTCTATACAAGATAAATAATTACATTATAAGGAGACAACGGTCCAGCAACCCAAAGTTGACTGGGAGACGACGACCTAGACCTCTCACGAACTCATCACAGCATCCTCCATGAGCATCATCCTGCAGTACCTGGTCCTGACCTGTGGTGTATGTGAGACAGCAAGAGTGAGCTCACATACGTTCATCGCTCAACAAGTTGTGGGGAATAATGTGCATGAACTCGCCAAAGGTGGGAGCTCACGTGAAGTGTAAGGCTTACCAAAGAAGGTGGTTAGAGCTGAGCATTGCTTTTAATGTTGGTCAAAATTTTATTAGCAATTACTAAGTATAAGTAAATACCAAACCCAATTAAGTAATAGAACAAAAGTATCAACATCACCTGCCATGCAATGCATATGACAAATTGAATTTAGTTCCATAGATTAATCATGTGAGTGTCCGAGCTGCTCATGACCATGAGCACGGCTAGTATACCAGTTTTACACTCTGCAGAGGTTGCGCATCTTTACCCACAAGCCGTGTTACCCATCTGCCAAGGGGTCATGAATCCCATACACCTCTACCAAGGAAGCGAGGCAGGGTAACACTACGAGGCCTTTACAAAGTTCCACTAGCTTCCGAAAACCCGCTACAGTTTATAGGAAGATCCAGTGCAGGAATCCCTTGCAGGACCGCCATCGCAGCAAAATCCTCCCGAGGGCCTCCCTACACTGACCTCTCCCCTACTGCCCTTGCCCCTTTCGGGTAAGGTAGTCTTCCACTAGCTTCCCTAATTAATCAGCCAAGGGCGTCCCATTCCACCCTCGTGGTAGCACTGTTTTCCCGGGTGGTTCTCCATGTTCCAATTAACATAATGATCTTAACATGAACCATAAATAACAACTGATAACAAAAGTATAATCATGAATAGTGTAATCTTCATACCCAAAACCACATATAGCACTAGCAAGTACTACCCAGAAAGTTCAGTGGTAAACAAGGTATAAAGATAGACAAACTAGGTAACCTGTTGGGTCCCATCAAATTAACCTATGCAGATCATTATGATTAATCAGAACATGGCTGGGTAAAAAGAAGTGATCAAGGGCACAACTTGCCTGGGCCTTGAGAATCCAGGTACCAGGATGATTCTTCAGATGACACGTGTCCTCACTGCTAGTCGTAGCATTACAAACAAACAGTGTATAGGCAGAATTAACATTACACCAAACATATATGCAAAATACATATTAATAATCTACATGATGAAATATGATCACAGGAACAAGAATTATTAATTTTGGAGTTATAGATTTTAAGTTATGAATTTCCTAAGGTTTAATGTGATTAAAATATGGTTAAATGATAAATAAATTTTCTGACAGAGTTCATGTCAAAACAGAGACACTAAATGATGAAGAATATTATTACAAAATTTTAGAAACTGGAATGGTTCAATTTGGAGCTAGAATGAATTTTCTATGAATTATCTAAGTTCTAGCAATTATTTTCCTATTAAAAATCTATTTAATAATCATTTTCTCTGATTTCATTATGTTCTGGACTGGGCCTCAATTATAAGAAAGGTCAGGGGGCTCGGGGCAAATTACCCGAGACACAGCACACAGTGAAAATAGGACGGCGGGTTGATTTTTCATAAGGTGAGGGGCTCTTCTGTTAATTCGCCACAGCGAAGGGGTAAGGACTCATCAGAGCCGTTGGATCGCAAGCCGAGCGCCCAGATTAGATGGTGCTATAAATGAACCGGTACGCGCTCCGAACCGTCGGATCCAGATCTAACGGCCACGAATTTAAAACTACGTGATCCCATCCCGAACGTCCATCCACAATCGGACGGCTGCGATCAAACCGAGCGAAGGGGTACGCTTTCTCTAATCTCGGCCGTTCATCCAAAGATCAACGGCGCGACAGCTTTCTTCTCCCCTGGCTCCCAAACACGACGGCGCGGTCTCAACACGGCGGCGGGTTCACTGGAGCCCGCGCAATCCGGTCCCCCCGAGCGCCAATCCCAAATTAAAAGGCACCACATGATCAAGAGGGCAATGCGAACCGCATGAAGGAGAACTCACCGTCGATAATGGCGCAGAGGCGACTGCCCACGGTGAGCGGCGGATGCCGAGCGACGGCGAGAAATTCCGGTGTTTTTAGCGCTCCTTGGTTATGGCCACCCTATCGTGTATGCTCCACATGCAACCCCGAAGCCCCAGGCCCACACGCCGAGGGTGATTCGCCACCGTGGGCGGGGATCTTCGGCGGCGGACGGAGACGCGGGGAGAGAGCTCGGTCCCGGGAAGAGATGTAAAGGAGGGGGGTCGCGGCTACGTACTTATACTCAGGGAGCGTTTCGCGGTTGTTGCACGGGTACCGAGATCACCGGCGAGCTTCGCGGAGTCCGCGCGATGGTGTTCGTCGCGGCAACAGACTTCGCACAGCGCGCGTGGAGTTCGGAAGACGGAGACGACCCTGACGACGGGGCCCCACGCGACAGCCAGATGAGAAGTCGGCCGCGCGCGCGTGTGGAGGAGGCGGCGAGGCTGACAAGTGGGCCCGGGTTGTCGGCGCCAGGGATCGGAGTGAGTGGGCCGCGCGGGTGAGGAAATGCTTAGGTGGGCCGAATACAAGGTAGCAGGCCCAGTTAGGTTAGAATTCTTTTTTTCTTTTTATTTTCTATTTTCTTTTCTCCATTTTCAAATCCAATTTGAGTTCAAGTTTAAATTCAAACTTTGTAAATAACTTGTCCACAGTTTGAAAGGTATAATTTGATAATATATGTGTGAAGGATGTTTATTTTGATTTTTATTTTATTTTATGTAGTATTTTTCTTAGTTCTTCCCTTCTCTTATTTCAAACCCTAATTTCAATTCAAATCAAACCAAGTTTTAAATTCTAGATTTTATGCACAAGTTAAACTTTCACATGATGCACAATTACTACATAGTGTTTTTTTATTTATCTTATTATGATCATTTACCTTTTAAAAAGGGTGAATTATAAAGTTTAATTATTTATCAATGGTATTTTGCTCAGATTTCTTCTATCAATCCCAAATTCAGAATTTGGGTGTTACAAATCCTACCCCCCTTAAAGATAATCTCGTCCTCGAGATTTGTAAGGAAAAAGGGTGCATGTTCATATTGATTCAACACATATGCATAAACAAAATCTCGGCATGATGCATATCTTATTAGCAAAACACAGGGTCAAATGGACCTTATTATTATTACTAAAATAGTAAAATACTACTACTGGCTAAACTAATATTTAGGTCTTACAAATAGTAAATATATATATATATATGTATCTATATCTATTTTTATCTCTATTCTTGTTGTTCGTTGACTTCTTCCCCGACTACTTCATCTTCAACTGGCTCTTCTTCTTGAATTTCAAGTTCACCGGGTTCAGCTTCTACTTCTGCATGATGGGCATATCCCCGGTTGATAGATAGGGGTTGACTCTTTCCTGCCGAGGCTTGTCCTTGCTTCATCGGAGCCGGTGTAGTGTAGGCAGCTCTGTTGGGACAGTAGTTGGCGTAGTGTCCCGGTTGTCCACACTTGAAGCATGTTCTGATGGCGGTTGTGTTGGGAGCAACGGTTCCTCCTAGAGTGCTTGCTTTTGGGGGAGCAGTTGGTGTCTGTTGAGTTTGTTGTCCAGAACTGCCACTAGCTGGTGCATTGGGAGTGGTAGTATAGCGAGGACGGGAACTACTTCCAGCCTGCCCTTGGTTGACAGCCTTTCTTTTCTCTCCAAATATACTCCTCTTGTTTTCTACAGCAATAGCTTTGTCAAGTAGCCTTTGGAAGGATGGGAAGGTGTGCGATACCAGCTGATATTGCAAGGGTCCAATCAAACCATCCAGAAAGAGCTCCTGCTTTTGCTCATCATCTTCAACATCTCTGGGAGCATATCGAGATAACTGAATGAATTTGTCCCTATATTCACTCACGGACATACTTCCTTGCTTGAGAGATAGAAACTCCTTCCTCTTAATCTTCATGAGTCCAGCAGGAATATGGTAATTCCTGAATTGTGTGGAGAATTCTTCCCAGGTTATTGTATCGGCAGCAGCATGAGCTGCACAGTACGCATCCCACCAATCTGCAGCGGGACCCGCAAGACGACCCGATGCATAGAGTACTTTCTCTCGGTCCGAGCACTGGGCTATGTTGAGCATCTTCTCTATGGACTTTAACCAGTCATCTGCTTGCAGTGGATCTGCGGAGTTGGAGAAGGTTGGTGGTTTGTGGCTCATGAACTCCCGGTGCTTGTCCCGGGGTGGAACTGGTGGTGGAGGTGGAGGCAATGGCACTTGTTGTTGTTGCTGCTGTTGTTGAAGTTGCTGCTGCAGCTGCTGTTGTTGTACCCTTCTCTCCTGGCGTATCTCTTCCCGTTCTTGGCGCATTTCCCGACGTGCATCCTCTCTTTCCTGGTGCATTTCTTGGCGTTCTTGCTGCATTTGGGTGCGCATATCTGCCATAGTGTCAGCCATTTGCTGCATCATTCTCATTTGAGCTGCGACCAGTGGATCAACTCCGCCTTGTGGAGGATTAGGAGGATTCATCCCTGCTGACTGTGGTTGAGGTTGTTGGTTAGCAGGTAAATCAATTCCACCTCCCCGCCTGGTATTGACCATCTAAGTTAGAAGCATATGGTAAGATAGCTTTGCAAGGGAATCATTTAGTAGACAGAATGAATAAGCTAATAGTTGGTTATGTACTGAAATTTTCTTTGGCAGGGCTGGGCCAGATATTCTATGTCAAGACTAGGGTAATTAGTTTGCACGAGGTGAATGTCCGAAGGTAAGATAGAATATGTTAAGAGGAGATAGATACGGAATACTACATATATTTTCTAAGGGGATAATCTAGTTTGTCTAGTTATCTTACAAATGCTATCCTTTATACCTAGATGTATATGCAGATGTAATTGTGGACATTACTCCACAACCCATCACACTCAATCAAAGATCCAAATCAGACAGATATCATAAGAACAAACATTCAAATACATAGATACTTATAAAAATAGTTTTGTTTTTGTCCCTAGGATTAGGTCTCCTATTCCTAAAGGTCACTTCAGTCATAGGATTTCAAAGGGTGAAATCCACATTTGTCTTTAGAAAGAAGAGATAAGAATAATCAGAGTGAAGCGGAAATAGATGAGAAAAGATTAAGGAAAGTTTTGAAAAGATCAGAGTAGCAAAGGTAAGTAGATAGTGGTTGTCCAGTTCTATCTAGGTTTCGTCCTACAGTCAACATTCCTCTGATACCACTTCTGTAACACCCGGATTTTAGGGATCCAAAACCCGGGGTTAACATAAACACCAGGTATGCTGGGACCAAGTCTCATACATATGATGTATAGTGGCACAGGATCGAATGTCACATCTTTACATATAACAGGAGTTCTATACAAGATAAATAATTACATTATAAGGAGACAACGGTCCAGCAACCCAAAGTTGACTGGGAGACGATGACCTAGACCTCTCACGAACTCATCACAGCATCCTCCATGAGCATCATCCTGCAGTACCTGGTCCTGACCTGTGGTGTATGTGAGACAGCAAGAGTGAGCTCACATACGTTCATCGCTCAACAAGTTGTGGGGAATAATGTGCATGAACTCGCCAAAGGTGGGAGCTCACGTGAAGTGTAAGGCTTACCAAAGAAGGTGGTTAGAGCTGAGCATTGCTTTTAATGTTGGTCAAAATTTTATTAGCAATTACTAAGTATAAGTAAATACCAAACCCAATTAAGTAATAGAACAAAAGTATCAACATCACCTGCCATGCAATGCATATGACAAATTGAATTTAGTTCCATAGATTAATCATGTGAGTGTCCGAGCTGCTCATGACCGTGAGCACGGCTAGTATACCAGTTTTACACTCTGCAGAGGTTGCACATCTTTACCCACAAGCCGTGTTACCCATCTGCCAAGGGGTCATGAATCCCATACACCTCTACCAAGGAAGCGAGGCAGGGTAACACTACGAGGCCTTTACAAAGTTCCACTAGCTTCCGAAAACCCGCTACAGTTTATAGGAAGATCCAGTGCAGGAATCCCTTGCAGGACCGCCATCGCAGCAAAATCCTCCCGAGGGCCTCCCTACACTGACCTCTCCCCTACTGCCCTTGCCCCTTTCGGGTAAGGTAGTCTTCCACTAGCTTCCCTAATTAATCAGCCAAGGGCGTCCCATTCCACCCTCGTGGTAGCACTGTTTTCCCGGGTGGTTCTCCATGTTCCAATTAACATAATGATCTTAACATGAACCATAAATAACAACTGATAACAAAAGTATAATCATGAATAGTGTAATCTTCATACCCAAAACCACATATAGCACTAGCAAGTACTACCCAGAAAGTTCAGTGGTAAACAAGGTATAAAGATAGACAAACTAGGTAACCTGTTGGGTCCCATCAAATTAACCTATGCAGATCATTATGATTAATCAGAACATGGCTGGGTAAAAAGAAGTGATCAAGGGCACAACTTGCCTGGGCCTTGAGAATCCAGGTACCAGGATGATTCTTCAGATGACACGTGTCCTCACTGCTAGTCGTAGCATTACAAACAAACAGTGTATAGGCAGAATTAACATTACACCAAACATATATGCAAAATACATATTAATAATCTACATGATGAAATATGATCACAGGAACAAGAATTATTAATTTTGGAGTTATAGATTTTAAGTTATGAATTTCCTAAGGTTTAATGTGATTAAAATATGGTTAAATGATAAATAAATTTTCTGACAGAGTTCATGTCAAAACAGAGACACTAAATGATGAAGAATATTATTACAAAATTTTAGAAACTGGAATGGTTCAATTTGGAGCTAGAATGAATTTTCTATGAATTATCTAAGTTCTAGCAATTATTTTCCTATTAAAAATCTATTTAATAATCATTTTCTCTGATTTCATTATGTTCTGGACTGGGCCTCAATTATAAGAAAGGTCAGGGGGCTCGGGGCAAATTACCCGAGACACAGCACACAGTGAAAATAGGACGGCGGGTTGATTTTTCATAAGGTGAGGGGCTCTTCTGTTAATTCGCCACAGCGAAGGGGTAAGGACTCATCAGAGCCGTTGGATCGCAAGCCGAGCGCCCAGATTAGATGGTGCTATAAATGAACCGGTACGCGCTCCGAACCGTCGGATCCAGATCTAACGGCCACGAATTTAAAACTACGTGATCCCATCCCGAACGTCCATCCACAATCGGACGGCTGCGATCAAACCGAGCGAAGGGGTACGCTTTCTCTAATCTCGGCCGTTCATCCAAAGATCAACGGCGCGACAGCTTTCTTCTCCCCTGGCTCCCAAACACGACGGCGCGGTCTCAACACGGCGGCGGGTTCACCGGAGCCCGCGCAATCCGGTCCCCCCGAGCGCCAATCCCAAATTAAAAGGCACCACATGATCAAGAGGGCAATGCGAACCGCATGAAGGAGAACTCACCGTCGATAATGGCGCAGAGGCGACTGCCCACGGTGAGCGGCGGATGCCGAGCGACGGCGAGAAATTCCGGTGTTTTTAGCGCTCCTTGGTTATGGCCACCCTATCGTGTATGCTCCACATGCAACCCCGAAGCCCCAGGCCCACACGCCGAGGGTGATTCGCCACCGTGGGCGGGGATCTTCGGCGGCGGACGGAGACGCGGGGAGAGAGCTCGGTCCCGGGAAGAGATGTAAAGGAGGGGGGGTCGCGGCTACATACTTATACTCAGGGAGCGTTTCGCGGTTGTTGCACGGGTACCGAGATCACCGGCGAGCTTCGCGGAGTCCGCGCGATGGTGTTCGTCGCGGCAACAGACTTCGCACAGCACGCGTGGAGTTCGGAAGACGGAGACGACCCTGACGACGGGGCCCCACGCGACAGCCAGATGAGAAGTCGGCCGCGCGCGCGTGTGGAGGAGGCGGCGAGGCTGACAAGTGGGCCCGGGTTGTCGGCGCCAGGGATCGGAGTGAGTGGGCCGCGCGGGTGAGGAAATGCTTAGGTGGGCCGAATACAAGGTAGCAGGCCCAGTTAGGTTAGAATTCTTTTTTTCTTTTTATTTTCTATTTTCTTTTCTCCATTTTCAAATCCAATTTGAGTTCAAGTTTAAATTCAAACTTTGTAAATAACTTGTCCACAGTTTGAAAGGTATAATTTGATAATATATGTGTGAAGGATGTTTATTTTGATTTTTATTTTATTTTATGTAGTATTTTTCTTAGTTCTTCCCTTCTCTTATTTCAAACCCTAATTTCAATTCAAATCAAACCAAGTTTTAAATTCTAGATTTTATGCACAAGTTAAACTTTCACATGATGCACAATTACTACATAGTGTTTTTTTTTATTTATCTTATTATGATCATTTACCTTTTAAAAAGGGTGAATTATAAAGTTTAATTATTTATCAATGGTATTTTGCTCAGATTTCTTCTATCAATCCCAAATTCAGAATTTGGGTGTTACAACTGGTTTTGTTGAGCCTATAAAGGAAGCAATTGTAAGTTATGCTTCATTGTAACTGCAATTTTATTTATTGATTTCAAACTGAATAATCGTTTGGCATTGAAAGCAACTTTGGCCTATTCATAAATCAGAGTAGATGTGCAATGTATGATGTTCTTCTTCGTTAAGTAATAAACAACCAGACCTATTTAGTTTAGTAATATACATGCAGAACTATCCATTTTATTGAGTGTTTAGCTTATTTTTGTCATTATATTGCACTTGTGCACCTTGCGCTGACTGTGTTGTTGTTGAGGAATTTTCCCCGATGTAACCTGTTCTTATCCAAGTGAATACTATGAAGGAGCTAGTACTGTAGAAACCGAACATAAATGTGACTAGCTTATTGAATGCTTGTTTTGGTTTCATTTTATCCATACCACTTGTCTTATTTTTAAACTTTCCCATTCACAGGACACAATGGAAGCACTTGTGGCTGAGCCTGGAGTAGAAGGGAAAGAATCTAAGACCCCTATAGAAGCAGTTGCTCAAGTGTTGTCTTCATCAAAATTTTTTTATAATATTGGTCTTGTACCCGCCACAAAGAAAAACTGCAATGGTGGTGATCCTACACGTGTGGCAGAACTTGAGGCTGAACTTGAATCAGAGAAGCAAAACTCATTAGAAGTTAGAGCTCAGTTAGATGCCCTAAAGAAGAAGGTAGAAGAATCAGAAGAAGCAAGGGCTAAGGAGTTAGAAAAGATTAATGATCTGCAAAAAGGAGCAGATGAGACCAATGCTCTCCTTCGTCGTCTCTTTAGCCTCAATAAGTAGTTGGTCGATTGTGCCCTGATTTTGCTGTCCTATTTGTACTTTGCTTTGCACTCTACTTGATGCTGGTGACAAAACATGATGATATTTTTAATTTTGATATGTCCTTTTGGTACTGTCCTTAGCACACTACTAGATGCTGGTGTGATGAAACATGGTGACAATTTTGAAAAATTTGAAGGATTTGGTTGTTGATAAATGATATCTATGATAATATGTTGCTAAATATATGTGTTGATTGTTTATTGGTGTTTAATTACAATGGATTTTGCTTATGGTACATTGTGAAACAAAATGTTTGGGTTCTACTGCAACCCGACGCTTCTAGCAGCTATGTTTCTACGCTGTGTTCTGTGCTCTTGCCTGCAGGTTTAAAAATAAAAAAGCAAAAAAAAATGGTATAACAAATCGGCTGTACGATTTCTGGGCTGCAGTACCAGATTAAAAAAGGAAAAAAAATTATGGTGAAAGAAATTGACTTGAGGGCTAAATACTTTGTGACAAACAAAATTGTCATAAGTAAATATGCCACGTAAGATCCCAATCCTACCATGTCATGCGCATGTTTAATTTTATGACGTTTTCTATCCTACGTGGAGGCATGATGTGGCGTTTTTTGGGAGATTGTTAGTGACACAAATAGCATGTCACAAAACTATGACGACGTATAATATGTCACTAAATTTATGACAAATAAACATGAAACGTCACAGATCATGCAATGCCACGCATGATAGGTGACGAAGTAATTATCGTCATGGAGATGTTATAAATTTCACAAAATGACATAAATTGAAGGTTTGGTGACATAAAGAGAACGTCACAGAAGGTCACAAGTGTTGTAGTGGGAGCATATTGCTTTCAAGGTATGGCCCCTTATTAATGATTGGGAATGCCGAAGGAATCCACTGCTGGTTTCAGTGAAGGCGGTCTGGTTTATCTGAAATACACCTATCGTTATAGAAGTCAGTTCGGTGAACCAGATGATGAATGGCTTAAAGTCATTGAGGCAACCAGTGATGAATTGCTGGGGGCTTATACGAAGGTAGAGGATGAAGCCATGAATACTGCCTTCGGTGCTCGTGGAAAGAGAAGGCCAAACAGAGTTTTTGATGTAATTGGATTTGTCTATCCTGACTGCTGCTTTCCCGCACAAAAATAAGGAATGAAGAGGAAAATCACAACTACGACCTCTTCCGCCGCACCGAAACCAAAAAGGACTAAAGTTTTAACTCATCATCCAAGGTCATATTCCTTAGAGAGGGCTGTTGCACTACCTGCTATAGAAAAGATGGAAGTTGTTGAATCTGTCGAAGCTACTCCCTCAGCTTTGGAGATAATACCAACTGGGGCTGCCGAAGCTATCACCGCTTAGCTAGAGAAATTAGAACCAGAAAGTTCTTGGACCGAGCAGCAACCGAAGCTGCAGAGTCCTCTAGCGATGGTGGCGTTGTCAAAGATAGCAACAGTTCCAGCGGCAACTCCTAGGAAAGGGAGGAGAATGGCCAGCATTCTGGACGCTATTCTGAAACCTTCGAAGGTGTCTACTCCTACTTATACTAAGGTTTCCAAGGACAAAATTGAAGAATTAGGAGAACTGCTGCTGCAAGCGCTTCTCCTGAGGCTGGACCTTCAAAAACTAGGCCAGTGGAGCAAGTAAAGGAAAGTCTGCCAGAGAAGCTGACACTACCGATACACAAAGCAGCTTCTTGTGGTGACTTTGGATATATTGTTGGCCATGCTTCAGGGAAACAATTATCGAAACAACAAATTGTCGAAGTGTAATTGTTGGGGACTTGTTCTCAAATGCTATGAATTAAGAACAAGGCAACACAAAGGATATGTTAACAGTTAATGCCCTTCGTCCTTCGAAGCATTATTTCCCTAAGGATTATAACGATCTTCGGACGAAGGTCACGAAGGAAATACCTTCATCATCACAGCATATATTAATGAAAGATGAAGCATATGAAAATATGAGAAAATAACATGAATAATCATATGATATCATATATAAATATATCTTTTTATATAATCATGAGTGAATAAGAACAATATTGAATTACATTTATACCTTCGGCTTGACAGCAAACGTGAGGCACGAGCAAGTACAAGACAACATGAACAGTATGGGGCATTGTTCATCTATTTATAGGCACAGGACGCAGCCTGTGTAAAATTACACTCATGCCCTTTACATTTACTATTGACTTTAGGATAATCCATTGAGGTCCATATAGCCTTTTCCCCTTTAAGTCGGTTCCTCTTTCTACAGCTATGCTGAAGCTTCCCTGCGCATGGCTTCGGAGCTTCGTCATCCTTCGTATTGTTCGTGCTTCTCATATTGTATATGGTTTTGATCCAAGTTCGAAGGTACCTGTTCATATATTACGCTTGGAAAATATTGTCAAATCATGTTTTTGAGGACCTTTGGAAGACGAAGGCCCCCAACAGTAATATTATGCAAAAGACCAGAAATATCCCCCGAGGATCCCAAGTGTATGGAGGAAATGACGAAGATGATTACCTTTACTGTCTGTCGGACAACAAAGAGATAGATGTTTGCCGGAAATAATGGATAATATGGGTTATCCGAAATTTAAACTTGGTTTATCTGTAATGCCTAAGGATCAACTTGCAGATTGCCTTGTTTACAATAGCTTGAAGGTTTGCACATTTTATTTTTGTATTTGTTAATTTATGTTAGAAAGGTTTATGGTAAACGATTTGTGGTAATGCTTATTATTATTTATTTGTATGTTTTTGTTTATCAGGGTCTTATTCTTAGCAAGGCTTTGAAGGCTCAAAAAGATGCTGAAGATGAAGGCACACAGATAGCCTTCAAAAACCTACGCTCAGAAGTTATAACACTTCGGAATGAGGCCCTTGAGAAAGACAAGATCCTGCTTTCCTTAGTCGAGAGGCTAAAGGATAGTGAAGCTAAATTGGCTAGATTCTCTGAAGTGAACCAAAAAATTTTGAAAAATGAGAAAGAAAAAGAAGTAGACGCAAAGTGTATCACTGATCTAGAATATGCTTTATCCATTCAAGTGGGATTACACAGATCCGAAGTAGCAGGACTGGAGAAGAAGCTTGATGAAATTACTGAAAACTTCAACGTCGAGCAACGAAAACATGAGATATCCGATACCAAAGGGTTGAGAGTTCAGAAGAATGTTGAGGAGCTTCGTCAGGCGAAGGAGTGCTACAATGTTGCTATGCAATGTTGTAACAAGCTGAAGAGTAGTTTTGCGAAGGTTGGTACGTTCCAACTAAACAAGACTTTATTCGCGGTGATCCTGAAGTAGTTATCAAATGGATTGAAGGCAAAGCCGAAGCCTTTGATGAGATCCTTAGCGATAGGGGAGATTTTTGTGCCTGCATCGGCACTCGAAGAGTTGTCTCTCTACTTAGAAAAGCTGGTTGTGAGCATGTGAAGGCTATAATTTAGCCAGAATTCTCAGTTTCACTGAGTGACGTTAAGGATCCTTCAGCCGAAGCTATTGCCCTTAGTGGGAAATTTTATTTCGAAGTATGGATGAATGGTGGCCGAGAAATGGCAGGCGAAGCTATTAAGCAAAATGAAAAAGAATTTCATATTGCTTCAGAAGAAGCGAGAAGAGCTGAAGACGTCGCAGAGTGCGAAAGGCGTATAGGTATGTTTTAGCTTCATAAATACTTTAGCTTCGTATTTGATAAAAACTTATATTTTGGTGTAGCTGAACTTTCTCCTCCTCTGGAGCGATACAACCCTGAGGCCGATCCAGCCCTGAAGGGTGCTCTTGATGTAATCAGGATAGCAAATAAAGCACTTGACGAAGTTGTGGATAGACTCCTAAACGAAGCTGCTGAGAAAGTCCTGAAGGAGGATGATTAGACTATGTATAAAAACTTTTGTAGAATTTTTGTATGATGTTTTCTTATGTAAAAATAATTGCCAACTATATATCTCATGATGTGATATATTTCTTTGTGTAGCGAGAAATTGTTGTACGTACCATTTTTGAGCCGAAGGCGAAAAAACACCTTCCCTTCTTTTCACGCTTCATAAAGAAAGACCCCATTCTCGCCGAAGCAGCATTAATAAAACTTGAAAGTCTTGCTGTGAGTCTTTTATAAAGATTACCATTGCCGAAGTAACAATATTAGTCCCGAAGCTCTTGATGTAGGTCTTGTATGAGGAATTCTTTACCATTTAGTATCAACGGGTAAAGTTGTAGCATCCTTTTCATAATTCTTTATCAAAGAAACACTTAGCTTCATGAGTTAATCATTGTAGACGAAGGAGCAATTTCTCTTCTTTTCCACTGTTTTGGATGATGTGAGATGATGAATGATGCGATGCTATGCAGTATGATGTGATGATATGATGCAACATATGTAAATGAACAAACACTTCATAATAGTAAGACTCTGCATCCCCTTAGAAACGACTTTTGAGTCTCTTCACCTTTTACTTAGGTGGTATTTTAGCTCTGCATCCCCGTAGGAACGACTTTGGAGCTTCTTCACCTTTTACTTAGGTGGTATTTTAGCTCTGCATCCCCGTAGAAATGACTTTGGAGCTAAGCTCTGCATCCCCTTAGGAACGACTTTGGAGCTTCTTCACCTTTTACTTAGGTGGTATTTCAGCTCTGCATCCCCGTAGGAACAACTTTGGAGCTTCTTCATCCTTTCTGTTACACTCGATGGTGTAACTCCAGATTTATTACATGTCGAAGGTTGTACCTTCTCAAATGGTCTTTGAGGCAAAAACATGAAATCAAGAGAAATGAAAATTGCATCAGATGTGTATAAAAGTTTTTCGATTCAGTCCCTCTGTTGCTTCAGTAAATGTGTCTTGATTCTGGTACAATGCTGTTGACTGTCCGGGCTTCGGACTCTTCCCGTGCGTCGTGTTGTTGCTGAATTTGACGATGCCCTTCAGGCTGTTGATTGTGAGACAAAGTTGGAGCCATGACTGGTGGTGGTGGTGGTAGCAAGGCCCATGTAGCTAGGGAGTGGCTCGCCGAAGCTACTAACACTTTGGGTTGTGAAAATGGTTGTTGATTGCCCACATACTTAGGAATGTTCGGGGAATAGCACGAAGCAGTATGTAGAACTTGCTTCGGATGATTCTGTCGTGCTTTGGCCTCAGCTATCTCCTTTTGCTTCTATATTGTACCTTGGCATGTTCTAGTTGTGTGCCCCTTATCTTCTCCATAGAACAAGCAGAATAGCCTTCTCGGTTGTGAGTTGAATCTTCCTCCAAAGCTTCATCTCCCTCTGCCTCTTGGGGCTGGTGGTCTGAAGGAGCTTTGCAGTGTCCCAGATGATTGGGAGTTGTGTTTATGCCCTTGGGTATGATTGCCTCTGTATTCACTTGAGCTGGGATTGTGTATCGTCCTGACATGCCTTGGGTGGAGCCTTCCTCCGAAGCCTGTGGTCATCTCAGAATATCTGTAGGCTTCTTTCCTTATTTGCCGAAAATCATTGTCGGCCCTGATGTACTCGTCCGTCTTGTGTAGAAGCTTCTTCAGGGTATGTGAGGGCTCCCTAGCAAAATACTATGCTATTGGTCCTGGACGAAGTCCCTTGATCATGGCTTCAATAACAATCTCATTTGGCATCATTGGCACCTGAGCTCTGAGACGTAGGAACCTTTGGACATGCGCCTGCAAGTACTCCTCGTGGTCCTACGTGCACTAGAATAGGGCTTGAGCAGTCACTAGCTTCGTTTGAAAACCCTGAAAGCTGGTAACTAACATATCCTTCATCTTCTTCAACGATGTGATTGTTCCCGGCCGAAGAGAAGAATATCATGTTTTAGTCATACTCCTGACTGCCATGACAAAGGATTTCACCATGATAGCAGTGTTGCCACCATATGATGATATGGTTGCTTCGTAACTGATGAGGAACTGCTTTGGGTCCGAATGCCCATCATACATGGGAAGCTATGGTGGTTTGTACGAAGGTGGCCATGGGGTAGCCTGCAATTATGTGGCTAGGGGGAAGCATCATGAAAAGCAATGTTATCATGGTGGAAATCGTCATACCATACGTCATCATAGCTTGGGCTTTCCTGACAAAGCTCTCTCTGTTGTGGCCTACGCCCTTGCTCCTTGTCTTATGTGATGTGGCACATCTCTTCGGCAGCTTCATCAATCTTCTTCTGTAGTTTAGATAGCTGAAGCATTTTCTCCCTTCTTCTCTCCACTTGTTGGTGGATAACCTCTAGATCTCTGATTTCTTGATCCAACTCCTCTTCCTGTGGTGTTGGGCTAATGGCCTTCCTTTTCTGGCTTCGGGCCTCCCTTAGAGGGAGCCCTTCTTGGTTGATGTCCAGTGGTGCAAGGGCATCCCCTGGAGCTACTGCCTTCTTCGACGGCATGGCGAAGGTAGTTGTTCGAGTTCTTGTTGTCGAAGGTGGTCGTTCGAGTTCACCGGAAGTGGGCGCCAATGTTGTTCACTTGTTCTCAATTGCTGTGAATCAATAGCAAGGCAACACGTTTGTTATATGTTAAAGACCTTCATCCTCCGAAGCATTATTCCCTCTCAGGTATAATGAATGTTAGATGAAGGTCCTAAATAACAAGTCTACATTATTTGCAAATATAAAAATATATTCATAGGACATAACTTCATGCCATGTATTCATTTCATAATGAATATGTGTGTACTTTTAAAGATTGTATTACATTGATACCTTTGGCTTGTTTGAAGGTAATGACGCGAGAGCAATTACAATCCAACATGAACAGTACGGGGGTACTGTTCATCTATTTATAGGCAATTGTAAGGCTTCGTGCATTATTACATTCATGCCCTCAACAATTACATACAGGGTTTACAAATGTCACAAGGACGATATCGTCATTTGTATTTAATAACTTGAACAACACCTTCTCCCTGTGTCGTCTCCCTCTTTCACCATGATGAAGCTTGTTTGATGAAGCTTGCTTCATCGTACTTCTCTCGTGCTATATCGAAGCTTTTCTGGTGATGAAGCTCCTGTAATATTTAGTAGTATACTAAAAGCAAATGGTTAGCCGTGTTTTTGAGGACCTTTTAAAGAGGAAGGCACCCAACAGCTCACTTCATACCATGTCATAAAACTGATGATGCTAGCAGAATTGCTGAATTATTCTTTCGTGAGATTATTCATTTACATGGTGTTCCACATATGATAGTCTCAGATCGCGATGCTAAGTTCCTAAGTCATTTTTGGAAATCCCTTTGGAATAAACTAGGAACTAAATTGCTTTTCAGCACCACTTGTCGCCCACAAACAGATGGGCAAACTAAGGTTGTGAACAGGACCTTATCTACCATGCTTAGGGCTGTGTTAGACAAGAATCTAAAACTTTGGGAGGATTGCTTGCCCCTTGTAGAGTTTGCTTACAATCGTGCTACACATTCCTCCACCAAAATGTGCCCTTTTTAGATTATCTATGGTTACATTCCACATGCACCAATTGACTTGCTGACCCTTGATCCTTTGGATGCCCCACATGTAGATGTTGTTGCACATATTAAACACATGTTGGACATACATGAGTAGACACAGTAGAACGTCGCGCACATTAATGCTAAAATGAGTTGTTGGTAGCAAAGGACGTAAACTTGTTACTTTTGAACCGGGTGATTTGGTCTGGTTGCATTTGCGGAAGGATCACTTTCCTACTTTGCGCAGGTCTAAGCTGATGCCACATGTTGCTGGTCCATTCAAGGTGTTAAAGAAAATTAATGATAATTCTTATGTACTTGACCTGCCTGCAGAATATGGTCTTCCTCTAGTTTTAATGTTGTAGATTTGAAACCATATGCGGGCGAGGATGAGAAGCTATCGTCGAGGACAACTTTGATTCAAGATGGGGAGGATGATGAGGACATCAACCCCAACAAAGGAATGACTACTCCAACTAAACCAGCACAGGCACCACCAGGACCACTCACATGAGTTAAACTTCGTGATGATTCTTAAGAATGAAGGACCAGAAGTTTCCTAAAGTGCATGCACCATCTATGCTCATGAGGAATCTGCCCAAAATAAAGTCTAGGTGTTGTGCCACCTATCTATCTTTTAGTTTGGAAAGAAATAATCAAGAAGGTGTTGCGTCACCTAAATAAGGAATGGGGATCAAGGAGATGGCATGGCTAATTGGGCGCCTTTTCCCTGCCTTGTGGGCTGGAGATTGTGTGGCTGATTAGGCGCTTATTCTCTACCTTGTGCGAAGGCTGGACAGCCACCTCCTCTCCCATATTTAGCTAGGGCTTGCACCTCCTCCTTGAGTTGGGTTTTCTTTGATAGTTTTAGCCACCATGCAAACATCCTATACTACAGTTGTGCTCAATGGCCACATGTGGACAGCATCATAAATCCCAATTCATGAGTGAATGATATTTAGTTTCGTATACATCTTGTTCTTGCTTGTTTCTTCGATTGCTTGCAGTAATAGAATGTGACGGAACCTCCCAAGTCATTAGGCCCACCTACAGTTGTCCTTGTCCAACGAACCTCAGACAACCCTGCAGGTGTCCCTGAATCACTTGACAAGTTCGATATATGCTTTCGTTTCCTTTCCCAAGAGCGTTTCACCCGTCACGTAGACATCACAAAGCATCGGAGGTACGAAAATGCGAAAGCAATTACAATAACTTACCTTATATTAAAAGTAAGAAAGAGTTATAATATTACAGACCAGAAACAAATATAGGAGTGCTGAGTATTATTATTATTACAAAACTAGGGAGGCAAAACTCCTCCCGAATAAGTAGTAAAAAGTTTTTAACGGAGGATCCTTTCCTCCCGAAGCTTTACTCCTGGTTCTCCTCCTTGGGCACCACCTTTGAACAAAAGCAGCAAAAGTTTGCCACTTCTTCACCTAAAACCATGTGGGACAAAGCCCTAAGTACGAAGTGTACTTTCGCAAGACTTACCCGACAAAATAAAAGACTCTCAAGGATATGCTAGCTTTAAGGGAGTCAAGGTAAGGCTTATCAATAATCAATGACTCTGTTTGCAGAAATGCTTACTAATAGTGGATCCTTAAAAGTCCACTTTTATTTGTTAGGCTATGTAAAATTACCTGCAACTAGAGTTCTTTCTACCCTAGTTCAATCACTTGACCTACACTAGCCAATTTCTTAACAATCCTTCATCTTTACTGGATTTCTACGTATAGGGCAGTGATAAAGTCTTTATGTCCGCGAAGTTATGGCGATCCGAATCGATTATACTCAGCTGAGGATCTCCAATCACATGACATATGTAGCACTTAACCCTTGCATATGTCAACTCGCCACCGGGGTTCTTAAGACCAGATCAGGTTCACGCCAACCAAGAGCACAGATACACCACCGTCCAGCCTCTTGCCACGGAGGGTACACGCTACTCTCGCCATCTCTCCACTCCCATTGCGTGTTATCTTATTCTGGTATTAGTCTGCCTGAGGCAAAGCTTACCCATGATGAGGCATGTGACCAGTTAAAGGGTCCTCGGTCAGCAAGCCTACATCGAGACGGTCCTTAATCGACTCAGATGGAGACACTACACCGAGACTCTCTTCTCGTGACAGTCACCCGCCTGGTCTCAGCTTTATCATTTCAAACCCAAAGTTTGGTACCTAGCAGAGGTACATCTTATCTGATGTTGAACCCATCATGGCCATGATGGATTCACCATCAAGTTTTGTTTTTGAAAAACATCCCTCCCACTTTGCAACATCATCTTTTGAGAAAACAAAACATTTTGTTTTTCTAAAGCAAAGCTAAGCATAAGAAAAACCTTTTATAAAACAAGGATTTGAGGAGAAGTAATTAAATCCAAGGAAGGAAATGCAGGAATTGGTTTGGCACACAACTCCTATTACCTAATGCATCAAGCAAGTGAGAAAGACTTTAAAAGGAACAAGGAGGTGGCAAATGCACCGGGGCTTGCCTTGTGTTACTGGTGAATCAGGCTCTGTTCCTCAGATATCAAAATAGAAACAGTTGCCTGCCTGATGTTCCGCAGGTGGTGGTGGTGAAATTCTTGCCTCTTCAACCTCAACTTCCTTCTCGTTTTCTAGATATAGCCAAGTATAATAATAAATGCTCATGTAATGCTCATGAAGATGCAAAGATAATAAAATTTTATTATCTAAGGTCTTGAATACAACTTTCCTTCACGGATCTCCGAGAACTTAGGGTTTCCGGAGTCAATAGTGAAGTTCATAGGGCAGGGGCTAGGGTTTTGGGTTCTAAGTATCAAACATGGTCCAAATCATACCAAACTCTACCCAAGGCTTCTAAATATTATTTAGAGTTTATCCTAAAAATTTAGTGAATTTTGGATTTATTATATATTCCTTAAAAATCCAGAAACAAGGTTTTTGGCTATTTTAAATACTCTATAATTTCCTATTTGGACTAAAAATCAAGAAACTATTTTTATTAAATTCTATAGGAAATTAGGAGCATAGCAAAATTGGTCTGGTATTTTTAGGATTTTTCTACAATTTCTTATAGATTTCTAAAGTCTAATAGAAAAAGAAAAAGGAAAAGGATGAACAGTTCTGGGCTGAAACCGGCCCGAACCGGCCCAGCCAGGGCAGAAGCGCGCCCGCGCGCGCCCGCGTAGACTTTGCACCGAAGACCCTGTCCTTTTGAATAACCTAAAGTGGGGTCGCAGCACTATTCAACTAAGTCACTGACGCTTTACAAAAACCTCCCTGCACTTCTAATTCTTCACCGCGCCAAGTCCCCGACGACGAACAACGCCGGGCCACGCTCCGGCGAACTCTCACCGGCCGATTCACGCAATGACCGGCGCCCTACTTTGGCTGAGACCAAATTCAAGACCTAAGGACCGTCTCCCCTCACTTAATTTCACGAACGACTACCTAATTCTCTCTGGCCACGGTGACAGCGGGTAAGGCGAACAACCAATCACGTTCCCGGCGATCTATGGTAGCTCAGCTCAATTGAACGGGCCGAGAGGCACCCAAGGAACCTAAGGAAGCTAAAACAAGGGAGCAGGGGGTATGAGCATACCTGGAATAGGCTGACCACGGTGAGGTGCTTCTACGGTGGCAGAAACAGAGATTGGGGGAAATGAGAAATTATCGAGCTCCGGTGATCAATTGAGGGCACGGTTCGGGTGGCTTGGTGCTTGACTACCCTACGGAGCTTACGGCGGGCTCAATTTATAGTAGGCAAGAGCGGTGGCCACTGAATTGGACGACGACGCGCGGCGGCCAGAGAAACAGGAAGTTACTGGCGCGCGTGATTAGTGTCTTCCGTCGTGGCGAACTCACCGGCGATGAATAGACGCCGCAAACCGAGCTACTGCGACGTGGTAAGAAGGGTCATAGCATGGCGTGACCAGGGAAAATGGCGGTGCCCGCGGTAATGGCCGCGCGGCCACGTTGCCGGCGCAAGTGGGCAAAAGACAGAGTGACCGAGGTGGCTTGTGTTTATCTAGGCAAGATCTTTTTACATCGAGCACAATCCACTAGCTTAGGATATGAATTGCGACGACCGGCGGCGCGAATCCGGACACGCAGATTGTCAGCGGCGAGCGACTGAAACCTGAGATATTTGGTGCACTGTACTATGGCGCAGTGCATTCAGGCGACCTGACAGACCAACTTTGGGCTCGATTTTCTCCTAAATTCACATGGCAACTTGTTGATCGACTAGTATCATAATTGTTGTTCAATGATCCATCTATAACCCAACTGTAGTCATCATGCTCAAACATCCACGGGATCATCTTCAAAATGGCCCCTAAAGTTTATCACATGTCACTGAATTTCCAATTTTAGATTTCAGACAGACTGACAGCCCAACTTGGGGCACATTTATCTCAGAATTCTTCATGGTACCAAGGCATGATCTCTATAGTAAAGTTATTCTCCTTCCATAGCTCTATAAGATTGATGTGGTGACCTAGGGCAAAAACTTTATAACTTGGCAGATATAGGGCTCCAAAGTTGAGCTAATTACACTGAAATTCAGACCTAGCCATTGGAGTACAAGTGTGGCTATTTTGCAAATTAGTCCAAAACTTAGGGTTTAAGTTGCAAATCGACAAACTTGTGAACCATATGATTCAAGATGCCCTAATTTCATAGTTTTTGCACTTTAGTCCAAAAGTGCACTAACTTTGCACTTAGCCCCCTAGGGTTTAAGGCTAGGGCTTTCTGGGGTTCTTTTTAGGATTTTTTGACACTTCTAGGGTTTGGATGTTACTTAGGTCCATTCCTATTGACATTTCAAGACTATTTCAATTGAGTTTTAAAGTTTTCCCTCCTTAAGCCTTGTTTATTCTATTATGCCCAATCTAGGGTTAAATATTGTACCCTAGGGTTTCATTAGTAACATGTCACTTCAATACAACTTGTTTGAAATTTTTACCTAGTGAATGCACTCTAGATGTGACAAACACATGAAATGTCAATGCTTATGATGTTATTGAAAGGGAAATGTGCCCTTGGGCCATTCCTAGTATAGTTTTGGTGATTAAGTGCCCAACACGTATTGAGAGAATAATCTTGTGCCAAATGATTGATGAAGTGCAAATCAACAAGAAGGTATGATTCTAGACTTAGTACATTGGTTTTTGTGTACTAATATATTTGTCTAAGTGCTGGAATCAGAGAAAAGAAAAGAAGAAAAGTTCTTGGCTGGAACAGCCAAGACTCAGCGCAGTCTGGCACACCGGACTGTCCGGTGGTGCACCAGACAGTGTCCGGTGCGCCAGGCCAGCCTTCGGTGAACATGCCACTCTCGAGAACTGACGGTGGTGTACGGCTATAATTTACCAGACTGTCCGATGGTGCACCGGACTGTCCGGTGAGCCGTCTGCGGCAAAGTCGTCGCTCTCGGGAATCGTTCAACAGCGTACGGCTATAATTCACCGGACGGTCCGGTGAGGCACCGGACTGTCCGGTGAGCCAACGGTCGACTCCGCCAACGGTCGGCCGCGCAATCCGCGCGTGATGCGTGGGTGCGCCAATGGTCGGCAGGGGGCACCGGACTGTCCGGTGTGCACCAGACAGTGTCCGGTGCGCCAACGGCTCCATTTCTGCAACGGTCGACTATGCTATTTTTGGAAGGAGATCTGCACCGGACTATGAACAGTGCCTGTCCGGTGGTGCACCGGACTGTCCGGTGCGCCACCCGACAGAAGGCAAGAATTGCCTTCCCAGATTGCTTCCAACGGCTCCTAGCTGCCTTGGGGCTATAAAAGGGACCCCTAGGCGCATGGAGGAGCACACCAAGCATACTTTGAACATTCTAAGACTCTCACACTCCGTCTCGGCACACTCGATTGATTTCCTTAGTGATTTGAGCTCCGTTCTAGTGGTGAACTTGTTACATTTCATTTGAGCTCAAGTCTTGGCCTGTGTGTGCGTATTGTTGCGGATTTGTGTGTGTTGCTTCCCTCCCTTACTCTAGTGCTTTTACATTGATATTTGTTGTAAGGGCGAGAGACTCCAACTTGTGGAGATTCCTCGCAAACGGGAAAAGTGATAAGAAAAAGGAACACCGTGGTATTCAAGTTGATCGTTGGATCACTTGAGAGGGGTTGAGTGCAACCCTCATCCATTGGGACGCCACAACTTGGAGTAGGCAAGTTTTGTACTTGGCCGAACCATGGGATAAACCACTGTGTCTACTGTGTTGTTTCTCTCTGTGGTTTCTGTGTTTCACAAGTACTCCTCTCCAGCTACTTGATTCTATTTCACTAACACTTAACTAGGTTTTGTGGCAATAAGTCTTAAGTTTTTACAGGATCACCTATTCACCCCCCCTCTAGGTGCTCTCAATTGGTATCGGAGCAGTTCTCTTCACAAAAGGGACTAATTGCCCGAAGAGATGGATCCTAAGGGAAAGGGGATGGTGGTCAACGATAAGGAGAAGGAGCCCATCTTCAACGAGCCAAGGGACGACAAACCTACTGACTCTGGCTCGAGTCATAAGAAGAAGGACGGGAAGAAGAAGAGGCGTATCAAGAAGATCGTCTACTACGACAGTGCCGAGTCCTCTTCTTCCCAAAGGGACAACGACTACGACGAGAAAAAGAAATCGGTCAACTCAAACTTTTCTTTTGATTATTCTTGTATTCCGTATAATTCCAATGCTCATTTGCTTTCTATTCCTCTTAGTGAACCTCCTCACTTTGATGGAGAGGACTACGCTTTTTGGAGTCACAAAATGCGTAGTCACCTCTTCTCTCTCCATCCTAGCATTTGGGAGATAGTAGAGAACGGAATGCAATTTGATAGTACGGATAACCCAGTATTCATTAACGAACAAATTCATAAAAATGCACAAGCTACCACTGTTTTGTTAGCTTCGTTGTGCAGGGATGAATACAACAAGGTGAGCGGCTTGGATAATGCCAAGCAAATATGGGACACCCTCAAGATCTCGCATGAGGGGAACGATGCCACCATAATCACCAAGATAGAGTTGGTGGAGGGAGAGCTGGGAAGGTTCGCGATGATCAGGGGAGAAGAGCCAACACAAACGTACAACAGGCTCAAGACCCTGGTCAACAAAATCAAGAGCTATGGGAGCACGAGATGGACGGACCACAACGTCGTCCGACTTATGCTCAGGTCTTTTACTGTCATTGACCCTCATCTTGTGAATTCAATTCGTGAAAATCCTAGGTACACAAAGATGACGCCCGAGGAGATACTTGGAAAATTTGTGAGCGGGCGGATGATGATTAAAGAAGCCCGCTATGTGGATGATGCTCTCAATGGCCCAATGCCCGTCTACGAGCCTCAACCCGTCACTCTCAAGGCAACAAGTAGCAGGGAGACGCTACCTAGCAAGGTGGTGCAAGTTGAGGCGGCCGGGCTTAACGAGGAAGAAATGGCCCTCATCATCAAGCGCTTCAAGACGGCGCTAAAGGGTCGCAAGGAGCATCCCAACAAGAGCAAGACGAAGGGAAAGCGCTCCTGCTTCAAGTGTGGTAAGACTGGTCACTTTATTGCTAACTGTCCCGATAATGATAGTGACCAGGGACAAGAAAAAGGCGGGAAGAGGGAGAAAAAGAAGTCTTACAAGAAGGCAAAGGGAGAGGCTCACCTCGGCAAGGAGTGGGATTCGGATTGCTCTTCGTCCGACTCCGACGACGAAGGACTCGCCGCCTCGGCCTTCAACAAGTCGTCTCTCTTCCCCAACGAGCGTCACACCTGCCTCATGGCAAAGGAGAAGAAGGTAAGTGCTCAAGATACCTCTACATGTGCTTCTTCTAGCGATGAAGAATCTAGTGATGATGAGGTAGACTATTCTAGCTTGTTTAAAGGTCTAGATAGAACAAAGATAAAAAATAATGAATTGATTGATGCATTAAATGAAAAGAATAGACTTTTAGAAAAACAAGAGGATCTCTTATATGAAGAGCATGATAAATTTGTAAGTGTGCAAAAGTCTCTTGCTTTAGAGGTTAAGAGAAATGAAATGCTTTCTTATGAATTATCTACTTGTCATGAAATTGTGTCTAATTTAAAGAGTATTAATGATGATTTAAATGCTAAGCTAGAAGTAGTAAATAAATCTAGTTCTTGTGTGGAACATGTTGTGATTTGTAATAGGTGTAAGGATTTTAATGCTGATGCTTGTAGTGAACATTTAATTTCCATTACTAGATTAAATGATGAAGTGGCTAGTCTTAGTGCCCAACTTAAGACTAGCAAAAATGACTTTTATAAACTAAAATTTGCAAGGGATGCCTACACTGTCGGTAGACACCCCTCTATTAAGGATGGGCTTGGCTTTCGAAGGGAAGCCAAGAACTTAACAAGTCAAAGGGCTCCCATCTCCGCCAAAGAGAAAGGGAAGGCCCCTATGACTAATAATGTTCAAAGGAATCATGCTTTCATCTATAGTAATAGAAACTTTTCTAGAAATGCTCATAGAAGTTATGCTTATGATTCACATGCTATGATTGCTTCGAGTTCCTCTGTTGTGTGCATGGTAGAAATATGCCTAGGAAAAATGTTGTTCATGTGCCTAGGAAAGTAAGTAATGAACCTTCTATAATTTACCATGCTTGCAATGCTTCTTTTGCAATTTGTAGTAAGAATAAGAAAGTAATTGCTAGGAAGTTGGGGGCCAAGTGCAAAGGAGATAAGACTTGCATTTGGGTCCCTAAGGCTATTATTACTAACCTTGTAGGACCCAACAAGAGTTGGGTACCTAAAACCCAAGCCTAATTTGCCTTGCAGGTTTATGCATCCGGGGGCTCAAGCTAGATTATCGACAGCGGATGCACAAACCACATGACAGGGGAGAAGAAGATGTTCACCTCCTACGTCAAGAACAAAGATTCCCAAGATTCGATCATCTTTGGAGACGGGAATCAAGGCAAGGTTAAAGGACTAGGGAAGATAGCTATTTCATCCGAGCATTCCATTTCTAATGTGTTCTTAGTTGAATCGCTCGGGTATAACTTGTTGTCCATTAGTCAACTGTGTAATATGGGTTACAATTGCTTATTTACCAATGTAGATGTGTCTGTCTTTAGAAGGAGTGATGGTTCATTAGCTTTTAAGGGTGTACTAGACGGCAAACTCTATTTAGTTGATTTTTCGAAGGAGGAGGCCAGTCTAAATGCATGCTTAATTGCTAAGACTAGCATGGGCTGGCTGTGGCATCGCCGTCTAGCACATGTTGGGATGAAGAACCTTCACAAACTTCTAAAGGGGGAACATGTGTTAGGTCTAACAAATGTGTTTTTCGAGAAAGATAGACCTTGTGCAACTTGTCAAGCAGGCAAACAGGTGGGAAATCCTCATCACAACAAGAATGTGATGACCACATCAAGACCTCTGGAGCTACTGCATATGGACCTCTTCGGACCCGTCGCCTATCTCAGTATCGGGGGAAGTAAGTATGGTCTAGTTGTTGTTGATGATTTTTCCCGCTTCACTTGGGTATTCTTTTTGCAGGATAAAACAGAAACCCAAGGGACCCTTAAGCACTTTCTAAGGCGAGCTCAAAACGAATTTGAGCTCAAGGTGAAAAAGATTAGAAGCGACAACGGGTCCGAGTTCAAGAACCTTCAAGTGGAGGAGTTTCTTGAGGAAGGAATCAAGCACGAGTTCTCCGCTCCCTACACACCACAGCAAAACGGTGTGGTAGAGAGGAAGAACAGGACGCTTATAGACAGGGCGAGGACGATGCTTGGAGAATTCAAGACGCCCGAGCGGTTTTGGTCAGAAGCTGTGAACACAGCCTGCCACGCCATAAATTGGGTCTACCTTCATCGCCTCCTCAAGAAGACGTCATATGAACTTCTAACCGGTAACAAACCCAACGTGTCTTATTTTCGTGTATTTGGGAGTAAATGTTATATTCTAGTGAAGAAAGGTAGGAATTTAAAATTTGCTCCCAAAGCTGTAGAAGGGTTTTTACTAGGTTATGACTCAAATACAAAGGCGTATAGGGTCTTCAACAAATCATCGGGTTTGGTTGAAGTCTCTAGCGACGTTGTATTTAGAGATGGCAACAGGTACAAACCCGCTGGGTTTTGCTATCCCAAACCCGTACCCGTGAAAAATATTTACACCCATTAAAAAACCCGTACTCATGATGGGTTTGAAATTTTGCCCAAACCCGTACCCATCGGGTTTGCGGGTACCCGCGGGTTTTTATCTCCAATATGCTTATTCTTTTTATAATCAATAAGTATCATAATGATTAATGAGATCATGGTCCAAAATTTATGTAATGAACAACGAGTTCATGATTTAGTATAAAAAATAATAGTAGAGAGAATTAAATACAAATAATAATTTGTATAATCAAGTTACCTTGCACTAAGTTATACATCCACCACATATATAACGATAGTAATAACTATAATAGCAAGCAAGCAACACTATCACCAACTACTTATACATTCACTATTTGATAAAAATTAGGAAGTAAATAGGTAGATAACAAGTTTGTTGTTCGTTTATAAAATAACAATATGCACTAGGTTTGGTCGGGTTTAAAAAAACCCACGGGTTCACGGGTTTGGGGACTATAGGAATAAACCCGTACCCATGAACCCGTCGGGTATACATTTATGCCCATTAACAAACCCATGGGTATGAAAATTGACCCAAACCCGTACCCTAATGGGGTAAAAACCCATCGGGTTTCGGGTACCCATTGCCATCTCTAGTTGTATTTGATGAAACTAATGGCTCTCCAAAAGAGCAAGTTGATCTTGATGATGTAGATGAGGATGATGTTCCAACGGACGCAATTCGCACCATGGCGATTGGAGATGTGCGACCATAGGAACACAAGGAGCAAGATCAACCTTCTTCCTCAACGATGGTGCATTCCCCAACTCAAGATGACGAACAGGTCCCTCAAGAAGAGGCATGTGATCAAGGGGAGCACAGGATGTCCAAGATGAGGAGGAAGAAGTACCACATGCCCCTCCAACTCAAGTTCGAGCGACGATTCAAAGGAATCATCCCGTCGACCAGATATTGGGTGATATTAGCAAGGGAGTAACCACTCGCTCTAGATTAGCTAATTTTTGTGAGCATTACTTGTCTCTTCTATTGAGCCTTTCAGGGTAGAAGAGGCCTTGCTAAATCTGGACTGGGTGTTGGCCATGCAGGAAGAGCTCAACAACTTCAAGCGAAATGAAGTTTGGACACTGGTGCCACGTCCCAAGCAAAACGTTGTGGAAACCAAGTGGGTGTTCCGCAACAAACAGGACGAGCACGGGGTGGTGACAAGGAACAAGGCTCGACTTATGGCAAAAGGTTATGCCCAAGTCGCAGGTTTGGACTTTGAGGAGACTTTTGCTCCTGTAGCTAGGCTAGAGTCGATTCACATTTTGTTAGCCTATGCCGCTCACCATTCTTTCAGGTTGTTCCAAATGGACGTAAAGAGCGCTTTCCTCAACGGGCCAATCAAGGAGGAGGTGTACGTGGAGCAACCCCCTGGCTTTGAGGATGAACGGTACCCCGACCACGTGTGTAAGCTCTCTAAGGCGCTCTATGGACTTAAGAAAGCCCCAAGAGCATGGTATGAATGCCTTAGAGACTTTCTAATTGCTAATGCTTTCAAGGTTGGGAAAGCCGATCCAACTCTTTTCACTAAGACTTGTGATGGTGATCTATTTGTGTGCCAAATTTATGTCGATGACATAATATTTGGTTCTACTAACCAAAAGTCTTGTGAAGAGTTTAGCAGGGTGATGACTCAGAAATTTGAGATGTCGATGATGGGCGAGTTGAACTACTTCCTTGGATTCCAAGTGAAGCAACTCAAGGACGGCACCTTCATCTCTCAAACGAAGTACACGCAAGACTTGCTCAAGCGGTTTGGGATGAAGGATGCCAAGCCCGCAAAGACTCCAATGGGAACCGACGGACATGTCGACCTCAACAAAGGAGGTAAGTCCGTTGATCAAAAGGCATACCGGTCTATGATAGGGTCTTTACTTTATTTATGTGCTAGTAGACCGGATATTATGCTTAGCGTATGCATGTGTGCTAGATTTCAATCTGACCCAAGGGAGTGTCACTTTGTGGCCGTTAAGCGAATTCTTAGATATTTAGTTGCTACGCCTTGCTTCGGGATCTAGTATCCAAAGGGGTCTACCTTTGACTTGATTGGATACTCAGACTCCGACTATGCTGGATGTAAGGTTGATAGGAAGAGTACATCAGGGACGTGCCAATTCCTAGGAAGGTCCCTGGTGTCTTGGAGTTCTAAGAAACAAACCTCTGATGCCCTATCCACCGCTGAGGCCGAGTATGTTGCCGCAGGACAGTGTTGCGCGCAACTACTTTGGATGAGGCAAACCCTCTGGGACTTTGGCTATAATCTGAGCAAAGTCCCACTCCTATGTGACAATGAGAGTGCAATCCGCATGGCGGACAATCCTGTTGAACACAGCCGCACAAAGCACATAGACATCCGGCATCACTTTTTGAGAGACCACCAGCAAAAGGGAGATATCGAAGTGTTTTATGTTAGCACCGAGAACCAGCTAGCCGATATCTTTACCAAGCCTTTAGATGAGAAGACCTTTTGCAGGCTGCGTAGTTAGCTAAATGTCTTAGATTCGCGTAACTTGGATTGATCTAGAGCATACATGTGTTTTATGCCTTTGATCATGTTCCTTTACGCATTTTATTGCTTATTTATGGTGCTCAAGTTGTGCAAGGGATCCCCGGACCTCACAAGTCCATGTGTGAATGATGCACATATTTAGGGGGAGAAATGCTACAACTTGACCCTTTGAGACTAACCGTGTGCTTGAGTTTTCTTAATTTAGTCTCAAAGGAGGATTGAAAGGGAAAAGGTGAACTTGGACCATGCAAGACTTCCACGGCACTCCGATGAGAGGGTAATTTACTCCAAGTTCATCTCCATGCTCTTATTGCCTTGTTACTCTTATTTGAAGATTTTGGTGAGGCAATGGGGTTTAAGGGCCACTAATGATCCCGTTTTGGTGCTTAATGCCAAAGGGGGAGAAATTAAGGCCAAAGCAAATGGATCAGCTACCACTTGAGAATTTTGAAAATAGTAGAGTTAGAACTTTTGTTTTGGCAAAATACTCTTATGTGCAAAATTTGGCCTCTTGTGGGGAGAATGTAGGATTATGGGAAAAAGGGGGAGTTTTTGGCTCTTGATCAAATTTTCTCATGGAATACCTCTCTTTATGCCTAAACAAGTGTGTTTGACTTAGAGATAGGAAATTGAGTTTGATTTCGAAAACAAACCAAGTGGTGGCAAAGAATGATCCAAATATGCAAAATTTGAATCAAAAACAATTCTTGTTCTCAATTGCTTTGATGTTGCACTTCTTTTAGTTGCTTTTTGATGTGTTGGCATAAATCACAAAAAAGGGGGAGATTGAAAGGGAAATGTGCCCTTGGGCCATTCCTAGTATAGTTTTGGTGATGAAGTGCCCAACATGTATTGAGTGAATAATCTTGTGCCAAATGATTGATGAAGTGCAAATCAACAAGAAGGTAAGATTCTAGACTTAGTACATTGGTTTTTGTGTACTAATATATTTGTCTAAGTGCTGGAATCAGAGAAAAGAAAAGAAGAAAAGTTCTTGGCTGGAACAGCCAAGACTCAGCGCAGTCTGGCACACCGGACTGTCCGGTGGTGCACCGGACAGTGTCCGGTGCGCCAGGCTAGCCTTCGGTGAACATGCCACTCTCGGGAACTGACGGCGGTGTACGGCTATAATTCACCGGACTGTCCGGTGGTGCACCGGACTGTCCGGTGAGCCGTCTGCGGCGAAGTCGTCGCTCTCGGGAATCGTTCAACGGCGTATGGCTATAATTCACCGGACAGCCCGTTGAGGCACCGGACTGTCCGGTGAGCCAACGGTCGACTTCGCCAACGGTCGGCCGCGCAATCCGCACGTGATGCGTGGGCGCGCCAACGGTCGGCAGGGGCACCGGACTGTCCGGTGTGCACCAGACAGTGTCCGGTGCGCCAACGACTCCATTTCTGCAACGGTCGACTATGCTATTTTTGGAAGGAGATCTGCACCGGACTATGAACAGTGCCTGTCCGGTGGTGCACCGGACTGTCCGGTGCGCCACCCGACAGAAGGCAAGAATTGCCTTCCCAGATTGCTTCCAACGGCTCCTAGCTGCCTTGGGGCTATAAAAGGGACCCCTAGGCGCATGGAGGAGCACACCAAGCATACTTTGAACATTCTAAGACTCTCACACTCCGTCTCGGCACACTCGATTGATTTCCTTAGTGATTTGAGCTCCGTTCTAGTGGTGAACTTGTTACATTTCATTTGAGCTCAAGTCTTGGCCTGTGTGTGTGCGTATTGCTGCGGATTTGTGTGTGTTGCTTCCCTCCCTTACTCTAGTGCTTTTACATTGATATTTGTTGTAAGGGCGAGAGACTCCAACTTGTGGAGATTCCTCGCAAACGAGAAAAGTGATAAGAGAAAGGAACACCGTGGTATTCAAGTTGATCGTTGGATCACTTGAGAGAGGTGGAGTGCAACCCTCATCCATTGGGACGCCACAACGTGGAGTAGGCAAGTTTTGTACTTGGCGGAACCACGGGATAAACCACTGTGTCTACTGTGTTGTTTCTCTCTGTGGTTTCTATGTTTCACAAGTACTCCTTTCCAGCTACTTGATTCTATTACACTAACACTTAACTAGGTTTTGTGGCAATAAGTCTTAAGTTTTTACAGGATCACCTATTCACCCCCCCTCTAGGTGCTCTCAGTTATGCTCAAGTTTTAGTGGCAGTAACACCAGGGGTGTTACATCCTTCCCCCCATAAAAGAATCTCGTCCTGAGATTTAAAAGTCCTAGTGTAAGTAATGGAAAAGGAAATGCTTCACACCTTTATTTCCTTATTCTTGGTACAAGGCAGGGGTGGTTTGGGGTTCACTCCTTTATTACAACAATTGTATACACTTTACAAATTACATGAGGCTAAAAAGCGTGGGAAATTCTTTTTTAAAAAGTCCTGAGTTTCCCATGTAGCCTCATCTTCTGAATGCTGGTTCCACTGTATCTTGTAAAACTTGAGAATTCTTCTTTGGGTAATTCTGTCCTTTTGATCCAAGACTCGAATAGGATGCTCTGAATATGTCAAGTCTGGTTCTAAGGCAATATCTATTACTTCAATGGTTCGATCGGGAACCTGAAGACACTTCTTCAGTTGAGATACGTGGAACACATTATGTACAGCAGACAATGTTTCGGGTAACTGGAGTTGGTACGCCACTGGTCCATATCTTTCAAGGATAAGAAAAGGACCAATCTATCGAGGTGCAAGCTTCCCTTTAACCCCGAAACGCGATACACCCTTCATTGGTGAAACTTTCAAATAGACATAATCTCCAACTAGAAAATACAGGGGTTGTTGTCGTTTGTCTGCATAACTCTTCTGACGAGCTTGAGCTTTCTTCAAATTATGAATTATTCGCCGAACTTTTTCTTCGGTCTCCTTTACCATATCTGGCCTGAAGAAACTTCTTTCACCTGGTTCAGACCAGTTTAACGGAGTACAACACCGTCGTCCATACAAAGCCTCAAAGGGTGCCATTTTGATGCTTTCTTGATAGCTATTATTGTACGAGAACTCTGCTAATGGTAAACAATCATCCCATTTTTGTGGGAATTCTAGAGCACAAGCTCGTAACATGTCCTCAAGTATTTGATTCACTCTCTCAGTCTGCCCACTGGTTTGAGGATGATAGGCTGAACTATGGAGCAACTTAGTATCCAAAGCCTTGTGAAGTTCTTCCCAAAATTTGGACACGAATTGCGGTCCACGATCTGACACTATAGTCTTCAGAACACCATGCAAACTAAGAATACGGGCAATGTATAATTCTGCATATGTGGCCACTGTACACTTTACCCTGACTGGAAGGAAGTGGGCGATCTTTGTAAGTCGATCACCAATGACCCAGATGGAATCATACCCTTTTGTTGTCCTGGGTAATCCCACAATAAAGTCCATACTTATATCCTCCCATTTCCATGTAGGGACAAGTAAAGATTGTAATGGTCCAACAGCCTTTATGTGTATGGCCTTGACATGTCTACAAGTGTCACATCTCGCCACATAGCGTGCGATTTCAATCTTCATCTTTGTCCACCAATAATGCTGTTTTAGATCATGATACATCTTAGTGCTTCTGGGATGAATAGAATAGCGACTAAGATGTGCTTCATCTAAAATTTGCTGGCGGATCTCTTCATTCTTAAGCACAACTATGCGGTTGTTAAACCATACAATACCTTGATCATCTTTCAAAAGCAATTGGCTTTTCCGGCCTCTATTTTCTCATGGATGTGCTTCATACCCTCATCATCCTTTTGAGCATCAACTATCCTTTGTAAAAGGACTGACTCAAGCTTTAGTTGATTTAAGGTTCCATGTTGGTTCATTCCCAGGTTTAACTTCTCCATCTCCTAACATAGTGTATTGTTAGAGGTCTTCATCGTAAAAAAGTGATAGGAAGCCTTGTGGCTTAGTGCATCTGCCACTACATTGGCCTTGCCTGGGTGATAATGAATTTCCAATTCATAGTCCCTAATGAGCTCAAGCCATCGCCTCTGTCTCATATTAAGCTCTGACTGGGTGAAGATGTACTTCAAACTTTTATGATCTGTATAAATGTGATAGACATTCCCCAGCAGATAATGATGCCATATTTTTAGGGCATGAACCACTATAGCTAACTCCAGATCATGAGTTGGATAATGTTCCTCATGCCGGCGCAACTGCCTTGAAGCATAAGCTATCACTCGGCCTTCTTGCATTAGAACGCAGCCAAGACCACTGCCTGACGCGTCACAATACACATCAAAGGGTTTTTCAATATCCGGTTGAGCCAATACCTGAGCAGTGGTTAATAATACCTTCAACTGTTCAAAGGCTTCATTGCACTTTGATGACCAAATAAAGTTAGTATCATTCTTCAATAAACTTGTGATTGGTTTCACAAGCTTGGAAAAATCTGGTATGAATCGGCGGTAATAGCCAGCCAGTCCAAGGAAACTTCGGACTTGATGTACAGTGGTTGGGGGTATCCACTCCAAAATATCCTTGACTTTGCTGGGATCCACCGCAATCCCCTTGGCAGATAATACATGTCCCAGAAATTGGATTTCTTCCAGCCAGAACGCGCACTTACTGAATTTAGCATATAATTGGTGCTCTCTTAAGCGTGTCAACACGATCCGTAAATGCCGAGCATGCTCCTCTTCATTCTTGGAATATATCAAGATATCATCAATGAATACCACCACAAACTTATCCAGCTCGGGCATAAATACCGAGTTCATAAGATAGGTGAAGTGGACAGGAACATTTGTTAGTCTGAAAGACATAACCAGATATTCAAACAAACCATACCGCGTAGTAAATACGGTCTTCGGTATATCTTCGGGTCGGATACGGATCTGATGATAGCCCGATCTGAGGTCAATCTTAGAGAATACCCTCGCTCCAGTTAGTTGATCAAATAAAATGTCAATCCGGGGAAGAGGGTACTTACTTTGATGGTCACCTCATTAAGGGGTCTATAATCCACGCACATCCGTAGTGTTTGGTCCTTCTTCTTAACAAAGATGGCTAGACAACCCTATGGCGATGAGCTTGGCCGGATGAATCCTTTCTCTAGTAGACCTTGTAATTGGGTCTTGAGCTCTACCAATTCATTTGGAGGCATTCGGTACGACCTTCTAGAAATAGGAGTCGTACTGGGCTTCAACTCAATCACAAATTCTACATCTCTCTCTAGAGGCAATCCGGGCAAATCTTCTGGAAAGACGTCTAGGAACTCACATACTACCAGAATATCTTGGATCTCCGGTATGATAGCTTCATATACTCTGCCAATTGATTTAGCTGGAATAGCTACGGGGATGGTCAAGAGAACCTCTTCTTGGCCACAACTCAATCTGATAGTTCTCAAATTAGTGTTGAGAATAGCTTTATGTTGGGCCAACCAATTCATGCCCAGAATTACATCTATATCTTGGCCTTTCAGAACAATCATATTAGTAGGGAAGTCCCGTTCAGCCAATGTTACGGGCACTTCAAAAGCCACTTCTTTAGTAAATATTTGTCCCCCAGGCGAATGAATAGTAAACCCTTCCCTTGATTCGGTATATGGAATGCAATGTTTTTCCACAAACTTCTTGTTATGGAAGTATGCGAAGCACCTGAATCAAAGAGAATAACTGTAGGGTGATTGGCCACTAGAAACGTACCCATCATAACTCGTTCGCCTTCTAGTGTTGTGGCCACTTGAGTATAATAAATCTGTCCCGTTTTCCTTGTGTTTTTGCCCGCGGTATTGTTTGTCGCATTTCCCTTGGCTTGAGCGGAACTCTCGGAACTCTGCTGATTATTGGATCGATTCTGCTTCGAGTATGGACAGTCCTTGATAAAATGTCCGGACTTTCCATAGTTGAAGCAGCCAGTTGAAGAGCTTGGGAGGGCAGGGAAACGAGTACCAGGGGCACTCGGCTGATTTGTTGGAGTGGGCAGTGGCAGGGCGAATGAAGACCGGTTGTTTGAAAGGGTAGGAGGGTAGACGTGGTGAAGAGCGATTCGGATTAAAAGGTCGGATTACCAACCTTTGTCTTTTCTTAGACCCCTGACTAGGCCTGTCGCCTCCGTAACCCTTTGATTTTCTCGAGCCTGCATATTTAGCTTCGACTGCCAGTGCAATATTGACAACCCTTCCGTAGGAAAGATCAATGCAGGTGGCCATCTTCCGTTGCATTCGGTCATTTAGGCCTCTCATGAAGCAATTTCTCTTCTTTAAATCCGTGTTGACTTGATCGATAGCATATTGGGACAAGTGGTTGAATTTGTTAAGATACTGAGTGACAGTATCCCCACCCTGTTTCAGCTTCATAAACTCCTCCTATTTCATATGGAGCACTCCCTCAGGAATATAGTGCTCCCGGAAAGCCAACTTGAACTCATCCCAGGTTATTTGATGACCAGCCGGTTGAACGGCTACATAATTTCCCCACCAGGTACTGGCAGGGCCGCGCAATTGTTGTGCTGCGAATAAGGGCTTTTGAATCTCCATGCATCGGAGAAGCCCGGACTTCTGTTCGATAACGCGGATCCCCTCATCCGCTTCCAGAGGATCTTCCGCCTTGACAAACAATGGGGGACGTGTCTCTGAGAAATCCAGATATGACGTTTCGCGGGGTCCTTGCTGATATGCTCGCCCGCCTTGTTGCTGCATTTGTTGTCCCACCATTTCCCGCAGAAAGCGGGTGTTATCAGCTGTAGCGTTAACTAAGGCAGCGATGGCCTCAGCTAATGTTGGAGGTACTGGGGGCGGGTTCGGAGTTGTTTCCCTCCCACGGGAGGTCCTTGCTCCATCCTGTGCACGAGTCTTGGAAGGCATCTGAGGCAAAGAGCATTTGGAAAATATAATATGCCAAAGAAAACCATCCATTTACATTACTGAAAAGGGTAATGATATAGACTCGAATTTACAACAGGTTTACATTACCTATTATACATTACTACTACTTCTACACTATACTACTCTTGCTTCTTGTCACTTTTGGTAGCTTCACTGTCGGGCGTAGGAGACCATTCATCAACCAACTTCATAGAGGGAGGGGCCTGAAAAGGTCCAATTCACCACCGAGTGCTTCTCCCGCTACTCCAGAAGGTCCGGCTCCCAGTCCGACAGGATCCGCAGGTACGTTAGGGTGCAGTTGGGAATACTACATGAACTTCTTCATGTAGTGTATTACAATACACTTGAAAGTGGTCAATGGCGGTGCTAAGCTCTTCCACATGGGCTCGAGCTTTAGCTTCCTTAGCCCAAGCAAGTGAACGAGAGTTAACCGCCCAGTCGAGCGCTAGATCTCGTTCCGCAAGCTAGTCTTGCAGGTGGCGGATGTCTGTTCTTACTTCGTTTATTCTCTCACCATCCGCGACCCATATATTGTTCCTGTGATGGAGTTCTGATGAAAGCTGGTCAACTTGGGCTTCCAGATCCCCGATTGGATCGTTGCTACCACTGCTACTGTCTTCGTGCTGTGGGGCTAGTTGATGGAGAGGTACGCCGATTGGCCTGGTAGACTTGCGCGCAGTCTTTCTCGTGCGCGGTGGCATATCTCCATGAGGGGAAAATCTTATTAACATAATTTTTAGCATGATGCATGTATAATTACATAATCAACCTTAGTTGATTCATACCTTCTATACATTGCACTCTATTATTTGGTCTTTCAATTAACTACTCAGAAGGTGGTTAGATAAGAAAGAAAGAAATTTTCTAGATAAGTCTTTGAAAATTCTTTTTGAAAATGCCTCATAACCTCTGCAGAGATGGGCTTCGCTCTGATATCAGCTGTGACGGAACCTCCCAAGTCATTACACCCACCTACAGTTGTCCTTGTCCAACGGACCTCAGACAACCCTGCAGGTGTCCCTGAACCACTTGACAAGTTTGGTATCTACTTTCGTTTCCTTTCCCAAGAGTGTTTCACCCGTCACGCAGACATCACAAAGCATCAGAGGTACAAAAATGCGGAAGCAATTACAATAACTTACCTTATATTAAAAGTAAGAAAGAGTTATAATATTACAGACCAGAAACAAATATAGGAGTGCTGAGTATTATTATTATTGCAAAAACTCCTCCCGAATAAGTAGTAAAAAGTTTTTAACGGAGGATCCTTTCCTCCCGAAGCTTTACTCCTGGTTCTCCTCCTTGGGCACCACCTTTGAACAAAAGCAGCAAAAGTTTGCCGCTTCTTCACCTAAAACCACGTGGGACAAAGCCCTAGTACGAAGTGTACTTTCGCAAGACTTACCCGACAAAATAAAAGACTCTCAAGGATATGCTAGCTTTAAGGGAGTCAAGGTAAGGCTTATCAATAATCAATGACTCTGTTTGTAGGAATGCTTACTAATAGTGGATCATTAAAAGTCTAGTTTTATTTGTCAGGCTAAGTAAAATTACCAGCAACTAGAGTTCTTTCTACCCTAGTTCAATCACTTGACCTACACTAGCCAATTTCTTAAAACCCTTCATCTTTACTGGATTTCTACGTATAGGGCAGTGACCAAGTCTTCATGTCCACGAAGTTACGGCGATCCGAATCGATTATACTCAGCTGAGGATCTCCAATCACACGACATATGTAGCACTTAACCCTTGCATATGTCAACTCGCCACCGGGGTTCTTAAGACCAGATCAGGTTCACACCAACTGAGAGCACAGATACACCACCGTCCAGCCTCTTGCCATGGAGGGTACACGCTACTCTCGCCATCTCTCCACTCCCATTGCGTGTTATCTTATTCTAGTATTACTCTGCCCGAGGCAAAGCTTACCCGTGATGAGGCATGTGACCAGTTAAAGGGTCCTCGGTCAGCAAGCCTACATCGAGACGGTCCTTAATCGACTTAGACGGAGACACTACACCGAGACTCTCTTCTCGTGCAAGTCACCCACCCGGTCTCAGCTTTATCATTTCAAACCCAAGGTTTGGTACCTAGCAGAGGTACATCTTATCTGATGTCGAACCCATCATGGCCATGATGGATTCACCATCAAGTTTTGTTTTTGAAAAACATCCCTCCCACTTTGCAACATCATCTTTTGAGAAAACAAAACATTTTGTTTTTCTAAAGCAAAGCTAAGCATAAGAAAAACCTTTTGTAAAACAGGGATTTAAGGAGAAGTAATTAAATCCAAGGAAGGAAATGCAGGAATTGGTTTGGCACACAACTCCTATTACCTAATGCATCAAGCAAGTGAGAAGGACTTTAAAAGGAATAAGGAGGTGGCAAATGCACTGGAGCTTGGCTTTTGTTACTGGTGAATCAGGCTCTGTTCCGCAGATATCAAAATAGCCTGATGTTCCTCAGGTGGTGGTGGTGAAATTCTTGCCTCTTCAACCTCAACTTCCTCCTCGTTTTCTAGATATAGCCAAGTATAATAATGAATGATCATGTAATGCTCATGAAGATGCAAAGATAATAAAACTTTATTATCTAAGGTCTTGAATACAACTTTCCTTCACGGATCTCCGAGAACTTAGGGTTTCCGGAGTCAATAGTGAAGTTCATAGGGCAGGTGCTAGGGTTTTGGGTTCTAAGCATCAAACATGGTCCAAATCATACCAAACTCTACCCAAGGCTTCTAAATATTATTTAGAGTTTATCCTAAAAATTTAGTGAATTTTGGATTTATTATATATTCCCTAAAAATCCAGAAACAAGGTTTTTGGCTATTTTAAATACTCTATAATTTCCTATTTGGACTAAAAATCAAGAAACTATTTTTATTAAATTCTATAGGAAATTAGGAGCCTAGAAAAATTGGTCTGGTATTTTTAGGATTTTTCTATAATTTCTTATAGATTTCTAAAGTCTATTAGAAAAAGAAAAAGGAAAAGCATGAACAGTTCTGGGCTGAAACCGGCCCGAACCGGCCCAGCTAGGGCAGAAGCGCGCCCGCGCGCGCGCCCGCGTAGACTTTGCACCGAAGACCCTGTCCTTTTGAATAACCTAAAGTGGGGTCGTAGCACTATTCAACTAAGTCACTGACGCTTTACAGAAACCTCCCTACACTTCTAATTCTTCACCACGCTATGTCCCCGACGACGAACGACGCTGGGCCGCGCTCCAGCGAACTCTCACCGGCCGATTCACGCAATGACCGGCGCCCTACTTTGGCCGAGACCAAATTCAAGACCTAATGACCGTTTCCCCTCACTCAAGTTCACGAACGGCTACCTAATTCGCTCTGGCCACGGTGACAGCGGGTAAGGTAGACGGCCAATCACGTTCCCGGCGATCTATGGTAGCTCAGCTCAATTGAACGGGCCGAGAGGCACCCAGGGAACCTAAGGAAGCTAAAACAAGGGAGCAGGGGGTATGAGCATACCTTGAACAGGCTGACCACGGTGAGGTGCTTGAGATTGGGGGAAATGAGAAATTATCAAGCTCCGGTGATCAATTGAGGGCACGGTTCGGGTGGCTTGGTGCTTGACTACCCTACGGAGCTTACGACGGGCTCAATTTATAGTAGGCAAGAGCGGTGGCCAGTGAATTGGACGATGACGCGCAGCGGCCGGAGAAACAGGAAGTTACTAGCGCGCGTGATTAGTGTCTTCCGTCGTGGAGAACTCACCGGCGATGAATAGACGCCGCAAACCGAGCTACTGCGACGTGGTAAGAAGGGTAATAGTGTGGCGTGACTGAGGAAAACGGCGGTGCTCGCGGTAATGGCCGCGCGGCCACGTCGCCGGCGCAAGTGGGCAAAAGACATAGTGACCGCGGTGGCTTGTGTTTATCTAGGCAAGATCTTTTTACATCGAGCACAATCCACTAGCTCAGGATATGAATTGCGACGACTGGCGGCGTGAATCCGGACGCGCAGATCGTCAACGGCGAGCGACTGAAACCTGAGATCTTTGGTGCACTATACCATGGCGCAGTGCATTCAGGCGACCTGAGAGACCAATTTTGGGCTCTATTTTCTCCTAAATTCACATGGCAACTTGCTGATCGGCTAGTATCAAAGTTGTTGTTCAATGATCCATCTATAACCCAACTGTAGTCATCATGCTCAAACATCCACGGGATCATCTTCAAAATGGCCCCTAAAGTTTATCACATGTCACTGAATTTCCAATTTCAGATTTCAGACTGACTGACAGCCCAACTTATGGCACATTTATCTCAGAATTCTTCATGGTACCAAGGCATGATCTCTATAGTAAAGTTATTCTCCTTCCATAGATCTACAAGATTGATGTGGTGACCTAGGGCAAAAACTTTATAACTTGGCAGATATATGGCTCCAAAGTTGAACTAATTACACTGAAATTCAGACCTAGCCATTGGAGTACAAGTGTGGCTATTTTGCAAATTAGTCCAAAACTTAGGGTTTAAGTTGCAAATCCACAAACTTGTGAACCATATGATTCAAGATGCCCTAATTTCATAGTTTTTGCACTTTAGTCCAAAAGTGCACTAACTTTGCACTTAGCCCCCTAGGGTTTAAGGCTAGGGCTTTCTGGGGTTCTTTTTAGGATTTTTTGACACTTCTAGGGTTTGGATGTTACTTAGGTCCATTCCTAGTGACATTTCATGACTATTTCAATTGAGTTTTAAAGTTTTCCCTCCTTAAGCCTTGTTTATTCTATTATGCCCAATCTAGGGTTAAATATTGTACCCTAGGGTTTCATTAGTAACATGTCACTTCAATACAAATTGTTTGAAATTTTTACCTAGTGAATGCACTCTAGATGTTACAAACACATGAAATGCCAATGCTTATGATGTTATGATCATGTTTTAGTGGCAGTAACACCAGGGGTGTTACATAGAACTTTGTGTTCAGGTTGATCTTGCCACCAGCACGGTCAATAACCGTTTGGAGTTGGTTCTGCGATTGCTAAGGCGCCACGACCTATTCGTTCGTAGTCAGATCGCGAGAGTCACCTCCTCCACAAGTCAAAATTATCCACCTCACAGAAAGATTGTGTACTTGTAAAGCCTAAAATTGGTATCAGGAAAATAAATAAATATAATTATCTTTAGTGTTTGAGAATTTATGGAACCTTGGGAGATCATTTGAATTTCTCCTATTTGTGCATATTCAAAATAATGGAATTATATTGGCCAAATAACAAATAAATAAATTTAGAAATATGCATCCCATGCCGATGATTTTGTTGTGATGCATTTTGTTTGAATAAAGGAATCAAGACTTAATTTGACCTCAAATCATAAATGGGAGTATAACACAAAAATTTTAGTTAAGTCCATAATTAAATAATTGGAAGAGAAAGATAAATGATACAAATGCAAATAGTGGAAGTAATATTCACAGTAGAATGGTATTTAATATTTGGAGATCCAAAATTTAAACCAGGAATTTAAAACTGAGTTTGAATCTTTAAATTTGGAATTGAAAAAAAAAGAAAAGAGAGAACATAACTGCGCGTTGTGGGCCCAGTTCACACAGCTGCCCCAAAATGTGCTAGCCGACCCAACTCTGCTTTACGCCGCGCGCAGCCCACTCCGTCCTCACTGGCCTCAGTCTCTGTTTTGTGGGACCCGCTGTCAGCCTGTTGGCACCCATTGTGTCTTTACTGACGTGTGGGGCCACAATCGGGGAGTCGTCTTCTCCCTTCAACGTCCTTCACCGAACCGAACTCGCTCACAATCGCGGCTGCAATCCCATGAGGCCGTGATCTCCGGGGTTGTTATGCCAACCTCGCGCCTGCCCGGTTGCCTTGCGCCTCTGCTTGGCGGGCCCCGACCGTCAGGAACTTCTTCTTCCTCCCTTATCCGATTCTCAGTTGGGCGCGCCGAACTCGGAGATCTTTGGCTATTACTCGCGCCAGCCGTTTCGCTCGCACCTCCAGCCTATAAAAGTTTAGCCCGCGCCCCCATCTCCCATCATCCATAGTTCGCAGGACCCCTGCCCTTACCGAGAATTAGGAGAGTGAGAGAGACCCCAGGTGAATCATTGGCGCCATAGGGATTCACCTCTGCCTCGGCTCCCCATCACCGGTGACCGCCCTGAAAACTCTGCTCTGGTGCTCGCACGGTACTCCTTGCCTCACGGTGGCAGGTCTGCGCCCGTGCAGCCAGTTTTGTGCATCCGGTGTACTCCAGTCAGAATCGAGTCACCGCGTCTCGTGTGCTGCGGTGTCATCGCCCCAATCTGCGGTGAGGAAACCTCTACCAGGCTCGCATTATCATTCCTCACGTATTGCCTTAACGAATCGGAGTTTGGGGCAGTGGGGCGTGGCATTAGTTTCTCTGGCGATGGCCTCCGCCGCATGCTGTGCTTGCGCTGCCGCTTGGGGATAGTGCGGTGTTGTTGAGGTGAGGGGAGAGCGACAACCATTGATCGCAGATCCAGTGGATAGGATTCGATCGCGCTTTAGCTCTTCGCTCGTCTGATCCTGACCATCGAGCCCCGATCGGACGGAGCACAACAGATAAGCTCTTTCGTTAAATGTTAACCGTTGATCCCTGATCGGGCGGCCCAGATTGGATACCGGTTCGATTTAGATAACTTCTAATCTAGGCCACTGGTTTTGGATCGGACGGATCACAGTGCCTCGTACCCCTTCAGCGCGACTGTTTTACAAAAGAGACCCTACACTTGGGTATAATCAACCCGCAGTACACATGTCGTATAAAGTATTTACGCAGTGACCCAGAATTCTTATAGAATACCCCCTGCACTCCTCTGATTTAATGTGCGCAGTCCAGGGGGAAATAAAATAAGAAATTAATTATGGAAAATGATTTTTAATAAAAAATAATTCCAGAAACTTGTATAATTCATATTTAATTCATTTTAAGTCCAAATTGATCCATTCCAGTTCCTATAATTTTGTAAATTTATTTTTTATCATTTTGTGTCACTGTTTTGACATGAAAGCCATAATAAAATCGATATCCTAATTAATCTTGTACAAAACACCTATAATCTTTGGAAATCTATAACTTGAAATCTATAACTTCAAAATTAAGGATTTCTGTTCCTATGATCTTATTTTAATATGTAGATTATTAATATGTATTTTATTC